>CM053789.1:590371072-591748572 GCA_028749045.1 Cupressus sempervirens | reverse complement strand
GACCCCCAAATTTGACTTCTAGTGTTGAAAAAGAAGCACAACCAATCCAACTCTCATGACATTAATTTTCTACTCCCCATTGATAATATTTGACTCATACACCTACTATCAATATGTCATCCTCATTACAAAAAAGGTAACCATTGCTTCACCTCTTCTTGGCTCCCATAGGTTTTTCTAGTAGATTGAAAAATTATTATTAACCCCAACCAAACTTTGAAATTTAATATTTCAACTACTATTAAGTTCAGAACAAATATTTAAAAAACTCTAGATGGAAACCTTAACACCAATATATTTTCCTTGAGAGTTCAAGTCATGATATTTATCACTATAGAAGGATGACCTGATAAAGACTATACAATTGATAAAGTTTAATATTTAATTGAGACACAATATTTATTGGGGATAATACTATGTCTAGTATTGTTTATAATTTTCTATATGTAAGGCCCCTCCCCTAGTACCCTATTATAAGACTCAATAAAATGAATATGATTAGAGATAGGAAGAGTAAGGAGAGGAGATGTCATGTTCTATCTCTTGTGTAAATAATGTAAATTTTATATTGTTTTTGATAAGATGAACAGGTTTTAAGAGATCCTAAAACCCATAAGTTTTACAAAAAACAAGGTTGATAATAAGCAAAAGAAGCCCAGCCAAAACAGAGGTCCAACAGCTGAAAAAAGCTTGAAGGCCCAGCCCAAAATAAAGGCCCATAGAAAGGCCAGAAAACAAACAAACTAAAATAGACTACAGAAAGCCTATCCAAAAGCCAAAAGCCAGAAAGACAAAAATACAAAAGACAAGAAAACTAGTCTTCAGTAATCTTCTCCATTTCCTGCATAGTCTGAGCTACCTCGACTATCTTTTGTTGCTCCTTTGCCATTTGATCCTGGACCTTCTCCATGCCTTGATCCATACTAGTGAACGTACTGATTGTGGCCTTGTCATCATCCAGCCTAGCCTTCTCCCTATTCTGTCCTTCCTCCTCCACCAGGAAGCCCCTATCCTTAAGTTTACTAGCAAGGGATTGGATGTTGTGATTCATCGAACTCAGGAGAGAAATCATCTGACTTGCCAGGTTGTGGTTGTAGTTTTCAAGATTTCTAATTCTCCTTTCATTTAAGATTTCTCTATTATCCTGGTCCTCCTGGCTATTAATACCTATAAATTTTATATTGTTACCATACATCTTATGATAGAATGATGGTAAGAAGGTTTTAGGATCTAGGTATGTCATGATTGGCATTTTCCTTATCAATAATGAACATAAGATTTTATTGAGGCTGATATATATTTTAGTTATTGTTGTGCTAAGTACCCTATTTGAAATTACATTAGGTTGATAAGATGAGACCCTATGGAATAAAAGGCTCAAGATGTCATAAATTAGAAACTATATGGATGGGTTCGATATTTTATGGCCTATAAGGATAATTGAATTAGATGGTTATTATGGAAAGATGAATCAACATACCACTCTTGTGAATATTACTAATAGTCATAGATGAAAAACTGTTATCAAATTGGATAAGGGTCTACATGGTAGAACTCAGTACGATGTTATGTAATAAGTTAATTTTTGTGCAAATAATATTAGGTGGATATGCTAATGTTCACGAGGATAGATTTTATGGCCCAATAAAATGTAATTCATTTATTCTATGATTGATTTTAAAACTATGTGACATGACTATGCAAACATCTTGATTACTTGACATGATTGATAAAATTTATGATGTGTTGTGTCATAATGATAACAAGACATTGTTGGTAATCACACTATGTTTAATTGAAACAAAGGATACTATTTGTGATGCTTACATTTTGGTGATTTTCACCTAAGATATGCATCTAGAACTAATTTTCATGGTGTCTGATTTAACAGTTATAGATTTAGTATTTCATCATTATGATAGGAATTGGATAATGATGTGGTTTAGAATGTTTAATTTGATCATGTGATTATATATTAATGTTGATATACAGATTCTGATATTGTAATATTTTAGATGCTTATATCAAAATGATTAGAAAATAAAAGTTGATTATGATGTGAAGGTAAATTATTTAATATGAAATTGTCATGCACATATATACATACATTTTATATGATTTTTCATTGGGCTACTGATGTTCAGGTTTAGTGTGCAGGCAATTGAACCATGGAATTTAATCAAGAAATAAGGTCCAAATTTATGTGAACACAGTACAGCCAAGGTGAATCTTTGGAAGATTCATAGCCTCATTGTGATTTTTTAATTTTTTAAACATGAGTTACATGTGTGTAATCAATTTAAACTCATGAGTAAGTAGGGACATGTCATTGTGATGCGTAACATGTTTTAATGTGTCACTTAACACTTGTAATTATTTTTATGCGTTGATGACATGTCACCTAGGGTTTTGGCCATGGTTACACTTAACCTTAAACTAAGAACCTTTCATAAGATTAAGTAAATATAGTTGGAGAAAGGATAGGATGGGTTTCCATCAATGGAAACTCGAATTCAAACTTGAAAACGATTTTTAAGGGTCAATAAGTGGTCCCAAAGTGCCATTTTTGTAAAAATAAGCCACCCATATGTTAGCACAACATGTTAAGGGCTTAAATTTGACCATTTTAGTGCTTAGCTAGCCTAGGGGACCCCTTAACCAATGCTTTCTTCCACCAATTCGAAAATTTGGGTTTTCCCATGAGTGCACCCTCACAATTCCACTTGGTCAAAGTTTACATTTAGAAGGTACAACAATGTAAGAAATAGTGGGTTGGATGTTTCTACCAAAAAAGGGATAGTAGAGAGTCTTTTTAGAGGATTGGTGGAAAATTAGTGGAGTGTTCACCCACTCTCTAATTTTAGAGACAACTATAAATTTTGGAGGAGAAAGACTAAGGAGAAGGGAGCTCTTCATCAACTATCCTTTGCCTTTATCTTGTATCAAGGTTGGTACCATTGCCATGGCTTTCATTAAACTTGCTTAATGGTGTTGAATTCTTGTTCATATAGTGGTGGAAACATGTATTTTATGTGGTGTTGAGTGGATTGTTATGTGTTATTGTTGTGATGGATTTCTCTTGAAATTTTTTTTTCTTTGTTTTTGTTTGTATTAATTTTAATGGGTGTAAAGGCTACACTCACCCTTGGGAGGGTAGAGAGCCTTGGGTGAAGGGGTTAATTGAGCTCAACATTGAAGTTGAGAGATTTTTCCTCTTGGAGAGGGTTTTGTTGTTCGTGGAGTATGGGCTCCATTGAAGCCATATGCCTTGTTTATTATATGGGAGGTATAAGTGTATTGATGTGATAAAGAGGATGCATTTTGATAGCCTTGAAGAGGTATTATGCAATTGCATATGTATGTGTGTATATGGATATGATATTCTCCTATTTGGAGAGCCCACCTTCACCCATTCTTTCATGATTCTAATGGTAAATCATTGTGTTAAGCCTTGGAAGGGAGTTTATATGTGTTGTAATGATATGTGTATGCATTGTTGGTGCTTGAGTGTAACTTGTTTGAGCCTGGTTTCCCTAGCTTGGTGGGTGGCTTCTTAGAAGCCTAGGATGGGTGGTGAGCCTCCATGGTTCTTGTGTTTATTTTTTGCAAGTTTTGTGCTTTTGGATCCATAGAAAAAAGCTTGGATTGCTCATGGGTGCAAGTAACGTGGAAAAGAAACTTGTCATTTGTGTATTGCATTTTTAATGGAGAAATCTCCATCTTGTTCACTTGTTGTGATGTATGATTGCATGCTAACAATATAGGAATTTGTAGAGATGTAATTGTATCATTGTTAATGATGTGCATTTACAAGTAATCAATGAGGATTTGAATATCATTGGTGATATAGTTGGAATGTGGAGAGAAATCATTTCAAATAGAGAATCCATTGTATTTAATGATCATTGGAAAGCATCAAGTATATATAAAATGTAGTCATTTTCAAGCCATGAAATAATATAAGGAGATGGTATTTCAAATATATTGATCATGAAAAGAAATTTTCATAATGTAATTAGTTCAATGAGAAATATTGTTTAAATTCTCATTGTAGAAGAGATGATTAGAATAAGTAGATTTCAAATAGATTCAATTTGGTCTATTAGTTCATACTTGATATTGTTTCCAAATGCATCACATGTATTAAGACTATTCTTAGAGTGAATTTGATAGATTTTTGATTTGAACAAATACATTAGAATGTTGAGACCACACCAAACTATTGCCAAAACAAGACTAATGTCATAACCTTTGAATAGAGATAAATAGATAAGTAGAAATATAGAACCAAAGAAAATTCATAAGAAAACAAGCCTGTAAGTGGATATCGAATTCTCTAGATTTTTTATGAGGAGTAGTGAAAATAAACTATCTATTATAGGCCAATAAAATATGCAAAAGGATTATGCCTTGGATTTCATTATATAGAATATTCATAAAATAATATGCGCAACTAAGAAATAAGACTCAAAAATAATAAACAAATGCCTAGGAAACTAAGACATACCTACCACTCAAAGATAATAATCCCAATGAAATGTACTTAGTAATTCACATGCATAGAGGAGGGTTCAGTCATTTCATCCAAATATAAAACAAACTAAGATAACACCTTATATTTCCTTTCCCAAAGAAAATTGAACTACTTAAGTGAGAAGGAAACTAGTTTAAAAAATAAAAATAAAAATAATCTACTAAGGTCAATGTGGAAGAGACCACTTTGGGTTGGTGGCCACCTCTTTCCCCAACACTTCCAACCACCCACCTCACTAACATGGCAGGTCTAATGTGGGAAGGACCACCTCCATCATGCCATCTGATGTCTGAGTTGCTCATTATACCAATGGATCACACACTTTCCAAGCAAATCTTACCTCCCCGCCTTCTCATTCCAAGCATCGCCCTCTCCAAACATAATTACCACCCTCATCTCCTGTTGACGTCATGTGATATAATAGATAATCAGAAGGGGTGTAGGCTTAGTTGGATGTTGCACATGGATAGAGGAGAAGGGAGGATAATGGATCTAGGAAACATTGCTTAGGAAGTAGTGCATAGGGTATTAGGGAATGAGAAGGGGTCACAAGGGTAATAGGAATTAAGGCGTGGTTGGTAATAAATGAAATGACGTGTGGTAAAGGGGTTAAGGTTAGTAGTAGTTTGATTTCATAATTTTTTTTGTTGTTGTTGGATATTGTTAGTAGGTGGTTAGTATTAGATTTTAGTTGAAAATTAATTAGTGTTAGTTATGGGTTAGTACAAGTTAAAGGGTAATAGGCTAGTGAATTACTATTGTAAGTTAGCCTTGACTTCATAATTTAATGTGTATATATATACTTATATATAATATATTCTTATATGGGTATATATAAATAATAAATATAATATATAGTCATGAAATGTATATAAGGCTATGTGTAAGTGATTAAATAAAAATTGTAATTGTGCACAAGCATGCATATCAAAATAGATTAACTTAGTATTTGTTATTGGTAGGTATGTCACTTGGAAATTTGATTTAGTTTTATGTATGTTTATTTATGTTATATTAAGGGATTTGTTTTAAAATTAATTAGGTTGTTATTAATTCTTTGGTAGGAAAGTATTGAATCATTCAATTCAATTGACCAATCAACTCATAAATTTTAAAAGATTAAAAGAAACTTCAAATGTTTATATCTTTTTCTAATTTTTCATTATTTTATAAATCACATTTTTCATTCATTCAATTGGACCATACTATTTTTGGTAGGGAGAAAATTCAATTTTCTCCAACAAAAAAATACAAATATTTCTTAACAATTCTATAATAATGAATGCTTTAATTACAACTTTATCTTTTCCACATTTGTAACAAGTGAGTTAACTTTTCAAGTTTAACATTGATGTTTATTTTTTTCATTTGTAAGAAAATACAAATATTTTCTAACAAGTCTATCATGCATTAATTACAACTTTACCTTTTCCACATTTCTGACAAGTGGATTAACTTTTCAAAAAAAATTAATTTTATCTTCCACCTCACAAATGAATGTCTAATCAATATTAATTATCACTATCCACTTTTCTAAATATAGAGTTAGATATTTTATATTTCTTATTTTAAATATATTGATTAGTTTTACATTGATGTTTATTTTTGTCATTTCTAAAATGTCATTTCTTTAAGTTTACACTATATTTTACTAGTCACTATTTTATAATCATATTATAATTTTTTTATACCATTTTACAAATTGTAAAACTCAAGGTATTTTTAAGTGGGTAATATTCATTAAATGACTAATTTTAGAATTTTTTCTATTAATTTGGCTAATAATTTAAGATTTAATGCAACCTAAATCACCACTTTTTTTAATTAAATTTAGTTCTAAAATATTTAAAATCACTCAATAATTTATTTTATTAAAAAAATTAAACTCCAAGACTTGCCACAATATTCGATACATGATTAGATTTGATTAACCTAAATATTATATATTATCAGAGAAATTAAAATTAATTCACCAATAATTATCATAATTATTAGTTACTTTAGGAATATATCACCAATATTTAGTTTTCACTATTGATTTAAAATATAATGTAATCATCCTCATAATTTCACTGAGGTAAAACATGTTGAATTTTGATTTGTAATATTCCATGGTGATTAGCAAACTTCCTATTATTATTGAGATTCACCAATATTTTCTACTCAAAAATTATGATTCTAAAATAATCACCAATGTAAATAATATTTAAAATAAAAAAGTTGAGAGATTCATCAATAAAAATAATTTGATTTTTCAAAATAATGAAAGATTCGCCAATATTTTATATTTTTTTCTAGAGAGGGGTTTCTTAAAGTTTACCTCAATAAAACTAATGCTACCCCTCAAAGTAATTAGATATTTTGGTAGTTTGAATTAAGTAATCAACAATTTATTTATTTTTAAATCAAATATTTCAACTTATAACTGAATTGGTAGAAATGACTAGTTCATTCATATAATATAATTTTTATTGTTATTTATAGATTTCTTAAAATTTATATAATTATTAATATTTTGTAAATTTTCTTCAACTCTCTCTATCATTCTACCTGCTGTCTCTTCATATCCTTCCTTTCTACCTATAAATCTTAATTTCCCTTCTTTTCCAATTATTGGTAGGAATTTTGATGCATTATGTCTCTTGTTAAATAGTGAAGTTTTAGGTAAAATTATTTAGCACATAGAGTAGGGGTATCAATAGTTGGTCAATTTGTGTTTCTATTTATATGAATGGTGATAGGATATTATTCTCAAAAATTATATTATTTTAAGGATTAATTGGCAAGGGCTTAATGCAACATCATGTATTTATAAGTGGGGCCTTTCAAGTAGTGCGCACTTATGATAATGTTAGACATTGTTATGGGTTACAGTTGTATAGATAATTTGATAATAGTTAATGTTTTACTTAGTTCTAATAGGTTATATTAATAATTGGAATTAAGTAGGGTTAACTAAGCTAATATTTAATGTTAGACTTGAATGAGATAGTGTTGAAGTGGTGTCCCCATCCTCAAGTTAGAAGGTGAAACATGTGAACTGAACCTTATTGAGGTATACCCAACCAATCCAAATTAAATCTAAGAACTTGGAGAACACTAAATGCCTTTTGACTAATATAATATCTTGTAACCACAAACCTATAATTGGATCAATCAAACTAAATCAACCTATGTTGAGAGTTCCTATAGCACAATCACTAATGGGGTTGAACTAGTGTAGTAGGTTTCAATAACTAACTCTGCACCCTTATGAATGTAATCAAAAAACTTATTGTGTGCATGAATCTTGAAACAAGAATGAACTCTTTTAGGTGTACCTTAACTACACCTAGTTACCTTTACCTCCATTCAATGATGGCATGTATTAAAATTAGTTGTACTTACCTTTAAAAATTAAAAAAAAAAATTTTGGTGTGTTTTTGCCCCAAATTTTGAGCATGAAACTATAAAATTAGCTAGACCACTTAATTAGAAACAATATGACCACCTACACAAAATTATATCACCAAGCTTTAGTAAACTTTATTATTTCTTTCAAACCAATATATCTCATGGGCCAACACATATGTCTTCCATTCTTTTCTTATTTTAAAACACCTTTTGACTCTCATATATTCAAATTGAACTAAAATAGCTCTGCGAGCCGAACTCAATTAAAAAATAATATTAAACTTCAAATAGTTTTGTCATTTTAATATCCACCATATAATACTTGCAAATATTTTATTACTTAATGGGATTTTTTTGTTATTCAGGTAATCTCACGGCCTAGAAGAAGATAAAACATTTTGGATATTTTTTTATTTTATTTTTTCCCCCAAAACTCTCAAATAATTTTTAGAATGTGAATAAATAATAAAAGAGTCAATTGGAGGCCGACATTTGGTGAAAATATGAATTAATCAAGAAGTTTTGAAGATACAGATGTAGTCAATGATCAATTTAAATAAAGGGACCACATTAGTTATGATCTGATGGTGGAGATTCAATGATGAAAAGAGAAGCTCAAAGTTTAAGGAAAGATTGCATTAACTATCTATATTCAATGCATTTAAGCTAGAAGATGATCACATGGTTGTGATTAAGAGACAAAACATTGGAAAATCTAGTTAAGCAACAAGAATCTTATCTATTTAAGAGATGAATGAGATGTTTATAGATGCTAATTAGAGTTTTTTGTGAAGAAGAAGATAGAAATGGATAGTCTAGCATAATTGCATTACAAGATCATGTAAGTGAAGTGCGTAGTTAATGTTTGTGAGGGGATCAACCAAAGAGAATTAAATTGGGACAAAGTTTTAGTGAAATGGAGATCTAAAATAGAAAACGTAGTTGCATTTTTATCAAATCATTTCACTATTATTCTCTAGCAATTGTAACATAAAATATCTTAACTGAGTGGACTTAATAGTCTTATTTATACATCCTTTTTAAAGTGACATTCCTTTGAATGTTTTTAAGTCCTTTGGAGTAGGCCACTTAATTGAGGAGTGATAAGGTTAGGCCACTCAATTGAGAAGTGATAAGGTCTAGATGATCTTTGGTGTAAATCCACTAACAAGGTCACATTAAAAATGTGCATGTAACCTTTAAATGGGTTGGCTCCTAAGTAAGATCACTTTAGAAGAGTAAAAAAGTTTGGGTTGGCGGTACCAGGTAGTTTTTCCATCAACATGGTTTCAAAGTTAAAATCCGTGTCAAAATGTGTGGATGATTGTGTTGCATCTTATTCCATGTTTATTTGATGCTCATTGTTGAACATTACAAGCTTCTTTATGAAGAATAAAGTTCAGTCATTACAAGAAGTTGGTCTCACTTTTGGGAAAAAATGGAATTGTTATTCTTATTTTTAAAATCCCTTGTAAAAATATGTCATAATTTGAGGCACTTATAGTTTGAATGTCAAAAAGCTCCAGTAATAGAAATTGTAGTGCCCAGAGTCTACTTTTTGAATATATAATATATTTGAATATCCATATGACATTTTTTTTATATGAATCTCTAAAATCCACTTTGTCAAAATGTCTCTTTTAGGACCATACCACACTCATGTACAAATACCATAATTTGACACACATTAATGAATTTGTGTGAATCCTTTGAAAGAAAGTTACCCGATGCACCAAAGATTGATGAAAATATTTTTTCTTAAATTTTAATTGATTATTTTAGTGTATTAATTTATAATTGATGATAAAGTTAATTTTAAAACCTGTCCTATATGGACATCATAATTTGATTAAAATTTTACTATTTTTAATTTTTTAACTTAAAGGAATTGTATGCATATTGATGACATGTAAATTAAATTAAGATATATAATTTTTAAAAAAAAGTTATTAAAGTTTTAGTGAACCTCACTATTTTAAGTTTAGGTGACACTTTTGATTAATAATAATGTAAAATAGAAAATAAAATTAAAAAACTATAAAATATACATTTCTAAAATCAGGATAATAAGAGTTGTAATGAGTTTTTATTTTGTCAAAAAATTCAATCAGGAAGACCCTCTAAATTTTTTGGCCATGTCCAAAATCATCGAATAATTGCCTTAGTAACATTTTGATAGATCAAGGTACATGCTTGGTCCCACCAAGTCTATACCATACCCTTCTCCAAGGAAAAGCTCAATGTCAATAAAAAAATCTCACCCATGCCTTTAGAATCGGGTGCCCAATTATTTAAACAATTAGGCACCTCACTCATAAATTCAGCATCAGATTCTTAGATAGTTTTTGGGGCCCAAAAAATGGCCCACAAGAGAAAAATAAATCATTTCAATAATTATTTGACAATCATGAGCTACAACAACAGAATTCTAGCATATTATTTTGTTTTCTTGTCATGTTTTGCAATTCACAAGCTCTAATTGATTTGAATTCAAAATTGGTGCAAACATGGAATCAAAACAACAAAGAGAGAAGAAAATAAAAGTTCTAACGAATGAGGAGATTGTAGCAAACAAAGAGAAGGAAGCACAACATCAATGAAAGAGAAGGAAAAGAATTAGAGAGTTGAGCAATGTTGGGTCTTTAATTTCAAATATCATTTCAGAAGATAAGGACATTTAGGATATTATGATGGATGAAGAGGTAAAAGAAGAGAACCCAATATATGGAGATTATATTGCATATTTTAATCAAACATTCAATACAAACGTGTGTCCAAGACTTTGAGTTTATTCTCATAATGAATTTGGTAACTTTTTAGAAGTAGGTTACGATTTGAATGATTTAGGTTTCCTTCATGAGAATAGAATGAAAAATGATCATGCACAATAAAATCCAATCAAAATTTAAGCCACAAAATAAATGCAAATAAAAAATTAAAATGAGATTCAAATTCCAATTAACATTGAAAATCAAACACCAATTAAAAAAACAATATGAATGTAGACATGGAAACACCAAGTAATGAAGAAACATATTTGAATGATACTGAAGCACATGATTATTTTCATTTTTCTAATGATGTGCTAGATAATCTTCATGGATTGGTTTTGTGGAGACATATTACAACACATTTTAATAGATTACATAGATAATTTTTTGATAATTAAAAATTTGGGTTTCAATGTCAATTAATGTTGAAACTAATTAAAATGTCTAAAATTCAAAAAGTGATGAAAAGGTTAGGAATGTATGCAAACCAAAGAATAAATATGACTCCTTAAAACAAGTTGTATCTCCACTATTTCTAGTGCCTTTAATGTTATCAAAAAGAGAAGTCACTCTAAATATAAGAATGTGACACAACAAGCAATGGCAATATATTTATTTAACAAATCAACTTCTAACAAAAGATTTATTAGTAAAATAAGTGGATATCTTAATGTAGGTTGTAAAAATCTAGAAAGAATTCTAAAGAGATGGACTAGCTTTCAATTAGATCCAACAAATATTTTGTGGAGTTCTAGTGGTAGACTCTCGAGATCTTAATTTGGAACTTACTAGTGAAGTCAAAAGTTTTCTAGAAATGTTTTGGTATGATAATACAAGAGCATCACTTAACTCAAGAGATGTTCTTAAATTGAGAATTGAGTAAAAAATACATGATTGGCATCCTAAAAACCTTTTGGACATGACTCAAATTGAATTGTTCAAAAAAAAATTAGATGATAAGATGTTAACTATTAGCATTAGTCAAAGATATTTTGAAAAGAATAAACCATGGTATATAAGTATTAATAAGGAAAGAGTCATGTGTTGCTGTAAAACTTATGTTCATTTCATTAACATTATGATGTATTTTTATCTATACATAGTACAACACATACTAATGAAATGTTATAGGAATGTGATATAAATATACCACCTCAAACTATAAAGGATTTCATATTAGGGTTGTTTTGTAAGTCACCTAGTGAGAAATATTTTCTTTTCAATGCATGTATTTTTGGTACATGTGATATATGTGGCAATGTTGCTTTGTTAGATGAATGTTTATATGAAAATTCTTTGACTAATTTTGGACAACAATTAGTTGATGTAAAAAGATTCAAAGCTATTGAATATTTTGGAAACAATTCTTCAATTTTGGGTTGTCATTGATGTTTACATAAATGTTAGTATTAATCAAGAAATGTAGAGTTTGTAGTATTAACCTTGTGTATCTTAATATTAACTAAGTAGTTAGGTAATGAAAACTTTCTAGTATTGACTATACAGTTGATTAATGAATGGATTCCTACTTTTAGTATTGGTCGAGTGGTCGGGCATCGAAGGCTATGATCGAGTGGTCAAGCATTGAAGAGTGCAGTATTGATTGAGTGGTTAGGCACTGAAGAAATCATAATTTCAACCCAATGTTTAGTTTAGTCCTAGTGTTGAATGAGTGACAACATAATATAATTGTCAAATATTTAAATAATTGAGGCCAACTATTTGGATGTTTATTGATATTTTAGAAGTATTCAAGCTAACTTTTCTTACCTTATGATATATAAGTAAGGTCAAGTTACAAGGACAAATGTAAGAAGTGTAATATGAAAAATATGAATATGTGAACAAAATAAATGCAAAGGAAAGTGTAAAAGATAAGCTACAAAGAAACAACTGATCAAGAATGATCTAGAGATCAAGCCAGAACAAAGATATAAATCTGCAAAGAAAGTTGCTTCATAAATCATGTCAAATTGTTATGTCTTTCCAACCATCTTAGTAGTAAATAAATCTCTTAATAGAGTTGACTTAATAGTCATTTTGTAAATCCTCTAACAAGGTGACATTACAAGATTGAAGTGTTTGAAGACCTCTAACTAGGCCATTCCTAATAGGGTGATCTAAATCCTCTAATAGGGTGATACTTAATAGTATGTTTTGTAACCTTTTATATGGTTGGCTCCTAATAGGGCTCACTTTAGAAGAGTGAAAATTAT
Organism: Cupressus sempervirens; assembly: GCA_028749045.1. Classification (NCBI taxonomy): domain Eukaryota; kingdom Viridiplantae; phylum Streptophyta; class Pinopsida; order Cupressales; family Cupressaceae; genus Cupressus; species Cupressus sempervirens. Next base: position 591,735,658 of record CM053789.1, on the reverse strand, counting down.
TATGACTAGTTGCAAGGTGGTTCTTCCCAAATTGGGTTTCCATGTTAAATCTTTGGTGTCATCTATGTTCATGTTATTTTCTTATGCTTTATGTTTCTACAACTAAGTTACCAAAGGATAAACAAAATTAATAAATCTTAAGATTACTTTGTTAACTGAGTGATAGTAAAATTATAATGTTAATCGAGCTACATCATTAAATTACAATACATTTAAATCTCTAATTACAACCTTCTAAAACCCAAGTATTTCCTACACCTAACCACCTTCCAAAGAACTAGATAGAATACTGGAGTGCGTGAGTGATGCACAATGAGTAAGATCATACATGCAGTATAGATGTTTGTCTTTGGCATATGGTTTTTGTATCACTCGAGAGATCCTACTATTATATGGGGTAGCATTCACTTGTTGCTTTTGACACATCGCTAATGGTGTGGGAACAGTGATAAAGGAATCTACTAAGCCCCTAGTCCACTTGCATGGCTTTCCTATATGGCCTACATCTTCCACCATCTGAAAAAAATTAAAAAATAAATAAATTCCTAATCCTAAACTATCTTTCTCTAACTCCCAATCTACATGTGGGCTCTCTTTAACCTACATACTAACTCATTGTTTTAATCTAACTACCATCCCATCGATTTTGCATGCTCTCTAATTTCAACCAAAAACCCAAAGACTTCATTTAATGGTGGCATGTGTGAGATAAAATGAGAGGGTTGACCCATGTCCTTGGGTAGCTCCTTTGAGGCATCTTGGGAGAAGGAAAGAGGGAGTGTTGGGAGTCACATGACTCCTCTTTCCCTCTCCCCACCCAAATTTTTCATAGGCATATATATATATATATATATATATATATATATATATATATAAGGAGGGGGAACTTGCTCTGATTATTCTATTTATTATATATATTCATGTCTCCATTGGTAGTTAGGATGTCAAATGGGACATCAACTAGTGGCTAGACAATGGAACTTGGAAGTTGGGGTGGTCATCAATCCCAAGGTCCTTTCTCAAATAGGTATACTATATTATACTTTTACTTATAAAAAGACTCTTTCCCTCATCACGCATTGATTGGGTGCTTGATGAAGGTGTCTAGAAAATGGCGTAGGTCTTGGATGAGTAAGAGTGCCTAGGGAAGAGGTACAAGTTTGGAGGGGACCACTGACAATGATCTTCCATATGTTCCAAGGGTACCATCCTCCATATGAATGGATGAGGTAAGGTTTATAGTATATTTATTTTGAATGTGGCATATGTATGGAATGTTAGTCGCGGGAGGCTCATGATTTATACACAATTCCTATTTGTTTTGAACTTGGCAATCTTAAAGTCTCTTGCCTTCCTAGGACTAATGTTTATTTTTTATTTTTTATCTTCTTCTTCTTCTTCTTCTACATGTCACATTTGATTTGAATAGGTACACCTATATGTCTATTCTTTTTATAATAGGTTTTGGTTAGGGATGTTATTTTATTTATATTCTATAAGGAAGATTTTGGGAATATTCTTCATGAATATAATATTGGTCTATAATATAACTTGACTGAATCTTATTCTTCTCCACTCTCATACAAAATTCAAAGAGTGAAATGTGTATGGCCATGCCTAATTTATTGTGGGGGTATATCTATTTTCTCCATCCTCTTAAATCAATTATATTCCTAAGTATATGGGTTTGGTGGTAGTAAATGACATTATTTATTTGCATGATATTTGTTTTCAATGTATATACCTAATTAAGTGAATCTATTTTAAAATAACTTGAGAGATAAATTTAACTCATGATATACATTTAAAAAAAGATTGAATACAAACTAATAGGTTAAACTATTCTATTATTAATGTAACTTTATATGATATGTTCTATTGAACAATCCTTTGAAATACATTATCTTGATTTGTTTTTTGATTCACATTAACCAAATATAACAATATATGTACGTCACTCAAGTATCAAAATATGTGGCTATCCTTGAATTGAATCCTTTCCATAATTCAAACAATGATACAATAACCTCTCCTTTTTATTACACCTAAATGCATTATCTAGAATTTTGCAATGTAACCACATATGATCATGTCCCCAAAATTCTTCATTCCTTTAATGGATTCATTCTTCACAAAAATGTACATAAGATGATAATCTCACTTTACTATAGTACAATACACAAAAGACACAAGTGAAGGGTTCAACTTGTACAATGCAATATATCATAACATGAAGAAGTATTTCATCCTTTCAAATACATTACAAAATGACATATATCCCTTCTTTGATACCATGCAATCATTCATTGCAACAACATGAATAAGATGGAGAGAGATTCTCCAATACATGTACAATGTACAATGACAAGTCTTCTCCTTCAAGCAACATCTACAAGATGATCATTCCAAGCTTTTTGCATTGCTCCCTTGAGCGCAAAATCTATAAATACATAACAAAGAAAACAAAAAGAACCATGGAAACTCTCAACCTAACTATAGGCCTCCAAAGATACCATTCCCAAGCTAGGGGAACAAGGCTCAACTGGGTTTCATATCCAATCTTATAAATGCATATAGATTACATTACAATACTTGAACAATTCCATTCCAATGATATTTCACAATGGTTCACCAATGGAACTATGCACATAGGGTGAAGGTGTTCTTTTCCAATAGGAAAATTTCTATATCAAACAATATCTGCAATAAAAAATTTACATGCCCTTTCAGGGCTTTCGTAATCAACAATTTATATGCCCTTTCGAGGCTTTCACAACCAAAAAATTTCCATTCCCTTTCAGGGCTTTCACATCATCCTCCTCTTTACAATAAATTTCCAACACACTACCATCAACTATAGTTTTCTTGGATCCCATACTCCATAAACTTCCTCTAACCACCATACTTCCCTTATCTCTCCCAAAGCAAGATATGAATGATTATGGCATACAATGGAGCCCATACTCTAAGGTTCTCAACTACATCGTCAATTCTGACTAAGCCCTTCACCCTAGACTTCTCTTCCCTTCCCAAAGGGTGAGTGAAGTCCTCACACCAATAAACAAAATACATAGAAAAGTGGAGAAACAAGAGAAAATCAAATGCAACAACACATTTCATCTCAACACAACAATGTCATAATCTTCCCACAACATGATTCACCATTCAAACATTTACATTAATACTACATCACAATACAAAACCATGCAATCTACCTACAATATGAACTCACACTCATTCATGCTCATGAATGAAACACCATTATAAAACTTTGAAGAAAAATAATACACGGGAAAGGAAAAATCAACCTTGAATCCTTTTTCAAAATGGTAATGAAAGGTTGTAGAAGAGATCCATCCAAGCTATAAACCCTAAGAGTCTCTAAAGTTAGAGAGTGGGTAGACAACCCACTAATTTCATCCCAAGTCTTCTAAAATGGATCCTAAAACCATAAATATCTATAAATGGTCATAACATAACCATACTTTACTTACACCAGTGTCTCCTTCTAAAAATGTAGCCTTGACCAACTAAGAGGGTGTCTAAGGAGTCTTGAGGGTCTGCAAAGTCATCTAGACTCACTAAAGCTTAAATTTAGACCCCCAAATCATACTAATATCATGTGATCACTTATGTTTCACCAAAATGACCCCCCTAGAACCAATTTTTGATCCCCCTAAAGTTACTAGGAAGTCGAAATTCAAATTTCAATTGGATGGAGATTTCTCATAACGTATTTTTTTTCATGTGAGGTTAAATTGGGTACTACATTGGGGTTAGGTTTAGGTTAGGTTATTTCTTGAAAAACCACCCCTAAATGACATGTCATCTCCACATGAACAACACAAGTGTCAAGTGACACATTAAAATACATTACAATTCACAATGACAGATCTATAATTGATCATGAAATTAAATCCATTACAAACATACAATTCACATTTATGAAATAAAAATCATTACACTAGGTTCAAATATTTACATGGATTCAACCATGGCTATGTCATGTTCACATGGATTTGAGCCTTGATTCCCCAATTAATCCATGGTTAATTTCGTACACACTAACCTTGAGCATCAGTAGTCTAATGAAAATCATATAAAAATACATGTATATATGTTCATGACAATTAAATATTGCATAATTCACATTAATTAACATATTCACTTATCACATTTAACTTTCCTTTTTAAAATAATTTCATATAAAATATTCAAACTATTAAAATACCAAATTCTATACATCAACATTAATCTTTACTTAACATGACCGTATTAACATTTTGAATAACCTCATAATCTATTTTCTATTATACTGATGAAATATTGAATCCATGACTATTGAGTCACCATGCGTGTCAATTAGGTCATAGTGCATATCACAATCTATCCTTTACCACTAGTTTTCTAATTAATTATTGTAATTTGACAAATTTAAGTATTTCTACAATTCAGTTTCTATGGAATCATTAAATATATCAATTAGGTCCTAATGTGTAAACAAAAGGGAAAATCCTTAAAATGTAGATATTAAAATAATATAACCTTATAGTGTCAAAAGTGTATCAAAACATCGAATTAGAAGTATCATAATGCAATTATGCCATCTATGCTATGGTGGATTGGGTGAGGCCTTACACATGTACAACTGCCATAATTTGAGACATAGAAATAAATTTGTGTGAATCCTTTTAAAGGAAGTTACCTAGCACAAAAAAGATTGATGAGAATATTTTTTCTTATAATTTTTAAGGCCCCTTCCCTAGTACCTTAGTTATCTTAATAACATGAGTATGGTTAGGCCTAGGAGGAATAAAGGAGATAAGATGTTATGTGCTATCACTTATGAATGATAGACTATTACCACACACCTTATGATAGAAAAATGGTATGAAGGTCTTGGAATCTAAATCCTTGATTTATAATGAACATGGAATCTTATTGAGATTGATGCATATTATAGTCATTATTGTGCTAAGTATCATTATTTTAATTACATTAGGTTGACAAGCTAAGACGCTATGGAATAAATACTTGAGGTGCCATAACATAGAAAACTATGTTCATAGGTTCTTGGTATTTGATGGTCTATTAGGATAATTAAATTAGATGGCTAATATGGAGAGATGAATCGACACCCACTCTTGGGAATAATATTAATAGTCATAAGATAAAACTATCATCAAATTTTGGATAAAAGTCTACACAGAAGAGCTTGATATGATGTAATGTGATGAGTCAATTAGGTGGATGTCTTGGTATTCATAAGGAAAGATTTTATGAACCAATAAAATATAATCAATTTATTCTATGATTGGATCCTAAAACTACATGACATGGCTATGCAAACGTCCTATCTACCTGACATAATTGATACACTTTATAATTATCTCATAATGACAACAAGATATTGACAACAATCAAATGATATTTTACTAAATCAAAGGATATTATTTGAGATATTTTCATTTGGTGATTTTGACCTAAAATATATATTTGGAACTAATTTTTATGTTGACTGATTTAATAGTATAGATCCAACATTCCATCACTATGATAGGAAATGAATCTTGATTAGATATTAATGTTGATATGCAGATTTTGATATTTTAACATTTTGAATGTTTATATTGAGATGATTAAGTAAAGGAATTCTATTGAATTAGGTTAATATGGATTACATAACATTTAAATTCTTATGCATTTATGATATGTATTTTATATGACCTTGTTGGACTACTGATGCTCAAATTTAGTGTAGGAAGTGGAACCATGGAAATTTTTTGGGGAAGAAAGTTCCAAACCTATGTGAACATAGGTTGGCCAAGGAAAATCTTTGGAAGGTTCAAAAGCCTCATTATGATGTATTTTATTTCATAAATGTAATTTTTCTTGTATGAGGAAATGTTTAATCATAAAGATTCATTAGGGACATGTCATGGTGATGTGGAATGTGCTTTTATGTGTCACTTGATACTTGTGGATTTTGTGTGCAATGACATGTCATTTAGGGTTTTAGGTCTATTGGAAATATTCAAGACTGGCTAGGTTATTGAGAGGGGAGGGTTGAATCAGTAACCTCAAAGTTTTTGACAAATTCAGCACCAAATAACATAATCCAATTATCATTAATAGATCTAATCTATTGTATGCATAAAAACTAAAGCATATAACACTTTTAACACAATATTTGGTGACCCAGAAACCTTCCAAATAGAAAATAAAACTAGGGTGGGGATGATACCCACAAAACTTCAATACTGTAGTATAAAGTTGGCTTGTTAAGGTTACAATGACCACTTTTGATGATCTACCTTGTTAGGAGTAATGAGGACTGCTAGGTCCACCTTGTTAGAGGTTTTACAAACATATAATGAAGTATGCACTTGGTAAAGATATTTAAAGAAAAGACTATTAAGTCTAACCTATTAAAGGATTTGAAGTTGATTCACCTGTTAAGATGAAATAGTAGATCTCTTACTTACAACTGAATTGCTGATTGAGATCTTTGAAATACTAATCACCTCTATGTGATAGATGTAACTTGACTACTTCTAATATGGCCTTCCAATATACTTTTCTCTGCTACTGATTCACATTCGCATGCTTATCATTTTATTCGCATTGTCTCTTATCAAAAATATTACACTTGGGTATGATACAATCCATTAAATATGTATGAACCCAATTCACATAATTACAAGGTCGACCAATACACAAGTTAACGCTAATATTACTGAGTCAGCCCAAATGTAGAAACTCGGGTTCTAAAAATTGACTTGGTGAATTTTTGATACACAACATCCAATGTCATTACTCGACATCATATGCACTCAGTAGAAGTAGAGGCTTAGTCCATACTAATCACTTCAATGTAATTTGAACTTGGTATACACTAGTGACTCAATAGATACAGTGTCACTTGGTAGAAACCAAATTCCATGTTTACCATGCCTGCACTCAGTAAACACTAATCATCTCATCACTTGGTTAACACTATCTTCACTTCACATGAACTGACATCTTGGTAGACACTACAAAGCTTGGTAACCACTAAACTACTCGGTAAGAACTGTTGGACTTCACGCTTCCTGAATTCACTTGGTAACCACTGGAATGCTTGGTAGGAACTATGAAACTTGGTAACCATTGAATTACATGGAAATCATTGGAGACTGATCAAAGAGCTTGGTAACCATACAAAACTGAATAAGTCTTGTCACTACTAAAAAACTTGACTTAATGCCAACAATCTCTCCCTTTGGCATTAGTGACAAAAACACTTATCAGCTGAAACTTATATACAATGTAGTGTGATATTGACTTGATATGGCATGCTGATTTTTTTGAGATTTTTCAAAAATTTTCTTTGTAACTCTATTGTATATACATTTTGCATATATCTTCCCCATACAATATGCATATTGTGTCATACTAAGTATGGAATCTTTCTCTCATGATATATACAAATATCTCTCCTCCTTGTTTATATACAATTCCCTCCCCCTTTTTGACAATAATGCCAAAGATTTATACACAACGTACTTATATATAGACACCAAAATGTGAGAGAAATTCAAAATGTACCTTAAGAATATGAGTTAAGGTCTTGTGCTAGTTTTCTTGCAAAATTTTATAGGTTTGAAGTGCAACTTATACTTCTACAGAGAACTCAATCATATGATTTGTAATTGAAAAATTATTGTCATTGATGAATGTTTTAGAATAAGCAATGTTCTTCTGCATTGTATCCATGATAGGAAGGATCATATTTTGGATGTCTATGAGTGTAGACTAGATCCTTGCTTCCTCTCTCAATATTTTTTCCTGCGTATCTATTAAGAATTTGATCTTCATATGGTGTGCAAAACTTGAACCGGGGTCAAGCTACAACTTCTATGCATTAGTCTTCAGATCTTCATCAATCTTATTCAATTTTCTCTTTATTTCCTTGGTATGCTTGGTACAATGAGAGCCATAATGACATAGTGCATGATAGCCTATCATCCACTATCTATATAGATCACTCGGTGAAAGCTTGTAACTTAGAAACAAAACATAATCATGTTACTCTTGACTTCACTCGGTAGAGTCCATGACCCTAACCTTTCTTGGTAGAGAAGTCAATTCGATGATAACTATTGCCGATATTATAGATGATTCTTCTATATCTTGAATACCAATATGAATCTTTTCTTACATTCAATTGGAATTATTTAAGATGTAACCTTGAAAATATAGTTCTAGTTATTCTTTAAGAACTTAATTGGAAATGGTGGAGTCACCCACTTCTTGAGTGACATGACTATCATCACTTAAACTAGCTTGCTCGATAGATTTAGGAATCCACTACTGTCTCATCTACTTCTTCATGCTATCAACTTTTTCTTTCTTTTACTCTTCAACTCTACCTATATTTATGCAATTCTTAGGTTTATGACCAAGTTTAGTACATGTGTAACATCTTATGGCAGTATGTTTTTTTCTCATGTGATGTCTAACACAATTTATGCCAATGCATCCATATTCTCCATAGTATTGACATCTACACCAAGTATTGTAGTCCCAACCAAACATTTCCTTTACAAATTGTTCAGCTAGATTGGATGGTTTAGATTTGCATTCAGATGCCTCATGACCTTGTTTCTTGCATTTGTGACACTTGCCCTCAAACTTTGGTTTTTCTTTGCTTTCATTAGCTTCATGACCATGCTGACTACAACTGTAGCATTTTCCATTGAAATTCTTCTTTCCATTACTCCAACATTTTGTTTGATGTATGACCTATCTTACCACAGTAATTGCAAGTAGGTCTTTGATTCCTTTGAGCATGTTGTTTGGAGGATTCACCTTCTTCTTTATATCCAAGTCCTGCTTTACCCTTTTTCCTATAAAGATTTTGCTCATTTTGTTGATTCAATTGATCCATGTCTGCTTGGGATTTCATTATCCTTTCATTGAGTTGCTTTTCAAAATTTAGATCAACTTTCAACCTTTCATTGATTTTCCTTTTAGAGTTTAAGTCATTCCTTAACCTTTCATTTTTAGATCTTAGACTCATGATTTCTTCATTTGCGTTGGAAAGCTGATTGATAAGACTTTCTTGCTGAAGGGATTGATTTTTAATTTCATTGTTCCTTACCTCCAAGTCTTCTTTTGCCTTATTTCTCTGTTCTGAGATTTTACATAATCTTATTGACTAAACTTCTTGTTCTCTTTTCAATTTTCTTACTTCGTCTTGCAAGGAGCCATTCTTTTCTAGGAGTTCTTTGATTGCATCATTTGCTTCATCTGAATTTCTTAAGGGGAGAAAATCTTCAATCTTCTCTTCAACATGCTAATGGTCATTCATCTATTTTGCAAGTTTCTTCCTTCTTTTTAGGGATTGAGAAAGATTCTCTTTTTCTTTCTTGAGTTGAGCTATGGCCATCTCTAGATCTAGCTTTCCATTGTCAATAGCTTTGTCAAGTCTTATTATCTCCATTGTCCTTGATCTTTGTGCAAGTTGTCAAACTTTATCTTGAGAACCACAATGATCTGATACCAATTGTTAGAAATATTCAGGACTGGCTAGGTTACTAAGAGGGGAGGGGTGAATCAATAACCTCAAAACTTTTTGACAAATTAAACACCAAATAACATAATCCAATTATCATTAATAGATCTAATCTACTGCATGCATAAAAACTAAAAGCATATAAAACTTTGAACACAATATTTGGTGACCGAGAAACCTTCCAAATAGAAAGTAAAATTGGTGTGGGGATGATACCCACAAAACTTTAATACTACAATATAAAGTTGGTCTGTTAAGGCTTACAATGATCACTTCTGATGATCTACCCTGTTAGGAGAAATGAGGACTACTAGGTCCACCTTGTTAGAGGTTTTACAAACATACAATGAAGTATGCACTTGATAAAGAGATTTAAAGAAAAAATTGTTAAGCCTACCCTGTTAAAGGGTTTGAAGCTGATTCACCTATTAGGATGAAACAATAGATCTCTTACTTACAATTGAATTTTTGATTGAGATCCTTGAAATATTGATCACCACTATGTGATAGATGTAACTTGACTGCTCCTAATATGGCCTTCCAATATACTTTGCTTTGCTACTGATTCACATTCACATGCTTATCATTTCATTCACATTATCTCTTATCAAAAACATTACACTTAGGTATGATAAAATACATTAGATATGTACCAACCCAATTCACATAATTACAAGGTTGGCTAGTACACAAGTTAACACCAATATTACTAAGTTGGCCCAAATATAGAAAGTCAAGTTTGAAAAATAACTTGGTGAATTTATGATACACGATGTCCAGTGTCATTACTTGGCATCATCATGCACTTAGTAGAAGTAGAGGCTCGATCCATACTAATCACTTCAACATAGTTTTGAACTTGGTATACACTGGTGACTCAGTAGATACAGTGTCACTTGGTAGAAACTAAATTCCATGTTTATCATGCTTAGACTCGGTAAACACTAATCATCTCATCACTCAATTAACATCATCTTCACTTCACAAGAACTAATGACTCAATAGACACTATGAAGCTTGGTAACCACTGAATTGCTTGGTAAGAACTACTGGACTTCACATTTCTTGAGTTCACTTGGTAAGCACTAGAACACTTGATAGGAACTGTGAAACTTGGTAACCACTAAATTACATGGCAATCACTGGAGACTGATCAAAAAGCTTGGTAACCATATAGAATCTAAATAAGTCTTGTCACTGATAACTAACTTGACTTAATGCCAATAGGGTCATGGTGACATTTTACCCTAAAACTTATTACCTTGCTAATAAGTAAACCCACTTGACAAGGGGTAGGATGGGTCACAATCAAAGAAAATTAGAATTTGGACTTGGCTAGGGTTTTGAGGGGTCATTAGGTGATCCCAAAGTGTCTTTTATGTGAAAATTAGCTACCCATGTGATAGTCTAACATGTTAGGGACCTAATTTTGACCATGACAGTGACTAGATAGCCTAGGGGGCCCCTTTACCCATGCATTCTTCCTTCAATTCGAAAATAGACTTGTCACATGTGTTTTCTCCCATGTTTTCACTAAGTCAAATATAGAAAACTTAGAGGGAGACAAGTTTGTAAGAGGAAGTGGCTTGATATCTTTACTAAAATAGCTAGTGGGTGTACACTTGATTTGTGTCACACTCTAAACCCTTCTATCCAAACGATTCCACGAGTTTGGAATACTTGGATGCCAGCTTAGAGCTCCCTATCCATGGAGTGCAAGAGAGTATATTTCAAGAATAAGAAAGGTCTCATATGAGCCTTAGAGATACTCTTCTTGGTAGTAAACCATGCGATGGGAGGTTCCAAAGACAAGATGCAAGAATGCAAATGTCCTAGAGAGTTCCTCAAGAATGCAATGCAAATGAAGATTAAGCTAGAATGAGATGCAAAGTGGAGCTATGCTAAAACATGTATGAGAGTGTTGCAATCCAACTATTAGACTATATGATTTAAGTTACATGTAAAAATGAAAGCTAAGCTAAGCTAGAATGCCATGGATGAGAGAATGTAGACAAGAAAGAGAAGTTCTCCACAAAGCTCCAAAGAAACCTATTAAAAAACCTGCAGCATAACAATATTTAAAATGAGGATTCATTGAGGGGGAAAGCTCTCTCCCTTTTAAATATGTATGGATGGAATTCAAAAATAGGAGTGATCCATGTGCACACACAAGTCAACCAATAGAATATAAGTTGACTTGTCATATAAGGCAAAAGTCACAAAGCCTTTTCTTTTAATTGCAAAATAGAAAAAGGACTTTATGTGTGCACTTTAAGTGGGTTAGAAGAATGGGGTCTTTTATTTAATTAAAAGGGGACATGTTCTTTTAATCAAATAATGAACTTAGGATAGCATAGTCAAACTATAGGTTATAATCAAATAAATTGATTATTAGCAATTTGGTCTAGGTAAATGATTGAATTAATTTAGCCAAAATGCTAAGAAGGGGGCTAATAGTCTAGATGACCATTTTTAGGAGATTACAGTGGGAAAACCTTATTATGGAGTCTTGGTCAAATTAGTGGGTTGTTCAACCACTCTCCAAGGTTAGAGATAGTTAGGATTTGGAGAAGGACTAAGGGAGCTCTACAAAAAATATCATTGACTTAGTTTGGACCAAGGTTGGTGCTTTAAACCATGTGCATTTTCTTTCTTCTAGTATTGCATATTAAATCTCCAAGCATGGAACATTTGTTATGGGATCTTGCATTGTATTGTGAATCTTTGGATGGTAGATTTTGGTATTGTGTTGTGCCATTATGAATCTTTGTATTGTGTTGTGGTGTTATGAATGTGCATTATGTTTCATGAAATTTATTGTTTTTTTCTTTCTTGAATATCCTTGTTTTGGAATTGAATGTCAAGTGTTGTTATGGGTGTGAGAGCTTCACTCACCCTTTGGGAAGGGAAGAGAAGTCTAGGGTGAAGGGCTTAGTTGGGCTTGAAATATAGTTGAGAACCTTGGAGTATGGGCTTCATTTTATTCCATATTCATTCATATCTTGCTTTGGGGGTGATAAGGAAAAATGGTGTAGAAAGGAAGTTAATGGAGTATGGGCTTCAAGGAAGCTATAGTTATTGGAAGTATGTTCGGAGGATGTTTGTGGAAGCCCCAAAAGGGCATTAAATTTGTTGATTTGCGAAAAAACTCGAAAGGGCATGAATTTTTTATTATTATAGGTATGGTATGATAGGGTAAGTCTCCTTCTTGAAAGCACACCTTCACCCTATGTTCAAGGTTCTATTGGTGAACCTTTGTGAAATACCATTGGGATGGGATTGTCCAAGTTTGTAATGTGATGCTCATGTAGTTGTAAGGTTGGAATGAAACCCACTTTGGATCTTGTTTCCCTTGCTTGGTGGGTGGCTTCATGGAAGCCTAGGATGGGAGGTGAGCCTCCATGGTTCCTCGTTTGTGTGTGTGTGTGCAAGTTTTGTGAAGATGGATGTCTTGAAGATATTAGGGTTTCACCCTTGAAAAAGTTGAAAATCAAGTGTGTAAAGAGAGACCAATGTTCCATGTCATCTCAAATGTGTTGTGATGTTGTGTCTCCATGATATTTTCATTGTGATGTAAAGAGTGATATTCTTATTATTCTATCTTGTTGATATTGTGTAAGGGGAGATTGAGAAATTGTATATAGTTTATATTCATTGTGAGTTTTCACATTATATAAATTGGTGTAAGATGAAGAATCATGTGAAGGAGACACTTTCCCTTATAATTCAATTAGTGCAAATATTTCATAGTAGTTACAAATTTTTTGAAATAGTTGATTCAATTCAATACATAAGTGGTTGTATTGTAAATGTATATGCTACGCATTCAGTATAATGGAAGAAATATATCATATTTAATAATTCATTCCATGTGTATAAAAATTAGTTCCATTTGATTTTCCAAGTTCTAATAAATTCATAGGTTAGTATCACCATCACATCATCAACCATGTACACCAAAATACTATGGTAGGGATAAAAGAAAATCAACTCAAGAGAATGAATACATAGTCCAAAAGCATAAGAAAACAGTCCTGTAGGTGTATATTATGCCTCTGGAAAATCTATAGGGAAAGAAATTAATTCCTTTCCCAAGATTATAGACCAATAAAATATAAAGGAATATACTTGATACTCCTAGTAAGGACCTATAAGGTTTAGGGGTTATAATATAAAATGGCTAACACTAGTCTCCCAAGTCATCCTTAAAGTAACAACATTTCTAGAAGTGACAAAGAAATATACAAAACAAATATGGTAGAAAGAAAATGAAATAAAAGAAATTAAACATTCAACACACTTGAACCAAGACAAATAAAGAATATTATTTATATATCAATCTTAATGCAAAAAAAAAATTCACCAACCCTTACTACCTAGGCATCACCTTTTTGAGTGGAAAATGCCATATTTTAACAGGGGAGCAGGAGGCTCTAGTCCCACTAGGTGGCCATGCATTGTCACACTTGGAGGTTATGAGAAATGACAATGATGGACATTTGTTTGACATTGCATATGACCTGCATCTCTCCCTAGTTGCCTAATAGATTTGAACTTTGCAAAATATAAAATTTTAATTTCTTTCAACCCCATCATGCCTAGGAAAGAGGAGCCATGCATTTGTAGAGAAGGAAGGAGGGTTTAGGTGTTGGGAACATGACCCATGTCAGATTTATGACACCTTGGGATCCATGTTGCCTAGTCCTTGCTAATAGGTGATTTGGGAAAGATAAAATCATCATTGCCTAATCCTTTAGGAGGGAAAATAAGGGGGGAATGTGACTCTAGATTTGGAGAAGAATAAGTTTGGGAGGATGTGAGGTTTGTTTTTAAATAATGTTTAATTTTGTGGTGGGGTATGTGCAGTTATGTTAGAAGCATATGTTAGGACATAAGATCAGCTAGATTTTGAAACTAAGTCTTTAGAGTTGTGATTGGGTAATAATTAGATTAGTAATGTAATGTAATTTAAAAAAATTGGAATTAGGAGGATTGTTTATGTTGTAGGTTGAATTGAAACACTTTAGGGTTTGGGTTAATATTGAGGTCAAGAAAATATTAGATAGTAGGAATATAAATAAATTTTAGGGTTGAGGAATGTGAGGCACATTATCTTTATTTATTTTTATATATAATTATTTCAATAATTATACTTTATATAAATAATATATATTCAATTTTAGAAGGTAATGAGGGCTTTTGTTATTTTATATATTAAATAATGTATTTAACTTAATCTTTCCCTCAATCTATAACCTATGAGCGTGATATACTTAGATTTAGATGTGGCAGTAAAATAATATGACCTTGAAAAAAAAAAATGCTAGTTAAGCCAAGTAAAAATATTAAATAATTTGTATATCAATGTATGTAAAGGTATATATTGTTTGGAAATAGAAATGGGAAATGTATACTTCTAAGAAGGGGGGGGGGGGTGAATCAAAAGTACTAAACTCTAACCAATAAAAATTTCAATTTTAAAACAATGTATGCATAAAAATATTGAAATAACATGTAAAGTAAATGCATCCACATAAAAACTTGACACCAGATATGATTACCTAGAAACCCTCCAATGAGAAGGTAAAACTGGGGTGGGAATGACACCCATAATTCTTCACTACTGCAACAATAAAGTTCACCTGTTAAGGTTACATGTTTTGACCATTCTCATGATTTGCCTTATGAAAGGCCTACCTTGTTAAAGGCTTACAAAGGATTGTTAGATCCTACCCTATTAAAGGATTTTAACACCCTATTAGAAGTGTTCCTGGCTAAAGGACTTTAGTAACTCACTTAGAATGTCACCCTATTAAAGGATTTCTCAATGACTGTTAAATCAACCTTAATACAAAGGATTTCATCCTACTGATACAGTTTTTAAAAAGTATAGTATAATGTTTGATTTGATACACTCACAATCTGATATTGCTGATTTTAAATCCTAGTTCAATTCATCTCGATCCTCTTTGATCTGATATGAAATTGCTGTAACCTTGATCCTCTATTTTGATAACTGATTCTGCAATCCTATTCTTTTTCTAAGTCACCTTAAATTTTTTTCGATCAATTCACTCCTTTTACTGCTATCATCACCTTCTCGTATGCATTCTCTAATGCTCTCTCTCTCTCTCTCTCTCTCTCTCTCTCTCTCTCTCTCTCTCTCTCTCTCTCTCTCTCTCTCTCTCTCTCTCTCTCTCTCTCTCTCTCTCTCTCTCTCTCTCACATACATACTAAATTATGGGGCTTCATCTCTCTTTAAAAATATTTTGGTGGCTTAGGGTTAGGTATGAATCTATGATTGAGATTCATCCAACTTTCCTTCTCAATCCCTTCCATATTTTTGATTGGTTGTATGCTGATCACATAGGGAATCAAATAGATTCCATCTTATCTTCAAAGCTTCAAGATCTATCCATATGTCAGCTCAAAAATGGTTTACATAGTTGTTTGTTCCATCACAAACAACTAGGTCAATTCTGTGTTACTCGACACTTGTTGATACTGATGTTTGGAACATACTATAATTTTTTCTAGCTCAACACTTGAACTTTCTCAGCCATGTCTATTCACTCAACACATGAAACTTCCTCTGTGCTGTCTATTTTCCTAACACTTAATTGCAACTCGACATCTATACATATTATACTCAACATATGTTACTAGCTCGGCATGAACTTAGTAAATTTCTTAAGTGTGTTGACACTCAATTGTCAAAACCAATCAGAGATCAAAAATATCCCCCTTTGACATGAGTGGCAAAAACACTTACCTATACATGATGAATCTATTCTCCTCGAGTATAATATACATCCAATTTGGCATATATGGAAAACTTCAAAAAGGTGTTCAAAAGTTTGTAAAGAGCTATATACCTCAAAATTTGATAACTCCCCCCAAGTTAATGTATCTTTGCTATATTCATAATCTCTCTAAGTAGATTTTTCTTTGCTGATACTCTTTGTCTAATGTGTTCTAACATACCCTATTTCTGCTTGCCTATTGTGTGCTCCCCCTTTCTTTTCTCTATTTATTTTGTAACTCTCCCTTTCACATGTCTCTCCCTTGCATAGCTATTTCTCCCCCTTTTTGATAGTAATGTCAAAGGGTTTATACACTAAGTGTGTATTTATCCAAGAAGTTCTTGTTAACATCCATTACAATCTTGAGAGTAACATCCCAGTTGTCTATTACAACATCTAGTGATTTGATTTGGATGGCTGTCTCTACTGTAAGGTGAACTAAGCCATCTAAGGTTAAAAGATTAGGATCTTTCTTGAGTACTGTCTTAGCATGGGCTAATTCTTTTTGTAAGATTTCCACGTGTGGGGTTGAGGAAGCTTGAATTTGAACTAAGTTGGCTCGAGTATTAGCCTCTTGTACTATCAATACAACTAGTTCCTTCTATGTATGAAGTGTGGAATGAATTCACTTTGAGCTAGATTTTTTGGTAACTGCATATTATATATCTTCAAGTTTCTCTCAAGAATCATGATTCTTTGGCTTGTTTCTTGTGTGAAGAGTGTGGGGTCACACAATTTAGTGTACAGCGAGAATATATGCTCAAGTACCTTCTTCAATTTTTCTATTTTTGTAGCCAATTCCACTTATGATAGTGCTATTCCACTAGATATTTTCTCATTTACCCTACCTTGAAACTTCTTTTTAGACCATTCTATAAGTTTTGCATTAGTCACTTGGTCTTTATTTGCCACCTGTTCAACAATTTTTGACAATTGTTCCAATATTAGCTTGGTTTCATCAGGTGTTTGCAAGCTGAGTGCATCTAGAAAGATGTCTTTTATCTCATGTATTGATTTCCTTTTTTTATCCTCCTTTCTAAGTATCTCTTGGTTCTTTTTTATTCCAATGCCTCCTGCATCTCATTGATCTATTCAAGGTTCATGGTTGCATAATCATATTTTGGTATGAAAATTTCTTCATCTAATGTTGGGTCTCCATAGTGAAGTACCCTTGTAATGTTTATGGAGCTTGAGCCCGGTGCTGAAATTTAGAGTGGTATTGCATCACTTCTCAGCTTTCAAAGAACTTTTGTAGGAGTTCTAGTAGTTGGTAGATTAACCAATGTTTGAATTTCTTCTTGATCCTTTTCCTTTGGAATTTCCTTCTCTTCTTCTATTCTTCCTTGATCAATTATAATCATTTGTGGTGCACCTTGAGTTTGTGTAGTAGGAATAAATACCTCTGTTTGTCCTATTTGTTCCTTTGTTGGATCTTCTACAGTTTAAGTTTGTTGTTCAATCATGACAAATTTCATTGTGGTATCAACCTTAGCTAATGTATCTTTTGATACTTGCTCTTGAGGTTATACACTAATAGCCATAGGGATGGTAGAAGGTGGTTCTTGTGTTTTCACCTTATCCTTAGTTAGGTCAGCTACTACCTTCTATAACTCATCTATACTGACCAATACTAGATTGTCACACAACTTTTCTTGTAATGTTGATTGGTCAAGGATCTTCTTTATATCCTCTACAGTTAGTGGATTTATGTTCTAAATTGAGTTTTAAGGAACATCCTTTACTTTGATTGTCTCTTTAGGTGTGTTGGTGTCATGTAGAGGGCTTAATGGTGGCAATTGTGTGTCTTGCCCACTTTGATTTGTTTGCTGCTCCTTAGTAGTTGCCATTTCTTCTTCTTTTTGTGGTGCCTCCTCCACTGTTTTGCCTTCCTTTTCTCTCTGAAATTCTCCTTATTTATCATTCTCTTACTCTTCTTCATTGTTTCTTCCCTCAAAGGGATCCTCCTCTCCTTCCTTAATAGTGGTTAGCCCATATATTAGCTTACACATTTGAGTGGACTTCTTTACAAAATCTTCAATCTTTTTTTGAAGAATGTTGAATGCCATGTACTTGGGTGCAAACTTGCTTCCATATTTCTTGTTTGCCTTTGTTATTTTCCCCTTTAATAATTCTAGCATCACTTGTGCCAATGTGGATTCCATTATATCCTTTTCCATGTTAAGGAAATAATGCCATTTATTCTCAAAAATTGAATATAAATCCTTAGGCATAGTAGTGTCAAATTCAAGTGGAGTATTCTTGAATTTTTCCACCATGGGATACAGTGATTCCTCAATCTTATTTTTT
This sequence comes from Cupressus sempervirens, assembly GCA_028749045.1. Classification (NCBI taxonomy): domain Eukaryota; kingdom Viridiplantae; phylum Streptophyta; class Pinopsida; order Cupressales; family Cupressaceae; genus Cupressus; species Cupressus sempervirens. Next base: position 591,716,992 of record CM053789.1, on the reverse strand, counting down.
TCTTCTCTACTTAATTTATTGAATTCAATGGTTTTCAAACTAGTCAAGTCTACATTATCCCTAATATTATCACAAATATTTTCCATATTGGACTTGGGTGCATGACTTACCACTCTGAACTGGCTATTGTCATCTGACTCGGTCCTCTCTTCATTAGATTCTAGTTGTGCAACATATTTCCTCCTTATTTTCTTCAGCATTAGACTTGGTTTCTCAGTAGCCTTCTTCTTCTCTTTTGTTTGCTCTTTAGCCTTCTGAGTGGTGGCCCTTGTAGTTGCTCTTGTGGCTAGAGCAGTAGGCTTGGCAGGTCCAGGTTTTGCAATATTTTTACCCTTGGGCTAAGCTGTAGGTTGTATCTTAGCCTTTCTCTTCTTTGGCTCATGTACTGTTGATGCTTCCTTAACTTGTTCCTCCTCATTAGCTTCTTCTTCATCTTCTCCCATACCTTGTATTAGGGCAAGAGGTCCTTGTCCCTATTCTTGTTCTTGTTCTTCTTCATCATCTCGTTCAACACTTTCACCAAATTTGGATTTCAACTTTTTCACCAATTTATCTTTCTTCTTTAGAATTGAGGCAGATTTCAACTCCTATTCAACTTTGGATTTTACAACATCATAGTTTCCAAAGATCTTTTATGACTTATCAATGTCCTTTGCAAGTAATATAATGATGGCTATTGATGCTTCATCTATATTAATTTCATATCCCAATAGCCTTCGCCATCTCACTCTAGGTACTCCAACTTGGATAAATGTGTAATCAATGTCTACTAAGAAACATATGTCATTGTAATACTTCTCCACCAAGGAAATTGGGATTCTCAATCTTTGTTTCATGATTTACTTGAAATCCTCAAAATAACTAGTCATTATAGATTCAAAAATGTCTCCCATTTGCTCTATGTACTCATTTATTTGTACAACCATAGACCTATTAGTCTTCCATCCTACCTTACCAAAAGAAGGAAACTCATTCTGAATATAGAAAATGGTACATATCAAAATTGAACCAAATTTGCATTGAGCACCTTTTGATCTCGTTATTGCTCCTAAATTCTCCATGATTTGTTGCATCTATAGCTCTGTTAGATCATAAGTGTGATCTTTCTTTACAATCTTGTACCCTACATCAACAACAATGCATGGCACACTATTTAGTCAGCTTGACTGATAGAATATTTGAGATATGACCCTCATTGCAAATTCCAAAAGTGGATATTTGATGGTATCAATAGTAATTCCCCTCTTATTCCACTTTACCCCTATATTCTTCTCAATTGCTTCTTTAGAATTGCTCCTTAGGGTTTTGGGCCATTCTAGGGTTGGAAATCCTATAATCCTATGCACAATCCTTTTTGAGAATTTGATGAGTCCTCCTTCTAACCATAGGAATCCATCATGGATTCTACTCAAAACAATTCTTATCCATTTAGTCTTAAAGAGGGTGGGGAAATCTAGGGCATGGGTTATGCCCTTCCTCTTAATGATTTGAATTTCTTCCTTCAACACTCCATTCTCACATAGTTTGCCATATGCTTGTCAAATTTCCATATCTCCTACCCCTCCAACCATGCAGTTGTAACATTTCCTTACATCCTAAACCATTACAAACCTGGGTGGAATAATTGATAATGCCCCTACCGGGTCATTCTTATATGCAACTTCAGGAATAATCCTAAAATTTGGTTGCTTAACCTCATTAATGACCAACTAAACTTCAAAAGGATCTTTATCCTTAGGATTTCTAGAGCTAGAGGCCATTTTGCAAAACTAGGGTTTCAATCCATATTAAGCTATGTAACTGCATAACTCAACATGTGAAGAATACCTTTGAATCAATGGAACAATGCTTTGTCTTTGTTGGAATCTATGCAAAAGCTTCAATTTTTGCTTGCCAATCACTTCTTCACTCTTCTCACTCTTGCTCTATGTTTCTAATGATGAAAAATGGGAAAAAAATCTACCTTATACCCTTTTAAAACATCACATTTAATGCATGGTGTATGTACAACTATAAACTCAGCTTCTATGCAATTTCTACTTTACTTGACATCCATTGATTTTCCATCACTTGGTAGCCACTAGAATTATCCTTACTTGGGTTCAATAGAAATTTACTTCATTGAGCAGATACTACTGACTTGACTTCAACTGGCTTTGGCTGTCAACTTGGCATGCACTAAAATTTACTTGGCAATTGAAGAGAACTTTTCACACTTGGAGGTAAGATGAAAACTTAAAGATTTTACTTTTGTTTTTCCTTGTTGACTTGCATCTTTATACATGCTAATTTTTCCTTTTTAGTACTAACTTTATCTTGGAATTGATGTATGATGAGGCATTTAAATACTAGTCCCAAATACCTCCTTTTTCTTACTTTGATGAAGTCTGACCACTTAACCCTTTAGGTGAAGTGATCCCTTCATTTGATGTGCTACATCCATCTTTCTTCTTCCATGTCTTGTTCATCTCTCCTTTGATGTGCTCAATATCTATCTTTCCTTTTTCCTTGTTTGACTCTGAGTTAGGTGCCTTTGTCCTTGTTGGGTAGTGTTGGGTAGTGCTTGCTAATATGACTAGTCTTCAAACAACTAAAAATGTAGTTTGACTTAACCATCTATTGTAGCTACCTCTAGAATGTGTTCTTATGCAATTATTAGGAATGTGTCCATACTCTTGAAAATAATGATAGCTATGTCTTGTATTGTATTCCCAATTATACGAATTTTCATGGCTTCTTCCCTTATTTGATGACCATGTGGACTTGGATTTGCATTCAAAGGATTAGTGTCCACACTTTTGACAATTGTAGCAATGTCCTTCAAATCTTGGTGCATGCATGGTCCTTGTTCTAAATTCATGTGTCTAATGACCTTGTTTGTTACACTTGTAACAATGTGTCATGTTCTTTGGCTTGGCATTCAGACTAACTTTCTTGCTCCTACAAAAATTAGTTGTACGTCCTTTCTTTTCACAATGATGACAAGTAGGTTTAGAGTTTTTAGCTTTATTGTTTCTTTCCTCAGTAGCTTTGGGTGATTCTCCTTCTTTAGTGCTTGTGTAGCCGAATCCTAATGTGTCTTTACTAGATCTAGGAGATTTTAGTAGCTGTGCTCAAAATACTTGATGGCTTCATTTGGCTTGTTGAAACTTTTAGAAAAATCCTTTTCTCTTTTCAAGTCATTCTATAGTTGCTCATTCTACAACTTTAAGGTGGTTATCTCAATGTCCTTGACATTCAACTCATGATGGGCATTCATCATTTGGCTTAGGGTGTCTAATTGCATGTTTGAGATCCTAGACAACTCTGCTGGTTTTTCTTCCAATCTATTTGCCAAAATTCTTTTGTCTTCTTGAATCATGGCCTTGTCTTTTATAGATTTCTTCTTTTGTTCAGTCACCTCACATAACAATATTGCTTGTGATTCTTGCTCCAACTTGAGATTTTTGATCTCCTTAGCTTGTGCTATATTCTTGTCCATGAGATCTACAATTGCTACATCAAATTCACAAGATTTACCATCTATAAATAGATTTTTGGTGTCAATCTCCTTGTATTGAGTGTCATTTTCATTTATAGAAATCTCTTTCCTTTTCTTTATCGAACTTCTCAAGGCATTTCTGGCTTCATCTAGTTGTTGTAGTAAGAGATGTATCTCAATCTCTTGATTCTCAATAGTCTCTCCCAACTTGTAAACTTCCATCTCAATATCTTTTCTCCAACCTCTAAGGCTTCCCCTGATGAGAACTTAGCTCTGATACCAATTGTTGGAAATACAAATGGGAAATGTATACTTTTGAGGGGGGGGGGGGAGGGTGAATCAGAAGTACTAAACTCTAACTAATAAAACTTTCAATTTTAAAATAATGCATGCATAAACATATTGAAATAACATTTAAAGTAAATGCATCCACATAAACACTTGACACCAGATATGATTACCCAGAAACCCTCCAATGAGAAGGTAAAACTAGGTGGGGATGACACCCACAATCTTCACTAGTGTAGCAATAAAGTTCACCTATTAAGGTTACATGTTTTGACTAGTCTCATGATCTAGCCTATTAAAGGCTTACAAAGGATTGTTAGATCCTACCCTATTAAAGGATTTTAACACCCTATTAGAAGTGTACCTGGCTAAAGGACTTTAGAACACTCACTTGGAATGTCACCCTATTAAAGAATTTCTCAATGACTACTAAATCAACCTCAATACAAAGGATTTCATCCTACTAATACAGTTGTTAGAAAGTACAATATAATGTTTGATTGATACACTCACAATTTGATATTGCTGATTTTAGATCCCAATTTAGTTCATCTCGATCCTCTCTAATCTGATATGAAATTGCTGTAACCCCTATGCTCTATTCTGATAACTAATTCTACAATTTTGTTCTTTTTCTAAATCACCTTGAATGAATGCTAATGAATTCACCCCTTTTATTGCTATCATCACCTTCTCACATACATTCTCTAATGCTCTCTCTCTCATACATACTGAACTATGGGGCTTCATCTCTCTTTAAAAAGACTTTGGTGGCTTGGGTTAGGTATGAATCTACAATTGATATTCATCCAATTTTCCTCCTCAATTCCTTCCATTTTTCTGATTGGTTAAATGTTGATCACATAGGGAATCAAACAGATTCAATCTTATCTTCAAAACTTTGAGAACTATCCATATGTAAGCTCAAAAATGGTTTACATAGTTGTTTGTGCCATCACAAACAACTAGGTCAATTCTGTGGTACTCGACACTTGTTGATACTGATGCTTGGCATATACTATAATTCTATCTGGCTTGACACTTGAACTTTCTCAGGATCATCTATTCACTCAGCACTTGAAACTTGCTCAGCTCTATCTATTTTCTTGACACTTACTATTTACTCAGCACTTATTGCAACTCAGCATCTATACATATTATACTCGACATATGTTACTAGCTCTATAGTGCCTCTTGTGTTTGCAGTCTGTACCTTGTTTATTTTGATTCGAGAGATACTTGATACTCTTATTATATGTACTTTGAGATGACCTAAGGGTTGGATGTTGTACTTTGATTTAGTACCATAGATGCTATACTGCTAAGCTATTTAGTTTATCATTTTTGCATGTTGATGCTATTCTGAGATGATAGTAGATCTATGATGATATCTAGTTATATGGGTTATTGGACATATTTATTGATTATGTTATGAGATGGATTCTATTCTATGGTTATTTACTTCATTCTTATTTTTTACGCTTTCTACGAACATGAGTGATGTAAATGGATTAATTAGTTAATTAATATTTTAATTGCTTTGGCTATTATATTATATGCAATTGCACTTGATCGTGTGTTTTAGTTTGCACAAATTATATCCCTAGTAGTGGCCTATGAAGTTAGTGATTTAGTTGTTCATATATTACCAATGTCATCCCTATATGGTCGACATAGCCTTATTTTAATTTTTTAAATTTAACCTTTTAGTGATTAGTGAATCCAAACTCATCGACATTATGTGATTAGACTAGTGAGTGTGTCTATGCATTTAGAAGTTCACATTTGTCGTGAAAGTGTTAAGTTATTTTCTATGATTTGGGGTTTTCAAATTTAATTTCTGGCAGCTTTGCCTTAGGTGAATTTCTATTATGGATAAGAACCTATTTTTTTTTGGGTTGATTCAAAGTTTAGCTACTCCAGCTAGCTATTTTTCATAATCTACTATTCACTTGAAAAGTGAATAAGTATTGGAAAAGTGAATTCATTATTCACCTCTCACATTTTATAAATAGAATTTTGAGAGCTAATTTGGAAATCCTCTTCTAAAGGATTGATTTTTTATTTATTCTACGAGCTATGAGTGTGGGATCTTTGTGAGGTTGGTCTCATTGGATTCGGCTTAGGTAGACCATGCTTTGTCATGAGTTTTGATAGATTCAATGGGTGATTTATTTTATTGTGCGAGTTACAGTTTATGCCCCTTTTGTTGTTAGCTAGGGCTTTCTCATTTTATTATTTTCGTTCTATTTCAGCTTTTGTTTCTTATAGCAGTATGTTAGGAGGTTTTGAACTAGTGTTCCCCTCTATTTCTATTTGCTAGTTCTGCCCGGTGGGTCGGGTATGAACATTTTCCTTATTTTTGAAATGAGGGTTTGGGTTTTTGAGCCATTATGCTAGCTATTTTTGCATATAGTGTCTGATTTCAATTACTTTTGGATTTTTGAGGATTTTTTCACCCTTGGCAAATGGGTTTTAATTTTGGAGAATTTTCAAAATTTGGGGTTTTTGCCTAGTTTTGCGTGCTACCTTATTCTCTCAAGCTTTCTTGGCACAATGTGGATCATGGACCTAGATGATTTGTTTGGATATCTGTCAGACCACTTTAGCACTTTATGTTGCATTGGGATACATGTTGCATCCATCCTCTCTATGTTGTTTATCGATTAAGTGACTTTTTGCTTTATTTTCTCACTCAGTCCTTTTTGTATGATCTTTGTGATGGTGGTGCACCACACATGAGTCCATATGTCGGGTGACCTACAGGGCTCGATCTTCTGTGATACTTTTGGAAGTTGTGATCATTTGGGATGGGTTGGGAATTTGCATTCCTACAAGCACTCATTGTTGGATTAGCATGGGTAGGGTAGGGTAGCATATGGAGGGGGCTTCTACCTTGCAGCCTAATGATCATTGTGCCTAGAGGGTTGGTGAAGGAAGTTTTAATTAAGTGATAATTAAATAAAATACTGGGTCGTAATAAACTAAGATAATAAAAGATGTGGGGTGTTAGAGCCTTTATGTTGAGGGATGTTGAATCTGCACAAGTCTGAGCTTGGGCTTTTCGATGCCAAGCGACTATCCATGATGTTAGCCCCTACTTAGTAGCCAATTGAGATGTCTAACCAAAACTTGTAGTTTTTACATTATCTATGTCTTGGATCTTGTCATCATACTACTTGGTGTGTGTGTTAGCCATGGATGTTTTTTTTGCATGTGTTTGAGGTTGGATCATTATCTCCATCAGCACGACAAGTGTGGACCTATGGGTTCCACATGGTTGAGAGGCATAGCTACCTTCACCACTACTATGGACTGGTGTATAGAGATGGTCTATTGTTCTAGTGTGACCGTGGTTGGATGTGTTCACTTGCTACTTTGGGTTCCAAAGTATGCTTCTTGTGATTTATGCTTTTATTGGGATGTTTATTTATCATGTTAGATGATCTTAGTTTTGATGCATTCCTTATTATGATGATTAGCATGTGATAGGTGATGTTATCTACTTGTAGGTTTATCTTATGCTTTACTACTAGCATGTTAGATTTCCTTATGCTTATGTTGTAGCATGTCATAGTAGTGATGTTCATATTACTATAGTACTGACGATTTGATCAGTGGCTTGGGATGTTATGCGTGGGGGATGGCTAGGGCCCATGATGGTCTTGTGATGCCATTGATAGTTGGGAGGTATTACATACTTAGTTTCATTGCATTGTACATTGTGATGTTATTTTAGTCACTGTCAATGTTTCCTTTTCGTACTTTTACTCTTATTTGTTAGATGTTTTTCTTTCCATATTTCCTACTCAGTTCAAGTATTCTTGCCTCAAAATATGGATTTACTAATCCCAGGTGTGGAAGTTTTATTCTCTTTTTTCTCCTTTTGTGTTCTCCTTAAGTGTTTCTTAAGTTTCCTGGTTGACCATTTATCAGCATGGTAAGATACAATATTGTATGGAACACCTATAGAAATTGTATCATGTGTTCCCTGATTCTATCGCATGCCTTTTGGAGAAATATCATGTGATACTTTCTAATATCACACCTCCTTGTAAGAAATATCATACACTACCCTTAAAGTATCACATGCCTTTCAGAGAAGTATTGCCCAGACCCTAAAAGTGTCATCCTCCTTTAGGAATGTCGCACGATACTTTCCAATGTTGTATTAAAGTATCACCTAGGTTTTGTAAAAACCTGTGTAGGCAGGTAGCAAGCACTTTTTGGTTTGATCCAAACTTTTTGGGAGTTGATTTAGATACCCTCTTTGGTGTTCTTCAACCCTATGGTGTTGCATTTTGAATTTGGGATGTGTTCGATTTGAATTTAGTTATGCATCTTTCATTATTGATCTTTTTGTTAGTAGTGACATTTGAAGATTCATTGGTTGTCAGGATGGTGGTTCAGCCTTCTATTATGATCTTTGTGATCTATGTATGTTTTTTTCATGTACATTTACACTTGTTAATTTTTTTAAAAAATCTTTCTTGCATTTCATCCTTGTTTCCAAGGATCTCCGGGTGAGGTGTTACATCTAGTATCAAAGCCCATGTTGCAACATTGGGATCTTTGTGTTATGTTTCCACTTTGGTTTTGTATCTATGGTGTATTTTTATATTATGTTGATTATTTGATATCTTGTTGGTTCATGTTTTCAACACATATGCTTGTGATCTGACTTTTCTGACATCACCTTGTTGTTCCCACAATGATGCCACCTGCACGTAGACCTAGTGGCCATGGTGGTACCCATAGTGGTAACCATGGAAATGAACACCATGAAGAGGAACATTAGGATGGAGAGGGAGAATGAGGTAATAATGCTAATCAAGATGGCATGGGGATATTGCTGCCAAGGCTCTAGGAGATTCTTCCTTAGTTGGGCCCTCATGTTGAGGAGTGCCAATAGGATCATAGTTAGGAAGAGAGATCTCATCATGGGGATTCCCATCACTCTGAGCATAGAGAGGAGGAACATGAATGTGAGCATTCTCTTACTCCACCAGGTGGTAGAGGGCATGGTCAGGGTGGTTGAGACTGTAATAGTGAGGATTCCATCAGATTGGACATCATGAAGTCCCTTCCGAATTCTAGACGACCACCATATGATGGCAAGGGAAGTGGCATCAAGGATGAGACTTGGTTTTTGGACATGTAGCACTACTTCACCTTGTATCCATATTCAACCAACATGAGGTCCTCTTATGCAATTATGTAGTTGAGGGACCATGCATCCATTTGGTGGAATATTGAGAGTTAGAAGATTCAGGTTAGTGTTGCAGATCTCACCTGGAAGATCTTGGAGGAGAGATTCTAAGAGTGATTTTTATCTCCTTAGCTTAGAGAGGCCCATGGTGATGAGTTCCATGCAATTCAACAAGGAAACATGACGATGAATTAGCATGAAATTTGATTCTTTGAACTTAGGCAGTATTCATGCTACAACAATGATGATTTACTATTAGCTCATCATTTCATCTGAGGCCTTAAGGACTCCCTCATTGGAGAAGTCTATATGCACTAGCCTAGGACCCTTGTTCTCACTATAGAGAAGGCACATATTGCAAAGGAAAATATGACTAGAGGTTTTAGTAGCAAATCTGGTTCTCAAAACTAAGGTGCTAGGAATTTGAGACAAGATGCACAGTTCACTTAGTATTCTAGAAAGGGCCAAGCCCAATTTGAACCCTCTTAGCGTGGTCCCTACCATAAGAATAAGAAGAATTTTTGGGGCAAGGGTGGACAAGATTTTGGTACCTTGAGAAAGAAATGGGATAATCAAAATTAAGGATAGATATCTCAACAAGATTGTCCTACTCAAAATGTTCATCAAAATTTCAGCAGGGGTAGTTCACCATTTTCCAATGCTACTCAAGGTGGTCATGGGATAGATGCTATCTTTTGGGGAAATTTCTACTCTTGTGGCTAGCCTACCCATAAATCTTATGATTGTATGATTAAACCATCCACAGGAGCTAGTAAGGGCACAGTGAGATTTGAGCCTATTGTAGGAGATGTGGGTCAGAATCATAGAGTCTTTGTAGTGGTTGACAACTATTAAGATGAGCATCAAGGTATGGTAGTTGAGGCTATAGGTACGTTGCATGGTATTTCAACTTTAGTTTTGTTTGACTCTAGTGCTTCATATTCTTTCATTTTTCCATCTCTTGTTTAGCGATGTGGACTAGTGGCACTGCATTAGATTGATAGGTGGCAGGTTGAAATAGCCATAGGTTCTAAGGTGGCCATTGAATCGTTGGTTAGGAGTTATTTTTTGAATTTGGGAACCTTCACCACCATAGTGGAGTTATGCATTCTACCTCTGGGATCATATGACATTGTGTTGGGCATGGATTGGCTAGCCACCCATTAGGAAAATATCAATTGCCATCATAAGGTGGTACAATGTGTTGATGACATAGGTGGGCAAGTGAAACTTTTGGGAGTCTAGAGACCAATCTCACTTCATATGATCTTAGCTCATTAGCAGAAGTAGAGTGTGCAAAAGGGTTGCTAGTTGTTTCTTTTTTCTATCAGTGATCTCGAGGAAGCCAAGAGCTGTATGATGACACTTATGATCACCCACTCCTTCATGAGTATACCGATGTGTTTCCTAATGAGATTCTAGGTATGCCACTGTAGCATGACATTGATTTCTAGATTGATCCTGTACTAGGAGTGGAGCCAATTTCTCAAGCTCCTTATCACATGACTACTCAGGAGCCGAGTGAGCTTAAATTATAGTTGGAGGAATTGTTGGCCAAGGGCTATATTCATTCTAGTGTATCCCTATGGGGTGCACCAATTATCATAATGAAGAAGAAGGATGGTTCATTATGTTTGTGCATCAATTACTAGCAGTTGAATAAGGTGATGGTGAAGAATTGTTATCCCTTGCTGAGGATAGATGACTTGTTTGATCAGATGAAGGGAGCATGAGTGTTCTCAAAGATTGACCTAAAGTTGGAATACCATAAACTTTGTATCCACGAGTTTGATATTCATTGAATAGATTTTTGTACATGGTATGGGCATTATGAGTTCATGGTTGTACCCTTTGGGTTAACCAATACACCATCAATGTTTATGAGTTTGATGAATGGCGTATTTCGCACTTACCTTGATTAGTGTTTCATTGTATTCCTAGATGACATATTGATCTATTCAAAAACTATGGAGGAGCATGAAGTCCATTTATGTTAGGTATTATAGTGCTTGAGAGACCATTAGTTGTATGGAAACCTGAGTAAATGTGGGTTCTTCCAGTCTGAGGTGAAGTATTTGGGACATATCATCACTAGTGATGGAATTGTAGTGGATCCAGAGAAGATTTGTGCTATCATGGATTGGCTAATACCCTTTAATGCCCCAGAAATTTGTAGTTTCATGGGATTGGCAGGTTACTACCATCGCTTTTTGAAGAATTTCTCACAAGTAGCTCATTCCATCACCTCTCTTCAGCATAAAGTGAAGAAGTATGTTTAGTTAGACCAGTGTGAGGCAACATTTAATTCTCTTAAGGAGTGTTTGACCAATGCATTAGTCCTTATAGTGCCTAATCTTGTAGGTGACATCATGGTTTGCATAGATGCTTCTTTGGAAGGCATGGGTGTGGTGTTAATGCAAGATGGTTGAGTGATTGTATTTGAGTCTAGAAAAATCAAGGACCATGAGCTTAACTACCCCACTCATGATTTGGAACTCATGGCTGTAGTGGATGCCCTTGTCTGTTGGAGGCATTTTCTTATGGGGCATAGGTTTGAGTTGCATAGTGATCATAGGAGCTTGTAGTATATCTTTACTCAGCCAAACTTGAATGTACAATAGCGTCATTGGATGGAGTTCTTGTGTGAGTATGACTTTGATGTTCATTACATTAAAAGGAAGTAGAATATCATCATGGATGCTTTGAGTAGAAGGCAACATGAGGTATTAGTGTTGTCATTGGGAGTGAATTTGTGAGGCCATATCTTGGAGGCTTTGCTTAATGAAACTTGGTATTAGGAGGTGAAGGCAGAGATCAAGTCCAAACATACCCTTGAGGAGAGAATTTTTGGTTATGTCCTAGAGTCTAATGAACTATTGTGTCACATGGGGCTTATCCATGTACTTGCATTGGGTGATCTTCATACCTTGGTTTTGTCTAAAGAACATCATGTACTATATTCTGCACATCTTGGTGTTAAGAAGATGCATGCTGATCTCAAACAACTATACTTTTGGGTAGGGATGAGGCATGATGTTATAGATTTTGTTGCTAGATGCCTCTAGTGCTAGAGAGTGAAGGCAGAGCATCAGCATCTTGCTGGTCTTTTGCAGCCACATACCATTCCAAAGTGGAAGTGGGATATGATATCTATTGATTTTTTCATAGGGTTGCCTATGTCATCACGGATACATGATTGCATCATGGTGACAGTGGACAAGTTGTCCAAGGTAGCACATTTTTCACTCATGAGAGCATCCTACATAGCTTCTTCAGTAGCACATATTTTCTTGGAAAATATTGTTCATTTGCATGGGATTCCTCATCAAATTATTTCAAATAGAGATCCAATGTTTGCTATTGCACTATGTACGTCTCTCCAGCATGCATTTGGTGTACAACTCAATTTTATTTCAGCCTATCACCCAGAGATTGATGGTCACTTCGAGAGAGTGAATCATGTTCTGGAGGATATGCTTCACATGTATGTTATGGATAGGTAGGTGAAGTGGGAGGACTATTTGTACCTTCTTGAGTTTGCATACAACAATGGGTATCATAGTTCTCTTGGCATGTCACCTTTTCAGGCCTTGTACAATAGGCCATGTCATACCCCTTTGAGTTGGGATCATTTGGAGGATTAAGTTCTTTTGGGTCCAGAGATGCTTTAGGAAATGGAGGAGTAGGTTATTTTCAGTAGGGAGCATTTGGTTGCTACTTAGGATAGGTAGAAGAAGTATGCAGATGCCCATAGGTTGGATTGTCAATTTTTTGTTGGTGATAGGGTGTTTTTGAGAGTGCATCTGAGGAAGAGCCCCATCCATTATGGGAAAGGCTCTAAGTTGGTGCCACATTTTGTCAAACCTTTTGAGATCCTTGAGAGGATTGGTCCTATTTCTTATCAACTAGCATTTCCACCTAGCCTATTGGACATCCATGATATTTTTCATGTTTCTATTTTGCGACAGTATATTCTAGATGTGACCCATATTCTTGATTGGGATGCTTTATAGGTAGCAGATGGGTAGCTTACTTTGGAGCCCATTTGTATCCTATATTAGTAGAGGCTAACCTTATGAGGTTAGGACATTGAGTAGGTAAGGGTCCAATGGGACCCGAGTGATGAGACCTCTATGATTTGGGAAGATGCTACACAACTGAGGGGATTGTACCCTACCTTTTTGCTGGCTTCCAAGAGTAAGCCTATACTAGTGGGGGAGGATGTAGTGCCTCTCATGTTTGTAGTTTGTACCTTATTTATTTTGATTCGAGAGATACTTGATACTCTTATTATATGTACTTCGAGATGACTTGAGGGTTGGGTGTTGTACTTTGATTCAGTACCATAGATGCTATGCTACTATGTTGTTCAGTTTATCATTTTTGCATGTTGATGCTATTATGAGATGATAGTAGATCTATGATGATATCTAGTTATATGGGTTATTGGACATATTTGTTGATTATGTTATGAGATGGATTCTATGCTATGGTTATTTACTTCATTCTTTTTCTTTATGCTTTCTACAAATGCAAGTGATGTAAATGGATTAATTAGTTAATTAATGTTTTAATTTCTTTGGCTATTATATTATATGCAATTTCACTTGATCATATATTTTAGTGTACAAGAATTATATCCTTGGTAGTGACCTATGGAGTTATTGATTCAACTATTCATATATTACCAATGTCATCCTTGTATGGTTGATGTACCCTTATTTTAATTGTTTAAATTAAACCTTTCAGTGATTAGTAAATCCAAACTTATCTGCATTATGTGATTAGATTAGTGAGCATGTTTATGCATTTAGAAGTTCACATTTGTCACAAAAGTGTTAAGTTATTTTCTATGATTTTGGGTTTTCAGGTTTTAAATCTTTTGAGATTTAATTTCTGGCAGCTTTTCCTTAGGTGAATTTCTATTATGGATAATAACCTATTTTTGTTTGGGTCAATTCAAAGTTTAGCTACTCTAGCTGGCTATTTTCCATAATCAACTACTCACTTGAAAAGTGAATAAGTATTGGAAAAGTGAATTCATTATTCACCTCTCACATTTTAGAAATAGAATTTTGAGAGCTAATTTGGAAATCCTCTTTTGAAGGATTGGTTTTTTATTTTTTTTGGGAGCTGTGAGCATGGGATCTTTGCAAGGTTGGTCTTGTTGGATTTGGCTCCGGTAGACTGTGCTTTTCTATGAATTTTGACAGATTTGACGAGTGATTTATTTTATTGTGTGAGTTACAATTTTTGCCCCTTTTGCTATTAGGCAAGGCTTTCTCATTTTATTTTATTTTTCTCCATTTCAGCTTCTGTTTCTTGTAGCAGTATGTTAGGAGGCTATGAACTAGTGTTCCCCTCCATTTCTATTTGCTAGTTCTGCCTAGTGGGTCAGGTATGAACATTTTTCTTGTTTTTGAAATGGAGGTTTGGGTTTTTGAGCCATTATGCTGGCCATTTTTGCATATGGTGTCCGATTTCAATTATTTTATAATTTTTGAGGTTTTTGCACCCAAAGGCCGAATGGGTTTTTGCCTCATTTTGCATGCCACCCTATTTTATTGGGTTTTCTTTGCACAATGTGGGTTGTGAACCTGGATGATTCGTTAAGATATTCGTCAGACCACTTTTGTACTTTATGTTCTATTGGGATACATGTTGCATCCATCCTCTCAATGTTGTTTATTGGTCGAGTGACTTTCTACTTTGCTTTCTCATCCAGTCCTTTTGATATGATCTTTGTGATGTTGGTGCGCCACACACAATTCCATCTATTGGGTGACCTATAGGGCCTGATCTTTCATGGTACTTCAAAAATTTGTGATCATTTGGGATGGGTTAGGAATTTTCATGCCTATGGGCACTCATCATTGGATGAGCATGGGTAGGGTAGGGTAGCATATGGAGGGGGCTTCTACCCTAGAACCTGGTGATCATTGTGCCCAGAGGGTTGGTGAAGGAAGCTATAATTAAGTGATAATTAATTAAAATATTAGGTGGTAATAAACTTAAGATAATAAAAGATGTGGGGTGCTAGAGCCTTTTCGTTGAGGGATGTTGAATCTGCACAAGTTTGAGCTTGGGCTTTTTAATGCCAAGTGACTCTCCATGATGTCAGCCCCTACTTAGTAGCCCATTGAGATGTCTGACTAGGACCTATAGTTTATGCATTGTCTATGTCTTGGATTTAGTCAACATACTACTTGGTGTGTTTGTTAGCCATGGATGTTTATTTTGTGTGTGTTTGAGGTTGGAGCATTATATCCATCAGCACGACGAGTGTGGACCTATAGGTGTCACATAGTTGGGAGGCATAGCTACCTTCACCACTTCTAGGTACCAATGTACATAGATGGTCTATTGTTCTAGCATGACTATGACTGGATGTGTTCACTTGCTACTTCAAGTTCTAGAGTATGCTTCTTATGATTTATGTTTTCCTTGGGATATTTGTTTATCATGTTAGATGATCTTAGTTTTGACACATTCCTTATTATGATGATTAGCATGTGATAGGTGATGTTATCTACTTGCACATTTATCTTATGATTTACTACTAGCATGTTATATTTCCTTATGCTTATGTTGTAGCATGTCGTAGTATTGACATCCCTATTACTACAGTAACAACGATCTGATTAGTGGCTTGGGATGTTATGCATGGGGTATGGCTAGGGCCCATGATGGTCTTATGATGCCATTAATGGTTGGGAGGAACTGCATACTTAGTTTGATTGCACTATACATTGTGATGTTATTTTAGTTACTATGATGTTTCCTTTCCTTACTTTTACTCTTATATGTTAGATGTTGTTCTTTTTGTATTTCATACTCGGTTTGAGTGTTCTTGCCTTGAAATGTGGATCTGGTACTCCCTAGTGTGGAGGTTTTATTCTCTATTTTTCTCCTTTTGTGTTCTCCTTAAGTGTTTCTTAAGTTTCCTAGGTGACAATTTATCAGCATGGTGTGATACAATATTGTATTGCACACCCATAGAAATTGTATCGTTCATTCTCTGATTCTATTGCATGCCTCTTAGAGAAATATCATGCGATACTTTCCAATATCACTCCTCCTTTCAAGAAATGTCTTACGATACCATTAAAGTATCACATGCCTTCAAGAGAAGTATTTCCTAGACGCTGAAAGTGTCACCCTCCTTCTTTAGGAATTTCGTGTGATACTTTCCAGTGATGTATTAAAGTATCACCTAGGTTTTGTAAAAACCTAGGCAGGTGGGCAACAGGCACTTTTTGGTCTAATCTAAACTTTTTGGGAGTTGATTTAGATATCCTCTTCGATGTTCTTCAACCCTATGGTGTTTCATTTTTAATTCAAGATGTGTTCAATTTGAATTTAGTTATGCATCTTTCATTTTTGGTCTTCTAGTCAATAGTGGCGTTTGGAGATTCGTTAGTTACCGGGATGGTGGTTCAGCCTTCCGTTGTGATCTTTGTGATTTGTGTATTTTGTTGTCCTATACACTTACACTTGTTAAATTTTTTTATTATTTTCTTGCTTCCATTTGTCATCCTTGTTTCCAAGGATCTTTGGGTGGGGCATTACAAGCTCGACATGAACTTAGTAAATTTCTTAAGTGTGTTGACACTCAATTGTCAAAACCAATTTGAGATCAACATATATATCTATAATTTGAGTATGCCTCTTATATGGGACATGAGGATTGATAGGGTATCTTTAGTTATTGATTATTCAAGAATTAACAAAATAAGTAATTAAAATGGGAATGCTAATTATGGGTAAATGGTTAATAGAGGGTAACACATTAGAGAAATTTGTTGAATAAATGGTTTAGAAATGATTTAAAATACCTAGGTAGACAACATCAATAAAAGAGAAAATTTATGTGATTAAAATAGTTATAACCATACCCCAATAGTATCGCTCATAGATTGAAATGAGAAAGGTCATATGACTTAAATGCTGGAACATCTAGAATATTTATAAACATAGTCTCATTTGCAAAACTATTGAATTTCCACAACTACATGGATAAGAAAGAATTTTCCTTCTTATCCCTACATGAAATGTCTTACTTCTAGGGATAGGAAGTAGAGCCAAAAAGATTAATCTCCTAGCTCCTATGTTGTAACTCAGAGTCTAAATGAATGTTTGAAAAACAAATTGGACCTCCATGAAAACTTGAAGTACTGACTTTCAAATGAGACAGATTATCCTGTATCAACTAAAATTTATTTATCTTTGAATTAATGATCAATTTGTAACAACCTAACAAATTTGAGGAAAATTGTGAGATGTTACATCTAGACACCTCATAGTTCGATAGAATGTTCATAGAAAGTATGGTTCTAAACACATTATCTTTAGCTTACCTTTCAAAAAAAAAAATTGGTTGTGTTTTGCGTTGTTAAATTTAGGGCATAGCATTCTGGTATCAAAGCTAGGTTTCACAACACTTGGGCATTAATGGGTCCATGTGCAATGTATGATTTTCAAGGAAATTAGAATACTCAATATAAAAAAAAGATTTGCCAAACCAACTTTTCAAATTTATGACTTCTTTATGTGAGCTCAAGTAAAGATTATCACCTTTAGGTGAATGATTCATGATTAATGATTTTAAAAAAAGAAAAAGAAGGGAACCATAAGGACACAGATGACATGCAGATTTAACACAACCATCCAACATTTCTTATTATCCAATGATTATAGTACAAACCCTTGCTGCCCAATACTACCACAAGAACCACCTATTTCATTCTACATCACATTTTCATACAATCCCTAACCCTAAAGCTATCTTACATAATATATTTCTGCTCTAGGGTTACAATATGCCTATCTAAATAAGTTGCGATAAAATAGGAGTACTTCTCTGATCAGTCACCACAAACTAACATACCTATGTATAGTACTTCTCTGATTAGTCACCACAATTAACATACCTATCATAAATCCTTAGTTAAAACCTATTCCTTAGAGAATTCATGATTACACCTTGAATGTCACTTGTTAGAAAAGTGTGCTAGATTAATATAGAGGCATCTCATGTGTCCTTCTAGTCAAGACCTTTTAGTATCATATTCCTAAGTGTGTAACACAAACCTTGATTTTTTTTGTATAGCCAAAGGGCCATTTGTATAGATGGTGTAGAACCTTTACCCTAGAAAACTTTAGGTAGCTTTTGATAATAATAAGGAGAATGGTAAGAAACCATAATCAATAGAAGAATGGGCTCGTAGACTCAAGAACCCCTTCAAAAATAAGAGTTGGATCATAAGCTTGCCTATTGCAGAAAAAGACTATTAAAAAAAATTACTAAAATTAAATTAAAATAAAATAAATTAAAAAGTACAAGAAAGTTTTCTTCGCATGTCATTGATGTTCAATGTAGCTATAAGAAAAATTCCTCTTCTCTCCATTAGGAAACCTTGGTATGGCCCCATCATCATTGAAATTTTAAATTGATGTGAACTATTTTCTATACGTTTACCAACTTTGTGAAGTATTCATTTCATTAATTTTTATTATGGTCCCATTGCCTCAGGGACATCCTTGTTTTATTTGATGATTTACCATTTTGGCCACACTTTTGTTATTCTTTTTTCTAATTGGTTACTTTTATCTTGTATTTAAGTTATTTATGAGGAAATCTCTTGAGAATAGTGTTGATAAGTGTGTTGTACTATGATTTATGGAAACAACCATACCAAGAGGTATTACTAATTATCTATGTAGGATATTGAGACACCATAAGATTATTTTGTTATAAGATACAACGCTTTTAGATAGGGTTCCTAGAATAGTTAGACCTAGACAAGGTTGTGTAATCATTTCAATAATAGAGAAGATGAAATGATCAAAATAAGAGTAAGAAACTTAGGGTAGAAAATAATAGATGTGAATATTGACCAAGCATAGGTGAAACACATGTTCATAATTTTGGTCTTGAAATGATACAAGAGAGTACATTCCAAGTATGACTGTTCATATTGGGGGATATCACTATGTTAGCATTGTTGTATTCTTAAACCCTAAGAGATCATGCAAACATTTAAAAACTTTAATAACTTTAAGAAAATTCTTGTCCCAAGTAAAGGATTATGTAAAGGATACTTATGTCAAATAGTTGAGGATTGTGGTAGGTATACCAATGGTTGGATGATAACTAATCAAGGAAATTGTGAAATAATCCAATTTATGAGGATTTATCCATACCATGAGTTGTGGTCCAAAGTTTATAATTTCTTAAATCAAATTTTGAATACACATAAACCTATTATGAATATTATGGAAAATACCTCTAAAATTTGACCATTTATGCTATGGATAGGTAAGCCTTATATATGAAGATGATGTTCCTAATTTTGGGTGACTTCCAGGAGGAAGTCAAAAGCAAGGTGGGAAGATGTAAATCCCCTTCCCTAGTACCTTAGTTATCTTAATAACATGAATATGGTTAGGCATAGGAGGAATAAATGAGATAAGATGCTAGGTGTTGTCACTTGTGAATGATAGATTGTTACCACACACCTTATGATAGACTGATGGTATGAAGGTCTTGGAATCTAAGTCCTTGATTTATAACAAACTTGAAGACTATGTTGCACATCCTAATCAAACATTCAATATAGAAATGTCTCAAAACTTTGAGTTTATTATCATAATGAAATTGGTAAATTTTTAGTGGTAGGTTATGATTTAAATGATTTAGACTTCCCTCATGAGAATAGAATGACAAATGATCATGCACAATGAAATCCAATCAGAATTCAAGCTACAAAAGAAATACAAATAAAAAGTTAAAATTAGATTCAAATTCCAAATAACATTGAAAATCAAACACCAATTGAAAACAACAATATGAATGCACACATGAAAATACCAAGTAATGAAGAAATATGCTTGAATGATACTGTAGTGCATGATTATTTTCATTTTTCTAATGATGTGCAAGATAACCTTCATGGATTGGTTTTTTTGAGACATATTACCACACATGCTAATAAATTATATAGATAATTTTTTTATAATAAGAAATTTGGGTTTCAATGTCAATTAATGTTGCAACTAATTAAAATGTCTAGAATGCAAAAAATGATGAAGAGGTTTGGAATGTATGTAAACCAAAGAATAAAGATGATTCTTTAAAACAAGTTGTATCCAGTATTTCTAGTGGCTTTGATGCTATAAAAAACATAAGTCCCTCTAAAGACAAGAATGCAACAAGATGAGCAATGACAATATATTTAGTTAACAAATCAACTTCTGACAAAAGATTGATTAGTACCATAAGTAGATATATTAGTGTAGGTTGTAAACTTTAGAAAGAGTTGTAAAGAGATGGATTAACTTTCAATGAGATCCAACAAATATTTTGTGGAATTCTAGTGGTAGACTCCTAGGATCTTATATGAAACTTACTAGTGAAGTTAGAAATTTGGTTGAAATGTTTTGGCATAATAATACAAGAGCATTACTTAATTCAAGAGATGTTCCTAAATTGAGAGTTGGGTCAAATATACATGATCGACATCCTAAACACCTTTTAGACATGACTCAAACTAAATTGTTTAAAAAAAAAAAAGATGATAATATCTTATGTACTAGCATTAGTCA
The DNA here is from genome assembly GCA_028749045.1 of Cupressus sempervirens. NCBI lineage: Eukaryota > Viridiplantae > Streptophyta > Pinopsida > Cupressales > Cupressaceae > Cupressus > Cupressus sempervirens. Next base: position 591,696,410 of record CM053789.1, on the reverse strand, counting down.
AAGATCTTTTGAAAAATGTAAACTATGGTATATAAGTATTAACAAGGAAAGAGTTACATGTTGTTGTAAAACTCATGTTTAATTTCATTACCATTATGATGTATTTTTATCTATACAATCTACAATGCATACCAATGAAATGTTATAAGAATGTGCTATAAATATACCACCTCAAACTATAAAGGATTTCATATTAGGTTTGTTTTGTAAGCCACCTAATGAGAAATATTTTATTTTCAATACATGTCTTTCTGGTACATGTGATAGATGTGGAAATATTGATTTGTTAAATGAATGTTTGCATGAAAATTCTTTGACTAATTTAGGAAAACAATTAGTTGATGTAAAAAGATTCAAAACCATTGAATATGTTAGAAATAATTCTTCAATTTGAGATTGTCATTGATGTTTACATAAATGTTATTATTAACCAAGCAATGTAGAGTTTTTAATATTAACCTTGCATATCCTAGTATTAACTAAGTAGTTAGGTAATGAAGACTTTACAGTAATAACTATGTAGTCAATTAATGAATAGCTTCATACTTGTAGTACTATCTGAGTGGTTAGAAATCAGAGGCTTGTGGTATTGATTGAGTGGTTAGAAATTGAAGAAGTCATAGTGTCACTCAAGTGTTTAGTCCTTGTGTTTGCTGAGTGATAACAAGAGGCCAACTATTTGGATGTTTATTGATATTTTAGAAGATATTCAAGCTAAATTTTCCTAGCTTATGATATATAAGTAAGGTCAAGTTGTGAGGACAAATGTAAGAAGTGGAATATGAAAAATATGTATATGTAAGCTAAGGAAAGTCAAAGAAGGATAGTGTGAAAGATAAGCTGCAAAGAAACATCTGATTAAGAAGGATCCTAAGGTCAAGCTAGAATAGAGATCTAAATTTGCAAATAAAATTGCTTCATAAATCAGGTCAAATTGTTGTTTCTTTCTAACCATAGTACTAGTAAAGAAATCTCTTAATAGAGTTGACCTAACAGTCATTTCATAAATCCTCTAAGAAGGTGACTTTCAAGATTTACGTCTTTGAAGAACTCTAATGAGGCTACTCCTAATAGGGTGATGAAAACCCTCTAATAGGGTCATACTTAATAGTATGATTTGTAACTTTTAATAGGGTTGGTTCCTAACATAGCTCAATTTAGAAGAGTGAAAATTATTGTGACTAGTTGCAAGGTTGTTTTTCCCAAATTATGTTTCTACATTAAATCTTGGTGTCATCTATGTTCATGTTATTTTTATGCGTTATGTTTCTATAACTAGGTTACTGTAATCACCTAAAAATGGTCATCTAGACTATAAGCCCCCTTTTCAACATTTTGGCTAAATTAATTTAATCATTTACCTAGACCAAATTGCTAATAATCAATTCATTTGATTATAACCTATAGTTTTACTATGCTATCCTAACTTCATTGTTTGATTAAAAGAACATGTCCCCTTTTAATTAAATAAAAGACCCCATTCTTCTAACCCAATTAAAGTGCACACATAAAGTCCTTTTTCTATTTTACAATTAAAAGAAAAGGCTTGTGAGACTTTTGTCTTATGTGACAAGTCAACTTATATTCTATTGGTTGATTTGTGTGTGCACATGGATCACTCCTCTTTTTGAATTCCACCATTGATCATCCACCATCTTCATCTTGATCTCTACCTTCTGTATGACTTTAAAAGGGAGAGAGCTTTCCCCCTCAAAGGATCCATCCATCTTTTAAATATTGTTATGCTGTAGGTTTTCTAACAGGTTTCTTTGGAGCTTTGTGGAGAACTTCTATTTCTTGTCTACATTATCTCATACCATAGCATTTAGCTTAGATTCATGTTGCATGTTAGTTTAGCTTCTATTTTGCAATAATCTATCTCACATAGCTTAATATTTGGATTGTAACACTCTCATCCATGCTTAGAATAGCTGTACTTTTTACATTCATTCTAGTTTAATTTTTAGTTGCACTGCATTCTTGAGGAACTCCTTGAGACATTTGCATTTTTGCATCTTGTCTTTGGAACCTCCCATTGCATGGTTTACTAGCAAGAAGTGTATCTCTAAGGCTCGGCTGAGAGCCTTCAAACTTGAAACATACCTTCTTGTACTCCATGGATAGGGAGCTCTAAGCCGGCATTCAAACATTCCAAACTCATGGAATCATTTGAATAGAAGGGTTTAGAGTGGGACACTTTCGAGTGTACATTTTTGGCGCCCACCGTGGGGCTTGAATCAAGTTTCTAGCTCCATTTGCTTTCATTTCTTATCTCTAAGTTTTTATAGCAGCATATTGGATCTAATTAAGTGCTTTTGTAGAATTATCACTTTGGTTTTAAGGCCAACCCATAAGTAGATTGGTTTGAAGGCCAAAAACTTAGTTGGTTTAAAGATTTGATCATATCTTTTAAACCACTTGAATTTTGGTTCTAAATTTTTTTTTATGCATTGAGTATGTGTTCAAAACATCTCAGTCCAATTTTCAAAGCATTTTGACATGATTTAAGGGAGTTATAATTTTTTTTTTGTTTCTCATAAAAAGCCATTTCTGATCACAAATCAGCGCATTTTTTAGAAAAACTTACATTTTCAGAAGGTTTTTTGAATTCTAAGTGGGGTACTCTCTTTGTGTTTTGACTTTTTTGTCATATTAGGGAGAAAAAATCTGATTTGATAAATTTGGCCTATTTTGACAAAATCTATCTCTAGGGATCAAATGAAGAGATTTTTTTGAATTTCTTGCATTTTTAGAAAGCTCTCTAATTTCTAGTAGGGGTCTCTTCTTTTCATTTTTATTTTTGGATTCAAAATAATAGCAAAAAAGTATAATCTTGTTGACTAGATCAAAATCAAAGAGTAAAAATGAGAGCATTTGTGATTAGTTTGCCCTTTCTTTGCATACACTTGATTGGAAGATAACTTGGATATTTGAGGCAACTAACCACTTTTTATTTTATTTTTTAATGTTATTTCACACTAACTTGTGGTGCTAACAAGTTGTGATTTCAGGTTGCCATCCTTGTGAAAAAAATTGAAACATTGCATAAAAAGAACGCATGTGAAATCTTCAAATGCACAAGGGCTACTAACAATTGTTTGCAGGGCTGCCCAATGCATGAAAACCCAATTTTACATGTGCAACATATACTAGTTGTTTATTTCTAGGCACATTAAAACTTACAATTGAGATCTTTTGGTGATAGGAGAGTACGCTCTTCACCCTTGTGGTGAATCAAAAATCTTGACTTGTTCTTTACTTTTACATGTGCGGCATATACTAGTTGTTTATTTTTAGGCACATTAAAACTTACAATTGGGATCTTTTGGTGATAGGAGAGTATGCTCTTCACCCTTGTGGTGAATCAAAAATCTTGACTTACCATTTGATTTCAAGAGTAAGAGGCAACTGAATCTTTTTGGCATGTTTGGGAGAAAATTATTGGAATAGGAGAGTATGCTCTTCACCCTTGTGGTGAATCAAAAATCTTGACTTCCAAAAGTTGATCCACTCTTTGTGTAGTTTAAAATCCTTTAGAGGGCATGCTCTCAGACAACCTAAGAGGAATGACCCAAGTGGGGACAAGCAGATTACTTAGCTATTCCAACCCACTATAAAGTCAAGGCTATAAGGGACACAAAACCTTGGTAGACATAGTGATTTTCTTCGCCTAGTGTGATCGCTTATGGGATTTTGACCATAGGGAGATCACTAGGCAAGAATGCTTAAGGTACTCTTGTGATCGTGAGATCGATTACTCATTGCAAGGTGAGGTGTCTCGTAATTGGGAGCAAGAGGAAAACTATGAACGGAAGCCCTATCTAAACACCCTAAGTTAGTAACTACCTTTTTTAGCCACTCAACTTCTTGGTGCAAGGATCGATCCTAGTGGACTACCTGGATCACCCCAAGATTTTACACTCACCATTCGTGTTCCCTTGATTATGCTTATGGAATTTCCATGACAAAGCCAATATCTCTTGTGGGAAACCACTTGGTGTGAGGCAAAGGAGAATCAAGCATGGGCCAAGTTGTTGAGTAATGAACCATGTCCTTTAGGTAGATATTGCTTGATGTGTTCTCGAATGTGGTATACCTGTGAAAATCTTTTGAACATACACATGATGATAATTTTAAGGAATTCTTTTGAGACCTTAGATATTCTTGTATCATGCAAGGTTTCTTTGTCCCTTGCTTGATTGTTTGAAGACTACTCCATGTGTCACTATCTTGCTTGGAAAGAAATTGCTTTTGAACATCAAACTTGCTATGCTATCAACTATTGTCAAACTTTGTCAACCAAGTCAAAACATCAAATGCAAACATTTTCTTGTGTTTCTTGCTAAGGGGGGTCTCATCATTTGATTTTTATTTTCTATGTCTCTAGTTCTTAAACATGCTTAAAATGATTCTTTGGTCTTGGTGCTCTTGGTCTTTTTGTCTTCATGGTCTATGTCCGCTTGCTAGTCATCCTTCTGCTGAAATGGTTACCTTGATTTCTTGACTGCACTCTTAGGTTGGGAAAGTTGTTCACTTGTCACCCCACTTGCACTATCTACTTAGCTATTGGCTTCTTGCCTAGCTCTTGACTTGAGTCACTAGTGTCATAAGTAACTTGGACACTTTCTTGACAAGTCACTTTACTCTATCATTACTATATTGGCAAGTGAATAATCTACCTCTCTAGTTTGGACATCAAGTTATCTTGTGTCACCTTATTAGCTTCCCCTAGTCTCCTTCATGCTTGATTATCTATCTATCACTATGGAATTCAAGGCTTATCTTCATATTATCTCCCTTGAGCTTATTGAAAATTGTGAGAAAAGTTCTCTTCATATGCTATCCAAGGCTACTTGTCAAGATCAAAGCATCCCCTCATGTTCTACTTCTCCATATCCACTTCAAAATTGTGCTCAAGCTTCAAGTGCTTCTATTAAAATTTTTGTTCCTATCAAAGGTACTCATGAGTCTATTGATGGATTTTACCATGTTTCTCATTCTAAAGATGTTGATATCCCTTCCCACTATCCCTTTGCATCTTCTAATTCTATCCTTGGTCCTTATCCATCTAAGCTAAAGCATTCAAACTGTCCATCCATTTTGGGGCCTTAGGTTCCTCCATCTCCTACATTCACTCCTAGCTCATTCCCTAGCTCTCCCATCATACCTCAAGATCAAAAAAGACACTCATCCTTGATGACTTTTCACCCATCTATGCATCTAAACCATTCATATCATCCTTATTCATCCACAAATCCCAATTCCTTTGGAAGTGAGAATAAATATAAGAATCCATTGAAAAATAAAGATCACTATGTCCCATATAATCGAGATATGAATGCTAAGAAGGAAAATGCACAAAAGAGACTACAAAGGTCCACTATTAAGAGAGGTAAATCAAAGAAAATGTGGGTTCCTAAATCCATCATTGAAGAAATGCACTCTCAAGCACCCAAAGAATGAGGAAAATCTAAAGCTATGTGGATTCCCAAGTCTCTTTTAAAAGACTTGAATATTGAAAATACTTCAAAGTTGACATTCAAGCTTTCAAAGGCTTCCATTCCATCTTCTTCCAAAAATCTTCCTAAAAATATTCCAATGCCTTCCACTCCACTTTTTTCCAAATCTTTTCTACCACCTCATACATCTAAATCTCAAGCTATTTCATCCATGATTCCTCCATTGTTCCAATACCCTTCAAGGTGTGTGTCAATGTTTATCTTGTCCAATATTTTAGCTACCCACATGAAATCCTCTAAAGCTTACACCTCCTTTCTATACATGAACTCTTATCCTCCATATATTCTTCCTACTTCCATTTCCCTTTCATCACCCTATCAACATCTTTGAGCATACCCTTCTATGGTCTTGGCTTATCATGGCTTATCTTTCTTATAGGAGCACTATCTAAATTCAAAAAGCTTGAGCTCTTTCTAAAAATTCAAAAAATAAAAAATGAAAAATAACTAAATGTGCCTTGGTGAAAACTACTTCTTGTGGCACCTTGGTAGCAAAAGTAAAGAGAAATAAATGCATCCTATGGTGAAAACTACATCTTGTGGTAACTTGGATAAGTACCATGATGAAAACCTAGTAAATAGGCATCATGCATAATTCTTCCATCATCCATCTATCCCCTCTTCTCTCTTTGATCTTGACAATGTTAAGCTATATTTGCATATTGGCTATCTTATCCACGAGATTCTCTATTTGTTCTTTCTCATTCCCTCATAGCCTCCATCTTGAGCTTTATTTTTATTTCTCTATCCCATCGCTATCCTATCTAGTTGACCCCTTGGTCTTGATCATAATAAATGAAACATGGTTCTCATAGGTCTCTTGACATGGCTACTCTTTTGGACTACACACTTCATGCTATCTCACTTGTTGGCTTCATTGCTTATCCTACATGCTATCTTTCTCATTACTTCCATTGCTTATAAAAAGTATGCTTTATATGGCTATTTCACCTCTTTCCCTAGCTTGGGTATTCTTGAGGAGTTAGTCCTTGAGGATCACTTTTACTTGCTTCACATTCCTTTCTTATGCATATTTTCTTATTCATTGGCTTGTTTCTCCATCATGTCCTATACCTTGCTAGACATTGGGAGAAAATGATATGATCTTGTTTGAGAAGTAGTGATCTCTAAATTATTCTAAAAAATCCAAAAAATCATATATGATGCTGAAAAAATCTTAAAAATTAGAAAATGTCTTGAAAAAAAGATCATCTTAGTGAAAACTTGGCAATAGGCACTTTGATGTATCACCAAAAAAATTGAAAAATTCAAAAAATTGAAAAAATCTACCAAGTGGTGAAAACCTGGAAACAAGCACTACTTGAAACCCTTGCACCCATGTCTATCAGTCTCAATCACCTACTTTGCTACACATTTCCTGGCTTGGAATTGTTTCTTGTCCTCATTTTGGTGGCACAACTGCTTAGCCTATTGAGGTATTCTTGTGCATTAAGGTTTCTTTGACAACTCAAAAAATAGTGTTTCTCAACACTACCCCCACCCACTTTGACATCAAGTGTTTCTCAACACTTTTGAGATAGTTTACCTATAGTCTTCGATGTCAAGATATTTTTCACTATTAGAATCAAGTCTTGAGGAAATGGCCAAGTGAATTACACACACACACTTTAACACTTAAACGACTAAGCTATGCTGACCTTTATCTACTTTGTGTGCTATCTATGATGATTTCTTTGCCATGTGTTCCCTCCTCAATAGTCTTTCAAGGATGTCATTGACTAGAAGACTGGGGGCATGGGACATATTTTCTTGATTTCTGCTTGTGGGTATAGTTTGTTTGTCTATAGTGTTGTAAGAATTTATTCTTGACCTATTCAACATGTTGACTTACACATGTATCATCCTTGACTGTTTTGCAAGACCGCACTCAGGGTTTATCCTGGTGCTTATGCCTTGATACAGGTGTAATCTTGCTAAATTAAACTTAGGGAATCTAATCATGTAGTTATCTTGACTTACATTTCTCTGATGCTTAGATTGGATTTCCACATACTTATCTAATATCGATCATATTCATATCCTCATAGTTATACTAGTGATTGTTGTATGATCTCATGATGTCCCTAATAAATGCTCAATGATGAAATTAAGAGTTTAAATGTTATGCACTTCTTGCTAGTAAACCACTTTACATATTAGCTTGCATTTTAGGTTCATTTTTCTAGCTTAATCTTGCATTCTTGCATATGGTGAGAGCTCTCTCTTAATCTTTTTGTGGACATATCAACTAACTCCTTTCATATATTTCTTTACTTTCTTCTTGTTCATGTCTTTTCACCTTCTTAATCTTTAGCTTCATCTCTTTTATATTCTATCATCAAATTATATAAAGTTTTGACCTCTTAAATAATTTTGACATCCTGGATTCATTTTCGGGATCGAAATCCAAATTTGAGTTCATCTTGATGGTCAAAATTGTCTTTTAAATTTCTACTTTCTTCTAAGCAGTTAGCTGACCTTTTGAGGTCTAATCTCTGAATCATCACTAGGGCATCTTCATTTCTTCATGTCTTCATCATTTTGATACTTCATATCTACTTCAATTCACTGTTTCATGTCTAAAATCACCTTTCCACTCGTTTCAAACTAATTTTTGTGCTATATCCTTCAAGGTCAACTCTAGTCAACCTAGGGCATTTTATCACTTTCTTATAGTCATTCTTGGGCTCTAATAATTCATCTGTCATTTTAGACATTGCTATATCTCAATTTTCTCATGTCTAGCTAGTTTTTGCATCCTCTTACCTCATTTCAATTTCGATCCCGAGGGGGCAGAAATACTCTATCATTGATTGCTACAACTATCTATTTCTTAAGAGCATTTGTTTGATCTTCTCACTTGTTCTCAATCCATCTACTTTGCTAAGTGTTAGCATTCTTCTTGAATTCTAACATCATCTTTTCCCAGTATTCCGTACTACCACTATTAGGCTATACATTTAGGTCTTGCTATCTTTTTCTACATTTCATTCTTCAAAATCAGATATCTATATCTATCACTGCCTACTTGGCTTTCTATTTTCTTTGACATAATGTGTTCCCAGATCGATCACACATTAGTCAAAGAGGGGCAAATGTAATCACCTAAAAATGGTCATCTAGACTATTAGCCCCCTTTTGAACATTTTGGCTAAATTAATTTAATCATTTACCTAGACCAAATTGCTAATAATCAATTTATTTGATTATGACCTATTTTGTTTGACATCTCTTGCTCTCTCATCCTGATGATGGATCACGTAGTGTGATTTGAAATGTTGATGGTAAAAATCATCACACAATCTAATCCAGAAACTGATTTACAAAGCTATGATGGATTGTGGAAATTTGATCACATTAATATAACCTATAGTTTGACTATGCTATCCTAAGTTCATTATTTGATTAAAAGAACATGTCCCCTTTTAATTAAATAAAAGACCCCATTCTTCTAACCCACTTAAAGTGCACGCATAACGTCCTTTTTCTATTTTACAATTAAAAGAAAAGGCTTGTGAGACTTTTGTCTTATGTGACAAGTCAACTTATATTCTATTGGTTGACTTGTGTGTGCACATGGATCACTCCTCTTTTTGAATTCCACCATTGATCATCCACCATCTTCATCTTGATCTCTACCATCTGTACAACTTTAAAAGGGAGAGAGCTTTCCCCCTCAAAGGATCCATCCATTTTTTGAATATTGTTATGCTGCAAGTTTTCTAACAGGTTTCTTTGGAGCTTTGTGGAGAACTTCTATTTCTTGTCTACATTCTCTCATACCATAGCATTTTAGCTTAGATTCATGTTGCATGTTAGTTTAGCTTCTATTTTGCAATAATCTATCTCACATAGCTTAATATTTGGATTGTAACACTCTCATCCATGCTTAGAATAGCTGCTTTTTTCATATTCATTCTAGTTTAATCTTTAGTTGCATTGCATTCTTGAGGAACTCCTTGAGACATTTGAATTTTTGCATCTTGTCTTTGGAACCTCCCATTGCATGGTTTACTAGCAAGAAGCGTATCTCTAAGGCTCAGCTAAGAGCCTTCAAACTTGAAACATACCTTCTTGCATTCCATGGATAGGGAGCTCTAAGCCAGCATTCGAACATTCCAAACTCATGGAATTGTTTGAATAGAAGGGTTTAGAGTGGGACACTTTCGAGTGTACAGTTACTAGAAAGGATAAAATAGATTAATAAATCTTAAGATTGCTTTGTTAATTGAGTGACAGTAAAATCCCAATATTAATTGAGGTATGTAGTATTGCATGATAAGAGGAAGTTTGTATTGACATCTAAGGGACAAGAATTTTTTTTTGTGGTATTTGATTCACCCCTCCACTCTCAATTACTCCTCTTACATTTCCAAGAGTTGGTATTAGAGTAGTTGGTTCTTGTAGGAAAAGGTTTTAAGGACCTAAACTAAAGATCATGATGACTTATAGAAGGGAGATCCCTAAGCTAAAATGATAAAACTTTTCAGCATGGCAAGATTTGATGAAGCTACATATATCAAGCATTAGTGATGTTGGTGTGTTCTACTTGGAGAACAAATATGTACCACCACCCAAGCCTATGACATTGGAGAAAATAAAAGAAGTAAAGGATCATAATATTATGATGATTGATATTGTATCCTCTTTGAACGATTCTAAATTTGATAAAGTTAAAGATTGTCCTATTGTGTTTGACATGTGCGAAAAGTTGAAGCCTTTGGAGGTGAAAGAAATGTGAAAAGAGCTAAGGAATAAAGTTTAAGAGGTAAATTTGGTCGATTGAAAATGAAAGAAGGTGAGAACATCACCCCATACAATGAAAGGTCAAAGAAATTGTTAGTGAAATTAGAGCTAAAGGAGGTAAAATTGATGATGAAATAGTAATCAATAAGGAACTAAGAACTCTTCTTCCTATTTATGCACTTAGAGTTTTAGCTATTCAATAGATGAGATGAAATCTGTGTCGCCTCACCCCGACCCATCATAGCATAGATATTTTATTTACATTTTGATATTTGAAACTTTGATATTTTGACAACTATTCAAGACATAGATGGATAGTGGATTGTTTTGTATATTAATTTGATACTTCAGTAGTATTTTAGATTTATAATATGCACTAAGAACTTGATGTTGTGTATGAAATGATCAAACACATATGGATGCAATTTTATGACATGATACTATTAGATTATAATGTGATGCAAAATATTAATATGATTATGATGATTTATGATATGCCAAAAAATATTAATTTGATTATGATGATTTATGATATGAAGATAAATGTTAATTTGATTATGATGATTTATGATATGCAAATAAATGACTATGATATGCAGATTTTGATATTTTAACATTTCGAATGAACAATTTGAAATGACTAGGGAAGGAAATTGAATTTGAATTATGAAATTATATGCATTTATGATATATGTATTTTATACGACCTCCTTGGACTATTGATGCTTGAGTTTAATGTGCAGGAAGTGGAACCATGGAAATTCTTGGGGGAAAGAAGTTCCAAACTTAATGTGAACAAAATTTAACCAAGGTGAATCTTTGGAAGATTCAAAAAGCCTCGTTGTGAAAGTATTGTGTTTTTTAATGTAAGTGTTCTTGTATGAGGAAATGTTTAATCATAAATATGCATTAGGGACATGTCATCTGAAGTGTAATGTATGTCAATGTGTCACTTGATACTTGTAATTGTCCATATGTTTATGACATGTCACCTAGGGTGTTGATCATAAGGTTACTTAATCTGAGTCTTTTTTTTTTCAATAAATGTTTAAGTACACCCACTAGGGAGAGAGTGTTAGGATGGATCACCATCATATTGATTTTCGAGTTCAAATTTGTCAAGGATTTTAGAAGGCCTAAATGTGACCCTAAAGTGTCATTTTATTGAAAATAAGCCACCCATATGGTAGTATAACATGTTAGGGGCCTAAATTCCACCATTTTAGTGCTTAGCTAACTTAAGGGACCCCTTAAACAATGCACTCTTGAACCAATTTGAAATTTGAAGTTTTCCCATGAGTGTACCCTCACTGGCCCACTTGGACAAACTTTCTTATTTTGAAGGGGCAGAAATGTAAGAAATAGGGGGCTTGATGTTCCTACTTAAAAAGGTTACCATAGAGTCTTTTTATAGGAGTGGTGACAAATTAGTGGGTTGTCCATCCACTCTCTAAGTTTAGAGATAGTTTTGTTTTGGAGGGAGATAAGGGAGCTCTACAACAACTATCATTACCTTTAGCTTGGACCAAGGCTAGTGATCCAAACCATGTTCATTTTCTTTCCTCTACTATTGCATAATTAATCTATAAGCATGGAGTATGTGCCATGGAATCATGCATTGTGTGATGAATCTTGTATTTTATATTTTGGTATGGAGTTGTGGCAATGTGAATGTGTAGTGTGCTCATGAATATTTCTTGGCTTTCTTTCTTGATTTTCTTGTTTCGAATTTGAATGTTGAATGTGATCATGGGTGTGAAGGCTTCACTCACCCGTGGGAGGGAAGAGAAGCCTTGGGTGAAGGGGTTAGTTGGGCTCAACATTGTAGGTGAGAAAATTTACCTGATGATGATGAGTTGTTTTCTTTCATGGAGTATGGGCTCCATTGAAGCCATATACCTTATTGTTTTGGGAGATAGAAGGGGTTTTGTGTGTAAGAAGAAGAATATTTTTATGATGGCCTTGAGAGCCAAAATGCAATTGCAATATGATGTTTATGTTTGGTTATGGCATCTCCTCTTTAAAGAGGCCACCTTCACCCAATGTGATAATGATTCCAATGGTGAATCAATGTGTAAACCTTGGAAGGGAGTGTTATGTGTTGTCTTATATGTTCTCATGTATTGTCAGATGTGGTGTGTGTGTGTATCCCATTTGGATCTTGTTTCACCTACTTGGTGGGTTGCTTCATAAAAGGCTAAGATGGGAGGTGAGCCTCCATGGTTCCTAGTTTTTGTATGTATGTGGGTTTTGTGAAGATGAACTTTTTGAAGAAATTAGGGTTTCACCCTTGACAAAGTTAAAAAAATCAAGTGTGTAAAGAGAGACCAATGTTGCATGTCATATCAAACATGTTGTGATTTCAAGTCTCCATTTTTATTTCATTAAGATGTAAAAGAGATTTGTTAATCATTGTATATTGTTAAAATTGTGTAAATAAAGGTTGAGAGATTGTATATGGTTACTTACAAGGAAGCTAATGTTCTAAATTTTTTTCCACATTATGTGACTAGATGTAATAGAGAGAAATTTATGAAATGAAATGCTCCTTCTTTTGATGATCTATAGATGATTTGTTAGAAACATTACATATTTGTTTTGTACAAGATTATCATGGATGTAGTTGACTCAATTCAAAAATATAGGTGATTGATTCATAAGTTAACGTGTTATGTAATGGAAGGAAGTTATCTTACTTGATAGTTCATTGTATGTTTATGAAAATTAGATAACTTGGTTTCCAAGTCTAACTAATTGTGAGGCCTCGCCTCGACCCATCCTAGCACCGAGGATACATTATTATTTTGATGCTCATGCTTTGTTATGTCAGAACATTATTGGATACATTGAACATTGTTAAGCTATTTTTACGATGTGTGATGCTTACTTCAGTTATTTGATTTTGTCAATTAATGCTTATAAATATGTAAAATGATGAAGAAAATGTATGTAACACTAATACATTTGGTTATGCAAGTCGAAAGGTTAGAAATATGAGTAGAATTAGATAAACAACTATTTAATTGAGAGATGGATGCTTCAATTTATATAATTCTTCTAATATATAATTCAAATTATGCATGTGGTTTTGGACCTATTGATGTGTGCAATGAGTGTGCAGGAAAATTAGCTGAGACAACTCAACGGAAAAGCTGAGCTAAACTACTTGTTAATTTTGTGCTAACCTTATATTGTAATTCTTTAAAGGTTGTAATTTGATCTTCTATTATCCTAAGTTTTAATTGTTCCTAATAAGCCTTTAAAGGATTAGAAACATTAAATTTAAGTACCCCTATGGGTAAGGGTATGGGTGGGGGTACTTTCCAACCCTTTAGCCTCCTAGGTTGACTCTTAAGGTCTCTTAAAAACCCTATTATAGGCTGATTTCGAAAATGGGTTGTTCTTTACTTGGGTTAGTAAAACCAAACCTCCATCTTGAGTTACTGGAAGCTTAGTGGAGTCAAGGACCATACTTAGAGGCTTTTTGGGGGGAGTTTAGTTTTTTGTCACCCAATCCTCTAGTTTTAAAGGAAGTCTTGAAGATTGAAGGAAGAAAGGGAAGCTCTTCTCAAACCACCTTTGCCATAACTCTTTTATGAAGGTAGGAGTTCTTCACTCCATGAATGGTTCTTTATGTGTGTTCATGTTTGAATCTTGCTTGAATCATGTTGGAGACATTGTGTAGTTATGCATTTCTTGCTTGTGTGTTAGGGGGTGGATTTGGGAGGGATTTTATCTTGTTTTCTTTGGATGTCATTCATATGCCTTCTTGATGCTTTTTTGTTTTTGAGAAGTTTTCATGGGTATGTTTTTGCAACACTCACCCTTGGATAGGGAAGAAGTGGCCATGTTGGGGAAAGGGCCTTAGTTGGACCTCAATGGTGTAGAGTCTCCTCTCATGGTGAGAGGAGGGAGAAAGGGTAGGGTGTATTGGCCCCTACTTGTCATCCCATACCTTGTTATTGAGAATTCTTGAATGTGAAAAAGAATGAAAATCCTTGTGGATATAGCTTTGAAAGGGCCTTGTGAAAGAATGGAAGTTCTTGAAGTTTTAGCCCCAAAAGGGCTAAGTGAAGGTATGGTGATTGACTTCTCCTATTGAGAAAATCCACCTTTCCCCTATATTGGTCCATTGTTGGACCTATTGTGCAATCGGGTGGGAATGCATGTTCAATTTGCTTATCTCCTTGTGTTGTTATCTCCATGTTGGTTCTTGTCTCTTCCATGCTTACCCTTGATGCAATGTAGATATTTGATAAAAGTTCTCATGTGGAATCCTTGATGAAAACTCAATGAATTATAATATTATGCAAGTTGTGGTTGAATTTGATGTAGTGGCAAAGACATCGGGTTTTCTTACTGGTTCTTTCCTGATGGAGCCTTGAACCAGGATGAATAATAGAGGAAAAAAAAGATTATGAAAAAAAAATATAAATAAAAAAATTAAAAAAATTAAAAATTTTGTGTGTATTTTTTGCCCTTACTTTTTGGGCATGACATTTTGGTATCAGAGCCCATGTTTCAACACTAGGAACCTCAAACCATTATGCTTCTAAACTTAACCAAAACTTTAATTGTGTAGGATGCCTCTTGTTACATGGAGCAACCGATGAGGTAGAGGTCATAGGGCGAGAGGTGGTAGAGCAAGACAGGAGGGTGGATCTCCACCCCCACCACCACCTCCACCTCCACCACCACCAAACCCGAATCAGGACATTATAGATGCACTTCAGAATTTGATCAGTGTAGTTTAGTAGAGAGTAGTACCTGTAGTTCAGCCAGGTCAGCAGATTCCAGTTGTGGAAGCAGAGGGACCCAGAGGAGGCGGACCCAGAGTCCGAGAGAGGACTAGGAGTCCCCCACCGTGATAGTTGGAGGAACAGGGTGAGCACGAGGAAGAGTCAATACACCAGAGAGGACCCCCACATGACAGACCTCCTAGACATATAGGAGATGATATCAGGGAATTGATTTGACTCGAGCCACCTTTATTTATCGGTTCCACTAAGGGGACAGTAGTAGAGGCACGATTACAGAGCCTACAGTGGTGCTTTGGATTACATCTGTATGGGAGTAATCTAAAGGCATGACTAGTAGTTCATCAGTTGAGAGAAGATGCCTCCAATTGGTGGCATCAGGAGGAGACCATTGAAGGAGTGAGCATGGATAGCCTTACTTCGGAGTCATTCCTGGAGAGGTTCAGGGAGAGGTATCTGTCTGAGCATTTCAGGAAGAAGTAGATAGAGGAATTTCATTCACTACATCAAAGGGGTCTCATCGTGGCTCAGTATGAGAGCAAGTTTCTCGAGCTCCTTCCTTATGTTGAGTACATGAAGGATGAGAAACTACGAGTGCATCGATTTATCATGGGCCTAAATTTCTCAATTCAGGGTCTAGTTCGCATGGCCTTTCCTACCACCTTCAGATAGGTTGTTGAGATGGCACTAGTGGTAGAGGACACTCAAGGTAGACAGGAGTCACAGGATTGATCTCAGAACTGAAACTCTACCTAGCAGAAACCCCCTTGGAAAGGGAGTCAGAACTACACAACAAGGTCCTCTAAGGGCCAATAGTCTCAGCAACAGAAACCCCAGTAGCAGCAATAGAAACCCTCATCGGGTTATCAAGGCTCCAAGCCCAAGCAATGACATTCATAGGTTCTAAGGTAGGATCAAAAAGTATAGGCCCCACAGTCATAGCCAGTGAAGACTCAATAGTGGATTTAGTGGATCTAGCAGGTTAGGAGGCCCACAGCAGTCTGGATCACAGGGTGCCCGATCCTATTCACGAGGACCATGTTAAACTTGTGGTGGCATGGGGCATATTGCTAGGGAGTGTTCTCATGGATAGTCCTCTAGTGGTCAGAGAGGGGCATTTTCAAAGCTGATAGTTGGCGATGTAGGTAGATCTCACAAAGTTTTTGTAGCAATTGACAACCACCAGGCTGAGCATCAGGCCACGGTTATTGAGGCTACAGGTAGTATATGAGGTAGCATGGTTACTATTTTATTTGATTCTGGAGCTACTGACTCATTTATATCTCCTTTCATCATTGAGCATTACGGGCTAGTGGCAGTTAGTCAGGATGTCAGCTAGGAGGTAGAGTTAGCCTCAGGAGCTAGAGTGTTAGTTAGTTCCATGGTGCATAGTTGCCCGATTCAGATTGGAGACATGTCCATGATGTCGGATCTACGTATTACCCCTCTAGGTTCTTATGATGTTGTTCTTGGCATGGATTGGCTGTATGCCCATAGCGCCAAGATGGATTGTCGACAAAAGAGAGTGGAATGTGTGGATGAGTATGGTATCTCTAGAGTGATCCTTGGGGTTAAGAGAGCCATATCCCTTCATATGATTTCTACTATGTAGCTTAGATGGTGCATGTGGAAGGGATGTCAGTTGTTCGCTATCACCATCAGCGACAGGGAGGAAGATCCAGAGGGAGAGCCATCCCTTGATGATTTTCCTATTTTACAAGAGTTTGCAGATGTTTTTCCTTCAGAGCTTCCTAGTAGGCCTCCACCTAGAGCAGTGGATTTTCATATTGATCTTATGCCAGGAGCAGAGCCAGTGTCAAGAGCACTATACATGATGACTACTCATGAGCTTAGTGAACTTAAGATTCAGTTGGAGGATCTCTTAGAGAAGGGGCATATTCGACCTAGTGTGTCACCTTGGGGCGCACTAGTGATCTTCGTTAAGAAGAAGGATGGATAACTTAGGTTGTGTATTGATTATTGGTAATTGAATAAAGTAACCATCAGGAACCGATACCCTCTTCCTAGGATTGATGACCTCTTTGATCAGTTGCAGGGCGCTCGAGTATTTTTGAAGATTGATCTCAAGTTAGGCTATCATCAATTGAGGATTGTGGATAGTGATATCCCTAAGACTGAATTTCGTACTTGGTATGGTCACTATGAGTTCACTGTGGTACCATTTGGCCTCACAAATGCTCCAGCTGTATTCATGAGCCTCATGAATGGAGTATTTTGTACCTTTTTGGATAAGTTCATGGTTGTTTTCTTGGATGACATCTTGATTTATTCATGTGATGAGAAGGAGCATGAAGAGCACTTGAGACAGGTATTGCAAAAATTGAGGAAAAACTAGTTGTTTGGTAGCTTGTCAAAGTGTGCATTCTTTAGACCTGAGATACATTATTTGGGTCATGTCATATTAGGTGATGGTGTCTTAGTGGACCCATCGAAGATTAGGGCCATCATGGATTGGCTAACACCCACTAGTGTCACTGAGGTGAGGAGCTTCATGGGACTAGCAGGGTATTATCGACGCTTCATTGTAGGATTCTCCAGATTGGCACATCCCATCACATCTCTTCAAAGGAAGGGAAAGAAGTATGAGTGGATAGAGAAGTGTGATAGAGCTTTTCAAGAGCTCAAGAGAGCCCTCACGAGTGCACTAATTCTTGCAGTACCAGACCCATCTGCGAACTTTGTGGTGTGCACTGATGCATCTTTGGATGGTATAGGGGCAGTCCTTATGCAGGATGGCCGACCCATTTCCTTTGAGTCTAGGAAGTTGAAGACTCATGAACTCAACTACCCTACTCACAACCTAGAGCTTGCGACAATAGTTCATGCCTTAATGAGGTGGCAACACTTTCTACTGGGTCATAGATTTGAGCTTCATTCCAATCACCAAATCTTACAGTACATATTCACACAGTCAAACCTTAATGCTAGGCAGAGAAGATGGATGGAGTTCCTTTGTGAGTATGATTTTGATGTTCATTACATCAAGGGGAAAAAGAATGTAGTTGCAGATGCCTTAAGTAGAAGGTGCCATGAGTTATCATCCATGACTACTTGTACTAATTTGAGGGAAAGGATTCTTCAGCACTTGCCAGTGGATGAGCTTTATTTAGAGGTTAGTCAGGTGGTTCATTCTCAGAGACCCTTAGAAGGGAAGTATTCAGAGTATTCCTTGGAGTCTAATGGACTCTTGCACCATAGAGGATGTATGTATGTACCTTCCACTGGGGGATTGCGTGAGTTCATTATACTTGAGGCTCACAGAGCACCTTATGCAACGCACCCCGGTGTCAAGAAGTTACATGCAAATTTGAGGCAGTTATATCACTGGCCAGACATGAGAGTGTAGATTGCTAACATAGTTGTGAGATGCCTCAAGTGTCAGAGGGTGAAGGCAGAGCATTGGCATCCTGGTGGCCTCCTTCAACCTCACGAGATCGCTGAGTGGAAGTGGGATGTTATATCTATGGACTTTATTGTTGGTCTCCCCTTGTCGTCTCATCGCCATGATGCCATTTTGGTGACAGTTGACATATTGACCAAGGTTGCCCATTTCTCTCCCATGTCTACTACATATACAACACGGAACATAGCGCAAGTATTTCTACGAGATATTGTTAGACTTCATGGAATTCCCTGTAAGATCATCTCTAATAGGGACTCATTATTCACCTCTTCTTTCTAGAGAGAGTTGTAGTTAGCATTGGGCACTAGGCTCAATTTTAGTATAGTGTACCATCCTCAGACTGATGGGCAGACCAAGTGAGTGAATCAAGTTTTGGAGGACATGTTGTGTATGTATGTGATGGACCATCAGGTCAAGTGGGAGGAATACCTACACCTTGTCAAGTTTGCCTATAACAATGGGTACTATTCTTCCATAGGTATGCCACCTTATGAGGCCTTGTATGGAAGACCCTGCAGGATGCTGTTGACTTGGGACAGGATCAAGGATTGAGTATCTATTGGCCCTCAGTTGGTTAAGGAGATGGAGTAGCAGGTGACTCTAATTAGACAATGCCTGAGATAGGAAAAGGATCAACAAAAGAAGTATGCAGATGCGAAGAGGATAGATCGGGAATATCAGGTTGATGATAGAGTTTTCTTGAGGGTGCGGCCACATAAGAGTTCAATTCAATTTGGAAAGGGCTCTAAGTTGGCAACTTAGTTCGTTGGACCATTCAAGATCCTAGAGAGGATAGGACCAGTTGCCTACTGTTTAGCCCTACCACCTAGCCTGTCATGCAACCACGGTGTGTTTCACATTTTTGTACTTAGAGGATACATTTATGATGAGTCTCATATTATAGATTGGGATGCTTTGCAGGTGGAGTCGGATGGCCAGTTAGCACTACAACCCATCTGTATTATTGCCTGACGGATCCTAGCACTTCGAGGTCGAGAGCTGGACCAGGTTAGAGTCTAGTGGGATTGCTATGATGAGGTTACAACTTCTTGGGAGGATGCAACACAGATGCGAGCACGGTACCCTTATCTTTTTGATGAAATCCAGGAGGAAGTTCATGCCTAGTGGGGGAGGATGTGAGGCCTCGCCCCGACCCATCCTAGCACCGAGGATACATTATTATTTTGATGCTCATGCTTTGTTATGTCAGAACATTATTGGATACATTGAACATTGTTAAGCTATTTTTATGATGTGTGATTCTTAATTTAGTTATTTGATTTTGTTAGTTAATGCTTATAAATATGTAAAACGATGAAGAAAATGTATGTAACACTAATACATTTGGTTATGCAAGTTGATAGGTTAGAAATATAAGTAGAACTAGATAAACAACTATTTAATTGAGAAATGGATGCTTCAATTTATATAATTCCTCTAATATGTAATTCACATTATGCATGTGGTTTTGGACCTACTGATGTGTGCAATGAATGTGCAGGAAAATTAGCCAAGACAACTCAACGAAAAAGCGGAGCTAAACTACTTGTTAATTTTGTGCTAACCTTATATTGTAATTCTTTAAAGGTTGTAATTTGATCTTCTATTCTCCTACCTTTTAATTGTTCCTACTAAGCCTTTAAAGGCTTAGAAACATTAAATTTAAGTACCCCTATGGGTAAGGGTATGGGTGGGGGTACTTTCTAACCCTTTAGCCTCCTAGGTTGACTCTTAGGGTCTCTTAAAAACCCTATTATAGGCTGATTTCGAAAATGGGTTGTTCTTTACTTGGGTTAGTAAAACCAAACCTCCATCTTGAGTTACTAGAAGCTTAGTGGAGTCAAGGACCATACTTAGATGCTTTTTGGGGGGAGTTTAGTTTTTTGTCACCCAATCCTCTAGTTTTGGAGGAAGTCTTGAAGATTGAAGGAAGAAAGGGAAGCTCTTCTCAAACCACCTTTGCCATAACTCTTTTGAAAGGTATGAGTTCTTCACTCCATGAATGGTTCTTTATGTGTGTTCATGTTTGAATCTTGCTTGAATCACGTTGGTGACATTGTGTAGTTATGCATTTCTTTCTTGTGTATTGGGGGGTGGATTTGGGAGGGATTTTATCTTGTTTTCTTTGGATGTTATTCATATGCCTTCTTGATGTTTTGTTGTTTTTGAGAAGTTTTCATGGGTATGTTTTGGCAACACTCACCCTTGGATAGGGAAGAAGTGGCCATGTTGGGGAAAGGGACTTAGTTGGACCTCAATGGTGTAGAGTCTCCTCTCATGGTGAGAGGAGGGAGAAAGGGTAGTGCGAATGGGCCCCTACTTGTCATCCCATACCTTGTTGTTATTGAGAATTCTTGAATGTGGAAAAGAATGAAAATCCTTGTGGATATAGCCTCAAAAGGGCCTTGTGAAAGAATGAAATTTCTTGAAGTTTTAGCCCCAAAAGGGCTAAGTGAAGGTATGGTGATTGACTTCTCCTATTGAGAAAATCCACCTTTCCCCTATATTGGTCCATTGTTGGACCTATTGTGCAATTGGGTGGGAATGCATGTTCAATTTGCTTATCTCCTTGTGTTGTTATCTCCATGTTGGTTCTTGTCTCTTCCATCTTTACCCTTGATGCAATGTAGACATTTGATATAAGTTCTCTTGTGGAATCCTTGATGAAAACTCAATGAATTGTAATATTATGCAAGTTGTAGTTGAATTTGATGTAGTGGAAAAGACATTAGGTTTTCTTACTGGTTCTTTTTCGATGGAGCCTTGAACTAGGATGAATAATAGAAGAAAGAAAAGATTATGAAAAAAAAAAAAAAAATTGTGTGTGTATTTTTTGCCCTTACTTTTTGGGCATGACACTAATTCTGAGGTTAAGTAGCCCCATCACATCCTCAAAACATATTCACTAAGATACCATGGTAGGATTAAAGGGAAAATAGCTTGAGAATGAATACATAGTCCAAAACCCATAAGGGGTGGTGCATGTTAAACCTCTAGAAAATGTATGGGAAAAAATTAAATTCCCTCCCCTAGATTACAGAACAATATTTTAATCAAAGAGGATATACTAAGAATGTTGTCCTTGGAGGGTTAACAAAATAATACAAGTACTAATTGTAAGTCTAAAATAATAATAATGATCTACTCCCTAATTTATTCGTATAAAAAGGCCAAATAAATCCCATGACCCTTGGGTCATTATTTTAGAAAATAAAAAACAAAAAATAAATACATAAATGAAAAATAGGGCTATGCCAAATCAAATAGATAATAAACCTAGAAACTCAACACTAAAACTAGGAAGTACTTAAGTGGGAAATCCCCATGACTCAACAATAAAATAAATTTTAAATTAAGAAAATAGAAAAATTTAAAAAGGACATAAACCAAGGTATAAAGTTAGGCACCTTTACCCAAGATGAAAAGGGAAATCAAAAAAATTGAAAAAGTGATGGCCCCATCTAGGCGTTTATGGCTTGGGAGCCCCACCAAACACATGAAATATGGGGTACATACTTACATAGGTTAGAAGACACCCTCCTTAGCTATTCGCACCCTAGGAGAAGGAGAAAATGTGCTAACTAAATCATAGTGCCTGTCATAGTGTGGTCTCCTGGGAATAAGCATTAGGGGACAAAAAGGGCGGGAGCTTGTCTTGTCATGGGAAGTTGGATGCTTAGATTACGTGTGGAGGTTATGTTAAAAGTTAATGTTAGAATTAGATTAATGCATGAGGCATAGGTTAGTGGTAGTTAGCAAGTGGGATTAGGGAGTTACATTTGTGTTTAGATAGAATAGTTTAGTAAAGTATGAAAGGGGTAGTTAGGGTGAGAAGATGGGT
Source organism: Cupressus sempervirens (assembly GCA_028749045.1). NCBI lineage: Eukaryota > Viridiplantae > Streptophyta > Pinopsida > Cupressales > Cupressaceae > Cupressus > Cupressus sempervirens. The sequence continues at coordinate 591,674,123 of CM053789.1, read as the reverse complement.
TAATAATAGGATATAGGATTAGTTAATTATTTGTCTAAGGCAACCCAAGTTATGATTAAGTGATAATCAAATTTATAATGTATGGGTTAAGTATAAGTATTTTTTTTGTAGTTAATATATTAATTCAAATCCATGTGCTAATAGGAAACATTTATAGCTTTTGGGGTTGTAGTTATGAGAGCATATGATAATTAGTTTTCTTTTTGTTTTTATATCAAAATAATTATATTTAATTTAGCAAGTTGAAAGAATAATTAATAATAGTAATAATAATAAATAAATAAATAAATAAGCAATTAAAATAAAATCATATGAATAATTAATAATTAATCATAGAATAAAATCAAATGAATAATTAATAATACCTAGTTAGTAAGTTATCAATATGATCGAAGTCAAAGAGGGATAAGATGTAAAAAGTTCACTAAAGGGGATGAATTTATACTTAATGAATGGAAATGGAAGATAAATGGATTAGGCACGTAATCAAGTTGCAACTTGTATTTAGAACACTTAGGACCATTGAACATCTCCACATGCACACCCATTAGATCACTACATTAATACAAAATCTATACTTCAGTTGTGTATATGAAGTGTCTCACATTACAGTTTAGAAGATGAAAATTTAGAACAATAAAATCATCTAACTCTATCATTGTGATTTGGAATTTCAATCAATGATAGAAAGCTAGGTGGCCTTTCATGGAAACTTGGAATTGGAGTTTTAGTTCTATTCACATCACCTTTAGTTTACCTTCCAAATTTTTTTTGGGTTGTGTTTTACTTTGTTATATTTAGGGCGTGACATTCTGGTATCAAAGTAATTGGTTATAACACTAGAGCCTAACCCATTATGATTAACTCATTAAAAACTAAAACTTGTGTGTAGGATGCCTGCCATTACCTGTAATGGTTGTTAGAGGGCTAGAGGCCCTAGAGGTGTTCGAGTGGCATCTGGAGGGGTTAGATGTGGAATTGGTGAGCCTCCAACCAAGCAATGTCAAGATCTTAATCAACTCTTTACAACCATTCAAAATCTTATCAAAGTAGTGTAGGAGAGGATGCCACTTGTAATTCCATGGCTCAAGTGGTAAGGGATAGGGGAGAAAATAGTAGATAATAGGGAAAGAAGTAAGAGTCCCCCACCTAGAGATGTAGAGGGACAGGTTGACCAATAAGAGGCCTCTATTCATCAGATCAAACCACCACTAGTAGCAGTGAGGGCACCCAAAGATATAGGGAATGAGATCATGGATTTGATCCAACTCAAACCACCTCTTTTCAATGGAACCATAGATGGTACATAGGCAGAGGCATGGTTATAGAGTTTAGAGAGGTGCTTCGAGTTGCAACAATATGGGAGCAATCTAAAGGCTTGACTTTCTATCCACTTATTATGAGATAATGCTTCCAATTGGTGGAAATAGGAGGAGACCATAGAAAAAGTAAGAGTAGACACACTTACCTAGGAGGCATTTGTGGCTAGATTCAAAGACAAGTATCTTTCAGAGCATTTCAGATAGAGTTAGATTTAGGAGTTCCATGACCTCTAGTAGAGGGGCCTTATTATAGCACAGTATGAGAGTAGATTCCTAGAGCTCCTTCCTTATGTCGAGTGTATGAAGGATGAGAAACTATAGATCTATTGATTTACCAAGGGTCTAAACTTGTTTCTACAAAATTTAGTATGCCTAGCTTTTTCGAGCACCTTCAAGGGGGTAGTTGAGACAAAATTGGTCATGGAAGATCTCCATAACAAATAGGAATCCTGAGATGGGTCTCACAATCATAATTAATTCCAATATTTAGGACAACATAAACCCTTATGGAAGGGTAATTAGGGTTCTTTAGTAGGGTCTTCTAAGGCACCATAGGTACAACAAAAGTCACAATAAGATAATAGGTAGAAGTTAGCATAGGGGTATCAGAGCCATAAGCCCAAGTAGTGGCAATCACAAGGGTCTCAATGAGATTGGAGGTCACAAGCTCCATATGCACAGCTAACTAGGAGTTAAGAGTCATCCCATGGTGGTTATAGTACACCCAATATGATAGGTGGTCAGTAGTATCCTAGGTCATAAGGCATTTAGATTCAAACTCATGGGCCATGTTATGCTTGCAGTGGTATGGGACATATAGCCAGAGAGTGCCCTCAGGGATTGACAACCAGTAATCAATGGGGAGTGATTTTAGAGCCTATGGTAGGAGACATGGGTAGGTCCCACATGGTATTTGTAGTAGTTGATAACCACCAAGATGAGCATCAGGCTATAATTATTGAGGCTATAGGTATGATCAGAGGTATTAAGGTTTTTATATTGTTTAATTCCAAAGCCACTGATTCTTTTGTATCTCCTTTTGTAGTAGAGCATTGTAGGCTAGTGGCAGTTAGGTAGAATGATAATTGGGTAGTTGAATTGACATCTAGGGATAAGGTGGTAGTCAATTTTATTATACATGATTGTTAGATTCAAATTGGAAACTTAAATATGACCTCAGATCATTGAGTTACCCTCCTAGTATCATATGATGTAGTCCTTGGTATGGTTGGCTATGTGCACATAATGCTAAGATGGGCTATAGGTAGAAGAAGGTTGAGTGTTTTGTGATTGTGGTACTTCTATGGTGATTTCAAGTGTGCTAAGGCTAGTGTCTCTTCATATGATCTCTGCCATGCAACTTATATGATGTCTATGAAAGGTATGTTAGTTGTTTATAGTATTTATTAGTAATAAGGAGGAAGATGATGAGAGGGAACCTTCTCTAGATGACTATCTGATATTATAAGAATTCAAGGATGTGTTTCCCTTAGAGTTCCTAGGTATGCCATCACCTAGGATAGTTGATTTCCATATAGATTTGGTGCTAGGAGCCAAGCCCATTTAAAGATCTCCATATAGGATGGCTACCCATGAACTCAATGAACTTAAGATTCAGCTAGAGGAACTCTTTGAGAAGGGATATATCCATCCTAGTGTATCACCTTGGGGTGCACTTGTAATCTTTGTGAAGAAGAAAGATGGATTATGCAGATTGTGTATTGACTACTAACAATTTAGGTAACGATCAAGAATCAATACCTACTCCCTATAATTGATGGCCTATTTGATTAGTTGTAGGGTTCCCAAGTATTCTCCAAGATAGATTTGAAGTTGGGATATCACCAATTGTAGATTCTAGTAAGTGACATTCATAAGACTGCATTTTGTACAAGGTATGGCCTTTATGAGTTCATTGTGGTACCATTTGGTCTTACAAATGCCCCAGCTATATTCATGAGCGTTGTCAACAGGGTGTTTCATAAATTTTTGGTTAAGTTTGTAGGAGTTTTCCTTGATGATATATTGATATATTCACATAATGAGAAGGAACACAAAGAACACTTAATGCAGGTATTATAATGCTTAAGGGAAAATTAGCTATATGGAAGTTTGTCCAATTGTGCCTTCTTCAAGAAGGAAGTGGATTATTTAGGTCGTGTGATATCAGGAGATGGAATCAAAGTGGATCCATCCAAGATCTAAGCCACCATGGATTGGCCTAAATTGACTAATGTTTCAGAAGTTAGAAGCTTCATGGGATTAGCAGGGTATTATAGGAAATTTGTGGTAAGATTCTCTAGAGTAGCTCATCCCATCACCTCACTCTAGAGGAAAGGGAAGAATTTTGAATGGGAAGATAAGTGTGAGAGGGCCTTCTAAGAACTCAAGAGGGTACTCACTAGTGCACCAATCCCAGCAGTGCCTGATCCTTCATCAAATTTTGTAGTATGCACAGATGCTTTAGTGGATGGTATTCGAGTTGTTATCATGTAGAATGGTCATGTCATAGAATATGAGTCTAGGAAACTTAAGACTCATGAGATCAACTATCCCACCTATGATTTGGAGCTTGTAGTAGTAGTTCATACCTTCGAAAGATGACACAACTTTCTTCTAGCACATCACTTTGAGCTTCATTTAGATCATCAAAGTTTGTAGTATATTTTCACACAGCCAAATCTAAATGGCCAACAAAGGAGATGGACAGAGTTCTTATGTGATTATGATTTTGATGTACATTACATTAAGGGAAAGGAGAATGTAATCATAGATGCCTTGAGTAGGAGATAATGTCATGAGATATCTTCTATGATTACTGAGATAGATTTAAGAGAGTGCATACTACATCATCTTCCTAAGATGTATTTTATACAAAAGTTTGTCAGTTAGTCCACTCTTAGAGACCCCTAGAAGAAAAATTTTCTAATTTTTCTTTGGGTCCAGATGGATTACTATGCCATAAAGGGTGCATCTATGTACCATCCTTAGGTGAATTACACGAGTTCATCATTTTTGAGGCTCATAGAGCACCTTATGCAACACCTCTAGGTGTCAAGAAGCTTCATGCAGATTTAAGGCAATTATATCATTGGCCAGGAATGAGAATGCAAATTGTCAACATCATAGCCAAATGCCTAGAGCGTTAGAGAGTTAAGGTAGAACACAAACATCTAGGTGGACTCTTGTAGCCACATGAGATACCTAAGTGGAAGTGGGACACTGTCTCCATGGATTTCACTATTGGTCTTCTAATGCCTTCTCGACATCATGATGCCATCATGGTCATGATTGACACTTTGACCAAAGTTGCTCATTTTTCATCCATTTGCACTACCTTCACAACACCTGTAGTAGCATAGGTTTTCTTGCTAGACATTGTTAGACTCCATGGTATTCCACATAAGATAATCTTGTATCGAGATTCCTTAATTACATCATCCTTTTGGAGGGAGTTATAGAAATCACTGGGTACCAAGCTCACTTTAGCAAAGCCTATCATCCTCAAATAGATGGGAAAATAGAGAGACTTAACAAGATTCTAGAGGATATGTTGTGGATGTATGTGATGGACCACTAGTCCAAGTGGGAAGAGTACATCCCTTGTAGAATTTGCCTATAACAATGGTCATCACACTTCCATAGGCATGCCACCCTATCAAGCCTTGTATGGTAGGCCTTGCAAGATGCCCCTATGTTGGGATAGGATTGAAGAAATGATATCTATAGGGCCATAGTTAGTTAAGGACATGGAGCAATAGGTGGTATTGATTAGATAACACCTTAGAGAATCCCAAGATAGAAAAATTAAATATGCAGATGAGAAGAGGGTGGATAGAGAGTACATGGTTGGTGAGAGAGTATTTTAGAGAGTGCAACTAGATAAGAGCCCAATCCATTTTGGAAAATACTCTAAGTTAGCACCTTGCTTTGTGGGTCCCTTTGAGATTTTGGAGTAGATAGGACTAGTTACTTATAGTTTAGCCCTGCCACCTAGCCTATTGAACATTCATGATGTATTTTGTGTATCTATATTAAGGAAGTATATTTATGGAAAGTCTCACATAATATATTGGGATGCTTTGCAGGTGGAGTCAAATGGATAGATAGCATTGGAGCCCATTCACATTTTGGCTCACTGGACCCTCACACTTCAAGGCAAGGAGCTAGGCTAGGTTAGAGTCTAGTGGTATTGTTATGATGAGGTCATGACTTCATGGGAGGATGCAACTTAGATGAAGACTTAGTACACATATCTTTTTGATGAAATCTAGGAGGAAGTTCATGCCTGGGGAGGTGACCATGTGAGTCCTCACCTCGACCTGTCATAGCATAAATATTTTAATTACATTTTGATATTCGAGACTTTGACATTTTGATAGCTATTCAAGACTTAGATAGATAGTGGATTATTTTATTTACTAATTTTGATACTTCAGTAGTGTTTTACATTTATGATATGCACTAAGAACTTGATATTGTGTATGAAATGATCGAACACATATGGATGCAGTTTTATGACACGATACTGTTAGATTATAATGTGATGCAAAATGTTAATTTGATTATAATGATTCATGATATGCAAATAAATGTCAATTTGATTATGATGATTTGCGATATGCAGATAAATGATTATGATATGCAGATAAATGTTAATTTGATTATGATGACTTATGATATGTAGATTTTGATATTTAAACATTTTAAATGAACTATTTTAAATGACTAGGGAAGGAAATTGAATTTGAATTATGAAATTATATGCATTTATGATATATTTATTTTATACAACCTCCTTGGACTATTGATGCTTAAGTTTAATGTGCAGGAAGTTGAACCATTGAAATTATTAGGGGGAACAAGTTCCAAACCTATGTGAACATAGTTTAACAAAGGAAAATCTTGGAAAGATTCAAAAAGCTTTATTGTGAAAGTATTTTGGTTTGTAATGTAAGTTTTCTTGTATGATGAAATGTTTAATCATAAAGATGCATTAGGGACATGTCATGGTGCAGTGTAATGTATGTCAATGCATCACTTGACACTTGTAATTTTCAATATGTTGATGACATGCCACCTAGAGTGTTGGTCATAAGGTCACTTAATCTTAGTCTTTTTTCTTTTCAATAAATTTTTAAGTACACCCACTAGGGATAGAGTGTTCAGATGGGTCACCATTATATTGGTTTTCGAATTCAAACTTGTTGAGGATTTTAGGGGGCCTAAATGTGACCCTAAAGTGTCATTTTATTGAAAATAAGCCACCCATATGGTAGTATAACATGTTAGGGGCCTAAATTCAACCATTTTAGTGCTTAGCTAACTTAGGGGACCCCTTAAACAATGCACTCTTGAACTAGTTCGAAAGTTGGGGTTTCCCCATGAGTGTACCCGCACTATCCCACTTGGTCAAACTTTCTTATTTTGAAGGAGAAACAATGTAAGAAATAGGGGGCTTGATGTTACTACTAAAAAAGGTTAACAAAAAGTCATTTTAGAGGAGTGGTGGCAAATTAGTGGGTTGTTCACCCGCTTTCTAAGTTTAGAGACAGTTTGGTTTTGGAGAGAGATTAAGAGAGCTCTACAAAAACTATCATTACCATTAGCTTGGACCAAGGTTGGTGATCCAAACCATGTTCATTTTCTTTCCTCTAGTGTTGCATAATTAATCTACAAGCATGGAGTATGTGTCATGCAATCATGAGTTGTGTGATGAATCTTGTATTTTAGATTTTTTATGGAGTTGTGGCAATGTGAATGTGTAGTGTGTTCATGCAAATTTCTTGGATTTATTTCTTTATTTTCTTGTTTTGGATTTGAATGTTGAATTTTATCATGGGTGTGAAGGCTTCAATCACCCTTGGGAGGGAAGATAAGCCTTGGGTGAAGGGATTCATTGGGCTGAACATTGTAGTTGAGAATTGTTACCTCATGATGAGGAGTTGTTTTTCTTTCATGGAGCATGGGCTCCATTGAAGACATATATCTTATTATTTTGAGAGATAAAAGGGGTTCTATGTGTAAGAAGAAGAATATTTTTTATGATGGCCTTGAGAGGAAAAATGCAATTGCAATATGAGGTTTATGTTTTGTTATGGCATCTCCTCTTTGAAGAGTCCACCTTCATCCAATGTGATAATGATTCCAATGGTGAATTAATGTTGAAACCTATGAAGGGAGTGTTATGTGTTGTCTTTTATGTTCTCATGTATTCTCAAATGTGGTGTGTGTGTATCCTATTTGGATCTTGTTTCCCTTGCTATGTGGGTGGCTTCATCAAAGCCCAGGATGGGAGGTGAGCCTCCATAGTTCCTAGTTTGTGTGTATGCAAGTTTTGTGAAGATGGACTTCTTGAAGAAGTTAGGGTTTCACCCTTGATAAATTTGAAAAACTAAAGTGTGTAAAGAGAGACCAATGTTCCATGTCATCTCAAATGTGTTGTATTTTTCAAGTTTCCATTGTTATTTCATTGAGATGTAAAAAAGATTTGTTAATCATTGTATATTGTTGAAATTGTGTAAAGAAAAGTTGAAAGATTTTATATAGTTACTTTGTATATAGTTACTTACAAGGAAATAATTGTTCTAAATTTTTTTCCACATTATGTGACCAGATGTAATAGAGAGAATTTATGAAATGAAACACTCCTTCTTTTGATGATCTATAGATGATTTGTTAGAAATATTGCATAGTTTTTTTGTACAAGATTATCATGGATGTAGTTTACTCAATTCAAAAATATAGGTGATTGGTTTGTAAGCTCACATCTTATGTAATGGAAGGAAGTTATCTTAGTTGATAGTTCATTTTATATTTATGAAAATTAGATCACTTGGTTTCCAAGTCTAACTAATTTTGAGGTTAAGTAGCACCATAACATCCTGAAAACATATTCACTAAGATCCCATGGTAGGATTAAAGGGAAAATAGCTTGAGAATGAATACTTAGTCCAAAACCCATAAGGCGACAAGCCTATATGTGCATATTAAGTGTCTGGAAAATTTATGGGAAAAAAAAAATTCCCTCCCCTAGATTACTGAGCAATATTTTAATCAAAGAGGATATGCTAAGAGTCTTGTGCTTAGAGGGTTACTAAAATAATACAAGTACTAATAGTAAGGCTCAAATAATAATGATGATCTACTCCCTAATTTTTTTGTATGAAAGGGCCAAATAAATCTCGTGACCCTTGTGTCATCATTTTAGAAAAACAACAAAAAAGAAATGAAAAATAGGGCTATGTCAAATCAAATAGATAATAAACCTATAAAATCAACACTAAAACTAGGAAGTACTTAAGTGGGAAATCACCATGGCTCAACAATAAGAGAAATTTAAAATTAAGAAAACAAACAAATTTAAAAAGGACATAAACCAAGGCATAAATTTAGGTACCTTTACCCAACATGAAAAGGGAAATCAACAAACTTGAAAAAAATATGGCCCCACCTAGGTGCCTATGGCTTGGGAACCACACCAAAAACATGAAATATGGGGTAGATAAGGTGGGGAGGTTATGCTAAAATTTAATGTTAAAATTAGATTAATGCATGAGGCAGAGGTTAGTGGTGTAATCACCTAAAAATGGTCATTTAGACTATTAGCCCCCTTTTCAACATTTTGGCTAAATTAATTTAATCATTTACCTAGACCAAATTGCTAATAATCACTTTATTTGATTACAACCTATAGTTTGACTATGCTATCCTAAGTTCATTATTTGATTAAAAGAACATGTCCCCTTTTAATTAAATAAAAGACCCCATTCTTCTAACTCACTTAAAGTGCACACATAAAGTCCTTTTTCTATTTTGCAATTAAAAGAAAAGGCTTTGTGACTTTTTTCTTATGTGACAAGTCAACTTATATTCTATTGGTTGACTTGTGTGTGCACATGGATCACTCCTCTTTTTGAATTCCACTGTTGATCATCTACCATCTTCATCTTGATCTCTACCGTCCATACATCTTTAAAAGGGAGAGAGCTTTCCCCCTCAATTGATCCATCTTTTGAACATTGTTATGCTGTAGGTTTTCTAACAGGTTTCTTTGGAGCTTTGTGGAGAACTTCTATTTCTTCTCTACATTCTCTCATCCATGGCATCATGGCATTCTAGCTTAGCTTAGCTTTCATTTTTACATGTAGCTTAAATCATATAGTCTAATAGTTGGATTGCAACACTCTCATATATATTTTAGCATAGCTCCACTTTGCATCTCATTCTAGCTTAGTCTTCATTTGCATTGCATCCTTGAGGAATTCCTTGGGACATTTTCATTCTTTCTTCTTCTCTTTGGAACCTCCCATTGCATGGTTTACTAGCAAGAAGCACATTTCTAAGGCTTGGCTGAGAGTCTTCATGCTTGAATACTAGCTTCTTGCACTCTGTGGATAGGGAGCTCCAAGCCAGAATCTGAACATTCCAACTCATGGAATCGTTTGGATAGAAGGGTTTAGAGTGTGACACAATTCAAGTGTACATTTTTGGCGCCCACCGTGGGGCTTGAATCAAGTTCTAGCTCCATTTGCTTTCATTTTTTATCTCTGGTTTTTTACAGCAGCATATTGGATCTAATCAAGTGCTTTTGTAGAATTATCACTTTGGTTTTAAGGCCAACCCATAAGTAGATTGGTTTGAAGACCAAAAATCTAGTTGGTTTAAATATTTGATCATATCTTTTAAACCACTTGGAGTTTGGTTTTGAATATTTTTTTACAAGTTGGGTATGTGTTCAAAATGTTTTAGTCCGATTTTTAGAGCATTTTGACATGATTTGCAAAAGTTATGATATTTTAAAAAAAAATTATAAATAGCCATTTATGATCGCAAATCAGTGCATTTTTCAAAAAAATATACATTTTCAGAAATATTTTTGAATTATAATAGGGGTTCTTTCTTTGTTTTTTGAATTTTGAGGTCGTATTAAGGATCAAAAACTCGATTTGATAAATTTGGCCTGTTTTGACAAAATCTATCTCTAGGGAGCAAATGAAAAGATTTTTTTGTATTTCTTAAATTTTTGGAAATCTCTCTAATTTTTAGTAGGGGTCTCTTCTTTTCATTTCTATTTTTGGATGCGAAATCATAGCAAACAAGTCCAATCTTGTTGACTAGGTCAAAATCAAAGAGTAAAAATGAGAGCATTTGTGATTAACTTGCACTTTCTTTGCATGCATTTGGTTGGAAGATAAATTGGATTTTTGAGGAGATTCACCACTTTTTATTTCAGATTTTTATGTTATTTCACACTAACTTTTGGTGCTAACAAGTTGTGATTACAGGGTGCCATCCTTATGAAAAAAAATTGAAACATTGCATAAAAAGAACGCATGTCAAAGCTTCAAATGCACAAGGGCTACTAACATTGTTTGCAGGGCTGCCCAAAGCATGAAAACTCAAAATTTCTTACTTTTTTGTTTTCATGTGTGGCATTGACTAATTTTTCATTTTTCATAGGCACATAAAACTTGTGATTGGAGTCTTTTGGTAATAGGAGAGTATGCTCTTCACCCTTGTGGTGAATCAAAAATCTTGACTTGCCATTTGGTTTCAAAAGCAAGGGGTAACTAAATATTCTTGGCATGTTTGGGAGAAAATGATTGGAATAGGAGAGTATGCTCTTCACCCTTGTGATGAACCAGAAATCTTGACTTCTAAAAGTTTATCCACTTTGTGTAGTTAGAATCCTTTAGAGGTCCTGCTCTCGGATAACCTGAGAGGAATGACCCAAGTGGGAACAAGCCGATTACCTAGCTCTTCCAACCCACTATAAAATCAAGGCTACCAAGGACACAAAACTTTGGTAGAAATAGTGTTTGTCTTCATCTAGTGTGATCGCTTATGAGATTTCAACCATAGGGAGATCACTAGGCAAGAATGCTTAAGGTACTCTTGTGATCGCGAGATCGGTTACTCATCGCAAGGTGAGGTGTCCCATAATTGGGAGCAAGAGGAACGCTATGAATGGAAGCCCGATCTAAAAATCTTAAGTTAGTAACTACCTTTTTTAGCCACTCAACTTCTTGGTGCAAGGATCGATCCTAGTGGACTACCCGGATCACCCCAAGATTTACACTCAATATATGTGTTCCCTTGGTTATGCTTATGGAATTTCCATGACAAAGAAAATATCTCTTGTGGGCAACCACTTGGTGTGAGGTGAAGGAGCATCAAGCATGGGCCAAGTTGTTGAGTAATGAGCCATGTCCTTTAGGTAGATATTGCTTGATGTGTTCTCAAATGTGGTATACTAGTAAAAAAAAATTGAACATACACATGCCGATAATTCTAGGGATTTCTTTTAAGACGTCACATATGCTCTTATCATGCAAGGTTGCTTTTCCCTTGCTTGATTGTTTGAAGACTACTCCATGTGTCACTATCTTGCTTGGAAAGAAATTGCTTTTGAACATCAAACTTGCTATGCTATCAACTATTGTCAAACTTTTTCAACCAATTCAAAACATCAAATGCAAACATTTTCTTGTGTTGTTTGCTAAGGGGAGTCTCATCATTTGATTTTTATTTTCTATGTCTCTAGTGCTTAAACATGCTTAAAGTGGCTCTTTGGTCTTAGTGCTCTTGGTCTTTTCATCTTCATGGTCTATGTCTGCTTGCTAGTTATCCTTTTTCTGAAATGGTTACCTTGATTTCTTGACTACACTCTTGGGTTGGGAAAGTTGTTCACTTGTCACCTTGCTTGCTCTATCTATTTGGCTATTTGGGCATCTTTCCTAGCTATTGACTTGAGTCATTCATGTCGTAAGTTTCTTGGACATATTGTTTGACAAGTCACTTTCATCTCTCTCTGCTATCTTGGCAAGTGAATAATCTACCTCTCTAGTTTGGACATCAAGTTATCTGGTGTCACCTTATTAGCTTCCTCTAGTCTCCTTCATGCTTGATTATCTATCTAACACTATGGAATTCAAAGCTTGTGCTACCAAACCTCAACCAAATCTAGATGATCATGATATCCTCCATGTCACTAAAGAGTTTCAAGATCTATATGCACAATATAAAGAACTAGAAGAGACAAATGATCTTTCTTACCTTCATCTCTCTAAGCACATGATAGAAATGAAGTCTAAACTTGAGAAAAGGTTAGAGGAGAAGATTGCATCATTACATGAATCTTCCTTAAGGTATTTACACACACATGGTTCATCTTCTTTGAGGTCTACATGCTCTACTTCAAGACATCAAATGTCTTCATCTTCTAGATCTAAAGACCTCCTTAGAGAGAAAGAAAGTGATACCTACTTTGAGCCTATTCCAAGATATCATGATGGACCTATCTTTGACCAAGACAATGATGAAGAAATGGATGCATACCATTCACTTGAGAAACAAAAAAAGGACTCTAGACACAATTTTGATAGAACTTTTGCTCCCTTGGAAGATTCTTATGATGACACTTTGCAAAAACTTCTTGGCAATAAGATCATCATGTTGCCTAAGTCTAGCTCCTATGGAAATCCTTTCTTGGATGCTTATTGTGCTTATCATCAATCTAATGATCATGCTACTTTTGATTGTATAGAGCTGAAACATAAAATCCAAGATCTCATTGATGATGAGATTGTTGAGCTTGGAACCTCTAGTGACTCATATGGTGAAGATACTTCTCTTGAGCAAGATTACATTAATGAACCTATGTCTAGTAGCGGCTCTATTACATCTTCCACTTCTTCCAACACTCGTGCATCTCCCAACACTTCAAATCTTTCCAACATGCCTCCATCAAATAAAGAACCTAATTCTTTCCACATTGACTATGTGTATCCTCAAGGGCTATCTCTAAAAGAAACTCAAGCTAACCTTCACTTGGCTGCAAACCTTTTCCATGCTACTAATACTAAACATCCTCAACCTTCATGCACTACTATGCCTAATCCAAACACTAATCCATTCACTCTTCATTCTCCCTTGTCCTTGGAAGTGGCTCCATGTCAAGAGGAATCTCAAAATGAAAAAGCTATAAATTTCAAGAAAGATCAAGATCAAGCACCCTTTCATCTCTTTCAATATTTTCCCCCTCCATATCCTATATCTTGTCCACCCCCCAAGTATGATGAAGATACCACTTCCATTATCTCCCTTGAGCTTACTGAAAATTATGAGAAAATTTCTCTTCATATGCTATCCAAAGCTACTTGTCAAGATCAAAGCATCCCCTCATGTTCTACTTCTCCACATCCACTTCAAAATTGTGCTCAAGCTTCAAGTACTTCTATTAAAAATGTTTTTCCTATCAAAGGTACTTATGAGTCTATTGATGGCTTTGACCATGTTGCTCATTCTAAAGATGTTGATATCCCTTCCCACTATCCCTTTGCATCTTCTAATTCTATCCTTGGTCCTTATCCATCTAAGCTAAAGCATTCAAACCTTCCATCCATATTGGGGCCTTATGTTCCTCCATCTCCTACATTCACTCCTAGCTCATTCCCTAGCTCTCCTATAATACCTCAAGATCAACAAAAACACTCATCCTTGGTGAATTTTCACCCATCTATACATCTAAACCAGTCATATCATCCTTATTCATCCACAAATCCCAAGTCCCTTGGAAGTGAGAATAAATATAAGAATCCATTGAAAAATGAAGATCAATATGTCCCATCTAATCGATATGTGAATGCTAAGAAGGAGAAAGCACAAAAGAGACTGCAAAGGTCCACTATTAAAAAAGATAAATCAAAGAAAATATGGGTTCATAAACTCATTATTAAAGAAATGTGTTTTGAAGTATCCAAAGGAAAATCTAAAGCTATATGGATTCCCAAGTCTCTTTTAAAAGACTTGAATATTGAAAATACTTCAAAGTTGACATTCAAGCTTCCAAAGGCTTCCATTCCATCTTCTTCCAAAAATCTTCCTAAAAATATTCCAAAGCCTTCCACTCCACTTTTTTCCAAATCTCTTCTACCACCTCATACATCTAAGCCTCAAGCTACTTCATCCATTATTCCTCCATTGTTTCAATACCATTCAAGGTGTGTGTCAATGTTGATCTTGTACAATATTTCAACTACCCTCATGAAATCCTCTAAAGCTTACACTAACTTTCTATACATGAACTATTATCCTCCATATACTCTTCCTACTACCATTTCTCTTTCATCACCCTATCAACATCTTTGAGCATACCTTTCTATGGTCTTGGCTTATCATGACTTATTTTTTCTATAGGTGCATTATCTACATTCAAAAAGCTTGAGCTCTTTCTAAAAATTCAAAAAAAATCAAAAAAAAAGAAAAAGAAAAAAAGAAGAAGAGAAAAAGCAAAACAAAAATGAAAAAAAATGAAAATGTGCCTTGGTGAAAACTACTTCTTATGGCACCTTGGTAGCAAAATTAAAGATAAATAAATTCATCCTATGGTGAAAACTATATCTTGTGGCACCTTGGATAAGTACCATGATGAAAACCTGGTAAACAAGCATCATGCATAATTCTTCCATCATCCATCTATCCCCTCTTCTCTCTTTGATCTTGACAATGTTGAGCTATCTTTGCATATTGGCTATCTTATCCACTAGATTTTCTATTGTGCTCTCCCATTCACTCATAGCCTCTATCTTGAGCTTTATTCTTATTGCTCTATCCCATTTCTATACTATCTAGTTGACCCCTTGGTCTTGATCATAATAAATGAAACATGGTTCTCATAGGTCTCTTGATATGGCTACTCTTTTGGACCACACAATTCATGCTATCTCACTTGTTGGATTCATTGCTTATCCTACATGCTATCTTTCTCATTACTTCCATTGCTTATCCAAAACATGCTTCATATGACTATTTCACCTCTTTCCCTAGCTTGGGTACTCTTGAGGAGTCAGTCCTTGAGGATCACTTTTACTTGCTTCATACTCTTTTTTCATCCATCTTTGCTTATCCACTGGCTCATTGCTCCATCATATCCTATACCTTGCTAGACATTGGGAGAAAATGATGTGATCTTGCTTGAGAACTAGTGATATCTAAAACCTTCTAAAAAATCCAAAAAATCATATATGATGCTGAAAAAATCCTAAAAATTAGAAAATGTCCTGAAAAAAAGATCTTCTTAGTGAAAACCTAGCAATAGGAACTTTGATGTATCACCAGAAAAATCAAAAATAAAAAAATACAAAAAAATTGAAAAAAGTCCTGAAAAAATCTGTCAAGTGGTGAAAATCTAGAAACAGGCGCTACTTGAAACCCTCACACCTATGTCTATCAGTCTCAATCATCCACTTCGCTACACATTTCCTAGCTTGGAATTGTTTCTTTTCCTCATCTTGGGCGCACAACTGCTTAGCCTATTGAGGTATTCTTGTGCATTAGGGTTTCTTTGACAACTCACAAAATAGTGTTTCTCAACACTTCCCCCACTTTGACATCAAGTGTTTTTCAACACTTTACAGATAGTTTACCTATGGTCTCCGATGTCTCGATATTTCTCACTATCAGAATCAAGTCTTGAAGAAATGGCCAAGTGACCTGTACACACACACTTTAACACTTAAATGATTGAGCTATGCTGATCTTTATCTACTTTGTGTGCTGTCTATGATGATTTCTTTACTATATGTTCCATCCCTAATAGTCTTTCAAGGATGTCATTGACTAGAAGACTAGGGGCATGGGGCATGTTTTCTTGATTTCTACTTGTGGGTATACTTTGTTTGTTTATAGTGTTGTAAGCATTTATGCTGGTCCTATTCAACACATTGACTTACAAATATATCATCCTTGACTATTTTGCAAGACCACACTTAGGGTTTATCCTGGCACTTATGCCTTGATACAAGTGTAATCTTGCTAAATTAAACTTAGGGAATCTAATCATGTAGTTATCTTGACTTACATGTCTCTGATGCTTAGATTGGATTTCCACATACCTATCTAATATCGATCATATTCAAATTCTCATAGTTATACTAGTGATGGTTGTATGATCTCATGATGTCCCTAATAAATGCTCAATGATAAAATTAAGAGTCTAAATGTTATGCGCTTCTTGCTGGTAAAGCACTTTGCATATTAGCTTGCATTTTAGGTTCATTTTCTAGCTGAGTCTTGCATTCTTTCATATGGGGAGAGCTCTCTTTCTTCATCTTTTTGTGGACATATCAGCTAACTCCTTTCATATATTTCTTTACTTTCTTCTTGTTCATGTCTTTTCACCTTCTTAATCTTTCGCTTCATCTCTTTTCTATCTTGTCATCACATTATATAAAGTTTTGACCTCTTAAATAATTTTGACATCCTAGATTCATTTTCAGGATCAAAATCCAAATTCGAGTTCATCTTGATGGTCAAAATTGTCTTTTAAAATTCTACTTTCTTCTGAGCAGTTAGCTGACCTTTTGAGGTCTAATCTCTGAATCATCACTGGGGCATCTTCATTTCTTCATGTCTTCATCATTTCTATGCTTCATATCTACTTCAATTCAACATTTCATGTCTAAAATCACTTTTCTACTCATTTTGACCTAATTTTTATGCTATATCTTTCAAGGTCAACTCTAGTCAAACTGGGGCATTTTATCAATTTTTTTATATAGTCATTCTTGGGTTCTAATCATCTATTTGTCATCTTGGACATTGTTATATTCTAATTTTCTCATTTCTAGCCAATTTTTGCATCCCCTTACCTCACTTCAATTTTGATCCCGAGGGGGCAGAAATACTCTATCACTGCTTAGGAGCATTTGTTTGATCTTCTCACTTGCTCTCACTCTATCTGCTTTTCTATGTGTTAGTATTCTTCTTGAGTTCTAACATCATCTCTTTCTAGTGTTCAGTACTACCGCTATCAGGCTGTGCATTCAGGACTTGCCATCTATTTCTGCATTTCATTCTTTGAAATCAGATATCTATATCTATCACCACCTACTTGGCTTTCTATTTTCTTTGACATAATATGTTCCAGATCGATCACACATTAGTCAAAGAGGGGCAAATGTAATCACCTAAAAATGGTCATCTAGACTATTAGCCCCCTTTTCAACATTTTGGCTAAATTAATTTAATCATTTACCTAGACCAAATTGCTAATAATCAATTTATTTGATTATAACCTATAGTTTGACTATGCTATCCTAAGTTCATTATTTGATTAAAAGAACATGTCCCCTTTTAATTAAATAAAAGACCCCTTTCTTCTAACCCACTTAAAGTGCACACATAAAGTCCTTTTTCTATTTTGCAATTAAAAGAAAAGGCTTTGTGACTTTTTTCTTATGTGACAAGTCAACTTATATTCTATTGGTTGACTTGTGTGTGCATATGGATCACTCCTCTTTTTGAATTCCACCGTTGATCATCCACCATCTTCATCTTGATCTCTACCGTCCATACATCTTTAAAAGGGATAGAGCTTTCCCCCTCAATCGATCCATCTTTTGAACATTGTTATGATGTAGGTTTTCTAACAGGTTTCTTTGGAGCTTTGTGGAGAACTTCTATTTCTTCTCTACATTCTCTCATCCATGGCATCATGGCATTCTAGCTTAGCTTAGCTTTCATTTTTACATGTAGCTTAAATCATATAGTTTAATAGTTGGATTGAAACACTCTCATACATGTTTTAGCATAGCTCCACGTTGCATCTCATTCTAGCTTAATCTTTATTTGAATTGCATCCTTGAGGAACTCCTTGGGACATTTGCATTCTTGTATCTTGTCTTTGGAACCTTCCATTGCATGGTTTACTAGCAAGAAGCACATTTCTAAGGCTTGGCTGAGATTCTTCATGCTTGAATACTAGCTTCTTGTACTCTGTGGATAAGGAGCTCTAAGCTGGCATCTGAACATTCCAACTCATGGAATCGTTTGGATAGAAGGGTTTAGAGTGTGACACAATTCGAGTGTACAAGTGGTAGTTAGCAAGTGGGCTTAGGGAGTTACATTTGTGTTTAGATAGAATAGTTTAGGAAAGTATGAAAGGGGTAGTTAGTAGGTTAGCATTTAGGTCAGCTGATGGGTTAATGATAGGATATAGGATTAGTTAAATATTGGTCTAAGGCAACCCAAGTTACGATTAAGTGATAATCAAATTTATAATGTATGGGTTATGTATAAGTATTTTTTTTGTAGTTAAAATATTAATTAAAAGCCATTTGCTAATAGGAAACATGTATAGCTTTTGGGGTGGTAGTTATGGGAGCATATGATAATTAGTTTTCTTTTTGTTTATATTCCAAAATAATTATATGTTAGCAAGTCAAAAGAATAATTAATAATAGTAATAATAATACATAAATAAATAAGCAATTAAAATAAAATCATATGAATAATTAATAATTAATCTCAGAATAAAATCAAATGAATTATTAATAATACCTAATTAGTAAGGTATTAGTATAATCAAATTCGAAGAGGGATAAGATGTAAAACATTCATGAAAAGGGATGTATTCATACTCAATAAATGGAAATGGAAGATAAATGGACTAGGCACATAATTGAGTTGCGACTTGTATTCAGAACACTTAGGACCACTGAACATCTCCACATTTGCACCCATTAGATCATTGCAAGTACATTAATACAAAATCTATACTTCACTTGTATATAAGAAGTGTCTCACTTGGGGTTTATAAGATAAGAATTTATAACAATAACATAATCTAACTCTGTCATTATGATTTACAATTTCAATAAATGATAGAAAACTTGGTGGCCTTTCATGGAAACTTGAAATCTGAGTTTTAGTTCTATGCATGCCACCTTTAGTTTACCTTTCAATTTTTTTTTGGGTTGTGTTTTACCTTGTTAAATTTAGGGCATGACAAAATACAACACATGATCTAACCCTAGATACTCTTATGGTAAGATTGACTTCTTTTGAGTTGGATAACTTTGATAACTATACTCTATCTTCTAACAATCTTGAATCGACATTCAAAGAAAATTAACCCTTGGTAGAAAGGAAGGAACTCAAAAAGAAAATGAGTTGACAATGAAGAAGAAGAAGATTCAGATGAAGCTCTTGAAGTTGTTGAAGCCCTTCTAGCAAAAAGAGTAGCAAAAGGGAAAGGAAAATTTAGAGGTACAATTTCATTGATTTTTATCTCATGTGAAGAGTTTAGTCACATTGCTGCAAGGTGTCCAAATAAGGAAGATAAAGATGAGAAAAGTCTCAGCAATTTGAAAGAAAACAAAGACTTCAAAATATAGAAGAACTACAAAGGAAAAGGTATGTAATCATGTTACATTGTGAAATATTCTAATAGTGATAATGATGAAGATGAAGTAGTTTATATTTTTGTTAAGGATGAATCTAATGATAAGGAAAATGAAAAGATGACACTTATATCTCATGTTATAAAAAATGATACATGGATCATAGATAGTGGTTGTTACAGCCATATTAGGTAAAGGATCCCAAGAAAAAGGATGAAGATATTAGAGAACCAAGTGAACCAAGTACAGAATCAAGTAAGAAAGATCCAAGACTTGCTAAAGTTTTTAGAAGGCATCATACACCTGATCAAATAATTGGAGGAGAAACAAAAGACATACTAACAAGGAACAAATTAAAAGGTACATGTTTACTTAGTGAATTAAAGCCTAGATCTATAAAATATGCTTGAGAAAATAAAATTTGGATAGAGGAAATGAATGAAGAGATTGAGAAAATAGAAAAGAATAAAATTTGGTCTCTTGTTCCTAGACCAAAGGATAAAAATGTGATTGGTACAAAATGGATATTCAGAAATAAGCTGAATGAGAAAGGAGATGTGACAAGAAACAAG
The DNA here is from genome assembly GCA_028749045.1 of Cupressus sempervirens. Lineage (NCBI taxonomy): Eukaryota > Viridiplantae > Streptophyta > Pinopsida > Cupressales > Cupressaceae > Cupressus > Cupressus sempervirens. The sequence goes on along the minus strand of CM053789.1, from coordinate 591,654,044 downwards.
GAAAGACTTGCATGTAAAGGTTATTCTCAAGAAGAAGGTATTGATTATGCAGAAACATTCACCCCTATTGAAAGAGTTAGAATACTTCTAGTTTATGCAACACAAAAAGGATTCAAAGTATATTAGATGGATGTTAAATCAACTTTGTCGAATGGAGTCTTAGAAGAAGTCTACATTGAATAGCCTAAAAGTTTCATTGGTTTTAAACAAAGAAACATGGTATGTAAACTTCATAAATCTTTATATGGATTAAAGCAAGTTCCTAGAGCATGATATGGAAAACTACATGGATATCTAGTAAAAATTGGTTTTGAAAAGACAAATGATAATAGAAATTTGTATATTAAGGAAGGACCATAGGACAAGATATTGCTTGCATTAATATTTGTGGATGATATCATATTTAGTGGAAATGAAATATTAGGCAAGGAATTTTTTGAAGCAATGCGGAAAGAATTTGAAATGTCTATTTTTGGAGAAATTAATTTTTTTTGTGGGCCTAAAAGTTCATTAGATGAAGGAAGGCATATTCATCACTCAATCAAAATACATAATGGAAACATTGAAAGTATTCTGAATGGAAGATTCAAAATCGATTGGGAAACCTATGTCTATGATACATAAGCTCTCAAAGAATGATGATTCAAAAGAGATAAATCATACCACTTATAGATCAATGATTGGGAAACTTCAGTATGTGGTTCACACAAGGCCTAATATTGCATTGGTAGTTGGCATAGTTGCAAGATTTTATACTAATCCTAAAGAAATTCACATGATGGAAGTCAAAAGGATTTTGAGATATCTAAAAGGAATTGAAAATTATGGGTTATGGTATAAGAAAGGAGGAGCATTCTTTATTTCAAAGAGGCTAGTGTTTTGGACAAGCAAGAAGCAAAATTGTATTTCTCAATCCACTATAGAAGCAAAGTATGTTGCTATAGTATTTAATTATTCTAACATAATGTGGATCAAGAAATTGATGTTAGGAATGAAGGAAGAAATCAAGGAACCAATGTTATCTATCTTGATAATACAACTAGAATTAATATATCCAAAAATCTAGTGATGCACTCAAAGACAAAACACATTGCAATCAAGTATAATTTCATAAGGGAATTGGTTCAAGATAAAGAGGATAAATTGGAATATGTGAACACCAAGGAGTAGATAACATATATATTTACTAAGACTTTACCTAAGGATGCATCTATGTATCTAAGAGGTAAAGTAGGGGCCATTCCCCTATCTAATGCTCACTAAAGAAAAAGATAGTAAGGCATCAACCAATCTCTATCAAAGATCATTCAAGTTGATGTAGTGTAATACATAACATATTGCATATGAATTATTACAAAAGGTACATTATTATTGCAAAGTTTGTATCCTTTGAAAATTAATATCAAAGAGGGAGATTTTAGTGTCAACATGAAAGATTTTGAAAATATCAATATTAATGAGAAAGAGGGAGAGTCTTGATATTTAGATAATAGATTGTACAACTAAGAGGGAGAAAATGACAACAAAGTATTGACAGGAAAGTAATAGAATCTTAGAGGGAGATAGTATGGATGAGAATCAAAATGAAATCATAGATATTATTCATTTTTTCATACTTCTATTAGTTTATGTTGATATATTGTGTTTCCATCAATGCCAAAGAGGGAGTTTGTTGGAAACAATTCTTCAATTGTATTTTGTCATTGATGTTTACACAAATGTCAGTATTAACCTAGTGATGTAGATTTTTTAGTATTAACCTTGTGTATCTCATTATTAACCAAGCAGTTGGGTAATGAAGAATCTCTAGTACTAACCAAGTAGTCAATTGATGAATGAATTCATGTTTGAAATATTGATTGAGTGGTCAAGAATTGAAGGCTTGTAGTATTGACTGAATGGTTCAACATCAAAGGCTTGTACCATTGACTGAGTACGCGGACATCAAAGGCATACAATATTACCAAGTGGTTGAGCATCGAAGAAGTCACAGTGTCAACTGAGTGTTCAATCCTAGTGTTGACTGAGTGACAAAAAAATGTAATTTTCAAATATTTAATTAATTGAGGCCAACTACTTGGATGTTGATTGATATTTTAGAAGGGTATTCAAGCCTATGTTTCCTAGCTTATGATATATAAGTAAGGTCAAGTTGTGATCACAAACATAAGATGTGGAATGTGATCAATATGGATATGTGAGCAAAGGAAAGGTAGAACAAGATAGTATGAAAGATAAGAGGCAAAGAAAAATTTAATTAGGAAGGATCTAAAGGTCAAGCCAGAACAAAGATCTAAATATGAAAAGAAAGTTTCTTCTTAAATTAGGTAAAATTATTGTTTCTTTATAACCATTGTAGTACTAAACAAATTTCTTAATAGAGTTGACTTAACAATAATTTTTAAAATCCTTTGACAAGGTGATATTTCAAGATTGAAGTGTTTGAAGACCTCTAACTAGGAAACTCCTAATAGGGTGATCTAAATCCTCTAATAGGGTCATACTTAACAATATGTTTTGTAACCTTTAATAGGGTTGGCTCCTAATAGGGCTCACTTTAGGAGAGTAAAAATTATTGTGACTAGTTGCAAGGTAGTTTTTCTCAAATAGGGTTTCCACGTTAAATCTTGGTGTCATTTGAGTTCATGATATTTTCTTATGCTTTATGTTTTTGTAACTAAGTTACTAAAGGTTAAAATAGATTAATAAATCTTAAGATTAATTTGTTGAATGAGTTTTTGTGGAAATTGATTCACCCCTCCCCTCTCAATTACTCCTCTTACATTTCCAATAGAATATCTATTAAAGGATGGGAAGGTTGGAAGAAGGTGTGACCTAGTTATAGAAAAATTTAGTTGTCATACATTTATGCATGAGTTTAAGAGTATGATCATACAAAAACATCTTAAACACTATTAATATGCTAGATGGCTTGATGGGAAATATTACATATGTAAGAATAAGTTTCCAATTGGTAGAATACTTTTAGTTGTTGATTTTGCAAAGAACTACACAATTACACCACAAGATAAACTACACTCACAATATTACAATTTAGTAAAAGTACCAATTTTGGTTCATATATTTTATAGGCATGCACCTAATAGTACATGAGAGGATCAAAAAATTCTATGTGAGTGATAATTAACTACATTCATATCAGCTTGTCTAGCATTTCTTCAAGTTATCTTATGATAACTTAACATAGAGACAAATTCAAATGATAAAACATTTAATATGGTTAGATAATTGTATAGACAATTCAAGAATTCTAGAATGTTCTATTGGTTAAGTAGGACACATAGGAAAACTAATATCCAACATATGTGGATTTTTTTTAAGACTAGACATGCTAAAGGAGAGTATGATGGTGTTGGTGCATGTGTGAAGAGAGCTCATTGTAGAGAGCAATTAAAATTTTAGGAAAAGACAAAATTAAGAAATGCACATGATATTGTGGAAGGGTATAAGAAATATTTATATATAGGATCAAGTCAAAACTCTACAATCAAATGTTTCTTCTAGATATTTTAAGAGAAGAATATCCTTTCAAGTTATGATTGTGATACAATTAGCAGTTTACCTAAATGCCATTCTTTTGGGAGTTTAGATTTTAACACTTCGACTATATGGACTAGGGAACCTGCATATTTTTGTCAATTGTGTCTTGCAAGTGAATGGGAAGAATGTGAGAATATGGAATGGGTTGAAGAATGACAATAGAAATCATTAACACCTACTAACACACACATTTAAGATGATATGATAAATGAAGGACCAAATGTTACATTTGCATCAAAGGACTATGGTCATGTTTCAGGCCTCATACAACCTAGAATGTACAATTTAATTCAATTTGTTGGTATTGTAGTTCAATTTATATTATTTATTTATGTATATCATAAATATAATTCAAATACATGCACGTATACTTTATATTATCTTGTATGAAATGTTAATGTTGTTATTATAGCTGATGATAATGATGAAAAATTTAAGTACTAGCTAGCTAGATGTGTGGAACCTAAGAAAAAATTGATATGGCATCGAGTAGATGATGATGGTTTTGAGTATCAAATTGGATCTATTGTTGCAGCTAGCATGTGGCTATGCAAATACCTAACAAAAGTAAATGGTTTACTAGCACTTGAAGACTATCAATCATAAAAGAATGCTTTACACTATTCTCATTTAGTGGTGGCAATGAATATAAAATTAAAAAGATAAAGAGAGAGATTTGAACCAATAAGGCACTATGGATAATTTCAATGGAAGAGCATGAGATAATCATAGATACATTCCAAAAGAGAGAGGATGTTGATGATACACTAGCTTGACTATCATCTTTACACACATGTCAATTTTTTTATTGTGCTCTTTTTATATGTACTTGTATAATAAATGTATGTACACCTTGTCAATAATATTAATTTGTGTACTTCTTAGTTAGGCCTCAAGTACAAATTACAAAATTTTTGACAATGTCATGGATCCAACATGAACATCTTATGCAATTGCACATGGTCAGTGCACATTAAAGATATTTACATTATATGCATAGGACTTATAAAATTATGTTTTTACTAATATTTCAACAAATTCATTTTTATTTTGTAGGACCTCATTTGAAAAATATGTCCATCCAATTTTTTTATATGAAATGAAACATGTTGTAAACATTTAAAAATATGAGTTCACTTCTATTTATGTCCTTTATATTATTTTAAATATATGAGTTCACTTGTTTTAAATATATGAGTTCATTTATTTTGAATATATGAATTCAATTGTTTAAAATATGCGAGCTCACTTCTATTTGAAAGTTATTGGTGTCCACTTGATCTCCTATATGTTTCCATTAATTTTAAGCTTAAACATTTATAAACTATTGTTCCTATGTTTCAATTAAATATATGTGTACACTAGATATGCTTGTTCAAATATGTCAATTAAAAATGACAACAAAATGTATGAAATCTAAAAGTTCATCATACTATTTATAAAATGTGTTGTAAAAATTTAATATAGCATGATATAATGTATGATAACATTCAATCTAAGATAAGATAATAACATAAGAAGATACCATATACTAATGTGATAACATGTTGTAAAAATATAAGATGGCCTAATGTATGATAACATGATATAAAGTCATAAAATATAATGGAGATAAGTGTCTAAATACAAAGTGTATCATAAAAAAAAAATATAAAGATGTCCTTGTAACAAGTCCTAAAATGAAAATCTAATACCTAATCTATCTCATTTTTAGTTCTCTTAACTCCATGTATAGAGGATTAAGATGGATCATCTTGTGTACAATCATGTGTGCCATCATGTGTGACATTGTCTGTGGCATCCTATGTGACATTGTCTATGGCATACTATGGAGCATATGTTTAATTGAAATAGTTTTCATAATCTAGCTCACAAATAAAATAAAATAATGAACTTATTTAATAAATTTCCATGTGATCATGATGTTGCTTTATGATGGGAAGAGGTGCACTCTCATAGCCACCAAATGTTGCAGTGGTCAAAATCTACAAAAGAATACATAAATTATAAACATTTGATAAAGATAACACTAACTTATACAAATAACAATACTAACCTCAAAGGAGGATGTGTGTACCTCCATCTGGCTCAGTCCTATACTCCCACCAAAACTCATGGTGATATCCTCCTAAATTCATGAATACATAAATATTGAGCCAAAATTATATATACATCAATTATATAGTATATAATTTACACGAGTACAAATTTATGAAATAAAAACATATATATCATGCCTGATTATTGGCCAATGTCATAGATGGGTCTAGAGATATGCTTGTAGCACGATGACCATGTACTCCAATGGCCCACAATTGCAATATGTAGAGATGAATAAGGGTTGTAGATATAAGTTAGTAAGCATGTATATATATAAATAGTTAAAAAAAATCTTTAAAAAGTACATACAATAGGTATTTGAGGCATAGCCTCACTAGTAGATACACCAACATGTGCAAAACTGCAAATAGCTAAAGGTCTCAAAAACTATATCAAGGCCTAGATGGAATAGTAGAATCCATTCTCTATTCATATAATGAATGTATTATTATTCATGAATCAAATTTAAAGATAAGTTAATAATAATATACAAAAAAATAGTAAACAACAATTTTCTTAAGAAGTTCATAACATAGGTATTTTAGATTGTGTCTCTCTAGTGGATGGATTGAGACCTGTAGAAAAACCTAATTATGTAACAAATGAAAATCCCTAAAAAATTAGACAAAATGAATTCATCAACACATGTTATTAAATTCAAGTTCCAATTTACATTATTTTAAATGTAATTCAAAGTACATACTGTATGAGAGTTTCCAAAATATAAAGGCGTAAAAAAAAAAGCTACACTATCTCTTAGGAGGAACAATATCATCCATCCTCTGTTCATTCAAAATCAACATATATTATGGGTCATACAAATATATATATATATATATATATATATATATATATATATATATATATATAGAATATAAATAATTATAATTGTACATGTTTCTCCTGGTTATCTTCCTCCATACAAAGAAGGTCAACATATGATGATACATCAAAACTATCATCACCACCAGCATTAGCAACATAAGCCTCATCATCAAAATGACCACTTTGGTCCTTAGGTATCTTGGGCATCCTATGCAATATTTGGATCACTTTGGGGGACTCTACATATATCCCCATAACTAGTACAAATGTGTTCAAGGCTAGGAATAACTCTTGTTCGTGTCCATTGCACTGATAAATTTCTTTAAATGACACTCAATGAAATTAGATAAGATGACATTGATTGATGATGGACATGCACTAGAAAAAAATTATAGGAAGAGGAATAAGAGGATGAGAGCATTGATAATTTATGGTATTATCATTAAGCTTCTCCCTAAGCCTATCTTGAGGCATCCCTCCACTGACCCCTTGAAATAGTTTCATATAAAAATAATTAGGTTTTGAGCCAAATTTGAACTCTTCCCATAATTTCATAAGAAAGTACATGGGGACCTCATGATTAGTCTATGGTGGATGTTCAAATACCATCCACCACCACTCCCAAAAATACTTTGATATCTGGGGTTGTGTACACAATCTAATAGAACTGCAAGGCTTCTTGTCATCGATATCTTTACCTATCTTTAGGTTCACAAAATATCTTCTTAAATTACTTTTTTAAATTTTTATTGAAATAGCTGAACCAACATCAAGAATGAAACCACATAACACATCATAGGCCAACAACCAACACTCATAAATATATATAATTACAAAACTGAGAAAGGTGGCCTAAAAGAAAAAAGACTTAGCCCTATCAAACTATACAAAGACCAAACATAAGTGCCTTATACAATTTAGTACATAAACCAAATATGACCAAATTTTGAAGTTGTTTTGACTGAATTAATATCTTTGCACACCACACCATTGCTGAAAAAAATACTTTTTAGGGTCCACAACAAGGTCTAGATAAATAGGAATATTTATCACCAATCCTTGCATGCCCCCATTAGAAAAATTGACTATGATCACCACTTTTGTTGACTAAATCTAGACAACAATTTTCCATGAGAAAGTTGAGATTTTCTATCTCTATTTGGGTAAGAAAACTTTGGTACTACATAACATATTCAGTGGCCTTCATTTCATCTTTATAAATCTGCAAAGCTCCATCATGCATAAGCTTCATGAATCTAGACTTTGGAATCTCCAAGAAAAAAAAACCTAAGAAATAATGTAAAAATGGATGAGTTTAAGATTAAACTCAGTAGGACATATTCTGTCATTTTGAAAGAAAAATCCTTGTTCCTATCTTTCCAAAGATTCCATAGGATTTCACTGATTATTGTAAACCAAAATCTATTAAGATATAGATCAAAAGATTTAACATAGGAACTAGGTTTAGTATGCCAATCAATAAGAGACCAAAAGAAAATATCCCACATCTTTTTGGCATAAATAGATTCAAAGAAAACATGCTCAAAGTTTATGGGTTTTTTAGACAAACTACAAACAACAGGTTCAACATTAATGGAGAATAAAATAGAACCAATAGAAAGCTTCTTAATCAATGATAAACATCTAAAGTGAGAAATTTTAGGTTCACAAGGCCCACTCCAAAAATACCCAAACAAAGGTGCCCATTTGTGAAAGGACATTCAAAACCCCAACACTTGGACACATGAATAAGCATAGAGTGATTGTTGGAAGCATGAATGTTGATGATACTTATATGGGTGAGTATTGTATAAACATGATTAGATGATTATCATGGTGCTATGTTACATTCATTACTCCCTTTGTCATTTATGTCAACATAGCAATTTTCTTTGGTATCTGACAAAAGAATAATAGTAAAGATCAAGTTGGTACGAATAGAGTGTTGAGTATTTTCACTAAGTGAGGTTAAAGGGAGATGCTACTAAATGTCTAGTATATGTATCTAACCTTGGAAGCATAAGATATTAAGTTTGGAAGAAGTTATGAAAGATTTGGTGAAGACTATTATGAGATAGAGTTTACAGAAGCATGTTCTATTAAACTTGTTATATCTCTTAGCATAGTTGTTATTCTGCGAAGCAAGATTAAAGACATGTAGAAGAGATATTGGAGATGACATGGCTAAGCTCACTCATCATGATATTACACATATGGAAAGTTATTCATGTTACAAGGTGACAAATTAGTGTTATTACTAAGTAGAACATGTTCTTAATGAAGTCCTATAATAATTAATTGAGAAGGTGCAATAGCAAACTCAGGGAATTTTTTTATGGATTCAATATAAAGGAAGGATATTTTACTTTATAATGTATGAATTTATGAATTATTTAAAGAATTACAAAGAGAAGAAAATAAGAGAAATAAATTGATATGCAAGGATAAGAAGAGGAGAGTGAAGTTGGAGAAAACTTCATTACCAAGGTTTTATTGTGAGATTCAAGGTTTGATATTTGGATTTGTGGTTTGTGGCCTTGTTTAAAAGGTCCAACAATGATTGATCTAGTTGATAGGACAAAGGAAAGAGGTTAAAGCATAGTACAAATAATTATTCTAGAAGGAATAATTGAGAGATTAGTTGGATAATGAATTTTAGTGGTCTTGTCCTAGAAGCTATTGGGATAGTGGCTCCTTCTACCTTTTACAACTCCTTATAGGGTTGGCACAACTCCTGATAGGGTTGGAATCTCCTAATAGGGATTAAAAATCTCCTAGTAGGGACTCTTATGTAATGAATGTATTTATAGACTCCTAATAGGGTCCATCCTGTAACAAGGAATATATATATTAGTATATTTTGTGGGCATCATTCCCATTAGGGGTTTACCCTCTGATCAAGGGTTTCCCTAGTTAACAAATTTTGTGTAATTGTGTATGTGCATCTTGTTATGGTTGTTTTTTACTTTGATGGAGTGGTTAAGATTAATTAAGGTTGATAATTTTTTTAATTGGATAATTGATTCACCCTCCTCCTCTCAGTTATCATGGTGGACTATCATTTCTAACAATTGGTATCAGAGCATCATGTCCTTGAAGATAAAGTTTATCAACTTTGGGAGATCCATGGAGAACATATTTAGAAAGGATAGTTTGAAGTTTGATGAAAAAATTTATGATAGTTGGAAGGAAAAGGTGAAGACACATCTATTGTGTATGGGTCTAGGATATTGGATCTTGAAAAAATCAAAAAAGACAATTATTGCTGAAAGTGCTTTGGAGATTTGTATTCAGGATGAGAGAAAACTTTTCATGTGTGACATGAGAGCTAGAGAAGCACTATTGTCTACACTTCTTGAAATTGAGTACAACTAGGTAAAAACACTTGATACTTCTTATAAGATTTGGAAAGCTTAGGAAAATAGTTTTGAAGGTGATGAACATTCTAAGAAATTAAGGATACATAAAGTTGGATTTTTGCATTTCAAGATGCTAAAATGATGGAAGATGAATCTATAAGACTACATGTAGGTAGACAATTAGAAATTATTGCAAGTATGAGATCTCAAGGAGGATCCAAGGAATGATGAGGTGATCTAGAAGATATTGAGGAGATTAACACCACAATTTAAGTAATCAATTTAAATAATATAGTTGTTGATCTCTTGCACCAAATATTTCACAAATGAAAATTTACTTGGGTGATTATAAGTAGTTAAGAATGAGCTTAGACAGTCTAGAGAATTATTTAGAATAGAGACAACTTTTAATTCCCTAAACATTCGACCTAGTTTATCAAGGAGCACAAGTGTTGGAGGAGATTTTGCTAGTAGTAGAATATCTAATGAGGATAGAAAGATAGAAGGAGTAGCCTTTTTGATAAGAAGAGAAAAAGATGGTTAGAAAATCTTTAAATGTTGGACTTGTAATGAGTTTGGTCATTATGCATTTAAGTGTCCTAAAAGAGAGAAAAAGATATAAAGGAAAGTTCAAACCTAGAAGAGATAGAGATTATTTGTATGCAAGTGAAGAAGATGATTCTAATGAAAAAGTAGTAAGTGCTAGTGATGAAAAAATAGGATTTGTAGCTATTAAAGAAAAAAAATCCAGAGAAAATGGCTTTGGTATCATAGGTTGAAAAGAAATTTGATTGGATAATTGATAGTGGTTGTTCACATCATATGACTAGTGATGTGAATAGGTTTTTTGAATTCAAAATTTATGATGGAGGCATTATCAGAGTTGAAAAAAATGGAGCTTTCCACATGAAAGGTATTGGATCTATAACTCTTGATGGTAAGACTAAAACTAAGGATGTATATATTGTTGATGGTTTGAAACAAAATATTTTGAGTGTTGAACAACTAATGGATAAAGGTTATCAGTTATAGTTCACAGAGAAGACATGCATGATTAGAGATAAATATGGGAAGGTAATTGGAACATGAAAGAGATCTAGAGGTAATGTATTGTAGCTAAATATCACTAAAATGACATGTTTGGTTGCAAAGGTAGATGACACTTGGTTATGGCATAAGAGATTTTGTCATATAAACTTTGATAGCATTGTTGAAAAATAGTAGTGTGTTTGCAGAAGAGATGAATAAGTAATTTGAAATAAGCATGATAGGATAGATGAAATACTTCCTAGGATTATAGATTATGTAGGATAAAGAAGGAATCTTTATTTCATAGACTAAGTATTTGAAAGATCTATTGAAAAGGTTTTGTTTGGAAACATGTAAAGTAGTTTGAACACCTATGATAATTAGACAAAAATTATCTACAAAGGGTTAGACACCTACTATTGAGCATAAGAAGTATAGATCTATGATTGGAGGATTGCAATATATGACTCACACATTTCTAGATATAGAAAATGTAGTTGGAATTTTTGCAAGATTTCAAGTTGATCCCAGAGAAGTACATTATATAGCAGTTAAAATGATATTTAGATATCTAAAGGGAACACTAGAGTTCGGATTGTGGTATGAGAGATCTAATGATTTTATTTTATATGCTTATAATGATGTTGATTGGGAAGGAAGTATGGATGAAAGATAGAGCACTAGTGGTGGAGCTTTCTTTCTTGAAGGAAGATTGGTTTCTTGGTTAAGCAAGAAGCAAGACTATACCTCACAAAGTACAACTGAGGACAAATATGTTGTAGCAAAAAAAAATTGTAATTAATTTTTTTGGATGAAGAAAATATTGAAGGATGTAAGGATAGAATTTAGTGAACCTTTTGTCATACATTGTGATAACACAAGTATGGCGAATATTTTGAAGAATGTAGTGTTGAATTCTAAGACTAAGCACATTTCTATCAAATATCACATGTTGAGAGAGAAAGTTGTAGAAAAGGAAATCAAATTGGAGTATGTAAGCACCAAAGAGTAAATTGTAGATATTTTCACAAAGCCTTTTCTAAAAGAGACTTTTGAGTATTTACAAGGTATGATAGGGTTTATGCCCCTACCTACATTAGAGTTGAAAATGCAAGAATGCATCAATCCAGTGTTATAGAGCACTATTTTTTGTTTGGACTAAATGTTGACACTTCGTATATGGGGGAGTATTAGTGATGGATGGAATCAACTAGGACTCTTGAGAGATGTTTTTTTGAATAGTGTCTTTGGAAACTTGAGCAAGTTAGAGATAGTTGTTACAATGATAGATGGTTACTGAAACATTTGATATTGATGTCAATGGGGGAGAGATTATAACATGAAAAATAGTTTGATATAGAGAGCTATATCAATGGGGGAGAATGATTGATGAAAAGGATTTGAAAAGAAAGGATAGTATAATCTTTAATGTTGGTATTCTTAGAACTAGATGTTTTTTTATCATTGTTTCCATTAATGCCAAAGGACGAGATTGTTGGAAGCATGAATGCTACTGATACTTCTGTGGAGAAGTATTGTAGAAACATTATTAGATCATTATCATGGTGATATGTTATACTCATGACTATATTTTTCATTGATGTCAACATAGCAGTTTTCTATGGTACCTGATAGAAGAACAACAGTAAAGATCAAGTTGGTGCAAAAAAATTGTTGACCATTTTCACTAAGTGAGGTTAAAGGGAGATAATACTAAGTGTATAGTATATGAATATAACCTTGAAAGCATAAGATATTAAGTTTGGAATAATTTATGCTAGTTTTGGTAAAAACTGTTCTGAGATAGAGTTTATAGAAGAATGTTTGGGTAAACTTGTTATATCTCTTAGTAAAGTTGTTATTTTGAGAAACAAGGTTAAAGGCATGTATAAGACATGTTGGAGATGATGTGGCTAAGCTTGTTCATCATGATATTACACATACAAAAAGTTATTCAAGTTACAAGGTAACAAATTAGTGTTATCACTAAGTATAACATGTTCTTAATAAGGACCTATAATAATTAATTGAGGTGTAATAGCCAACTTAGTGAATTTTTTATAGATTTAGTATAAAAGAAGGACACTTTCCTTTTTTATGTATGAATGATTACAAGAAGCATATATAATGGAGTAGAAGAGAAACTAATTGATATGTGAGGATAAGCAGAGTAGAATGAAGTTGGAGAGAACTTCATTGTTGAGGTTTTATTGTGAGATCCAAGGTTTGATATTTGGATCTAAGGTTGGTGACATGGTCTACAACATTTGATAGTGATTGGTCTAGTTGACAAGATAGAGGAAAGAGGTTAAATAATAGTACAAATAATTATTTTGCAAGGAACAGTTGAGAGATCATTTGGACAGTGAAGTTCAATGGTCTTGCCTTAGAATTTGTTTGGCCAATGGGTCCTTCTAACTTCAACAACTCATAATAGGGTTGGCACAACTCCTAATAGGGTTAGAATCTCCTAATAAGGATTCAAAATCTCCTAACATGGATTCTTATATATTGAATGTATTTATAGACTCCGAACAAGGTCCATCCTCTAATAAGGAATATGTATATCAGTATAATTTGTGGGCATAATTCCCAATAGGATTTTCCCTTTGATCAAGGGTTTCCCTAGTTAACAAATTTAGTGTAACTGTGTATGTGCATCTTGTTATGGTTGTTTTTTACTTTGATTGAATGGTTAAGATTAATTAAGGTTAATAATTATTTTAATTGGATAACTAATTCATCCCCCTATCTTAGTTATCTTGGTGGACTATTGTTTCTAAAAATGATCACTAAACTGGCTTTTGAAGTGGGAATAACTAAACTTTGGTTATAAGGGGACTCTAATAATATCATTAATTGTATAAATTGCAAAACTCTTCCATCTTGGTCAATTTCCAATTTAATTGAAGAGATATGTGATACACTTGCTAAATTTGAAAGTGTCCATGCCACACATGTGTTCAGGGAAGCAAATCTTGTAGTGGATTGGTTTGCCAACAAAGGTGTGGGATTTGACAAGTTGATGACATGGCAACCAGGAAAGTATATTCCAATAGAAGCCAAGACCCTTATCAACCTAGAAAAAATCTAGGGGTGTACAGTGGAGATCTAATAGAAAGAATGACTATTTACAGAATTTGGGGAGTGAGTACGAGTCATAAAGGCTTTTTTTGAAATTGCAAGTAGATAAGGTTATCATTGTCTTTTTGACATGTTTTGTGGGTTGAAATCTTCATTTGTTGCCTATGTTTCTGTAAGGTAAAATATTTTGGTGCTCTTTATAGAAACAGAGCCCATTTTTTGTCTATGAAGGAGTTGTAGAGCTCTAAGTATATGAGAATTGTAGGAGTTGAAAGTGTATAGATAGTAGGAGAACATTGTAGAAAGGAGTTGGTGGGGGAAGTAGAGAAATGGAGAAATAGAGGAAAAGTTTGGAAGAAATTGGAAAAGGAAGGAGTTGCAAAATACATTGCAAAACTTCATGGGTTTGCTCCTAAGGTCACCAACAACATGGTGAATTCATGGAAGGATGGAAAGGTTAAGGTGAATGGTGTTTCTTTTATGATCATAGAGGAGGTTGTTGATACAGTTACTAAGATTTTGATGGAGGGTTTTAAGTTTTTCAGGGATAAAAAAATCTCAACCAATCCAGTGAAGGATTTTGTGAAGAGCACTAAAGAAATGAATGAATTGGTTAAAAGCAAGATTTTTTGTGAAATGGAATCCATCAAGAAGCTTTGGAGGTATGTTTTGTGTATCATCATTGAATATATTACTCTAGATACTAGGTTTGATCAAGTAAGAACTTATCATTTTGTTCCTCTAAATCATTTTCATCATGATAGCAAAATCTCTATCCCTTTCTATTTATTTACCTCTATGAGTAAGGCAACATCTAGTTTTAAGAAGAAACCTATTGTCAACCCTACTCTGCACAAGGGATTGTTACTACTAATTCATGATCACTTTAAAGCTTAGATGATTAGCAACAATCCCTTGCTGAAGGTAGAGGTTGATAATGGTAGCTCTAGCTACTCTTTTGATTCTAATGACATTTAGAGCATAAGCTAGGAGGGGGAGGGGAATAATTCATTAGGAAAGAATATTAAGGGTCAAGAAAAGAAGTTTCCCTCTCCAATAACCCCAAGTAGAAAGAGTCCAAGGAGTCATGGCCAAAAAATTTCTAGTCAAGATGAGATGGACTATAAAGAAGATGAGGAGGACATGGCTTCAGATTAAGAGAGTAAGGAGAAAGAATAGGAAAAAATGGTAGAACATATTGGGAAGAAAAGGAAGCAGGATGGTACAGATGATGAGAGGGTTTCAAATTAGGGGCCAAAAGTGATGACTCTCCCTCTTTCCCCTATCCATCCCCATTCCCATCCCGATGAGAAGGCAAAGGCTGATATCAGTGGTAAAGAGGGGGAAGTGCTAGTGAAAGATAGGAGAAAAGCATGGAGGAATTTCAATGCTAAGAATACAAAGATGGGAATTTTTAGAGAAGCTATGAATCCTCATATTCTAGTGGCTAACTAGGAACAACCCTAGCTTGAAGATCTCATTGACCCAACTATTGTAGCTATCACTAATAATGCTAGGAAGAAGAGAATGAATCTTTTGAACAACACTCATAATAGCATGATTGATAATTTTAGATCAATCAAGTGGCTATATCATGAGCTGGAGGAGGTTAGAGAGAAGGTTGGACAGTTGGAGGGCAACAAGAAAAATATAGATCATGAGAACTTGGAGGACTAGGAGGAAAGATTTAGTTTGGCTGAGAAAAGAATTCAAAATCTATAAAACTACAACCATAACTTGGCTAATCAGATGATAAATCTCCTCAATTCGATCAATGACAACATTCTCTCCTTAACTTGTGTGCTTAAAGATAGAGGCCTACTAGTTGGTGAGGATGGTAAGGATAGAGGTAAAGCCAAGTCTGATGATGATATGGCCATTGATATCACCTACACTAGTTTGGACTAGGAAATGCAAAAGAACCAAGAGTAGCTGGTTGAGGAGAAAAATAAGGCTTATGAGGCATCCTAGACCATGTAGGAACTCAAGAGGAAGAATGAAGAGTGGCCCTCTTATTCTGTCTTGTTGTATCTTTTTTTGGCTATTGGTTTTGGTTTTTTCTAAGTTCTATAATAGACAAGTTGTTTTTATAGCCTTTTCGTTGGCCTATGTTTTTGGCTGGGCCTTGTGCTTATTATCAGCTGTTAGACTTGTTTTTCTCTAGCTGGGCTTCTATTGCTTATTATCAGCCATGTCATCATAGTTACTTTTAGGTTTTAGGGTCCCTATAAAACCTATTTATCTTATAAAAAACAATGATCACTTTTAAGCATTCTAGATAATTTCTTAATAGAAGTATTAGCAATATAGGTACCATATTTCCATTTTGCATTTCTAGCATATGGATCACAGTTTATGATTTTTCCAATCTTTTCTTTACTAATCACTTTGGACAAAAGAGTATATGTCTTCTTTTGAGATCTAGGAATACCATATTTCTTGGAATTCTCATCCCATGACCCTAGCTTATTGTTTACTTGTAGATCTCGAATAAAAGAAATTCCTTTTTCATTCTATTTCTTAGTAGAACAACTTTGAGTTAGAGCAAGAGGTTTTTTCTTCAAATACAAACCCTGCCAGCTTGACTTGTCAGCAACAACATATTTAGGAGGCCCCTAATAGCGTCCCTAGAGGAAATGAACTCCCTCACTTGAGTCTAAGAAATCTAAGAAGAGTTGAACACTTTAGACCCAAAAAAATCATCTTAAAATAACCATGATTGTATCCTAGAAAGGAATGTTTGACCATTGTTTTCCTTTTTAAATCACAACTTGCTCAATGTTATTTCTCACAAGAATCTTCTAGGGGTCATTACCCCAAAAATTCTTATAAATTCATGTTACTATAAGGGAGATCCCTTGGGCCTTGATATCTTTTATCCCAAGACCCCCTATCTTTTTTGGGAGGCAAGACCATTCCCATTTAACACAATGCTTATTTTTCAAACCCATACCATTAGACCACAAAAAGTACCTTAGGATCTTTTCAAGAAAATTGGACTAAAATTTTGCAAACAACCAAGTGGAAGAAAAGTAAAGATGATGAGAAGAAAGAACCTTTTGGACAACTTGCACTCTTTGAATAAGAGATAGGAAATGAGTTTTCCATCTAATATGCTTCCCACTAATCTTATCATATATCCACTCCCACATATTAGAAAAAGAGGGATCTAAAGAAAAAGGAATACCTAAGTACCTAACAATAGTTTTAGGCCCACACCAGATCCAAACCATACTTCTCAACCAACTAGGGGTGAAATCAAACCGACTAAGGACAAAATATTTGTGTGGGGCTACTTTATCTCCAAAGGAAACGCAAAAAAAATTCAATTTTGCTGAGGGCCAGAGAGAAATTCACTTTTGATAATTCTAGA
This sequence comes from Cupressus sempervirens, assembly GCA_028749045.1. Taxonomy (NCBI): domain Eukaryota; kingdom Viridiplantae; phylum Streptophyta; class Pinopsida; order Cupressales; family Cupressaceae; genus Cupressus; species Cupressus sempervirens. The sequence continues at coordinate 591,636,713 of CM053789.1, read as the reverse complement.
TAAAGAGAAATATAATCAACAAATTAAGCATTAATCAATTCGTTAAAGTTTGAGAGAATAATTCCTTTGATAGGCAGGCCCCAGATAAGTATCTCTCATAATGTAGATTAAAACATCTACAACAATCACAAAAAGGGAAGAGGCAATAGGGAAACATCGTCTAATAGATCTATGCTAAAAAATAAGATTAGATATCTCACCATTCACATCAATAATAGTAGAAGAATCCTAAAATAAGATCTCAATCCATTTATGGATGTAAATTAGGAATCAAAGCACTTTAGGCATACCTTCGATAAAGGGCCACTCAACTCTAACATAGGCTTTCTCAAAGTCTAAAAGAATCATAGCCACATTATGTCCTTTCATCGTAGCCTAGTTCATAGCTTCTAAACTAGTGATGAGATTCTCTAGAATATATCTCCCTTTTATGGAAGTAGTTTGGGTAACTAAAAAAAAGATCTTAGTAATATCTGTAATTCTTGTAGCCAAAACTTTTGCAATAATTTTATAAGATAGATTAAATAGAGTGATAGGATTCCAATTCTTGACTAGGGACTTATCACCACTTTTGGGAAGTAATTTTATGAACCATTTTCTCACATTATTTCCAAGAGATCCATATTTGAAAGCATCATTATAGAAGATTAGGAGCTATTCACCAATCCACTCCAAATTATCTTTGTAAAATTCAGCTAGGAGCTCATCAAGTCCCAGAGACTTGTCATTAGCCATAATTTTGATGGCTTCATGAATCTCATCTACTGATATGTTTCTACTAAGTTTCTCCCTTCCACTATTGAAATATTATTAGGAATCATATTCAAACATTTGTACAAAGCCTGTTGTTGATACTAGCCTAACTCTGTGGAAAAAAAATCAGAATAGAATTTAAAGAAAGCTTCTTTAATTAAAATAGTTTTAGAAGTTTTCCCTCCCTCCACTTGGATATCTTCAATAACTTCTTCATTATTTTTTCCCCTAATAATAGTAAAGAAATATTTAGAGCCTATATCCCCTTCTTTTAGCTGGTTCATTTTGTCTCAAACCCTTTATCCTTGGATCAAATATCTTTGCACATATCTTAATTGGTTCTTAGTAGAAAAAGCTTCATGTTGTAAAGTAGGATCTCTCCCTTTCTGTTGAATTTCAAATTATGTTTCATTCAGTGTATTTTTGAGGTCATCTGCCTCCTTATTCCTTTCCTTGGCTTTCTTTTTCCCAAAAAATTGGTAGATTTTCCTCCATGTCTTCACCAATTGAGTCCATTTATTGATCAACCTCTATGATGTATTGCAAATTTTGGACAATAGTGTCACCATTATAATAAAATCCTTAGTATCAAGGTCTGTTAGAAAATATGTATTCAATTTAAACACTTTATCCCTAGAAGTAGAACTATTGTTGAGCCCATTGTGATTGAAAAAAATCTTTTTGTGTATGGTAGAGTGGTCAAAGATAGAAGTAGGTGAAACTTCCATAGGAGAGTGCCCCAAAGCAGAATGAAAGGGGAAAAAAAAAGAGTCACCATACATTCTATCTAGTGTGAAAAAGACTCTATTATTGGCTCTTGGTTTATTACACTAGGTTAACCATATATCCTTGAAATCATTCGTCTTCTTCTCAAGAGGATCAAGAAGGTTAAAAAATATTTTGAATCTTATCCAAAAGTATTTCTCATTACCTTTCCAAGAGTGCTCTAACCCTCCATATTTATCACAACTATATTCCATCATATTGAAATCACCCAAAAAAATCTAGTAAGCCATAGATAGTTCAATGGAGCACCATTTTCAAAATTTAGCCCTCTCCCTATAATCACTAGGAGCATAGATTTTACATAACCCAATTAATTCCTCATTTTGTTTAAAGATCACCCAAATTACTCTTTGACATGGTGAGAATCCATACTACACAATAAATTCAGCCCACCTAGGACTCAGAAGAATGAGAAGACCACCTTTCCTTGTATCATGATTTGATTAAAATCCTATGGCTTTATGAAAAATAAATATCAGCATACAAGATCCCTAAAAATCAACCACCTTAATCTCTTGTAGACAAATAATGTATTTGTGATGAAGTTTATTGCACCATATTCTAACAGTGAATTTTTTATCTGCCATTTCCAATCTTGTAACATTCCAATTATGAAGGTTTATCATCACATATTCTATTAAAGTAATTAGGAATAACATTCTTATTACTATCATTATTAGGATGAGACCTCCTCTCATCTTTTTTTCTCTTTTTCCTAACAACTTTAGTAAACTAGCCCCTCGAGTCTAAGTTCAAGGCCTTTTGGGCCACAAGTGAGGAAGCATTTCTCTCTATTGGGTTAACAATAGTACTCCTAAGAGTACTATCCATCTCATTAATAAACCTAATAAAAAGTTTCTAGGCATTCAATTGAATGAGGTTCTTACCATTATTAATCTAATTAGGAACTGCTAGATCCACCATACTTAGGATCATGGGATGAACCCCACAAGAAATAGAACAAGATTGACTAGCTAGAACAACCTAAAAAAAATATCATATAGAGGGTTATCCAAAGAGATAAAACCACCTTTATCAACAATATCCACATCTAAAGGAACCTTCAAAGGCTTAATTGGTAAATAATTTTCATCAATATTAACATTATCTTTTTTATTCTTATTATCAAGAATGGCCTTCTTATTGTCTACTATAGATTAGCCTTATCAAAATGAGCTTTGAAAATTGGGAAATACTTCTTAATATGTCCATTACATTTGCAAAGAAAATAGGCATGGAGATTACCCAACATAGACACATCTCATTAGAAATTTTCTCCTTCTAGGTCAAGAGAGATAATATCAAGTGAAAGGGAAACTAAAATACATCCATTAAGATGTAACAGGGTGACCCTAGATTCCTCAATCTACAACACTAAACCTAGAGGACTTAGGATATGCAAGATAAAAGGCCAAAACTCAGTGTGAAGATTCTTGATTTCCACCCAACTCAGAGTGGATCTTTCTAACACTTTATCAAAGTTTCCATTTTGCGACCGAGCATATTCTTGGAATAGGGAATGACCAACATTCCAAAACCCTTTCTTGAGAATTATTTCTTACATACTATGAATTTTCAAGAAAATAAAAAAAAAGATCCTTTTTACCATTCTACAAAAATACTTACATGTAATCTAATTTTATTTTCCCAAATCAAGTTCAACCAATCATTAAGAAATTTATGAGATGGTAAAGCCATAATATCTAAAAAAAAAAAAAAAATAGCAATATTTTTTAAATAACTTTATTTTGCCCTAATAACTTTAACCATATCTTCATTAGGAGACATGGTTAGGGTTTTTAAATTGACAAAAGAAGTCCTATCATCTCTATCTTTGGAATCCTGTCTATCTCCATTAGTTGAGGATCATCCACCTCCACTAAGATCTTCTAAAACCATTTCCCTTTTAGATCTTCCATCAAAACTAGTAGCGGTTGATCAAATTGGGATTGGATCTTTAGTTAGAATAGCTCTATATGAAGATTTATTAGACTTATTTTCATTGCATGACTTACCATCACACTTCTCAATAATATTAGTGATGCCATCATTTTTAGAACCCTCTAGATTATCATTTCTCAATAGGCTAGGATCACACAACATTTCATCATTAGGCTACACATCATCCCCCAAAAAATCACATAATGGATTTGTATTATCATCCATCACCTCTATATAGCTCACATGCATGAGCCAATGAAGGGGCCAAACAACATAGCCCAAATGACTATGACATATCGTAGAAGAGAAAAAAAGGAAACATAGATGAAGGACAAGAAAATAAAAGTGACTCACAAACACACCCAAGTGACAAAAAAGAACACAACAGAAATGCATAAAAATGGAAGGACTAAGCCACACAAAGACACATAGGGCCATCACGACTAGTCAACACTCCCACACAAACTCTAATGAATTACAACCATACCTCTTAAATTACTTTTTGATGTTATATAGACCATCAAAATAAGCTATCGACATGGATTCCCTCCACAATTGAAAGCTATCTATCTCAACATCCAAGCTATGTTATCTACAAGCTGAAGTAGTTGTTGTTGGGGGGGGGGGGGGGGGGGAGGATGTGTCTCATGCCTAAGACTATCAATGTCTTGAACGAGATCACATCTCTTGCACCTTATGCTCACTTACAACTCCTTAGGAGTAGGTGGTGGATGAAGACTAGGTGATCATGGAGGTGGCAGTGAAGTGGGAGGATGTGAAGGTGGAGGTAGAGATGGAGATGGAGGAGATGGGGGTGAGTCCTCACCAAATAAGTCATCCATGGATATATATATATATATGTTGGATACAATTTTTCAATTGTGTGTTGTCTTTGATGTCACACAAATGTCATATCAGTCATCAGATAGAGTCTAGTGAGCTTAGAAAGTTAGCAAGGCAAAGGATAGTGTCTACCAAGTTCAAAAGGTCAGCGGGGCAAAGGATAGAGTCTACCAAGCTCAAAAGGTCAACAAGGAAAAGGAAAATGTCTACCAAGCTCAGAAGCTCAACAAGGCAAAAGGACAAAATCTACCAAGCCTAGGAGGTTAGTAAAGAAAACTTGTAGTATCTACCAAGTAAACAGTTCTTACCAAGCTAACTTGGTCATCAAAGGAAATGTGGTAGAGACAGTTCTTACTGAGCTCACTTGATCATCAAACGAAATGTGACAAAAATAGTTCTTACCAAGCTCACTTGGTCATCAAAGGAAATGTGGTAGAAGCAATTCTTACCGAGCTCTCATGAAGGAATTCAGTTCTTACCGAGTAAACTCGATAGCCAAAGGATTTTATAGATATTGCAATGTTAACCGAGTCAAGAAGGTTAACTTAGGAAATTTTTGGAAGCATTATTTACTGAGCAAGGTCGGCCAGTAAAGGATTTCATTGTTTTATGAAATAACATTTATTTCTTTAGAGTAATATTTGTAGTCGGCTGATGTATGGTTTATTGGTAAATATAACATGTAAATGGGCTAACTTGACAATCTGAATGGTATAATTAATAGGTCAAGTTGAAAATTCTAAGTGTGAAGTGAAAATGTGTGTGGAATTAATGTGATATGAAGACTGATTATTGTGGAAGAAAATTTGAAGGATGATCAGAGATTATTGAGGAACAAAAAAGCTATACTTGATCAGGAGGATCTAATAATGTTGAACAAAGACCTATAGTTAGGAAATTCAGTTGCATCTTGCTTAGGTCAATTCATTGTTTCTTTCTAACCATTGTAGTAGTGATTTCAAATCTCTTAATAGAGTTGGTTTAACAACCATTTGGTAAATCCTCTAACAAGGTGACAATTCAGTTGAATTGTTCTAAAGACCTCTAGCAAGGCCACTCCTAATAGGGTGATTAAATCTTCTAACAAGGTCAAACCTAACAATGTGTATTGTAACCTTTAACAGGGTTGGCTCCTAATAGGGCTCACTTTAGAAGAGTAAAAAATTGGTGACTAGTTACTTGGTGGTTTTTTCCATATTGGCTTTCCACGTTAACTCTGGTGTCTCTTGTGTTCATCTTGTTTTCAATTGCATGCATGTTTCTTGAAGATAAGTAACAATTTAATTTACCGAGTTACAACATTTTTTGTTATGTTTATTGAGTATCAGTAGTAACTAGATCTTTAAGACATCTAAGGGATTTGTGGATTAATTCTTGTAACTAATTCACCCCCCCTCTTAGTTACTCTACCTTTAATTCGAACAATTGGTATCAGAGTTTTTGGTGCTTACAGGAAAATATTTCAAGGTTCTAAGCTAAAGATCATGATGTCTTACAAAAGGGAGATTTCAAGACTTAATAGGACAAATTCTCAGCATGGCAAGGATTGATGAGGCTTCATCTAGCTTCTATTGGTGATATAGGGCTAACGTACCTCAATGAAAAATATGAAGAACCTTCTCATACATTATCTGTCAATGATATTACTGAAAAGAAGTCTCACAACAACATGATGATAGATATAGCATCTGCTCTAAGTTATGAAGAATTTGATGACATCAAGGATTGCAAAACTACCATTGAAATGTGGAACAACCTAAAAGAGATATATGGAGGAGATGATAATGTGATAAGAGCCAAAGCAAAAAGTTTGAGAGGACAATTTGATCAAATGAGGATGAGAGAGGATGAAAACATTGCAAAGTATGTTGAAAGAGTTAAAGCATGTGTTAGTGCAATCAAAGCATTTGGAGGAGATATCAATGATGAGATAGTTATAAGTAAAGTTCTTAGAACTTTACTTCCCATTTATGCAATCAGAGTCTCTGCAATTCAAGAAAGAAGATGTGAGGCAAATCATAAAATAGATTTAGAGGCCATAGTTAGAAGATTGACTACATTTGAGCTAGACAACTATGAAAATTATGTTCTAGATGTCAAGAACATTGAATCAAAATTTGAAGCCAAGCTTTCACTCAAAGAAAAAGGGAAAAAGATGAAGGATCTACAATCAAATAGTGATGAAGAATCAGAACAAAGTTCAGACAGTGATCTTGAGGTGGTTGAAGCTCTACTAGCAAGAAAATATTCAAGAGGCAAAGGGAAATAGAAAGGTAAGGTTCCTCTAATCTTCTTTTCTTGTGAAAAAATTGGACATATTGTAGCTAGGTGCCCAAATAAGTAGAAAAAAGATGAGAAGAAAGGTCATAAGTACAATGGCAAGAAAGACTTCAAATAATTCAAGGATGAAGGTAAGAAAACATGTTTTATGGAAAAAGATTCTAATGATTCTGATGATGAAGAAGAAGATTAAATTTTCTACATTTCTATGAAAGATGAATCTGATAATGATGAAGAAATAGAACTCATTTCTCATATGAGTAGAAATGATACATGAATCATAGATAGTGGTTGTTCTCATCACATGACTGGTGATAAAACTAAGTTTGAATACTTTAAAGACTATGATGGTGGCAGTGTACGATTTGGTAACAATGAACCTTGTTGTATAAGAGGAAAAGGAAGAATCTCACTAACCAAGGAACTTGTATGTGATAATGCATATTGGGTAGAAGGACTAAATCATAATTTTTTGAGTGTGGCATAACTACTCAATAATGGATTCAAAGTAGAATTTATGCATCAAAAAGTAAGATTGTTGGATGGCAAAGGAAAGCTGATTGGATCAGGCACTCAACCAAAAGGTAACTTATTTTATCTTGAACTTGGTGAATGTTCATGTTTCATTGCTCAAATTGAAGAAAGTTGGTTATGGCATAAGAGGTTATGTCATGTAAACTTTGACAACTTGATAAAGATAAGTAAATTCAAGAAAGTAAGAGGTATTCCTAACATAAAGAAACTTAAGGTTGGTCTATGCAAGAATTGTCAAATTGGTAAAATGGGAAAGACTAGTTTTAGAAGCAAGAACTATTAGACTGAAGAAGTTCTAGAAATTATGCATACTAATTTGTGTGGACCTATTGGCATTGAAAGTTATACTGGTGAAAAATTCTTCATTTTGTTTGTTGATGATTATTCAAGAATAATGACTGTCATGTACCTAAGAGAGAAATCAGAAGAATTTGAAAAGTTCAAATGGTATTTGGCTAGAGTAGAAAAGGAAATAGAAAAAAGACTAAAATGCTTAAGGTTTGACAAAGGTGGTGAATTCATTTCACATGAGTTCAATAACTTTTACATTGAAAGGGGAATCAAAAGATAGATTTCAACACCTAGAACTCCTAAACAAAATGGAATAGTAGAAAGAAGGAATAGATCTATCATGGATTGTGCAATAACCTTAATGATTGAGAAAGGCATTGCTATCAAATACTGGAAGGAAGCTATCAACACTACAGTTCATACCTTGAACTGAGTATAGCTGAAAAAGGACTCATTCAAAACACCCTATGAGTTGTGGTATGGCTACAAACCCAATGTAAGTTATCTAAAAGTATTTGGAAGCAAATGTTACATTTTGAAGGAATCTAGAAAAGGTAAATTTGATGTAAAAAGTGATGAAGGAATATTTTTGGGATACTCTTGCAAAAGCAAAGCATATAGATGTTTGAACTTATCTACTCACAAAGTCATAGAAAGTGCACATGTGAAAGTTGATGAGTTTGCAGAAAGAACAGAAGAAGAAAGCAAAAAGGAACCTAAAGACTACAGAAGATTTGTTTACATGGAACCTGATACAATGCCAAGTATACCTATTAATTAGGAATCTTTAACTCCAGAGTCTTCATTAACCAAGTCACAAGAAGTTCAAACTGAGTCAGCACCTACCAAGCTGCAAGAATCTAACTTGCAAATAGAAGCTACTGAGTTAGCATCTACTGAGCTTGAGCAACTAGAATCTGAACTAGAAGTTGAGACACAAAAGGATAACAATGCAAGTCATTCAAAAGGCAAGGAGCCCGTGTTAGCCAAGTATGTCAGAAAGCATCATGCATCAGATCAAATCGTTGGAGATAAATCAGAAGGAACAATGGTAAGAAGTAAGTTGAAAGGCACTTGTTTACCTGCTGATTTTGAACCTAGAAATTTCAAATATGCACTAGACAATTGAGAGTTGGATTGAAGCTATGAATGAAGAGATAGAATAGATAGAGAAAAATAAAACATGGACTCTTGTACCTAGACCCAAAGACAAAAATGTGATTGGAACAAAGTGGGTATTCGGAAACAAACTATATGAAGATGGTAAGGTATCAAGGAAAAAAGCTAGACTGGTATGCAAAGGATACTCTCAAGAAGAAGGTGTAGAATATGGAGAAACTTTTGCTCCTATTGCAAGATTGGAAGGTGTCAGAACCTTACTTGCATATGCTGTATTCAAAGGATTCAAAGTTTATCAGATGGATGTCAAATCAACATTTCTCAATGGCATATTGGATGAAGAGGTTTACATTGAATAGCCTGAAGGTTTTGTTGATCCAGACAAGATGGACATGGTCTAGAAAATGCATAAAGCATTATAGGGTCTGAAACAAGCCCCTAGAGCATGGTATGAAAGATTGCATAACTATCTTATTCAGATTGGTTTTCAAAGAACTAATGACAACAATAGTTTGTACATAAAGGAAGGACCAAATAATAAGATTTTTTTGGCAGAAATATTTGTAGATGATACTTTGTTCACAAGAAATGATGATCTTTGCAAAGAACTTTTAGAACAAATAAACAAGGAATTTGAAATGTCAATGTTTGGTGAAATAAAATTCTTTGTTGGTCTTCAAATTCAACAGAATAAGAATGGCATCTACATCACTCAATCTAAATATATCAAGGAGATACTAAAAATGTTTGGTATGGAAGATTGCAAACCAGTTGGGACTCCTATGTGTACTGGATTAAAACTTACCAAGGATGATGAATCAAAGGAAGTAGATCAGACATTGTATAGATCTATGATTGGAAAGTTGCAATATGTAGTGCACACAAGACCAGACATTGCCCTTGCAGTAGGAATTGTAGCAAGATTCTTAGCAAAACCAAAAGAAAATGATATGATGAAAATCAAAAGGATCATGAGATACTTAAAAGGAATTGAAGAATATGAATTATGGTATAAACTTGAGGAAATCTAGATTTAAAGGTGTTCACTGATGTAGATTGGGCAGGAAATATTGATAACAGAAAGAGCACAAGTGGAGGAGCTTTATTTCTTGGAAAAAGGTTGGTTTCTTGGACAAGCTAAAAGTATAATTGTACATCTCAATCCACGATAGAGGCTAAATATGTTACAGCAGTAGTAAATTGCTCAAACATTGTGTGATTCAAACAATTATTGGAAGGTATGAAGCAAGAAATCAAAGAACCTATTGTTATGTTTTGTGATAACACAAGTGCAATTAACATCTCCAAGAATCTAGTGATGCATTCAAAAACCAAGCATATTGCCATAAAGTATGACTTTGTTAGAGAATTGGTGCAAGAAAATGAAATAAACTTGGGATATGTCCATACAAAGGAACAAATTGCTAACATATTCACAAAGCTTTTACCTAAGGATGAATTCTTGTATCTAAGAGGTAATTTAGGGGTCATTCCCCTATCTAAAGCTCACTAAAATACAGTTCTAGTGATGCATCAACAAAAATAGAATTGAAGATCTATCAGTTGATGTAGAAAACCAATAAAGACATTGCATATGAATTAGTACATCAAGTATAATGCTATTCAGTTTTTTTGAGTTGTCTTTGGCATGTGTTGTCAAAGAGGGAGAGTATACTATTATATATTTCTAAAATTTTCAAAATAATAAGAGTTTGTGTAAGAGGGAGAGATTATTATGAAAGAGGGAATTTTTTGTATTTGAAGAAGAAAGTGAAGGATTCTTTTAGTAAAAGACTTGATTTCAAATTTCATTCTGCTATCATATTGTGGAAGTGAATTTGAAGGATGATCAAATATCATTTAGGAAAAGCAAAGCTATACTTGATCAAGGAGGATCTAATAATGCTGAATAGAGACCTGTAGTAAGCAAATTCAGTTGCATCTTGCTCGGGTCAGTTCATTTTTGCTTTCTAACCATTGTAGCAGTGATTTCAAATCTCTTAATGGAGTTGGTTTAACAGCCATTTTGTAAATCCTCTAACAAGGTGACAGTTCAGTTGAATTGTTCTAAAGACCTCTAGCAAGGCTACTCCTAATAGGGTGATTAAATCCTCTAACAGGGTCACACATAATAGTGTGTATTGTAACCTTTAACAAGGTTGGCTCCTAACAAAGCTCACTTCAGAAGAGTGAAAAATTGGTGACTAGTTACTTGGTGGTTTTTCCCATATTGGATTTCCACATTAAATCTGGTGTCTCTTGTGTTCATCTCTTTTTCAATTGCATGCATGTTTTCTTGAAGATAAGTAACAGTTTAATTTACCAAGTTACAACATTTTTTGTTATGTTTACCGAGTATTAGTAGTAATTGGATCTTTAAGACATCTAAGGGATCTGTGAATTAATTTTTGTAAGTAATTGATTCACCCCCGTCTCAGTTACTCTACGTTTAATTCCAACTATATGTGTGTGTGTGTGTGTCTATATATATATATATATATATATATATATATATATATATATATATATATATATATATATATATATATATATCTACAACATATAAAATCATAATAAATATTTAATTAAAAAATCTAAAACATAAATCTAATTACATATCTTTAAAACTAGTTAAAGATCATAATACATGTCTTTAACTTCGAATACAACTTTAATGTTAGGGTATTGATATTAGTTTAAATAGTTCCTGATTTTTATGTACATTTAGAATTTAGCATCTATGATAGGGTTAAGAATATAAGGTTTGAACTTTATGTTATGGTCTAGTTAGGAATTTGAAGTTTTGGATTAATTTTAGAAATAGGGTAAGGGTTTGGGATTATGCATTAATTAGAGTTTAAACTAGTAATGTAACTCTAGTTAGGATTGGATTATGGTTAAGGTTTAAAATATGATAAATTTATATAATACAACTTGAAACCTAAAACCTAAATATAATTACATCTTTAAAACCATCTAACACATCTTTAACTACAAATATATCAAAAAGGGGAGGAGAGAGATTAGACTATAATTAACTATAATTAAATAAACATGTAAAACATAAATTTAAATGAACATCTAAAAAATAAAAATTTAATACACACGGATAAATATCAAAAAAGGGAGGAGAAAAAGAGGAGAGATAAATAAGAAGGGAGGATAAGGAAAGATGATGGTAGGAGAGAAAAATAGAGGAGAGAGAAAGAGTAAGGAAGGAGAGAGCATATAAAGCTCATTTGTCATCTAGGTTGGTACTAATTTTAAAAATGAAAACCTATTTTATATTCAAAACAAAGATATTAGGTACTTATTATGAGTTACATAGATAGACCTTTTGTGAAAAAGATAAAAAAGAAAAAATTTAAGTCATTACCATTCATTAAATAGTTCACGTAATATGGATATAAAAATGTAATCTCTTAACACCTATTATTTCTAATATAAGCTCATCTTGAGAATTTTTGGCATGCTTAAATTTATCTTAATATAAGCCATATATGTATATATGAAATCATTTGAACTTATACACCTACATGAACTAATCCTTATTGAGTTTTAGTGAATGCTAATGTGAACCATCTTGAGAATTTTATGCATCATCACCAAACTCAAAAACCATATCATATTGTTCTATATTTTTTAGTTTACATAATTATACAACTTTCACTAAGTTGACTTACAACTACATGTCATAAGTTAAAATTAAATTAAAAAGGATTTGGTAAAGATGATAAAAAAGTTGAGAAATTTTAAATTTATCTAATTTTTTTAAGGCTTATAATATAATCTAATCTTATAATGTAATCTAATGTTATAAGGTGCTATGAGATCAAACCTAATCTTGACTCAACAATAATTCATTGACGTAATCAGATTATCATTAGACTAGACCTAAATTTTTTTATACAAAATCTTGAAAAGGAAACCTAAGATGATCAAATGAACAAAAGAAGTAGGATACACCTGATAAGTAAATTCAACTTTTTTTCAATCTTGTATTCTTATTATTATATTATTTAAACAAAAATTATTATATTATTTAATTTAAAAGCTAATAAATTGTTGGATAAATTTATCATAATGGATAGTTATGAAAAGTAAATTTGTTTGTTTGTATATCCTTATATTATAAGTTCATCACTCATATATGGGAGGAGAGAGAAAGAGATATGGAAGAGAGAGAAAAAGATAGAGAGTCCATAGAAAAAAGAGATGGAGGAGAAAGAAAGGTGTTGGTTCTTAAAATTATTGGGTGAATTCCTATAAGCCTTTCTTGCTCAATGGCTTGGAATTTCAACACAATCTTGGCCAACAAATAAAACTAAATCAAAATTGTTCAATCTCCATACTTTAGACTCTACAAAACCTAGTTGGTTGTATCTATATTTATTCTTCTTGAGACAAGATAAACAATTAATAATGGAGACTGTATAACTGATATTCTTGAGTTGGCAGGTGTCTTCATAAGAAGAAATCAAATGTATGAATGCTTTTAATGTATAAAGAATATTATCAAGTAATGAAGAGTAATAAGATATTTATGTAGATGGATAAGATAGAGAATATCACCTTCCAAAAACTATACTTTTCTTTAGAATAAACAAAAGACCAGTCCTTTTTTTATTGGGAGAATAGGGTCAATTTTAATATTCACTATATAAATCAAACTACTTGGAGATGGGCATACTAATATCAATTTCTAGATACAGAAATTGAAGTCACAAAATCCTAGTTAATTGTATTTAACTTCAAAAGATGAAGACCAATTACACAAAACATACACATGCATGTGAGTTTTTCTTGTTCAAGGGTTTTCCCTAATTTTAATCTATCAACAATGATATGAATCCAAGAGGATAATTTAGAGACAATAACATTGATGATCAATTCTTGGACTTTGGAACATAAATATTGTATTTTTTATTAATTCTTCATAAAGAGTACAATTGGGTTGTTACTAGTTGCAATATCTATCCTATGATGCATATATACATCTATTAGTATCTTTAGTAAATTTTTAATCTTTTGTTGTATATCCTATTTCTATTCTAAGGTCTTGGTACCCTTTCTTATAAGAAATGAAAGGGTGAAAAAAGCTTCAAACCTTTTCAACAAGAAACTAACTTAATAACTAATTGCATCCATTCACCAAAATTTACAATAAAAAACTTTAAAAATTTAAAGAAAAGTATAATTCTTTCATCATGTCAAGAATCTCATAAAAATGTTGGTTCCTCTGAAGATGTTGAAACTTTGCAATAATAGCGCACACTTTGGCCTTGTCATCCTCGAGCTCTAATTCATAGTAGTCTCTAGAAAAGTGTGCCTAACTGGTTTGTAGTTCCTAAGAAAAAGCATAAATTCTTTTGAGCACATCCAACAAGTCTTCTTGGTCCAAAGTCAAATATTTTTGCATGATAGGCCTTGGGTCATCCTCTACATTATAAGCTTGAATTGAAAATCTAGTGGTTATGTATCCTCAAAACCTACACACAAAAACAAAAAAATTGTACTACAAGAATTTTTTTTGTGAGTGACCTCATGGTGTCCTTTTAATAATGGTCAAAAATATGTTAATTTCAGCCATCCTTTTATACACACTAGCATAAGTTTATTGTCACATCTAATTTAGTATGAATTAAAGACCAACAAATAAACTTGTCTATTTTGCATGCATTTCCTATTATGAGGTTGAAGAAATAATTTTACATATTTTCCTTTTAACATTAATTTTTGCAATTGCAATCTTGAAGAAATATCCATCCCACAAAGTCATTAAATTATTACAACACTATTTCATGACTTAAGAAATCATAAAATTAGGTTGTCAAGAAATAATAACCTATGAAATTGGATAAAAAATATTGTGCCTTGTGCAAAACCAAAAAATTAGAAGGTTGAAATTTGATTTTCAAAGAAATCACAAAATTAGACATACAAGGCTCCATCATCTCCAAAATTGTGAAATTGAAGCTAACTTTTATTACTTTCTCAGTATTTTGAATTTTGGATTTTTGATACCCTACAAATGTTGCTCTTCCAAAATAACAAAAAATTGTTGTATCAAAAGCCTTCCAAATTCAAGGCTCTAAAAATGAGAAATAACTCACATTTGAAGAAAAAATATTTAGAGTACCATCAGTGGCTCTTTCCAAGGATGCATACTACATTAGAATATAATGAGAATCTAGTTATCTATGTAGTAAAAAATAACAAAAATATGTAAAATTAGTCATATCCTAATAATGTACAAGTGATGAATATGCCATATTAAAAGAAAAAGGGTTTAAGATACCGACCATGAATATGAAACTTATGTATGTTCCCATTGGTATCTTATAAAAAGAATGAATGCTCTCCTTTTTTAGATATTATAAAAGGAACCAGCCATAGAGCATCAAAATTTCCATGCTTTCCTTTATCTCAATCCCTAACATTCTATTTCAACCACCAATCACCAATATTAAATGTTATGTCCATTGATCTTTTGTCATAAATATATTTGACCCTTTTCTTCTTTTCAATATTATGTTCTAATGTTATTCTCTAGTTCTCTTCTAATTCTACCAATGCATTAATCCTTACGTCCATAAATTCTATGTCCTTTATTTTCTCTTACTCGATGAATCTATGAACTAGTAATAAGTTATTCTCAAGAAGCCTAGCTTCTTTTCCATACACAAGTTCAAATGGTGAACCTTTGGTGGCCATTTTTCTTTTAATCTTGTATGCCCATACTACAAGATGCAATTTTGTATCCTAGGCCCTTTTTTTATTACCTAACATACACTTAATGATTTTAAGTATAATCTTATTATTAAATTCAACTTGGCCATTACCTTGGGGATGGTAAGGAGAAGAGTAGGAGACACAAATGCCATATTTACTACAAAATGTTGAACACCCCTCTGATCTAAAGCACATGTCATTATCAACAATAATATTTTGAGGGACTACAAATTTGGTCATTATATTATTCATTAGAAATTCTATAACAACCATGCTAGTGGAGTGTCTATTTGGTATAGCTTCTACCCATTTGGTAAAGTAATTTATGGCAACCATAATCCATCTATGCCCACTTCTTAATTTATTGTTCATCTCACCTATAAGGTCAATTCCCCACATTTGGAATGGTTCTTCTTCTTGTAAGGTTCTAAGAGGAAAAGCTCCATTATATTTCAACTTTCTTGAATTTTTTTGGCATGCTTTACACTTTGTATTATAAGCACAATAGTCACTAAAGAGATTAGATCCATGATATACTACCTATAGAATATTATGACTAATTGTCTTGGTAGAAAAATGTCCTTCATAGACCCCTTCATGCATCTCTTTTAGAATTACATATTCTTGATCAATATCTAAGAAAAAATTTAGAACACCATCTTTATTTTTCCAATAAAGATCACCTTGGTTAAGGACTTCATAGTTTCTAATATAAGCACACCAGTCACTAAAGAGATGATGCCAATAATGTACTACCTATAGAATCTTGTGAGAAGTTGTCTTGGTAGAAAAATATCCTCTCTAGACCTCTTCATGTGTCTCTTTCAGAATTAAAGATGCTCGATCCATATCTAAGAAAAATAATAAAACACCATCTATATTTTTCCAATAAAGATCACCTTGGATAAGGATTTATTTTTCTACCTACAACTTTATAGTTTTGATTCTTATTCAAAACCTCATGATAACTCATACACCTTAGGTAATATACAATATCTGAATACCAAGAGAACCTTTCAATACTTGAGAATATGAACTTTTTTCACTTGATTCACTTTCATTTCTTCCAAGTTAGAATCATCCATGAGCTTAGCTAATCCTTGAAATCTTACTAACTTGGTTATTTGAATATTGATATTGAATTCCTGAATTTGATTAATCCACTGGTACCTTCTTCCAGTATTCTCTTCCTATCTAAAGATACCTTTAACTATAGGATTAGGTACATGTGGTATAACATCAACACCTACCAAATATGATCTGAAAGGCTTTACCTTTACCAAAGTATATGCTTGTTTCTCGTTGATGTCATAATTGAACTGTGAGCTTTATAAACATCTTCTAGAAAATGCAATTGGTTGTTCGTGTTCTTCTTCATTTTTCTTGAGCACGATTGCAACAATTATATATATTATATGATGTAAGGGAGAATATTTGAAAATTATTCTTGAAATTCAATACCTTGAGATCTAGGGCTTCTTTTATTACTTTCATTATATTTTTAAAATCCTATAAAGCTTCACCATCCCAAACCAAATTCACCCCTTTCTATAACATTTTGGACATGGGCTTAATAGTTTCTAAAAAATTGCATACAAATCTTCTTACAAAATTAATTTATCCAAAAATTAATTTAACAACTTTAACAATTTTAAGAATTTTTATGTTATCAATAGGAGATACCATTTTAGGGTCTATTTTTACACCTTATTTGGATACAATATGTCTGAATAATTTTGCTTCAATGACCCCAAACTAACACTTTTTTTATTAAGTGATATCACATATTCAAGGGATTTCCTAACGATTTTTTCCATATGGTTGCAATGATCATCATATTTTTTTCAATAGGCAGTAAGGTCATCTTGATATTGTTGAGAATGGATTGAAGAAGCTAATCAAAGAGGGAGATTGTAAAGAGAGATTGCCTAGAACATACAAGTATAACCAATATGCTTCAATCATTGTTTTGTCACTAATTTCAAACCTATTATTTTCTGGTACTATCACTTAGATGATTGATGAAGAGGATTTGATCAAAATATGTAACAATAGCACCTAGAGGAAAGGTTGAGTTATGATTATTTAATGAAGTACAAGAATCAATTAAGATAGTGATGACATGATGTATTGATAATATACTTAAGGTTACAAATGTTGGTTACACTAAGAAAGTTTAGAAGAACAAGTTACACAAAGTTTTTTTGCCAAGCTTGACCAAGTGAATAGTAGGTGCCGAAAAAAGTCAGTGCAAGCCAAGTAGAAAAGTAATTGGAGCCAAGTAAAAGTTCATTCTAGTGTATGTTGAGTATAATAGTGGATGTCAAGTGAAAGTTTAGTTGATGCCAAGCACTAGTAAACTTTAGTTTAGGTCAAGTAATTTCATAGTGGATGTCGAGGAACGCAATATGTGCTAAACATTAGAAGCAAGATAATGCTGAGCTACTGCATTATTTAAAAGCTCATGAATTTAATGAATTTGAGCTAACAAGATTATTTTCTTAGATTATGTAAACCAAGTGGAAGATAAGGATGATGAAATGGTGGCATAGACTTTAAGGTAAACCATTTTGAGGAAAATTCAAAGTGGATTTTAGGAGAAGTTTCTAGAAGAGATATGGAATGTGGGATAGATACATTGTATCCTACCTAATACATCCTAACTATAAATTGTATGATGGAGAATGAGTGGAAAAATATCTTAATTCCTACTTATAGGAATGGTTGGTCATGAAGCAAAGTTGTCATGTGCGAGAACCTAAGGAAGACAAGGAGTCAAGTGTTTTGCTTCATCAAGTGACCTAAGAGAAGAGTCTAGATTGGCATGTTAAGCAAGAAGGCTTAAGGAGATTAATGATTGAAGGGTGAACAAGGTATCAGAGCTGAAAAGTATGAAGGCCAATCAGAATTGAAGACTAAACAATGATATATAATCTACAAATGAAGTTGTAAGTTGTATTAGATCAAGCCTTACTATTACTATCTAACAATTGTACTAGTCTAGGGTGAATCATTTGGATTAAGGTTGACCTAATATTCATTTGTAAATCCTTTAACTGGGTGACATTTCGAGTGAATGGTTTAAATTCCTCTAACAAGGCTCACTTCTAACAAAGTGATTGAAATCATTTAACAGGGTCTCATTTAATAGTGTTTATTGTAACCTTTAATAGGGTTGGCCTTTCACAGGGAATCACTTTAGAAGAGTAAAAAAGAGTAGCATGTTACTAGTGGTTTTTCTTAAATTGGGTTTCCACATAACTCATTGTGTCAAGACTGTTGATGAATATATTATTTTTCATTTTTACATTTTCGCAAGTTGATTTGATAGTAACCTAGAAGTTTTAAGTTATTGCATAATCTTATGGATGAATGCATATTAGAGATAAATGTTTTATGTGTTCACTAAGCTATGAAAAGTTTTATTTATACATTTAGACCTTGGATAACTGATTCACCCCCCCAATTATTCTAAAGTATTCCAAAAATTTGTATCAGAGCCATCTAGTGAAAAGAACTAGTTCAAAGGTACTAGAAGCACAAAGATCAAGATGTAAGAAAGAGATGTACCCAAGCTCAATAGAGATAACTTTCCTACATGAAATTTTTTGATGAAGCTACACCTTGGAGGACTTAGAGAACATGCACAATCCTGCATTACCATTGAGCATGTTGATCCTATTGGAGCCCCAACTATAGAGGATATGAGAAAGAAGAAAGAACACAACTAGGCAATGTTGGAGATTCCATCTACCCTAGGTTATGCTAAATTTGATAATATCAAAGGTCTTGACTATGCAAAGAAAATGTGAGATGTGCTAGATACCATCTATGGAGGAGAAACCAATGTTCTTAGGCCAAAGATGAATGTCTCAAAGGTAAGTTTGATGAAATGAGAATGGAAGAAGGTGAAAATATTGCTCAATATGTTGCAAGGATAAAAGAAGTAGTTAATACAATAAGAGGAGCTGATGGAAAATTATATGATGATACTATGTTAAGCAAATTTTTAAGAACATTACTACCTATTTATGCTATTAGAGTCTCTATAATTTAAGAACCAAGATGTATACTAGGGAATGATCTATCACTTGAAGGACTAGTAGGTAGATTTATTGCTTTTGAGCTATCTAACTTTGATAATTACAAACCTGAGAACATTGAATCTACTTTCAAAGACAAAGTGTCATTGAAAGAACTTGATGAGAAGAAGAAAAAGATAAAATATGTGTCCAGTGAAAGTGATACAGACGAGGAGGATGTTGAATAGCTTGAAGCACTACTGGCAAGAAGGTTCCATAAAAGTAAAGGAAAGTTTGAAGGTAAAATACCTATCATTTATTTCAATTGCAATGAAGTTGGTCATATTGTTTCTAGATTTCTAGAGAAGAAAAATTACAGAGGTGGTGACAGATACAAAAGTAGAAGAGATGAAGATAGAAAAGATTACGAAGACAAAGGAAAAAAGTTGTGACATTGCTAAAGAGGAAACATTTGATGAACATGATGATGAAGTAGTATATGTTACAATGAAGGATGAATCTGATGAAGATGAGGCAACTGCACTTATGACATGTTTGAGCAAGAATAATAGGTGGATCATTGATAGTGGATGTTCACATCACATGAATGGAGACAAAAGTAAGTTCATTATCCTAAATTGTTATGATGGAAATATTGTAAGATTTGTTAATGATGCACCATGTTTGATAAAAGGAAAAGGTTCTATCAAGCTCACAAATAAGATTTTATGTGACAATGCTTACTATGTTGAAGGACTTAACTATACTTTGTTGAGTGTATCACAACTAAATAATTTGGGATGTAAGGTTGAATTTGAAAACAAGGTTGCTAAGATATATGACACAAATGGGAAATTTATTGGAAAAGGTGATCAAACCAGAAGTAATCTATTCTATCTTGACATAGAGGATGTTACTTGTCTTGTTGTAAAGTTTGATGATGGATGGCTATTGTAAAAGAGGTTATGTCATGTTAATTTTGATAGCTTGGTTAGTATTAGTAACATGAAAAAGGCTAGAAATTTTCCCAAGTTGAAGAAGCTTGATAATATAATGTGTAAACAATATCAGTTAGGAAAAATGAAAAATTCAAGTTTTAAAAGTAAAACATATACCTCTAAAGGAATACTAGAGATTGTTCACACTAACTTGTTTGGACCAATTGATGTGCAAAGCTACAAAGAAGATAAGTACATTATGCTACTTGTTGATGACTATTCTAGTATGATGAAAGTTATGTTTATCAAATATTAATCTAATTCTTTTCAAATGTTTAAGTGGTCCTTAGCAAGAGTTGAGAAGGAAATAGGTAAAAGCCTGAAGTGTTTGAGATTTGACAAAGGAGGAGAATTCACATCAAATGAGTTTGAGATGTTCTATAATGATAGAGGAATCAAAAGGTAGACATTTGCACCTAGAACCCCTCCACAAAATGGGATTTTTGAAAGGAGAAACAAATCTATAATGGATTGTGCTAGAACACTCATGATGGAGAAGAATGTTGCTTTGAAATTCTAGAGAGAAGTTGTAAGTACAACTATCTATACCTTGAACCATGTAAAAATCAAGAAAGGTTCTCATTCAACACCTTTTGAACTATGGTATGGATACTCACCAAATGTGAAATATTTAAAAGTATTTGGAAGCAAGCGTTACATTCTTAAAGCTTTGAGGAATGGTAAACTTGATGTAAAAAGTAAAGAAGGTATTTTCCTAGGCTATTCCACAAGAAGTAAATCTGATAAGTGTTTGAATACTAACACTAACAAAGCTGTGGAAAGTGAAAATGTAAATTTTGATGAATATGAAGAAGTGTACGAGGCTAAAAATATGAAAGAACTAGAAGAATACAAATCATTTGTATAATCTTATGAAGGTATTCATGCTAAAGAAGATGCTAAATCAAGCTACAAATCAATAGCAAGTTTCAATGACTGTCAAGTCATAGACTATGAATGTCGCATTGCATTTAGGAACCGAGTCACATTCAGATGCCAAGTTACAGAATGAAGTTGAGGCACATTCTAATTTTGAGATTGGTGGAAATGCTGAGTTACCTAATAGAGATGCACATGGTGATTTTGAAATTGAAAGAGAAAGTGAATAAACTAGAGCGAAACCAAGATTGTCAAATTATGTGAAGAGACATCATCCTACTGCATAAATCATTGGAGATAAAGATGCTAGACCAATGACAAGAAACAAATTTTAAAATGATACATGTTTGTTGAGCATGGAGGAACCCAACTGAGTGAGAGATGCATTAGAAGATATAGATTGGAGTAAAGCCATGGAAGAAGAGATTGAACAAATTGAGAAAAACAAAACATGGAGTCTAGTTCTTAGACCAAAAGACAAAAATGTGATTGGCACCAAGTGGGTATTCAAAAACAAGTTAGATGAAAATGGTGAAGTCACAAAGAACAAAGCAAGACTAGTTTGCAAGGGATATGCACAAGAAGAAGGAATTGACTATGGAGAGACATTTTCCCCTGTTGCTAGATTGGAAGTAGTAAGAACTCTACTTGCTTATTCTACATATAGAGGTTTCAAAATTTATCAAATGGATGCTAAATCTACATTTTTGAATGGCATATTAGAGGAAGAAGTTTTCATAGAATAGAGATAAGTTTTTGTTAACAATAAGAACATGGTATGTAGATTACATAAGGCTTTATATGGTTTGAAACAAGCACCAAGAGCATGGTATGAGAGACTTCATAACTATCTTGTAAAGATTGGATTTGAAAGGACTGATGATAACAAAAATCTATAGATGAAGACAAAGAAAAGAAAATGTATTTTATTATCTAAAATTTTGTTGATGATATCATATTTGGAGGTCAATATGCTTTACGTAAGGATTTGCAAATCAAATGAAGTAAGAATTTGAAATGTCTATGTTTGAAGAGATCAAATTCTTTATGGGTTTGCAAGTTTATTAGATGAAATATGGTATATACATTAGTCATTCAAAGTATGTCAAGGAAATATTGAAATTTTTTGGATTGGAGGATTCAAAACTAGTAAGTACACCTATGGTGATAGGACTTAGGTTGTCAAAGAATGATGATTTAGCTAAAGTGAACCAAACACTATATAGGTCTATGATTAGAAAATTACAATATGTGCTACATAGTAGACCTGGCATTGTATTATCTATAGGGATAGTTGCAAGATTCTTTGCTAATCCTAGGGAGAATCATTTAATGACTATGAAGAGAATAATGAGATATCTGAAAGGAACATAAGAGTTTGGTCTATACTATAAGAAGAATGAAAAATTTAAATTAAGAGCCTACATTGATGTTGATTGGGCTAGAAACATTGATGATAGAAAGAGCACCAGTGGGGGAGCATTTTTAATGAGGACACAACCCAAAACAAAAATGAATACCACAGGAAAAGGGGGATGTTATTATCAAAAGTGATTTGCTACTACATTCAGTATAATGAAAATAGACTCCATGGCATGCCCTATGGGCTTACAATGTTATCAAATTCTAGAGAAAACCCTTTTCATATTACCTTCTTCCAAACTCCACCAAAAACTACCTTTACAATGCTAGAAAGGTCTTTAAGTAAACCAAATTAGGTTTAGGATTAGGAATAAGTTTTAGAATATGTCACTTGGTATCCACTACCAAAATAGAAGGTTCTAGAAAACACATCAGAAGTTGGTGTAAAATTTGAAGAATCCAGAAATGGTAGCCCAACTTTTGAGAGGCACAACTTTTGATTTGGGACTCTAATTGATGAACTGTTTATATTTTTGGAAAGATCTCCAAGATCTCTATAACCCAATGGATTAGCTTAGCTCATACCCCATTTTTGGGCTCATAAAAGGCCATTTAGTGCCTGTAATCTGACTTTGAAGTACTCTTAGAAGGTCTCCAAGCAACTTAAAACTGCAATAACTTTCAAATCGTAAAGCTTTTGACCTAATTCTTTTTTTGGAGTGCTTTAAATTACAATTATAATCATCCATCCAACTAACACCCTCTAACTCATTATAATTATGACTCAATTCCAAAATAACCTATTTTTTTCATTGGCATGTGTCCCAAGGTGCTCAAAAAATCTAACCCTAAAAACCAATAGTGGAACTATGAGAGCTGGAATCTTAATTTGACCCAAATGGGTATCCAAAAATGATAACACTTTAAACAAAAACTAAAACTAAGCATATTTTTGGGTGCTACAAGATTGCCTTTACACCACTAGATGCTCCTACATCAAATTTTCTTAGCCAAGAAGCTAGTTACATGGACTAGCAAGAAAAAAAATTGGACCTCATAGTCTACTATTGAAGTTAAATATGTTGCTATCACTATGAATTGCACAAACATTGTATGGATCAAACAACTAATCAAAGGTATGAAGGAAGATATCATAGATTCAGTGATACTTTATTGTGAGAATACAAGTGCTATCAATATATCAAAGAATCCAGTGATGCATAGAAAGTATAAACACATTACAATGAAGTATCATTATTTCAGAGAGTTAGTTCAAGATAAAGAAGTGAAGATGGAATATGTTAACACAAAAGAGAGAATTGCTAATATCTTCACAAAAACATTACCTAAGGATGCTCATGAGTATCTAAGAGGTAAACTAGGGGTGATACCCCTATCAAAGGCTATCTAAGTAACAAGAGGAGTGCCTGACATCAAACAAGATGATGTTCATATGTTACAAATTGATGTAAACGATCTTACTTTAGGAGATTCCTAAAGTAATCAAAGAGCTAAAAATTCAAATCAATCATGAGCAAGGTGACAAAGAGAGAAACTGAAGAAAATAAAAAGCTTATTTTTTTAATGATTAAAGATCACAAGTCTTTGGCATTGTTATCAAAGAGGGAGATAATATTGCTAATAAACAATATGATTACTAATTAAGAGAGATAATTATTGAGGGAGATAATTTCTGATATTACTGATCAGAGGAGAACACAAGTATGATGAGAGAGAAATCCTAATATCTACCTTGTAAGAGGGAGATATAGTAAACAGGGAGATATAAGATGAAACTTAGAGGGAGTTATAAAGAGTTTTGTAACCTATTTAGAAGATGGAAGTTACTAATAGAGGGAGAGATTTCAATATAAGGAATTACTTTCTTTTTGGTATTGGTATTGTCTTACTATTTTAACCTAGTCAGTTTGGTTGAAGAAGGTGTTTACCATTTGGTTGATTTGGTTAATTAGTTTGGTTTGCCATCAATGACAAAGAGGGAGATTATTGAGAATGGATTGAAGAAGCTAATCAAAGAGGGAGATTGCTAAGAACATACAAGTATGACCAATATGCTTCAATCATTATTTTGTCATTGATGTCAAACCAATTATTTTATGGTAAGACATTTTATTGTAAGATTTAAGTACTATAACTTAGATGATTGATGAAGAGGATTTGATCAAAACATGTAACAATAGCACCTAGAGGAAAGGTTGAGTTATGATTATGTAATGAAGTACAAGAATCATTTAAGACAGTGATGATATGATGTATTGATAATCTACTTAAGGTTACAAAGGCTGGTTACACTAAGAAAGTTTAAAAGAACAAGTTACACAAAGTTTTTCTGTCAAGATTGACCAAGTGGATAGTAGGTGTTGAGAAAAGTTAGTGCAAGCTATGTAGAAAATTAGTTGGAGCCGAGTAAAAGTTTATTCTAGTGTATCTTAGAAGAATAGTAGATGTTGAGTAAAATTTTAGTTGATGTTGAGAACTATTAAACTTTAGTTTATGCTAAGTAATTTCATAGTGAATGCTGAGCACTGCAGTATGTGTCGAGCATCAGAAGAAAGATAATGCCAAGCTACTGTATTATTTAAAAGATCATGAATATAATGAATCTAAGTTAACAAGTTTGATTTCTTGGATTATATAAACTAGGTGGAAGCTAAGGATGATGATTTGGTGGCACAAACTTCAAGGTAAACCTTTTTGAGGTGAATTCAAAGTGGATTCTAGGAGAATTTTCTAGAAGAGATATGGAATGTGGGATAGATGCATTATATCCTACCTAATCCATCCTAACCCTAAATTGGATGATGGAGAATAAGTGGCAACATATCTTAATTTCCTATTTATAGAAATGACTGGTCATTAATAAAAGTTGTCATGTGCGAGACCCTAAGGAAGACAAGGAGTCAAGGGTTTTGCTTCATCAAGTGACTTAAGAGAAAAGTTTGCATCAACATGTTAACAAAGAAGGCTTAATGAAATGAATGTTTGAAGGGTGAACAAGCTATTAGAGTTGTAAAGTATGAAAGCCATGAAAAAATAAGGATGGAACAATGATTTGTAATATGCCAATGAAGTTGTAAGTTGTATCAGATCAAGCCTTACTATTAGTCTCTAACAATTCTATTAGTCTAGGGTAAATCCTTTGGATTAAGGTTGACCTAAAAATCATTTGTAAATCCTTTAACCAAGTGACATTCCAAGTGAATGGTCTAAAGTCCTCTAACAAGGCTTACTTCTAATAAGTTGATTGAAATCCTTTAATAGGGTCACATTTAACTGTGTGTATTGTAATCTTTAACATGGTTGGCCTTTCATAGGGCATCACTTCAGAAGAGTGAAAAAGAGTAGCATGTTATCGGTGGTTTTTCCCAAATTGGGTTTCCACATAAATCATTGTGTCAATAGTATCGATGAATCTCTTACATTTCATGTTTACATTTTTGCAAGTTGATTTGATAGTAACCTACAAATTTTAAGTTATTACAAAATCCTATGGATGCATGCATGGTGAAGATAAATTTTTTATGGGTTCACTAAGCTATGAAAATTTTTATTTATAAATTTATACCTTGGATAACTAATTCTCCCCCCTCCCCCCCCACCCTAAGTTATTATAAAGTATTCCAACAGATATAATGTAAGGATATGATCAATAAGTCCTTCAAATGTGACATCCATCGATCTTTAAAAATTTGCTCCAATATTTGTCAATCCAAATTACATTCTAACATAGAAATATGTTCTAGATGGGGTAGTAAATGTTATTTAATATTGGTTTTTTCCTTTGAGTTGCACTTGGTTGTAACCAGAAAAACCATCCATCATAGACAAGAGTAAATTTCTTGCAACCCCTTTTATAAAATCTCCATGTTTAGAAAAACATAATTATCCCTAAATGATAATATATTCAACTTTATGAAATCAACATACAATCTTATATCAGTACTCTTCTTTCAAACAAAGCAAATTAGAAACTCATGTGGAATATTTGATGGGTTTAACCATACCAATATCCCTCATTTTAATTAGTTCTTGTTTCATTTTAGGGGCTTGCATGGGGTTTATTGGTCTTTGTTTTATCCTAAAAGGCTTGGCATCTAGTGTAAAAAGTACTTCATGTTGGAACATGTCTTTTCTATATGCTTTTAAGTCATCATGTGACTATACAAACACATGCCTATGTTTCATTAATAAAGAAAATAATTTGGATATTATTTTTTTTGACAAAAAAATTTCAATAAGAACTTCCCTAGGAGTATGCTCATTCCCAAGATTAAGTTTCTCAATCTGCTCTTGCATAGCAAAAGGGGTCTGAGTGTTGATTTTTTCATGTTCATCAAAGA
The DNA here is from genome assembly GCA_028749045.1 of Cupressus sempervirens. NCBI lineage: Eukaryota > Viridiplantae > Streptophyta > Pinopsida > Cupressales > Cupressaceae > Cupressus > Cupressus sempervirens. The sequence goes on along the minus strand of CM053789.1, from coordinate 591,609,812 downwards.
TACACTTTAGAACCACAAATCCTTTTGCTATTTTGTTTGACTTAAGCTACAAAAAATCTTCTCCAAAAATAGTATCCTTGTCATCTTGATTTTCAACAAGACCACTCCAATAAAGACCACTATCTTGATAATCTTCTTCCCATGTCAAAAATTGCACAATTTTTTTTGTCATCTCTAAAAACTTGCCAATTATGTACATTATAAAAAATAAATGATCTATTTTCATGTGAACCTACACCACTTCTTGTAATTAATTGTCATTTTGTTTGATGGCTAAACTTTCCATCGTATTAACCATTAAATTATCCATTTTATCAATTTAATTAATTGAAAATGCATAAAAAAACTCTAGTAAATCTCATACATAATTTATGTACCTTTTTAGCCTTGAATTTTTTTTGATGAATTTATCTTTAATATCATATACTATTAATTCAAAGTCTCCAAATACTAAAAAAATAAATTATTTTATGAAATTTTTCCATATTTAGTCCTAGGATTAGAGATTCATATTCACTAATATTATTTGTGCACTCAAAACTCAACAAAAAGGAGTACCTGAACATTTTACCTAATGGTGATGTAACGATTACCTTTGATCCACTATATTCCTTACTATAGGCTCCATCAAAATGCATCTACCATAGCTCATTGTTCTCTTCTTATGTAGGAACCTTATTAGTATCTTCTATAATTTTAATGGGTTTATTTATATTTATTGGGAACTTATCAATATCTATTTGGCAAAAATTGATTCTAATATTAGGATGAAATCTTTCAACAAGGTATTCAAACCTTGATTCCTTATCAATTATAATTTTTTGTCCATTTATTGAAAGTGTTGCATAGGAAAAATCTAATTATATGTGTCCTCCCACTAAATTTGACCATTGTCTTAAAAGTATCATGACATAACAAGCAGGAACTTCCACCATAGTTATATTTTTTTATAGGAGACTTCAGGACAAGCTAGGAATCTGAAGTCAACATTTTTTATTATGCCCACTACATGCACTGATCTATTGTCCATAGAAAATCAATTCTCATATGGAATATCTACTTGTAATCCTAGTTCTTTAATAACCTCTATAGGAATTATATTCATAGCTTCTCTTGAATCCACCATGCAATTTCTCACTAATTTATTATTAATTTAAAAAGTTAGATAAAAAGGGTCTAGCTATGGGGCACTCTCATTAATATTTGTCCCAAGATAAATAATTGGTGTTTCTTCAACATTTTGATCTTTAACATACCCTTGTTCATTAGTTTTAGACAAAATATTCAAAACCTCTCTTCTATTTTGACAATTCTAAAAATGGAACTAAAACTTTCAACTATGATAAAGAAATAGAAATGAATGATATATTACTTGCCAATTTCTTACTCATTGAAGGACGAGTTACCCATTGCTTAGTCTATTGTTGATCATTGGGTGTCACCTTCTCTTTATATTTCTTATGTAAAGTGGGCATTTCAATCTTTCTTCTTATATCTACATTTATAGTTCTATTTCTTAGCTCGTAATTACTCATTTCTTTTTCAACTACTACAATTGTACGAGCCCTTCTTCTTCAGTTGATAACTTCATTATAGATTTTTCATGATTATCAAAAAATACATGTTGGGTATATTATTATCTTTTCTTTCTATGTGAACATCAAGAATGATGTTTTCTTCAAAAAAATCATCTTCCCTCTAAAAGGGTTCAGATGATAATGTATCCACTATTTGTTGATCATCTCTTGGGTGAGTTTCTTCTTCTAATATGATTCTTGCTACTAAACATAGGTTTGACATATGAGGTAGCTTGCAATCTTCACACTAAGGACCATTTTCAACATAATCACTATTTTTCTTTAGAGAATAAGGAGTTTCATTGTTCCTTATTAGTTTTCCATTTTTGCAAGATGTGTTATTTGACATATAATGCAAGCTATATCTATAATCTTTGCAGTACAATTTAGCATTCCTATTATACCTGATTCCCTAATTCTTATTATATCTTATATGAAGATCCTTAATCATAGCCAAAAGTTTTTCAATCTCATTTTCATTTTTATTTTGGTTAGGGGCTTTAGGATCAAAAAATATTGGATCATCTCTCTTACCAAATTTACTAGCTGGTAAAAGCACAAACTTATGTCACCTTTTATAAAGGAAAATGATATTAGAACTTAAATTGTTCAACTTTAATGACATAAAGTGAATTTTTTTTTTAGAATTTGAAGATGATGTAAACTAATGAAATGTGTAAAATTGGATGAATTTATAGTTTCTCTATATATATTTTTTAAATTGAGAAATACTTTTTGCATTTTAAAAAAATTTTAAGTCCATTTTTTTAAATGTTGAAAATATAGAGTTTTGTTCCCACCAAACAAATATATGCAAATAATCATATTTTTCTCTAATTTTGTAAAAACTAATAGTTGACATGTATATCTAGTGGAAAAAAACAAAAATTTTGATTTGTGATGTATAGTTTTTAAGTTATAAGTGTTCAAAGTCAAACTTATTAGAAATTGATAGTTTTTTTTTTTCTGCCAAACTTTTCCTATCAAATCTACATATTTTTGAAAACAAGTTACATATTCTTGAAAAGGACTCTCTCCTCTAGAGGCACGTATAATTTTTAAATTTTTTTAACATGATTTACTATTTTTTCCCTTTCCTGAAGTGACATCTTCTTGAATCTACAAATACCCACTTGTAATATTTTAAAAGTATAACATATTATAACTATTCAAAACACTATAAAATTTATATTATCATAATCTTGACTCCATGATCTAAAAAAAGGGTATTTTTTATTTTTTTGAATAAACTTTATTTTTAATGGAGACATTGTAAGGTCCCTTCCCTAGCACCTTATTACAAACCCAAAATGTTATGGATATGGTTAGGATTTAGAAAGAGCAAGGACATTAGATGATATGTTTTAGTTTCTTGTGAAGAGGATGTGAATTATATCTAAATCTTATGATAAAAGGAAGGGTAAGAAGATTTTAGAATTTATGTATGTCACAAGCAATAATTTTTTTATCAATAATGAGCTACAAGATGTTGCTTAAGATGGATATAGATTTTAGCTATTGCTAGGTTAAATAACTTATTTAGTTGCATTAGGTTGATGAGTTAAGACTATATGGAATAAAGGTTCAAAATTTCATAACCTAGAAACTATGTTAGTGGATTCATGGTATTTTATTATCTATTAGGATAAAGAATTATTTAAGAAAGATGAATCAACATACACCCTTGTGAACATTACTAATAGTTACAAATGAAAATTGTTATCAAAATTGGATAAGGGTCTACACAATAGAACTTAGTATGATCTAATGCAATAAGCTAATTATTGTGCAAGTAGTATTAGGTGGATAAGTTGATATTAATGAGGGCATATTTTATGGTCCAATAAAATGTACTTGATTTATTCTATGATTGATTTTGAAAACTATATGACTATGCACACATCCTAATTTCTTGACATAATTGATACACCTTATAATGTAATTATTTCATAATGATAATGAGATACTATTAATAATTAAACTATATTTAATTGAATCAAAGGATGCTAGTTTTTGTGTCTACATTTAGGAGATTTTGATCTAAGACATGTATTTGAAACTAATTTTCATCTTGCCTGACTTAAGAATATAAATTCAACATTTCACCACCATGATAACAAATGGAACATAATGTGATTCTGAATATTAAATTTATTGTGATAGGGAAAGATTAATTTTGACATGAAGATTTTGACATCTTAATGTTTTTAATGTTTTTCATATGAAAATGATTAGAAAAAGAAAGGTTAATTATGGAAATTTGAATATGTTGATTTTGAAATGTTAAAATAGTCATGTATTTATACACATGCATCTTATATGATTTTTTTCATTGGGCTTCTCATGTTCGAGTTTAGTGTGCAGGTAATTAAACCATGGAATTTTATTGGGGAAATAACGTCTAGACTCATGTTAACACAATTAGCTAAGGGGAATCTCTGGGAGATTCAAAAGCCTCATTGTGATGTGTTTCATTTTGTAAATGTAAGCTTGCATGTGTATGGTAAATTTAAATTCATGAGTAAGTAGGGACATATCATTTTGATGTATAATATATTTTAATGTGTCACTTGACACTTGTAATTATTTATGTGTTGATGACATGTCACCTAGGGTTTTGGTCATGGTTATGCTTAACCTTAAACTAATTACCTTTCATAAGATAAAGGAAATCCACTTGGAGAAAGGATAGGATGGGTCACCATCAAGGGGAAACTTCGAATTTAAACTTGACAAGGACTTTAGAGGGTCAATAGGTGGTCCAAAAGCACCCTTTTTGTGAAAATAAGCTACCCATATGTTAGCATAACATGTTAGGGGTCTAAATTTGACCATTTCAATTCTTAGTTGGCGTAGTGGGCCCCTTAACCAATGAATTCTTCCACCAATTCGAAAATTGAGTTGCTCCATGAGTTCATCCCTATTTTCCCACTTAGTCAAAAGTAAAAAAATTGGTAGGGACAAAGTTGTAAGAGACAGTGGCTTGATGTTTTTGCCAAAAGAGATAGTGGACGAGTCTTTTTTAGTGGACTTGGACAAACTAGTGAAGTGTTCACCCACTCTCTAATTTTAGAGACAGATAGGGTTTTTAAGGATGAATCTAAGGGGAAGGGATCTCTTCATCAACTATTATTGCCTTTGGCTTGGACCAAGGTTGGTGCTCAAACCATGACCATGTTTTGAATTTGTATAATGATGTTGAAAGCATGTATTGTTGTTGTGGATTGATATATTGTCATTTTCAATCCTTGTATTGTGTTGTGATGGTGGGATTGTGATATGTGTTACATGTATTTTTCTTGGTTTCTTTCTTGATCTCCTTATTTTTTTTTTTTTGGGATGTTGAATTCTAAATGGGTGTAAAGGCTTCACTCACCCTTGGGAGGGAAGAGATACCTTACGTGAAGGGGTTACTTAGGCTCAACATTGAAGTTGAGAGATTTCCCTCTTGGAGAGGGTTTTGTTTTTCATGGAGTATGGGCTCCATTGAAGCCATATGCCTTGGTTGTTATAATGGGAGGTATAAGTGTATTGATGCGATGAGAAGGATGTTTTTTGATAGCCTTGAAGAGACATTATGCAATTGCAAATGTATATGTGCATATGGATATGGCATTCTCCTCTTTGGAGAGCCCACCTTCACCCATTGTTTCATGATTCCAATCATGAACCATTGTGTTAAACCTTGGAGGGTTATAAATGTCTTGTGATATTGTTCTTGCATGTATTGTGAAATATTTGAGTGCAACCTAGTTTGAGCCTTGTTTCCCCTGCTTGGTGGTGGCTTCTTAGAAGCCTAGGATGGGAGGTGAGCCTCCATGGTTCTTGTGTAAATATTTTTGTAGGTCTTGTGCTCTTGGATCCATGAAGAAATTAGGATTTCTTCCGTGAATTAATGAAGAAAGAAAAGATATGTTAATTATGTTATGTATTTGGAAGGATTAAATCTTCTTCCATGCCTTGAGCATTATATTTGCAAAGTCAAAATCCCCATTTTTTTTCCTTGTATTTTATTGTGTAAGAAGTTCATCATGTCATGTACACTATTGTGTAGTATGGAGTTATGAAAAGAATCAAGAACTTTGGTTATTTATTTTGTAAGATTTAAAGTCATCCATTTAGTGCATTTAATTGGAATAATGGCTTTAGTACCATAAGGGACATAAATGAAATATAAAAGAGATTCATGGCAATAGTCATTCTATCGATATTTAAGGAATGTATATGTTTTTCTACATTCTATATATTTGAGTAAAGAATCAATTCAAGGAAATGTTTTCAATAGATTGATCATGTAAATAAATTTTACTATGCATCTAAAACATTATTTAAGTTCCACTAATGATAGGAATGGTGAATCCAATAGTTATCAAGACTATGTTCTATTATATTGCTCAATTTAATGATGTGATAATCAAATGATTTTAATAACTAAACTAAACCCATCACATCATAGTTGATTAAAAGAACAAGAAAATAGATAAATTCCATAAGAAAAAAAGTCAGTACATGTGCATTAGCTCTCCAGAAATTTTATGGGAAGTGGAAAATAATTCCCTTCCCATTACAAATCAATAAAAAATTGAAAAAAATATTCCTTAAAATCTTTTGCAAGATGTAAATAATTAAAGTAACTTGAAGACATAAGATAATAATGTTATTTCTCATGCACTAAATGGATAAAACACATTAAAAAAAAAATGGAGACTAACTAATAAGAAGCTCGTGACTAAGACTAGTGCAAATATGTACAGCCACCAAGGTTATGTCAATATCATCAAAATAATATATATATATAGAAATAATAAAAATAAAAGTACCTATGCTATTAAAAAAAAAACATATATAAGGATAGGATCACCTTTTCTCACCCATCCCAAGACAAGTGACCATGTCACAAGGGGAAGTGAAAAGTCCTTTTAATAATAAAAAGAATTTTTAAAAAATAGTATATTGCATACTGGATTCGACCCTAACATGAGAATACACATTTTAAAACAACCATCTTATCATATTAATCGTGAAGGAGCCCCTTTTGATTAGTGGTCCCCTCTCTACCTTAGCCTGCCATCTCGTTGGGCGACTAAGAAGGTACAATGGTCCCCTCCAAACCATCTCTCTCTCTCTCTCTCTCTCTCTCTCTCTCTCTCTCTCTCTCTCTCTCTCTCTCTCTCTCTCTCTCTCTCTCTCTCTCTCTCTCCCTCTCTCTCTCTCTCTCTCTCTCCCCCCTCCTTACTGACCACACATGAGTATTGGGTAGCGACAAAATTCCACATGATTGGAGTGAAGACATAATGCTAGGGAAAAGCACTTGGGGAGGGTAGAGTTTGGTGGGGTTTAAAGGAAAACTAATTATTGCCTAGTAAATAGGTTTTAGAAGTTGGTCATGTGGGTGCTTGGAAAATTAGAAGAGTAGTGGCTAACATGGAGTAAGTATAGGTGTGGCTAGTGTTAGCATGAGTCATCAGAGAGGCTTGGGAGTTAGTTAGTATGGGGTGGGGTGTTAAATAATGTAGAATTTAGTGTTAGGAAGTATACATTAGAAAAAGAGTTGGTAGTTTATAGTAAAAAAATAGAATGGGTCAAGTAGTTAGTGGCTAACATTGGTAAAGTGCTATTCAATGTTAGAAAGTAGCTAGAAAGGTTTACTAATATACTTCCTTAGTTAAGTAACATTAGTTAAGTAGCTACTTCCTTAGTTAAGTATATTACCCTATACTAATTTAATAGATTAAAGAGAGTACCTTGAGTAAATGTACCTTGATTCACCTAAATAATAGACAATCAAGTTGAAACATGTTAATATCAAAGTGTAAGTATCTCAAGTGTGATATTAAAGACCCCTGAGAAGACTGAATAGAAAGACCATGTTGGGTCTAATGATGAGGAGAGCTCTAGTAGCTCTAATAGTTCAAAAGCAGAGGAAGAACAACCTCAACCTCAGCTATTGAGGAGATCCACAAGAGTAAGAAAGTAGCTAGAAAGGTTTGGCTATTCAATGTTAGATTCTAGTTGTGCTTTTGCTTTGATTACTAACATTGATGAGACTAGATCTATGAAAGAGGCTTTGGATATGGAAGATGTAGGTTCTTGGATTAAGGCCATGGATGATGAGATGGCTTCATTGGATTAAAAAAAGACTTGGGACCTTGTACCTTTTCCTAAAGGATGGAAACTTATTGGTAGCAAATGGGTGTTCAAGAAGAAATTCTCTATAGATGGTAGTGTTAAAGGTACAAAGCTAGATTGGTTACAAAGGGGTACTCATAGGTAAAGGGAATTGATTATGGTGAAATATTCTCTTCTATTGAAAAGTTGACATCTATTGTATTTCTTTTATCTCTTGTTGCATCATATGATTTAGAGATAGAACAGATGGATGTGAAGACAACTTTCCTTCATGGTGATTTGGAGGAAGAGATTTATATGTCATAGCCTGAGCACTACATTGTTAAAGGTAAAGAATCTTTAGTTTGTAGATTAAAGAAGTCTCTCTAGGGTTTGAAATAATCTCCTAGAATGTGGTACCTTAAGTTTGATGCCCTTGTGTTATCAATTGGATTTTTAATGTTGATGATATGTTGCTATTTGGGAAGGGTAAGGGTATGATTTCTAATTTTAAATCTCAATTTTCAGCATAGTTTGAGATGAAAGATCTTGGAGAAGGAAGGTACATCTTCAATATGGAAATCAGTAGAGATAGTTCTAATAGAAAAATTTGGTTGAGTTAGGGTATGCATGAAGTCTTTGTTGGATAGGTTCAACATGGCAGATTGTAGACCATTGTGTGTTCCTGTTTCTATGAGAAAAATGTTATCTATAGATGATTCTCCAAAATCTCCTCGTGAGGTGGAGGAAATGAGTAGAGTACCTTATTCTAGTATAGTTGGAATTCATATGTATGATGTGGTTTTTACTAGACAATACATTGCCCAAGAAGTGGGAGTTCTTAGCTAGTTTATGGCTAATACTAGATGGGTGCATTTGGATGTAGTTAAGTGAGTATTTAGATATTTGAGGGGTAGATCATATTACTTAATTTTTTATCATGGTAACTCTTTTGGAGCTCCACATTCAATTTGTATTCATGGGTTTGTGGATTTAGATTGGGTAGGTGATATTGACAGTAGGAGATCCACGAGTGCTTATGTGTTCACTATGTTTGGTGGTTCCATTAGGTTGATGAGTAAGTGACAACCTATGTTTGCTTTGTCCATGGATGCTACTCATGCTTCTAAGGAAACCATTTTTTTTAGGAGATCATGCTATGATATTGGTGTTGATGCAGGATAGATTACTATTTGGTGCAATAGTCAGAGTGCTATTTTCCTTACAAAGGATCCAACTTTTCATGTCAGAACAAAGTGCATTGATGTACAAGTTTACTTTGTGAGAGCTATGGTGGAAGATGGAAAGGTAAATTTGGAGAAGGTAGAAACTATAAAGAATGTTGCAGATGCATTGATGAAACCAATGAGCACAAAGAAGTTCAAATGGTGTTCGGAGTCTACGGGCCTTTTGGCCTATAGCAGTCAGTTCTTGTTATGTTCTTGTTGCTCTTACAAGGTGTTTGAAAAGTGAGAGAATGTTAGGAATAACGTGTCTCAACCTTGGATAATTCCTATTCTTTTTTTTTTTTTGTAATTATATTTTTTGCAAATAATGTAATTAAGTGTGAGTGTACATGTCTAGTTGGCATGTTGATGTGTCACTCCACTTGCATGTGTCAACATCTTGAATTATGTGTAAGGATATCATGAATGAAATGGTTATGATAGATTCCTATGATGTGTAAGAGTTATCTTTGGAATATATGATGATAGGTGAAGACATGAAGACATGTGGTAATTGATCATTGAGTACTGTACACTTGAGTCTCCATCTAGTGTAAGGGGTTTGGGGCATCGACCCAAAAAAATTTTTGGGTTCCTACTTTTGCAAAGAATGGTAAAAATCTAATATTATTCTTCTTTGGAAGTTTCCCTAAAATGGAAAGTTTATGATATAAGTGACTTTAGGGTTGGAAATAGGAGAGAGTGAAAGTGTATTGTTGTGACTGGATTTGTCTTGTGTGTCCTAAAAGAGCTTGCATTGCAAGTGAGCTGTAACCTTTGCGTTGAAGATAATACATTGTGTAGGTTTTGGAGGGTTGGGGTTGTTTTACCAAAAGCTTTTTTCCCACTGGCATATCTTTATGTTTGTGTAAATTCTTTCTCTATCTATTTTCTATATTCATGGTTGACTACAATATTATTGTCTACATAATATCAAATTTGAAATTGTAAGAATTTAAATAGAATTTGCACAATACTTTCCTTAAGGGATTAGTGTAGGAAGTTGTTTCCACACATAAGTTTCCTTATAATCAATTCATAGACTTTGGAATAGAAACATAGTATTTTTTATTAGTTCTACAAAAAGAGTAAACTTGGGTTGTGATTGATTGCAATATCTATCCTATGTTGCATATATATATTTCTAGAATACTTTAGAATAATTGAGAGGGAGGGTGAATCAATTATTTGAGGTCCAAATATAAAAATAAAACTTTTTAGTTTTACAACTTATCCTTATGCATGCATTGACCATTCAATATCTTAAACATATGAAAATTGTTGTCCTATGTCAAAATAACTTTGCAAAAATGTAAACATGCAAAACCACAAAATTAATAACACATTTTGACACAGGATTTTATGTGGAAACCCAATTTGGAAAAAACCACCAGTAACATGCTACCAATTGTCACTCTTCTAAAGTGAACTTTGTGAGGAGCCAACCCTATTAAGGGTTACAATGAGCATAATTAAATGTGACATAGTTAAAGAATTTCAATCACCCTAGTAGGAGTGAGGCTTGTTAGAGGAATTTAAAACATTCCATTAGAATGTTGCCTTGTTAAAGGATTTACTAATGACTATTACGTCAACCTTAATCTAAAGGATTTATCTAGACTGATACAATTGTTAAAGAGTAATAGTAGGAGTTGATCTAATAACAATTACAACTCACTTGCAGATTATAGATCTCACATTCAGTCCTCCATTTTGCTTGGCTTTCATCCTCTTCATCTTTGACATCTTGTCCATCCTTCAAGAATTCATCCTATTAAGCCTTCTTTCTTTTTATGCCAATTGTAGACTCTTCTATTTTTCCACCATATGAAGCAACATCTTAGACTTCTTGTCTTCCTTAGGTTCTCACACATGGAAACTATTTCTTCTAGCTTGCTATCTCTATAAATAGAGAATTTAGATCTGTTTTCACTTAACTGCAATCATCCATTATAGGGTTAGACCTAAAATTCTATGAACCTAACCACTTTTCAATTTTAACCCTTCTTGAGACTTCCTCTACAATCCTATTTGAATTCACCTCAAAATGGTTTATCTTGAATTTTATTTCACTAGCTCATCATAGTAATCTTCCACACATTTCACACAATTCAAGAAATCAACTTAGTCATCTCAAATTTGTTAAATCTTTGATCTAAACCATTTTCTAGGAACTCAACAATAATACTATATTTTCTCAACAAATATTGTATTTTGATTATTGGCAAACACTAGGTTTCTTGACATCTATTGGGTCTTTACTAGTTCTCAGCACATACTAACTATCTTCACTCAACACCAACTAGATTTCTCTTTCTTAGCTGATACTAACTTTCTTCACCAATCTTCCACTTTTTTATGCTTGGCCTACACTAACTTTGTTTGTCTTGTACTCTTTTTTTTTTTTTTTTGTTTTTTTGGAAAAGGGGTAAAAATTTATTCAAATAAAATCAAGTTATAGAGCAAAGGCCTGAGGCCCACAACAACAGTACAAATGCTTATCTTCCAATAACAACTGATCAATAATCCCACAATATTCATAAGTTAATTCATTCCTACCTCTAATTTCCCAATTATCCACATGCTCTAAAGCCCACTTCACCAAGAAATCCACCACTTTGTTCCATTCGTGAGGGATATAATGAAAGGAAATAAAATCTAGGGAACTACAAAGACTTAAAATTTGTCTTGCCAGAGAGGCTAATTTCTAGTTAGTGTTCTCCAAGCTCTGGTTATTCAACATGTCAACAACAATCTGATAGTCAGACTCACATATAATCTTTTTCCATCCTAAAGAACATCCTCTTTGAACAACAATCTTAATAGCCAGGGCCTCCATCAAGTTATTAGAATGCTGACCCTTGTAGATAGAGAAAAGAAAAACCACCCCACCATCATTACTTCTACCTATAGCACCAATACCAGCATGACCAAGATTCCCCCAACAAGAGCCATCTGTATTGATCTTAAAAATTCCAACCGAGGGAGGAGTCCACCTCCCAACCCTACATGCCCATTGCTTACCATAACAATGCCTTCTTCCAAGAGTGTGTCCCTAGTTATTACCATTTAGGTTCAAATTTATCAGAATAGCTTGATCACCAGGATCTATACTTTTAGACATGTCACATTTTTCTTGGAGTCACAAAATGTTCTATGATTTCTCTCCAACCAAAGGTTCCATAAAATGAAAGTCGGTCCAACCATCCAAGCAACTTGCAAGAAAGAAGCCTTCATTGGAGGCCTACCCAAGCTATCTGAAAAGTCAATGAGAGAAGTGGCATGGACACAACCATGGCTCCAAGCCTCCCACCATCTATGCCATATTTCCCTCAAAAAAGGGTAGAGAAAAAATAAGTGAGAGATACTTTCTTCATTATGTGCACATAAGGAGCAAATAGAGGGTCCTTGGAAGCCTCTCTTGTAAAGAATCTCCCAAGTGAGACATTTCTTCTAAGCTAACAACCATAGGAAAAAATTACATTTGGGCCAAGAAAAATTATTTCAAACCTTCTTCCACCAATGAACTTCAAAAAGACCATAAAGGTTCCTATCAAGAATGGCATAGCCCTGAGCCACTGAGAATTTTCCCTTTGGACTAGGAATCCAAGCCAAAAAATCCCTCCCCTTGAGGGAGCTAAAAAACCTATCCTCCAACACATGAGAAAGAAGAGCTTGATCCTCTTTAGAGCCCCCAATAGGCCACTCTTGAGAATCCTTCTAGCAAGTCACCTCCATCTGACCCAAATGCTTGACAGTTTTAAAGTGCTCCACCTTAAACCAGCCAACATTAGTAAAAGCATGACAAAGAGGCTGAAGTTGGGGAAAGCTAGAGAGCATGGGTGGGTGGCCATCCCAAGAATCATGTGAAAATAGAGCATCTAATCCACTATTACGAATCCAAAATAGACCTTCCTTAATCAGTTGGGCTCCTTTCTTAAAAGTATTCCAAAAACAAGAACCCTTCCCCACCAAAGCAAGACACGACACATCTAAGCTGTCAACACCAAGAAAATACTTGTGAGTAAGAATCCTAGCCTAATCCAAATGTTGATTATTGCACCATCTCCAATACAACTTAGTAGCCAGGGCTGTGACAACAAGTGCCATAGACCTGAGACCAACGCCCCCAAAATGTTTTGGCTTGCAAACATACTCCCACTTAACCAAGCTCCACTTTGATGAGAGAAGGGTACCCACCCAAAAAAACTATCGAGAAAGAGCATCAAAGTTCTTCACAAAGGTGGAAGGGGGAACTTGCACACAACACCTATAAATAGGGAGAGACTGCACCACAGTCTTTAGAAGAACCACTCTCCTAGTAGAAGAAAGCCACTTATACGTCCAATGGTTGACTTTGCTCCAGAACTTATCCAAGATCCCCTACCAATACACCCTATACTAAGATCCTAGGGCCAAAGGGACCCTAAGATATATCAGGGGAAGTGAACCAATCTAAAATCTGAGGATCCTAGCAATCCTATTTTGAATAGATTGAGGGGTAATTAAGAAGTAAATGGAAGATTTTTCATCATTGATACACTATACTAAAGCCTTCAAATAGATGTCTAGGGCCCGCCTGAAGTTCATAGCTTCACTAACTCTAGCAATGTCCATTAACATAGTATCATACACAAATTGAAGGTGAGAATAGGATGGAATAGAGTCATCCTAACTCTAGCCTTGAATGAGATCTCACTCCACTTGAGACTTAATAAATCTTCCAAGACCCTCTGCCACGATAATGAATAAATAAGAAGATAAAGGGTCCCCTTGTTGAAGTTCTTGAGAGGCACTAAACAAATCTAATGGTTCCCCATTTACAAGAACTAAATAGGAAGCAGAGGTCACATGACTAAGAATCCAATTCACCCACTACTCATCAAAACCAAATGCCAAGAGAATGTTCTATAAGAATTCCCAGCTTACCTGATCATAAGCTTTAGCCATGTCAAGCTTCATAAACATAGCCCTCTCCTTAGAATTAGCCATAGAATGAATAGTTTCCATTGCAACCACAACCCTATCCAAAATTTGTTTTCCTTCAACAAAACCCCCCTCCTTTGGAGAAATTAGCTAACTAAGAAGAGGCTTAAGTCTCTTAGCAATCATCTTCGTGATGATCTTATAAACAACATTACAAAGTGCAATAGGTCTAAATTGAGTTAGCTGATTAGCCCCCTCCTGTTTTAGTATGAGATCCAAAAAAGTAGAGTTCATGGACTTGAGCATTTTTTTTCTCCTACATGATTCTTGAACCACCTCAAGGAGATCAAACTTTATTATTTCCCAAAACTTTTGAAAGAACTCAATCAAAAACCCATCCAGGCTGGGAGCCTTACCTTTCTTCATGTTAAACACCACTTTTTCATATTTAGGTAGCAAAATAGGACATAAGAGAACCTCATTCATCTTTGTAGAAACAAGGTGAGGAATGCAATCCAAGATTACCCTCTCCTCCTACCTAGCATCAAGATCCTCCTTAGAAAAGAGTTCTAAAAAATAGGTGACCACAGCCCTAGAAATATCAATATTGGAAGAAAGATGAGCCCCTTCAGGCATGATCAAAGAAGAGAAGAAATTCCCCTCTCTCTGAACCTTGACTGAGTTATGAAAGAATGCAGTGTTCCTATCCCCCTCTTGAAGCCAGTCAACTTGAGATTTTTTGTTCCAAAAGATCTCCTCTTGAAGCTCCCATTCTTCTAATCCTTTTAGGGCCAAGGACTTAGCTTCACTTAGATCAAGGGTCCTCCCTTGATTTCGAATCAACTGAGTAATGTTTTCTAACTTAGACTGAGTAGCAATCTTTTGAGCCTATAAGTTCCCAAAACATTGTTTATTCCACTTCTTAAGCCTGTACTTAACATGTTGGAGCCTCTTATAGAAAGTTTACATAGCCATCCCATGGGTAGTTATCCCCTCATACCACCAATCCACCATAAGGTCCCACAAAGATTGGTCTCTTAACCACATTAACTTAAACTTAAAAGAGGGATTTTTTGTGATTCCATAATCAGGAAATGAGAGCTTGATAGGCTAGTGATCAAAGCCTCTCCAATCAAGAATTTTTGAATTGGTAATCCACCTGCTATTCACCCAATAACAAGAAACCAAAAATCTATCAAGTCTTTCTAAAATAGCCTCAGCACCACATCTCCTATTATTCCATGTAAAGAAACCATTATTTAGCTTCACATCAATTAGTTGCAAGGAATCTATCATATCTCTAAAAAGATTTGTCAAAGGGTCCAACCTGGCAACTCCACCACATTTTTCCTCTAAACAAATAATAGAGTTAAAATCCCCAACTAGAATCCATGGGAGAAATGGGTCTAAAGCTTGAATGCAACTAATATGAGCCCAAAGATTTGACTTACCCAGAATATTAGTAGTAGCATAGATATTGGAAAGAAGGCACCTTTCTCTAGTATCTAAACAAGATGCAACCAAAGAGATAGATGATCGACTAGAAATCCACCATAGGGGGAGAACTTTCCTTGGGTTCCAAAAGCAAGCCACCCCCCCTAAACTATTTTGAGCACCCACCCCTTGCCAATTTCCTTGGGGCCATATGTATGAAGCACAATTAGCTAAGCCATCAACTATAAGTTTAGTTTCTTGGATAAAAACCACATTTGGTAACTGAGAATCAATTATTCTATGAACAACCTTTTGTCTAGGGATGTTGTTAAACTCCCTAACATTCCATGATAGAACAATCATTTATGAGGGTGAGAGAAATGGGAATCAATGGGTCTCATAGACCCAAATTCAACCAAAGTATCTCCCATAATCTTAACCTTCTCTTGATCTGTCTTCCTGCCACTCCTTGATGGTTTATCAAGAGGCCCCTTTTTAAAGGATTTCTACTATAAGCCTAGTGTAGGATGAGATTTACTACCCTTAGCCAAATCTAAGGCCCCCTTAGGAGTAGGGGGATCTGGAACCACCACAGTCAGACTCATAAGAGCCTGTGACCCATGGGGATCCCTGGTATCTTGACTCTGAGGATGTGAATCCATATCAATCTATACATTCTGAGGGTCCTCTGAAGATAACACCCGATCCTCTTTCTTGTCCTCTTCTTCTTGAACTTCATGTGGACCCTTATCTCTAGAAGAAAGCTCAATTAGAATACCTTCCTCCTGAACTAGGTCTTCAAGAACATGAAATCTATTAAAAGTACCATCATTGTGTCTATCTAGCTAGGTTCTCTTCTTACCTTTGCCTTTGTTGTGAGATTTAACTTGAGTAAAGCCCTCATTATCCATAGGTTCAATAGATGCAAGAGCCTTCCCCTTGTCACCCTTAAGAGTTTTGGAAACATCTAGGGGAGCAGGCTTATATCTGGGGCATTTACGAAGTAAATGTCCATATTCATGGCAGATTCAACATCTAAAAGGGAGGGTCTCATAATCTAGTTGTTGAATCCAAGAAGAGGATCCCAAGCATATTTCCATAGAATTTGGTAGTGGATTAGTTAAATCAACTTCTACACAAATACGAGCATAAGAGATTACCTTAAAATCTTGAGTTTGTGTAGCTACATCCATAGGCTTTCTAAGAAGTAATGAGATTGAGTGAAGGATATCTTCCCTCTAGAACTCCAATGAAAGTCTTAGTAGATGAACCCACACAGGTACCTACAAGGGGATCTCCTCTGCTGAATTGAAGCCCATGTGCTAGGTCTTGATAAAAAGTCCCACTTGATTAAAGAAATAAGGACCTCCTTCAAATGCCCTATTCCTATCCGAAATGCATGAGAAGATAACCAAAAAGTAATTATTTGTAGCCAAAATAATCTCTATATCACCTTTAGGATTCCAAACTTGACGAGCCCAGGAATCCATAATAGGTAAGGAGAGACGAAGGTCCAAAAATTTGTAGATAAGAGCATGATTCTACCAATACTCAACATCCTCCAAAGTCTACTCAGGTTGGATGACTAAAATAGGTTGATCTTTAGATCTTTCCAAACATCCATTAACTTTTTAAATTTGAGATACTCCATTTAAGGATGAGACCCCATCTTCTAATGTAGGTTTACTCCTCTGATCTTCACCATTGGCATACACTAAAGAAGATAAAATAGCCATCTCCATGTCCTCAAAAGCAATCTAAGATAATATTAAGCCTTGACTCACAATAGGGCAAGCCCAAAAATCCACCCATTAAGGAAAAAAATATGGGAGACTCGCGGTCTCCAAACCGACCAAAATTCTTGATCCAAAAACTATTGAAACACCAAAGGGAAAAGAAATCCAAACCCCACAGCCACCAAACAACCCCACACCCATTTACACCCCATGAAACAACTAGAAAAGAACCCCCCATGTGCGTAAACAACCCCCCACCATTGAGCATAGAAGCTGGAGTAGAGGCTAGGGCACGCAGGCCCTAGTGTTCATCATAGACCTATGCAATGCCATCCTCTGCTTGTACTATTTTCTTAGTTAGGCTTGACAAACACTTTTCTGTACTTATCCTTCTTCTAATCTTTTCTTAGGTATTATTTCATTATAGACTTAAAGCATATAAATAATACACTATATCATCAATATCTTACTTGGTCTTAATGCTCCTTTTATACACCAAATAACTCAACTCTTCTCTAGGTTCTCTTGTTATCCTTTCTTTTAAAATCCTCTTAATCAATCAAACAAATGATAACATTTGGACCAAAGTAAGAAATTGTCTCAGCAACAAGTAGTAGGTTTGACATTAGTGACAAAATAATGATTATTCCATGATAGGTTTCATCAATCTTCTTCACTTCAACAATCTCATTTCTATAATTTGCCTCTTTAGCGTTGATGGAAAAATAATACAAATAGTAATACCTAAAAGAAACTTTATAACTATTGGTGTAAATAAATATTCACTTATTACACTTACTTAAGTTTACTTAGCTTAATGCATTATTTACTTATTTTTCATTATTTTATTTGTTAGACACTTAGGAGTTTTTGCACTTTTGTGAGTTGTCTTGATGACATCACAAGAGTACACACCTCTTTTATGCACATGTTGTCTACAACATAGGAATCTTCTACACACATATGACACTTTGTCATTCTTATCCATTCATCTAGAATGTTGGATAAGGTGCTTAGTTGTTTTATCTCCTAGTTGTTTCTATAGATATTCTAGGTGCTTCCTGAGAGGCCTTTATATACAGGCACTCCTAGTGTGTTTGAATATCACATTCTGAATAGAGCAATGTATTCGAACATACTCTGATTAATTGATCATATCCATTTTTGGTCTACTGTGTGCTTGTGTTTGAGTTCTTAGTTCCTGGGTGAATTTTTCCCTTAGGAAAATTCTTACATGGTATTAGAGCAACTTGGAAACTTTCTCATCACATAGCCATTTTGAGACCATGCTTGCTTCATCACCTCAGCCTGAGTCTGGAGTATTGCAAAAATTAGGAGTGTCTAGAGCCAGATCTGACCTCGCCATTACATCTGGAATGTTGAATTAGTGAAAATTGGTTACAAAGCTACCTACCCTAGGCCAAAGTTGATTGTCAGGAAAATTCTTTTTGCAAATTGGCACTCGAAGGACTGATTTGCAGAATTGGGCCATAGGAAAGATTTTTTGCAAGTGAAGATTGAAGCTTGTTGGTTTAAATCTGATATTTGCATCACATTTCGAAGGTCCAAAAACCCCTAGATCAAATTTTGTTTCATCCAAATTGGACATCTAAGGAAAAATCTAGAGCCACTTATTTTTTGGAAGTGCGCGGCAATTCAGAAAAAATAACAGCAGCAACAATTTTCAGACAGTGATATCTTCCTCATACAGACTCCTTTTTGTGAGCAATTTTTTTTTCTTTGGTGTAGGATTTCTTGATCTACACATTGCTACAGGTGGTTTGAGATCTCTATTTTTGAATTTTTTTGCAACTCCAAAATCTCAAATTTTGCGACTTAAAATGCTTGGTACAGGCTCATTTGGACTCCAAATCAGGTTCCATATTTTTTGAAAGTGCATATTTTTTTGTCTACTTTCTAGATCTGCAATCACATTATAGGTTTTATAGATACAAATACTACTTTCAAAAATAGGCCCTACATTGGCAAGTGGCTTTCAAGTACCAACATCATCTTTTTCAGGGGGGTTTCTTTGAAATTTTTTTGAGGTTTCTTTGATTGGTCCATCATGGAAGAGTCAAATTTGATCTACTTGAACCAAGATAACTATAAGGAATGGAGTCAACTTATGGGGAGATATCTCTTTTGGCACAATGTACTGCCATATGTGCTAGATCTTGAGTATACTGTTGATCAAGTTGACCTCCTTATTCCTACTCTTTATCGCTATATAGAGTATAAAGTTATAAAAAAAATGTTCAAAATTAAGTCATCGGATCCATATGTTTTATGGATGTATCTTTAGGAGCATTATGGAGATCCAACTATTCCTCCATTCCTAGAAGATCCTCTTCCACCAGTTGCAGCTGACTCCTCTTCAGATGAGATCACACCTCCAACTTATGTTGCTCCTACTGATCCTATTTCAGTCACAGATGCTTTAGAATTAGTGTAGCAGGATACTTTATGTCTTCCTACTCTACCTTCATGTGAAGAATTTCTCTCAAATATTTCATAGTTGTTCATGGAGTCTCACATTGAAGATGTGGGAGATATTCTTGATGACATTCATCTTCTATTTGAGGTGGATACTTCATCCTTTGCCGTAGTGATAGATTCATGTACTTCAGCACTGCAGGGTACTCATGGTCTTCCAGGTGATGATTTCTTGTCAGACATTTTAGTTCTATTTTTGGAGTCACACACAATAGATATGAGAGACTTTTATGATGATTTCTCACTTCTCTTTGTTGAGGAGTCTTCTCCAGTTGTTGCGAGAGCCCACACTAACTTTCAACTCCATGCTCTACATGATCAATCCTTACATATTGGCATGATTATGGATTCTTCTTTAGAGCATCTACAAGAGATCTCTTTCACATTTGAGAAGACTATTGGTTTCCTAAAGTAGGTTCTACCTCCTTCCTTGTTCGATCTACTCTTCTCTTTAGTAGTTGTGGAGGAAGCCATCATCAATATCGACACAAACATTTTTGAACAAGTTTTAGAGATACCAGTCATCATAGAGATTCCTTCTCCATCTAGGGGATGCATCTCACAGGTACCCTTGCCTTTATTTCTTCCAAAGGAGAAGAACATAATACAAAGGTCATGGACCAGCTTCTACATCAGAGCATTTCTCACTGATTGGCACACTACTTTTAAGGGCAGGGGACTACCTCATCTCCTTCTTCTCTTTTTTGGGGGGGACTTTTTCCTCATAGTCTCCATTATTTCTTGAATATACATGGATGTATGTCATAATGGGGGGGCCTTGATTACTCCATCCATCAATGCATCCATATTTATCTCTCTTTTTGAGGGAAGGTTTTTCCCATGAGGTTTTCCCTCTTTCCCCGCTTTATGGGAGATTTGCATCTTCATTATGTACATGGGTACCTAACATGGCCTAGTAGCCAGGACCCATTATGCATCTTCATCCTAGTTTCATAAGCTTAAGGCAATTCCCCTAAGTTGCACTTAAGGGTGGATGTTGGTGTGAATAAGTATTCACTTATTACACTTACTTAAGTTTACTTAGGTTAATGCATTATTTAATTATTTTTCATTATTTTATTTGTGAGACACTTAGGAGTTTGTGCACTCTTGTGAGTTGTCTTGATGACATCACAAGAGTACACACCTCTTTTAAGTATATGTTGTCTACAACATAGGAATCTTCTACACACATATGACACTTTTTCATTCTTATCCATTCATCTAGAATGTTGGATAAGGTGATTAGTTGTCTTATCTCCTAGTTGTTTCTAGAGACATTCTAGGTGCTTCCTGAGAGGCCTTTATATATAGGCACTCCTAGTGTGTTTGAATATCACATTCTAAATAGAGCAATGTATTCGAACATACTCTGATTAATTGATCATATCCATTTTTGGTCTACTATGTGCTTGTGTTTGAGTTCGTAGTTCTTGGGTGAATTTTTTCCTTAGGCAAATTCTTACAATAACATGTATTGAAATCTCTCTCTCTCTCTCTCTCTCTCTATATATATATATATATATGTGTGTGTGTGTGTGTGTGTGTGTGTGTGTGTGTGCCTTCATCTAATCTCTCCTTCAATATATTCTCAGTAAGCTCTCTCTTTCTGTTATATTTCCTCTTACTCCAAAATTTTCCTCTTTGATAAAAATGCCAAAGAATTCTAATCTATACATTTATATTATTTTGGATAAGATAAACAGGTTTTAAGGGATCCTAAAACCCATAAATTTTACAAAAAACAAGGCTGATAATAAGAAAAAGAAGCCCAGCCAAAATAGAGGTCCAACAACTGAAAAAAGCCTAAAGGCCTAGCCCAAAACAAAGGCCCACAGAAAGGCTAGAAAACAAACAAACTAAAACAGACTACAGAAAGCCTGTCCAAAAGCCAAAAGCCAGAAAGACAAAAATACAAAAGACAAGAAAACTAGTCTTCAATAATCTTCTCCATTTCTTGCATAGTTTGAGTTGCCTCAACTATCTTTTGTTGCTCCTTTGCCATTTGATCCTGGACCTTCTCCATGCCCTGATCCATACTAGTGAACGTACTAATTGTGGCCTTGTCATCATTTGGCCTAGCCTTATCCATGTGCTATCCTCCATCTTCCACTAGGAAGCCCCTGTCCTTAAGTTTACCAGCAAGGGATTGGATGTTATCATTCATCAAACTCAGGAGAGAAACCATCTAATTTTCTAGGTTGCGGTTGTAGTTTTCAATATTTCTAATTCTCCTTTCATTTAAGCTTTCTCTGTTATCCTAGTCCTCCTGGCTATCAATACCTATCTTTTTCTTAGTACTTTCCATCTAGAATACCTTTTCTCTAACTTCCTCCAGCTCATGGAAGAGCCATTTGATTGATCTAAAGTTGTCAATCATACTACTTTAGGCATTATTCAAAAAGGTTCATTCCAGTCTCCCTTGCATTGTCTAAAATGGCCAAGATAGCTAGGTCTATGAGCTCATTGATCCTAGGCTGTTCCAGGTTGTCCACCAGGATTTGAGGGTTCATAACTTCCCTAAAAATCCCTTAGTAGCAGTCCTCACGTTGAAATTTTTCCAGGCCTTTCTTCTATTATTGACCTAGACTTCCCCCTCATTCTCACCAGTAATGACATTCACCTTTTTCCTCTGAAGGAGGCTAAGACTGGACAGGGGAGAGGAGAAGAGGAATAGCATCCATCCTCTAATTTCTAGTCTCCTCAACTCTCACTACCTCCCTCTTCCATTTTTTCCCAGGTTTCTCCTCTTCCAACTCCTCCTTTGACACATTGTCAGAATCTTCTATATCCATTTCCTTCTCCTCCTTAGCATAACTCTCTTTTTCTTGAGCTTGGCCATGATCCCTAGGACTTTTCCTGTTGGGAGTTGTAGCTGTAGACTATTTCCTGCCTTGACCTTTTTTCTTCTTTCCTGAGGTAACATTCTCCTCCTCCAAGCTAATGCTCTCAATGTCATCAGAGTCTAAAGAAGAGCTGGAGCTGCCTTTTTCAACATCCTCAACTTGAGGAGGGTTATTGCATATAGACTGAGCTTTGAAATGCTCATGGATGAGGAGCAATAAACCCTCATTCAAAGCAGGGTTAACAGAGGCTTTCTTCTTGAAACTAGAGATAGCCTTGTTCATAGAAGTGAGAAGGTAAAAGGGAATGGAAATTCTACTCTTATGGTGAAAATGATTTAAAATCACAAAATGGTGAGTTCTGACCTGATCAAACCTAGGGTCCAAGGTAACATAATCAATGAGGGCATATAAAACATACCTCCAGAACTTCTTTATAGTCTCTGTCACATAGAAAGACTCTTTCTTTTCTAGCTTGTTCATCTCTGTAAAATTTTTCACGAACTCCTTGCCTGCATTGGATGAAAGTTTCTTGTCCTTGTAGAATTTGAAACCCTCCATAGGGATACCAATGACCTCCACAAGCACCTCCTTTGTGATTTGGAAAGAAACCCCGTTCACCTTGACCTTTCCATTGTTCCATGAGTTCACCATGCTGTTGGTGACCTCAGGATCAAAACCATGGAGTTTCTAAAAAAAATTCACAACCTCGCCCTTTTTCATTATTTTCTAGACTTTGCCCATATTCTTCCACTTTTCCACTTCACCCACCAGCTCCTTTCTACTCCATTCTGTAGTCATGGCATCCATTTTTTTTTCAACTATTCTCATGAGCCCTAATCTCTACAAATTTTTTCCAGCCAAGATTTTGGCTCTGTTTCTATTATTGGGTTCGTGATCATTCGCCTCTCTGACACAATAGCAAGTGAAAATGATAACAATCCTCCAAACGTGTCAAAATGACAAAAAAAATCCCTTGAGATTACGAAAACCAGGAAACTTATTATGGCCCGTGCCAATATCCAATCTTTCTTTATTAAACATGATAACAGTTAGATTGACCCATACTTCTGTGGATTTTCTCCAGCTTGATTAGTGACTTAGCCTCCATCAAAAAATCTTTTGCAGAATGCCAGGTCATCTCTTTGTCTGCTCCCACCCCTTTGTTAGCGAACCAGTCAGCAACTGGGTTTTCTTCTCTAAACGCATGAGTGACGTGGACCTTCTCAAATTTTGTGAGGGTGGCATGTGTCTCATCAATTATATTTGCAATTGACCACAAGTGGGGGGGGGAGATTCCATTAATGTTGTTAATTATGTTTTTGGAGTCCCCTTCAAGCCAAAGTTTGGAAATGCTAGCTTCAAAAGCCGGCTTTACCACACTGCACGCGGCTCTGGCTTCGGCCAAATGGTTGGGCTAGGTTCGAAGCAAGAGAGAAAAGGCTGCAATCCCCTCCCCAAAATTGTTTCTTATAATTCCACCACTTCCAAAGGGGCTTGGGTTGCCCTTAGAAGCACCATCAAAGTTGGATTTTGACCACGCTTTTGGGGGTAGAATCCATCTGGCATCTTATCTTTTGGGATTCCTGTCTTTTCCTTTAACCGTCTTCCTATCTCCTATATCAACTTCCCCCTCCTTCATCACTTGAAGGTTTTCTTTTATGTTTTTCAAAATCTTCCTTCCCAAAATTATTGTTGGCTCCTCTCTGTCCCTAAAAATTTTGTTGTTCCTTTCCTTCCAAATGCTCCAACAGAAGTGAGGCAAAAACTAGGCATAATTATCCTACTGGCCTACAATTTTACAAAGGCATTTCCAATGACTGAAAAAGTTGATAAGGTTATCCAGCCAGCACTAGAGAATCTCCATTTCCTGATTAAGAGAACTCCACACCTCCCTAGCAAAGTCACATTGAATGAAGATATGATTTCTCGACTCAGACTGGTTTTTACAGAGCGAGCATCTGCTGGGCATAACATGGCCTCTCTTCATGAGATTATCTTGTGTTAGGATTTTGTTCTGAAGGGCCAGCCAATAAAATATGTTGATCTTTGGAGTGAGGCCCATGAGCCAGGCATCCGCCCAAGGGGGTTTCTCCTTTAAAACCTAGAGAGAGTTGTAGCTAGAAGCAACAAAATAACTTCCATTGGGATTATCCCTCTAGACCAGCTCATCCTTATTATTACTGGGGATCGAAGAGTTAAGCATAGTCATAATTGGTTTCAAATCCTTGGAAATGAGGGAAATGTCTCTCCATTCCTGACCAACCCTGTAATTTCTTACTTTAAACCCATATAGCTTCGTGCATTCTTGCACCCATCTCTCAAATACTGGGTTGTTAGAGAGAGGGCCTTGACATAACCACCTGTCAGACCAAAACTGAATATCCTCCCCACTACCTAGTTTCCAAGAGACCCTCGCCTTAGCCAGGTCCCTGGCCTTCAGGATTCCATTCCAAATAGTCAACCCTTTAGGGATTTCCTCATTGAATAAAGTAAAATGAAGAGATGGTCTTCTAACGTATTTATTTTTTAGAATGTCTCTCCATTCACCAGTGTTATTAAAGATTCACCAAATTTGTTTTGCAAGAAGTGCCTTATTGAGATGGGTAAGCTTTCTGATGCCCAGACCACCATACCTCTTGGGGAGGCAGACCTTCTCCCAAGCAACAAGAGGGTACCTTTTCTTTCCTTCAAGTCTGGTCCATAGAAAGCCTCTTTGGATTTTCTCCATTTTCTTTGCAAATTTCATAGGAATTCCAAAGAGGCTCAGAGCATAAATGGGAAGGTTTTGAAGAGTGGATTTGACTAGTAAACATTTCCCAGCCTAGCTGAGAGAGGCACCTTTCCATTGAACCATCTTCTTGTTGAATCTGTCCAAAATGCCATTCCAAAAAGAGTCAGGGGGAGAGGAGCCCAAGGGGAGCCCTAGATAGGATGAGGGGAGAGAGCCCACCCCACAACCAAGGATTCTGGCAATTTTCCTTTGTCTGACTACAGGGGTGTCTTTCAAAGTCTTAGCTTCTTTCACAGAAGCTTCCCCCCCCATTATAGTGTCATCCGCAAATTTCTGATGAGTGAAGGGGGCATTTCTCGAAGAAGGTTTAATCCCTTTAAGACTTCCTTTGGACTTTTTACGTTCAATAAGCCTCCCAATGCATTTAGCTAAAATAATGAAGAGGATAGGAGAGAGGGGGTCTCCCTGCCTGAGACCTCTAGAAGGTTTAAAGAAATCAGAGGGGGCTCCATTAATCAGAACAACAAGAGAGGAGGTAGACACCAATTGAGAGATGAGTTTACACACTTTATTGTCAAAACCAAAGGCCTGAAGAACCTTCCCAAGAAAGGACCAATCCACTCGATCATAGGCTTTTGAAAGATCCAGTTTGAGCAACATACCTTCCCGCTTGGAAGCTTCTAAAGAATGAATAACCTCATGAACCATCAGCATCGAGTCCAAGATTTTTCTCCTAGGAACAAAGCCAGATTGTTGTTGCAATATGATCAGATGCAAGATTTTAAGCATTCTGGAAGTGAGAACTTTAGAGATGATCTTGTAGAAAGAGTTGCACAAACTGATAGGCTTGAATTGGTCAAAAGAGTCAGCCCCTAGGGATTTAGGGATGAGAACCAAGAAGGTAGAATTTATCTCCTTAAGAATACTTCTAGCTCCAAAGAACTCCTAAACTGCCTTAACCACATGCCCCATGACCACTTGCCAGTACATTTGGAAGAAAAAGGTGGGAAACCCATCTGGACTAGGAGATTTGTCACCAGGTAGGGAGGAAAGGGCATCTCTAAATTCCAAAGCATTAGGAATAGCATATAGAAGTTTATTTTGGTGAGGTTGAATAATTTGAAGAATACAAGAGATGATATCCTCTTGGTCCTCCTTGGAAAGTAGGGGGTCCTCAAAGAGAAGAGAAGAGAAGAAGGAGACTGCTTTAGTCGAGATATCTGGATCTTCAGACAACAGCACTTGCCCCTTCCTGATTCTAGAGATCCTGTTGTTAGCCCTATGTTTTAGGGTGGAGAGATGAAATAACTTCATCTTCCAATCTCCATCCTTTAGTCATGTGATTCAATATTTTTGCCTCCAAAACTTTTCCTCCTTGTTGATTATGTTATGAAGATCTGATAGGATCAACAACTCAGCCTCCCTATTACTCTCATTATATCCTTCCTTCTGTATACCATCTTGGATAACAGATAGATTGTTTGACAACTCCTCCTTGTCATGGAAAATATGGCCAAAATCAGACTTGTTCCAAATTTTACCATCCTCTTCACATTTCTGAGCTTTCTAGTGACTCTAAACATGGTTGAGCCATCAACACCAATCCCCCACCATCTTTTGACATTATCCAATAGGTCGGGGTGAGTAGTCCACATTTTCTCGAACCTAAAAGGGCAATTTCTCCTGGGCTCAAGAGGGGACACTGCAAGAGAAATGGGGGAGTGGTCAGAACCAACTCTAGGAAGCAAAGATAATCTATAGCTAAAAGAGTGCAACCAATCCAAGGAGATTAAAGCTCTGTCCAATTTGACCTGAATGCAATCTTGACCAGCTCTCTTGTTAGACCAGGTAAAGGTACCCCTCAAGAGCTCCAAATCCATTAGGGCCAGGTCATTGATGAAATTGGAAAGATCCTACTTACTTTCCCAATCTGGGGGCAATCCTCCCATCTTCTCCTTGTCCTCCAGTGAAGAGTTGAAGTTTCCCAGGATTATGCCTTTCTTAATGTCACTGGCATGCACCAACTTTCCAACTTTGACCCAGTAATTTTTTTGATCTCTCTTGTTATTGGGAGTATAAATGTTCACTAAAAACTAGATCATTAGTTTGCAAATTTTGAACTCTATAGAAGAGGATGTTATCCTCATCATACTTGAGCACAATATTGAAATGTCTATTATTGAATAATAGTAGCAGCTCTCCAGATACTCCTTCTGAGTTTGAGGCAATTCCATTCATGTTTCTATTGAATCTAATATTTTCCAGATTTTCTTTCTTCATTTTTGTTTCCTGAATAAGAAATATATCAGGCCTTTGATCCCTTATCATATTCCTTACAAATTCTTTCTTGTGGATTCCATTGAGTCCACCAATATTCCATGAGAGGATCTTCATGCTTTAATTGATGAGCAAGCTTCTTGGATGGTGCGTTGCATTCCTTCCATGATGTTTCTTCTTGCTTCCTCCTTCCTAATTTCATTCTTGTTTTTCCTTCCCACTGGGTTTCTTTTATGACCAAGATCTTCCTTGGCCTTGCTTCTAGTTGAAGCAGGAGAGGAAGGAGAGGGGTCTCAGCTATTCTTCTTCTCTCTTCTTCTAACTTCTATCCAGGGTGGCTCTTCTTCTTCTTTACATAAATCAAACAAAGCATCTAGCCTGGCCAGTTTTTCTGATGTTGAAGTAGACAACCGTTCTAAGATTTTATTTACTATCATAGGGGGTTCCCTACTAACCAGGTTTGTGGAGTTTTGAGACATTGGTTTCCCTTCCTTTTGTTCCTCCATAGAGTTCAGGATAGAGGAAAGGTCTGGATCAACCTCCTCAGAACTGTCAAGGTTTTGAGACTCCATAATACTTGACTCTTCGAGATTATCCTTGGTTTCCTTCACATGGGAAGGGTTGGTTTTTTCCTCAGCTGTCTCATTCCCTTCTCCTTCTAGTGCATCCACTACAATTTGGAGGTCCCAGGGTTCAGCTTCGAGATTAGGAACATAATCATTAGCTTTTCCTTCAGCCTCTCCATTTTTCTTGACTTGTATTTCTTTCTTCTTCCAAATCTTTTTGGGAACAATTTGCAACTTTCTTCCCACCTTGAGGGTGAGCCTTTCCCCCCATTCCCTTTCCTTTGAATAGTGGCCAGAATCCATCCTTGTGGTCTGCCTTCTTTTAATGGAAGCATGCAAAAGGCACACTTTCATAGTCAATCTTTTGGATTTTGCTTCCCAATCAAGATTGAAATTCTATAACTTGAGGCATATCCTATCCTTCGATCACTCCTATACATTTATATTGTTGGAAATATAGGATAGGATAGCTTATTAAGAGGGGAGGGGTGAATAAGGAACCAATAAAATCTAATCTTAATTCACCAACTAATCCTTTAGTGTATTCTGATCTAATTGCATGCATGAAAAACTAAAAGCATTAAAATATTCATAACACTTTGACACAACATATGGTGACCCATAAACCTTCTAAATAGAAAGAAAAATAAGGTGGGGATGATATCTACAAGCTTTAGTTCTATAGTATAAAGTTGGTTGATTTAGGCTTACACTTGATCACTTCTAATGATCTACCTTGTTAGGAGCAATAAGGATTGCTAGGTCCACCTTGTGAAAGGATTTACAAAAATACAATGAAGTATGCACTCCATAAAAATATTTACAACAGGCTATTAAGTCTACCTTATGAAAGGATTTAACTATTCCACCTGTTAGGAGTGCAATAATCATCTTGCTATGATAGATAAAACTTTTTTTCTCCTTATACTACTTGTATTCTTCTTACTTTACACTTAAGCTTTCACATAGATCCTTTTTTTTTTCCTTACTTAAATTTGGATGATATATAAAATATTACGTATATACCAATCCAAATTAAAATTCATCAAGGTCAGCTACAATACAAGTTTCACTAAAATACACAAAGTTAGCATAGTTGATGTTACTCAAGTTCTAAAGACAAAATCAGTGAGATTTTGATGCTCAACAACCATTGTCAACACTTGACATCACCATGCTCTTGGTAGATGGAGAATCTTGGCTCATACTAATGACTTCCAAGTGTAATCACCTAAAAATGCTCATCTATACTATTAGCCCCCTTCTCAGCATTTTGGCTAAATTAATTTAATCATTTACCTAGACCAAATCGCTAATAATCAATTTATTTGATTATAACCTATAGTTTGACTATGCTATCCTAAGTTCATTATTTGATTAAAAGAACATGTCCCCTTTTAATTAAATAAAACACCCCATTCTTCTAACCCACCTAAAGTGCACACATAAAGTCCTTTTTCTATTTTTCAATTAAAAGAAAAGGCTTTGTGACTTTTGTCTTATATGACAAGTCAACTTATATTCTATTGGTTGACTTGTGTGTGCACATGGATCACTCCTCTTTTTGAATTCTACTGTTGATCATCCACCATCTTCATCTTGATCTCTACTGTCCATACATCTTTAAAAGGGAGAGAGCTTTCCCCCTCAATCCTCATCTTTTGAATATTGTTATGCTGCAGGTTTTCTAATAGGTTTCTTTGGAGCTTTGTGGAGAACTTCTATTTCTTGTCTACATTCTCTCATCCATGGCATCATGGCATTCTAGCTTAGCTTAGCTTTTATTTTTACATGTACCTTAATCTCACATAGCCTAATAATGGTATTGTAACACTCTCATACACGTTTTAGCATAGCTCCACTTTGCATCTCATTCTAGCTTAATCTTCATTTGCATTGCATCCTTGAGGAACTCTTTGGGACATTTGCATTCTTGCATCTTGTCTTTGGAACCTCCCATTGCATGGTTTACTAGCAAGAAGAGTATCTCTAAGGCTCATTTGAGAGCCCTTGAACTTGAAATACACTCTCTTGCACTCCGTGGATAGGGAGCTCTAAGCCGGCATCCAAGCATTCCAAACTCATGGAATCGTTTGGATAGAAGGGTTTAGAGTGGGACACTTTCGAGTGTACATTTTTGGCACCCGCCGTGGGGCTTGAATCAAGTTTCTATCTCCATTTGCTTTTATTTTTCACCTATATTTTTTTACAGCAGCATATTGGATCTAATCAAATGCTTTTGTAGAATTATCACTTTGGTTTTAAGGCAAACCCATAAGTAAATTGGTTTGAAGGCCAAAAACTTAGTTGGTTTAAAGATTTGATCATATATTTTAAATAGCTTAGATTTTGGTTCTGAAATTTTTTTTTCAAATTGGGTATATCGTCAAAATGTCTCAGTCCAATTTGCAGAGCATTTTGACATGATTTTCGGGAGTTATGAATTTTTCTTTATTTTTCATAAAAAGCCGTTTCTTATCTCAAATCAGAGAATTTTTTTAAAAAACTTATATTTTCAGAAATTGTTTTCAATTCTAATGGGGGTTCTTTCTTTGTGTTTTGAATTTTGAGGTCATATTAAAGATCAAAAACTCGATTTGATAAATTTGGCCTGTTTTGACAAAATTGATATCTAGAGCACAACTGAAGAGATTTTTTAAAATTTCTTGCATTTTTGGAAAGCTCTCTGATTTTTAATAGGGGTCTCTTCTTTTCATTTTCATTTTTGGATACAAAATCATAGTAAACAAGTCCAATCTTGTTGACTAGGTCAAAATCAAAGAGTAAAAATGAGAGCATTTGTGATTAACTTGCACTTTCTTTGCATGCACTTGGTTGGAAGATAAATTGGATTTTTGAGGCAACTCACCACTTTTTATTGCATATTTTTATGTTATTTCATACTAACTTTTGGTGATAACAAGTTGTGATTACAGGTTGCCATCCTTATGAAAAAAAATTGAAACATTGCATAAAAAGAATGCATGTCAAAGCTTCAAATGCGCAAGGGCTACTAACATTGTTTGCAGGGCTGCCCAAAGCATAAAAACCCAAATTTTTTTTCTTTTTTGTTTTCATGTGTGGCATTGACTAATTGTTCATTTTTCATAGGCACATAAAACTTGTGATTGGAGTCTTTTGGTAATAGGAGAGTATGCTCTTCACCTTTGTGGTGAATCAGAAATCTTGACTTGCCATTTGGTTTCAAAAGCAAAGGATAACTGAATCTTCTTGGCGTGTTTGGGAAAAAATGATTGGAATAGGAGAGTATGATCTTCACCCTTGTGGTGAACTAGAAATCTTGACTTTCAAAAGTTGATCCACTCTTTGTGTAGTTTAGAATCCTTTAGAGGGCCTGCTCTCGGACAACTTGAAAGGAACGACCCAAGTGGGGACAAGCTGATTACTTGGCTCTTCCAACCCACTATAAACTCAAGGCTATCAAGGACACAAAATCTTGGTAGACGTAGTGTTTATCTTCACCTAGTGTGATCATTTATGGGATTTTGACCATAGGGAGATCACTAGGCAAGAATGCTTAAGGTACTCTTGTGATCGTGAGATCGGTTACTCATCGCAAGGTGAGGTGTCCCGTAATTGGGAGCAAGAGGAACACTATGAACGGAAGCCCTATCTAAACACCCTAAGTTAGTAACTACCCTTTTTTAGCCATTCAGCTTCTTGCTGCAAGGATCGATCCTAGTGGACTACCCAGATCACCCCAAGATTTACACTCACCATATGTGTTCCCTTGGTTATGCTTATGGCATTTCCATGACAAAGCCAATATCTCTTGTGGGAAACCACTTGGCGTGAGGCAAAGGAGCATCAAGCGTGGGCCAAGTTGTTGAGTAATGAAACATGTCCTTTAGGTAGATATTGCTTGATGTGTTCTCGAATGTGCTAGACCTATGAAATTTTTTTGAACATACACATGACGATAGTTCTAGGGATTTCTTTTAAGACGTCACATATGTTTGTATCATGCAAGGTTGCTTTGTCCCTTGCTTGATTGTTTGAAGACTACTCTATGTGTCACTATCTTGCTGGGAAAGAAATTGCTTTTGAACATCAAACTTGCTATGCTATCAATTATTGTCAAACTTTGTCAACCAAGTCAAAATGTCAAGTGAAAACATTTTCTTGTGTTACTTACAAAGGGGGGTTTCATCATTTGACTTTGATTTGCTATGTCTCTAGTTTTTGAACATGCTTAAAGTGGCTCTTTGGTCTTAGTGCTCTTGGTCTTTCTATCTTCATGGTCTATGTCCACTTGCTAGTTATCTTTTTTCTGAAATGGTTGCCTTGATTTCTTGACTACACTCTTGGGTTGGAGAGTTATTCACTTGTCACCCTGCTTGAACTATCTATTTGGCTATTTGGGCATCTTGCCTAGCTATTGAATTGAGTCATTCATGTCGTAAGTTTCTTGGACATATTGTTTGACAAGTCACTTTAATCTCTCTCTATTATCTTGGCAAGTGAACACTCTACCTCTTATAGTTTCAACATCAAGTTATCATCTAGGCTCTTTTATGCTTGGCTTTGCATCTAAAACTATGGGATCTAAACCTTGTGCTATCAAACCTTGGCCAAATCTAGATGATTATGGTATCCTCCATGCCGCTAAAGAATTTCAAGATCTATATGCACAATTCAAAGAACTAAAAGAGACAAATGATCTTTCTTACCTTCATCTCTCTAAGTGCATGATGGAAATGAAGTCTAAACTTGAGACAAGGTTAGAGGAGAAGATTGTATCATTAAATGAATCTTCCTTAAGGTCTTTACATGCATGTGAGTCACCTTCTTTGAGGTCATCCTCTTCTTTTAGGTCTACATGCTCTACTTCAAGACATCAAATGTCTT
Source organism: Cupressus sempervirens (assembly GCA_028749045.1). NCBI lineage: Eukaryota > Viridiplantae > Streptophyta > Pinopsida > Cupressales > Cupressaceae > Cupressus > Cupressus sempervirens. The sequence continues at coordinate 591,577,020 of CM053789.1, read as the reverse complement.
CATCTTCTAGATCTAAAGACCTTTTTAGAGAACAAGCACTTGAGGCTATGCCAAAATTTCATGATGGACCTATCTTTGATGAAGATAATGATGAAGACATGAATGCATGCTATTCACTTGAGAAACAACAAGAAGATCCTAGACATATTTTTGATAGAACTTTTGCTGCCTTGGAAGATTCTTATGATGACACTTTGCAAAAACTTCTTGGCAATAAGATCATCATGTTACCTAAGTCTAGCTCATATGGAAATCCATTCTTGGATATATCTATTGTGATTATCATCAACATAATGAGCATAGTACTTCAGATTGCATTGAGCTAAAACATAAAATCCAAGATCTTATTGATAATGGAATTATTGGAACCTCTAATGACTCATGTGCTAAGGATACTTCTCTTGAGCAAGATCATATTAATGAACCTATGTCTAGTGATGGTTTTCTTGATACCTCCACTTCTTCCAACACTTGTGTATCTCCCAACACTTCAAAGCTTTCCAGCATGCCTCCATCAAATAAAGAACCTAATGCTTTCCACATAGACTACGTGTATCCTCAAGGGCTACCTCTAAAAAAAACTCTAGCTAACCTTCACTTGGCTGCAAACCTTTTCAATGCTACTAATCCTAAACATCCTCAACCTTCATGCACTACTATACCTAATCCAGGCACTACTCCATTCACTTTTCATTCTCCCTTGTCCTTAGAAGTGGCTCCATGTCAAGAGGACTCTCAAAAAGAAAAAGCTATAAATTTCAAGAAAGATCAAGATCAAGCACCCTTCCATCTCTTTCAATATTTTTCCCCTCCATATCCTATATCTTGTCCACCCCCCAAGTATGATGAAGATACCACTTCCGTTATCTCCCTTGAGCTTACTGAAAATTATGAGAAAAGTTCTCTTCCTATGCTATCCAAAGCTACTTGTCAAGATCAAAGCATCCCCTCATGTTCTACTTCTCCATATCCACTTCAAAATTGTGCTCAAGCTTCAAGTTCTTCTATTAAAAATGGTGTTCCTATTAAAGGTACTCATGAGTCTATTGATGGCTTTGACCATGTTGCTCACTCTAAAGATGTTGATATCCCTTCCCACTATCCCTTTGCATCTTCTAAATCTATCCTTGGTCCTTATCCATCTAAGCTACAACATTCAAACCTTCCATCCATTTTGGGGCCTTATGTTCCTCCATCTCCTACATCCACTCCTAGCTCTCCCATCATACGTCAAGATAAACAAAGACACTCATCCTTGATGACTTTTCACCCATCTATACTTCTAAACCAGTCATATCATCCTTATTCATCCACAAATCCCAATTCCTTTGGAAGTGAGAATAAATATAAGAATCCATTGAAAAATGAAGATCACTATGTCCCATCTAATCAACATGTGAATGCTAAGAAGGAGAATGCACAAAAGAGACCACAAAGGTTCACTATTAAAAAAGCTAAATCAAAGAAAATATGGGTTCCTAAACCCATTATTGAAGAAATGTGTTTTGAAGTATCCAAAGGAAAATCTAAAGCTATATGGATTCCCAAGTCTCTTTTAAAAGACTTGAATATTGAAAATATTTCAAAGTTGACATTCAAGCTTCCAAAGGCTTCCATTCCATCTTCATCCAAAAATCTTCCTAAAAATATTCCAAAGCCTTCCACTCCACTTTTTTCGAAATCTCTTCTACCACTTCATGCATCTAAAACTCAAGGTATTTCATCCATTATTCCTCCATCGTTTCAATGCCCTTCAAGGTGTGTGTCAATGTTGATCTCGTCCAATATTTCAACTACCCTCATGAAATCCTCTAAAGCTTACACTAACTTTCTATACATGAACTATTATCTTCCATATACTCTTCCTACTACCTTTTCTCTTTCATCACCCTTTCAACATCTTTGAGCATACCTTTCTATGGTCTTGGCTTATCGTGGCTTATCTTTCCTATAGGAGCACTATCTAAATTTAAAAAGCTTGAGCTCTTTCTAAAAATTCAAAAAAGAAAAAAAAGAAAAAAAGAAGAAAAAATAGAAAAAAACAAAAAAAAGAAAATGTGCCTTGGTAAAAACCACTTCGAGTGGCACCTTGGTAGAAAAAGTAAAGACAAATAAATTTATCCTATGGTGAAAACTACTTCTTGTGGCACCTTAGATAAGTACCATGATGAAAACCTTGCAAACAGGCATCATGCATAATTCCTCCATCATCCATCTATCCCTTCTTCTCTCTTTGATCTTGACAATGTTGAGCTATCTTTGCATATTGGCTATCTTATCCACCAGATTTTCTATTGTGCTCTCCCATTCACTCATAGCCTCTATCTTGAGCTTTATTCTTATTGCTCTATCCCATTGCTATACTATCTAGTTGACCCCTTGGTCTTGATCATAATAAATGAAACATAGTTCTCATAGGTCTCTTGACATGGCTACTCTTTTGGACTACACAGTTCATGCTATCTCACTTGTTGGCTTCATTGCTTATCCTACATTCTATCTTGCTCATTTCTTCCATTGCTTATCCAAAACATGCTTCATATGACTATTTCACCTCTTTCCCTAGCTTGGGTACTCTTGAGGAGTCAGTCCTTGAGGATCATTTTCACTTGCTTCACATTCCTTTCTTATGCATCTTTGCTTATCCATCAACTTTCTACTCCATCATGTCTTATACCTTGCTAGACATTGGGAGAAAATGATGTGATCTTGCTTGGGAACTAGTGATCTCTAGAACCTTCTAAAAAATCCAAAAAATCATATATGATGCTAAAAAAATCCTAAAAATTAGAAAATGTCCTAAAAAAATGATCATCTTAGTGAAAACCCAGCAATAGGCACTTTGATGTATCACCAAAAAAAAACAAAAAAATCTATCAAAGTGGTGAAAACCTGGAAATAGGCGCTACTTGAGACCCTTGCACCTCTATCTACCAGTCTCAATCACCTATTTTTCTACACATTTCCTAGCTTGGAATTGTTTCTTGTCCTCATCTTGGGGGCATAGCTACTTAGCTACTTTACAGATAGTTTACCTAGGGTCTCCAATGTCGCGATATTTCTCACTATCAGAGTCAAGTCTTGAAGAAATGTCCAAGTGACTTGCACACACGCACTTTAACACTTAAACGACTGAGCTATGCTGATCTTTATCTACTTGTGTGCTATCTATGATGATTTCTTTTCCATGTGTTCCCTCTCTAATAGTCTTTCAAGGATGTCATTGACTAGAAGACTGGGGGCATGGGACATATTTTCTTGATTTCTGCTTGTGGGTATACTTTTGTTTTTCTATAGTGTTGTAAGCATTTATGCTAGTCCTATTCAACACGTTGACTTACAAATGTATCATCCTTGACTATTTTGCAATATTGCACTTGGGGTTTATCCTGGCACTTATGCCTTGATACAGGTGTAATCTTGCTAAATTAAACTTAGGGAATCTAATCGCGTAGTTATCTTGACTTACATGTCTCTGATGCTTAGATTGGATTTTCACATACCTATCTAATATCGATCATATTCATATCCTCATAGTTATACTAGTGATGGTTGTATGATCTCATGATGTCCCTAATAAATGCTCAATGATGAAATTAAGAGTCTAAATGTTATGCACTTCTTTCTGGTAAACCAATTTGCATATTAGCTTGCATTTTAGGTTCATTTTCTAGCTTAGTCTTGCATTCTTGCATATAGGGAGAGCTCTTTCTTCATCTTTTTGTGGACATATCGGCTAACTCCTTTCATATATTCCTTTACTTTCTTCTTGTTCATGTCTTTTCACCTTCTTAATCTTTCGCTTCATCTCTTTTCTATCTTGTCATCACATTATCTAAAGTTTTGACCTCTTAAATAATTTTGAGTCCTAGATTCATTTTTGGGATCGAAATCCAAATTTGAGTTCATCTTGATGGTCAATATTGTCTTTTAAAATTCTACTTTCTTCTGAGCAGTTAGTTGACCTTTTGAGGTCTAATCTCTGAATCATCACTAGGGCATCTTCATTTCTTCATGTACTAATCATTTCTATGCTTTATATCTACTCAAATTCAACCTTTTCATGTCTAAAATCATCTTTTTGCTCATTTTGACCTAATTTTTGTGCTATATCCTTCAAGGTCAACTCTAGTCAAACTAGGGCATTTTATCAAAAAAATTTATAGTCATTATTGGGTTCTAATCATCTATCTATCATCTTGGACATTGTTCTATTCTAATTTTCTCATGTCTAGCCAATTTTTGCATCCCCTTACCTCATTTCAATTTCGATCTCGAGGGGGCAGAAATACTCTATCACTGATTGCTACAACTATCTATTTCTTAGGAGCATTTGTTTGATCTTTTCACTTGTTCTCAATCTATCTACTTTGCTAAGTGTTAGCATTCTTCTTGAATTCTGACATCATCTTTTCCTAGTGTTTAGTACTACCACTATCAGGCTATACATTTAGGACTTGCTATCCTTTTCTGCATTTTGTTCTTCAAAATCAGATATCTATATCTATCACCGCCTACTTGGCTTCCTATTTTCTTTGACATAATGTGTTTCCAGATCGATCACACATTACTCAAAGAGGGGCAAATGTAATCACCTAAAAATGGTCATCTAGACTATTAGCCCCCTTCTCAGCGTTTTGGCTAAATTAATTTAATCATTTACCTAGACCAAATCGCTAATAATCAATTTATTTGATTATAACCTATAGTTTGACTATGCTATCCTAAGTTCATTATTTGACTAAAAGAACATGTCCCCTTTTAATTAAATAAAACACCCCATTCTTCTAACCCACCTAAAGTGCACACATAAAGTCATTTTTCTATTTTGCAATTAAAAGAAAAGGCTTTGTGACTTTTGTCTTATATGACAAGTCAACTTATATTCTATTGGTTGACTTGTGTGTGCACATGGATCACTCCTCTTTTTGAATTCCACCGTTGATCATCCACCATCTTCATCTTGATCTCTACCATCCATACATCTTTAAAAGGGAGAGAGCTTTCCCCCTCAATCCTCATCTTTTGAGTATTGTTATGCTGCAGGTTTTCTAATAGGTTTCTTTGGAGCTTTGTAGAGAACTTATATTTCTTGTCTACATTCTCTCATCCATGGCATCATGGCATTCTAGCTTAGCTTAGCTTTTATTTTTACATGTAGCTTAATCTCGCATAGCTTAATAATGGTATTATAACACTCTCATACATGTTTTAGCATAGCTCCACTTTGCATCTCATTCTAGCTTAATCTTCATTTGCATTGCATCCTTGAGGAACTCCTTGGGACATTTGCATTCTTGAATCTTGTCTTTGGAACCTCCCATTGCATGGTTTACTAGCAAGAAGAGTATCTCTAAGGCTCATTTGAGAGCCCTTGAACTTGAAATACACTCTCTTACACTCTATGGATAGGGAGCTCTAAGCCGGCATCCAAGCATTCCAAACTCATGGAATCGTTTGGATAGAAAGGTTTAGAGTGGGACACTTTCAAGTGTACACCAAGTAGTCTGAACTTGATCAGCAATGGTGACTCGGTGAACACTATAAAACTTGACAATAAACTGAATCACTTGGTTGAGACTGCACAACTTGATCAGCACTAACACTATGAGCTTAGTATAAAATAAATCACTTGGTTGAAACATCCTAGCTTGATAAACACTAGATTCATATCACTAATGTTGTGAACTCTGTAAACACTAGAGAACTCAGTTTGTACTATGCAACTTGGTAAACACTATGAAGCTCAGTTTACATAGATATTCATCAACTTGGTAGTTACTACTTAGTGTGAACTGAATATTGATTCTAGAACTTGGTAGCCACTATAGAACTTGGTAGAACCTATATTACTTGGTTAACACGATAAACTACAAGATAAGATTGGTGGCTGCCAACCATTTGATTGAGAGTGAGTCACTAATAAAAAAACTTGACTATAATGTCAACAATAGATACAATCAATTCAAGTTCTCCCTTTATCACCTTGCATGTGGCTGGAAACCTTGTATTTTACCTCTTTCTTTACTTCAAGAAGGTCCTAAAGTAAGATCTACTGCATCAATTTGTAAAATATGTTAATCAACTTAGTTGACGTATGGCACTAGTCTTTCTTCTTAAGTAGCTTTGGATAGGGGTATCACCACTAGTTCACCTCTAATATTCATGTGCATCCCTAGGTAAATCTTTTGTGAGTATATTAACTATCTGTTCTTTTGTATTCACATATTTCATTCTCACTTCTTTGTCTTGAACTAACTCTCTCAAGTAATGATACTTGATTGCAATGGGCTTTGTCTTTGTATGCATCACAATGTTCTTTGATATGTTTATATCACTTGTATTATCACAATAGAGTACCACAAGTTTAGTAATTTCCTCCTTCATTCCTTTGAGTAACCATTTGATCCATACCACATTTGTGCAATTCACTATAGAGCCACATATTCAACTTCAACAGTAGATTGTGACATACAATTTTGTTTCTTACTGGTCCAGGTCAGCAATCTCTTTCCTAAGAAAAATGCTCTATCACTTGTACTCTTTCTTTCATCAATGTTTCCATCCCAATTAACATATGAATAGGCTCTCAATTCAAACTTATCTTTTTTCTTCTAGTATAGACCATAGTCTTCAGTTCCTTTCAAGTATCTCATGATCCTTTTAAAAACCATTAAATGATTCTCCTTAGGATTTGTAGAAAACTTTGCAACAATTCCAATAGTTAATGGAATGTCAGGTCTACTATGAACTACATATTGCAATTTGCCAATCATAGACCTATTTAATGTTTGAATAACTTCAATGTAATCATTAATTTTAGATAATTTGTGCCTTGTCACCATAGGAGTATTAAAAGGTTTTGAATCCTCCAGACTAAAAGTTTTCAATATTTCCTTCACATACTTGGATTGAGTGATGTAAATACCATATTTTATTTGATATACTTGATGGGCTTCCAAAAGACCATCTATTTGAGTTCTTTTTATCTTACTTTTAAATAGTTATTTTGCAAAAAGTCATGACTTTATAGTTTCAAGGAGATGAACTTGTGATTTGTGTGTGTGTGTGTGCGCGCACGCGTGTGCACACGTGAAGACATTAAGTAGAAACATGGATAGTTTAAAGACACTATATTTTCTTGGATTCATAGACATAAATGGTATAATTAAGTAGTTATACATGTTGATAAATGTTTCCTTGTCTATGCTATATTTTGGGTAGTTTTCCTCCTATAGCCATAGGACTTGCAAGAGTGTCGATTGGAACTTTACACTTTTTCTCTAATATTGATGATGAGAATATATATGTATATGGATGGTTGTGTGTACATTGATTATTTTTTAGGTTCTCACTATGGGTATTCCATGATTGACATTTTAGTGCTTGAGTAGTCAAAGCCAACCATGGATTTCTAGACCTTCGCAAGTGGGGCAAATCATTTATTGCTTTCTATTGTATAGAGAACATAGATGTAGCTTCCACAACTTGCTATATTCCAACAAGACTTATTTATGGTTAATATTGTTTCTATTTTGAACTTTATGAGTATGTAATTGATTCTCATTAATGGAGCGACCTTAGATTTAGGAAGTAGTTGTAGTTTACCTTAAAATAAAGACTGTTGTAACTTTGAGAGTAGTCAAAGATGTAGAATGAGTTGATTTTCATAGCAACACTATTGTGATACTATTTTTCAATCAAGTGTAATCTTTCTCCATGAATGAATAGAATACACAGTTCAAGTTTATATATCTTATCTTGATTGTATTTCCTATTCACTCATCCAAGGGGGCCCACTTGGTGAGTGAACTAATTTATTAAGATTATATTTCATTTCCTTGTTTGTTTCTAGGTAAGGTAGAACTTTGTTGCTCCTACATCTACTGATAACAGAATTGGTGAACTATTTCTGTAACATAGGTGGATGGAGTAGGTTCTATCCATGACTACATGCTTTGTTAGAGTAATTTCATTTACTAGTTTTAGATTAGTTTTCCTAAAGCTCATGCATTTGAATTCTACAGGTTAGTCTTAAGGTTGAGAAAGTTTAAAGCATATAATTTGTGAATATCATTCCAAGTTTACATCCCTAGTTGATAAATAAATGAGACCAAATAATTCATATAGAAACCAATTAGGTTGTCTAATCCTGAATAGGTAGTCCATTGTTGTAGGTTTCTGATACCATTATTTGGCCAACTATTTTTGTTGCCATTTTCAGGGATGGTGTTAATTTAAAATTATCTTAGTAGTTGCATTTCTAGTTCTAATATTCTAGAGCTTAATATTAAAGCATTTTATGCATAGAAGGAGAGACCTCCTTGGGATATTTCTCCCTTGTAATGATTAGGAAGATATTTTTAATCCTAGGCCTGAAGAACCTCATAGCGAGAATGAAGAAGAAGAACCCTTTGAAAATATATTTGTTGCTACTCAAGAGAAAATACCCTCATCCTCTGAATATCCTCACATTTAAATGGTCTTTTTGCTGAACCTAAATACCAAGACAATGCACTTTCGCTTGTTATCTATCAACCACTATCGCTAGGTCCTCCTCCAAGAATGGATTAGCCTTAGCCTCAATCTACATTAAATTTTCCTATCCCCACTTAGCAAGGTAACCAAGATTTTAATAATATACGTACTGCTACATTACCTAAGTTCTATGGCCTCATCACAGAAGGCCTTGAGATAGTCTTCCTCTTTGAGTTTGACATCCTTTGTAGGAGCTATGACTACATAACTGATGCCCATAAGTTGAAGTTTTTTCCATCTACTCTAAAAGAAGATGCTCTAAGATGGTTTATGGGGTTAGGTACTAATTTTATAGTAGTTTGGCTTGCAATGAGCAATCTATTTCTTTGAAAGTATAGAGAATACTATAGTGATTGAGATTTGAAAGGGGATGACATTTTTAGAATTTCTAAAAAGGAAGAAGAAACCCTGGAGGATTATGTCTCAAAGGTCATGTTCAACTTGCAATATAATACACAACACTAGTTGAATGAGGAATAAAAAAAGACTCTTTTTTTGGAGGTGTGATTGATAGAAGTATTAAAGCCTTAGACCTTATGGTAGGAGGAGACAATACTCAGAAAAACTAGGTTGACAAAAAGAACATTTGTCTAAATTATTCAAGGGCCACTATGAAGAAAGGTAGGGGACTTAGAGACCTACCACATTAGTCTAATGGTGGTCAGGAGTATCAAAGATGGAGATATCCAATCTTCTATCTAATTTCAAACAAGACATTTTTAATGATGTAGCTACATAGTTGGACACCATGCAGGCAAGAAGGATGAAGTTGATGCCATGTTAACATAATACTATTTGCATTATAGAGAGAATAAAAGGAACTATAGATGAAAGTTTTTTGCAAGCCTGGAGTCACAGCCAATGCCTAATGAGTTTAAAGTCATTGATGAAAATGGAAAGGTTCTCTACATTTCTCAACAAAGGCCATGGGCTCAAAGACAAGGTATGCCACAAGATCCTCTCCAAAATTATTATAGTAACAATTAATGGAAAAATTCTTAAAATATTGTTTTTAGTGAAAATAATAATTGGCAATAACCCCAAAAAGGTTGGCAACAGCATTAGTAGGGTTGGAAACAACCCCAACAAGGTTGGTAGCAAGCATAGGAGGGTTGGAAACAACCCCAATAAGGTTGGCAACAACCCCAACAAGGTTTGTAGAAACCTCAATAGGGTTGGCAACAACCCTAGCTAGGTTGGCAACAACCTCAAAAAGGGTGGCAACAACCTCAAAATTGGAATAACCAACCTAGTCAACAAGCCTTAATGCCACCACCTTAGTAGAAGGCTCTAATATCCCTCCTAAAACCACTAATACTCCCCCTGAGTAGACTTAGTTACCAGTTTAGCCTAATCCTAATCCCACTAATACCAAATAGCCAACACAACAACAAAGCTATGTTATTTCCTTGAATGATATCTGCTTAAGGTTAGGCACTACTCTTCCTTCATCACAAAATCATATAATAACTAAAGTTAAATATTTTCTAGCTAAACAAGTGAACGTGTTAGTCCAATAGACCTCTCCTATAGCCAAAGAGCCCATGTTTCCTCATAGGTGGATATAACAGGGCTAGCTTGCATAAAACCAAGCAATCATTGATGTACTTAATTAGTTGAAGTAGATGATAGTAAAAATACCATTATTTGATGCTACTAAGGAAGTTCCTTTCTATACTAAAGCTATCAAGGAAGCATGTATCAAACAATATGAAAGAAAGAAGAAGAATCCAAAAACTATTCATTTCTTAGGATACTTGTCTAATTTGATGTTCTAGAAATTGATTGTACTCAAATATTTTGACCATGGGAGTGTTGTGGTTACTATAATCATTCATGGGATACAAGTTCAAAATTCTTTAGTTGACCTAGAAGCATCCATAAATGTCATGATAAAAGAGGTGTTATCTCAAATTCATATCATTGGTCTCTAAGAAAACCAACCATACTTCAGCTCATTGATAGTTCTACTATCAAGCCAGATGGGATGATAGAAGATGCCATAGTCACCATAAACTCTTGGGAATATCTAGTAGAATTATTTGTCATTTCCCCAAAGGATAATGTCGGTAGATATCCTTTAATTCTAGGGAAACCATGGTTATCCACAATAGATGCTTATATAGCTTGTTGGTCTGGGAAGATTACAATATCCAATGATATCCATACTAAGAACCTAACTTTATACTCCCCTTCTCTGCCACTATTGCAAGATGACTAAATAGTTTGGGCCAAACTTGGGTGGGTATGTTCTAGAGGTCAATTCCATTCATCAAATAATGATGATAGTTTGAGAGTCACTTTTAGCCTCTCGGGAAGAAGATGAGATAATTTTATCCATTATTACGAATGAGTATGGAGTAGAGCCTCAATTGTATCCCCAAACTCACTATATCCTTGAAATCATGTTACCACCTTTGAACACACCTTAGCATTTAGAAGCTTCCCAATTCCTTCAAAAATTATTACCTCATGAGGTGAACTTTTCTCTAATTTTTCAACTCTTCATGGTAGTGTACACTCAAAAGTGTCACACTCTAAACCCTTCTATCCAAACGATTCCATGAGTTGGAATGTTCGAATGTCAGCTTAGAGCTTCCTATCCCCGGAGTGCAAGAAGCTAGTATTCAAGCATGAAGGCTCTCAGAAAAGCCTTAGAAATGTGCTTCTTGCTAGTAAACCATGAAACGAGAGGTTCTTTGAGACAAGAGCAAGAGTGAAAATGTCTCAAGGAGTTCCTCAAAAATGCAATGCAAGTATGGAAACTAAGCTAAGATGAGAATGCAAAATGTAGCTATTCTAAAACATGTATGAGAATGTTACAATACCATTATTAAGCTATGTGACATTAAGCTACATGTAAAAATGAAAGCTAAGCTAAGCTAGAATACCATGATGCCATGGATGAGAGAATGTAGACAAGAAATAGAAGTTCTCCACAAAGCTCAAAAGAAACCTGTTAGAAAACCTGCAGCATAACAATATTCAAAATGAGGATCGGATTGAGGGGGAAAGCTCTCTCCCTTTTAAAGATGTATGGACGGTAGAGATCAAGATGAAGATGGTGGAATTCAAAAAGAGGAGTGATCCATGTGCACACACAAGTCAACCAATAGAATAGAAGTTGACTTGTCATATAAGACAAAAGTCACAAAGCCTTTTCTTTTAATTGCAAAATAGAAAAAGGACTTTATGTGTGCACTTTAAGTGGGTTAGAAGAATGGGGTCTTTTATTTAATTAAAAGGGGACATGTTATTTTAATAAAATAATCAACTTAGGATAGCATAGTCAAACTATAGGTTATAATAATATATATTGATTATTATCAATTTGGTCTAGGTAAATGATTAAATTAATTTAGCCAAAATGTTGAAAAGGGGGCTAATAGTCTAGATGACCATTTTTAGGTGATTACATTTGCCCCTCTTTGACTAATGCGTGATCGATCTGGGAACACATTATGTCAAAGAAAATAGAAAGCCAAGTAGGCAATGATAGATATAGATATCTGATTTTGAAGAATGAAATGTAGAAAAAGATAGCAAGTCCTAAATGTACAGCCTGATAGTGGTAGTATTGAACACTAAGAAAAGATGATGTCAGAATTCAAGAAGAATGCTAACACTTAGCAAAGTAGATAGATCGAGAACAAGTGAAAAGATCAAACAAATGCTCCTAAGAAATAGATAGCTGTAACAATCAACAATAGAGCATTTCTGCCCCCTCGGGATTGAAATTGAAATGAGGTAAGGGGATGCAGAAACTGGCTAGACATGAGAAAATTAGAATGGAGAAATGTCCAAGATGAAAAATAGATGATTAGAACCCAAGAATGACTATAAGAAATTGATAAAATGCCCTAGTTTGACTAGAGTTGACCTTGAAGGATATAGCATAAAAATTAGGTCAAAATGAGTAGAAAGGTGATTTTAGACATGAAATAGTGAATTGAAGTAGATATGAAGTATGGAAATGATGATGACATGAAGAAATGAAGATGCCCTAGTGATGATTCAAAGATTAGACCTCAAAAGGTTAGCTAACTGCTCAGAAGAAAGTAGAATTTTAAAAGACAATCTTGACCATCAAGATGAACTCGAATTTGGATTTCGATCTCAAAAATGAATCTAGGATGTTGAAATTATTTAAGAGGTCAAAACTTTATATAATGTGATGATAAGATAGAAAAGAGATGAAGTGAAAGGTTAAGAAGGTGAAAAGACATGAACAAGAAGAAAGTAAAGAAATATATAAAAGGAGTTAGCCGATATGTCCACAAAAAGATGAAGAGAGAGCTCTCCCCATATGCAAGAATGCAAGACTAAACTAGAAAATGAACCTAAAATGCAAGCTAATATGCAAAGTGGTTTACCAACAAGAAGTGGATAACATTTAGACTCTTAATTTCATCATTGAGCATTTATTAGGGACATCATGAGATCATAAAACCATCACTAGTATAACTATGAGGATATGAATATGATCGATATCAGATAGGTATGTGGAAATCCAATCTAAGCATCAGAGACATGTAAGTCAAGATAACTACATGATTAGATTCATTAAGTTTAATTTAGCAAGATTACACATGTATCAAGGCATGAGTGCCAGGATAAACCCCAAGTGCGATATTGCAAAACAATCAAGGATGATACATTTGTAAGTCAAAATGTTGAATAGGTCAAGCATAAATGCTTACAACACTATAGACAAACAAAGTATACCCACAAGCAAAAATCAAGAAAACATGCCCCATGCCCCTAGTCTTCTAGTCAATGACATCCTCGAAAGCTTATTAGGGAGGGAACACAAAGAAATCATCATAGATAGCACACAAAGTAGATAAAGATCAGCATAGCTTAGTTGTTTAAGTGTTAAAGTGTGTGTGTGTAAGTCACTTGGCCATTTCTTCAAGACTTGATTCTGATAGTGAGAAATATCATGACATCGAAGACCGTAGGTAAACTATCTGAAAAGTGTTGAAAAACACTTGATGTCAAGATGGGGGAAGTGTTGAGAAACACTATTTTGTGAGTTGTCAAAGAAACCCTAATGCACAAGAATACCTCAAAAGGCTAAGCAACTATGCCCTCACGACGAGAACAAGAAACAATTCCAAGCCAGGAAATGTGTAGCGAAGTGGATGATTGAGACTAATAGACATAGCTGCAAGGGTTTCAAGTAGTGCCTGTTTCCAGGTTTTCACCACTTGACAGATTTTTTCAAAACTTTTTTCAATTTTTTTGTATTCTTAAATTTCTTATTTTTTTTGTGATACATCAAAGTGCCTATTGCTAGGTTTTCACTAAGATGATCTTTTTTTCAAGACATTTTTTTATTTTTAGGATTTTTTTCTGGATCGTATATGATTTTTTGGATTTTTTAGAAGGTTTTAGAGATTACTAGTTCTCAAGAAAGATCACATTATATTCTCCCAATGTCTAGAAAGGTATAGGATATGATGGAGCAATGAGCCAGTGGATAAGGAAAGATGCATGAAAAAAGAGTATGAAGCAAGTGAAAGTGATCCTCAAGGACTGACTCCTCAAGAGTACCCAAGCTAGGGAAAGAGGTGAAATAGTCATATGAAGCATGTTTTGGATAAACAATGGAAGTAATGAGAAAGATAGCATGTAGGATAAGCAGAGAAGCCAATAGGTGATATAGCATGAAGTGTATAGTCCAAAAGAGGAGCCATGTCAAGAGACCTATGAGAACCATGTTTCATTTATTATGATCGACCAAGGGGTCAACTAGATAGGATAGTAATGGGATAGAACAATAAAAATAAAGCTCAAGATGGAGGCTATGAGGGAATGATAAAGCACAAATAGATAATCTCATGGATAAGATAGCCAATATGCAAAGATAGCTCAACATTTTCAAGATCAAAGAGAGAAGAGGGGATAGATGGATGATGGAAGAATTACGCATGATGCCTGTTTGCCAGGTTTTCATCATGGTACTTATCCAAGATGCCACAAGAAGTAGTTTTCACCATAGGATAAATTTATTCCTCTTTACTTTTGCTACCAAGGTGCCACAAGAAGTGGTTTTCACCAAGGCACATTTTCATTTTTTTCATTTTTTCTTTTTTTTTTTTCTTTTTTTTTTTTTGAATTTCTAGAAAGAGCTGAAGCTGTTTAAATGTAGATAATGCTCCTATAGAAAAGATAAGTCATGATAAGCCAAGACCATAAAAAGGTATGCTCAAAGATGTTGATAGGGTGATGAAAGAGAAATGGTAGTAGGAAGAGTATATGGAGGATAATAGTTCATGTATAGAAAGTTAGTGTAAGCTTTAGAGGATTTCATGAGGGTAGTTGAAATATTGTACAAGATCAACATTGACACACACCTTGAAGGGTATTGGAATGATGGAGGAATCATGGATGAAGTAGCTTGAGGTTTAGATGTATGAGGTGCTAGAAGAGATTGGAAAAAAGTGGAGTGGAAGGCTTTGGAATAATTTTAGGAAGATTTTTGGAAGAAGATGGAATGGAAGCCTTTGGAAGCTTGAATGTCAACTTTGAAGTATTTTCAATATTCAAGTCTTTTAAAAGAGACTTGGGAATCCATATAGCTTTAAATTTTCCTTTGGATACTTCAAAACACATTTCTTCAATAATGGGTTTAGGAACCCATATTTTCTTTGATTTAGCTTTTTTAATAGTGGACCTTTGTGGTCTCTTTTGTGCATTATCCTTCTTAGCATTCATATGTCGATTAGATGGGACATAGTGATCTTTCTTTTTCAATGGATTCTTATGTTTATTCTCACTTCCAAAGGACTTGGGATTTGTGGATGAATAAGGATGATATGACTGGTTTAGATGTATAGATGGGTGAAAAGTCATCAAGGATGAGTGTCTTTGTTGATCTTGAGGTATTATAGGAGAGCTAGGGAATGAGCTAGGAGTGAATGTAGGAGATGGAGGAACATAAGGCCCCAATATGGATGGAAGGTTTGAAGGCTTTAGCTTTGATGGATGAGGACCAAGGATAGATTTAGAA
Source organism: Cupressus sempervirens (assembly GCA_028749045.1). NCBI lineage: Eukaryota > Viridiplantae > Streptophyta > Pinopsida > Cupressales > Cupressaceae > Cupressus > Cupressus sempervirens. The sequence continues at coordinate 591,561,467 of CM053789.1, read as the reverse complement.
GATGCAAAGGGATAGTGGGAAGGGATATCAACATCTTTAGAATGAGCAACATGGTCAAAGCCATCAATAGACTCATGATTACCTTTGATAGGAACAAAATTTTTAATAGAAGCACTAGAAGCTTGACCACAATTTTGAAGTGGATATGGAGAAGTAGAACATGAGGGGATGCTTTGATCTTGAAAAGTAGCTTTGGATAGCATATGAAGAGAACTTTTCTCATAATTTTCAGTAAGCTCAAGGGAGATAATGGAAGTGATATCTTCATCATACTTGGGGGATGGAAAAGACATAGGATATGGAGGGGTGAAATTTTGAAGATGAAAGGGTGCTTGATCTTGATCTTCCTTGACATTTATAGATTTATCTTTTTGAGAGTCCTTTTGACATGGAGCCACTTCTAAGGAAAAGGGAGCATGAAGAGTGAATGGAGTAGTGCTTGGATTAGGCATAGCAGTGCATGAAGGTTGAGGATGTTTAAGATTGGTAGCATGGAAAAGGTTTTCTGCCAAGTGAAGATTAGCTTGAGTTTCTTTTAGAGGTATCCCTTGAGGATACACGTATTCAATGTGGAAAGCATTAGGTTCTTTATTTGATGGAGGCATGCTGGAAAGATTTGAAGTGTTGGGAGATGCATGAGTGTTGGAAGAAGTGGAAGATGTAATGGAGCCACTACTAGACATAGGTTCATCAACGTAATCTTGCTCAAGAGAAGTATCCTCAGCACATGAGTCACTAGATGTTCCAATAATTCCATTATCCATAAGATCTTGGATTTTATGTTTTAGCTCAATGCAATCTGAAGTATTATGCTCATTATGTCGATGATAAGAACAATAGATATCCAAGAATGGATTTCCATATGAGCTAGACTTAGGTAACATGATGATCTTATTGCCAAGAAGTTTTTGCAATGTGTCATCATAAGAACCTTCTAATGGAGCAAAAGTTCTATTAGAAGTATGTCTAGAGTCCTTTTGTTATTTCTCAAGTGAATGGTATGCATCAATGTCTTCATCATTAGCTTGGTCAAAGATAGGTCCATAATGAAATTTTAGCATAGGCTCAAAGGAGGTATCACTTGCTTGTTCTTTAAAGAGGTCTTTAGATCTAGAAGATGAAGACATTTGATGTCTTGAAGTAGAGCATGTAGACCTAGAAGAAGAGGATGACCTCAAAGAATGTGAGTCACATGCATGTAAAGACCTTAAGGAAGATTCATGTAATGATGCAATCTTCTCCTCTAACCTTTTCTCAAGTTTAGACTTCATTTCTATCATGCGCTTAGAGAGATGAAGGTAAGAAAGATCATTTGTCTCTTCTAGTTCATTATATTGTGCATATAGATCTTGAAACTCTTTAGTGACATGGAGGATATCATGATCATCTAGATTCAGTTGAAGTTTGGTAGCACAAGGTTTAGATCCCATAGTTTTAGATGCAAAGCCAAGCATAAAAGAGCCTAGAAGATAACTTGATGTTGAAACTATAGGAGGTAGAGTGTTCACTTGCCAATATAGTAGAGAGAGATTAAAGTGACTTGTCAAACAATATGTCCAAGAAACTTATGACATGAATGACTTAGGTCAATAGCTAGGCAAGATGCCAAAATAGCCAAATAGATAGAGCAAGTGAACAACTTTCCCAACCCAAGAGTGTAGTCAAGAAATCAAGGTAGCCATTTTAGCAAAAGGATAACTAGCAAGCATGCATAGACCATGAAGACAAAAAGACCAAGAGCGCTAAGACCAAAGAGCCACTTTAAGCATGTTCAAAAACTAGAGACATAGAAAATCAAAGTCAAATGATGAGACTCCCCTTATTAAGCAACACTAGAAAATGTTTGCACTTGACATTTTGACTTGGTTGAAAAATTTTGGCAATAATTGATAGGATAGCAAATTTGATGTTCAAAAATAATTTCTTTCCAAGCAAGATAGTGACACGTGAAGTACTCTTCAAACAATCAAGCAAGGGACAAAGCAACCTTGCATGATACAAGCATATGTGAGGTCTTAAAAGAAATCCGTATAACTATCATCATGTGTATGTTCCAAATATTTCCACAAGTCTAGCACATTCAAGAACACATCAAGCAATATCTACGTTGAAGTCATGGTTCATTACTCAACAACTTGGCCCACGCTTGATGCTCTTTCACCTCACACCAAGTGGTTGCCCATAAGAGATATTGGCTTTGTCATGGAAATGCCATAAGCATAACCAAGGGAACACATATGGTGAGTGTAAATCTTGGGGTGATCCGGGTAGTCCACTAGGATCAATCCTTGCACCAAGAAGTTGAGTGGCTAAAAAAGGGTAGTTACCAACTTAGGATGTTTAGATAGGGCTTCCATTCATAGTGTTCCTCTTGCTCCCAATCACGAGACACCTCACCTTGCGATGAGTAACCGATCTCGTGACCACAAGAGTACCTTAAGAATTCTTGCATAGTGATCTCTCTATGGTCAAAATCCCATAAGTGATCACACTAGGCGAAGACAAACACTATTTCTACCAAGGTTTTGTGTCCTTGATAGCTTTGAGTTTATAGTGGGTTGGAAGAGCTAGGTAATCGGCTTGTCCCCACTTGGGTCATTCCTCTCAGGTTGTTAGAGAGCAGGCCCTCTAAAGGATTCTAACTACACAAAGTGGATCAACTTTTGAAAGTCAAGATTTTTGGTTCACCACAAGGGTGAAGAGCATACTCTCCTATTCCAATCATTTTCTCCCAAACATGCCAACAAGATTCAGTTACCCCTTGCTTTTGAAACCAAATGACAAGTCAAGATTTCTAATTCACCACAAGGGTGAAGAGCATACTCTCCTATTACCAAAAGATTCCAATCACAAGTTTTATGTGCCTATAAAAAATGAAAAATTAGTCAATTCCACACATGAAAACAAAAAAGAAAAAAATTTTGGGATTTTATGCTTTGGGCAGCCCTACAAACAATGTTAGTAGCCCTTGCGAATTTGAAGCTTTAACATGCGTTCTTTTTATGCAATGTTTCAATTTTTTTTCATAAGGATGGAAACCTGTAATCACAACTTGTTAGCACCAAAAGTTATTGTGAAATAACATAAAAATCTGCAATAAAAAGTGGCGAGTTTCCTCAAAAATCCAATTTATCTTCCAACCAAGTGCATGCAAAGAAAGTGCAAGTTAATCACAAATGTTTTCATTTTTACTCTTTGATTTTGACCTAGTCAACAAGATTGGACTTGTTTGCTATGATTTCGCATTCAAAAATAAAAATGAAAAGAAGAGACCCCTATTAAAAATCAGAGAGATTTCCAAAAATGCAAGAAATTTAAAAAAATCTCTTCATTTGCGCTCTAGAGATCGATTTTGTCAAAATAGGCCAAATTTATCAAATTGAGTTTTTGATCCTTAATACGGCCTCAAAATTCAAAATACAAAGAAAGAACCTGCATTAGAATTGAAAACCCTTTCTAGAAATGTAAGTTTTTCTAAAAAAGATGCTGATATGCGACCAGAAATAATTTTTTATGAAAAAAAATATATATATCATAACTTTCGCAAATCATGTCAAAAGGCTCTAAAAATCGGACTGAAACATTTTGGATACATACCCAAGTTAAAAAATACATTTCAAAATCAAAATCCAAGCGGTTTAAAAGATATGATCAAATCTTTAAACCAACTATATTTTTGGCCTTCAAACCAATCTGCTTATGGGTTGGCCTTAAAATCAAAGTGATAATCCTATAAAAGCACTTAATTAGATCCAATATGTTGCTATAAAAAAATTAGAGATGAAAAATAAAAGCAAATGGAGCTAGAAACTTGATTTGAGCCCCACGGTGGGCACCAAAAATGTACACTCGAAAGTGTCCCACTCTAAACCTTTCTATCCAAATGATTCCATGAGTTGGAATGTTCGAATGTTGGCTTAGAGCTCCCTATCCATAGAGTGCAAGAAGCTAGTATTCAAGCATGAAGGCTCTTAGCCAAGCCTTAGAAATGTGCTTCTTGCTAGTAAACCATGCAATGGGCGGTTCTTTGAGACAAGAGCAAGAGTGCAAATGTCTCAAGGAGTTTCTCAAAAATGCAATGCAAGTATGGAAACTAAGCTAAGATGAGAATGCAAAATGCAGCTATTCTAAAACATGTATGAGAATGTTACAATACCATTATTAAGCTATGTGAGATTAAGATACATGTAAAAATGAAAGCTAAGCTAAGCTAGAATTCCATGATGCCATGGATGAGAGAATGTAGACAAGAAATAGAAGTTCTCCACAAAGCTCCAAAGAAACCTGTTAGAAAACCTATAGCATAGCAATATTCAAAATGAGGATCGAATTGAGGGGAAAATCTCTCTCCCTTTTAAAGATGTATGGATGGTAGAGATCAAGATGAAGATGGTGTATGATCAACGGTGAATTCAAAAAGAGGAGTGATCCATGTACACACACAAGTCAACCAATAGAATATAAGTTGACTTGTCATATAAGACAAAAGTCACAAAGCTTTTTCTTTTAATTGCAAAATAGAAAAAGGACTTTATGTGTGCACTTTAAGTGGGTTAGAAGAATGGGGTCTTTTATTTAATTAAAAGGGGACATGTTCTTTTAATCAAATAATGAACTTAGGATAGCATAGTCAAACTATAGGTTATAATCAAATAAATTGATTATTAGCAATTTGGTCTAGGTAAATGATTAAATTAATTTAGCCAAAATGTTGAAAAGGGGGCTAATAGTCTAGATGACCATTTTTAGGTGATTACAAGTAGATAAGGTCATTAAGATGGAAGTTGGTCTAGGAAGAGAGCTAAAAGTTAGCAATGCCCTATCACCTCCCCATTAGAAAATTATATTGTAGTTACTACAGGAGAATCAAAAAGTATTTTCTTGGGACTACACAGAAATGAAAGGATTGAATCCTAAGCTCTATGCTCACAAAATCTACATCATTTCTAAACTTAAACCTATTCAACAACCTCAGAGGAGAGTCAACCCTATCCCAAGGGATAGAGTAAAAAATGAGCTCCAAAATTTGTTAAATGCTAGTTTTAGCTACCCCATCTCTGATAGCCAATGGGTATCATCCCCAATTATAGTACCAAATAAGGGAGGAAAATGGAGAGTTTGTTTGGATTATAGGGAGCTCAATTTAGCCACTAAGAAAGACAACTTCCCCTTATTTTTTATAGATCAAGTTCTTGACAACCTAGATAACAAGAAATATTTTTCTTTCCTAGATGGTTTGAGTGGTTATAATAAGATATAAATAGCTCTTAAGGACACAGATAAAACAACCTTCACATGTCCATGGGGAATGTTTTCCTACTTAGTTTTACCTTTGGGCTTGTGCAATGCCCTAGCCACATTCTAACAATCTAACATAAGTATCTTTTCTAATATATCTACTGACTATATGGAGATTTACATGGATGATTTAACTATTTATGGGACTACTTTTGATGAAGCAAAGGAAAACATAGTAAAGGTACTCAAGAGATGCCAAGATAATATTTCCTTAAACAATGAGAAATGTTACATGATGATAGAAGGATTTGTACTCAAGCATTTCATCTCATCACAAGGCATCCAAGTAGATCCAACCAAGATTGAGGTTATCAGTACCTTGCCCATGCCAGAGAAGTAGAAGGATGTGAAAAGTTTCCTTGGACATGTCAGGTACTAGAGGATATTCATTAAGAATTTTAGTCAAATTGCCACACCCCTTTATAACCTATTAAAAAGGATTCTTAATTTTCCTAGGACTTTGAGTATACTACATCTTTCTTGCCCCTTAAAGTGGTTCTCACCACAACACTAGTTTTAAGAGGGCCTAATTGGGGATTGCCTTTTCACATTCACACAAATGCCTTAGACTATGTTGTAGGTGTTGTGCTATGTCAAAAGGAAGACTCATTTGAACATGCTATTTATTTCATTAGTAAAAAAATTTCAAGGTGCAAAGTTCAACTACATAGTCACTAAAAAAGAGCTACTTGGAATTATGTATGCATTGAATAAATTCACGCACTATATTACTAGATATAAAATGTTTGTTCATAATGACCACTCTACTATAAAGTACATATTGAATAAGCCTATAATATCAAGAAGATTGGGTTCCTAGTTGCTACTTATGTAGGAATTTGATATCATAATAGTAGATCATAAGCCCAACAAGGAAAATGCGGTAGCTAACTTTCTCTCTCAGTTACATGTCTCTGATGATCTTGTAGCCATTGATAATAGTTAATTAGATGAACATCTCTTTCTTTTATCAGAACAAAATCCATGGTATCTAGATATTGCTAATTACCTAACCACAAGAAAGATGCCAGTTCACTTCTCTACTAAAGAAAGGAAGTTATTAAAAAAAGAGAGCTTTAACTGTTCTTGGATTTTTGGATTTATGTTTTATATTAGTCTTGATCAAGTAATATGTAGATACATAAGGGAAGATGAAATATATGATATCTTAAGGGAATGTAATGATGAGCCTTGCAGAGGTCATTTTACTGCCAAGCAGACAACCTTTAGAATATTTACCATTGGGTACTATTTCCCAAGTTTACACAAGGATACCGCTTGATACACAAAGAAATGTGATAAGTGTCAATGCATGGGGAGACCCATGAAATTAGGTGAAATGATCCTGTAGCCTTAGATAGTTGTTGCACCCTTTGATAAATGGGGGATTGACTTTATAGGTCCTATTGAACCCTCTTTATATGGTAAATTCTATATTTTAATTTGCCTTGATTATGTAACCAAGTGTGTGGAGGTCAAACCCATAAAATATCCAAGAGATAAAAATGTTGCCAAGTTCTTATATGAATCTATCTTTACATGGTTTGGTGTCCCTAGGGAGTTGACATCTAATCAGGGAGCCCAATTTGCAGCTAATGTGATAGCTACTCTAATGGAGGAATATACTATTTAGCATGGTAAATTATTATCCTACCATGCACAAGCTAATGGAAAAGTAGAGGTTACCAACAAGGAGCTGGAAGCCATTCTTAACAAAATAGTAGCACTCCATAGGAAGGCTTGGGCCACACTCCTTCCTAAAGCTATTTGGTCTTACATAACCACTTGGAAATCTACAATGGGTTTCACTCCTTTTGATCTAGTCTATGGTAGGTCAGTTGTAATGCCCATGGAGTTTGAATATAAGAAATTAAGGACTACTTTGGAGCTTGGTATGGGTCTTACTATTTCACAACAAGACTGAATTCTAAGTTTAACTGGCCTTGATGAATGACACAAATTTGCATTAAATAACACAAAACTCATCCAACATCAAGGGAAACAATGGCATGATAATTTTATCAAGGATTAAATTTTTGGTGTGGGGGATTCAACACTTCTTTATGATTCTAGGTATTAATGCAATCTAGGAATTTTTCAAGCTTGTTGGTTAGGACCATATGAAATTATTGTTGTGTTTCCAGATGGAGCGGCCCAACTATCTATTGTTGATCTTGTTTGATTCAAGTTACTTGTCAATGGTCAAAGGTTGAAATTGTAACACAAAACACAAAGTAAAGTAGAGTTCTTATAGTAGTTCTCCTCTACTAATGGAAATACCTATCTTGTAGCCTCTAGAAATGAGATTTTCTCTCATTTAAGTTCTTCTCTTTAAAAATTCTTGTCACCCCATAATAAATACATTCTTTATGAAAGTAATTTCTCTACCATACACTCCACCTCACCCTCTCTCTCCACCATCTTTCCATACCATCCCATCACGCCATCAATGTAGGTGATCTTTTTTAGAGCATTTTTCCTATAGTGCTCTCCAAGTTCATGCCACATAACCTTGTATATATTTTATTTTATTTATTCTTTATTAGAAATTTGTGTTTTTTAAATTTTCTACTCTTGCATACCTTGGCTTGGTGGTACCCATGCTCTTACTTAGTTTGGGGAGAGGGGGATATTCATTTTTCAAAAATATCAAATCACATGTAAACTTTGATTTTTTGTCATTATAAGATGATTGTCATCACATGTTTGATGACCTATCCTTTAGTGATTGCATCATTAATGAAATTAAAGACATTAAAAGTTGAAGTTTAACTTTTAATGATATATTAGCAACATGTTTAGGATGGAATACCTTGAAACAAGTGGAATATTATGAGATTCGATGCAAGTAAAGATATATTTAGATTTCATACATTAAAAACTTTAAATTTCAAGAAGCACATAGTAATTGTACACCAATTTTTTCTGTCTATAACATTAAGTGCTGTAACATTGAGAATTTTGTTGATTCACCATTGTTATGTTCTATGAAAATCAATATTATTCAAATATTTATTTTTCATAACAATGGAGGAGGTCTTCAAAGATATGAGATGATGGATCAAATGGTTTTGTTGGGAGATGTGTCCAGTTGTAAAATGTTTAGAATGAAACAATGGTTAGACTACTGCCTAATTCTTAAGGGGTTTGATGATGAGGTTGCTCTTCAATTTCTAAACATTGTTAGGCATGGATTTATAGTGGTCAAGGATCTAAAAATTGAATTTATAGGAAATATTGTGGTTGAAGGAACTAGTTTTCCCCAAGAAGGTGAAAAGTGGGTGAAGGATTTTTATTTGTGTTCAGCTAGGGCATAGTTTAGTTTGCACCTTGAACCTCCATTGGACATAGATAAGAAGCAAGGAACTTACATATTATCTTTTCCCTTGAAATTAATGCAGCCAACTACATTCATCATCCAATATTTCACTTGTGAAGGGCACTACAAGTACTTGCATGGCCTACATTTCAAAATTATGGCTCATCTTCGGCATGACAATAGAACGATAAATCTTCCCAATTTCCTGTTTAATATTATGAAAAAGCAAGCTTATTTAGTTTAGTCAGGAAAAGACCAATATGTTTCCCATCATTGTTTGATAAAACTAATTATGGAAAGGGAATTAAACAAACAATCAATTGGGACATAGGAATAACTCCTACAAATGAATGAGGTAGAACCTAGATTGGTTGGCCCTAGAGGCTAGGGTGTTGGGTGTAGGGAATGAACATCCACTAGATTTTGCAAATTTAATCTAAGGATACAAAATGTTCTTGAAACTTCTCCCTCTAGTTCTAGACCATCTACGAAAACAATTTAGAAAGCTAATGCCTCCTTTCTAGCAAGAAGAGAAGTAAAAATAAAGAAACTATCAATGCACCTTAAAACCCATTGTCTATAAAGACTAGGTCCACTATTAGGGGAGAAAAGGGTAAATCTATGGAATCAAAAGAGGAAAAATTAGAACAAAAACCTTCTAGTGATAATAATATCAATGAAACATTACACTTGCATGGGGAAGAAACTTTAGAAAACCCTCATGAAGCAGATATGGAAGAAATGACCACTAGTAGGAGGAAAGAAAAGAATCCTCCATGCTTGTCTACACCCCCTACAAGAAGAAGTGCAAGGCTTTATGAAAGTAATAGGGTTTTTGAGGCTTTTATTCCAATAGTTAACCTATAGTCCTCTAAGTTTATGAAGGAGTCCTCTTCAGAGGGAATATTTCAAAAATATATAGCCAGTGACACTAACAACTAGAATCCACAAACAGAAGTTAACCTTAGTGTTAACTATGTAATAGTAATGAGGATTCTAAAGAGTCTGAAGACTTTGTAGAAAATCCTATTATGCAAGGCACTTATGAAAATTTAAAAGACCTTCCTTTTGAGGAATACCCAAAATTTAGACAAGAAACTATTGAGGAATTGCTAGAAAAGCTTAATTAGGATGGATTAGAGAGGTTGGCTAAAGAAACAATTGAGTCTAGTAAAAAGGAAAATGTAGTGACAACACTTGTTCTATGGAATGAAGAATCCTCCATGCCACAAAATACCATAAAAGTTCCTCACCTAGAACTTTATTGGGTAGAAATTCTCAATCAAGAACCGTTTCCACTACCTAATTTGTCTGTATCCCTATCTATAGGGATAAATTTATACCAACAATTATTGTGGGAAATAACACAATGGAAGTTAGAAAAATTGAAATTGAAATGTGTCATTGATGAGGAAGACCATCAAGTAAAGAAAAACTCTAACCAAATTTAAATTGTGGATAGATGGATGGGAAAAATCACAAGGTTGATTCCTAAGCTTATGGTATGTAGATCACCATCTCTCGTGTATGCATTATTCCTAAAGGAACAACTTGTTAATTTCAAATTGACAAGAATTGTAGAAAGTCTTAGTCCCTCTATTTCAACTCCTCATGAATTTTAGGATGCATTCCAGTCCATTGCAATGACTCTAAGGAAATTTTTGTGTGAATTATATCTACATAACTTGGTACTACCAAATGATACAATGTCAGACTCACTCCTTTATGTAGGAGATGTGCAATTGAGAGTAGTTATGTCTTGGATGCAGAAAGAAATAATAAGGGAACACCAAGTTGCACCATATACAAACAATGAGATGACAATTCCTTTTCTTATGAGGCCTGTAGTTCAAAATTCTCGATGAACATTTCTAGATTAGATTTTTATTCTAGGAAACCCAAGAGAAGCTAATAAGGTATACCCAGTAAGAGAGAAAGCCTTTATAGATTAGGAACAAAATTCATCTTTTGACATTGAAATATCAATTATTGCTTCAAGACAAAGATGGACATAGATGTCACATGATCTAAAGATAAGGGAACCTCACTCTCTACACAATTTAACTCTTGCCACTATAAGAGTCCCATGGTATATCAATTTTGGGAAGGAGTCTGTACTAATACTAGTTTCCATTCAAATTTTGGCCTCCCATACTCTTGCAGCCATTACTAGCAATGAATAAAAACACAAAGGATCATGATATGTCTACCAATGTTTAGCGATGGAGAAAGCTCAAATAAAATTATGGATACTTTGATTATGTTAAGAATGAACTTGGGGAAAGGATAGCTAGTGATTGAAGAGTTCATGCCAAAATCTAGAATTTCATGGTTGTAGGAGACCAACAATAGTTCAATTGGGGAGAATGATGGGCCTCCAAAAGACCATCTTTTTGAGTTCTTTTTATCTTACTTTCAAACAAGTATTTTGAAAACAATCATGACTTTATGGTTTCAAGCATATGAACTTATGATTGATATATATATATATATATATATATATATATATATATATATATATATATATATATATATATATATATGTATGTATGTATGTATGTATGTATGTATGTATGTATGTATGTATGTATGTATGTATGTATGTATGTATATGTATATATATATATGTATATGCATATGTATATGTATATGTATATGTACATATATACATATATATATATACATACATATATATATGTATGTACATATATACATACATACATATATATATATGTATGTATATATATGTATATACATATATGTATATATACATATACATATACATATATATATACATATATATATGTATGTATATATATATGTATATATATACATATATATGTATATATACATTTATATATATATGTATCTATATGTATATATACATGTATATATACATATATGTATGTATATACATGTATATATACATATATGTATGTATATATATGTATATATACATATATATACAGATGTATATCTATACATATATATATACATGTATATATATATGTATATGTATATATATGTATATATATACATATACATATATATATACAAATATACATATATATATATATGTATATATATACATGTATATATATGTATATATGTATACATATGTTATACATATATACATATATATACATGTATATATATACATATATATATATATATATGTATATTTGTATATATATATGTATATGTATATATATACATATATATACATATACATATATATATACATGTATATATATATATATATGTATAGATATACATATATGTATATATACATGTATATACATATGTATATCTATACATATATATATATACATGTATATATATATGTATATGTATATATATGTATATATATACATATACATATATATATACAAATATACATATATATATATGTATATATATACATGTATATATATGTATATATGTATACATATGTATAGATGTATATATGTACATACATACATACATACATACATACATACATACATACATACATACATACATACATACATACATACATACATACATACATACATACATACATACATACATACATATATATATATATATATATATATCTGTGTGTGTGTGTGTGTGTGAAGACATGAAGTAAAAATATGGATAGTTTAAAGACACTATATTTGATTTAATTTATGGACAAAAATGGTATAATGAAGTAGTTATACATGTTGATAAATGTTTCCCATCTATGCTATGTTTCGAGTAGTTTTCCTCCTATATCCATAGGACTTGCAAGAGTATTAATTGGAACTGTACACCTTTTCTCTAATATTTATGATGAGAATATATATGTATATGAAAGGTTGTGTGAACATTGATTATTTTGCAGGTGTTCACCACAGGTATTGAAGGATTGACATTTCAGTGTTGGAGTAGTCAAAGCCAATTGTGGATTGTTAGACCTTCGCAAGAAGGTAAAATCCTTTATTGCTTTCTATTGTATACAATGCATGAATGTAGATTCAATAGCTTGATATATTATTGGAAGATTTATTCATGGTTAATTTTTCTTTTTGTTTTGAACTATATGATTATTTAATTGATCTTCATTAATGGAGTGATCTTAGATTTAGGACGTAGTTATAATTTTTCTTAAAATAATGATTGTTGTAAATTTAAGAGTAGTCAAATTAGTAGAATGAGTTGACTTTCATAGTAGTACTATTATGATACTATTTTCCAATCAAGGATAATCTTTCTATGTGAATGAATAAAATGTACATTTCAAGTTTATATCTCTTATTTTGATTGTATTTCCTATTCACTCTTCCAAGGGGGCCCACTTGGTGAGTGAACTATTTTTTTAAGAGTAGATTTCATTTCCTTGTTTATTTCTAGGTAAGGTAGAACTTTGTTGTTAGAAATATGGATTACTAAGAGGGGCAGAGGGTGAAATATTAATCTACAAACTTTACTTGACAACTGGATATTATTACTTACTTTAAACCATGCATAACAAAGCAATAAAGCAGTGCTGAATAGTAATTTAGTAACAATATACAAACATAACTCATAACACCATATTTTGTTAACTAGGGAAATCTTGGCCAAGGGAAAACCTTCGTGAGGATGATACCCACTAGATAATATACTGATATATAAGTTCCTTGTTAAAGGATGGACCCTATTAGGAGTCAATGAGAAAATTTAGTATAAAGAACCCCTGTTAGGAGACTTTAAATCCCTGTTCAGATTTATGGTAGAATGTATGCAAGAAGAGCCCACTGCTCAAACATGTAATTTCAACTACAAGAAGAGCTCACTAGTCAAACAAGTAATTTATTATTATTTTCTTTCCTTGATCGATCTCTAATCTTTAGCTTAATCTCAGATCACTAGATATGTCATATAAAACTTTTCATATATTGCTTACACAAAAGTTTGCTCATCACAATTTACATTTCACAATTATATCATCTTCCAAGATAACACTCTTCTTATCTCAAGAAGTCCTTTACATAAATACCATGCCTTAACAAAAATTACTACTAGGTAGGATAAGACCATAATTCACTTTTCCATGTTAAAGTAAACATTTAGGATGTCAATCGTAATTGGACAAGTAATTGTTCTGTAAAAAAAAACAATTTTTTCATTCAATTCAGTTGTCCTAGTTCATCAAAACATGACTATCTCTATTCCATATAGTTTGTACAAAATTTTGAGGTTATACACATCATCACCAACATGTATACAATCTCCATGTTACTTTTGTAGTCATAATATGATGTCAACAACATGTTATAAACAAAACAATACACTATTGTACATCAAATTCTATACTTAAACAATTTTTTGATTACCAATCACTAAGTAACTTTATTTTCAAAGTTTCTTGTGAACATGTATATTATGTGTTGCCATAAATGACAAAAATTACATATCACTATTGGCCAATTGTCAACAATCTCCCTCTTTGGCATTGATGGCAACAAAATAGGGAAATTTGGCTAAGTGACGAATACAAACTAACCAACATATAAATATTACATTTATTAAAACTTTTTCAACTTTACATATGCTCCCTCTTACAATATACTTTACTAATTTTATGCACATTGTATCTTTCCCTTTTGTATCTCTCTCAATCGTATCTTCTTATTATTGTATCTCTCCCAACAATCTCCCTTTTTTTTATGTATACAATTTTGACATGTATCTCTCCCCCTTTGACATCAATGAAAAAGGTTAGAATGCCAGGCTTCTGTCCAAAAACTATCAAAACTACTATCCTTCCTCATGTTGATATTATCTTCATACAATCATCAAAAATAGTCTTTAGGTTATCCATATCTTTTCTCCATGTCTCTTTGGTAGACTTGACTGATGTGATAATTTCACATAAAGCATATGATGCAATCTCAACTACATTTATATTTGAATACAAAAAGTTTGAATATGTGTCCTTGGCCTTGACACATTCCTCTAGCTATTTCTCAACTAAAGATAATTTCATAGCAATTCGTTCTCTGAAATCAAATGTTCTCTTCAAAATTTTCTCTTTTCAAAGAATATTGGCAACTTGACCTTCAAAATCATCTACTTTATAAGATGGATGCTAGATTTGGTTGTACAAAGCCCCTAGCTCACTCATCTTTGTCTCTATCTGACTATCAATATCTTTAGTTAGTTTTTATGATAAGGTACATTCACATACAAATTTGTCCCTTCCTATTGACATTTCCAAAGTTCTTTTTATACAAGTATCAAGATTAACTAAGTCATTCTTGATATTCTAAAAGATGGTGCTAAACAAGTTAGCATCATGGGAAGTTTGAGCCTTTGTCTTTACAACATTCAACAAATTTGTAAACTCTTTATCAAATTATTTTAGCACTACTTGTGCCCTCTATTCACAATCTGGTTTTGTATGCTAAACTACCAATATATAGTGTAGTCTATCTATCACTTCCATTCATGTTTTTTGTAAGCTTTTTACTCTCCTATTCTTCTCAATTAGCTTGGTTAGTGATGAGATCATATTCATTTGATCATCATCATCGGTAGATAAACTAGTAAGAGAGAGAAGAGTAGATGAACTAGATGGTTTAGTCCCATCTTCCCTCTATTTCTTTGTTGCTTCTTTAGTTCTTCTCTCTTCCTCTTATTTCTTTTGTCTTTCCTCTCTTTCTCTCTTCTCTTCCAATATTTTCTTCTCTTCTTCCTTAGTTTTCTTTTTCCTCTCTTCTTTTGCAATCCTTCTCTTATCTTCATCTTCCTTTATTTTCTTATCTTCCTCAAGCAATTGCTCCTTGGCTTCTTCTATTTTCTTCATTTTTATTTCTAGTAGCCTCTTCTCTTCTTCAATTTGTTTCAACTTATCCTTAATGTCTTTGGTCTTTGGTACATCTGGTTTGAAACCACCAAATGGATTGGTATCATCGATGTTAATGGTAACATTGGTTAGATCAATTTGCATGGTGTCACCACTTACTAACACTTTCGAGGTTCTAGGAGCTAGAGGAGATGTTGATTGTGACTTTGACATCATTTGACTAATTTTTGTTGTAGTCTCTTTTCTTAACTTATCCTTTTCACCAATCATAAATAAAAATGGCCTCAATTTATTCCTCACATATGGAGCGATGCTATTTAATAATCTTTTGATTTTGTCTTCATCATCAGTCTTGCAAATGGTTCTAAGCATAGAATTCTAAAGTTCAAGGTCTTCTTCCCTTGTAGGAGCCTTCTTTTGAATAAGCCTTTTATAGACTTTCTTTTTTATAATGCTTTCAAGATCTTTCAATTTCAAATTATTTGATACAATAAATCTCACAGTAGATATATCTATCTAATCTTTCTCAAATTTGTAGTATAAATCATTGAACTTTTTCATCTAAAAAAAGTTATCTTCATTTGTAATCTCTCTATTGATCTTCTTAATCTTTGGCTTCCAAGGTTGTCGAGCTTTTTCTACTACTTGCTTACACAGAGTCACCTTTTCTACTTGCTTGGTTTCCTATTCCTCATCCTCTTTATCACTAGATTCAATTGTCAACAATGCTTTCTATCTCTTTCCTAGTCTTGTGGCTAGCTTTTTGACTCTCTTTGTCTTTGTAGACACTACTTCCACTAATCTCTTAGACTTTCTCTTTTTTTCACTAGGTTGAACATCAGGCACTATTGGATATGGAATTCTCTATTCCAAAGATGTCTCAGCAACTTGTTGGCTCCCGATTTAACAAGGTTTAAACAACCAAGTATGCAAGGCAAGAATGCGTCTATGGGTAGCTATCTCCAATAACGGACACACTTCACCAAGAACCTGGGCCAACTATAAGGCTAGACCCTTCTTCTTCTTTAGGCTCTGCAAAACCTAGGCGGGTGGACCTATAGATTCTTTATATGGTACTAGTTATCAAAGCATACACTGAATCTAATATGAAGTAGATAAAACCCTTATTTCTCTTCATAACTCATGAAATAACATTAATCTACAGTAGCTAAATGCAGATCTATCTAGAAATCTCATAAGATGAGTGAGGGCATTCTATTATAGCTCTTCAACATGAAAGGGGAAAAATGTTTGATTATTGATGTTGATATGAGCAAGACCCAAATATAAGCAAAAAAATCTAGTGATCCTATCTCTGACCAGTGCCTTATCTATTGGGAAATTAAATGAATTATAACCATACATCTTCTAAAAATCTCAGACATATTACTACATCCAGATCCCTGATAGCCTTCACCTTGTGAATAGACATCTACTTCAGATTTGAATCCCATACTCAAATTATCCCATCATGAAATATGAAAACCCTATGATAAACACCAAGCAATTACATGGCTCTTTGTTCCATCTACAAGACATTTTAACCACATACATTCCAAAATGAAATGCAACCTAATTCATGCTCTTGGTTCACAAATTAGAAGAAATTACACATCCATAAACAAGAGACAAGATTCAAACTAAATTTGAAACCCTTTAGCTGCACTTTATTTGTTTTCCTTGAAATCAAATACATGAAAGACGTACAGAAAATAACTCATTTATCACCTAACAAAATAGAACTATCTGCATAAAACATACATGCTACTCAATACAACGGAGAAATGCTGAAGAATGTGGTCACAGTCATGGGAATGCATCAAGAACTAGATCCAAAACCTTGGTATCACAGTAATGTGCCAATTTTCTCCAAAGAACTAGAACCTACTGGTTTCTTAGTCACAAAAAACTGAAAACCTTACAATGGATCAAAGAAAGAAAGATATAGAAGAGAAAGAATTCTCAAATCTGATCTTTACTTGACAAGTGTCCACTTGAAATTCAATCTTTTGGCAACTAAAAAATTCTTCCTTCCTTCTCCCATTTGATCTGATTTGATTTCATAATTAATCTATAACAAACTTGCAAAATATCTCCTACTGAATGATGAAATCCTTTGAGTCACCAAAATATCTGATTTTCACTGAAGTGCTTGGTAAAATTAAAATTTTACTAAATGAATATGTTCAAATTTCAAACCAAACTATATTTTAACTGCCCTTTAACCATATTCAGGTCATTACTATGTTAGAAATTAGTTCTGATCTTTGATTACCTGAATACAGTTACAATCTGGGAACCTGGGACAAAACCTTGAATAACCTAAACCCACTATATCATGTGCAAAAAATAACCTCAGAATCAAAAAGTTCATCTTCTGACAATTTTGGTGGTCTATGATAAGGCATACTTTGCATACCAGAAGCCTCCAAAATCACAATTTGAAAAATTCCTCCTTTGCCAGAAACTTCAAGTCTGTGACTCTTCAAATTTAAAATTTGGAAAATTTAAATTAACCTAAAGTTTAGACTTTAGCTTAATTGTCCTTTGAATTTAAAAATCCTGCACGTCAGTCTCTTGATGAAATAATCTTAAAATGAAAATTTTAAAATCATTTTATTTTTCCCAGGTTCTTTAATTTTAGGTCAACTCTAGGTTTGACTAATGCCATGTGTCAGCATATCATTGGTCTTACTCATTGTACAGTCATCGTCACTATCTCACTATGTTAACTTTCATGCACCTTCCTTTTGGTGAGATAGTGACTACCATTATATTTTCCATGTGTCATGATCTCCTTGTTCATGCTACAATCTTGCCACATCATCTCATGCTGAGACCCCTGCCACATATCGGCACTACTTCCACCCTCGTTATTTTGCCATGGTTAACTAGCGAGCACTTCTGATTGGCGAGTTAGCGACACCCGCTTGATCAAGACATGTGTCACCATCTCCTTCCTAGGTCTATTTCCTACCACCTCATCACATCAGTTAATTTGTTTAAAATATTGCTTCATCATGCTGACGTCAGTCCACCTCATCCGGGTTAGGTCCCACTTTATCACTCACAGCCTCCACAAAAGTGCTTTGTGTTTAGATACAATGCCTTTTGCATGATATTGTATTTAAATATTAAAAGTTACCCTCCTATGAGCAATGTGGGATAATTTCTTTTCACATACTCTATACTACATGGCTTCCTATTACTTTGGCGACTTTAGCTTTTTGTTTTTTGCTCCTTTCACATGGGTTCTCCTTGTAAATGCCTCTTCTTGGCATGAGATAATTCATCGCCTATTCACTGCATGGAATTAGCTTGTGTGGAGTGCATTGTTTTCTTGGTTCACTTTGTAATGCATGAGGAGAGCTATTGTAGACATGGGCAGCCTTCATCTTTTGCCAGGGCTTCATGGCATCAAAGTGAGCCCTTCTACTCAATACATGAGTAATTCACTGTGCTTGGACAGAGATTTTTTTTTATATGGCATGGCTTGCTTGCCGTAGGGAACTTTGTCCTTTCTTTTTTTTTTAAAACTAACTCTGCCCCTATTCTCTTTCTTCACTTCAATATGATGGTTGTTGGATGCATGGAGATTTTTTTAGGTGTTAGACTCCTTAACATTGATTACTCTGCCAGTGTGGGTGCTTCCTTTAGCAACGTCTTCCTCTTTCACACAATCGCTCTCCTCTTAAAAAATGTTGACTTCCCCTTTGGATGTCATGGGAGCTCCTCTTTTGGCCCTTGCTAGCTGCATTTATTTAGCATAGATCTCACATGATCTTTGTAGATGGAAATCTCCCTTGTTTGCATGTTGTGGGCTGCCTTCTTATTTGGAAGCATTGACTTTTCTTGGTGTGGCCTAGCTGGTTGGTGAGGCTTCTACTCTTTCCTTTGCTTGGGGATGCTCTCTTTAATGCTCACTGTGACTTCCTTTGTTTGTAGCGACTCCTCCTTTTGAAGTAGATGCTTTATCCCTTTGTATCATGCATTAATTTACTGTTGATCCTACGGCTTTAAAAATGTGTGAGCTACTTATTCTACAGCTGGAGTCCCCTATTGCTCTACTTTATTCCTTAACAGTTTGGATTACTTCACTTCCATGTGGTTCCTTTGTAAACTTGGTGATTTCTATATTTATATGCTCATGAGAAGGCAAACAATCTTGTGGGGGCTTAAAAAGAGTTTTGAAATAGTTTTTTAAAAGAGGAACTTGTGAACTCATTTTTCCCAATTGTGAAACTTCACTCCATTAACCTCATAACTGATCGAGCAATAGGTTTTTACATTTCAAGATATCTACCTGAGGATGAAAATTCTTCAACAATGAAGCTTTCTCATTCTAATCTCCCAAGTATTCAAACTGCACATATTGATTGCATGAACCTCTGTAACAATCCTCATTTGGATACTTTTCTTCTCCAATTCATTTTTGATATTCAAACTCCAGTTGTAAAAACTATAACAGGCATATTGTGTACACCATCACACTCCAGATTTGACTTATATGGTAACATCCCATTCTTCAAAGTTACCTCCTACACAAAATCCATATATTGAAAGTTTAAAACATCTCGAATCCTTAACGGTTGTCCCAACTCTAATGAATTTAGTCAAGCCCCAAAATGGGTTTGGCTAAAATTTTTTTTGTTTCTGGACAACTAATACTCCAAACTGACCAACTAAACATCTAAAACTGATTAGAATCAAGTTTGATCATTGAACCATCATTTTAAAACTCATTTTACTGTAGATTTGCAAATTGTGAATTTCATGTCAAGAGGTCATTCACTGGCCTTAAAAACTAATCTAAACATCTAAAAGGGCTCTAAAAACTGACACATTGACTCTCTATTCCATATAATTTCACCCTATTAGATCTCATCCTATGATGAATTCCCAGTCAAAAGATATTGACTGTTGAAGTTGGCCTCTCAGAACTGCCTGCAAGAAAACATGTCAGAAAATGACAAAATGGGTTCAAATTTGGCCTTGAAAACTGGGCAAACTGACACTTGAGAAGATGAAAACTAGGGTATTAAATCTATGTCATGAGGTGAATATAAATCTAGGATTTAGGCTCATGAAGAACAACATGATGCATTTGGCAAATAGTCAAAGTAGGCTACTTGGATTTGCTGACTGGAGACAATGGTAGGAAATCATTTTTTGCAAAATGGAAATGACCTGGAAAAGTGTGCAAATGGATTCATCATGACTTGCAAACTGACACACTTGAAGTATTTCCAGAGGACAACATAGTGGTACAATCCATTTGACTTGACCAATCAATGATCAGGAGATATGACATCACAAATAGGGTTACCAATCAATCTGCAAATATTGACACTAGTAGAAGATAGAAATTTCATTTGGAATCGCATTTGAAAACTGATCAAATAGATTCTTCATAGGTTGAAACTTGAAACATAATAAGCTTCTAATGTTTACAATACAATGCAATAGTAATTTTCTTATTTTGGTCAATTTTTCAAAAGTTATAACAAGTCAAATAGGGCTTCCCAGAATTGTGAACATTTGCAAATGAATGAAAACAGTAACTAACCAACTTCAAGGGATTCAAAACCTAGTCAAACAGACTCAAAACAACTTGAAATCTGAAACATAGGTTCTCAAGTATGGAAATTAGACACTCCCAAAGTAGAAAGTCACAATCCATTTCTGGGTACGAGATATTCAATGGCAAACATAGCCTCCTATTTCTGTTTGACAGGTGAAAATGCAAATTTGAAACTAGCTCAAAACAAGGCTTCACAAATTAACTCAAAATGTTAGTTTGACTTCATGAAATGCTTAGGCATGCTGAATGAAAGGTGCTAGAAGCATTGAAAACCTCTTAGGCCTCAAATGGGCAGCCGAGTACAAATGCACTTTAAAAGTGTTTAAGGGCTTGATTTTTTCAATGGTTCTCAAAATTGACCATGCAATTTTTAGTCCCAACACAACTAATATGGACAAAGGTTGTATATTCAATATAGCTTTCTTTATTGTCTATCTCACAACCTTAAATTCACTCTCTATCATTTTGACCTCTAATAATGCCTTCTTCATTATTGACTCAACTTTCTTATGTAATGCCTTCTCCAAGGTTGCTTAATGAGCATGTTGAGTGAAATAGTAATCTACAAACTTTAGTCACCATCAAGATATTATTACTTACTTTAAACCATGCATAAAAAATAAATAAATTAATACTAAATAGTAATAGTAATAATGCACAAAGATAACTCATAACACCATATTTTGTTAACTAGAGAAACCTTGGCCAAGTGTAAACCTTGGTGGGGATGATACCTACTAGATAATATACTGATATATACATTCCTTGTTAGAGAATGGACCTTGTTAGAATTCAATGAGAAAATTTGGTATAAGAAGTTCCTATTAGGATACTTTGAATCCCTATTAGGAGATTCCAACCCTATTAGGAGTTGTGGTACAATGTATGCAAGAAGAGCTCACTGCTCAAACAAGTAATTTAATGTTATTTTCTTTATTTTATTGATATTTGATCTTTAGCTTGATCTTAGATCACTAGATATCTCATCTCAAACTTCACATGTATCACTGACACAAAAGTTCACTCATCACAATTTGCATTTCACAATTACATCATCTTCCATGATAGTACTCTTCTTATCTCAAGAAGTCCTTTGCATAAATACCATGCCTTAACACAAATTAATACTAGGTTATCTAAGACCATAATTAACTTTTCCAAGTTGGATTAAACATCTAGGATATCGACCCTAATTGGACAAGTAATGTTTTGTAAACAAAACAATTCTCTGCTTCAAGTCTATTGTCCTGCTTCATCAAAACACAATTATCTTTGTTTCATATAGTTTGTAAAAACTTCAAAATTTATACACATCATCACCAACATGTATAAAATCTCTGTGTAACTTTTCTAGTCATAATATGATGTCAACAACATGTTATAAACAAAATAATACACTCATGTAAACCAAATTCTATACTTAGACAATTTTCTTATTACCAATCACTAAGTAACTTTATTTTTGAGGTTTCTTGTGAACATGGACATCATGTGTTGCCATAAATGACAATAATTACATATCACTATTAGCCAATTTTTTATATTTATTTCTCCTACAACCATTGATAACAGAATCGGTGAACTATTCCTACAGCATAGGCATATGGAGTAGCTTCTATCCATGATTGCATGCTTTGTTAGAGTCATTTCATTTACTAGTTTTCCTAAATCTCAAGCATTTTAATTTTCTAGGTTAGTCTTAAGGTTGAGAAAGTTTAATCATATACTTTGTGAATGTCATTCCAAGTTTATGTGCCTGGTTGATAATTAAATGAGACCAAATAATTTATTTAGAAACCAATTAGGGTGTCCAATCCTAAATAGGAAAACCATTCTTATAGGTTTCTAATATTATTATTTGGCCAACAATTGCTTGCAATCCAACAAAGAACTTTATCTCTCCATACATAAACATCCCAAAGTCTTTCTTCATTTCATTTTCAAATGTCTTACTTACATAATGCATTTTGTCCTCCAAATATGATATCATGAACAAATATTTCAGCTAGTGAAATTCCTTTACCTCCTTCTCTCTTCAAGTATAGATTGCTATTGTCATTAGTCTTTTCAAAACCAATCTTCACAAGATAGTTGTGAAGCCTTTTATACCATTTTTTGGGAGATTTCTTCAAACCATATAAAGCTTTGTGTAATCTACATATCATGTTCTTATTGTTTGGATCAAAAAATACTTATGGTTGTTCTATGTAAACCTCCTCTTCTAGTATACCATTCAGAAATGTTGGCTTCACATGGATTTGATAAACTTTAAAATATTTGTATGAAGAGTAAGAAAGAATAGTTCTTACTCCTTCGAATCTTGCAACTGGGGAAAAACATCTCTCCATAGTCAATTCCTTCTTCTTGTGCATACCCTTTGTAAACTAATCTTGCCTTATTCCTTGTGACTTGACCATTCTCATCCATATTGTTTCTATACACCCCCTTGGTTCTAATCACATTCTTGATATCTAGTTTGGGTACTAGATTCTATGTTTTATTCTTCTCAATCTAATCAATCTCTTATTTCATGACTTTACTTCAATCTTCATTCTTTAATGCATCCTTCACTAACTTAGGTTCATGCATGGTTAAAAAACATGTGTCATTTCTCAACATATTCCTTGTCACTGGTATATCTTCTTTATCTCCAATAATTTATCCATCAAGGTGATGTCTTCTACCATATTTTTACAAGCTTAGCTCAACTCTTCTTTCTACAATGCATCTATCAATCTTAGATTCATTGTGTACTTTTCTATCACATAACTCAACATTCCTTTCATGTAAACTAATATTAGTATCAGAATGTACCTTGACTTCTAATTGCAACTTGACATCCATTGTGTGTGACTAAATAATCACTTATTCTTGTTGATTAACAACTCAATTTGCAACATTATCATCATCAACAGACATGTCTTCATATTAGTGCATGAAGGTTATATAATTCTCATGTTCCTTCTTTGGTTCATCTTCATGCACTTTTGTATATTAATCAAACATTAAATTTTCACTTTCCACAACTTTATTAGTGTTAGTATTTAAACACTTATCAGCCTTACTTCTAGAAGAATAGCTAGGAAAATACCTTCTTCACTTTTAGCATCAAGTTTACCATTTCTGTCATCCTCAAGAATGTAACATTTTCTTCCAAATACCCTAGAATATTTGACATTGGGTGAGTATCCATACCATAATTAAAAATGTGTGGAATTTGTATGTTTCTTGACTGACACTTGATTCAAGGTATAGATAGTTGTATTGAAAGCTTCTCTCTAGTATTTGAAAGCAACATACTTCTCCATCATCAGTGTTCTAGCACAATCCATTATAGCTATGTTCCTCCTTTCAACAATCCCATTTTGTGGAGGGGTCCTAGGTGTAGAAGAATGTCTTTTGATTCCTCTATCATTACATATTTTTTCAAACTCATTTTAAGTAAACTCTCCACCTTTGTCATGTCTTAGACATTTCAAGTTGTTTCCAATTTCCATTTCAACTCTTCCTAGCTACCACTTAAACATTTGAAAAGCATCAAAATTTTCTTTTTAGAACATTATTGTCATCATTCTTGAGTAATCATAAAAAATTAGGCTAATGTACTTGTCACCTTTGTATCTTTGCACATCAATTGGTCCACATAAATTAGTATGAACTAATTCAAGAATTTATATTAAATAATGTTTTACCATTAAAACTAGACTTTGTCATTTTTCTTAACTGACATTGTTTAGAAATCACATTATCAAGTTTCTTCAATTTTGCAAACCTCTGGCTCATTTCATCTTACTAATACTGACCAAATCATCAAAATTTACATGACGTAATATCTTGAGCCATAGCCACACATATCATCAAATTATACAACAAGACAAGTATCATAACTCATATCAAGATAAAATAGATTACCTCTAGTCTAGTCTCTAATTATAATTAGTTTTCCATCAGTATCATAGATCATAGCTTTTCTATTATCAAATTCAACTTTGAAACTTGAATTATTCAATTGTGACACATTCAACAAATTATAGTTAAGTCCTTCCACATAGTAAGAATTCTCACACATGATCCTTATTGATCCTTTTCCTTTAATCAAACAGGGTGCATCATTACCAAATTTAACACTATTTTCTTTGTAATACTCAAGGGTAATGAATTTACTTTTGTCTCCAGTCATGTGATGTGAACATCCACAATCAATGATCTATCTATCAATTTTGTTCACATAAGATATTAATATAGTTGCCTCATCTTCATTATATACAACTTCACCATAATGATCTTTAGATTCATCATTGGATTCTTCTTCAGTAATGTAACAAGCCTTCTTTCCCTTGTCCTTGTAGCCTTTGTTACTTTGATCTTTTCTACCTCTGAATTTGTCTATATTCTTGTTGTTTTACTTATCAAGACATCTTGCTACAATATGATCAATCTCATGAAAATTAAAGCATATGATGGGTAACTTACCTTTGTATTTTCCTTTGCCTTTGTCAAACTTCCTAGCTAGCAATACTTTTGATTCTTCTAGCTCTTCATCATCTATATCACTATCACTAGTAGTAGGTTTTACCTTTTTCCTTTTCTTATCTTTAGGCTCTTTTAGTATCATCTTAGCTTTAAAAGTAGATTCAACTTTTTTAGATTTAAAATCATCAAAAATTTGAAAGTTTAAAAGCAATGAGTCTACCAACCAGTCCTTTAAGGGTTAGATTACTACAAAGGGTACACCTTAGTTCCTATATAGAAGAGACTCTAATAGTATAGATAGGTAGTAGGGTTCACAATACATTTCTGATCACAGCCTCATCTTCAATATTTTCATTAGATCCTTGAATTGCATTAATAATATTTTTAATCGTTGCACAATACTAGACTATACTCTCATCTTCTTTCATTCTAATTTCATTAAATTTTCCTCTTAGGCTTTTAGCTTTGGATCTCAACACTTTTTTGTCTCCTCCATAGATCATCTTTTAGGGCATCTCACATCTTCTTATTAGAATCACATTGTTTGATGTTGTCAAACTCTGAGTAGCTTAGGGAAGATGCAATCTCCAACATTGCCTAATTGTTTTCTTTTATTTCAATTGATCAATAGTTGGGGCTCCAATTGGACCAACATGGTCAATGATGATAGTTAACTGTACATAATCTCCAAGACCTCCTAGATGTAGCTTCATCAAACATTTTCATGGAGGAAAGTTTTCCCTTTTTAACTTGGGCACCTCCTTTCTACACATCTTGATCTTAATCTTTAAGTACCTTCAAACTTTCTCTTCACAAGCACTTGGAGCTCTAATACCAATTGTTGGAATACTTTAGAATAACTGAGAGGTGGGGGTGGTTGAATCAGTTATCCAAGGTCTAAATGTACAAATAAGATTTTTAGTATTGCAACTTATCCTTATTCATGCATTGACCATTCAATATCTTAAACATATGAATATTATTGTCCTATGCCAAAATAACTTTGTATAAATGTAAACATGAAAAACCACAAAAAAAATCCAACATTTTGACACAAGGATTTTACATGGAAACCCAATTTGGGAAAAACCACCAATAACATGCTACCAATTTTTACTCTTCTGAAGTGAGCTTTGTGAGGAGCCAACTTTGTTAAAGGTTACAATGCACATCATTAAATGTTACTTGGTTAAAGGATTCCAATATCCTTATTAGGAGTGAGCCTTGTTAAAAGACTTTAGAACATTCTATTAAAATGTCACCCTATTAAATGATTTACTAATGATTGTTAGGTCAACCTTTGGACACCCTAAAATTGGCAAAGACCTAAAACAACATAAATTTCATTGAAAAAGAAAAAATCAAAGAAAAAATTATATAAACAAGCAAAGTGATGGACTTTCAAATCAATTGTGAGATTATATCACTTAAGTGATTAATTAATTAATCACCTATCAAATTCAAAAAGATCAAAGTCACTTTTAAAGAAGAAAATCAATTCATAAAAACTTAAAACAAAATAAAAATGGCAAAAAGGTAAAGACAAAAGTTAAAAGTAAATGCAAAATTTTAATAAATCAACAAAATCATTTATCCTCTCAAAAGTGAAATCATCCTTTTTGAAATTTTAAAAAATTGAAAATCCATATTTATCATTACAAACTAAGTCTGTTGGACTATTCCTCTTGGGGTCTTATGAGTTATTTTCAGTTTCACCATTATTCCCAAGTAAAAGGTAAAATCCAAATCCTTACCCCAACCCCCTTCTAAAATCCTATAAATAGAAGGGAAAATCAAGAGCAAAGGGACTCAAGTTTGTAGGCATCCATACTATAGGCATTTAGAGCTATCTTTTAGCATAATTTTTGTTAAGAATTAATGTCATTTTAGCTTTTATTTTTGCATCATTTTGATATCTATTTAACATTGTTTAACATTTTTTTTTTCTTATGCATGCACATATCATATAATTTTAGTGTTATTATCTTCATATAATTGGCATTTCATATAGATCTTCTATAGACTTAGCTAGATCTACATCAATAGCACACTCCCATTGTAGAATTGTCACTAAGATGTTGGTATGAAAGCAATTTTAGCAATTGTAGTTAGGGAAACATGAGATGTTTCTGGAGTATTTATTTAATAGTGATTTCTTGGGTCTAGATTAGTTCATTTTTATTTTGAATGCACTCTACACTAAGGTTTCATGAATACATGTTTCCACTATGTAAAAATTGGCACTCATCATGGGGCTTCATTCCAAAGCCTCATTATTTGTTAACCTTTCATTCTAATCTTTGAATCCATTTATAGATTTGTATATTAATCTTGTTTCTTGTGCATATCTGACTTGTTACAAGATTTAAAGTATTTAGGAAGATTCATAATAGGAACAACAACCTTTTGAAGATGTTTTCGAGCTCACAAATATCATATCTAAATTTTATTTGGCATTGTAGTGCTTCTGAACACTATTTCAATGCTTCTAAGTTATTTTATAATACATTTAAATTTTTTTTTAATGCATTTTCATTCTTTTATAGTGCATTATTCAAATATTTTAGAGCATTTACATGTTCATCTAATGCTTTTAACTAATCTTGTAATGTATTTGAATAGTTTTGCAATGCATATGCAAAGTTCTATAATGCATTTGATTAGAGGTATAAACTATGATATTTAACTTGCTAATCTAATTTTTACCTATTTATAGGTCTCTTATAGTTTTGATAGGAACTCCCAAGTCACTAAAATGGTAGATAAGGGAATGGAGACAATCCAAAATGTGCCTTGCCTTTGCTAGTGTCAAATTAGGTAGGCCTAAAACCCTTGTCAATTAGAGTGTGTAATTTCAAAATTCATAACCTAGGTTGTTTGATTTCTCTGATCCATTCATAAATAGGCCTATGTTCTCAACTCAATGAGTTGAGTAGACTACCAAACCTTCTGAAAGGGTCAGTAAGAATTAATCTACGAATAGACCAACACATAGACTAGATAGGAGCCTCTTGTCTTCATAGTTAAAGGCTCATAGTTGAACACTCTGCTTGGCATTTTTTAGAGGTTGGATTAGTAGGGGTATAATCTCACTCTTTTAGGGTGACCAAATTCTCAAACCTACTTCCAATTTCCATTTCTCCTTCTTTTTATTAGGTAGTTTATTTAGCCATAAAAAGGCTACCTCCTAAGATTTTCCTTACCAAGGCAAGTGAGAGGGAAAGTCTTTCATCTTGTATTCCTAATCAAATTCAAGTTAATCATGTTGAAAAGATATCCTTTACAAGAGATTGTACCAAACCTCCTTCGCATTAGTGAGAAGTTGTCTTTCACAAGAGAGATAAATTTGAACATTATTGGTTAAACAATAAAACCTTGTAGTCACTAGCCTTAACTAACCATTGTTAGGAAGCTATTTATTTTTTATAGGTTTGTGCATTGAATATTTAATTTTATTTTCATTATTGTGATTGGATGTGTTATTTAATACATGTTAATGAACTCCAGATTAGCCTCCTTCGTAGCTAATTCAAACATGACTTGAAACCAACCTTGAAGCAAACATAAATGTTGCAAAACACCTTAAATAACACATTTAAAATATAAAATAATTCATGTTACCAATTATCAAACACATTTGCATCCTATAATAGTGCATTTTAAAGATAAAACATTGTAGTTGATAAGTAGAACAATTCATTTGATAGATAAAATAGAGTGTATAAACATTCCTATAGCACATCTGAGTTTAAAACAACACTTTCACATTGTAGAAGAGTGTTTGGTATAGCCCAAAATGGTGCATATGATTAATTAAATAGAAAATTTTAAGATTCCTATAGTGCATACGAGAAAACTTGTAAAGTAGAGGGCACACAAGATACCCATAAACAAAGAACATATATGGGTACCCTTTTCCTTTATTTACACTCTGCAAAACTAAAGAACTCTCAAAGAAACCAACACCTTTAAGATCAAGTAAGAAATATTCTAACCCCACATAGGGACTTTTATCTAATAGACCTCATTACCTCAACTCTGTGCATCAAGTCAGACATTAAAGGAAACATGCATCCTTTCCTTACCTAACTTCATGAAATTGAGTCTTATCATCATTAACATTACCAGAAATCTTTTTGAAACATAGCTTGACACTTCAATATATTTGGTCCAAACACATCATCACATAATTAAAATGCATAAAAGTTATAGGGATCTCATCCAAATCTCATGCCATTGCAAAAAACTAGTATAGCTATAAAATAAAAGGAACCAAAAAGATCTCCTAATAGGTAAGTGCCAGAATAGAAAAATGAACAAACAAACCCACATAATCTTCAAATATCATTGAGCCTATTACACATATTGATTGTTTATCTACCACCTCTATTGAATAATTACCCTTGTTCAGCCAACAAAACTTAGAACCCTTTGTCAAAATGGTTTCATCTCAAGCCTAGGGAAAAAATAGCCTAGAAACAAAGATCAAGGATTTCCAACAAAATCCCAAACTTTTTGATATAATGGAAAGGATACAAAAATGACATAAAGAAAATTACTTTATATTATTGGCACAATAAGGTATAAAATTACCATATGACTTTGATATATCAAATCTCAGGAGGAATCAAGAAGATTTACCCCTAGAGGTTATCACTCAAAACCATCAAGACCTATAACTGGAGATAGAAAGACTAAAATGGGGAAAAGTCCAATTGGCTGAATTTAGTCTTAAGAAGATATTTCCTCTCTTGTTTGACAGAAACATCACCTTGACACCTTAATCATAAAACATGCAAATACCAAAATATGACAAGTATTTTGGCACATCAAATCCTCAAGGTCATCTCTCACAATTCTATACTTTTATGTATGGAATTTGTTCATGACATGACCTACCTTATGTGGCTATTCCATAGGATTTTTGGGGAATAATCCATGGAGTGGCTCTCAAAAATCCCCTCTAATATTAAGTCATTGGACTAGCTAGCTTTAGTTTTCATTATACAATACTCATACAACATTGAAATGGAGGTCATCATGATCAACTTATGTAATAAAAAACAACTCCTAGGAGAGTCCTTCAAGATATTTTTACAAAGATGGAGACATACCTTTGCTAAATATCATCAAGACATTCTAGAAAAAGAGAAGAAATATATCTTCATTAGTAGCCTCTCCAAACCTATGAACTATTGGTTGCAACTACAAGCTCCAAAAGACTTTAAAACCATATTAGAGAATGCAAACAAAGTATAAGTGACCTTGCTAAGAAACAATATCATCAAGCTATCAAAAGATGGAAAACGTTTCTCAAATAGCTCCTCACAATCACACAGCTCATCTAATTGATTAAGTGATAAAAATAAATCATTGTAGAGTAACAATAATAAAAACATGGTAAATGATAGGGTGGTAGAAGCCAATCATGGTAAACCACAACCTCACCACTATCCAAAACAATAATATCCAACTATTAATGACACAAATGTATATACTTGCCAAAACCCACCAAAATAAGATAACATTTTTCCATTCTATCAATAAAATATAGCTACTCCTCTAACACTGAATAATTCCAAAACAAGTAGCATACAACTAAGCTCCTTCCCCAATATGATACAAGTATACCAACATACCCAATGTATACATGCCCATAGGTGAGACATATAAAAGAGCTTTCCAAATACTCTTAGTTGATGAGCTCATTGTATTACTAGATGCTAAACCTTATGAGACAAAAGTCAAATTGTTGTGGTGGAATGAAAAACATTTTTGTGCTTATCATCAAAACTGAGGACACCTCACAAATAACTATTATGCCCTTAAAGGAGCCATTCAAAAACTAATTGATGATGAGACAATTGAAGTACACCATCTTTGTAATAATGAGGATCACATAGCTTCTATAAATCCATTCATGAATCATGAGAAAGGTGAGTCTTCCAAAAGTGATTAGCCCATATCCTCTAATGACAAAGTCAACTACACCCATATTTATGACAAAAAAATTAGCATGATCTTAGGATTTGATGAAAATGTCAATGTCATCATGGTCAAAGATAAACATAAGAAACAAACCTTGAATTTCATCACCATAGGTCAAGCCTCTAAAGTGGTTTAATCAAGGGAAACCACCAATTTAGACCAAGCCACAACAAGTTCCACCATATCCAAATATAATCTAGTTAACTAGCTATTAGAAACTCCTACCCATATTTCCATTTTTGAATTGTTGCAAATATCTCGAGAGCACAAAGAGATACTCACCAAATCTTTAGTTCCCAATGATCTTGATGTTAATAGATTCCAAAACATGGTAAGAAACCTTGTTTCCCCTCACTCTATACACTTCTTAGTTCAAGATGACATTTCCTTCATCCATCTACAAAAATCCCTATCACACATTGAAGTCTTCATACACAGGAATAGAGTGAAGAGAGACTTGGTTGATGGTGGGGTTGTTCTAAATATTTGCATGCTAAACCTAGTAAAAGCATTAGGATATATAGAGAATGTTGTTAATATCAAGAAAAAAGATCACTTTTTAAGATTTATGATGATGAAGAAAGATCCTCTAATGGCATAGTCATCTTACCAATAAGGGTTGGCCCAGTCATGAAATAAATTGTTTGCCAAGTCATAGACTTGAAACTGACTTACAACATCTTATTAGCTAGACCATGGATCCATAGCATGCAAGAAGTCTCTTCCACTTAACATCAATGTCTAAAGTTTCAATACATGGGTCTAGAGGTAACTATACTTGGGGACCAAAACTACATGCAATATTGTAACTCACTTGTTCCTCACAATAAGTAAGAAGTCCCCATCTCAACAAGTACTGCCAGCTAGTCTACATCAACAAAAGCCTCAAGGTCCACCAACCAAAAAAATAACCACTTTTCCAAAACAACTAAGGGAAAAGTGAATGTGGGTTTTCTAATTCTTCTACCTCATCATCACTAATATCTAGAGACTCTAATCAAATACATTATGAGGAAATGAGTAATTTAATGAGAGAGTTTGACTAAAAATGAAAACTACTATGCAAGGGTGTAGGTGAATATTTAGTTTCATTATTTGACACACCATCATCTCCTAAATCACATGGAAAACCACCTACAAAGAACACTTACAATGGACACTTTGTTAAAGAAAGTGGTATATCAACAAGCACAATAGAAGAAGAAAATGAGAGAATATGACTGGTCCACCTCACAATAGCTATGTGATAATTATGGCCAAAGCATTAACTAGGAATAGTTTATTCAATATAAGGATTACTTCTCCCACCATGAGGTGCATTTAATTTTTCAACCCAAGGATGTATACTTGAAATGGTTAGCATAGTATGTGCACTAGGTTCCTTAAGGACTCATTATGCTTATGCTATAGGAAAGTAACACACTTAACTCTTTACTGAAATGAATGTCAAAAGTACAACTATACACTAACTTATATTTGAACTCAAACTATCCACTATAACTACTCTTGTGGGTGTTGTAGGAACACTCACAAAGTATGATGTTGTAGGAAGAAACTTACAACCTCTACCTAATATATTGGGAATCTTGGAAGTAAATCTACACTACTCTAGTCTAATGCACCTCCCAAGTGGCCCCCCTTGGTTGGCTTCTACTAATCTACTAACATAGAGTCTAAACCAAGAATTACTTCATTATATTCCAAAACTCCTTACATAAGAACAATATATAAAACTATAAAACAACTCACAATGAGAGTCAACAATGCTTTTCCATAAAAATTTCTCTAACAACAAAACTATCAATCCAATATCTAGACATAGAGGATCGACACTTATTCTAAAATAAGAAAGAAAACAAACTGACAACAAATTCTCCAAATAAGAAGAAGAAGGAAATATAACAACTCACGGTACAAGAAATAAAGTCTGGATAACCAATTCAACATAATAGTAAATGCACAGGGAATATAGCAACCCTTCATCCCTGAATTCCTAGAATAATAGACCCTCCTTTGTAGTAGCCATGTCTTCTAGTACCATTATGGTTCTTCCACCATGGTTGGGCCTTAATACTCCTTCTTGAATGTTGTGAACTATCCTCTAGCTTCTTCCTTAACAAGTTAGTTACAATGTAGAAATGTTTATGAAAATAAGCATAATCAAACTAAATCCAAATATTAGAACAAAAATTTTGATGGTTATATGAAATACTGCATTATATGTATAATATTGGAAAAGTATGACATATCTATCTACCCATGGGTTAATGGTTCTATCCTGGACTTATCATAAGTTCAACTAAGCATAAGTTCGAAAATGTCTTGGAAGTATTAAAATAGAGGTAATAATTAGCATCATCATCTTCCCCCTAATAAGTTTAATGCTTGTCCTCAACCATTGCATCTTCTAGACATTGATCAAAAATCTCCAACTTCAATCCTCCCTTGCCTATTACTCCTGAAGGTTTAGTAGAATCCTCTTGTTCTTCTCCAAACTTCCCTTCTATAATCCTCCTACAACCTATCAAGTTGTTCAACATTGATATCATAAAAGGGCTATAGGAGAATAGGTGGTTACATTGTTAATGGGCACCAAAGTTCTAGTCTAGTCTACCTTCCCAACTGTATGTATTTTGGAGCTCGATGAAGGGCCACCTCTAGGTTGATAGGACTATGTAGCTCTTATCTTGTGACTCCCTTAGGAAGTCTACCCAATCTTCTTTTAACACCAACCATGGCTCTTTGAAAGAAAAAGTAAGGCATGTTATTATATTTTATGTATACCTTTGTTTTGGCCTCAAATATTTGATTTCTTATCTCCTTGTGAAAATCCCCATAGGTTAGCTTGGACCAATCCCTAAGGATTTCTTCAAGTTTATTGCTCTCTACTCTTAATGGAAGGGGTTTTGTTCTCTCTTCATCTTTGTAATTGTTCAATTGTCTTTCATAATTGGCCTCATTATGCTTCTAGGACATTAGGGGCCTAAGGCATATATCCCCTATGTAAGGTAAATGATTCCATCAAGTTTCTATAGGGATAATGAAATTGTGCACATACAATTCACAGAGTAAATTTTGTTGCCAGGATAGAAGAGTTTGGTACAAACCATAGAATTCCTAAGCTGGCCTAAATTTTGTATTTATGTCTTTGAGGGTCATCATTAGCTGGAACAAAAGGAATTGTTCTTTTAAACAAATGGCATAGATCTTAGGTGGTGGCATGCAAGTAATTATTTGATTAGCCAATTTAAGGGCATGATCCATCTTTTGCTTCTGTTTTGCCAATTTCTCTTTCAAGTCTGTAATTTCTTCACCTTGATCTATTATTACCTTCTTTATTTTCTTTTTCTCCTCTTTCCATAGGGCTATTGTTAACACGCGTCTATTATATAACTAAAAAAGAAACATCTGTAAGGTAATTGGGCCACTTTCCTTTTCATAGTTATTTTTCTTCCTCTTTTCCCTCCATGACTATTCCAAGAAATTTGTAAGTCATTTTTTCTTATAGGGGAGCTAGGGAAGTTTTGGAACAAGCCAATTGGTGTGTTATTGGGGATTTTTATTCTTTATGGCTTGGAATAACCTATTGGATTATTGGGGGATTATTTCAGCTTTCATTCATCCCAACCTTAAATGCCTCATCAGGGTTTTGAGGAATGTCTGGAATATCAGGTTGATTAGGGGAATCATTTGGGATGACTCGTACTGGAGATTCTTCAATAGATTGTTTGGGTGAAGTGGACTAGGTTTCTAGATACACTTTAGGATTTTTCCCTCTTATTCTATGGCTTCTCCACATAGGTGTTTATTTAAGTACCACAATCTTTTTCTTGCTAACCCTTTTCAATGTCTTTGCTCTAGGAGCCGACTTTATTTTCTTTTACTTTGAGACTGTAGGTTTTTTCTTTCTACTACCATAGCTGAGGTTTCTTCTTGTAATTTATGTTTTCTCTTTGCTTGGGTAGAGGCAGGTACATTTCTCATTTGAGAGGGTAAAGGCACATTTTCTTGTGCATTTTTAGTTTCCGCACCTTGGGTGTTTTTCTCAATAGTTGTGTTAATGGGGACTACATTATCTTCATTGGGCTATTCATTAGGGGCAGTCTAAGGTTGTAGGGTTTTATTCTAGCAATTTTATTAGGGCATGTTGAGTAATAGAATTGTCCTTTCCTTTCTAGGTTTCCTTAGCACTAATAAATAACATATTATAAAAGAAATTGGGGACATTTACTGGAAAATTATGTCTTACATAACTAAGAAACTTAAAATGATGTGCATGAAAATTAGAAAATCTTCCTTCACAGGTAAAATACCTAATAATATGCATGGCCAACTAATTTTACCATGGTGGAAGAGATATTCTTTTACATCCCTACTTAGTAATATCCAAAGGAGGGCTACTTGGTATGAAAAACTAGGCTCTAGCTGATCTAGCATCATGTGCATTGGGGTAATTTTCTCCTACTACTGATAGCCTGATTACTTCTACTATCTGCTTCTTTGTGGCAGTAATTGTCAATCCCCATATTGTTGCTTCACCTTCCTCAAATGTAGATATAAATTTAGTAGCTGCTTCTTCATCATACTTCATTAGTTTCAAGAAATATCCTAGCCAACCATATGCATTAAATCTTCTCACTACTTCTACATTAGAAAGTAAAACACTATGTTCCATTGATTCACATCACTACAACTATCCTGTGATTTGTGCTTATTACTTTCAATGTCTACTCTGTTTGCAACAATTACCTTCTTCCCTTTTGTGAATTTTGGACTCTTTTTATTTATTGAAAACCATAGACCCTTTTCACATTTCACATTCTTTTCTATGAATTTTTGTCATGAACAATACGTCATGAGCTATAATAATGTGGCTTAAATGGGAATAAATCATAGAGATGTGAGAATCACCTCAAAATTAATTTGGGTCACATCTTAGTCTAACAATGAGGAATTATTTGAAAATAAGGGTACGACACTTGACACTTGCATACTATGGCAACTAGATTTTAATCAAACAAAGAGAGAATATAGATTTGAGGATCTTTAATGAATAAATAGAAATGTCATTGAGAATTAGTAACCTTCCCTGCCCCTTATGAAACATGGAAAAGTGTCTTGATTTGTCAAACTTGGCATGAGGTATAGAATTGGCGTAATGCTACAATGATATATTTAATGCAGTAATAGATATAACCAATGAAATATATGTGCTAAAAATGATTTTTTTTTGAAAATCTTATACCTACCAATTTGATTATTGGATGTGCCAATTAAAGGTTGTGAGAGTTGAAGGTTAGGAATGTCAACATATGTTAGCAAACTTACTATGGTATTGAAAGAATTATAAAATGATGATATGGAAGATGGGTGGGTGAAATGAGATGAGTTGAAAAAGAAGAATTTAGAAAGTGAATGGATAATTTGAAATTTATATAGACATAATTTTTTTATTATGGGCATGCTCAAAGGAATTCTTATTGAAGAGCTGCAGGCAGAAGTTTGACACCTTCTGCTACAAGAAGTGTTACTTGTTGTGTGTTTGAAACTGGTTGTTGAAATTATTGCAGGAAGTCTTCATTTGTTTGGGGCTATTTATACACTTTGAGCTGATATCCATTGACTAATAACTTGAAGTGTACTAGATCAATTGTGGTTAATTAGATGGCTCCATTTTCAAATACATTTTGTATTTCATAGGGACCCAACCATCATGTCTACAACTTTCTTGGTATATCTTTAAATTTGGAATCATAAATAAATGCCTAGTTGCCAATTTGAAATTTCTTACTCTTAATGTGGGAGTCATGCCATTGTTTCATTTTCTTTTGTATGTTTTTTGTGTGTTCCAGGGAAAACTTGTGCATTTCATCCAAAGAATTAAGATGCACTAAGTATTGTCTCTATGCTGTAGGAAGATCAATGTTTAACTCCAATGTTGTTCTTTAAGTTTTGTGTTCAAACTCTTATTTTCCAAAACTTTGGTTCAAATGGTGTGAATCCTGTTGTGCTCTTCCATGTTGTTCAGTATGCCTAGATAGCTTTTGGTAGTTTGTTGCTCCAATCCCTATGGTGCAAATGAACTATCTTTGTCAAGATGACTTCTATCTCTTGATTTGTAACCTCTACTTGTCCATTATTTTGAGGGTGATAGGGACTTTATTTCTAGTATCTGATATTATATTCCTTCGTGAGTTCTGTGATCACATTGGAAGTGAATTGAGCACCCTAGTCAGTAACAAGTTCTCTAGGTATGCCATATCGAGTAAATATTTCTTCATATAGAAATTTAGAAACTCTATGGTCATGAGCATGCTTCATGGCTTTGACTTTGACCCATTTTGTTAGGTAGTTAGTACATGCAAGGATATACAATTTCTCATATGATGGAGGATCTATTGGATCATTGAAGTCCATGCCCCACTTGTCAAATGGTGTTAACACCATTTGTGAATTGAGAGGCATTTTATCTTATTTTGTTGGTCGGTCCATCCTCTAACATTTATCACATTTCCATGTATAATTGGTTGCATCTTTATGAAGTGTAGGCCAATATTAACCAGTTGTTAAAATCTCCAACATTGTGATGTGAATATCAGGATTTAACTGTGTGATTTTGAGTCAAACTCAATGACCCATGTTTCATGAGTAGTGATTCAACATGAATCCATCTCTCATGAGAATAAATGGAATACTTAGCACTCATTGGATCTAGGTGATGCTCACAGGGGTGAAGCACCGGGACTTCCCGAGAGGTCACCCATCCCAGTACTACTCCAGCATGAGCGCGCTTAACTACAGAGTTTCCTCCATAGTTAAACCCAAAGCTTGCAACCCCATTTTCAAAACCTTCACCAAGTGTTGTGCCTTATGAACCATTCATTAGAAATCCACTTAAGCTCATCAATTGATAAGTAGGAGATGATTTCCACAGCTAGTCAAATTGTGATGTGAATATCAAGATTTAACTGTGTGATTTTTAGTCAAACTCGATGACCCATGTTTCATGAGTAGTGATTCAACATGAATCCATCTCTCATGAGAATAAATGGAACACTTAGCACTCATTGGATCTAGGTGATGCTCATAGGGGTGAAGCACTGGGACTTCCCGGGAGGTCACCCATCCCAGTACTACTCCAACTTGAGCGCGCTTAACTATAGAGTTTCCTCCACAGTTAAACCCAAAGCTTGCAACCCCATTTGCAAAACCTTCACCAAGTGTTGTGCCTTATGAACCATTCATTAGAAAGCCCCTTAAGCTCATCAATTGATAAGTAGGAGATGATTTCCACAGCTAGTCAAATTGTGATGTGAATATCAAGATTTAACTATGTGATTTTGAGTCAAACTGGATGACCCATGTTTCATGAGTAGTGATTCAACATGAATCCATCTCTCATGAGAATAAATGAAACACTTAGCACTCATTGGATCTAGGTGATGCTCACAAGGGTGAAGCACCGGGACTTCTCGAGAGGTCACCCATCCTAGTACTACTCCAGCCTGAGCACGCTTAACTACAAAGTTTCCTCCACAGTTAAACCCAAAGCTTGCAACCCCATTTGCAAAACCTTCACCAAGTGTTGTTCCTTATGAACCATTCATTAGAAAGCTTTGGGTTTAACTGTGGAGGAAACTCCGTAGTTAAGCGCGCTCAGGTTGGAGCAGTACTGGGATGGGTGACCTCCTAGGAAGTCCTGGTGCTTCACCCCTATGAGCATCACCTAGATCCAATGAATGCTAAGTGTTCCATTTATTCTCATGAGAGATGGATTCATGTTGAATCACTACTCATGAAACATGGGTCATCGAGTTTGACTAAAAATCACACAGTTAAATCCTGATATTCACATCACAATTTGACTAGCTATGGAAATCATCTCCTACTTATCAATTGATGAGCTAAAGGGGCTTTCTAATGAATGGTTCATAAGGCACAACACTTGGTGAAGGTTTTTCGAATGGGGTTGCAAGCTTTGGGTTTAACTATGGAGGAAACTTCGTAGTTAAGTGCGCTCAGGCTGGAGTAGTACTGGGATGGGTGACCTCCCAAGAAGTCTTGGTGCTTCACCCCTGTGAGCATCACCTAGATCCAATGAGTGCTAAGTGTTCCATTTATTCTCATGAGATATGGATTCATGTTGAATCACTACTCATGAAACATGGGTCATCGAGTTTGACTGAAAATCACATAGTTAAATCCTGATATTCACATCACAATTTGACTAGCGTTGGAAATCATCTCCTACTTATCAATTGATGAGCTTAAGGGGCTTTCTAATGAATGGTTCATAAGGCACAACACTTGGTGAAGGTTTTGTAAATGGGGTTGCAAGCTTTGGGTTTAACTGTGGAGGAAACTCCGTAGTTAAGCGTGCTCAAGCTGGAGTAGTACTGGGATGGGTGACCTCCCAAGAAGTCCTGGTGCTTCACCCCTATGAGCATCACCTAGATCCAATGAGTGCTAAGTGTTCCATTTATTCTCATGAGAGATGGATTCATGTTGAATCACTACTCATGAAACATGGGTCATCGAGTTTGACTGAAAATCACACAGTTAAATCCTGATATTCACATCACAATTTGACTAGCTGTGGAAATCATCTCCTACTTATCAATTGATGAGCTTAAGGGGCTTTCTAATGAATGGTTCATAAGGAAAAAAACTTGGTGAAGGTTTTGCAAATGGGGTTGCAAGCTTTGGGTTTAACTGTGGATGAAACTCCGTAGTTAAGCGCGCTCAGGGTGGAGTAGTATTGGGATGGGTGACCTCTCGGGAAGTCCCGGTGCTTCACCCCTATGAGCATCACCTAGATCCAATGAGTGCTAAGTGTTCCATTTATTCTCATGAGAGATGGATTCATGTTGAATCACTACTCATGAAACATGGGTCATCGAGTTTGACTCAATATCACACAGTTAAATCCTGATATTCACATCACAATTTGACTAGCTGTGGAAATCATCTCCTACTTATCAATGTCCAACATTATTCTTTTTGCTGCAAAGTGCCCTCCATATGGTTCATTATGACATGCATTTAGAATGTCATATATCTTATCTTCTCTCACACATCTCCTCATAACTTGATTAGGTCTAGTGTAAAATATTATGTTATCAATCCAAGAGAAATGGAAGCTTTTCTCTACAAGAAGCCTCTTATCCCTGTAAGAGAAATGTGTTGGCATTTTATTTGCTATGATGTAGTTAGCTATGTTTGCATACTATGGGGTTTTGATAGCAATATGAAACAAATGCTCATCTGGAAATGTATCATCTATCAAAGTAGTATCATCTTCATAATGGTCGATTTTGGATAGATAATCATCTACCACATTCGCTTTCCCAAGTTTGTCAATGATTGTAATATCAAATTCCCACAAAAGAAGTAGCCATCTTGTTAACCTACCTATAATGGCAGGTTTGTTCATGAGATACTTAATTTTTGCATGGTCAGTATGAAAAAATATGGGATAACCAAGTTTGTAATGTTAGAATTTTTTCAAAGCATAAACTACTACTAATAGCTCCTTTTCAGTCACTGTATAGTTTAACTCTGGTCCATGAATGCTCTTACTGATATAGTAGATTGTATTTTCAAGATGTTGAGAATTCTTTTCCTAGGACTACACCTATGACATAGTCAAAAGAATCGATATGTATTTGAAAGGATAAAGTCCAATCAAGACCCCTAAGTATTGGTGTAGTTGTCAATAGTGACTTGAGCTCCTAGAAGGAGTCATCCCATTCCTTTGTCTAGGAAAATTTAGCCTCTTTGGTAAGAAAAGTACAAAGAGGACTAGCTATCTAACTAAAATTCTTGATAAACCTCCTATAATAGCTAGCATGTCCTAGGAAAGATCTGACTTCTTTTTTCTTTGTGGGAGTAAGGAGTGTGAGAATTACCTCTGCTTTCATAAGGTCTACCTGAATTCTAGCTTCAGAGATAAAATGTCCCAATACCATGCCTTCCTACATCATTTGAAAGAATTTATCATTTTTGAGTGACAAGTTGTGCTCTTCAAATTAAATTAGTACTTTCTTCAAGTTCTTCAAAGCTTCCTCAAATGTGATACTAAATGTAGTGAAGTCATCCATGTATATCTCCATGTAATGATGTGATATGTCAGCAAAGATGTTGATTACAACTCTTTGAAAAGTAACAAGTGCATTGCATAAGCCAAATGGTAATACATAATAGGAATAGGTACCCAAAGGACATGTAAATGTGGTCTTCTCTTGATCTTCTAGATCAATAATTATCTAATTGTATCCATTGTATCCATCTAGAAATGAGAAGTATTTCTTTCTAGCCAAAGTATCCAAAACCTAATCAATAAAGGGTAAAGGAAAGTGATCCTTCTTTGTGGCATTATTTAATTCTCTATAGTCTACACATATCTACCACTTTCCTCCTTTCTTGTGAATAATAACTAATGGTGATACCCATTTTCTATCAAATATTGGATAGATAAATCTAGCATCCAACAACTTTTGTAACTCAATTTTAACTATTTCGGATAATGCCAGATTTATTCTCCTCTAAGGTTGACAGAGTGGTAAGCTTCCATCATTGATGTATATCCTATGGGTCTAGAGTTTAGTGCTCAATCCTACCATATCCTTATAATCCCAAGTAAAGGCTTTTTCATGCCTACTAAGGAGCTTGGTTAATAATTCCAATTGTGATAGGAACAACTTGTTGCTTGCATAGAGATTATGACTAGGAGAAAGTTCCACAATAGTTGTCAATTCTACCATTGACACTTCTGGTACTAGACTTGTAGCTACTTCACTTGGCAATAATTTGTCAATTATTTCAAGGCTTTCTCGATAGACATAGTCTTCATAGGTACATAGCTTTAAGATAAAACTTTCAGCAATATCTCTAGCCACTATCCACTCATTGGTAAGAATGCTTTGTACTACATCTTCTTATTGCATTTTTGAGAAATATTTCCTATGCAACATCATGAGCTAAGCTAAAAAATTAAGTTCTTCCTCTTCATCCCCTAAATCTAGCCAAATAGTTTCTCCCAAGTCTAGTTGGGGTTGGGCAAGTGGATAGAGCTCTAGCTTCCTTATGGTTTAACCATTTGAAATTGTCATACTACCTAATCTACAACTAATTTTAGCATTAGTGGTGGCTAACTAGGATCTCCCTAATATGATAGGATAGCCAAAAAGTTTTACTTTAGGTGATAAGATAAGAAAATCAGTAGGGTATCCCCATGAATCTAAAGTCACTATCACATCTTCTATGAGACCATCTGAAATTGTTCTTAAGCCTTCCATACATAACCTATGCATTGTATCTTTACTCATCACATTTATTGCTGCTCCTAGATCAACT
Source organism: Cupressus sempervirens (assembly GCA_028749045.1). Classification (NCBI taxonomy): domain Eukaryota; kingdom Viridiplantae; phylum Streptophyta; class Pinopsida; order Cupressales; family Cupressaceae; genus Cupressus; species Cupressus sempervirens. The sequence continues at coordinate 591,518,639 of CM053789.1, read as the reverse complement.
AAATCATTTTTTATAGCCTATCCATTTATGATTAGATTAACTACTAGACTACTAGGATCTGTATACTTCAGTATAACTAACTTTCCTAACATGATATCTACTATTTGCATGACAACATGGACTATTTGATGTCTTTCTTCTTCCACCCTATCTTCTTAATGCATGCTTCCTTAATAGCCTTTCCATAAAGAGGGACATCCTTGATAGCTTGGAATAGAGGAATTTGGATGTGCATGTTTTTTAGTTGCTCAATAATATCAAATGTCTCTTCTTCTTGTGATATAGATTTCTCTTTATTTAGCCTATGTGGAAAGGGAGGATTTATGGTGGTATGACTTGTAGTCCTACTGGGTACATCAGTTGGCAAGTTGGTTTTTGGCAATATAGCTTATGGAATGGGTGTTGCAAGAGTTTCTACAACTTCCATGATAATAGGGTATTCTAGTGTAGGCAAAGTTGTACCTGATATCAAATGGATATTAGATACCTCTAGTGAATATGTAGGGCACTTCTGAGTATTAATAGTGTACATTTTCTACTATTGTTGCTTGTTGTTCAGATTTGGCTAAGATTAAGCAGGAAATTGGGTAGGCTTAAGATAGTTGGACTAGAGGTGATATTTTTGGGTTACCAAGATTTTGGTTAGGCCATTGTAGAGGCCCCCTTCATTGGTTATTTTTTTTCCAATTTCCTTGTGGTGTTTATTTTGTTGATTCTATTGATTTTTCCATTGGTTATTTTGTTGGCTATGCTATTGGTTGTTTTTTTGGTTAGACCACTAGTTGTTTTGGTGGTTTGGATAGGAATGTTGGGAGTACTAAGAAGGATTTTGATAGATTTGGTTTTGCCATTGGTTATTTTGTTGGTTATGCCATTGGTTTTTTTTTGGTTAGGCCACTAGTTGTTTTTGTGTTTTGGCTAGGAAGGTTGGGAGTACTAAGAAGGATTCTGATAGCTTTGGTTTTGCCATTGATTATTGTAAGAATTTGAAAATTGTAGAGGATCCTGAGGCATACCTTGTCTTGAAGCTAATGGTGACTGCTAAGAAATGAAGAACATTTGTTCATTGTACCTATCTATCTTCATCTACTCAATTGGAAAATGTTGATTCTCAAGGTTGGCTACCTACTTACATGTGCAATCTTGGTTCTATTTGCAATAGTGAAGATGGTACTCTATCAATTGTGATTCAAATTCTACATGATTCTTCTTTGCAGTCATTATTTTGAGATGTGCAACAACATCATTTATGATGTCTTGCTTGAAATATGAGAGTAGATTAGATATCTTGAGCTTTGTAATGCCTTGACTAATCCCTTTAGTGGTTGTGGACCAGTATCCTCTGCCTTTCTTCATAGTTGACCTTGAGTAGTTAAGACAAATTTTCTTGAGGTCATCCTAAGAAGATTGGTATACATCACCACTAGCTATCAAGTCTAATGCTTCTAGACAATTATCATTTACCCCTCTCAAGAAGACTAGTTTCTATGAATCCTCTACCTGTACATGCTGGGGGTTCTTTTGCATTGTGTACAAGAAACATGAAACATAGTCTTCCAAATTTTTGTCCTTATTTTGTAATATTCAAAAAAATTCATCTCCTCTTGGATTATTCCCCTTTTAGTAATCTTTATATTTCTCCAAAAATAGAGTTTAGATTTCATCCTAGATGCCTGTTGCATTGGCTCCTAAACCCATGAACCCTCGTAAGGCTGATTCTTTTAGTGTTGTTGGAAACAACTTGAGCTTATGCAAATTAGTGTTATAGTCAAAGCTATGACAAAGTATGTCAAACTCAAACAATAAAGTATTAGGATCCTTAGTTACAAGGCCATAAAACTTTGAAAGAGCATATGCAAATATATTGTTGAGATTTGCATTGGTTATGAGGCTTGGGAGAGGAAATGAAAAAGTAGGGTGTGCCATTATTGGAGGTATTGGATTATGGGGTTGTTGCTAAAAAGGAGCATTGGCTAGATTGTTAACAATAGGTGGATTTTGACCAGAACATCAAGAAAGCTGGCTAGATTTTAGAAAAAGGTTGAAGACCACTTGTGTCCAAATGTTATTCTCTAAAGGAAGATCTTGTAGGAAAATTAGGGCTTACATCCTCAAAAGGAAACTCAATTTTTTCTTCAATTTCATCATTCAAATTACCAGACTCTTGTGGAAGAAATCTAACATATTCATCTCATTTTCTTCCTCTTTGATGCATGCAATCAAATTCTTCACACTTATGAAGCAACTTTTAGGACTGCTAATCTCTAAAAACTTAACTAAAACATTATGACCCAAAAAGATGTTCCTAGCTTTACACCATCCTTGACAATAGTGCCAAAAATGGTCCACCTCACAATAGGTATGTGATAATCATGCCCAAAGCCTTACTTAGGAATATTTTATTCAATCTAAGGATTACTTCTCCCACCATGAGGTGCATTTAGTTTTTCAACCTAGGGATGTATACTTGAAATGGTCGGCATGGTATGTGCACTAGGTTCCTTAAGGAGTGATTATGCTTATGCTGCAGGAAAGAAAAATGCAAAGAAAGAACCTATACTAGTGCTTTAGGAAAGTAACACACTTAACTCTTTACTAAAATGAATGCCAAAAATAAAAATATACACTAACTTATATTTCAACTCAGACCATCCACTATAACTGCTCTTGTAGGTGTTGCAAGAACATTGACAAAGTATGATGCTGTAGGAAGAAACTTACAACTTCTGCCTAAAATACTAGGAATCCTAGAAGTAAATCTACACTACTCCAGTCTAATCCACCTCCCAAGTGGCCCCCCTTGGTTGGCTTCTTCTAATCTACTAACACAGAGTGTAAACCAAGAATTACTTCATTATATTCCAAAACTCCTTACATAAGAACAATATATAAAACTATAAAACAACTCATTATGAGAGTCAACAATGTTTTTCCATAAAAATTTTCTCTAACAAAAAAAGCTATCAATCCAATCCCTATAAATAGAGGATTGACACTTATATTAAAATAGGAAAGAAAACAAATTGACTAAAAAATTTCTAGATAAGAAGAAGAAGGAAATATAGTACCTCGTGATACAAGCAATAAAGTCTAGATAATCAATTCAACATAATAGTAAACATAGAGGGAATATAGAAACACTTCATCCCTACATTCTTCAAATAATAGCTCCTCCTTTGTAGTAGCCATGTCTCCTAGTACTATTATGGTACTTCCATCATAGTTGGGCCTTAACACTCCTTGAATTATGTCGACCATCCTCCAGCTTCTTCCTTAACAAGTTAGTTGCTATGTAGAAATATTTATGCAAATAAGCATAATAAAATTAAATCCAAATATTAGTACACAAATTCTGATGGTTATATGTTCAATACTACATTATATCTATAATATTGTCAAAGTATGACATATCTATCTACCAATGGGTTAATGGTTCTATCTTGGACTTATTATAAGTTCAACTAAGCATAAGTTCACAAATGTCTTGGCAGTATATAAATAGAGTATTAAAATTAACATAAAACAGAGGCAATAATTATCCTCATCAATGACATGCTGATATATCCCCTTCCTTTCTGGAAAATTTTATGAGTTGATGAAACAATAGGTTACCAGGGGATGTTCCTTTAGGAAAAGGCAAAGGTATTGTGGAAACACTAACAACACAATTCAAACCCAACAAATTGAAAATACTAGTGAGCTATTTAGAACAAGAAGAGGAAGATTTTCCACCTCATCTTAAGCCACCACACCTTGATAAGTCATGACATAGAAATAGAGATTCTTCCTCCACATTCGTTTGGGTACCAAAAGGAAAGGACATTGTAGATCAGAGCACATTTTATCTAAAGAATATAAACCTGTCTATCCTTGATCTACATGTTGCAAAATAAACATTTATGGATGCCATAAATGATGAAGATGATGATAACTCTACCAAATTGGAATTTGATTCTCTATCTTAGGAATCTACTAATGATAAAGAATGTGATGTAATTCACATTCCTACATAGAGAACTATCACAACACAACAGTTTTCCTCTGGCTCAAACTCCCCTTCACCACATGGAGGTAATTCATGACATACTAATTTAGAAGAAGATATAGAATAGATACCTAGTCTTGCTCCCAAATTGATGATGCACCAAATAAATAATTCTAGTTCCAAACCCTATTTCTATATTTTTGTTTAGTAAAAATTGAAAACAAGGACAATGAAAAATTTGACAAATCTAGTTTACTAGACAACTTACAAGAGGTGCACATTATAGACTTAACAAATACAATTGTAGATACTCAAAAATAGTTTGTATCTATGGTTTCATAATTTTTCACACTAACTCATTCCACTTTATCATTTTCCTAATTCTAATATTTTGGCCAACTTGATCATCACTTGATTATATCTCAACAATGTCCATCATCATTTGCATCCCCTTTCACATCAATTGTAGATCATTTTAGAATCACATCAAATCAACCTAGAGTCACCCCAATTCTACTCAAAATCAATCCTAATCAACTCAAAATGTGCCAAGCATCCCAAATCCACCATCATCTATCCAAACCTAAGTATTTTTGTGTCCCTTGGTGCCTTGGAAACCTATCAAAATCTATCAAACTTATCAATATGACCTTAGTGTTGTCATGGCTCTTAGTGCTAGGTCAAACTATTATTCACATCATTCAATATTTGACATTTTTGAATCTCTCAGTGTTAGATTATGGAATTATCATATCAATTTAATAACATTGACAACATTTTCAATGTTATTATGATCAACCCTATCAATCAATCTTGATCTTGTAGTATTTACAATGCCTGTTAAATGTTACATATTCTTAATCCATGTTATGTGACCATGGTATGTTATCAATCCTAATTAGTCATTCAATTTGACAATGACTTTGGTCTACCCATCATCATCCTATTCAATCTACATAACCCCCACATTTCATCAAAGGGTATTGTCTTACTTATCAAATCAAGTTGGTCAATCATCTACTAATTTTCTCTATAGGATTAAATAACCCATGATTTAATCCTATCTCATTTCAATCATTTTTCATCTCTCATTACTAATCATTCTTCCTAATTAAAATTCTTAATTAATTGATATTCATTAATTAATTGATTCATCTTCACAAATTATGGAAATTCTTAATTTCCTAAGTCACATTTTCCACCTCTAATTTGCAAATTACTAATTTCCATTTGTGTGCAATAAATATTCCTCATAATCTTGACATAACCTTGACATTATCATGACACATGAACATCATACATCGTTGATTTATCCTTACACTTGGCAAAGATATATCATAATTCATATATTTTTATTCCTAACACATATCTATATTTAGCCTTCATCATCATAGATTCTTGGCAATAAGTGGCTTTGAGGTGTCACATGACACATCATAGATCCTCTTCCATTTATAGGCATATTGACTTCGATGCATCATACAATCTTATATTTGGCATCTTGTGTTGTATCTATCATGTATTTCCTAAAGAATCTCTTGCCAAGTTGCACATTCAAGGTGACAAGTTCAATGCTCTCCTCTCATGTGTTGGCTATAAAATGAGCCACACTGCTCTCATTTCCTATCTAAAAGCCTAAGTCCATAATCATTTTGAGCTTCAAATTAATCTTCTAGTACTCTCACAACATTATCATATCATAGGATTTTTCTTTTCAATTTTGTGCATTATAGGCAATTGGAGCTGCATCATATGGAGAAGAAAGAAGGACATGGGAGCTACAACTAAAGAGGGGGATTTTTGCTTTATGTTGCTTTCTTTATTTTTGGTTGGATTTCATGGTAGACTAGATAGTTTTTAGTGTATTATGTTGAGTTTAGTGATTTCTCATAGTATGTTAGATATTTAACTCATTTTCTAGTCATACAATTGGTGAACCTAACATGAAGATCATGCTTTAACTAACTTGGGTTTCTTGTTTTTGTGCTTGTAGGTGCAAGGAAGGAGCTCACTTGGAAGCATATAATGGCTCTTTGCTCTTTCTTATCACACCTAGTTTAATTAGGGGGGCTAGTAATATGCTTTTAGGCTTTCATTCATAAATTTTTGTAGCTTTGTGTCCTAGGGTGTACTGTTCTTTGTTAGGGCACACTTGGGACCTCTAGGAAGCTATTTCAAGGGCCTAGGAGTCACCATAACCCCCATCTATTGTTCACATCTCACCAACTCCACTTAGAAACAACCAACTACACTATTTTAGGCCCCAAGTGCACCATGGGTGCACTCTACACTATCTGGGTGGACTTGGTTAAGTAGGTTTCAAATTTTCAAATTTTGGGTCTTGTTTAGGCATCATTTCCCCATAGTCTGCTTCCACTCTCCCAACTATGCCTAGAAACTACTAATGATTCCCTTATGGGCCCCATGTGCACCATGGGTGTAGTTAATACTATTTGAGCACACTTAGGGTCATCTTGAGTCATTCTAGTCTTCTGGGGCCCAATCTACTCTATCAAAGCATATTTGGTTCACATAAAACACCTATTTTGATCAAAATCTGCATCTAGGGTTTCAATTTCATGTTAGGACCTAGAGTGTTGTAAATATTCAATATATGACAAGTTATTGAGTGGAGAGGGGTGAATTAGTAACTTTAAATTCTTCCTTCTAAATTTTCCACAAAACAATCTATGCTACTACATGCATTAATATTGAAAGTTAAAACATTCATCACACAAAAGAACACAATATTTTGGTGACCCAAAAACCTTCCAAATAGAAAGTAAAACTAGGGTGGGGATGATACCCATAAAGCTTCAATATTGTAGCATAAAGTTAGCCTATTAAGGCTTATATTGACTACTTCTAGTGATCTGCCCTATTAGGAGCACAAAGGACTACTAGGTCCACCTTGTTATAGGATTTACAAACATACAATGAAGTATGCACTCGATTAAGAGATTTGTACAAAGATTTTTAAGTCTACCTTGTTAGAGGATTTAGAAACTAATTCACTTGTTAAGATGAAGTAGTGGATCTACTTACAACTGACTACTGAGAAGATCCTTTATGCACTGATCACCTTATGTGATGGTTATAATCTTTCTACCTCTGTAATGACCTTATTGTATTCCTTGAACTACAATTGATAATCTTTCGCATGTACTTCTCAAAAATATTTCATATTACTTTGCTATTGCTTCATACATGTGATATCTTACAATACACCTTACATATATACCTTTCAAATTTACAAAACTACAAGGTCAGCCAAAAAACAAGTGAACAAATACATTACAAAATTGGCCAAATAGTAAATAACTCAGGTTCACTAAACTGACTTAGTGACCTTCTATTACACGGTTTCCACTGCATTACTTGGCATCATCATGCACTTGATAAAAGTGAAGGCTCAGTTCATGCTAATCACTCTATGTAGTTCTAAACTTGGTGACCACTAGTGACTCAGTAGATGTAGTGTCACTTAGTAGATACTGTATACTGAGTTTACTTTGCTTCACTCAGTAAACACTATTTCTTCCAATGCTCAGTTTACATAGAATCTGCATGACACAAGCTTACTACTCAGTAGACACTGTGAAGCTTAGTAGACACTACTAATCTTCACATTGCTTGCATTCACTCAGTAGCCATTGTCTACTCGGTGCAAACTACTAAACTCTTCAAAGTTTGGTTAACACTGGAATGCTTGATGAGAGTAGAGAATTAAGTGCTAAGCTCGATAGCTATACTAATATGGATAAGTGTTGTCACTAATGGAAATACTAACTTAATTCCAACAATCTCCCCCTTTGGCATTAGTGAAAAAACACTTATAAGCCAAAACATATGTACATAAACTAACTCATTGATTTTCTAAATTTTGGTTTTTCAAAATTGATCTTTGTAAAGCTGTTGCATATACATTTCTACATATAGCTCCTTGATGACATATAATGTATATAAAAAGATACTTATGTACATAGCTATACACATGTACATGCTGACTCTATTGAATGCTATCTGCCCCTTTCACTTATACTAATATCTCTCTTTATATACAGAATTTCCCTTTTTGCTTCTACTGATATCTCTCCCCCTTTTTGATAGTAATGCCAAAGGGCTACATATACTATCTATATAGTTACACCAAAATGAGAGAAAAATTCTTGATGTACCTTAAGAATAAGGGTGAATGAGGTATCCCAATTCTCTTGCAAAATTTTGCAGGTGGATAGAGCAATCTAAACTTCTGCTGATAATTTGATCATGTGATTAGGCACTAAGAAGTTCTAATCCTAGACCAATGTCTTGCAATGAGCAATATGTTTCTGCATTATATCCATTATTGGCAAGATCACATTTTGAATATCAATCAAGGTTTCCCTTATTCTTGCTTCTTTTCTTAGAAGTTCTACTTGCACTTTTGCTTGATATTTCACCTTGGTGTGATGAGAGGAGGTGGAAGAGGGATTAGCCTGCAATTTTGATACACTAGATTTCATGTCAACATCAATCTTATTTAGCTTCTTCTTTATTTCACTAGTAAAACCAGACACATCACAAGGTTTGGCAAAAAGTGATGTTGCATTATTAAAAGAATTTTCAAAATTGCCCAAAAATGTGGACAACTCCACTTGTTTGTTACAATTTGTTTAGTAATATGGTCTAACACCTTGGTATCAAACTTCCTTTTAGCCTTTTCAATTAGCTTCTCTTGTCCAGAGGAGTCCTCATTATATTTTAGTATAACCTCTTCTAACTGAATCAAAATATGTTGAGTGGAATCCACTTCAATATCTATAGCATCTATAATTATATTCTTGGCATTTTCAATTATTTTGTACTCCTTATACCTTTTAGACCTTAGCTGCTTTTGCATAGCTTTCTTCTCTATGAGTTGATTGGCTAATCTCATTTATTCAATAGTAGCAGTCACATAGTCAATCTTTGGTATTATTATCTCTGTTTCTAAGTTAATGTCTTCTTCAATTTCTTTTCTATTGATCAGAAGTTTCAATGTTTACCTTGGTTTTACTTTAGTGATGACTAGTTTGACCTTTGGAATAGACACAATAGTAGAGATAGAAGTGCTAGCAGTGAAAAATGAAATAGGGCTTAAGGATTGAATGCCAATAGAAGTACCAATTGAACCAAAAATTGAAACACTTCCAAAAAATGGTGCCACACTTGGTAGAATACCCATAGAAGTGTTTGAACTTACTAGAATTGAAGTAGATGTAGACAATGTTGATGAAAAAAAAACTGTAAAGCTTACTAGAATTGATGAAGACAAAATTGTAGAACTTACTAATGCACTAACTAAAGATGCATAAGTAGAGGGAGCTAGCTCAATAGATGAGGAAGTAACAGTCAGCTCAGTAGATGAAGTGCTTGACACTTTCATTATAGACACTTGGAGCTAGGAGGTGGTTAGTGAAGATTGAGCAACTGATGTTGCTAATGTGCTCACAATCTCACTAGTAGAAGCTATCTCCACAGATGTGATAGTATGTGGTGGAGTGTGAGGAAGAGATGTAATTGCTTCTATTGTAATTCTGATTAGATCATCTTCATTCTTTTCTTCCTCTTCTACTTCTTCCTCTTTTCCTTCTTCATCCATTTCTTCTACTTCCTTCTCCTCTTCTTCCTTCTCTTCTTCCTTCTCCTCCATTATAGCATGCAATTCACCTTCAGTAACTATGATGGAAGTAGTATTGTTATCATCATCATTATCATCATCATCACTATCATCATCTTTAATTATAATAGTTTCATTTGATGGCTTTTTGAGATGATATATATCTCTCTAGACATCTAAGCCATGCTTAACCACTCATTCTATGTTATTCATTAATATAAAACATGAGTTAAGCTTTATAATCATTCTGTCTTCATGCTCTTTTATTTCCTTCTTTACTTTTACATTAGTCAAATTAGGTACTAACTATCTCAACTATTGTTCAAAGATGTCTTTTATAGTTTGCACCATTTTCTCCCATATGGTAGGGATTTTGGCATAAAGATCTACATGAATTTGAGGTTGAATTTGTGCAGGGGAGTATTTCTAGATACCCATCTTCTCCATGACTAAGTCCTCAATCTCTTTCTTCTCAACTAGAGCTGGAGTCTCATATTTGAGAACTTTGAAGTTACATATTCTTGCTCCAACTCTTAGCTATTTCATCCTTTCCTCAAATGTAGGTGGAGAGAAAATGAATATAGGTTCACTTTTACCTTTCCTACCTCTCCTAGAGAACATTGCAGTTCGTTTCTTTTGAGATTTAGTGATAATGACTCTACCTTTCTTCCTTTCTGGTTCCTCTTTCTCTGATTCTTCTTCTTCATCATAATCCTCCTCTTCATCCTCACCCTTTCCCTCAGTAACCATTAGAGGACCTTCAACTATCTTTAATTTTGCAATCATCTTCTTGCCTCTACTAAGAGCTTGAGGAATCTTGATACTGAGCTCTATCCTCCTTTTAGCCTCCTCATAAGTACCAAATGCAAGAAGATTTGGATTGGATAGCTCATTTACTATAGCTTCAATAATGTCTCTAGCTTCATCAATGTTAATTTCATAAGGAAATGGTTTTACCCATGCCACTCTCAATATAACTGCTTGAATGTACACTCTGTCACAGTCCACCATGAAGCATATGTCATCCTTGTAGCCTTCCATAAGCTTGGGTGGGATTTAGAATCTATTCATTTTCTCCTTGAATGCCTCAAAGTAATTATCCAACACCCTTTCAAATTTTTCACCCATTTCTTCAATAAATTCATTTATCTAATAAAGAACAGGGGTGTCTTTCCTCCATATGACTGTGCCCTTGGATGGAAAGAATTTTTGAACATAAAAGAATAAACAGGTAAGCAATGAACTAAAATTGAAGGAATTGTTCTAGGAAGTCTTCATAATTTCAATGTTTTGTGTTCAATTGCTTCAATAATAGATCTAGCAAATCAAATTCAAGGTTCTTCTTTATAACCTTGTATGCTAGGTCAACTACCTCAGAGGGGATGTTGTTCAACTGACTCAAGCTGTAGATCTTATGTGCAATGATATGGATGCCAAAGCTAAGCCCTATGTTAGTGACATTGTTTAATTTCAAACCTCTACCATCCCACTCAGCTAGGGTTTTCTTCTGCAGTTCCTCTCGACCTAAGGTTTTGATTGACTTGGCTTTGCTTAGTATTGGTAGACCCATAACCTTGTGTATCATTTTCTTTGTAATCATAATGGGTTGCTCCAACCATAATTGACCATTGTGAAACTGACTCAATATGTATCTTATCCATTTCACTTGGAAATTTTGAGGCATGTGAGGGATATGATTTAATCCTTTAAATTCCACATGTTTATGCTTAGGTTTCAAAACTCTGTCAACACACATTTTAGCTAGGGCAGTATCCATTTCTAATGTCCCTAATTCTTGAATAGAACATTTAAAGTGAGTTTTTATATCATTAATTAGGAGTACCTTAGGTGGGAATTGTGACTAAGCTCCATAAGGATCAAGTGATTCAGCAATGGCCAAATGATTTTGAAGTTTGGTGCTTTCCATTCGACACCCTTAACCATCATTTCAGAACCCTTCTTTGGTTTAGTGTTGCTTCCACTGGTAGATGCCATCACTACTTGGTAGATGATAAAATTCATGAAGATCTCACTGCTAAATCTCTCTAAAACACTACAATGCTCTTTCAAATTTCTCTACTCTTCAAATTCTATGGATACAATGAAAAATGAAGTCAAAATTTCCTATTTTGTGGAGAAAAATTTCATAAATGCTCAGCCCCATTATGACAAAGTGCGTGATAGACTATCATCCACTCACCTAACCTGGCAAGAGTATCAACTCAATGAACAAACCAAATTTCCTTTACTCCCAACCTCGCTCATTAAGGTCTACAACCAACTTTCCTTAGTGGAGTCTGATGCAACTCGGTGAAAGATGACCTTTCTGTGATCCTAGTGTATCTGGAATACTGATTGGATCATTCACATTCCTCATATTTCTTAGAACTGCTTATGATTTTCTTGCTGAGTACAACTCCAATACATTCTTGGGGATTTAGTTTGAGGGGATGGAGTCACCCACTTCTTGAGTGACTTCACTACCATGACTCAAGCTTGTATCCTCAGTAGATTTAGGAATCCATTGTTGCCTCATTTGTTTCCTTATATTTTCAGCCCTTGCTTTCTTTTCATCTTCAACTTGCCTATATTTATGCAATTTTTAGCTATATGACCAAGTTTAGTGCATGTATAACACCTTATAGTAGTATCTTTCTTTCTTAGGTGATGCCTTGCACAATTTATGCCAGTGTGTCCATATTCTCCACAATAATTACATCTGCACTAGGTATTGTAGTCCCATTCAAATATTGCCTTTACAAATTACTCAGCTGGATTGAATGATTTGGATCTGCATTGAGATGCCTTGTGACCATGCTTTTTGTATTTGTGACATTTACCTTCAAATTTTGATTTCTCCTTGCATTCATTGGCTTTGTGACCATGCTAATTGTAGTTATAACACTTTCCATTAAATTTTGCTTTTCCATTGCTCCAAAATTCATTTGATGCATGATCAATTTTCCCACAATCATTACATGAGGGTTTTTTATTCCTTTTTGCACCTTGCTTGGAAGATTCACCTTGTTGTTCATTGTATCCTAGTCCTAACTTACCTTTTTGCCTATGAAGATTTTGCTCATTTTGTTGATTCATTTGTTTCATGTCTTCTTGTGATTTCAACATTCTCTCATTGATTTGTTTTTCGACATTTAGGTCATTCTTCAATTTTTCAATAATTTTCATTTCACATCGTAGTTCTCTCATTATTCTTTCATTGATTTCCCTTTTATAATTTAGACCACTTCTTATTCTTTCATTCTGTGCTTTGAGAATTCTGATTTCTTCACTTACTCTAGTGATTTGGTCAATGAAGTCTTCATGCTGATTGGATTGATTCTATTCTTCATTGTTTCTTGCCTCCAAGTCTTCATTTGCCTTATTCCTTTGTTCCAAAATTTCACATAGCCTAATTGATTGGATTTCTTGTTCTCTTTTGAGTTTCCTTACTTCTTCTTGCAAAGAGCCATTTTTTGCTAAGAGTTCCTTGATTGCCTCATTAGCTTCATCTGAGATGCTTGATGGGAAAAAGTCTTCAAACTTTTCTTCAACATACTGATGGTCATCCATTTATCTTGCAAGTTCCTTCCTTTTTTTCAGGAATTGGGAAAGATGCTCCCTTACTTCTTTTAGTTGAGCTATGGCCATCTTTAGATCTAGCTTTTCATTTTCAATTTCCTTGTCAAGTCTAAATATCTTCATTTGTCCTAAGATCTTTGCTCAAGTTGTCAAGCTTCTATCCTAAGAACCATAGAGTTCTAATACCAATTGTTGGAAATGTTAAATATATGACAAGTTACTGAGAGGGGAAGGGTGAATTAGTAACTTTAAATGCTTCCTTCTAAATTTTCCACAAAACAATCTATGATACTACATGTACTAATACTCAAAGTTAAAACATTCATCACACAAAAGAACACAATATTTTGGTGGCCCAAAAACCTTCCAAATAGAAAGTAAAATTGGGGTAGGGATGATACCCACAAAACTTCAATACTATAGCATAAAGTTGGCCTGTTAAGTCTTACATTGACCACTTTTGGTGATCTACCCTATTAGGAGCACAAAGGACTACTAGGTCCACCTTGTTAGAGGATTTACAAACATACAATGAAGTATGCACTTGGTTAAGAGATTTTTACAAAGATTGTTAATTCTACCTTATTAGAGGATTTAGAAATTGATTCACCTATTAAGATGAAGCAATGGATCTACTTACAACTGATTGTTGATAAGATCATTTATGCACTGATCACCTTATGTGATGGATATAATCTTTCTACCTCTATAATTACCTTGTTGTATTCCTTGAACTGCTACTAATAATCTTTCGCATGTACTTCTCCAAAATATTTCATATTACTTCACTATTGCTTCATACATGTGATATCTTACAATACACCTTACATATATACCTTTCAAATTTACAAAACTACAAGGTCAGCCAAAACACAAGTGAAAAAATACATTACAAAATTAGCCCAATAGTAAATAACTTGGGTTCACTAAACTGACTCAGTGACCTTCTGTTACACAGTGTCCACTACATTACTCGACATCATCATGCACTTGGTAAAAGTGAAGGCTCGATTCATGCTAATCACTTGATGTATTTCTAAACTCGATGACCACTGGTGACTCGGTAGATGTAGTGTCACTCAGTAGATACTGCATACTAATTTTACCTTGCTTCACTCGATAAACACTATTTCTTCCAATGCTCAATTTACACAGAATTTGCATGACACAAGCTTACTACTCGATATACACTATGAAGCTCAATAGACACTGCTAATCTTCACATTTCCTGTATTTTCTTGGTAGCCACTATCTGCTCGGTGTAAACTATTGAACTCTTCAAAGTTTGGTTAACACTAGAATGCTAGGTGAGAGTAGAGAATTAAGTGTTGAGCTTGATAGCTATACTGATATGGATAAGTTTTGTCACTAATGGCAATACTAACTTAATACCAAAATAGAGTAGATGATTTTGTATCATTGATGATCTATTTGCAACATGTGGTGATCACTAGGAGAATACATTCATTGAAAAACTACTAATGCTTGTTTGCAAGACATTGTTGAAGACCCATGTGCTTGTCCAAACTCTTTGTGTGGTTTTTCTACATTAGATAACATTTTGTTTCATACACTAAAAAGAACTTTTCTTTTCTATCTAGTGTCCATGCATTGTTTATAACCCTAGGAGTCACATGGATTATCCTCTCCTCTTTCCATTTATGGATCTTGGATACAACAAAAATCCATGTGACTTATATAGAGAGGCCTACCCTAAACCCAAAGCTCACCACTTGGTGAGCCCTAGGGGATGACCTCAAAGAGGAAATAGGCCAAAGCCATGTCAACATTCTAGCTGGTATAACAAACTTGATATGGTTAATGCAGTGTTGGTAGTATTTTTGCATGACTAAACTTTAGTTTAAGTGGCAATTCAATGGATACAATCTTAAAGCCTAGGTTGTGGTGTGTCTTTTTACTGTAACAACAACTATTCTATTCTTGTTATGTCTTGTGTGCATAAAACATAAATCAAGATAAAATCCAAATTCACAAATTTACACCTTGG
This sequence comes from Cupressus sempervirens, assembly GCA_028749045.1. Taxonomy (NCBI): domain Eukaryota; kingdom Viridiplantae; phylum Streptophyta; class Pinopsida; order Cupressales; family Cupressaceae; genus Cupressus; species Cupressus sempervirens. The sequence continues at coordinate 591,503,426 of CM053789.1, read as the reverse complement.
ATACTATCAAACATTACCAAAACATTACATATCTTATCAAAACATTGCAAACTTTGTCAAAAATACTTGTAACTTGGAAAACATGACAACTTATAACCTTAGAAGTGCTTAGCATGACTTAGATTCCACTCTTGCATAACATACACTTGGATTCACCATATTTTGAGCCTCATACTTGCATCCTTTAGGCCTCATATTTCATCTTCTTAGTCCTCACCTTGCATCCCTTACCATTCATCATGCACTCCTTAGGCTTCCTCTTGCATCACCTAGTTTTCTCTTTCTAGCCCTTAAACTTCATATTTAATCTTCCATCTTTCATCAATGCATGCGAAAACTTCATCTTGCATAATTTAACACTGATTTTGTTTTTCCTAACCATCATTTTGGACTTTAATTCTAAAGTTATCACCATCCTCTTCCATTTGACTCTCTAGAACAATATTCTAGAAATCAAAAAACCCAAAAAAACCTTAGTTTTAGCCTAGATTACCAACTATGATCAAACTATTCCCAGCTACACCATGACTATAGTTGTCTCTATTTGAGCACACTTGGTTTCTAGAACACCTAGTTTAGATTTCTAGATAGTATTTTGAGACTTTAGGAGTGTGATTAGGTTCCTGGATAGATCCCCCTCTCTCAACATGTCTTGAACTACATTTTGCATCTCCTAACTTTCATTGTGCACACTTTAGATTTCATTCCTTAGGTCATAACCCTCATTATGCATCTTCAATCTAATCTTAACATCATCCCTAGCAACCTAGTTCTCTTGCATTTCAATCTAACAGTCACCTAGTTTTGGTTTAGCATACCTTCAACCTAGTTTCCCAACTGTGGCATAAAGCTACCAATTGTGCTCAAAGTAGCCCTAAGTGAACCATAGGTATAGTTGGTGCTATTCAAGTGCACTTGGTGCTATCATAGCACTTTGTTACCTACGTGACTATTTTGAGCCTCTAGACTACATTTTGGGACCCTAAAATTGCATTAAGAATCCTTTGTAGGTCCTCATTCTGCACATGACCCAAAACATCATTTTTCATCTTAAAAATTTTGCATATTACACATATAATTTGAATAACCATCATTTTGATCACCCTAATTCTCATTTTAAACCCAAAACCTTTGAACTTAGTAAAAAATTAGAACAAAGTATGAGTCCTAGAGTATCTCCTAATGTTGATGGATGATGGATCCTGACTAGTCCTCTTGTCATTTGAATCATTTTTCTTTGGTTAAACTCTATCTATTTCATGATGTATTTGACCTTGTCATTTTCATTGATTTGATCTTTTCATCTTTTATCTCTTTTTGGTCAAGATCCAAAGTCCATCTTCACAAGGTTAAACTCTTAGACAAAATAGTTTCCAAAGATTTGATCCTAAGTTCAAAACCTTTCATGCACCCTTTTCATAGCATTTTCATATTCCTAGTCTTCCTAAATCATCATTTTGACTTAAGCCTAGTGGCATATCCCCTTCATCTTGCATTATTCTAAACCCTAGCATCATTTCCTATATGAAACCCTATTATCTTTCCCATCAATCAACTTGTCTCCTTGATCTCATATCCTCATGTTGCATGTCAAAAATGTCATTATCAACCTTATCATACCATCCTTTTCATAATCCAACTTTCATAAATTAACCTCCAACATCATTATGAAGTCCAAAATCCAACCCTAATTTGCATTTTACATACCATAGAGTCATTTTCATACCCTTTAGTCAAAAATCTAAAATGTCATTCACATTTACATTTGCATTCTTTTGTTAGGACATTTTCACCTTGCATATCAAAACTCTAGTACATTGGGCACTTTCTTGGGTTTCATAACATACCTAAACACCTAAAAATCAAAAAATACTCATATCTTCCATACCGAATTCTAGATTATTAAGTTTTGCACAATTTTACCAACTGCACACTTCAGGTGTGCAATTGGTAGTTTTAGTGCACAGTTGGTAGTTTTAGAGAACACTTGGTAATTAGGTATTTAATTATGGGTTCTAGAACCCTAATTTTTATTTTCATACCTTGCATTACATCCCTAAACCCTAGAAAACACCCAAAAACACTAAAATCATTTACATTCTGCATATTGGTCTCCCTAACACATTGTTTTACCAACTGCATACCTTTTGATTACCAATTTCTTACCTTTAGGTCCCTAAGTGCACCAAGGTGTACTTGGTAGTGTTTGATCATAGGTGGTAGTTTAGGTGGACACTTGGGAAATAGAGTGTCCATTTATGGTTTTCTCAATTGCATCTACATCTTTAGGTATCATGTCAGCACTCACAAGGACACAATTAGCTCAAAGACCTGAAGCACTATACTAACCTTGATTTTGTGAGGTAAAAACACAAGCCAAAGAACAAACTAAAGCTTTCCCTAGACAAAATAAGGGAAAGAAAATCCAACAAATATTTGATCGAGACTAAACTGAAGTGTCAAAACCATTAGTTGTGCACCCATTAAGCATGTATCCGCAATAGCATAACCATAAAGGAATGATATAACCAACCCTAAATAGCACACCTAATATGATATTTTCTTGAATAACTTCTCCTACACATGGAATGGTTTAATTGAGTCCCAATTTTGAACTTATATTTATACTTATACCACCTGGATGTGGAAGTGTACCTACAACTCCCGAGAATGAAGAATCTCACCTATATGAATTCAGTCAACCTAACACTAATACCTTAAACACCTCAAACATACAAGGTAATTTACACTAAGTGATGATTCTAACATGGATTACAATATCATAGATGAAGAAATTGCTAGGGCTTTCCAGGACAGCTTTTCAAAAGAACTTTAAACTTTTGGTAGCCAAAAAAATCATCAAATTCAATCCAAACTTTGAGGGACCTAATTCCAAACATGAAACTAACTCAACATTTGAAAACATACAACCTATCATCACAAAATCTTGCATGCTTGTCCAAAGTCTTACATAAGGACAACCTCACAAAACATGGAAACAACCTCCAAGCTATGGGACTTGAATTATGAGGTTATTTGAGAGGTTAGGAGTGATGGCAATTTAATCTTTAACTAAATGAATGGATCAACTAATGGTGGTGGAGTACCTCTTTGCATTTATCAAGCTTGGGGATCGATGAGAGTGGTTATAGGAGATTAGAAAGATCATATTCATCATTCAAGGAACTGTTTCTCCTACCACCAACCTCCAACTCAACCATGACACTTGATCAACTGAGTTTTCACCATCAATTCTTACTATGTGGACCAAAAACTTATTATCATTATGTCACTCTTTCACTGGTTTAATCCTTATACCTTGTATTGACCATTCACAATCACAACCTCGTCACCACCTTCTTTGGATAATAGTTACTATTTGCAAAACTATGACCATTAGTTCATCACTACCTCATAACCTACCCTTAGCATTCCTACCTAATCTCTATGACCTTGAAAAGGCTAAGATATAACCATATCCACACCATTTCCACCTTAAGTTGATGTTACTATCAGGCCCCTGCGATCAAGTGAGAAAAAGAAAACTACTTGATCATGACTCAAAACTTGGCCTTCCTTTTACCCACTATGATCATGCACCTATCATAGATCTAAAAGATCCATTGGTGTGAAATGTATTTCTAACATTGAAGGCTTTCCCCTTTTCACACTATCGCAACTTAACCATAGCATGTCAATATAACCATGCGATCAAGCGAAAAAAAAACAAAGAGTGCCTTCACCACCTTGACCTTAGTTAGAACTTGACCAACTATGACTATGTGAATCACATGATTGTGACTTAAAAGATATTCTAATTCATAATATGAAATAATGAATATGGCCAATTCTATATCATTTCATGAGAACCCTAGGTGACCGTAAAAATAGATCATTGTTTGAATTTGTTTTTTTGCAGGAGGGCAATTTTAGGTAACACAACCCATGATTAATTTGGACTTGGACAAGGGGAAAAAAACCTTTGGAATTTTCAAACACAATGATGAAACCTATGAGATTTCACCAAGAATCAACCATTAAAATCCTTTGAAGTACTTTTGAACATATTAACATCAATCCCTTATTTGATGAACTTTCATCAATAAATAGGAACAAGACTCTTCCAAAATACCCCAAAAGGACATTAAGAATTGACCTCAATCACATAATTCAACAACAAGATCTGCCTAAAGGGACTTACACTCTAGGGATGCCAAGCATACCTCTTTTGGAGGAAAATCAACAAAGTTTACCCTTGATCCTAACTTTACCAACTATTATGACATCAAATGTTATGGAGCCTCTTAGGAGTACACCATGTGAAACATCAATTGCAACAACCCCTATTGAGTTACAAAGGAATAGCCTTATCAACATTAAAACCATTCCCAAAAGGAATAAATCTCATTTCCAAGTCAATATGATGTCCTATGGAGAAACATCTAGCACAAAAAAGTATCAAGACCCAAACATGATGTTCACCTCTAAGGGACATAGCCAACTTCCAAGAAAACAACAACCTATAGTGGTACAAGGAGTTAACATCTGTAATGCACAACCAAGTCAAAATCAACTTAAAATTCATATGACATATCAAAAAAAACATCAACCAAAACAACAACCTCAAGTGGTGCAAGGGTCCAACATCCTTAACACACAACCCAATGTAAATCCACTTAACTTACATGTAATTTACTAGCACAAATTCCAACAAAAACAAGCCATGTTTACTAAGAAATAAGAGAAAGTAAAAAAAAAGTTGGAATACCAAAGATTCCTTGAGTAATAAATTTCATATCAAAAAACTTGTTAGAACAACAACATACACGTTGACAACCTTAATAGATACCTCTACAACAATAGTCTCAGACATGGTCTCACATGTAACCAACATAGGTATCTCAACAACAACCACAACAAGTGATGTAATAACAACCTATGGTACAAAAATCATAATCAATAACACAACAAGTGCAACAAAAAAGACCGTTCTTCATTGGAGGTGCCAACATACCTCAACTGCCTAGTGACAAATCACCTGAGTCTTCAGATACAGAAATGTTAGAACTAAGTAGACATAGTTCTCACCATAAAAAGAGATCTACTCATAGACATAAAAGACTTAAAGAAAGGACTATCATTCAAAAACCTAATGAAGAGTTACTACAACAATTCAAACAACTATCCAAACAATTTGAGGCATTAGGAGTCTAGAAGAAATAGGCTCTATACATAGAAAGGGACTTACATGCTAATCAATTTGATAAAAGTCTGTATATGCCTCTATTCCCAAAATAGTTTGAGGCTCAAAGATTTGAAAAATATCAAGGAAAAGGAAATCCCATTGATCACATCAAGGGATTTTGTATCTCTTGTATGAAACTTAGTGATGAGCCCACCTACCTCATGAGACTATTTCCTCATTCTCTAGGTGGCCCCACACTTGAATGGTACTCTAAACTTCCTAGCAACATTTTTTTTTTTCAAAATTAGAAGAAAAATTCATCTCCCACTTTTCCTTCAACATAAAAAATGAGGTGACACTTGTGCTCAGTTAAACAAAAGATGGGAGAACCCTTTATCACATTCTCATTATTCTAGAGAAACTTAGTCAGTCAATGATCACTAAACATTCTTGAAGAACAACAAGTTAATCTATGCATTGAAAACCTAGTCCCTTAATATATGAAATCAAGATCAAAAGTCCAAGCACCATTTCCAAGTTGATGAAAAAAGGGGCTAGTATTGAAGATGCCCTCATCCATAAGGGTATCCTCAAGATAAAAAAGGAAAAGACAAAGACCAATTTGTCTAACAACAAAGCAATTTTTTTCTCCAAAAACAAGAATGTAACCAATGATGACATTATAGATGCATGGACAATCAATGTAGCACAACCTCAATTGACTCCAAAAGGTGAAAATCCTACAAATTCACAAAATCCCAATCAAATACTATCTCAACAACAAATAATTCAGACTTTCACATAGGATAAACCTCAAAGACATCCTAGGACCAAAGACAAGAAATTCACACCCTTGGGGATACCTCTTGAGACTGCACTTTAACAATTACTCAATAATAAATTTCTCTAGTTACGCCTTATCAAAGATGAACATTAACTAAAGCCTTTTGGTGGGATAAAAATAAATTTTGTGATTACCACTACACTAGAGGACATAAGACCTCATCATGTTTCTAGCTAAAACATGTAATACAAGACATTATTGATAATGGTTTGATCATAGTTGATCCATCACTGCTAGATCCTTTGGGTAATCATGACAAAGGGAAAGCTTCCAATTCAAACTTTGACTCATAGGCTAATTACATATGCACTGGATATGACTACACTATCAACTATTTTAATGAGTCTGATTCCTACATATCCACATTCACCTTTAAGGCTAAGAACCCTTTTTGTGTTGTCACTAGGAATTATACCAAGATAACCTTATTTGGAGCTCCTTCTATACCTACTACCTCTACTAGACCTCCACCCCTAGTAGAACTTATGCTCCCACTTCATTTGATTATAGCCTTGTTGACTAGCTTAGCAAGACCCTTGTGCAAACATCCATCTTGGACCTACTATGTGCATTCCCCCAACATTATAAGATCTTGGATCAAGCCCTCAAAGAGTTAGTAGTCCTAAATAACATTGATGTTGCCCAATTCTAGGCTATGGTTGGGAACCTATCCAAATTACAACATATCACCTATCTATAATGCCAAGGTCAGACATGTCTTGATAGATGGTGGAGAAAGATTGAACATTTGTACCCTTAAAGTTGTCAAGGGTTTGGCTTATTCTAAAGAAGATGTTGATCCCTCTTGTAGAATGACAATAAAGGCCTATGATGATGGTGAATGTTTCTCCAAGGGTGTTATCATATTACCCATAATATTTGGTCCCATTACTAAACACACATTTTTCCAAGTCCTAGCTATTGAAATGAATTACAACATGAAACTAGGACACCCTTGGGTCCATTCTATGAAAGCAGTGTCATCTACATATCATCAATACTTGAATTTTACCTACAACAATGTTGAGGTTACAATTCCTAGTGATCTAGACCCTTTCTAGTTTTGTGGTAATCTAAGAGATGTTACTACATACCAAGTGCCAACAAAAAATAAAGCACAACCCACAAATTCCTCTAAATATGTTGATGCTGATATACTCCTCTGTAAGACCAAGGAAAAGTTAAAGACTGAAGACAAAGGTTATGGAGAATACTTTATGTCTCAATTATTCCACATTCGGGAGTCACCATTTTCTCCCCAATTTATGGTAAAACACAACTATTGCAAGAACAACATTCTGAGATTAGTACACAAACTTCTACTTCCATCAATTTCCTTAGTAGAAGTGGCGTACATGAAAAACATGTCTATGAGAATACATCTGTCTATATTGAGAAGGTAAATGCAAAGAAAGAACCCACTTTTATATCTCTTAACAAGTATGGACCTGGGTTTATTATCACACAAAAACAAGGCTATGATGGATGTACTAGTCTCGGATCTTAGAAACAATGAATAAGTGAACCTATCACTACAAAAGGGTGACCTCCTAGTTTGAGGCTTTGATTTGAACCATTGCAAATAGGTCCTCCTAGTAGTAAGGTACCCTTGTGTAAGATAGTGGATGTTTTGAATGATGAGAAGGCATCTGAGGACACCCAACCTAAAATTAATAGTCATTATGCACTTGAACATATATTTGTTGACCCCAATAATACAACTAAATCTGATATCTATACATATACCTTCAACCAGTTCCCATTCAATACTAATGATGACCCCCCCTCAAGTTATCCTAAATTATTGGATTGGGACCAGCATGGACCACCTATTTTTGATTGATTCAACAATGATGACACTCTTGTAACAAAATTTGAAATCTATGAAAGCATTGTGATTGACAATCATAAAGAAGAAATTTTTCCTAAATTGAACACCATGTCATATTTTGTGGAGTCAACTCCATCTTCTAGTTAGAAAATTGGAAACAAAGAAAAAAATAACAAGCATTTGTCTCTTGGTGAAAACTAAAAGGTTCCATTAGACCATGAAAAATCAAAAGGTAAGCAACTCCCAAGGATACAAGATGAACAAGATGATGCCATGAATATCAATGTTCCATTGTTCAACATGTCATAAAGTCTTTTTGAGCTCTCTCAATCAACGTTCATATGAAATTTTTTTTGTCTCAATCCTCCCAACTCTTCCTTATATCCAACTACCTATACCCAAATCCTACTAACTAACCCATCCAACACCAAAAATAAAACCTCTATCCACCAAGCCTTTGTACACATCATCATTAGTGACATCCCATATAAAGCATGCTTTGACCCACTTACCCTTAGATACCTTGATTTGTGAGAGGCATACATTGTCTTACATACAGTACACGATGGTATATCTCAAGACCTTTATAGTGATTTGGTTTTGGCTATAGACTTAGAAAAAATCCTACATAGTTATGGTTAGTCATGGGTCCATAGATTATTAGCTCCTAGCACCAATAGTAGATTCCTTCTTGACATTTGTTAGTAATATCCATAATTATGTCTAAAAGTCCTAAAAAATAGTAAAAAATAGGAAAAAGTCATGAAAAAGGAAAAAAAAATAGTGAAAAAAGTGATGAAAAAAATGGATGCCTTGATGAAAACTTGGTAAACAGTCATCTTGGCATGAAAATTTGAGTCAAGAGAAAAAAATTGTCCAAAATTGAGAACCTGGTAAACAAGCAATTTGGGCAAGTATCATGGTGAAAACCTAGCAAATAGGCACAATGTACAATTAGTTTTTGCTCCTCCATCCATCAAGATTCCATCTAGTTTTTACCCCTTTCATCATTACCTAATCATATCCTTCATATATCCCCTAGTACTTGATCATGGCCCATGAACTAGTTAATGTCCATTGTTATCTTACCTAAGTGTCACTAGTTTTTACATGCTCTATCTTTGTCCTTTGTACATAGTTTGTATCTTGTCTGGGGGTGTATCACCTACATAGTGTGCAAGTTTGAATTTAAGTTGGGGGCATGTCCCTAAGTAAATCTTATCTATTGGAATTATTGCATGTCAGATTAGAGTTAACACTTTCAAATCCTTACAATCCTAAAAAAATCCTAAACATTTAGATGTGATCCTAAGAAAATCAAATATGATATTGTAAAAAATCATAAAAATCATAAAAATGTCCTGAATAAATCTATAAAAACTGTAAAATGTCCTAAAAAAATTCATAAAAGTCATAAAAATGTCTAAACAAATCACTAAAAATCCATAAAATGTCTTGAACAAATCCAAAAAAAGTCCTAAACAAATTGATGTCTTGAAAAAACCATTAAACATCATTAAATCTCCTAAAATAAACCCTATAAATTATGAAGTGTCTTGAAGATGTTGGAATATTCAAATGGGAAGAGTACTTCTTGGGGGGGGGGGGGGGGGGGGGGGGGGTGTGTGGTGAATTAGAAGTACCACACCTTAATCTTTTCAAATCCTTTAAAATAAATAATTGAAATTAAATTGCATCCATGTAAACATATTAAATAAACATAAAGTAAACACATGCATCAACACACATAACACCAGAATTTTGGTAACCCAGAAACCCTCCTAGAATAAGAAGGTAAAACTGGGGTGGGAATGATACCCACAAAACCATTGTAGCAATAATTGTTTGACCACTTCTGATGGTCTACCCTATTAAAGGCTTTAAACTGTGTCAATAGTGACCTAGTTAAAGGATTTAAAACACTTTACATGAAGTGTCACCTTGTTAAAGGATTTAGTCACCTCTTTAAAGGATCTACAAAATAGTTGTTAAGCTAACCTATCAACATAGGATTTACCACTATCTAATAGAATTTTTAGAAAGTATTAGAAATATTTTGACCTAATTGCTTACAATCTTCAATTGCCAATTTCAAGCATTAGATCTGCTCATTCTGATGTGATCCTTGCTTGATTTGATATCTGTTCCTATCCCTTTCTTTGTTTTGATCAATTGGATATGCAATTGTTTCTCTATTCCTCTAAGTCTTTGACACTTCCCACTGAATTTCAATGTAGTCTTCCCATACACTATTCTCATCCACACATATAATGGGGTTTTCATCCTCCTTTTAAAGATTACGAAGACTTAAGGTTAGGTATGGATCTATGATCCATATTGAATCTTTAATTCCCACTCATTCCTTGCAATTTTCTCATTGGTTGCATGCCTTCTCCATTTTTCTTATTGGCTACATGTTGATTTCATAGGAAATAGAAAAGATTCATTCTTATCATTATTATCCTTCGAGATCCTTCTATGTCGGCTTCAAAAAATGGTTTACATCTAAGTTTTTGAAGGCACAAACTCATATGCTGATTTCTATGTTACTCAACACATACTGGATTACTGGTGGTCGATACATATACTATCCTACTTTGCTCGACACCTATTGCACTTTATCTTGCTTGGCACATGCATAGTTATGGCTCACTGGGCACATGAAGCATTCTGACTTGCTCGATATCAATATGACTCGGCACCTATATAACACTTGGCACTTGTATAATTCTTGGCACCTAAATTCACTTAGCACCTATTGGAATTTTGGCTTAGCACATATTATAGCTCGACATATGTAGTGTACTCAACTTCTATGTAGAAAGTGGTTAAGTGTGTTGACACTCAATTGTCAAAATCAATCTAAGAACAACAATCTCCCCCTCTGACATTAGTGTCAAAAACACTTAACTAAACATTATTGATCTATCCTTATCAGTGCATTAATCATTCTACTCTACATATGTACAAACTTTCAAAAAAAATTCAAAAAACCTTATAACTCCCCCTGAGCTGATTGCACCTTGTCTATTCTTGTGACCAAAATTTTGTGTTGAATGTACCTGATATTCTTTGCCTTTGCCCTGTTTCTATAATTTGTACTTGTGTGCTGAGCTGTTCTATCTTTTGGCTATCTTCAATCTTTCCCATTTTTATTCTTCAAAAGAATGAATGAAAGAATGTAATCAAAATGCTTAGTATTCTCCCCCTTAGTTATATCTTCCTTATTATTTCTCCCCTAGAACATTATATATATATATATATATATATATATATATATGTATATGTATATATATATATGCATATGTATATATATATATATATATATATATATATATATGTATATATATATATATATATATCATATCTTATCTCCCTTATTGTTATTTCTCCCCCTCTTTTGACACTTATGTCAAAGGGTTCTAAGAAGTAATACCATATTTAGCCAAAAATGTATTGTTTACCTCCATTATCATTTTTAGAGTTGCATCCCAATTTTCCAAAGCAATTTCAAGTGACTTATGCTAAATGGAAATCTCTATAGCAAGATGTACAAGCCCATCAAGTGTAGAAAATTTAGGATCTTTCTTTAGAACATTCTCTACATAGGCTTGCTCTTTATGGAGGACCGCCAAATGTGGGATTAGGAAGGATTGAATCTACATTAATGTTTCCTTAATATTAACCTCTTCACTTGTAAGTGTAGCTAACTCCTTTTAAGTGTGAAGCAATTGAGCAAAATGCTTCTCACTTTGAGTTGGATCTCTTGGTAATTGCATGCTAGAAATCTTAAGATTTCTCTCTAAGCTCAATATCCTCTAGCCTATCTCTTGTGTGAAATTGAAAAAATCACACAACTTTTTATATAGTGAGAAAATGTTCTCAAGTATAGTTTTGACCTTTTCAATTTTCTTGGCCAATTCTACCTATGCAAGTGTTATTTCATTTGATATTTTGTCATTTACCTTTCCCTAAAATTTCCTTTTTGACCACTCCATAAGTTTGAAATTTGTGTCATGGTCTTCACTTGTCACCTAGTCAACTATATCTAATAATTATTCTAGTATAGGCTTTGACTCATTTGGTGACTGCAAGCTAAAGGCATCCATAAAGATGTCCTTTATCTCAAGTAGTGCTTTCTTGTGCTTATACTCCTTTCTGAGTATTTCTTGTTTCTTTCTTCTGTCCAATGCATTCTACATCTTTGTAATCTATTCAATACTAATAGTCTTAGAGTCATAGGAAGGTATGACTATCTCTTCATCTAACTTAGGGTCTCCATAGTGAAGTACCCTGGTAACCTTGGTTGAGCTCGAGCCTAGTGTAGAGATCTGCAAAGGTATTGCATCAGTGCTCGACTTCTAAAGAGTTTTTGTAGGAGTGCCTATTTTTGGTAATTCTACCAATGTTTGTATTGTTTCTTGCTCCTCTTCTTTTGATTTATCCTCCTTTTCCTCATCAGACTTCCCTTGATCAATGATAATTACTTGGGGTGTACCTTGGAGTTTTACTATAGGATTAGATGTATTAATCTGTCTTGTTGGCCCTATTGTTGTATCCTTCCCTACTTCTATATTCAACTCCTAAATGGTGTCACCTACTCCTGATGTGTCAATTGTTGCAATTGTTGGAGATGGTGGTGGAAGCATTAAAATTTGAGTACTAGTAGCTATAGAGACAAAAGATGGTTTTTGTGGTTTCACCTTGTCTCCTATTGGTGCTGCTTCTACCTTTTGTAGCTCATCTACACTCACCAATATAAAATTTGTGCATAATTGTGCCTATAAAGTTGATTGGTGAAGGATCTTCTTGAGATCCTTTGCAATTAGGGGATTGATATTCTAACATGATTTGTCAGTAACATCCTTGATTGTTATAGTGTTTGCAGGTGTGATAGTTACATGAGGAGGGCTAGGAGCTGACAATTGTGTGTCTTGCACATAGTGTTCCTCTTGTTGTTGCTACTTAGATGTTGTTATATCTTCTCCCTTTTGTATTTCCTCCACTCCTTTTTCCTTATCTTCTTCCTCTTTCTTCTCTTCTTCTCCTTTCTTCTCTTCATCTCCTTTCTTCTCTTCTTCTCCTTTTGTTTTTGTCTCCTCTTCTACCTTCTCTTCTATTTACTTTTCCTCCTCTACTGCTTTGGCTTCTTATTCCTTCTCATTGGCTTTAGCCTTATTTTCTTCTTCATCCTTTTCATCAGTCAATTTGTATATTGACTTCCACAATTGTGTGCATTTATTCACTACATCTTCAATTTTATTTTGTAGAATACTGAAGGCTCTATATTTGGGTGCAAATTTTCCACCATGTTTCTTGTTAGCCTTAGTAATTCGACCTCTTGTCAGGTTAGGAATCACTTGTGCTAAGGTAGATTCTCTTATCTCCTTCTCATTTTGAGATAATAATGCCATTTGTTTTCAACTATCTCATATAACTCCTTAGGTATGGTATTGTCTAGCTCTAGAGGTGTTTTCTTAAATTAAGTCATCATGGCATATATAGATTCCTCTATTTTGTTTTGTTCTTCTCTACTTAACTTGTTAAATTCAAGGCTTTTCAAATCAGCCAAATATGCATTCTTAATATTTTCACAAGTTTTATCTATGACAGATTTGGGAGGATGGCTTACCACTCTAAATTGGCTATTATCCTCTAACACTATTCTCTCCTCATCATCGGTGTCTAGCTATGCTACATACCTTCTTCTTTTCTTTTGCACTTCACCAATCTATTCAGTGGCCTTTTTCTTCTCTTTTACTTGCTCCTTAGCTTTTTGAGTAGAGGCCCTTATGGTAGCTCTTGTTACTGGTGTTGGCTTGGCTTGAATTTTTTCTATAGCCTTCTTTTTCTCTTTTGGCTAGGTTGTAGGCTGATTTTTAGCCTTTCTTTTCTTAGACTCAGCTTGTGTTGGTGCTTCCTCAACTTCTTCTTCCTCTGTACCTTCCTCCTTATCTTCTCGTAAGCCTTGGGTTAACTCCATTGCACCTTGCACTTGTTCTTCTTCTTCACTCTCACCTTCTTCCTCATCATCATCCTCTTTAGCACATGTTGCACCTTCAATCTCTGCACCAAACTTCTTCTTTATTTTCTTCACTAGTTTATCCTTCTTCTTTAATGTGGAGGAATTTTTTAGTTCCATATCTACCTTGGAATGCACAACATCATATGTTCCAAAGTGAGGAGCCTCCTTATCAATCTCTTATACAAGCAATGCAGTTATTGCTATTGATGCTTCATCAACTCACTCTTGGAATTGTTGCTTGGATATAAGTGTAGTCAATGTCTACCAAGAAGCATATGTCATTGATATGTTTTTCCACTAGGGAAACTAGTATCCTAACCCTTTGCTTAATGGATTTCTTAAAATCCTCAAAATAGCTTGTCATTTAGGCATCAAAGTTGTCACCCATCTGTTCAATGTACTCATTGATTTGAGTGATTGAAAATTTATTTGAGTTCTAATTTACCTTTCCAATTGATGGAAACTCTTCCAAGAAATAAAAGAATATGCACACAAGAATTGAATGAAAATTGCATTGAGCACATTTTGACCTTCTTGTTCCTCCTATGTTCTCATTTGTTTTTTGCAACATCAGTTCTGCTAGATCATATGTATGATCTTTCTTTAGAAGTTTGTAGGCTACATCCACAACAATACATGGTACACTATTTAATTTGTTGGATTGGTAAAATTTGTGAGATATCACTCTCACTATAAAATCTAGAAGAGGATCTATTATAGTATCAATTGCCATACCCCTCTTATTCCACTTAGCCCCTGTATTCCTTTCAATGACCTCTTTTGAATCACTTCTCAGGGTCTTAGGTCGATCTAGGGTTGGGAAACCCATAACCCTATGTATTATCCTCTTTGTTATCTTCATAGGTCCTCTTTCTAAGCATAAACAACCATTGTATATCCTACTTAAAACAATTCTTATCCACTCTATTTTAAAACCTGTAGGGTAAACTAGGGCATGGGTTAAACCCTTTTTCTCGACTATTTGAAATTCATCCTTCAGAATCCTATTGTCACATAGCTTGTGATAGGCTTGAAATATCTCAAGGTCACCTATAGCCCCTATATTTCAATTTTAACACTTCCTTACATCCTACACCATGACAACCTTGGGTGGAATTATGGATAACGCACTAGCATGGTCGTTCTTGTAAGCTACCTTAGCAATGGGTCTAAACTTAGGTTGTTTTACTTCATTACTAACCAGCTAGACCTCATGACTTTCCTTTCCCTTGGGGTTCTTAAAACTAGAAGCCATTATATCGATCTAGGGTTTCAATATATTAAAAATTTAACACTGTATAGCTTAGCACTTGATAAATACCTTCGATCGACAAAATTTATGCTAAATCATTGTTGAAATCGATACAAAAGGCTTCAAGGTT
Source organism: Cupressus sempervirens (assembly GCA_028749045.1). Lineage (NCBI taxonomy): Eukaryota > Viridiplantae > Streptophyta > Pinopsida > Cupressales > Cupressaceae > Cupressus > Cupressus sempervirens. The sequence goes on along the minus strand of CM053789.1, from coordinate 591,488,159 downwards.
GTTGTTTGATCACTTCTAAACTCTTCTCATCTTTGCTCTGTGTTTTAATGGCATAAAATGATCAAAATTTGACCTTATACCTTTCAAAACTTAGCATTAAATGCTTAGTGCATACAATTGTAAACTCAACACTTGAAGGTTTCAACACGACTCAACTTCCATTGGATTTCATTCACTCAGCTTCCACTAGATTTCCACTTCACTCAACTTCCATTGACATTTCTCAACTCAACATCAACCATCAACTCGGTCACTACTAGAAACTCGACATGCACTGGAGCTTTACTCAGAATCTGAGGACAATTCAATAATATTTGCAAAAACTTCAAATTTTGACTTTACATCTTTGCTCATGCTGATTTCTTTTTTGTAGTACTTGTTTGTCTTGGGACTGATGCATGATATAACTATATATATATCAGTCCCATACACCTATTCATGCTTAGTTGAATGAGGTGTGATCACTTGACCTCTTGGGTGAAGTGATCCCTCCATTTGATGTGTTGCACTCATCTTTCTTCTTCCAAGCCTTATTCTTTTTTCCTCTAATTTGTTCAACATCTACTTTATCTTTTCCTTTGTTGACTTATGGCTTGGGTGCCTTTGATTTTTTTGGGCAATTCCTACCGATATGACTAGTCTTCAAGAAACTAAAATATGTGGTTTAACCCAACCACCTATTGTAGTTCCCTTTGATGTGTGTTCTTATGCAATTCTCAGGAATGTATCCATATTCCTGACAGTAATGACAACTCTATCTAATATTGTAATCCTAGTTGTAGTGGTGTCAATGGTTGTTTCTTCTTGCAAGATTATTAGGTGTCCACATAGGCTTTGATCTACACTCAAATGGTCTATGTCCATATTTCTTGTAGTTGTAGCAGTGACCCTCAAATTTTGGTGTCCTTATAGTTCTAGTCTTGCGTTATTGTGCTTGATGTCCTTGCTTCTTACACTTATGACAAAAGCTTATATTCTTAGGCTTATCATGTTGATTGTTCCTCTTGCTCCTACATACATTAGTAGTGTGTCCCTTTTTACCTTAGAAATGACAAGTAGGTTTATTGTTCTTACCTTTGTTACTCCTTTCTTCTAATGTCTTGGATGATTCTCCTTGTTCAGTGCTGGTGTAACCAAGTCCTGAAGTATCATTACTGGCCCTTGGTGATTTTAGTAGCTACTCAAAGTACTTGATAGCCTCATTGGGTTTGTTGAAGCTTTCTATTGTCTCCTTCTCTCTCCTTAATTTGTTCTGCAATTGTTCATTTTGCATTCTCAAGGTAGAGATCTCAATGTCCTTCATGTTTAGCTCATGATGAGCATTCATCATTTGGCTAAGGGTATCTAACTACATGTTGGAGAATTTTGCAAGCTCTGTGGAATTTTCCTCCAGTCTATTTGCAAGGTTTCATTTGTCATCCTCAAGCATAGCCCTATCCTCAATGGCTCTTTTCTTCTATATAGTTATTTCACACAGCATCATTGCTTGTGACTCTTGCTCAATTTAAAGAGACCTTATCTCTTCTGCTTGAGCTCTATTCTTTTCCATCAATTTAGCTATTGCTTCATCAAATTCCTTGGAATCTCCATTGACAAATACTTTTGTGTTATCAATCTCCTTGTAATGCAGGTCATTTTTAGTTATGGTTGTATCCTTCCTTCTTTTCAAGGACTTTCTCAATTCTTCTTTGGCTTCCTCCAATTTGTGTAGAGTGAGGTGCCCATTAATCACCTGATTTTCTATGATCTTCCCAAGTTTGAAGACTTCCATCTTTAGATATTTTCTCTAAGCTATTAGACTTTTCCTTGTGAGTACCACATCTCTGATACCAATTGTTGGAATATTCAAATGGGAAGAGTACTTATGAGCGGGGGGGGTGAATTAGAAGTACCACACCTTAATCTTTTCAAATCCTTTAAAATAAATAACTAAAAGTAAAATCCATGCATGTAAACATATTAAATAAACATAAAGTAAACACATGCATCAACACACATATCACGAAAATTTTGGTAACCCAGAAAACCTCAAGGAATAAGAAGGTAAAACTGGGGTGGGGATGATACCCACAAAATCATTGTAGCAATAATTGTTTGACCACTTCTGATGGTTTGCCCTGTTAAAGGCCTACCCTATTAAAGGCTTTAAACTATGTCAATAGTGACCTGGTTAAAGGATTTAAAAAACTTTACATGAAGTGTCACCCTGTTAAAGGATTTAGTCACCTCTTCAAAGGATCTACAAAATAGTTGCTAAGCTAACCTATCAACATAGGATATACCACTATCTAATACAATTGCTAGAAAGTATTAGAAATATTTTGACCTAATTTCTTGCAATCTTCAATTGTCGATTTTAGGCACTAGATCTACTCATTTTGATGTGATCCTTGCTTGATTTGATATTTGTTTGTATCCCTTGCTTTGTTGTGATCAACTAGATATGCAATTGCTACTCTGTTCCTTTAAGTCTTTCACACTTCCCACTAAATTTCACTATAGTATTCCCATACATTGTTCTCATCCACACATACAATGGGGTTTTCATCCTCCTTTTAAATATTACAAAGACTTAGGGTTAGGTATGGATCTATGATCCATATTGAATCTTTAATTCCCACTCATTCCTTGCACTTTTCTCATTGGTTGCATGCCTTCTCCAATTTTCTTATTGGTTGCATGTTGATTGCATAGGAAATAAAAAAGATTCATTCTTATCCTTATTATCCTTCGAGATCCTTCTATGTTGGCTTCAAAAAAAGGTTTAAATTTGAGTTTGTGAAGGCACACACTCATATGTTGATTTCTATGTTACTCGACACATACTAGATTACTGGTGCTTGGCACATATACTATCCTACTTTTCTTGGCACCTATTGCACTTTGTCTTGCTCAGCACATGCATAGTTCTAGCTCACTCAGTGCATGAAGTGTTTTGACTTGCTCAACATCAACTGTGACTCGACACCTATATAATTCTTGGCACCTAATGTCACTCAACACTTGTTGGAATTTTGGCTTGACACATATGGTAGCTCAACATATGTAGTGTATCAATCTGATTAGATTTCCACAATCCATTAGACTTTTTTATCTTTTGCTTTTGGATTTGATTGTTCAAATCTAGAAGAAAAAGATAAAAAAATATGTAGTGTACTCAGCTTCTATGTAGAAAGTGGTTAAGTGTGTTGAAACTCAATTTTCAAAACCAATTTGAGACCAACAGAACAAACCAGTCATAGATAACTATCAAATATCCCCAAAAAACCCTATAATTCACAAAACCCACCAAAAATTTGTAATAAACCTTGTAAATAGTCACTATGTATAATTGCCCCTTTTTCTTAAACACGCACACTTTCCCAAACTAAAACTCAAAGCACACCACTTCCATGACATTCACACTATCTGAGTATTTTGAACCAAAAATTAATCCAAGGTGTCACTATGAACATATCAACCTAAACGACCAATTAGACCTATCATAATGTCAACCTATCAAATACTATGTGGAGACCTAATACACTAAAAGTAAATTAATAATTTATAAGAATAGATGTTGGCTCATTCTATTTAGTGAGTTATTTATTTTTTCTTTGTTTTTCTTCAATCATGTTGCTATGCCACTTGATGATATAAACTAATCTATGAGAATGGTTAGGATGGTTCATGGTCTTTTTTTTTCTTTTTCTATTTGTTACAATGTACCTTTGAGATTCTAGGGCATGTATATATGCTACAAAAAGGATAGGGTCATTTTATATCTCCATCATGCTTGTTTACACAAAAGGTTTTTATTTGCACTCTGGCCCTTTATGCCATGATGTGTTACATTCCATCTTCCATATCAGAATAAAGCTTGATTAACATATAGTTCACTTTATGAAAGAAAAAATCCTCACCTCATTCTAACTGGTCCTCATTCTAACTAGTCCTCATTATAATTGGTCATCATCTCATCTCCTCAATCTTCTATCATTCAATCTCATTCAACCATCATCATGATTATGTATTCTGATACACCAAATCATCTTTATCTTGCATTCCTACATTCTTGCATCACCATATGTTATCTATCAACTTTCTATGGCTTTTCACCAAGTCTAACCTTTGTTTGACCAACTTTGACCATCTTTTAAACCCTTTTTTTGACTTCTTTCAATTATTTTGGGCATGCACATAGAGTTTTAGGTCATTCTGAGTCTAATCAGGCTAAATTTTGCCCCTTGAAGCCTTCTAGGGCATAGTCTACACCTTCAGAGCAAATTTAGGCTTCCAAAGTGCAGCACAGGCACACTTGGTGTTTTCATAGAGCATTTGGAATTACCAAGTTCTCCCTAGGCACAATTGGGTGCATTTTTGGTAAACGTGGGGCTGTTAGATGACCAAAAATACTCCCAAAGCCTTGATTGACCCCTATCTTACACTTTGAAGCCCATAACTTTTTCATTTCAACTCTAATTTGCAATCCATCAATTGCATTAGATTTGTATCTATTAGAAATAGGGATAACTGAGAGGGGTTTTTGAATCACTAATCTAGAAACTTTAGTCTCCAACTAGATATTATTACTTACTTTAAACCATGCATAACAAAGCAATAAAGTACTACTAAACAATAATAATAGCAATGCATAAAGATAACTCATAACACCATATTTTGTTAAGTAGGGAAACCCTAGCCAAGGGAAAACCTTGATGGGGATGATATCCACTAGATAATATACTAATATATAAGTTCCTTGTTAGAGGATGGACCTTGTTAGGAGTCAATGAGAAAATTTAGTATAAGTAGTCCTTGCTAGGAGACTTTGAATCCCTATTAGGATATTCCAACCCTGTTAGGAGTTGTGGTATAATGTATGCAGGAAGAGCCCACTACCCAACCATGAAATTTCAATGATAAGAAGAGATCATTACTCAAACAAGTAATCTACTATTATTTCCCTTACTTGTCTAATCTCTAATCTTCAACTTGATCTTGGATCACTAGATAGCTCATACAAAAATTTGCACATACCACTTTCACAAAAGTTCATCCATTTTGCATAACTTCACAAGAACATACAACCACTTCACTTCCTCATAATATCAAGATAGCACACTTCTTATCACAAGAAGTCTTTTACATAAATACCATGCCTTTACATAAATTATTGTTAGGTTAGCTAAGACCACAATTCACTTTTCCAAGTTAAAGTAAACATCTAGGATGTCAACTCTAATTGGACAAGTAATTGTTTTGCAAACAAAATAATTCTTTCCTTCAATTCTATTGTCCTACAACATCAAAACATGAATATATTTGTTCCATATAGTCTGTACAAACTTTTGAGGTTATACACATCAACACCAACATGTGTGCTATCTATATGTAACTTCACTTATAATATGATGTCTGCAACATATTATAAACAAAACATAGACAATTTTTTGATTACCAAACACTAAGTGCCTTTTTTTTTAGGTTTCCTATCAACATGTACATCATATGTTTCCATTAATGATAACAATTACATATCACAATAATCCAACTGTCAACAGTCTCCCCCTTAAATAGGGAAAATTGGCTAACTAACAAAGCTTAACTATCAAAATTACATCTATTATAACTTGCTCAACTTTACATATATGCTCCCCCTTACAATATACTTTATACTTTTACAATCTTCACATGTATTTCAACAATCTCTCCTTTTTTCATGTATACAATTTTCACATCTCTCCCGCTTCGACATCAATGACAAAGGTCAAAATGTCAAGATTCTATCCAAAAATTGTCAAAATTGTTGTCCTTCATTATGCTAATATTATCTTCATACAACCATCAAAAATGGTCTTTAGATTGTCCATACCTTTGTTTCATGTTTCTTTGGTAGACTCCATTGATGTGAGAATTGCACATAAAGCATATGATGCAATCTCAACTACATTGATATCTAAATACAAAAAGTTTGTATATATGTCCTTGGTCTTGACACATTCCTCTAGCTACTTCTCAAAAAAATATAACTTTAGAGCAATAGATTCTCAGAAATCAGATGTTCTTCTCAAAATCTATTCTTTTTGAAGTTCCAATTTCCTAATCTCACTGTGAACACTGGCAAATTGACTCTCAAAATCATCAATTTTTCTAGATGGATGTTGCATCTAGCTACATGAGCCTCTAGCTCACTCATCTTAGTCTCTAACTAATTGTTCAAATTTCTAGTCACTTTGTATGATAAGGTAAACTTAACATACTAGGCTTTCCCTTCTTGCTGACATTTCCAAAGTTCTTTGATGCATGTACCAAGATTAACTAAGTCATTCTTGATATTCTTGCAGATGGTTCTAAACAAGTTAGCATCATAGAAAATTTGAACCTTTGCCTCTTCAACATTTAGTAAATTAGTAAACTCTTTAGCAAAGGATTTTAGCACTTCCTATGCTCTTTGTTTAGGGTCATACTTAGTATGTTGTACTATCAAAGTACTATGCAATCTGTTAGTTACTTCCATTAATGATCTCTGCAAACTTTTCACAATTTTATTCTTCTATTAAAGTTTAGATAAGGATTAAATCATATCAATCTAATCATCATCATCAGTAGCTAAACTAGCAAGAGAGAGTAGAGTAGATGAACTAGATGGTTTAGTCTCATCCTCCCTCTATTTCTTTGCTTCTTCTTGTGCTCTTTTCTCTTCCTCTTCTTTCTTTTCCTTTTCTTCTTTTTCTCTCTTCTCTTCTTCTAAAATCTCTCTTTTCTTCATCTTCCTTTCTTTTCCTTTCTTCCTCAAGCAATTGTTTCTTGGCTTCCTCTATCTTCTATTTTTTTTCTTCTAGTAACCTCTTTTCTTTTGCTATTTGTACAACTTTTCCTCAATATCTTCAGTATTAGGTACATTTGGTTTGGAACTAACAAACAGATTGCTATCATCAATATTAAGAGTAACATTGATTTGATCAATCTTCATGTTTTCACCACTTACTAATACTTCTGAGGTTCTAGGAGCTAGAGGAGATTCTTCCTATGACTCTAACAACATCTTATTGATAGTTATTGCAATATCCTTTCTCAATTTATCATTTTCACCAACCATAAATAAGAATGGACTCAACGTATTCCTCAAATATGGTGCAAGGTTATTCAAAAATCTCTTAATTTCATCTTCACATCAATCTTGTAGATAGTCTTTAGCATAGACATCCAAAGTTCAAGGTCTTGTTCCCTTGTAGGAGTCTTCTTATGTACAAGTCTCTCATAGAATTTTTGGTTCACTACTCATTTGATATCTTTCATACTAAGATCATTTTCTATAATATATCTCATAGTAGATATATCAATCTAATCCTTCTCAAAATTATTTTATAAGTCATAAAAATTGTTCATCTGAACAAAGTTTCCCTCATTGGCAATTTTTGTGTTAATCTTCTCAATCTTCAGCTTCCAAGGTTGTCGAGCTTTTCCTATTGCTTGCTTAGATGGAGACACCTTTTCAGCTTGTTTGGTTCCCTATTCCTCCTCTTCCTCATCACTTGACTCAATTGTCAACAATGTTTTCTACCTCTTACCAGGTCTTGTGGCCATCTATTTGAGTCTCTTTACCTTTAAAAATACTATTTCAACTAATCTTTCTAGTTTTCTTTTCTGCTTACTAGGCTGAACATCAGATACTACCACAAATGGTATGCTCTACTCTAAAGATGTCTCAACAACTAAAAATAATAAGGGTTGTATGTTTAATACACCTTACTTCAATGTGTATCTCATGACCTTAGATTCACTCTCTAACATTCCAGCCTCAAATAGTGTCTTTTTCATTATAGATTCAACCTTCTTGTGTGATGCCTTCTCTAAGGTTTCTTGATGAGCATGCTAAGTAATCTCATCATATGTACCAAATCTATATTCTACTTTTTCTTTCTCTAAATTTAACAACAAATCAATGTAGCTAACTACAACATCATTGCTCAACTCATAGCTCAAGGGATCTAAAAATGTCTCCCGAGGTTCCATTGCTTGAATATAAGTATGATATGTATCAACCAATATACATATATCCTCCTTGAATCTATCCACAATTATATTTAAAAAATTCTAATTCTTTTAAATATTCAAAACTAGGCTTCATAGTCATGTCAAGGTTAAATCCTAGGTCCATATCCTTATTCATATATTCACTACCAATTGATTCAAACTTGCAACTTAAATAACATTCTACATCTTCCAGATAAACTACGTTGTTTAGAGTGATAGACAACATAGAGTTAGGTTTTCCATCAACTTAGGTCTATCTTCATCCTCAACATCATGTACTACTGACATATCCATGATCTTTTTTGAATAATATCTTTTCCCAAAAAAAAATTGAGGAAAAAATTAAAAATACCTCTTTCTAAAAATAGGATTTTCTTCGAATCACTTTGACAAGTCACTTCAAAATGATCTTTTCTTTGAATGTGTTTTCAATGAAGTAAAATCAATTATGTACTCCATTTATCCCTCAACTTGAACTTGCATTAATTGTGTACTTTTGCAAATATGAAAACATTGTTACTTGCATTCTACAATCAATTAACTACTCAATATTATCTATTTGATCTTGAAATGTTACCCAAGGTTTGCTATAGCCTCCTTCCATTATGAAAGATATCCTCAAAACTTTGCATCACAAAATTCTTTGTAAAAACTTACTTTTCATAATTTTTTATAGAATCAATTCTTACTATAGTACCAATAACTCAAATTTCATCATAACTTCTTTATATGAGCTCCAAATCATAAGAAAAATTAGATACCATCTAAACATAATTGAATACACCTTTTCCCAATTTCACTACCTCTAATTTGGTCTCTGAATGAAGTTCTCAAATACTGATGCTGTGAACAAGCTTAATTCAACGTAATTGAATCAAACTCAATGATTGAATTTGATATTCTTGTCTTATCATCATCTAACTTTTCTTTTGAGATGTCTATTCCTTTTACAAATGCTTCATTAAGTTCTTCTCAAAGTTCACTTACAATTTTTCTTTGTTGTTCATCATCTTTGCTAGTTCTAGAGTTCCTTTCATGGTTCCTTCTATCATTTCTTTTGTTCCTAATGTTTCTTCCATTGTTTCTTCTATCTTAAATTTTTTTTTCCATTCTGTAGTACTTTTCTATGTGTCCAAAGTTGTTGCATAACTAACATATAGGTGCTCTACTTCTAAGATTTTGTTGATTATCAAGTGCATGACAATTTTGAGCAATGTGTCCTAAGTTGTTACACTTATAACACATGATTTTTCTTCTATCTTCATAAGATCTTCCTTCTCTTGATATCCTTTCATTAGATCTTCTTTTATCTATAGGGTTAGCATATCTAGACATTCTACTATTTCTACTATCATTATCATACGTAGGTTTCCTATAATCATTTGCATTATGACACATACCATGACAATTATGAAAATAAAAGTCCTTAACATAATTGAATGACTTATTAGTACAATCTCTTTTTATATGAACTTTTTCATTACATAAAAAATTCTTACCTCTAAATTCATACCTGGTTTCCTTACGAGTTTCCAGATGCTTAGGTTCATCCAAGATTTCAACTTCCTTGGTTTGCTCAAATTCCTTAGGTCTCTCAGAAGATTGATTGGATTTAATCATATCATCAAATTTGTCATCAATATTGTACTTAAGGATTTTTTCATGATCTTCTTTCAATATTTCAAGTTCAAATGTTTTCTTTGCCAGACTTGCTCTCAAATCTGCATTTTCAGTCTTCAATTCAGATTCAATTTTGCCAGGATCATTTCTCTGAGTTAACTTCAGAATTTTAATTTTCAACTCATGCTTCAAGATCTAGTATTCTATCTTCAAATTTGAATAGTCATCATCAGTAGTTCTAGATTTAGTAGATTTAGGCTTGGATTTGAGATGTTCAATCTTTTCCTTCAATCGACCAAGTATACTTTGGAATCTTCATATCTATCCTTCATCTTATCTCTTTCTTTAGTAAGGAGATTGATTTGTTCAAGAGATTCTTTAAGGTTCTTCTTCAACTATTCCATATCCATGGGGATCTTACTTAAGCTATTAAGCCCCTTCAAAGTAACTGTTCTCTGATACCAATTGTTAGAAATAGGGATTATTACTTGGCGTGGGGGGGGTGCGAATCAATAATCTACAAAATTTAATCACCAACTAGATATTATTACTTACTTTAAACCATGCATAACAAAGCAATAAAGTAATGCTAAAAAGTAACAATAGAAATGCACAAAAATAACTCATAACACCATATTTTGTTAACTAGGGAAACCCTAGTGGGGATGATACCCACTAGATAATATATTGATATATAAGTTCCTTGTTAGAGGATGGACCCTATTAGGAGTTGTGGTATAATGTATGCAAAAGAACCCACCGCCAAACCATGCAATTTTAACTACAAGAAGGGCTCACTACTTAAACAAGTAAGTTATTGTTATTTACCTTCCTTGCATGATCTCTAATCTTTAGCTCAATATTAGATCACTAGATAGCTCATACAAAACTTTGCATATACTACTTTCACAAAAGTTCATTCATTTCACATGATTTCACAAGCACATACTAGCACTTCACTTCCTCATAATATCAAGATAGCACACTTCTTATCACAAGAAGTATTTTGCATAAATACCATGCCTATATGTAAATTATTGTTGGGTTGGCTAAGACCACAATTCACTTTTTCAAGTTAGAGTAAATATCTAGGATGTCAGCCCTAATTAGGCAAGTAATTGTTTTGTAAACAAAATAATTCTTTCCTTCAATTTTATTGTCCTACATCATCAAAACATGATTATATCTATTTCGTATAGTTCATGAAAATTTTTGAGGTTATACACATCATCACAAACATGTATACTATCTCCATGTAACTTTTCTTGTCATAATATGACATCTACAACATATTATAAACAAAACAATAAACTACTGTAAATAGATTCTATACTTAGACAAATTTCTAATTACCAAACACTAAGTATGTTTATTTCTAAGGTTTCTTGTGAACATGTACATCATATGTTGCCATTAATGACAATAATTACATATCACAATTAGCCAATTGTCAATAGTATCCTTTTTGTAAAAAAAATTAGCCTATCATTAGAATTACTTGGTCACTTTCTTGATTGGTAACCCATGAAACTACTCTTGAGCCCCTAATTGACCCTATTTTGTACTTTGGACCCCATAACTTTCACGTTTGAACTATGATTTGTGATTCACCAGTTAATATGGTTTTTTGTTGTCATTGTCAATAGATTGACCCATGATACATATATCTCAACCAATTTCTCAAGGGGGCACCCATATATCATCCCTAATAGGGCATGTTGTTATGGCTTTCTCATCAATTATTCTTTGACATAGTGCATTAAATCACATTGTATCAAAGAGGGGGGAAATGTATATGCTCAAAAATGATTCCCATATATGGTTTCATCACTTTTTTCACACTAACTAGTCCCACTTTATCATCTAACTAACTTTTATATTTAGGCCAACTTGATCATCACTTGATTATATATCAACAATGTCCTTCATCATTTGTATCCCCTTTCACATCAATTGTAGATCATTTTAGAATAATATTAAATCATCCTAGAATCACCCCAATTCTACCTAAAATCACTTAGAATCAATCCTAATCAACCTAGAATGTGCCAAACATCTCAAATCCACCATCATCTAGCCAACCCTAGGCATTTTTTTGTCTGTCAGTGCTTAGGAAACTTATCAAACCAATCAATCTAACCTTAGTATTTTCATGGCTCTTAGTGCTAGGTCAAACTATCATTCACATCATCTGATCTTTGACATTGTTGAGCCTCTTAGTGTTAGATTTTGGCATTATCATATCAATTTATTAACATTGACAGTGTCTGCCAATGTTATTATGATCAAACCTATCAATCAATCTCAATCCTATAGCATTTACAATGTATGTTAAATGTTACATATTCTTAATCCATGTCATGTTTTATTGGCATGTTATCAATCCTAATTAGTTATTTAATTTGACCATGGCTTTAGTCTACCCATCATCATCCTATTTAGTCTACATAATCATCACATTTCATCAAAGGGTATTATTGCACTTATCAAATCAAATTGGCCAATCATCTACTAATTTTCTCTATAAGATTAAATAACCCATGATTAAATCCTATGTTGTTTCAATCATTTTTCATCTTGCATTACTAATTATTATTCCTAATTAACATTCTCAATTAATCGATATTCATTAATTCATTGATTTGTATTCACAAACTATGGAAATTCTCAATTTCCTAAGTCACATTTTCTACCTCTAATTTCTAAACTACTAATTTTCATTTGTGTGGAATAATAAATTTTTAATTTAAATATTTCATATAATCTTGACATAGCCTTGACATCATTGTAACATGTGGACATCTTACATCATGTATTTTATCCTTACACTTGGCTAAGATATGTCATAATCCTTATATTTTTATTCCTTATGCATATATATATTTAGCCTTCATCATCATAGAGTCTTGGCTATAAGTGGCTTTGAGGTGCCACATGATGCATCATAGATCCTCTTCTATTTATAGATGTATTGACTTCCATGCATCATAAAATATTACATTTGGCACCTTGTGTCATATCTATCATGTATTTCCTAAGGAATCTCTTGCCAAGTTGCCCATTCAAGGTGACAAGTTCAATTTTCTCCTCTTGTGTGTTGGCTATAAAATGAACCACATTGCTCTCATTTCTTATCTGATCACCTAAGTCCATAATCAATTTGAGATTCAAATCATTCTTCTATTACTCTCATACCATTATCATATCATAGGATTATGCTTTTCAATTGTGTGCATTACAAGTAATTGGAGCTGCATCATATGGATAAGATAGGACGACATGGGAGCTACAACTAAAGAGGGGGTTTTTACTTTATGTTACTTTCTTTATTTTGGTTGGCTTTCATGGTAGTGTAAATTTTTTTAATGTATGATGATTTATTTTAGTGATTTCTCATAGTATGCTAGATGTTTAACCCATTTTATAGTCCTACAATAATATATGAGTCACCAAACAAGGTCATGTCCTTAAATTGAGCCAAACCATATCCATATCGTAAGTCATTATCCTTGATCCATCCTAAGCTTATTGATTGGGATACAGCTGGGTCTCACAACATTCCCAAATTTGACCCTAACCATGGCATTTGTGTATACCTTAATGCTTTTGAACCATCTCTAAGACTATGACCAAAGGAAAAACCTATGGATGGGTCCAATATCAATCATCTTAGTCACATGAATATAGACCTAACACCTCACAAATCAAACAATGCAAGCCATGTTGTAGCAAGTCTAGATAAAACAATAGAAACAAATATAAGTGACACATCTATTCAAAAGAGAGATCATATATCTTAATTGATCCAATAGATAAAGTCAATATCAGGAGAGAAAGAGCCTAGAGTCATCCACTTACCACAATCATTAACCCCAAAAGAAAGAAGTGCATTCGTTCACTTCTTCAAGGAGACAAATTAACTTTGAATGGTCTTATGCTGACATATTAGGGTTAGATCCTAATCTAATCCTTCATTATCTCAACATTTCTCTAGAAGCTAAGCCAGTGAAGAAGAATCTCCAAAAAATGCATCCCCATATAGCATTGTTAGTAAAAGCAGAGTTGGAAACACTACTTCATACCAACTTCATTAGGCCCCTAGCCTATGCTTCATGGATCTCCAATATTATGACCATTTCAAAGAAAGATGTTAGTAAGCATATTTGCATTGACTTCTGTGATGTCAACAAAGCATCTCCCACAGATGATTTTCCATTACCAAACATTGACACCATTATAGACTTAACAGTGTGACATTCTATGTTCTCCCTTATGGAAGGTTTTTCTAGGCTATAACCAAATAAGAATAGCACCTGAAGATCAAGAGAAAAAAACATTCACTTGTACAAGGAGAACCTTCTATTGGAACATTGTGCCCTTACATCTAAAAATATAGGAGCTACATAATAATAAGCTATGACCATAATATTTCATGACATGATGCATACATTTATGGAAGACTATGTAGATGACCTTCTAGCAAAGTTTCATACTCATGAGGACCATATTCAAATTTTAGACAAAATATTTATACATCTATAATCATTTTTTGGTGTAAATAAGTATTTACTTATTACACTTAAATTTTACTTAGGTTAATGCACTATTTAATTATTTTGCATTATTTAATTTTTTTTTTAGGTGAGACACTTAGGAGTTTGTGAACTCTCATTGAGTTACACAACTCTAATTATGCACATGGTGTCTACAATACAGGAGTATGCATTATTCACTGAGTTGTCATGTTGACAACACAGTTATTCACACTCCTTATTTAGCACATGTTGTCTAGACCACTGATTTGTGTGCTACACCATTGTAGGCTTATGCTCACATCATTGCACTTAATCTCATGCTTAATGGGGGATAATCCATATCTGGTGGACATGTGCCTGGTTGTATGACATATCACGATGCTAACTTCTATGCATTCTAGAAGCTCTCCTAAGACCTTTATATTCAAGCACTCCTAGTGTACTCTCATCTAGTTATTGAATGAATATCGTCATTTTGATCATACTCTATTTATTTTGGTCTACTGTGTGCTTGTGTTGAGTTCTTTAGTTCTTGGGTGAATTCTAGCCTAAGCCAAATTCTTACATGGTATCAAAGCTGAGGAGGATTCTCATCACATAGCCATTCAAGACCATTCATGCTTCAACACCTCGACATAAATCTAGAGGATCCACCAAAATTGGGAGCATCTAGAGCCAAGTCTAACCTCACCGTTGCGTCTGAAGCATCAATTCAGTGAAGATCGACTTTAAAGTTGCCTATCTTCAGCTAAAGTTGATCGTGAGGCAAATTTTTTTTGCAAATCGGCACCCGAAGGCCTGATTTGCAATTTGGGTATGATTATTTTTATTGATCTGATTATTAATTTTTAGATCTATTATTTCTCTATAATTTTTTAATTTATTTTTCAAAATTAATATCAGACAGAGAAATTTTTTTAGCCAAATCAGGCAGTGACACCCTAGCTCGACTCTGTATTTTGGTAGCAGATATTATTATTTGTAGGGTTTAGTTCAAATCTATCAGCATTTAAATCCAAATGGTCGAGCTCGTACACCTCTAGTAAATTTGCATGGACACACATTAAAGTCCGACAAAGGGAAGCGAATTAGGGAATACGATAGAGCCCTTCCGATTAGTGAGAAACCCCTTCACCGGTGGGAGTCCATTTACATTGGAATTGTGCACTCTTCATTTTAAACAGTGCACAAATGACAAATCCAATACATGTGGAACTAACCCATAAATTTTGACAGAATATTCGATCATCTGCCGGCGACAATTTTGCAGTTTGACAACCGTTGTGGATCTTAGGCAGCATTGACATAAGAGCCTCCTACGCGATAGAATTTTATTCGTCCACCCACTCACCAAAGAGGACATGTGGTACAATATAAACTGTGCCCAGCATAGATTGACAGCTCAGTGCTGTGTCATCTTCCTAGTAACCTATGACATGGCATTGCCCAATCAACAAATCCATACCCATGTGGCATATACAGTCAGCTTATTCCATACATTTCCTTACATGTTGATGTCATCATGATGTCTTGCTGACATCATCAACCTCTTGTCCTAAATTTGATGCCCATTTGGATGTCATTTTCAAGGAAATTACATCTGCCTTGATGACCGTATGACCGTCAAATTTATCCCCATGATTTGTTGATGCAATCCCTCTCCAGATTCATTTTGGTTTTTGTAGTCAGACTTCAAGAGGCCATAACTCACACATTCAGACTCCAAATCAGGTGCAATTTCTTTTGAAATTGGGTTAAATTTTCTAAATTTTTTAGTGGTGCAGCTATTTTCTAGTTTTGCTGCACAGATTGTTTAGAATTTTCATTTTTTGGCGACTATACCTAGATAATCCTGCATTTTGCAACTTCAAACACTTTGTATGGGCACATCTGGAGTCAAAAATAGGTTCAATTTGTTTTGAAAGTGCAAAATTTTTTGTCTAATATTCAGATCTAGTATCAGATTGTAGGGTTGTGTGGACAAAATTGTCACTTTCAACAATAGGGCCTTTCTTTGCTTTGTAATGCTTTATAATTGTAGCACTTTGTAAAGTTTCAAATTTTTACTCGATTAAGAGGTTGTAACAAGAAAAATCAGAATTCCACAAAGGAAAAAATTGGCAAGTGGCCTATTGTAATCGCATTATTGATAAAGTTCCCAAAGCATCTATTTTGGAGGGTTTCTTTATTTAGTGAAAAGGGGGGGTGTTCTTGGTGTTGTGTTCTCTCTTTTTTGCACATTTCTTTCATTTTCTACATTATGGAAAACTTTAATCTTCCTAAATTAACTCCTCATAACTATGCTTCATGGTCAATCAAAATGTTATATCACTTAATGCATAATGGAGTTTCACAATATGTAGATGGTACTCTTCCTAAACCAGCAGCTAATAATGTTTTTGCAAGTGATATTTCAGATTGGGTAGCCATGGATAGGAAAGCCCTAGGTGATATATGTTTGGGGGTAGATGATAAGATCATGTATCAAATCAAGAAATGTACTACATCCAAGGAAGCTTGGGATACCCTCGAAAGCCTTTATGGTAAAGTGTCTGAAGAGGATGTTTTCAAAATTGAAGATGAGCTTGTTTCCTTATATCCTAAGTCATATGACAATACAAGACTTCATCATTAAGGTGAATGCACTAAGGACGAAGCTTACTGATTGTGGGACTTCTATCAAAGATGACAATCTGATCTATCTCATACATAACAAGCTACCATCAGAGTATTCCACATTTGTATCTTCTTTTAACACCTCAAAGACTACCTTAGGGTCTGCCTACAAGAAAGTCACTTTTGATGAATATGCTAAACTGTTGGATGATGAAGAAAAGAAGTTGAAATCAATGGGGATTCTCAAAACACCTCAGTCCAAAGCATTAGTGGCCAACAATGAGGGTTCTCAACATTCAGTTGGACAGTCTTCAAATAAAGGAAAGGGTAAGAAGTGGAAGAAATACAAATCTGAGGATGTAGAAAAGACAACACCACAATCTAATCAACAAGAAAATTTCTCAAATTCCAACAAGAAAGGGGACAACAACAATATGGAGAAGAAGAAGTGTGCTTATTGCAAGAAAATAGGTCATGAAGAGCATGGGTGCTATCTTAAAAAGATTGATGAATTGACCAACATCATGGAGAAACATAATGTTACATTGCCTAATGCTTACAAGGAGAAGTGATCTTCTTCAGATTCAAAGGGCAAAGGGCAAGCACTCATGGAAAATTCAAACTCTTCAAAGGAAAGGATATTTGACTCAAGTGCCTCATATCACATGGGTTCTTCAAAGGAGGATTTTTCTTCAATGAATCACTCAAAGGTACCACACATTTTCATGGGGAATGATAGCAAAATGGAAATTTAAGGAAAAGGAAATGTGGAAATGGAAAATGGAGAGTTTTGAGAGGTTCTCTATGTTCCAAACCTAAGTTCAAATCTCCTTTCAATCTACCAAATCACTCACCTTGGAGATGGAAATAGAGTTGAGTTCCTTCCAAACTCAGTTAAAGTGCACAGTCTTAAAGATGATTCCTTGGTTGCGGTGGGGAAAGTGAATGATCACAAAAGGTTGTACTCTTTCTTACATTTTGAATCCAAGTCTCCTTCAAAGGCCTTGTTATCACAATCTAATTCAAACATGCAATTATGGCATAAGCGATATGGTCATCTTTACTACCACTATCTTCAACAACTTTGCACATACCACATGGTCAAAGGTTTACCTCAAATAAACTTTTCTAAGGGTGAGTACTCAACAGATTTAGTGGATATGCATCTAGAGGGGAAGTTACAGAGAGGGAAGTCTTCAAGAGCAACAAGTGTTCTATAAATGGTTCACATGGTATTAGTAAATCCTTTTGCATCTAGATAGGGTTGCTACATACTTACCTTAGTTGATGACTTTTCAAGGTTCACTTGGGTCTATTTTTTGCATAGTAGGAATGAAGTGTTGGACAAATTTCTAGACTTCAAGGCTCATGTAGAATGAAAATTTAGAAAGGCCATCAAAATACTCTGCATGGACAATGGAAACATGGATGTGAATAGAAGACTTAAGGACTTTTGCAAACATAAGGGAATTGATCTTCAGAATCCACCATCATTCAGTTCGCATAAGATAGATGTTGCAGCTTCAAGGATTAGAACTCTTAAGTCTATGGCAAGTTGCATGATTCATGCCAAGTCTCTAGATCCATCATTAGAATTCAAAGAATTCTCAAGTGCCACTCACATTCTTAATCATTCTCCTCATCCGGCCTTGGATGAAAAAAGTCCTTTTGAGGCATGGTGCGGTAGAAAACCTATTCTGACACACTTTAGAGTCTCTGGTTGTCCTTCATGGGCAA
This sequence comes from Cupressus sempervirens, assembly GCA_028749045.1. Classification (NCBI taxonomy): domain Eukaryota; kingdom Viridiplantae; phylum Streptophyta; class Pinopsida; order Cupressales; family Cupressaceae; genus Cupressus; species Cupressus sempervirens. The sequence continues at coordinate 591,469,632 of CM053789.1, read as the reverse complement.
ATAGATCTACGAGGGGATGCAAGGCACAATCATCTTGACCTTGTACCCCATATAAACTTCTAGATCCTGAGACACATTAGATATTTGTGGAGAAGGATGTACATTTTGAGGAAAGTTCTCCAAGCTTGTCCTCTACTCCCCTTCGCACATCATTCAGTGTGGATACTGATAGTGATTCCAGCAATAGTGCTTCAATAGATTCAAACATGTGGGGTTATGTAGAAAGATACAATGAGAGGTCACTTCATCAGTTCAGTCCACATGCATACATCACCACACTGATAGGTCTAGAATAGCAGGGTACATTCAGTCTTCCAAATACAGGTTCAATGATAGATTTGGGGGATAGTATTAATGATCTATCTCTTCTTCTTGATGTAGAATTTCATTCTTTAGTTGTCACAAGGGTTCCAAGCTCTCTTGTTCATTCTCTACATGAGCAATCATCACAGGTTGAAGTGATTATGGATACTTATGATCAGTCATTGTAGTAGGGTTCTTCATTAGTTGCAGAGATAGATAGTTCTTTCGAACAAGTTCTTCAGTCGAATGAGCAAGTTTTAGAGACATCACTTAATCATGGGATTCTTTCCACACATAGTGGAAGCATCTCACTTGTACCCTTGGCATTGTTTCTTCCTAAGGGGAGGAACACCATTCTATAGTCTTGGATCAGCTTCTTCATCGGAGTAGTCATTGTTTGACATTCTTCTTTGGGGAGGGGGGGGGGAGCCCATCCTATCTCTCTTCCTCTTCTCATCATTCTCTTATGTATATACTGGATGTATTTCATAATGGGGGGTCTTGATTACTCCATCCATCCATGCATCGCTTTATCTCTCTTTTTGGGAGAGGGTTTTTCCCATGTGGTTTTCCCTCTTTCCCCACTTTATGGGAGATTGCATATCATTATGTACATGGGTACCTAACATGGCCTAGTAGCCGAGACCCATTCTGCATATCATCCTAGATTTCATAAGCTTAAGGGCATTCCCCTAAGTTGCACTTAAGGGGGGGGGGTGTTGGTGTAAATAAGTATTTACTTATTACACTTACTTAAGTTTTACTTAGGTTAATGCATTATTTAATTATTTTGCATTATTTAATTATTATTTTAGGTGAGACACTTAGGAGTTTGTGAACTCTCATTGAGTTACACAACTCTAATTATGCACATGGTGTCTACAACACAAGAGTATGCATCATTCATTGAGTTGTCATTTTGACAACATAGTTATCCGCACTCCTTATTTAGCACGTGCTGTCTACACCACTAATTTGTGTGCTACACCATTGTAGGCTTATGCTCACATCATTGCACTTAATCCCATGCTTAATGGAGGATAATCCATATCTGGTGGACATGTGCCTGGTTGTATGACATATCATGATGCTGACTTCTATGCATTCTAGAAGCTCTCCTAAGGCCTTTATATTTAAGCACACCTAGTGTACTCTCATCTAGTTATTGAATGAATATCATCATTCTGATCATACTCTATCTATTTTGGTCTACTATGTGCTTGTGTTGAGTTCTTTAGTTCTTAGGTGTATTTTGGCCTAAGCCAAATTCTGCCCTCATACAAACTTGCCCTCATACAAACCCCTTTTTTTAAGATTTTTTTTTTTGTTTTGGGGTATAAATTCATGATCTATGCATTGCTACAGGATTTTTGAGATATTTATTCTTGAATATTTTTCAAAATTATAAATCCTAATTTTTGCAACTTCAAAGGCTTAGTTTAGGATCATCTAGACACATATTTAGGTGCTATTTTTTTTAAAACTACATGATTTTTTGTCTACTTTCTAGATCTAGTATCAGTTTGGAAAAATTATAAGTAGACATAGTACTTTCAAATTTTGGTCTCATTTTGGCCTATTGACACTTGTAATTAATTAGATCCTTGAGAGGTCTTGTGTCTTATCTTGTTGAGTCTAATATAGCTTCATATTTTTTATTGTAACCATAAAAATTAGAAGTCCACTTATGCCCTAAATTGGAAAGTGGCTATTGTAATCACACTAAATATAAAGTGTCAAATCATGCATTAAGGGGGGGTATCTTTGATTTTTTTTGCATTTTTGGGTTGCATACATTATTTGATCTCATGGAGTCATGTAAAAAGTGTTACTTTGGTTTAAGATTCAAATTGATAAAAAGGAACTATTAAAAATGGAGTGCTTTGATGATTAATCATCTAAGAGAACATAAGTATGTGTTTCCTTACCTATATTCAAAGATATTTCCACCTAATACTAATTGGGGGCATCTTTCTCTTATTCTTTGCTTTATGTATAATAGTATGAGTAAGGAATCTTTTGCTCCTCTTGGTAAGGCAAGTAGTCCTCATGATGTTTGGATGTGTCTTTGGGAAGCATATAGAGATCTACAAGTTTGTCCATTACCGAGGACATTCTACCTCTAGTCACTCCAATTGTGGTACCTACAACTCCAATTGAGATCATCCCTCCTAATGCTCCTATTGCTTCTACTGATCCCATTCTAGCCATAGATGCTCCTGATTCAGTGCAGTAGGAAACACCATGTCTTTCTATTTCAACTTCACGGGATGACTTCCTTCAAGATATTCTAGTGTTATTTGTGGAGTCCTACATTGAAATGTGGGAAACATTATTGATGAAATCCATCTTCTCTTTATTAAGGAGAATTCTTCTTCACTTGTTGTGAGGGAACACTCTGACTCTCAACCACTTGATCTTTCTTTTGAGACTTGCATGATTATGGACACTTCTTTTAAATCATTGGAGGAGGACTCTTTTACTTCAAAGGAGACATATTAGTCTTTGATGATTGTATTCCAATTTCCTTAGATATCATATCTTTTGAGGATTCTTCCTACTAGTTGGGGAGCATTCTCTACTACACCTATGGCACCACTTCTTCTTATAAGGAGGAACATCATTAAGTTTTCATGGTGAAACTTCTTCAATCATCAAGGAGCTTCTTTCATGGATGTGAATTCATCATTGAGGGGAGTCTACATTGCTTCTCTTCTCATATCTTCCTATAATGATGATTCCTTTCCTTTGGAGTTTGATTCACTTTCATACATGGATATGTTACCTTGTTTTCCACCTTCTTTTGGGTATCCACTAGATTTTCTTGTGGCATCTACATTCATCAAGGACTTGTCAACATATGAGAAAACTTCAGAGGCAACATCCATAGCATACTACATATGGATTCCTCATCCATCTTCCTATCTATAATGGGAAGTATACGTGCACCTATACTTGGTGTATATTCTTCCTAAAGGGAGAAATGTTGTTTGTAGACATTGGATACTTTTTTGTCTTCATGACATCTTTGTAGGAGATTATTCAATATATGGGGGATAACATCATGTATTTTTTCATATGGGGTATATATGCTTGTACATGCATGATGTATGTCATACTAGGGGGGTCTTGATTACTCCATCCTTGTATGCATCTTGTATTTTTCTATCTCTCTTTTTTGAGAAGATTTTTCCCATGAGGTTTTCCCTCTTTCTCTATTTTTAGAGAGATTGCATTGCATAGCATTGTATGTAGAGCATTGAATTTGTACATGGGTACCTAACCTAGCCTAGTAGCTGGGACCCACATTGCATTTTTCATTTAGCTTTGTGAGCTTAAGTGCATTCCCCTAAGTTGCACTTAAGGGGGGGTGTTAGTGTAAATAATTAATTATTATTACACTTTACTTAAGTTTACTTAGGATAATGTATTTTTATATTGGTTGTTATGTAGACACTTAGAAATATGCATAGTCACATGAGTTGTCTTGTTGACAACATAGGAGTTAGCAACTTACTTGAGCACATGGTGTCTACAAAATCTCTTTATGAGATACATCTATGTAAAATTATCCTCTCATCACTACACAAACTCCTATGCTCAATGGAGGATAATCCACTCTTGGTGGACATGTGCTTAGTTGTGATGTTTATCTTTTTTTTGACTCCTAGTCATTCTAGTTGCCTTTATATATAGGCAATTCTATAATGTATTCATCCAATCATCTGATATCCATTCTCATTTGATCATCATTAGTCTCTCTTGTGCTATCTATTGAGCTTCTTGATCTTGGTGTTGAATTATTGCCTTAAAAATCTTTTTACATGGTATCAAAGCTATACCAAATTCTTATATGGTATTAGTGCTATACCAAATTCTTACATGGTATTAGAGCTATACCAAATTCTTACAAATCTTAAGAAATGGTCCTTTTGGAAATATCAAGAAAGCTCCTAGGTTATATAGTCTCTGCCAAAGGGATAAAGGTAGACTCCAGAAAGGTCCAAGATATTGTTAACATGCAACCTCCAAAGAACCTGAGCTAGCTCCATTCTCTCCAAGGAAGACTTTATTTCATTTGAAGGTTCATATCTCAATTAGTGGATAAATGCATGTGGCTTTCACTCACCTTCTACACAAAGACATAGTTTTCAAGTGGGATAATTAGTGTCAAATAACTTTTGAGCTCCTCAATTATTGTCTAATGAATCCACGTATCTTGGTACCTACCATACCACACAAACCCTTTTTTTTTATATCTCCTTGATAAAAAAATCAATAGGAGCCCTCTTACCACAAGAAAATGAAAAAGGAAAGGAATAAGACATCTACTATAATAGTCAAACCTTGGTTAACTATGAGCTCAACTACACTTTCATTGATAAGGCATGTCTGACAGTAGTTTTTTCTTCCCAAAAATTATGCCACTACCTCCTAACACACAAGGTGAAACTCATAGCCAAAGTTGATCCTCTCAATTATCTTCTTAACAAAATGGTGTTAATAGGACAACCGACCAAATTACTAATGATTTTAAGTGATTTTGACATAGAGTATGTTGATAGGAAGGTCATACAAGTATAAGCCATTGCAGATCAATTGGCCAAGGCACCCCTAAAAAGAATAAATCCCATCTTAGTAGATTTTCTAGATACACACATACTTACATAGGTTTTTTACTTTTATAGGTCATATACACATTGTGGTTTAGGCATAAGGATTCTATTCATCATGCCTTTAGGCATGACCATACCAAAGTCATACAAACTATTGTTCCCATGCATAAATAATATGGAAGAATATGAAGCTTTAGTTCTTGGTCTTAAATTAGCTTTAGAATAGAAATTTATGGCAATAGAGGTCTATGGAGATTCCCAACTAGTCTCCAACCAAGTGAATGATACATATCAAACCAAAGATGAAAAAGTGTTACCTTACAAAAACTTGGTTGATACTCTCAAGGCATGATTTTTTTAGTTTGCATTTGAGTAGATTCTAAAAGACAAGAATACAGCTGTTGATGCTATGTCTACTTTGGCCTCTCTACTCTAGTTACTGGATCAACAAGAAAGATATGAGTTCTTAGTAGTTCAACCTACATTTACACAACTAGAATCTCACATCATTTTCCTTTTATACACTCCTACTTCCTCTTCGTGTTATTCTATTTCTTCCTACTTACATGATAATATTATGCCTTCTAACTTATCTTGAAACTATAAATGAAACTTTATTTGATAAATCTCACATTACACATTGGTGGCTGATACATTGTATAGGAAAGGTCTAGATGGTACTTTAGTTAGATGTCCATAAATGGACAAGTCTAATATTTCTCTACAAGAGGTTCAGATTGGTATTTTTGGGTCACATTTGAGTAGTTTCACCCTAACCAAAAAGTTCCTTAGAATGGGTTATTTCTAGCTCAAAACAGAAAAGGATTCTATCAACTATGTCAAGACTAGTAAGAAGTGTCAGACCCATGGAAACCTCATTCATGCTCCATCCCATGAACTCAACCCATTAGCCACACCATGGCCTTTTTATCAATGGGGCTTTGACTTGATTGGTGCAATTCACCTACCTTCCTCTAGTAGATGTAAATGGATTATTACAACCACCAAATACTTTACCAAATGGGTCAAAGCAGCACCACTCATAGACTCCATCGACAAACAAATCTCCTCATTTATCTTGAACCATATCATTTTTCAATTTGACATACCTCATGCCATCTTAATGGATTGGACCTTCTACTTCAAAATCCAAATAGTTGATAAGCTATGTGAAAAGTTTCACATCATCCACCATTCATTTTCAATTTACTATCCCTATGGAAATTTCCAAGTAGAGGCCACCAATAAAAACACCATTAAAATCCTCAAAAGAAAAGTCAATGACACTAGTATGGATTCATATTTATAGTTAAATCCTTCCCTATGGGTATATAGAAATTTTTTTTGAATGCCTATGTGTGTAACACTTTTCTATTTGGTCTATAGCAATGAAACAATTCCCCCTTTAGAGTTTGAAATCTCATCTCTGAGAGTCACCCTCCATGATGTCATGTCAGATGAAGACTATAGAGTGGCTCAGTTAAAAAAAATGGTATTCCTAGAAGAGCATCAACACACAACACACAAACATCTTAAAATGCATCAAAATAGACATTATAGACACTATAACAAGATGGTGAATCCTCATGTTTTTCAAAATGGAGATTTAGTCCTCCAAGAAAAACCCAATAATAAGGCAATGTGAGAAAAGAAAGGAAAGTGGGAGGCCAATTGGGTTGGCCAATTGAGTTGGCCCTTATATCATCACAAAATCTTTGGGATAGATACCTACAAACTTTTAGATTGTGATGGAGAAGAAATAGTAGAACCCATCAACAATATCCATCTCAAAGGGCTCAATGTCTAAAGCCTTGGAGAACTACCTCATATCTGAAAATATCAAAAAAAATAAAAAACAACCAGAAAATGTTGCAAAGAGACAAAGAGAGGAGGAGGAGGGAATTTGGTATAAAAGGAGTGAGAGACACAATCTTTGAACTTCCCTAATAACACAAGTCCTTCGATGTGAAAATACAATAGGACATGGCTACAAAATTACTATCCAAGCCAAAAAAAAATTCTTATTTATGACCTTTTAATTTCATAACCAACATAATTGAGTCAATTTTACACATACCCAATTGAGAAACACTTGCAGGTCACCATTTAGTGGTTTCTTAGCATTAGAAATAGTTCAAAATAGAAACAACCAGCAAAAAAAAAACAAAGGAAACATGGAGTCAGATTGTGTTCTAAGATACCATAGACATGAATTATAGAAAAGTTAGTGTACATCTCAAATATCTATCGCTACCAAAATTTCCCAATCTCCATTTTAGCCTTCATAAATTCCATTTGTTGTCCCAAGAATCCATTTCACCTCCATTATTCCAAGTTGAACTCTTCAAACTCCCTTTTAGCCTTCATAAATACAATCATGATCTCTAAAGGCCATAGTGGGTCTTTGTAACTCTTTATGTTCTTTGAAATGGCCTCAGTATCTCTATATTCCAAAAAATCTCACTTTCATCCTCCTTTTACTAGTGCCAATATAAAAAATTATCGAAAATAGTCAAAAACTATTAAAATCTATTTTAAAAATGTCAAAAAATTATCTAAAATCATCCAAAATAGTTTTTAAAAAAATCAACAAATAGACCACAAAAAAATATAATGAGCAATCACAAACATGCCACTAATATTGTCTTTAATTTGACATAATTATTTTTGGATTTTTCAATCTAATGATCCATTGATTTCATGTCAAGCTAGTGTCTATCTAAAATTGTTGCTCATTTTGGATAGGTTTGTGTACCTTGACTAGTTTAATATGAAATCAATGGTGAGGCCCCCTATATTGAAAAATATTTAAATATTTTATGGCATATTCCTTGTCCTATTACTTCTAGCAAAGACAATAAAAAAACACATCAATTAATTAAGAAGCAACATTCTTATGTCTTTAAACATATCTTAGGGCTTTGGAAAATTTGGTACAATGTGGATCACTAAAGAATTCTAGCCTCTATCTCCCTCACAATGATATAAAATAGGTTTTTCAACCTTATTTATGTTGTAGAAACTAGGATTGATCCAACACCCTTCAAAAAATATATCAATGCTATCCTAAAATTTCCTTATGATCTCCTGACTCATCTTTACAATTTAAGGACATTTTGGTAATCTGGACACAATTCAAATTGTCATAGATATTCATTACACTCTTTCATTGTCACTCAACAATGACACAAAATAAGTAAGCATGCATTTGACAGATTGCAATGGCCTACCCTACTTTTCAGGCCTTCAAATGCCATTTCTAGGGATGCTTAGCACCTTTTTAGGCCCAAATGCCTTTTTCAAGGCCATGTTTGACCTTTTTAGGTCCAAACACCTTTTTCAAGCCCCCTTTGGTGCCTTTTGAGGCCACCAAGTGCCATTTTGTGCCCAAACACCTTTTTTCAAGGCTTTGATAGCATCTTTTCATGCCTTCCAATGCCTTTTTGAATCTCCTAGCACCCTTTTTTAGGCCATCAAAGGCTCTTAAGGCCCAAACACCTTTTCACTAGCACCATAAGTATTTGTCTTGGCACACATCTAGAACAAAATCCTAAATTTGGCCCTAAGCTTGTCTATAAAGGCTATCAATATGCATAGAATTTTACACTCTAATTCCACTTGCCATTTGTGGCTTAGCACTTCCTTTATTTTCCACCTTGTACACTTCTACTCTAAAAATGTGACCCAAGTTTGTACTCATCTTTCATTGAGAGCCCACATTGGCATTCAAATACTACAAATAAGTGAAGTTCAACCTTCCTCTAAATATCCCATTGCTCACACTTTTGTGGATGTTGGCAACCTTCTACACATTTCCAAAAATACCAAAAATATCCAAATAATTTCCAAATACCAAAAAAATCCAAAACATATCAACAAAAATATCAAAAAAAAAAAAACAATAATGATCAAACACTTTCAATTACATTGTCCATAAACATGAAATAAGCACTAGTCATCCTTTTTGCTTGCCATAAACACCAGACCTTTTTTATTCTATTATGGTAGCAAGAGAAACATTGCATCCAAAGAAACACCTAGCTAACCACTTATTCTAGCCTCCCTTATGGAGGTGAAAAGTTAGGATTTTTGGTTGGGGGTATTTCCCGTAGCCCAGTCCCAGAAGATGAGGCTCTTAGCATAGACCTCCCTCGTAACCAAACAATATCCATTAGTATCGAGAACCTCCCATTGCACAATTGCACATTCAACAATTGTGCAAATTTTCTATCCGCGAATGAGGTCTCTCATCACTACTCCAAGGGGATTTATTAATAATATAGCCCTATATAATAGGTGGCTTACTCATGTAATTTCACAATCCTTTTCATATCCACAAACCCATTATCCACTAGCTTATTTATACCTGACATAGTTATCACCTATTGAGCTACATCCCACTCTTGTTGCATCTATTTGGTCACCATTCTCTAGTGCTCAACATCCATTTTCATCTCACTCATCCACTATTATAACTACCTTACCTTTGACTAGCTAGCCATTAACTTCTCTTGTAGCTACAATGAAATGCTATTTGTTTTTTATGGTGTATCCTTCAAAGACTCTAACTGCACTTGTTGTAACACTAGCTCATTTTACACACTTTCCAAACCCACTTTCATCATACTTAGAAAACCCTATAACCTTTATGCCCATGCTCACCTAGCCTAGATCCCTGCATCATTCCCCTCTACTCATAACTGTTATATCTACAACTTAGCTTCCAATGATCATACTCATGCTCATTCTATATTCACTACCACTTGGATTCATCTAGCTTATGTTTGTGCTCCATCCTCATGAGATTTATCCTTCAAAACCAACAAAATTGTAACTTTTTTTTCTTTATTTCTTTCCCAGACTCTCTCTATAGCCAACATTTTCTATAAATCCTCCACTTTTCTTATTGCTTGTGCTCCACCCTCTACCTCTAGTTGTGGCTCTATCACACTCAATATGCCCATATCCTCTCTCATTGAACTTTTTCTAGGGATTTTGAGGATAATCAGCTAACTCACTTCACTTGTTACCTCACCCACATAGATATCCTATGTCACTCTCTAAGCTTTTCTTGCAATCTTTCCTAGAGAGTCCATCTCCCCTGCCTCCACTTTTTATCTCCCAAGGAGGACTACTTTCTACTTGCACCATAGGATCATAACCCAATTCCTCCTACAACACTCATTGCATTGCACTCCTTGAAAAAATCAATAGTGCTAACAAAGGAGCTTCTTCCACCCTAACTCCCAAAACCCCAAGATGTGCTTGCACCATCATGACTTGACTCATCTTGCTCATGAACTAACTATTGTAGCTTAGGTTGATACACTAGTTCACTTGACATACACTAGACACACTTTTCCCTACCTCCTTGCCTCATCTAATCTCCCTAGCTAACATCCCCCATCTCCACCTCCTATTGTGACTAATATAGTGAGCCCACATGCTTTCAAATGTACACTTCCTTTGCATCTCATACAAATGAATCTCAATAGTTGTGCTACCCGTTCCTTCACCATATTTATTTTCATATGTGCATACTCATATATTTATGGCCATCACTCAATACATATTTCATTTCACTATCCTTGCCATGTGTTCACTCTATGCAAGCCATCACACTAGTACCAAGTATAATTATTGCTCTTCTCTAACATTATAGCACCTTGATCGCCACCAACACATTTCTTCCAACACAATCACCATGCATTCCACTGTACAATTGCCATTGGTACATTTTATGACTTGTTACCATAATTCTACAACAACTTTATCCATAGAAAAATGAACAAACTTGACACTATTGCACACAACTATCGACACTACTGGTTTATAAATAATGGTTTTTCTACTATCATGAGCTTCTAGTACCTTGATGCTATATTTGACTATAGGTACTAGGATGAAGCCATGATCTTTTATTTTCTTTCAATTTTTACTATTCTAATCTAGTGATCCTCTAATTTTGTGCATTATTGGTGTCCACTTATAAGTGCTTCATCTTGCTTAGAAGGCCATGTGTAACTCAACCAATTTTGCATGACATCTTAGGTCATTTCATTATCTGGCATGTGTCTATTTGTGTGTTTGTTTTCATTTACTAAGGAAATAACTTCTATTCTTAATGATTATCATATCATTCATATACATTATTTGTTTTTGGTTATGATTCTTAGCATGATAGAGTATTCATATTATCATAGCTGAGCTAGTGGTGGTTATACTATGCCACTTTTTATTTAGGAGCTCAATGATCACATTTAATTTTCATCTCTTTATAGAAAGTGATAGTTAGTTGCATCCATCTGATTTGCATTTCATCTTGAGTACCTTAAAAATAAATGGTTGGCACATAAATGGGGAATACACAAGTATTCCTACACAAAATAATCCAACAAATTGGTAACAAAACTAAGATATGGAAATCAAATGGAAGACAATAACATAAACATCACCACAAGATTTAGTATTTGTGGACTTTGTTTCATCACAAAATCACCACTGTTCATCAAACTTCATCACCTCATTGTCTCATAATAGCCATTCCACCTATTACATTAAGTGACCTTCAAATCTCAAAAGTTTTGGTCACTATTTCCTCATACCACATTTCTTTTTCTACCATCGTTAATCATGTTCTATGCATTCACTATTTCACACCTCTTATTGATGCCTTGAGGTCCCTTTGTGGCATTCAAATCTCAAATGTTGAGTTGCATTTCTTCATCTCATTTCATCTCCTATTATAATTTCTTTTTTAATGTTTCTCATTACATTCCCACTTCATCTTATAAATTTCACTATCTTCTTTCTTATTTATCCTAAACCATTTTCATTCCATCTTATTACATCATTTAGTATTTACTTTCATTTCATCATTATATATATTTTTCTTACCATCGTCATTTTTATTTCTTCTTACGTCATTTCATATTCATTTAATTAATTCATTTTCATTCCATCTTCATTACATATCACACATTGAACCATTTTTACACTCACTAAAACCATTTTCAAAATTTAATTATTATTATCCATTCCACTTCATTATTACACTCATCTCATTTTTCTATCATTTACCCATTTCATCACATTACTTTTCATTTTTACTTATTTTCATTTTCATACATTTCTATCTCATGTCTATCATTATTTTACATCAATCTTCTTCTTTAACATCATATTCATTTCACTTATCACACTCATATATGTTTTTATTCTTTTCTCTCTCTTTTTTATCATTTTAGGTCATCCTATCACCACATTGCATTCATTATCTTATTCTCATTTTTATCATTACATTAAATCATTTATATATCTCCACATTACCATGTATCCTATTTTTCTTATCATCTCCTTACATTAAATTTCAATACTTTCATCCATTTCATTAACATAATTCATCATCTAAATATTATTTCATTACACTAAGCATTTATTCATCTACACATTCCAAATTCACATCTGTAACTATCATAAAAAAATAAAATACCATATGTATATGAGATCAATAATATAAGGTCCATGCTATAAAGACATGAAAAACCAACATGAACACAAAAGTAAATGTTTCCTCGACATAATCATATATCAAAAGGTCATCATCACAAATGATACATTAGATAGGTCAATACATGCCATACAAAAAGATACATAAGACCACTACTGTGTCTCACCGCTTGGGCCTCTAGCTCCATCTATCTGTGTCTAATTAGGAGGTACCTAATCATTTGGGGAACTCATCCCCTCTCAAGGAACCTAGTATGTTAAATCTATAGCCTATGTCCCAAGAATGATTGAGGTCACCTGACTAGTCATCACCCTATCTATCCTTTGTGGTAGTGGTGGAGGTAGAGGCCTTTGTGCCATTGAGGCTATGAATGTCTACACTATACTGGTCAATTGTTTGTGTGCTAATCAATCTAACATGTGCCTCCATGGAACTCATATGAATCTCCATATCATATGGCCCCTCCAGTTTCATTGGATGTGACATTGGTGCTACAAATACATATGGCCTCTTAGCATTCCTTATACTCTAATGTAGGCCCCCATACTGGCCTCTCTACCTGAACTTGACTATAATGAGCCAATCCCTATGGTATACCATATCACCAACCAAATAGTCTCACTACCTTCATGAAGAAAAACCTCTCAATCACTACAGGAATCTAGCCAAGAAAATATCAAGGAAAAAAGAAGTAAGCCATCTCATCATCATCCTCAACCTATGGCTTTGTAACCCTGTATGGTCTCCACATGACCTCATCCAAATCATCAAACATACATCACCAATACTTTGTCTTGCCTAGATGGGGTTAGATGATTATGCCCAAATACACATAAATGTATGGCATATCTTGTGGCCATTGATGCACACATATTGGCCAGGTAATGGAAAGATGCTCCCATGTCCAAATCTATACTAATATAACACCTACTGACAAAGAAGTGATCCCAAAATAATTTCCTAATGTAAATCATGATACAAGTGGGATAATATGAAGCTCCACCATGAAAATCTTTACGGTCAATCGATCATATCCTAAATGATACCACCCCATCCAATAGGACATCAACATTCTTGCCTGTCTAGTAGAAGAAACCCTCCTATCAATCTAGATAATACCATAGTCAATGGCTCATACTATAACATCTAGAACCATGACACACTGTCATCCCCAATGCCATCATCCCATCATCACTCTAATGATAATATACTAGATCCCTGATAGTAGAGATCTAAAGAAGAATCTTGTATACATCCTTAGGTGTAATTGTCATCTCTCTAAGGGGCATATGAAAAGTGTTGTGGTTTGAGTGTCACCACTTAGCCACAACTATCAATAATTCTTTGCTCAATTGGACTTGAGCCATCAAAAGAAGGTAAGTAAACCCACATCTATCAATCACCTATCAATCGACCACTGATGATATATCAATGGACTATAGTGGCCAAGGATACAATCCCTAAACCATGAGGTTTCATCCACATACCTATTTCACAAAAAAATCCAACAATGACATCAATTTTTCATCACAAGTGATTATCCTACATCAATAAAAAACAAACCTCTAGCTATCTAGCTAATGTTTCTATCTTGAACCTATAAATTTTTCCCCTCTATATTTGGAGATGGACATGTTAGTTTTCCTTACTCTATATCCTAAGGAGGGGAACTTTTTCCATCTATCCAATATCACTTGATTGATTCTACACATCACTTTGTGACCACACATTCCCTATTGTTTGACTCATTAAGTGAACCAAACCCTAAAGTGACTCCAGGCTCATCAATTCCACATCAAGATTCTATCTTACTTTCTAATCAATGCTACACACATTCAAATGTACCAATCAATATATTCTTCTATTGGCCAACCCCTAAGCTCAACCATATGTTCTATCAAAAATACTAGCTACATCATAAGGACAAATTGTGTTGTTTCATATATTATATGTGCCATTGTACAAGGTGTATGAACTATACCATTACAAAGAATCATAATATTAATCACTTGCATTATCTATTCATACAAATGTGCTAAAAGGATTATAAGTACTACAACATTTAGCATATGTGCTAATACATTCATCGAATGTGCTATCAGACTTGAATGTGTAATCACCCAAAAATGGTCATCTGGATTGTGAGCTCCCTTTCTATTATTTTCACTTAATTTATCCATTGGTTATCTTTGATCAAACCTCCAAAAATTAATTTATTTTATTTTAACCTATAGTTTGACCACTTTTTCCTATGTTCATATTTAATTAAAGAACATGTCCCCATTTTAATTAAATAAAATTCTCCACTTCCCACTTATCCTAAGTATGCACACATAAAGTATTATTCCTATTTTAGAAATAAAAGAAAAGGAATCTTTGTCTACACAGGACTGAAAAATTTCCTATGTGAGAGGAATATTCTATTTTAAAAATAACTATAATTCTCCTCCACACATTTCAAACCCTCTCAAAAGTCAATAGTTAATTTTGATTGGTTGTGATGCTTGTGCACATGGATCACACAAGATGTATCCTCCTCTCTTGATTATTCTTTTTTTCCCTCTTAATCTCTACCATCCATTTTTCTTTAAAAGGGAGTGCTTTTTCTCCTCATTCAAAAATATTAATCTCTCATACTATTGTTATGTTGCAGGTTTTCTTGGTGATTTTGGAGACTTGGAGCATTCTTGCATTTTTGCATTTTAGCTTAGCTCTCATTCTACTTACATTATGATATACTTTTTAGCTTAGTTTCATTTATGCTTTAGCTTAGTTCTCCTTTTTTAGCTTTTATTTCATTTAGAATAGCTTGTATTTGCATTGCATTTTACTCTAGATTCTTGGATATTGGCACTCTTGCCTCTACTCTTTGAATCTCTCATTCTATGATGCACCTTGCAAGGGTTGTATAGTTTGGTTCATTTGAGAGCCACCATCTTATAGCCTTTGCACATCATAGATAGAGACACATAAGTTGACTCTTGAGACTCCCTCTTCCATGAGTTCTCTCAAGAATAATGGTTTATAGAAGTGTGACACTTTTATGCACATAGTTTTGGTGCCCACTGTGGGGATTAAATCAAGTTACTAAGTCCATTTGCTTTTTTTTCTCATTTCTAATTTTTTATAATAGCATATTGAATCTAATCAAGTGGTTTTGCAGAGTTCTCACTTTGGTTTTAAGGTTAACCCATATGCAGATTCGTTTGAAGGCCAAAACCTTAGGTTTTTGAAAATTTGATCATATATCCTAAACCACTTGGATTTTAGTTCTAAAATTCTTTTTATAGGTTGACTATGTTTCTAATATGCCTTTGTCCAATTTTTAGATCATTTTGACTTGATTTGCATTAGTTATGAATTTTTCTTTATTTTTCATTAAAAATATTTCTAGTTGCAAATTAACAACTTTTTTGTAAAAAATTACATTTTTAGAAATTTTTTGGAATTCTATAGGGGGTAATTTCTTTGTGTTTTGAATTTTGAGGTCATATTAAAGATCAAAAACTCAATTTGATAAATCTAGTTTGTTTTGACAAAATGGGTCCCTAGGGCACAAATGAATAGATTTTTTTGAATTTCTTACATTATTGGAAAGCTTTCTAGTTTTTCATAGGGGTATCTTCTTTTGATTTCTATTTTTGGATACAAAATCATAGAAAAAAAAGTCCAATCTTGTTGACTAGGTCAAAAGCAAAGAGTAAAAATGAGAGCATTTGTGATTAGCTTGCACTTTCTTTGCATACACTTGGTTGAAAGATAACTTGGATCTTTAAGGAAACTAACCACTTTTTGTTGTACATTTTACTTGGTTTTTATGTCCTAACTTTGGTTTCTTTGCAAGGAGTTTGTCATTTTCATTGCTAAAAAGAATGCATGTCAAAGCTTCAAATGCGCAAGGGCTACTAAAAATTGTTTTTAGGGCTGCCCAAAGCATAAAAACCAATCTTTCTTCTATTTCTTTTATTCCATGTGTGGAACTCTACTAGTTTCTTTCATTTCATATGCACATCAAAATCATAATTGAGGTTATTTGGTGATAGGAGAATATGCTCTTCACCCTTGCAATGAATTAGAAATATTGACCCACCTTTGGATTTTGAAAGCAAGTGAATAATTGAATCTTCTTGGTGTGTTTGGGGAGAGAAATAAAGGTAAGAGAGTATGCTCTTCACCCTTGAGGTGCATCAAAAATATTGACCCTTGAGAGTGGATCCATTTTTTGGTAGTTAGGATCCTTTAGAGGGCCTACTCTTAGACAACTTGAGAGGAATGACCCAAGTGGGGACAAGAAAATTAACGTTTCTCTTCTGACTTGCTATAAACTCAAGGATATCAAAGAAACAAAACCTTGGTAGACGTAGTGTTTGTCTTCACTTAGTTTGATCACTTATGGGATTTCAACCATAAGGAGAACACTAGGCAAGAATGCTTAAGGTGCTCTTGTGACTATGAGGTCTATTACCCACCACAAGGTGGGGTGTCCCTTCATTGGGTGCAAGAGGAACATTATGAATGGAAGCCCTTTCTAAAAACCCTAGGTTAGTAGCTACCCTATTTTGATGCTCAAATTCTTGGTGCAAGGATCGATCCTAGTGGACTACCTGGATCACCCCAAGATTTTACACTCACCATTTGTGTTCCCTACTTGTGATTATGGAAATTCCATGAAAAATCCAATATCTCTAGTGGTAAAACACTTCGTGTGAGGCAAAGGAGCATCAATCATGGGCCAAGTTGTTGAGTAATGAACCATGAATTTTAGGTAGATATTTCTTGATGTGTTCTCGAATGTTCTAGACCTATACAAATATTTTGAACATACACATGATGATAGTTGTAGGGCTTTCTTTCAATACCTCACATATGCTTGTGTCATGCAAGGTTTCTTTGTCCCTTTCTTGATTGTTTGAAGACTGCTTCATGTGTCACTATCTTTCTTGGAAAGAAATTTCTTTTGAACATCAAATTTTCTATGCTATCAACTATTGTCAAAAATTTTCAACCAAGTCAAAGCATCAAATCTTTAAAAATTTCTTGTGTTGCTTGCTAAGGGGAGTCTCATCTTTTGATTTTTCTTTTCTATGTCTCTAGTTCTTGAACATGCTTAAAGTGACTCTTTGGTCTTAGTGCTCTTTGTCTTTCTATCTTCATGGTCTATGTCCACCTACTAGTTATATTTTTGCTGAAATGATTACCTTTATTTCTTGACAACACTCTTGGGTCAGGAAGTTTGTTCACTTGTTCTTTCTTTCTTAATCTACTTGGCTATTTGGGATTCTTGCCTTTCTATTGGCTTCAATCATTCATGTTGTAAGTTTCTTGGACAAATTTTTTGACAAGTCATTTTCTCATTTCTACCCTCTATTTGACAAGTGAACACTCTACCTCCTATAGTTTCAACATCAAGTTATATTCTAGGCTCTTTTATGGTTGGCTTTGGATCTAAAAAAATGAGATCTAAAACTTGTGCCACTAAAACTCAACCAAATCTAGATGATCATGATATCCTTCATGCCACTAAATAGTTTCAAGATCTATACACTCAATACAAAGAACTAGAAGAGACAAATGATATTTCTTACCTTCATTTCTCTAGGCGTATGATAGAAATGAAGTCTAAACTTGGGAAAAGATTAGAGGAGAAGATTTCATTCTTAAATGAATCTCCCTTAAGACCTTTACATACACATGGTTCATCTTCTTCAAGGTCTACATATTCTACTCCAAGACATGAAATGTCTTCATCTTCTAGATCTAAAGATCTCCTTAGAGAGAAAGAAAGTAATACCACATTTGAGCCTATTCCAAGCTATAATTGTGGACCTATCTTTAAACAAGACAATGATGAAAGCATGGATGCATACCATTCACTTGAGAAACAAAAAAAGGACTCTAGATATACTTTTGATGGAACTTTTTCTCCCTTGGAAGATTCTTATGATGACACTTTGCAAACACTTCTTTGTACCAAGCTCATCATGTTGCCTAACTCTAGCTCCTATGGAAATCCTTTCTTGGATGATTATTGTGCTTATCATTGATCTAATGACCATGATACTTCTAATTGTATATATCTAAAACATAAAATACAAGATCTCATTGATGATGAGATTTTTGATCTTAGAACCTCTAGTGACTCATGTGGTGAAGATATTTCTCTTGAGAAAGATTACGTTGATGACCCTATGTCTAGTAGTGGCTCCATTACATCTTCCACTTCTTCTAATACGCGTGCATCTCCCAATACTTCAAATCTTTCCAACATGCCTCTATCAAATAAAGAACCTAATACTTTTTATGTACACTATGCCTATCCTCAAGGGCTGCCTCTAAAAGAAACTCAAGATAACCTTCACTTGGTTGCAAACCTTTTCCATGCTACTAAGCCTAAAGATCCAAGCACTAATCCATTCACTCTTCGTTCTCCCTTGTCCCTAGAAGTGGCTCCACATCAAGAGGACTCTCAAAAAGAAAAATCTATAAATGTCAAGAAATATCAAGATCAAGTACCCTTTCATCTCTTTCAAGATTTTTCCCCTCCATATCCTATATCTTATCCACCTCCTAACTATGATGAAGACATCACTTCCACTATATCCCTTCAGCTTATTGAAAATTATGAGAAAGGTTCTCTTCATTTTCTATCCAAAGCTACTTGTCAAGATCAAAGTGTCCCCTCATGTTTTACTTCTCCATATCCACTTTAAAATTATGCTCAAGCTTCAAGTGCTCCTATTAAAATTTTTGTTCCTATCAAAGCTACTCATGAATCTATTGATATCTTTGACCATGTTTCTCACTCTAAAGATGTTGATATCTCTTTCCATTATCTATTTTCATCTCCTAAGTCTATCCTTGGTCATCATCCATCAAAGCTAAATCCTTCAAATCTTCCATCCATATTGGGACCTTATGTTCCTCCATCTCCTACATTTTCCACTCCTAGCTCTCCCATCATACCTCAAGATCAACAAAGATACTCATCCTTGATGAATTTCCACCCATCTATCCATCTAAACCAATCATACCTTCCTTATTCATCCACAAATCCCAAGTCTTTTCAAATTGAGAATAAAAATAAGAATTCATTGAAAAATGAAGATCACTATGTCCCATCTAAATGACATGTGAATGCTAAGAAGGAAAATGAGCAAAAGAGACCGCAAAGGTCCACTATTAGGAGAGCTAAATCAAAGTAAATATGGGTTCCTAAATCCATCATTAAAGAAATGCACTCTTAAGAATCCAAAGAACTAGGAAAATCTAAAGCTAAATCGATTCCCAAGTCTCTATTGAATGACTTGAACATTGAAAAGAAATAAAAGTTGACATTCAAGCTTCCAAATGCTTCCACTCCATTTTCATTTAAAAATCTTCCTCAAATGCTTCCAAAGCCTTCCATTCCATCTTCTTCTCAAATTATCATACTACCCCATACATCTAAACCTCAAGCTATTTCATCCATGATTCCTCCATCATTCCAAGAACCTTCAAGGTGTGTGTTAATGTTGATCTTGTCCAATATTTCAGCTACCCTCATGAAATACTCTAAATCTTACACTTACTTTCTATACATGAACTCTTATCCTCCATGTACTCTTCCTACTATCATCTCCCTTACATCACCCTATCAACATCTTTGAGCATAATTATCTATGGTCTTAACTTATCATGACTTATCCTTCCTATAAGAGCATTATCTAAATTGAAAAAAATGCTTTACCTATTTCTAAAAATTCCAAAAAAATTTAAAAAATTAAAAAATGAAAATGTGCCTTGGTGAAAAAAACTTTTTGTGGCACCTTGGTATCAAAAGTAAAGACAAATAAATTCATCCTATGGTGAAAAATACTTCTTGTGGAACCTTGGATAAGTACCATGATGAAAACTTGGTAAAAAAGCATCATGAATAATTCTTCCATCATCCATCCATCCCTTCTTCTCTCTTTGATCTTGACAATGTTGAGCTATCTTTGCATATTGGCTATCTTATCCATGAGATTTTCTATTGTTCTTTCTCATTCACTCATAGCCTCAATCTTGAGCTTTATTCTTATTGCTCTATCCCATCGTTATCCTATCTAGTTGACCCCTTGCTCTTGATCACAATAAATAAAACATGGTTCTCATAGGTATCTTGAAATGGCTACTCTTTTAGACTACACACTTCATGCTATCTCACTTATTGGCTTCCATTACTTATCCCATCTGATATCTTAATTAGTGGCTTCCATTGCTTACCCTATATTTTATCTTGCTCATTACTTCCATTGCTATCCAAAACCTTATTCATTTGGCTAACTTTCCTTAGCTTGGATACTCTTGAGGATCTTACACTTGCTTCATACTCCTTTCTTATACATCTATACTTATCCCTCTGCTTTCTACTCCATCGTGTCCTACACCTTGCTAGACATTGGGAGAAAATGATGTGATCTTGCTTGAGAACTGGTGATCTCTAAATCATTCTTAAAAATCTTAAAATCATATATGATGCTGAAAAAATCCTAAAAATTAGAAAATGTCCTAAAAAAATGATCATCGTAGTGAAAACCTAGCAATAGGCATTGCAATGTGTCTCCAAAAAAAATTTTAAAAATTCAAAAATTCAATACAATTGAGAAAATTCCTAAACAAAATCTGCTAAGTGGTGAAAACTTGGAAACAAGCACTACTTGAGACCCTTGCCCCTATGTCTGTTAGTCTTAATCACCCACTTTGCAACACATTTCCTAGCTTGGGATTGTTTCTTGTCCTTGTTTTAGGGGCACAACTACTTAGCCTATTTGAGGTCTCCTTATGCATTATGGTTTCTATGGAAACTCACAAAATAATATTTCTCAACACTACTCCCCCAACTTGACATCAAGTGTTTTCTCAACACTTTTCAAATAGTTTACCTATGGTGTCTAATGTCGCAGTATTTCTCTCTATCAGAATCAAGTCTTGAAGAAATGGCCAAGTGACTTACACACATGCACTTAAACACTTAAATGATTGAGCTATGCTAATCTTTATCTACTTTGTGTGTTTTCTATGATGATTTCTTTACTATATGTTCCCTCCCTAATAGTCTTTCAAGCATGTCATGGACTAGAAGATTGGGGGCATGGGGCATGTTTTCTTGATTTCTACTTGTGGGTATACTTTATTTTTCTATAGTGTTTAAAGCATTCATGGTTGTCCTATTTGATACTTTGGCTTATAAACGTATCATCCTTAACTATTTCACAAGACCATACTTGGGGGTTATCCTGGCCCTTATGCCTTGATATAGGTGTAATCTTGCTATACTAAACTTAAAAAATCTAATTGTATTAGTCATCTTGACTTGCATGTCTTTGATGCTTAGGTTGGATTCCCACATTTCTATCTAACATAGATCATATTCATATCCTCGTAGTTTTACTAGTGATGATTGTATGATCTTATGATGTCCCTAATAAGGCTTGATGATAAAAACTAGTCCTTGCTAATGTAACCCTTGCAATTGCACCTTTTCATACTAGCTTGCATTCTAGGGTTCATTCTAATTTAGCTTTGCATTTTTCATGTTGAGAGAGCTCTCTTCTTTATCTTTCATGGACTTGTTAGCTAACTATGTTCATCCTTCTCTTGTGTCTTCTCAATCTTATCTTATCTCTTCTTTCCTATTTCTCATTTCTTTTCTATCTTACCATCTCATCTATGCTTTTGACCTATCTTTTCTCATCTTGACATCTTGGATCCATTCTCGAGATTGAAATCCAAATTTAAGTTCATCTTGCTAGTCAAATTTTCTTCCTTCTTCTATGTAGTTGGCTGACCTATTGAGGCTTAATCTTTGAATCTTGTTGGGGAAATCATCATTTCTTCATTTCTTCATTATTTCATATGAGAGCCACCATCTCATAGCCTTTGTACATCATAGATAGAGAACTATAAGCTAGCTCTTGAGACTCCCTCTTCCATGGGTTCTCTCAAGAATATTGGTTTATAGAAGTGTGGCACTTTTATGCACATAGAATGCACTATAAAATTCATCAAAAGTGCTATAGTACCACATGAATATGTTGGAATCTGATTGAAAAGACCATTATTGAAGAAGAGAGATTATTTGCAAAGGGGAGATTGTTGATAAAGAATTTTTTCAATCATTGTTTTGTCACTGATATCAAACCTACTATTTTCTAGAATGAAAATTTCTTATAAGATCCAAGTACTATCACTTAGTTGATTGATAAAGAGGATTTAAATAATAAGATTTAACAAAAGCACTTAAGGGAAAGGTTGGGTTGTGGTTTTGTAATGAAGTGCAAGGATCAGTTAAGACAATGGTGAAATGATGTATTGATAATATACTAATAATATACTTGAAGATATAGAGGTTGGCTACACTTAGAAGATTTAGAAGAATAAGTTGTGACATAGCTATTTGCAAAGCTTGAATAAGTTCATTAGTGGATGCCAAGCAAGCTAGTTCATGCCGAGCAGTTTTTTAGTAAGTTGTTAAGCATCAGTAAAATTTAGTTGATGTTGAGTGAATTCACAGTAGGTGCCAAGCATTAGTAAAATTTATTTGATGTTGAGTGAATCCATAGTAAGTGTCGAGCATCAATAAAACATAGTAGGTGTCGAGTAACATAGTATGTGTCAAGCATCCGAATTTTAATAGTGTCAAGCTGCTACATGATTTGAAAAGTCAAATATTCATCATATCTAAGTTGACAAGTTTGTTACCTTGAATTTTTTGAACTAGATGGAGGATAAGGATGATGATTTGGTGGCACAAAATTTTAGATAAACTATTTTTGGGTGAATACAAGAGGATTCTTCATGATGTTTTTAGAAGAAACAAGATAAGGGGTAGATTTGTTGAATCTTACCTAATCCATTCAAACTGAAATTAAAAGCAAGAATATTAGGAGTGGGAAAAGTATTCTAGATTTCTATTTAAGGAGTTATAGGTCAAGAAACTAGATTTTTTTGGTTGCTAGGTTGTTGAAGTGGTTGATTGGATGTTAAGGTGAAGACATCGAGAGAGAGAGAGAGGAGAAATATAGTACAAAGACTCTACTTTGATAGGTGATCATAGAGGAGATTGCATAGGTATATTGAGCATGGAGACTCAAGGAGACAAAGATTGAAGGAGGATAAGTTGTCAAAGCTACAGAGACTAAAAGCCAAGAAAAATTGAGAGTTGAACTAAGATCTAAAATCTGCATGTTAATTTGTGAGTTGTATCAAGTCAAAAGCCCTTCTTGTTACTCTCTAACAATTATATGAGTTAGGGTAGAAATCCTATGGATGTAGGTTGGTTTAACAACCATTTGTAAATCATTTAATAGGGTGGCATTCCAAGTGAATTTTCTAAAGTCCTCTAACTAGGCCCACTTCTAACAGGGTGGTTGAAATCCTTTGACTAGGTCATATTTAATAGTGTGTTGTAGCCTTTAACAGGGTAGGCCTTTCATAGGGCATCACTTCAGAAGAGTGAGAATTGAGTAGCATGTTATTGGTAGTTTTTATCAAATTGAGTTTCTATGTAAATTACTTTTTTATGTGTTAATTCTTCATATGTTATTCTTGCATGTTGATTTTATAGTAACTTGCTAAGTAGGAAAGTTTAAGCTTGGATGCATGAATAGTTTAATGAGCTCACTTTACTTGGTGAAAAGTTTTTATTAAGAAATTCGGACCTTGAATAATTGATTCACCCCAACCCCCCCCCCCCCCCCCCCCTCAATTATTCTAAAACATTTCTAAAAGTTGGTATCAGAGCCATTTGTTGCTTTGGTTTAAAGTTACTAGAAGCAGGAAGATCAAGATGTCCAAGAGAGAAGTTCCCAAGCTTAACAAAGATAACTTCACTACATGGCAAAGGTTAATGAAGTTTTTCCTTGGATCAATAAGTGACCATGCACAACCTCAATTGAGGTGGAACATGTTGATCTAGTTGTACCCACTATAAAAGATATGAAGAAAAAGAAGAAGCACGATTAGGCAATGTTGGAGATTGCCTGTGCCCTCAACTATGCTAAATTTGATGACATCAAGGGAAGTGACTTTGCATTCAAGATGTGGAAAGCCTTGACTAAAATTTATAGAGGAGATTATAATGTTCAAAGAGAAAAAAGAGAAAGCCTCAGAGGAAAGTTTGATGACATCAAAATGGAGGAAGGTGAGAACAGTGCTCAATATGCACTTCTAGAATGAAAGAAGTAGTTAGTGCAATAAGAAGTTTGGGTGGTCATTTAGATGATGACACTATCAATAGAAAATTCTTAAGATCTTTTCCCCCCATCTATGCTATTAGAGTATAAGCTATACAAGAATTAAGACGTGTACTAGGAAACATGCTAACTCTTGAAGGTATAGTGGGAAGACTCATTGCATTTGAGTTGTCCAACTTTGATAACTACAGACTTGAGAATCTTGAATCTACTTTCAAGGCCAAGATATCATTGAAAGATACTAAGGAGGTGAAACTAAAGAAGAAGAAAGAAAAGGTAAAATATGCATCTAGTGATAGCAGCATAGATGAAGAAGATGTGGAACAATTGGAAGCATTGTTGGCTAGAATATTTCATAGAGGTAAAGGTAAATTCAAAGGTAAGCTACCCATCATATGTTTTAATTTCAATGAAGTAGGACATATTGCTACAAGATGCACATAGAAAAAGAACTACAGAGAATGAAACAAAAACAAGAACAAAAGAGAAGATGATAGCAGAGATTACAAAGATAAAGGCAAAAAGTGCTACATTGTTTTAGATTAAGGTAAAAATAGGTTTTGAAGGGGACCCAAACCCCTTAATGGAGAAGAAAAAGATAAATCACAAAGCACTACCAATTTTTACAAGGACATGAAACCTACAGTTTAACAACAAAAAAATTAGGTTTTATAGGGACCTAAAACCACACAAGGACCTAGAACCTAGTTTTTACAACAGACAAAAACCAGATAAAATAACTAAGATCAGCGACCAATTACTAGGACCACTACAAAAACAAAGACCAAATACTAGTGACACTACTAGCTACTATTACAACTTTTTAATTATTTTAACCACCTCTTTGCATACCTCTATAAAGCTTTGGATGGTATCAATAGTAGATCCTCTAGTAAGCTCGGTTGCCTTTTTCCTAGAGCTCTATCTAGTCCTTTTACTTGGCCCACCTAGAGACATGATTTCTTCATTGGTTCACTTTCCTAAACTTGCAACAGTTGCAAAAATTCTAGAAGTAACCTACTCCATTTTATTTCCACTTTCTTTGATCAATAACCGAAGTTTATGTTCATATTCCTTTAGTTTATCCGATATATTAACCACCTAAACTTCCATCTAACTGATCTTTGTATGGTCAATTTCTTGATCATGTTGCACCTTTTCCACTTTTGTTTTCAAACTCATTAATTCATTATACAACCATGAGTTATCTTGTAGAGAGGTATCAGCTTTAAGCTTTGCAGTATGCAAGAAATAAAGCATAGTATCCCTATCAGTAGACTCATTCTTCTCCTTCCCCATTTCTTCCCTACTAGTAGACTCATCCTTGTTTGTCCTTACATCTTCCCTCACATTCATAAAAACCTTATTAGAAGGATCCTCCTTTTCCTTCACCATTTCTTCTTCTTTATCCCTCACTCCCTTGGAATGCTCACTTTGATTTTCCTCTTCACCAACATTACCTGACCCTATATTTTTCTCATTACTTTCCTCCTCCTCATCCCTACCAATCTCACCCTTGCTACCCAGGTAGCCTTCCAAATTGGAGCTAAAATCTCCCACATCTATATTCTGCTCCTCCAAATTTTTCTCATTATTATTATCCAAGTTATCAAACTCAGTAATCTCTTCCACATTTTTTTGAGGGGTTTCTTGGGTATCTTGATTTAGACTCCTCCTTTTTCCCTTAACCCCTTCGTCACCCTTACTCTTCCTAGAGAAAGTTTCACTAACGAAGTCCTTATTTTTCTCAAAAGGAGGAGAAGACACTATGGCCTTTTTTTTACAGTAATCCTTAATAAGTAAAATTAACCCTTCATGTAAAATTGGACAAGACTCTCTTTTCCTCTAAGCTTGCAAACTTTGGAGTAAAGAAAATCTCAAATAAAAAGGAAAAAAGAGCCTATCCTTGTGCCTAAAGTGATTGAGGAACACACAATAAAATTTATGAACACGCTTAGCTCTACCATCTAAAATAAAATACTCACTAATGCAAGAGAGCATGTCTTGCCAGATAACCTTAATCTGACCCAGATCATAAAAATGATCATTCTTCTCCAAATTCTTTTCCTCTTCATCCATTTTGGGAAATTTCTTAAATGCTAAATTTGAAATACTTTTTTCTTTACTAAACTTTATGCCTTCTTAGGAAAACCCATCACCTCAACTATGAACTCTTCAGTCAAATGCACTGTCACCCCATGTAGGGAAACCCTATCTTCAATCCAATTTTTGAAGAATGACTCTATAACATGAGGTTTACATCCATGGAGGCATTCTAGATAAGTGGTGACATTACCCTTTTTTATAATTTTCCAAACAGAAGCTTTGGCCTTCCATGCCTTACAATTTTTTGGTTCCTATTTTCTTGATTCTGTGCCCATTTCCAAAGACTTTGAATTATTGCAAAAAGCCAAAGTCGAATAGACATGAAGAACTGATGACTAAATCAGAGACAATACATTCATTAAAACAACTAAGGCACTCATTAAAACAGATATGTGTGAAGCCAATATAAAAAGAACATTAATGCACTTCCTCGGGGAGAGAACACTGACATCCATGACCCCACTCCCATATATCATTAAATTGCTAATCTTAGAAAATATTTCCCTCTATCGCATGAGTTGTATCATAATTTATAAGGGATTTCAAATCCATGTTCCTACTTAAATCACCATGCCACATCATCTTATACCCCTTTTGGATAGCCTAGTTGGCAATCCAGTTAGCCATTGCATTACCTTTGTGGAAAGAATGAGATATAATCACTTTTTCAAATTTATTCATTAAATAATTAATTTTCATAAAACTAGCTTCAATCGACCAAGTAATCAAATTTTTATCATTGAGCATATTGACAATGTTTAATGAATCTCCTTCCATCCAGAAGTTGCAAAAACTAGTTTCTACTACTAGCCTCATTGTATATAGAGTTGCAGTAGCCTCAGCTTTATGACTGTTAGAGATACTAATAGGTATAGCAATAGCATCTATTATATTACCTATATGATCTCTCAAAACTCCTCCACAACCTACTTTTCTTGAGTTCCCTTAGCAGCACCATCAAAATTCCCTTTAAGCCATCCAATAGGGGGATCCTTCCATCTAGTCTTCAATTTGAAAGTCTTGATCACATCTTCTTTGAGATTAAAAATTTTTCTTTATTGCCCTAACAATATTTTGGCTAAGCACCCACCCTGGCATTTTTTTATTTCTAAAGATTCTATTATTTCTTTCTTTCTAGATACCCCACCAAAGATGGGGAAGAATAATCTTCCATAGAAAATCAACATTAGTATCCTCAGATTGACAGCTCCAAATTTTATAACAAAGTTCAACATTATTTTGATGAATCCAAGTTATGTTCCAATAATTGAGAATAGAGCTCCATACTTTTTTACTGTAAGAATAGTTTAAAAACAAATGATCTCTATCTTCAAAACCTCCTTTACATAGACTACACCTATTAACCACATTAATGCCTCTTTTTTGCAAATTATCTTGACTGAGAATTTTTTTTTTGAAGCAAAAGCCAATAAAAGATATTATTTTTGGTATGAGACCCTTTATCCAAGTTTTTGTCCATAAAGTTTGATTACCTTTCTCCTTAGATTTAAAAATAAAAGAAACTTTAAACTAGCCACTAGGATCAACAGTCCATATCATCTTATCTGCTTGATGGGGATACAAAGAAAAGGCATTCAAACTAATCTGGATGTTATGAAAACCCTGGTCAACATCAAATAGGTTAACCCAACTATTATTATGCCAATAATGTCCCACAAAAGTCCCATACAATTGTTTACATCTATCAACTTGGGTTCTATCCTCAAAGTCCTCAATCAATGGATGATCCATTAACAAATAATCTTCCCAAAATCTTACCTTCTACCCATTTCCAATTTTCCATGAACAACCTTTGGTAAAGGTACTCTTAGTTCCCTTAACATCTCCCCAAATAGTAGAAGGGGAGAGAACATCAAGAGATGATAGAAAATCAGATAAAGAATTAGCATTAAAAGGATACTTATGTTTCCATATAGTACTCCATTCCTTTTCATCATGATAAACTCTCCATCTTTGTTTAGCCAGAAAAGCTCTATTCATACTTTGTAGAGACATAACTCCCAATCCACCTTCCTTGATGGGCTTACTAATTTGATCCCAGGAAATTAGAGCCATTCTCTTCCTATCCTCAATTCCAGTCTAGAGAAAATTTATTTAAATTTTATCAATAGTATCTACAAATTTCACTGGTATTCTAAAAAGACTCAAAGCATAATTAGGGATACTTTGGAGATAGACTTTAAGGAGGGTGATTTTACCAGCTTGACTCAAAAGGTTACCCTTCTAGCCTGCTAATTTCTTGTTAAATTTCTTTATGAGATCTTCCCAAAAAGAATCAGGAACTTTTGGTCCCAAAGGAAGACCCAAATAAGTACAAGGAAAAGATCCTATTAAGCACGTTAGAATTTTGGAAATTTTATTTTATCTTGGAATAGGGCTATTAACAAAAAATAAAGAGCTCTTGTTCTAATTTACCAACTGACATAAAGTAGAAGAGTACAGATTAAGGGCTTGCTTAAGATTTCTAGCTTCCTTGACTTTAGCTTTGCCCATGAAAATACTATCATTGACAAATTGACCATGAGAACAAGTAAGAGGTTGTGAAGAAGGCTACAAACCTTTACTATCCACTTGTAAAACCAATTTCCCAATATATATCCCTAAGCAATCAGCCATAATAATAAAAGGAATAGGGGATAAAGGGTCTCCCTGTCTCAATCCTCTAAAAGAACTAAAAAATTTAGTAGAACAACCATTCACCAAGATAGCTATAGAAGTGGTAGAGATCAACTAATAAATAGCTCTTACAATCTTATGATCAAACCCAAATGGCTATAAAATGTTAACAAGAAAAGAACATTCAACTTTGTCATAGGCTTTTGCAATATCAACTTTCATAATAAAACCTTAATTATTAGAAAATGATAAAGAATGAATATTCACATGAGTAGCAATGAAAAAATTAAGAATTTTCCTACCTAGAAAAAAACCATTTTTTTGAATAGCAATAAGAGAAGGAAGCACCGACAGTAACTTGGATGTGAGGACTTTTGAAATAATCTTGTAAAAGGAATTACAGAGACTAATAGGCCTGAACTAGTCTAGAGAATTAGCCCCAATCTTTTTAGGAATAAGACATAGGAAGGTAGAATTGATTTCCTTAAGCATTCTTTTTGCCCCAAAAAATTCTTTAACATCACAAACATCTCTTCCAACCAGCTTCCATGCCTTCTAGAAAAAGAACATGGGAAATCCATCTGGTCCTAGTGACTTGTCCCCTCCTAAGGAACAGACAACTTTTAAGATTTATTCTTCCTTAGGAATGGAACCTAACAATTTATTCTATTCCTCAGTAATTAGAGAAGGAATCACCTTTAAAATTTCATCCTAATGAGCAGGTTTAATGTTAGGGTTAGCTATCATTAAAAAAGAAAAGAAGGAGACCATCTCTTCTGAGATATTCTTTTCCTTAGTAATCTTCAAATCACCCTTTTTAAGATATGAGATACAAGTTTTATCTATATACTTCAAAGTAGAAAGATGGAAAAACCTAGTATTCTTATCTCCTTCATTCAGCCAGATCAATCTAGATCTTTCCCTCCAATAGATTTCCTCTTTAGTAACAATGTCATGATATTCTACCAATTTTTCATTCTCTTCTCTTACAAGGTTAGAAGTATATCCTTCCTTTTATATCTTGTCTTGGATATTTTGGAGATCTTCCTTAATACTTGCTTTACTCTCAAAAATATTACCAAAACATCTTTTGTTCCATATTTTAACCTCCTTTTTAACATTTCTTAATTTTGAGGCCACTCTAAAAAGAGTAGTTCCTTCAACATCTATATTCCACCATTCAACCAATTTACTTTCAAACTATGGATGCTACACCCACATTTTTTCAAGCCTAAAAGGAAATCTTTTCTTGAGATTTATCTTATTACTAGAAAAAATCAAAGGGAAATGATCTGACCCAATTTTCTAAAGAGCCTCCAATTTGTAAACAAACTCTTTAGACCAATCAAGAGAAATAAGAGCACCATCCAATTGAGCCTGAATGCAATCATTACTTAGCTTCTTATTACTCTAGGTAAACTCAATTCCATGAAGATCTATATCCATTTAAAAAACCCTCCTTGTTAATGAAGTCCATAAGATCTAGTCTCCCTTCTAGCTAACTCGCATTACCTCCATTTTTTTCATGGTCATAAAGAGGAACATTAAATTCCCCCATGAAAATCCATTGACCAAAGTAATCTTTAATATTTATATGAGAAAGAGTGTCCTATACTTTTTTCCTAAGATTTTTAATATTTGAAGCATACATATTAACAATATACCAATCATTTTCTTATCAATGCTAGTAATTTTAATCACCATGAAATGTTTACTAGCATTCAACATAGTTTCCGAGTAATAAGATTTCTTCCATAACATTAGAGTTCCCCCTGAAGCTCCTTCTAAACTACTTGCTTTTAAACAATAATCTTTAAAAGATTTAATTTGTTCAACTCTCTCCTTTTCCATCTTTGTTTCTTATAGTAATAGAAAATCTAGTTTATACTCTCTAACAAAATTTCTAACAACATCAAGTTTATGACTACTATTCAAAACCCTAATATTCCAAGTAATAATTTTCATATCTATTTTTTAGGGGTAAAATCTAGAATAGTTTCCTATCTTCCATCAGCAATATTATGCATACTTTCCATTTCTCTAGTTCTCCTAGAAGATTTCCTTATAGGTTTCTTTGGAGTACCAACATTTGGTTTCACCTTGGCTTGCTGCTCCAATTTACTACTATGAGTCTCCACTCCTTTAAGAACTGTATTACTCTTCTTTTCTATTTTTTTCCTTAGACTCAGTTTATGTTTAAGATCCTTACCTTCCTCCTTTATCTCCTCAAGCTCAAATTCATTCCTAAAGAGAATAATTTCTTTGCACACAAGCATCTCGAGAGACTTTGGAGTAACATTTTAATTTTCAATCAACTGGAGATTTTGAGAATCTTTTGGCACCATCAATTTACTAGAGTCAAACAAAATTTCCCCTCCTCTAATTCATCCATCTCAACTAGATCTTCCCAGTTTGCATTAGTCTTCTCATAAATAACTAGTTGTTTTTCCATATCCACCATATTTTCTATATTTTGCTCAAGCAATTTAGATTCAAGCATCATCTCAACCCCCTGATTTTCAATGCTCAAGTTTTCTTTCAAGGAAAAATTTGACATTTTACTAGTATCTTGAAATTCCAAGTTCAATTTATCCTTCATATCTTTCATATGAGTAACTTTAGGTTTTCGAACTTTCTTCTAGAATTTTTCTTCTTTCTATTTATCTTCCTTTTCAGTCTTAGGATTGTTCTTGCCTTTATTAGGATATTTTTTCACCCGATGGCCTTATTTTTTTATAGGAAAAGTAAGTATTTGGAAGATCTTCATATATAATTTCCTATATTCTTTTCCCCAGTTTTGATATTAGTTCCACTTTTTCTGAGGGGTGATTCAAGTTTGCCACTTTCACATATAATCTGGCACTCTAAAGTTTATATTTTGAGGTTTTTGCATGATCCATAACAACTAGCTCCCCAAAGCAGCTAGCAATTCCTTTAAAGATATCTTCATGCCAAAATTTAAAAGGAAGGCCATGGAGTCTAACCCAAATTGGTGCAGTTAAGAAGAAAGCATTAGTTAAATCCATATTTTGCTCCCATTTTCTAATAGTGAGAGTACTTTTGCCAAATGACCATGGATCTCCATAGAGAACCATATTCATATCTTATTTACAATTTAAAAAAATGAGAAGAATCCATTCAACATAGGGGCTATATCAACTTCACCATGGATAAACCATTTGTGTTTAATCATTTTTTTCAAAGTTTCTATGTTTGGTCTAGCCCCCATAAATTTTTCCACAAGAGTAAACTCCATAGAAGATATAGAGAAATCAATGGTTGGGTCCGAAATAAAAATTTGGAACTCACCTTTCTCCCACCAAGATTTTGAAGTGATCGGCAAGAAGGATGATTTACCACTAGGTTTCCTACCAAATAGGGAAGACTGTGTCCTTTGATAACTAAACCCTTTCCTTGACCCTTTTGATTTCCTCTCAATATTGACCTCCACACTCTCCAAAGGATTCTTTTCATTCTGAAATACCTAACCAAGCATGTGATTTGCAATGGAAGAATCCAAAGAAAGGTCCCGGACCCCACAACAAGTGGTACCGACATCCATAGTTTTTTAAGTATTAGCCAAATTATCCTCAATTCTTCCTTTTGTCCCATTAGCTTTTGTCAAATTTTCCTCTATTTTTCCTTTTGTCCCCCTAGGACTAGTACCTCCTACTAGATTCTCCCCTACCAATTTCCTTCCTAGCAGGGAACCAACCAATTCAAAAACACTAAGAGTGCCCACCATCCATATGTTTTGATATCAAGATGAGGTACTACATTGTTGAATACATTGTTGAAGAAGAGGATTATGATGAAAATAATGATGAGGTAGTTTATGTAGCCATGAAGGATGAGTTAGATGAAGATGAGGCAACAACATTGGTAACCTATATAAATAAAAATGATAGGTGGATCATAGACAATGGATGTTCACATCACATGATAGGAGACAAAAGTAAGTTTGTTACCTTTACTCAGTATGATGGGAATAGTGTTAGATTTGGAAATGATGCTCCATGTCTAATTAAAGGAAAAGGTTCTATTAAAATTATAGAGAAAATTTTATATGATAATGCATACTGTGTTGAAGGATTGAACTACAATCTACTAAGTGTGTCACAGTTAAGGAATATAGGATGCAAAGTAGAATTTCTAAACAAAATTGCCAAAATCTATGACACTAATGGAAATCTGATAGGAAAAGGAGAATAAAATAGGAGTAATTTGTTAGATGCATCATGTTTTTTTGTTAGATTTGATGATGTGTGGATATGGCACAAAAGGCTATGTCATGTCAACTTTGATAATCTAGTTAGCATCAACAAAATGAAGAAAGTCAGAGGTTTTCCTAAACTGAAGAAGCTTGACAATAGAATGTGCAAATAGTGTCAACTAGGGAAGATGACCAAGTCATGTTTCAAAAGAAAAAATTAACTTCCAAAGAAGTATTAGAGTTAGTCCATACAGATTTATCTGGCCCAATAGAAGTGCAAAGCTACAAAAGGGACATATATATAATGTTGTTTGTTGATGACTACTCTAGGATAATGACTGCCATGTTCTTAAAGAAAAAATTTGATGCATTTCAAATGTTTAAGTGGTATTTGGATAGGGTTGAGAAGGAAATAGGAAAGAGTCTAAAGTGCCTAAAATCAGATAGAGGAGGAGAGTTCACATCAAAAGAGTTTAAGACATTTTACAATGATAAAGGAATCAAGAGACAAACATCAGCACCTAGAACTCCACCATAGAATAGCATTGCATAAAGAAGGAATAGATTAGTGATAGACTATGCCAGAACATTAATGATGGAGAAAAATGTTTCTTTAAAGTACTAGAGAGAAGTTATAAGTATAGTTGTCTACACCCTAAATCAAGTACAAATCAAGAAACATACAAATACAAAAACTTTTGAACTATGGTATGGTCACTCACCCAATGTAAAAAATTTCAAAGTGTTTGGTTGTAAAAGCTATATTCTTAAAGATTCTAGAAATATCAAGTTTGATGCAAAGAGTGATGAAGGCATATTCCTTGGATACTCCACTAGAAGGAAAGAATACAAGTGTTTGAATATTAACACTAATAAAATAGTGGAGAGTGCAAATGTAAATTTTGATGAGAATGCAGAAGTTCAAAATGGTGAATCCAAGAAACCAAAGGAGTATAGATCCTTTGTATACTTCTATGAAGGAATGTCTACTAAAGAAGAAGTTGCCAATCAAGTTAGGAATCAGCAACAAGTTATAGTATTAGCCGAATCACAACCAGTGAATGTCGAGTTGCATTCAGAAGCCAAGTTATAGAATGAAGATAATGCACATTTTGATTCTAAAATCCGTACACATGAAAGAGATCATGGAATTCTAGAAAGAGATGTGCATACTGACTCTAAAGCTAAAAGACCAAACTTGGAAATGAGAATAGAACCAAGGTTATCCAAGTATGTGAGAAGACATCACCCTATAGAATAAGTCATTGGTGACAAGAAAGCTAGACCAATGATAAGGAATAGACTAGGAAATGAATCATGTTTGCTGAGCAAGATTGAACCCAAAACAATGAAATATGCACTGTAAGATGATAATTGGCATAAAGCTATGGAAGAAGAAATATATTAGATAGAGAAAAAAAAAACTTGGACCTTAGTTCCAAGACTAGCTAATAAAAATGTGATTAGTACCAAATGGGTATTTAGGAACAAGCTAGATGAGAATGGTGAGATCACAAGAAAGAAGGCCAGACTAGTCTACAAAGGTTATGCACAATAAGAAGGACTAGACTATGGGGAAACATTTGCCCCTATTGCAAGAATGGGAGGAGTAAGGACACTATTTGCATATGCTTCTTAAAAAGGGTTTAAAGTCTACCAAATGGATGTAAAGTCTACTTTTCTGAATGGTATACTAGAAGAGGAAGTCTACATAGAATAACTAGAGGGATTTTTTGATGACAACAACAAAGATATGGTTTACAAACCGCATAAAGCACTCTATGGTTGAAGCAAGCACCTAGAGCAAGGTATGAGAGACTTCACAAATATCTTGTGAAGATAGGATTTGAAAGAGCATATGACAATAGTAATCTCTATATCAAGGTAGAAAAAGGTAAAGACATTTTGATATTTGAAATCTTTGTTGATGATATAATATTTGGAGGAAAAGATGCCCTATGCAAAGATTTTGCTAATCAAATGAAACATGAGTTTGAGATGTCAATGTTTGGAGAAATAAAATTCTTTGTTGGATTGCAAGTACATCAACTGAAACATGGCATATTTGTGACCCAATCAAAATATGTCAAGGAGATAATCAAGACATTTGGCTTAGAAGATTCAAAACTAGTCAGTACACCAATGGTAACAAGACATAATTTATCCAAGAATGATGAGTTAGTTGAGGTAAATTAGACCATGTACAGATCTATGATTGGAAAGTTATAGTATGTTGTGCATAGTAGACCAAACATTGCATTAGTTGTTGGAATAGTGGTAAGATTTTCTACAAACCCAAGAGAAAATCATCTTATGGCAGTAAAAATAATATTAAGGTACTTAAAAGGAATTGATGACTTTGGATTATACTACAAGAGGAGTGAAAATTTTGAATTGAAAGCCTACACTAATGTAGACTGGGGAGGTAGTATTGATGATAAACAAAGCACTAGTGGAGGAGCACTTTTCTTAGGTAAAATATTGGTGACTTGGACTAACAAAAAGTAAAATTGTACCTCATAGTTCACAACAAAAGCTAAGTATGTTGTTGCTGTTATTAACTGCACCAATATTTTATGGATCAAGCACCTATTGAAAAGTATGAAAGAAGAGGTAACTAAATTTTTGATACTCTATTGTGATAACACAAGTGCCATCAACATATAAAAGAATC
This sequence comes from Cupressus sempervirens, assembly GCA_028749045.1. Taxonomy (NCBI): domain Eukaryota; kingdom Viridiplantae; phylum Streptophyta; class Pinopsida; order Cupressales; family Cupressaceae; genus Cupressus; species Cupressus sempervirens. Next base: position 591,433,358 of record CM053789.1, on the reverse strand, counting down.
CTATGATGCATGCCAAAACAAAGCACATTGCAATCAAATATCACTATGTAAGAGAATTGGTGGAAGACAAGCAAGTGAAGATGGAATATGTCAACTCAAAGGAACAAATTGTTGACATCTTCACAAAAACATTACCTAAAGATGCATTTGAATATCTTAGAGGTAAGTTAGGGGTAATACCCCTGTCCAAGGTTGTTTAAGAAATAACAAGATTGTCTTACATCAAATGAGTTGATTGCTAAAATGCTATAAATTGATGCAAAGGATACTTCAGGTTTTTTCCTAAAGTAATCAAAGTATTGAAATTCTAGATAAGTCACACGTAAGGTGATAGAGGGAGAAATTGGAGTTCCTACAAATGCTACACGTGCATGATAAGATGCTAAAATAATATGACTTTGGCATTATTGTTAAAGAGGGAGAAATAGCTAAAATGATCTAAAGAAAGAGATGATACCAAAATAGTAGAAACTAATCAATGCATGCAGAGGGAGAAATAATGTAAGAGGGAGAAATAACAATTAAGAGGAAGAGTAGAACTAATCAGACATATTGAGGGAGAAATGTGTAAAAAGAAAATAGCAGCTCAGAGGGAGTCACAAGCTAGTTTTTGTTGCTGATAGAATGAACATTTCTTGATAAAGTTTTCTTTTTGGCATTTGACTAGTTAGCATTCTAATAACTTGGTTGATTAGTTTGGTTTCCCATCAATGTCAAAGAGGGAGATTGTTTGAATCTAATTGAAAAGATCATTATTGAAGAACAGAGATTGTTTACAAAGAGGGAGATTGTTGATAAAGAATGTTTTCAATCATTGTTTTGTCACTAATGTTAAACCTACTATTTGCTAGAATGAAAATTGCTTATAATATCCAAGTACTATCACTTAGTTGATTGATGAAGATGATTTAATCAATAAGATGTAACAAAAGTACCTAAGGGAAATGTTGAGTTATGGTTTTGTAATGAAGTGCAAGGATCAGTTAAGACAATGGTGAAATAATGTATTCATAATACACTTGAAGATACAGAGGTTGGGTACACTTAGAAACTTTAGGAGAATAAGTTGTGACAAAACTATCTACAAAGCCTGACTAAATTCATTAGTGGATGTTGAGCAAGCTAGTTCATGCCGAGTAGATTTTTAGTAAGTGTCGAGCACCAGTAAAATTTAGTTGATACCAAGTGAATCCATAGTAGGTGTTGAGCATCAGTAAAACATAGTAGGTTTTGAGTAACATAGTATGTGCCTAGGATCAGAATTTTAATAGTGCTAAGCTGCTACATTATTTAAAAAGTCAAAGATTCACCAGATCTGAGCCAACAAGTTTTCTATCTTGATTTTTTTGAACCAAATGGAGGATAAGAATGATGAGCTAGTGGCATAAAATTTTAAGTAAACCATTTTTGAACAAATATGGGAGGATTCTTCATGATTTTTCTAAAAGAAACAAGATAAGAGGTAGATTCATTGAATTTTACCTAATCTATTCGAACTAAAATTAAAAGTGGGAAGATCAAGAGTGGGAAAAGTATTCCAAACTTCTACTTAAGAAGTTATAGGTCAAGAAGTTAGAGTTGCTAAGATGCCAAATTGTTGAAGTGGTTGGTTGGATGTCAAGGTGAAGACATTGAGAGAGAGAGGAGGAATAGAGTACAAAGAATCTTCTTTGATAGGTGACCACAGAGGAGATTGCACTAGTATATTGAGCATGGAGACTCAATGAGATGAAGCTTGTGTTAAGATTAAACCATAGACATAAATAAAAATTACATACAAATATAACCAAATAACATAAAATAATAGATCACATAGAAAAGAACACAAGGCACCAAGATTTAATGTAGTTTACCTAATCCCTAGGGTACATCCACCAAATAGCAAGTTTGATATTATTATGATCTAGTGAATACAACCTGACTACAATTTGTAATCCCTTATAACTCAATACCATTGCAAGAACCAATTTTGCATCACCACTATGAAACAATCCCTAACCTTTAAGCTCATTTTATACAAGTATTTTTATCCCTTTAGAGTTATAATTAATAATTATGTGTCAGCCCAAAATCCTAATAAAATAGGGCCCAATTTTTTTTTGGCAAGCCCCAAAAAAATTATGAAGTATGTATAGTACTTTCCTAATCAATCATCACAATCTAACAATCTCCCACTTGGGGATTGATTAGGCTCCACACTAAAAAATAATCTTCCACTTAGAGACTGATCATGTAGAAATACCACTACCACATGGGGCTCTTACTGGATCAAACCACCCTGGACTGTGTTGTTCATTAATTACTATTTAGTCTAGAAGACCAACTAAAGATAAAGAAGAATTATGCTTCTCCCTTATCACTACCTTGGTAAACATATCCACTAGATTGTCATCTATACATATCTTGTCTAGCTTTAACTATCCATCCTACAAAATTGACTGAATGAAATGGTCCCACAACTATATGTGTTTGGTCTTTGAATGCAAAGTTGAATTCTTGGCAAGATGAATGGTACTTTGAATATCTGTAAACAAATAATTATCCTTCTAAGGGTGTCCCAATTCTTCCAAGAAATGAAGCCATGTCATCTCCTTGGCTGACTCTGTAGCAACTACATGCTCTACCTCTATAGTGGATAAAGCATTAACCTTTTGTAACTGAGAAACCCAGCTCATGATTGCCCCACCAACAGTAAAGACATAACCTATAGTACTTTGCCTGGTATCAATATCCCCTACCAAATTTGAGTCAACATAGCCATGTAAAGTAGTAGTAGAGCCCCCAAAGTGTAAACACTTATTGAATGGTCATCTCAAGTATCTAAGAATTCATTTAACTACATTCCAATGCTCAATACCTAGATGACTCATATACCTACTAACAACTCCCACTACATGTGCAATATCTAGCTTGGTACACACCATAGCATACATCAAGCTTCTTTCAATTGAAGCATAGGGTACCTTGGACATCTTATCCTCCTCTTCTTATTTCTTGGGACACATCTCCTTAGTCAACTTCAAATGACCAAGTAAAGGTGTGTTGACAGCTTTAGCATTCTCCATGGAGAAATATTACAACACCTACATAGCTTCATCATAACATTTAGGCTCACTAGCATCAGTAAGTAAAATAGAGTACAAAGAGGAAAAAAATCTTTCTAGAGGTCTAATTCGCCTTGTTGATTGTCTAACATTCACTGGTGTGTGTGGTATTTTTTGTTACGGTTGGTGCACATCATGAGGAATGGCTAGAACATCATCTTTTGGAGTATCATCCAACACCACATAATCATCTTCTTTCTTCTCATGTTGCTGTAATAGATCTTTGTACAACACTTTCTCACTAAATATGACATCCCTGCTTCTTACAATTTTATGATTTTCAAAATCCCAAAGCCTATAAAAAAATTCATTAATTCCATATCCAAAAAATACACATTTCTTTGACTCAGCTTCCAGCTTTGTTCTATTTTCAAAATCTATGTGAGCAAATGCTTCACAACCAAAGGTCTCGAGAAAGAAATAACTCACCTTCTTACTTGTCAATGCTTCCTCAGGAATACCACAACCCAAAGGAATAGAGGGACTTCTATTAATCAAATATACAATAGTATTGACAGCCTCCACAAGGGCAACCTAGCATGCAACCTCATGCTCCTTGCACGCTCCATTATAGTCATGTTCATGCATTCAGCCACTCCATTTTCTTATGGAGTCCTTGGAATAGTTTTATATCTATGAATACCATTAGTAGAAAAATAATTTTCAAATTCATGACTTCAATACTCACCACCATTATCAGATCTAAGACAATTTAATTTCTTACCAATCTCATTTTCAACCAACCATTTCCATTTCTTAAAAGTTTGAAATATATCAGATTTCTATCTAAGAAAATAAACCCATACTTTTCTAGTTTCATCATCAATAAATGTAGCATAATAATGAGAGCTACCAAGGGAAGATAACTAAGCCATTCCCCATACATCGGTATGCACAAGCTCTAATTTTTCCTTTTTGTTTTCCTTCCTAGTCTTCACAAAACTCACTCTCTTTTGTTTTCCATACAAAAAAATTTCATAGAAATCCATATTAACACATTTTAGACCTGATAAAACTTTCTTTGAATGAAGTACTTTCATACCTTTCTCACTCATGTGCCCAAGTTTGTTGTGCCACAACACTGTATCAAAATCTACAGTAGCAATTGTTCCTAAACATTCATTTTTCTCTGAAACAATTAAAGTACAAGGAACAATATATGTACAAAGATATAAGGTGCCTACTTTCACACCTTTTGCTACTACAAGGGAACCTTTTGAAACCTTTCAATTTTTATCATTAAAAGTAACTATACAACCCTCATCACCGCGTTTTCCTACTGAAATTAGATTCTTACTCAGCCTTAGAACATGTCTTACCTCATGTAGTAGCCAATGATTCCCATTTTGCAACTTAATCTTAACTTTCGCTTTCCAAAAATTTGATGGGGTTTGTTATCCCCCAAATGAACAAATTCAAAATACCCTTGGACATAATCAATGAAATAACCTCTATGAGGTATAGCATGAAATGAAGCACTAGAACCTAAAACCCATGAATCATCAACACTTTCTAAAGATAGAAGCAAATCATCCTCTTCAGATTTGTTACTTACCACATTTGCCTCCTTGGCTCCATCTGATTTATCTCCTTCATTTTCTTTCAATTCCAACAATCTTTTATTTTATGCCCTGGTTTCCCATAGTACCAATAGTCATTTTATCCTCTCGATTGAGACCTCCTCCCCTTTGATTTTCCTCTTGATTTCCCACAATTTTCAGAATTACTTCCTCTCTCAATCATTCTACCCCTACTTTGTACATTTAAAACACTTCTTGATGTAGATCCACTTTAGGTTTTCCTATGAGTTTCCTCACTCAAAATAAAACCAATCAAATCATCATATTTTAGGGCACTAGATCTGGGAACAAAATTACTCACAACCATTACCAAGCCGTTCTAGCTTTCAAGCAAAGAACACAAAATCAAGAGAGCCCTAATTTCTTCTTCAAAATTGATACCCATAGAAGATAACTAACTAGTAATAGTATTAAACTCATTTAAATGATCTACAATAGATCCACCTTTTTCCATTTTCATATTAAATAAACACTTCATGAGAAATACTTTGTTTGAAATGTAGAGCTTTTCATACAACATCACTAGGGTTTTCATCAACTCTTATGTTCTCTTTTCTTTTGTAATATTAAATGCTATTAATGGTGCCAAGAATAATCAAATGCTTCCAAGTGCCTTTCTATCCAAAAGATCCCATTCATCATTTGACATAGATCCCTGATTCTTCGCTTTTCCTTCTAATGGCTTCCATAAATCCTTTTGATATAGATAATCTTCTATTTGCATCTTCTATAACTAAAAGTTTTACCCATTAAACCTATCAACCCTCAGCTTACCCTCATTTTCCATCACTCCCATTCAATTGTGTGACTTTCTTGTAGAGGATAACTGAAAAAAAATCTCACTTTGATACCACTTGATAGAATTAAACTATAGATAGAAAATAACAATTACATGCAAATATAACCAATAACAGAAAATAATAGATCACATAAAAAAGAACACAAGGCACCAAGATTTAACGTGGTTCACCCAATCTCTAGGCTACATTGACCAAACAAAAATTTTGATATTATTATGATCTAATGATTACAACCTGATTACAATCATAATCCCTTACAGCTCAATACTTCTATAAGAACCAATTTCACATCATAACTATGAAACAATCCCTAACCCTAAGCTCATTTTATACAAGTATTTTTACTACTTTAGGGCTATAATTAATAATTACATGTTGGCCTAAAATTTTGACAAAAGAATTTATGAAGTGTGTATGGTAATTTTTTAATTAGTCACCACAATCTAATAGCTTGAAGGAGGACAAGCTATCAGAGCTACAAAGACTAAAGGCCAAGCAAAATTGAGAGCTGAACTCAGATCTGAAATTTGCAAGTTAAGTTGTGAGTTGTATTAGGTCAAAATTCCTTATTGTTACTCTCTAAAAATTGTATTAGTTAGGGTAAAAATCCTATGGACTTAGGTTGGTTTAACAGCCATTTGTAAATCCTTTAACAAAGTGGCATTCCAATTGAATGTTCTTAAGTCCTCTAACCAGGCCCACTTCTAACAGGGTGGTTGATATCCTTTAACCAGGTCACATTTAACTGTGTGTTGTAGCCTTTAACAAGGAAGGCATTTCATAGTGCATCACTTCAAAAGAGTGAGAATTGAGTAGCATGTTACTGGTGGTATTTCCCAAATTGGGTTTCCACATAAATCAATGTTTTATGTGTTGATTCTTCATGTGTTATTCTTGCATGTTGATTTTACAATAACTTGCTAAGTAGGAAAGTTTAAGCTTAGATGCATGAATAGTTTAATGGGTTTACTTTACTTGGTGGAGAGTTTTTATTAGGACATTTGGACCTTGAATAAATGATTCACCCCCCCTCTCAGTTATTCTAAAGCATTTATAATAGAATGAACTATCAAAGATAAAAGTACTATGGAAAGATGCAGATGTGCTTCAACAACTAGATCACATTTATCATTATTCCTCTCTTTAGACTAATAGACCCTAACTATCATATGTGTTATTATATTAGGTTTATAAGCTAAAACACATTATGTATGTATTAAAAGACATAGAAGCAATATGATAGCATGCATATGTTCTATAGTATTCCGATATGGGCTATTTGACAACCCTAGGTTTTGTATAAAAGTGTTATTGTGCACTACGGATGTGTTATTCCATGATGCATTAAAACATTTTAAATGTAATAAAATGGGGAAATCAAATATTTATTAGTCTCTATCATAAAAACCCTAAAAATTCATGCAAAAATCCAAAAAATCCAAAATTGTCAAAGATCTCAATGACTTACCGAGGCACCATAGTCGGTTAGATTCTCAAAAGGAGAAAGTGAAAGGAGAGAATAAAAATGACTAGGGTAAAAGGTCTTTTGACCCATTTAACCCTCTCTTGGGGCTTTTTTATGACAATTTTAAATATTATACACCACAACTAATGCTTTTGACCTAGTTCCTCGACTTGGGTATTATTCTATTTCAACTCAATCACATAAATTCACCCCAATATACTATCAATTTTTATCATCAATATTTTTAGAAATAAAATAGGAATCTCCCTATTTTGTACATCATTTTTTTCTAATTTAAATTTTGAGGGGGCAGTATACCCATATCAAACTAAGGCATAAAAAAATTAATACAAAAAATGTTCTATGCTAGTCACATTTCATCATTTAAATCAAACAAAACTAGGGCATCCAAACAAGTTATCGTAAACATCACAATATCAATATCAAACATTGAAACATCAAGCAATTAGACATCAAATCATCAACAATTAGGCATCATATCAACCTTCAATTGGTAAAACATTTTTGAGCAGACATTTAGTTGTCAAAATTTGGCCTAAAACCATAAAATCAAGACAACTTTTGAACTAATATGCTTCACATATTAGCTCAAAGAGGGGCATTTGTAGACACCCTAAAATTGGTAAAGACCTAAAATAGCATGGATTTCAATACAATTAAAATCAAAGACAAAATAAGATTAATGAGGAAAATGACTAACTTTAAAGTCACTTAAATGGTTAATTAATTAATCACCTATCAAATATAAAAAGATAAAAGTCACTTTTAAAGAGGAAACTCAATTCATAAAATTATCAAACAAAATAAAAATGGAAAAAGGTAAAGACAGATGTTGAAAGTAAATGCAACATTTTAATAAATCAACAAAAACTTGTATCCTCTCAAAAGTGAAATCCTCCTTTCTGGAATTTTAAAGAATTGAAAATCCTTATTTACCCTCACAAACTAAGTCTGTTGGATTGTTCCACTTAGAGTCTTATGAGATTTTTTAGTTTTGTCACTACCCCTAGTAAAAGGTAAAATCTAGATCCTTGCCCCAACCCCCTTCTATAATCCTATCAATTGAAGGATAAATCAAGGGCAAATGGACCCAAGTTCATAGGCATCCATACTATAGGCATTTAGAGCTATCATATATAATCATTGTTGTTGAAATAAATGTCATTTTAGATTCATTTTAATATCATTTTGATATCTATTTAACATTGTTTAGCATTATTTAAGTCTTATGCATGCACATATCATATGTTTTTAGTGTTATCATCTTCATATAATTGACATTTCATATAGATCTCTTATAGACTTACCTAGATTTGTATCAATAACACACTCCCATTCTAGAACTATCACTAAGATGTTGGTCTCATGAGAGCAATTATTGAAGTTGTGGTTAGGGAAATATGAGATGTTCATGGAGTCTTTATTTAATAGTGATTTCTTGGGTCTAGATTAGTTCATTTTTATTTTGATTAAACTTGGCACTAATGTCTCATGAATATGTGATTCCACGATGTACACAACTTTAATCTAAATGATTTATCCAAACTGATACAATTGTCAAAGAGTAATAGTAGGACTTGATCTGACAACAATTACAACTCACTTGTAGATTATAGATCTTACATTCAGTCCTCCATTCTTCTTGGCTTTCATCATCTTCATCTCTGACAACTTGTTCACCCTTCAAGAATTCATCCTCTTAAGCCTTCTTTCTTTGTATGCCAATTGCAAACTCTTGTATTTAACCACCATATGAAGCAACACCCTAGACTTCTTTTCTTCCTTAGGTTCTTGCACATGACAAATATTTCTTCTAGATTGCTATCCCTATAAATAGAGAATTTAGATCTTTTGTCACTTAACCACAATCATCCATTCTAGGGTTAGGTAAGACTCAATGAATCTAACCACTTTTCCATTTTATCCCTTCTAGAAACTTCCTCTAAAATCCTCTTTGAATTCACCTAAAAATAGTTTATCTTGAAGTATGTATTGCTAGCTCATCATGGATAATCTTCAACATGCTTCACACAATTAAAAAAATCAACTTAGATTTGTTAAATCTTTAATCTAACACATTTTCCTTGCACTTAGCAATAACACTCTATTTTCTTGACAAACACTATGGTCTACTACTTGCCCAACACTGGCTTACTCAACATCCACTAGGTCTTTACTGGTGCTCAACACATGCTAACTGTCTTCACTCAATACCAACTAGATTTCTCTTGCTTGACTCATACTAACTTTCTTCACTCAACTTCCACTATTTTTTTCTTGGCTTGCACTAAATTTTCTTAGCTTGCACTATTTTCTCAGTTAAGCTTCGCAGACACTTTTCTTTACTTAGCCTTCTTCTAATCTTTTCGTAGGTATCCTTTCATTATAGAATTAAATAGATAAACAATACATTATATCATCAATGTCTTGGTTGGTCTTAGTGCTCCTTTTATACACCAAATAACTCAACCTTTCTCTAGGTTCTCTTGTTATCCTTTCTTTCCAAATCGTCCTCATTAATCAAACAAATGATACCATTTAGATGAAAGTAAGCAATTGTCTCACCAACAAGCAGTAGGTTTGACATCAATGAAAAAATAATGATTGTTCCATGATAGGTTTCATCAATCTTCTTCACTTGAAAATTCTCATTTCAACATATACACTGATCAATATCTTTAGTCATATCTCTATTCTAAGTTCTTGGTACCCTTTCTTATAGGAAACAAAAGGGTGCAAAATGCTTCAGACCTTTACAAAAAGAAACTAACTTAATAACTAATTCCAACCTCTCACCAAATTTACAATAGAAAAACCTAAAATTTTTAAGAAAACTATAATTCATGCACAATGTTGAGAATCTCATCAAAATGATGTTTTCCTTGAAGATCCTAAAAATCTACAAGAATGACATGAACTTTGACATTTTCCTACTTAAGCTCTAATTCATGGCAGTCACTAGCAAATATTGCATAATTGGTTCATAGTGCCCAAGCGACAGTGTACATGCTATTGAGCACATCCAACTGGTCTTTTTGAGGTAGAGTCAAATTTGGTTGCATGGTGGGCCTTAGGTCATCCTCTATATTATAAGCTTGAATTATTAATCCCATGGCTATGTATCCTCAAAATTTACACACAAAAATACAAAAATTGTACTACAAGAATGTTGTTGGTGAGCGACCTCATGGTGTTCTTGTAACAACTATCAAAAATGCATCAACTTTGACCATCCTTTAACATGTGCTAACATTAGTTGTTGTCACATCTAATTCAATACAAATTTAAGACTAACAAATATACTTAGCTATTTTGCATGTATTTCTTTTTGTGAGGTCAAAGAAACATATTTTACATATTTTCCTTTTAACATTAATTTTCAAATTTATGGTCTTGAAGAAATTAATCCTACAAAGTCACAAAATTGAGACAACATTATTTCATGACTTCAAAAATTCTAGAATTGGGCTATTAGGAAATCATGAGCTATGAATCATGAAATCAAATAAACAAGATTGTGCCTTGTGTGAAATTGTAAAATTGGACATAGAAGGCTCCACCATGTCCAAATTCATGAAATTAGAGTTCACTTTTTATTACTTGACTAATATTCTAAATTTCAAATTTTCAATACCCTATAAATGTTGCTCTCTTCTAGAATAGCAAAAAGTCACTATATCGCAACCTTGCTAGATTTAAGACTCCAAAAACAAGAAATGACTCATCTTTGAAGAAAATTTGTCTAGAGTACCATCAAAAGGGAGGAGAGAGGAAAAGAGAGGGTCTCTTTTTTCTCTCTTCTTGTGAAGCCTCACCCTAACCCATCATAACATAAATGATACATTCACATTATGACATTTCCTAACTTGATGTTTTGATAGACCTTCAAGATTTGGATGGATAGTGATTTATATTACCAATTTGATTGTGACATTTACTTTTGGTGATTTTCACTTATGATATGTACAAGGACCGAATTTGTATGCTCGATGGGTTAATAGTTATGGATTCAATATTTTATCACTATGAGAGAAAATGAACTATGATGATATTCAAAATGTTAATTTGAGTATATTACTTTAATACTTGCATTAGGATGATATTCATTTATGTAGTAGGACCTAACTTATATTTTTTAATGGTTCAAGATACATGTCATTAGCATTTCATTATTTTAATTTTAACCAAATTGTAGAGATGCTTGAGAATATTAAATTATAATGTTTAGATGAAGAATTGATATGGATGGGTCAGTCATGATGTGGTAATATTACAATGTTCTATGTGGAATTTTTAGTAGGAAGAGTTAACTTAAAATATTTAGTCATGCAAACCTAATGTTGAAAAGTGATTATGTGATAATGAATTATTGTGTGTGTGTGTGTGTGTGTGTGTGTATATATTCCTTGGACTATTGATAGTCAAGTTTAGAGTGCTAAGAAATAACCATGGAATTAAATTTTGGAATCAAGGTTCAAACTTATGTGAACATGGTTAAGCCAAGGTTCAATCTTTGGAAGACTTGAAACCTTGTTGTAATGTGTTTTTCATTTCATAAATGTGAATTTTAATGTGTTTAATGTGTAACTTGACACTTGTATTGTCCATGTGTAGATGACATGCCATTTAGGGTTCTAGGAAAGAGTAACCTAATCTAAACCTAATCCAATGTAATACTCAAGTTAACCCTTCATAGAAGAGTTCTATGAGAAGTCTCCATCAAGGGAAATTCGAATTCCAACTTGCTAATAACTTTCGGGGATCTAAAAGTTTCCCTAGGGGTTATTTTGGTGAAAAATGAGTGCCCACATGATAACAGTATGGTTTGGGGTCCAAATCTTACCATAAGTTGGTTTAGATGGCTTACGAGACCCTCCAAACAAGTCACTTTCAAATAATTTCTAAATTTGGAGTGTCACATGACTTCTCCCACACCCTCTTTGTTGGTCAAAGATGTATTTTTAGAAGGAGATAATGGTGTAAGAAAGGGAGGCTTCTTGTTAGGGCCATTTTTAGCTAGTGGGAAGTTAGAGGCCTTTTAAGAGGCCTTGGGGGAAATTAGTGAGTTTTCTACCCATTCTCTAACTTTAGTGATACTTAGGGTTTTGGAGACTTAGAGGGAAGTAAAAGGAAGCTCTTCTTCAACTCTTCATTTGCCATTTGTAAAGGACCAAGGTTGGTACTTCTTGCCTATGTATTTATTATTTCTTGAAAATCTTGCATAATGTTGTTTCATTCATGAGCATGAAGGAGTGTGATTTCATATTGTAAGTAGGTTTCATTATGTTGTGTATGAATATTGGTTGCATTTGATTCTTTCCCTTATTTTCTTTATTTTTTACATGAGTGTTGTTTAGGGGCTCCATTGTAGCCATAATCATTCATATCTTTCTTTGGGGGTGATAAAGGGAAGTATAGTGAAGAGAGGAAGTTTATGGATTATGGGTTCCAAGAAAGCTATAGTTAATGATAGTGAATTTAGGAATTTATTGTGAAGAGGAGGATGATTTTGAAAGCCTCAAAAGGGCATGGAAATTGCTGATTGTGAAAGACCCAAAAGGGCATGGAAATTTTTTATTGTGAAAGCCCCAAAAGGGCATGGAAATGTATTATTGTATATATTGTTTGATATGTCAAGTATCATATTTGAAAAGCCCACCTTCACCCTATGTTATGGTTCCATATGTGAACCATTTTGAAGCTATGGTTGGGGTTTTTAAATGTTGTATTTGTAATGTTCATGAATTACTAAGTTGATATGTTTGTATCTCATTTGATCCTTTTTCCCATAGCTCAAGGGTGGTCTCTTTGGAGACCTATGGTTGGGAGGTGAGCCTCCATAGTTCTTGTTGGTTTTGTCTTATGTAATTGTAGGTTTTATACTCATTGGATCCAAGAAATAATTTTGGTATCACCCATGCATTGATGAAATAAGGAAGGGATGTGTAATTTTGTAATGTATTTGAAAGGATGAAATCCTTATCCATGTTATTTTATATTACATTGTAAAATTTGAACCCTTTACTTATGTCTTTTGAGTATTGCATTGTAAAAGTGGGATTTTCACCATGTGTATATTTTGTGAAGGATGAATCCATGAAAGAAATGAATAAATTTGAATATTATCATATGAAAAGTTCTATAACATAAATTTTAAATGTAATGAAGTGAAGGAATAGTAGTAATGTGATAGTCAAGATGGTATATAAAAGAGATTATTTTCAAAGGATAGTCATTGTGTTTGAATGCTCAAGCAATGGACAAGTAAATGTAGAACTGCATTCATTTGGATTTATGAATCAATAAAAGAAAATACATCTTAGCGTGATGGTTCATATTAATAATCTTCAATTGCATTAGTCTAATAAGAAGTATCATTTCAAGTCTCTTAGTGATAAATAATGATAAGATCTATTTACTTCATATTTGATCCTATTTTCAAAGTATTCCATGTGATCATGATATTTTTATTATATTCATAAAATTTAGTTAATTACATTGGGAAACTAAATTTACACCATAGTCATGCAAAACAAGATTCACAATATCATAGTGAATAGATTTTAGAGTAAAAATAATCAAAAGAGCATAGATGACAAGTTAAAACTATGGGATTGGTGAGTATTACACTCTAGAAAATGTATGGGGATAGGGCATTAACCCACTACCCAATTACAGACTAATATATTATTCATAGGGAATATTCCCTAGATTCCTTGATTTTAACTCAAAAATAATAATAATGTACAATAATAAGAAGAAAACTACCCAAAAGGGGGGGGTCAAAAAATATTAAAAGTAAGATCAAAGTTTAACATCCTCTCTAAAACCCCTTCCCAATGAGTGGCACAAGATCCTCATGTTGGAAATATAAGAGGAGTAACTAAGAGGGGAGAGGCAAATTAGTTACCACAAAAATAAATCCTAGATCCCTTAGATGTCAGAACAAAACATAAACTCTGCTAAAACTGGTGTAACTTGGTTAACACATAGGGACTCAGTTAACACTAATAATATGTGCTTATTTGACAAGCACTGTATTAACAACTATAATTCAAAAAATACTAAACATGGAAATCTTAAGATATTAAGTGTAATTAATGTTAATTAACTTAGTTGCATACATAAAAGAAATAGCACAAACATAAGTGACACCAATATTTAGCATAGAAACCCAATTTGGAAAAAGCCACCAACTGCAACTAGTTACTATATTTTACTCTTTTAAAGTGAGTCCTATTAGGAGCCAACCCTAGTAAAGGTTACAAAAAACACTGTTAGGTATGATCCTATCAGAGGATTTGATCACCCTATTAGGAGTGGCCTTGTTAGAAGTCTTTAGACACTTCAATCTATAAATGCCACCTTGTTAGAGGATTTACAAATAGTTGTTAAGACAACTCTATTAGGAGATTTAATTCACTACTACAATGATTAGAGAGTAACAATGATATGACCTAATTGATGATGCAAACTTATCTTTTCTTATTTTAGATCTCAATTTTGGCTTCATTACATGATCCTTCTTGATCAAACGTATCTTTGCTGCTCCTCAAGGATATTTTTCTTATCCTTCCATTTTGTTTCTTCTAATCATCTTCTTATATTCCACACATTCTTACACACATTCAATCCTCAACTTGACCTTATAATTATACCATATGCATTGTCAAGTTGGCCTTAATACACCTTAGAATAATTAATATTCATCTCTTTAGTCGGCTAGAACCAACAAACAAATCCATTAAACTCAATTTTTTAAAACAAGAAAATCCTTTGTTAGCCAACCCTGCTCGGTAGACACTAATACTGAAATGATTTTCCTATGTTAACTAGAAGTGAACTCGGTTAACATTGCATCGTCACAAACTTTTCTTTGGTAATTGAGTGAGCTCGATTAGCACTAGTTCCATCCAATTTTCCTTTGTTAGCTGAGTGAAATTAGTTAACACTCAACTTCTGCAGGCTTCTCTTTGATGCCCAAGTGAACTCGGTAGACACTATCTTCTAAACTTGGAAAATACAAGAATGCTTGATAGATACAGGAAACTATCTTAATTGCCTAAATGAGCTCAACATAAATTGATAGGTAAAGATATGACATTTTGTGTATTTGTGTAACATCAAAGACAATATACAATTGATCAATAGTTTTCAATACCTCATACTTAGTAGCATAGTACTTCATATCAATGAAAAAAATACATCTTTATCTATACACTTAACCTCCTATAACACTTTCCCCATCATTCTATTGGCCCTTAAATGTAACCCACGAGCTTGCACTAGCTAAAGAGCTGAGTATTTGCACTGACTATTTAGGTAGTGTCTTACCTTTGTCTCCTCCATCTATTCTATGTTTTTAGCAAAATGTACTATATGTCAATGTTAGTATATATTTTTTAGATTGTACAATCAAGACCCTGAGGTGATTTGTGTGGTCCTTGAATCACCATTTTAAAGCTCCCACAATTTTATTTTACCGATTCCTCCATTTCTATCAGCTTAGTTTTTTTTTTTTAATTGAAAAAGTGGTTTGCCACTTGATATATATATATATATATATATATATATATATATATATAACTTGGTTCAATGGCTCGTGAAGGGAAGAGATGAGTAAGAAATCCTCCGATCATTACCAACTACAAAGTATCAAAAAATATATAATAATTTATACATCAAAGCCATGACAATGAAAAAGTAATTTAAGCCCTTATAATTTTGAGCATACAATATAGATCCTTAAAAAAAAAACCCAATATACTTAGCATACATGTGAATGACGGATAAACTATACATCTTGTACCACCTAACTACATTATAAATTTTTTTTACAAAAAAGCCCTTTCACATCTATAGTTTTTGGTGTTGATACAAACATTACACTTCGCCCACATATACAGAAAATGTCATATTGGTACTAGAGAAAAGAAAACCACTTCAAAAAACTAGGAATCTACTAAAAAATTTCATTGCTTCCAATCCAAAATCAACTCAATAATACTAGTTTCCAATCCATTGAAATTGGGGTCCTATCTTTCAACAAATCCAACCATGCAAAAGGATTATCAATCTGCATTATATTAATTGGGCTTTGCTCAAAATCTACCATCAGCACTCTATTCCTGAAATATCCTCGTGAACTCCCCGAATCCTCATGACCATTCTGTTAGCTTAGTTGTCTTACTAAATTTTATATTTACATTTTGGGACTGTGTAAAATAACATTTAATTGAAAATAAAAACTCATATGATGTTTTGTTTTAAATAATTAAATGTGACTTTCTTTTCAAAGTTTTTAATTTATGTTAAACTAATAATTTATGTAGATAAAACTTTATTATGTATGACCAATCAAAAAATTAGATTAGAAAATCTTGGTATTAGTATGTTATATAATAATCTTTATGAAAAATGTAAAATAAATATATTTGTAGTAAATGAAAAAAATTAATTTAATAATAAAAAATTATTAAATTTAAAATGGATATCAATATTTTTTTTAATAAGTGGTTTGGGCCATCTGGTGGGAGTGCAACAAGATCATTTTTCATAATGAAAATCCAATCCTAGAATCTATTTTGGATGGGATTGAGAATGCAATTTTAAAGAGAGTGAATGCAAATATATTCAATTGTGTGAACAATATTTCAATATTTTCTTGGAATTATCTACTTCTAAAATTGTGGAAACAAATAAATTTGCCTCTAGGTTTCTCCCCAAATTGGAATTCTAATCATTAATCTGCTTAGCTTCATATCAAATGGTTTCCCCCTTCTAGGAATTTTCTAAAGTTAAATTTTGATGGCTACTCTCATAGGAACCTTGGTAAGTCAGACTGAGGTACTTGTATTGGCAAGGTGAAGTAGTTACAATCAAAGAAAATGTTTTACTAGATGGTACTAACAACCTTGTTGATACTCAAGCCCTATTGGCAGGTCAAATTTTGGTTAAGAGATGTAATATTTCCACCTTCCATATCGAAGTTGATTTTCAAGTAATTATAAACTCTTGTCTCTCATGATCTTCTCATACTTGGAAGTTAACCTATATCCTTCAACAATGCTGGGATTTAATTGATTATTTTCATGCTACTTGTTTTTCTCATACTTTGAGGAAGAGAAATAAACTAGTTGATTGTCTAGATAATCTTGGTTGTGAAGGCTCTATATTTGAATCTTTCCATTTAGAGGTTATTTTTTTAAATTATCATGCTTAGCAGAGTGTCATATTTGGGATACAAAGAAGATGAATGAAGCTTAATAGAAACTAGTGCTATAGTAGTACGATGCACTTATCATTTATTTGGCTATTAGTTTTCACACTCTTTGTGCATTAGGATTCATCTCTTTACTAAAAATAGAAAGTATGGAGTTGTCCTTCATGGTTCATGTCCCAGATGTTGATTGGATGGTATTTTTCTATTTCACAAATGCTCCAATTAGATAGGCAATTCACTATTCTCTTTATTTTAGTTAAATCTATCAAAAGAGGAGGTTCATTGACATAATTGGACCTTGCTCAATGCAAAGTAATTGTATTTTTCTGTAGGTATGCCTAGTATGATCTATCATCCTTTAGCACTTTTGTACTTTGGGAAGGATTCATAGTTTTCTTGCTAGTTCTTTCTCTGGTGAGCCCTTGAAATAGTTTATTGATAAATTTAATATATAAATGATATGTCACTTTTTTATTTAAAATAGATATATTTTAATAAAGAGTAAGCATTAAAATCTATTTTATAATTTAAATATAAAATTATAGAAATATAAATTTGTCCTTTGATTAAAATTTGAAATTTTTAAATATTATTTATTTGATCCATCCTAGGTTTTTTTTTTATATGTGTCAATGAGCACTATATATAATTGCTATTTTAGAATTGTTAATATGTCACAAGGAAACAGAGTATATTAGATTAAACATGTAATATTTGTGTAATTATAGATCTATTTTAATGTATCAATTGCAATGTACAAATATATTGAATTTCACAAGGTCATTTTTTATATTTAATAAATAAGTATAAACTACCTTTTAGAAATTATAGAAAAACATTTATATGAACATAGTGACTTATTCTACAATCTCTCTCAAGTGCTAAATGTTTACAAGTCTAACTATAGAAATCCTAATAGTTATAAAGGTAGATTTTTATAAGACAATCTCCAAAAAAAATTGGATAGATTATCTCTATGTACAAGGCTAACCTTATGACTATTTGCATTGTGAGGCTATGAAAATGAATAGATGTAGAGTGGATGTTCTGGTAGAGATTGTCTTGATAGAACAAAGGTTAGTTAGGTATGGATGCATTTCTATCATATGTTTATGGATTAGAATAATTATATGTATCATTTTTTCTAATATACAAAATAATTACCTTAAAAATAATATTATTAAGATAATAATAACATTTTTATCTCAATAATATACTTGCTCTTAGGATTTAAATTTCAGTGGTAATATTTTAATAGATATAGTATTGGTGCTCTTGGAGTGTGAAAGGAATAGTGATTTTTGGATATGGGTGGATGCTTAATAGGAACAAAGGTTAGTTAGGTCTATTGTCCCATGTTTATGGCCAATACAACAATGGTATGTGATGTTCAATACCTTTTTGAAAAAAATTTATATTTTATATTTCTTTATATAAAATTTCTTTATATTTTTATAATTGTGAATGTACGCTTAGTTGAATCTTACATTTATTCTTATATTTAAAAATAATATATTATTGATAAACTATAATAGTATTTTTTATCATTATTATTATTATTTTATGTATTTTATTTGTATATTTTTTATATGCAACTCGTTTATTGTTATTTAATTGTTTATGAAATATTTTTATAATTAAGAAATTTAAACATATAACATCAAGGAAATATTTGATTTGTAAAATATATTACACCAATATCTCTTTATTAATATATATATATATATATTTCAAATTAATATATTTATTGAAAAAATAAAAATATTCATTTATTATAAATATATTTCTTCTATACAATTATTCAAAAAAATTTAAAAAGTTTGATATTGAAAAATTACTTTTTATTTCATTGCATTTTCTTATTATAATATTAGATATATTCATTTAAATTTACATCAATATTTTTTATTATTTACAATGAATTTCAAAAAACATATGATTCAAAAGCTCACAAAGCTAATAAGAATAGTTACATAAAGGAAATATAAATATAATTTAGGCACTGAGATGAAAATCAAACAACTTATATTTCATCTACAAGTATATTTAATCTAACTATACATGGCCAATTCAAGGGCCCACACAAAAATTATACTGACATTGAGAAATAAGTACATTTTTTTCAAACATAGAATAAATGGAAGAGATGGAGGTAATGACACTATGTAAATAGTTGGTGCAAATATTTGACTATTTAGCCACGGGATAGGCTAATCTCCACACAAAATACACTAAAGACAAAACAAAGTCCAAGTTTTTTTTATTTCTAGATTCACGAAAATGTAGTGATTTTTTTCCAATTTTTTTGTTGTTTTTACTACAAACTATGCAGATCATGAAGATCAAATGCTAATTTTTTTAGAAAAATCCATGATGTTTTCAATTTTTTGAAAATTTGTCAACTTTACACTTTGTAGGGAGGATAGTTGCATCCTTTAACTAGTGTCCTTTCCCTTGAGCCCTACTTGTAATGACACACATAACAATAAAGGAATTCTTAATTTGAAATGACCCCTCCTTTTCATACGTCCACTAGCCCTAGGAAAGGGTGTTTAAAAAGTGTACAATGTGTTTTAGCTGGCCTAGAGAGTACAAGGGCAACCTAGGAGTGAAATGAAAATGAGCAAGAATAAGTGACTACAGAGTGGGCAGTGGACCCTACCTTCCTCACATCTCCTTCCATTTCCCATGCACTTTAAATTCCATTAAACCACATTGGGCATGAGGAAACCATAGGGTCATATGCAAAGTGGGGTGAGAGGGCATATAGTTAGTTAGGAGGTGTGTGTGTCTGTGTCTGTGTGTGTGGGGGGGGGGGGAGGTGTGGGCAGTGTGCAGTGATGGGCATATAAAATTAGTATAGGTGTTAATGTTGGATTATTATGTTATTAAATTCTATTTGTAAAGTAAATATCATACTTGGTTCTAGGAAATAATAACTAGTTAATAAGTAGTATTATGGATTCAATAGAAGGTCTCCCTTAGAGGTATGTAATGTGGGTAAGGATAAAGGAGAGAAGGTATTGGTAGGCTATGTTAGAAGATAGATTTTAGTAATAGTTAGTACAATAGTTATTTAGTGGATTAGTTACTTGTCTAAGGTACAGGCTAATCTCCAACAAAAAAGTACTTAAGACAAAACAAAGTCAAACTTTTTTTTGCCAGATTCACGAACATTATAGTGATTTTTTTTCAAATTTTTTGTTGTTTTTTAGTGCAAACTATGCAAATCATGAGGATCAAACACTATAATTTTCAAAAAAATCCATGATGTTTTTGATCTTTTGAAAATTGGTCAATTGTACATTTTGTGGGAGGATAACTGTGTCCCTTGTCTATTGGTAGTAGTTGTTAATTAATTAGTATAAATAGACTAGTAAACTAGTTAGTATTTAATTATTGCAAGTTAACAACTTAATAAGGGCTAGCATATTGTCATTTTATTATAAGGAGATAGCATAAAATAGCTTAAAGGCTATAGAAGTTTAATTAAATATAATTAGTGTAGACTTGAATCAAATTTAATATATATAATTTATAATATTAGAGAAATAACATATGTATATAAATGTTACACATCAAATATGGCATTAAAGGTACACCATTAAAGAAGTTAATGGAGATATCTATATGTTATTATTTAAATAACATAGATTATCTTACATTTAGGAACACATAAACTAAAATGGAGATAAATGTAACAAGGTGGTTATATTTTATAATGTACATAGTAGTTTCCTATTATGTGTAAAAGTTAGTATGCATATATATATATATATACACACACACATAATGTATATATATATATATATATGTATGTATGTATATATACATACATACATACATACATACATACATACATACATATATATATATATATGTATGTATGTATGTATGTATGTATATATACATACATGCATACATATATATATATATGTATGTATGTATATATATATATATATATATATATATATATATATATATATATATATATATATATATATATATATATACATACATACATATATATATATATATATATGTATGCATGTATGTATGTATGTATGTATGTATGTATGTAATACTAAATGATAGTTCATGTATACCACCATTACATTGCATAGCTACTATTTGTATGATGTACATATCACCTCCTCATTTTTTGTCCCCAAATATGCTTTATATGACTTGAGATCTACCTAGCCTTTGACTCGGATGTTATTAGAAAGTTACTATTATATAATTTGATTTTATACATTGTAATTAAGGTTTAGTCAAATATACCAATACAAGCGTAGTCTTCATATGTCTTAGTATATGTGAGCATCCTCCATGGCAAGAATGTGAGGACCTTGTATTAAGTTTTAGTATTAGAATAGGATTAAGATGAAGTATTTGCCTCTGACATTTTGGTGACACTCATTATGTTGATCATTGAGGAAGGAGTGTTAATCATTGTATTATAACCATTCGGGTGATGCCTTCAAGTAGGATAATGGCATTAGTGAGTACTGAAAGTTAACTATGTAAATCTTGGACAATGAAATTAAGAGGTTAGTATAATCATTGCAAAGAACACCATAGTATTCTACTTAAGAACATAAGTAGGACATTATCAATCCTCAGTCCATTACTAAGAATAAGCATTTTGATGTTACATATTTAGCAAATGTAACAAATTTCTTGTAGACCTTGTGTAAATACATCTTGAATACACATCTGACCATAACCTAATTGCACTATGTTCTATATATATATATATATATATATATATATATATATATATATATATATATTTGGTCTTCAAAAAAAATTGTAGTTGTATTTTTATCCTATAAATTTTTGGGCATGACACTCCTCCCTATCTTTTTTCTCTCTCCTCCCTTTCTTTTTCTCTCTCCTCTTTTTTCTCTCTCCTCCCTCTCTTTTTCTCTATCTTTCCTCTCTTTCTAGAAAATGATGAATGAGGATGAAAAGAGAGAGAAAGCGAGTATCTCATGGACAAAAGGAGATGAACATGAATTTTAATGTTTTTTGGCTTTCTATGTTTAGGATTTTCAAATTTTAGATTTTTTGCGCGATGAAGTGTTTTTATTGTTTTATCTAATGTTCATGTGTTTTGTGTTTATTTTTTACCTAACACTAATGTTTATGTTTTCTACCTAAATTTTATAGTTTTGAATTGAATCTAAGCTTATAGTCTATGTTTTTCATATCAATTGAACCTATGGTTTATGTTTTTTATTTATAGTTTACCTATTCTATGTTTTATACACTATATTTATTTATTTTTAAATAAATTTTGAAGTAAATACAATGAAAATCTAAATACTAATATAAAAGTAATAATGATGAACAAAAATAATAAAATAGACCTAATTTTTAACTAAAAATAGAAAACAATGAAATAAAATAATAGAAAACAAATAGGCATACCTCAAATAGTGAAACAAATTAGTTGGGAGGTCAGTAGGGCTCTCAAAACAGGCACTCATCTCTCACATATCATGTTCCTTACTTTGTATTAGTGAAAATGATAATAAATAAATAAATTTTGAAAATTCAATTTTTTGATTTTACGAATTAGGCACCTGATTCATTCAAAATCAAGGGCCCAATTCGATATGGTTTACCAATCAACACTCAAAAATTGAGCATCCAATTTTTGAATATAGATCAGACTACTAAAGTTGATTGGGTATCTAATACTTAAAAATTGAGTACTTGGTTCTAAAAAGGTCTCAATCTATAAAATGGACTTCTACGGAATTGAGACTCATCTTCTTGCTCTTACCCAGTTAACAGTCAATTTCTCTGATACTTGGTATAAGATAACAAATTATTTATGAAAATTGAATTAGATATTATTGTGAACTTTGAATCAAGTTACCAAGATTACATATTGAACATTTAAGTTGTTAAAATTACTAAAATTAGTAAAATGACCCCAGGATTACTTATTCACCATAGTGAAAAGGGCTAACAATGAACCATAGAAAAATGACTATAAAAAGGGGACATTATAGCTTTTTGATAAAACCTTCTAAATTTTTTTCATGAATAATGATACCACTGTAACATCCTAGTCTAGATATTTTCTTCCTAAACTCTCAAATAATTTTTACAATGCAAATAGATAATTTATGCAATAAAAACTAGAAAAAGCTCTAATAAAATTACTCATAAATTGTTATTGCATTTTAATTTCAGTAATACAATTACATGAAAACACATCCAATTTAAAAAATAATGCCAATAGTCAAAATGGAGAAATTATAAAATGCACCTATAATTCCATATGTGAATTGTGACGTGAATTCACCTTATAAGATGAATAGGGTTTGCATCCAATCCACTTAAAAGTTTGAAGGGTTTCATTCCCGAGTTTTGAGATTAAAGGCTACAAGCTTCCATGTTTCTAAAAGAGAAATCTAAAATCAAGATCAATATCCATGCATCCCTCAAAATGAACATGTTCCTCTTTTAAGCATAACTAGTTGACACTTCATATTCCCTTTCCTCTCTTCATTTTATATTCCTTTCACTTTTAATTGTCATTTTCTACTTCTTATGATAATAATATAACCTTATAAAAATAAAGTGACTTATTAGTTTTTCCTTCTAATCTAAATGTCACTTTGTTAAATAATATAATATTTAGGAACTAAATAAATAATTAGTTGGTGTCAAATAATTACATATGTTGGCTCATCAAAAATATTTCCACATGATGCTCTAAGCCCCACACTAAAAAGTTTTAAAAAAAACTAATGACTTACTATAATTAGTAAGTATCTAGAAACCCTCATTCCATCAACTCCCATTGACCAAAATTTGAAAGTGCCTAGTGCCAAAAATCATATTGATCCCTATAAAGTCTTGGGTAACCCAAAGGACTATGGTAAAAGGGATAAGAATGAATCATAGAAAAATGGCTAGGAAAAGGGGACATTGTGGCTTTCTAATAAAACCTTCTAAATTTTTTTGTGAATAATGATACCATTGTAATGTCATAGTTTGGATATTTTCTCCCAAAACTCACAACTAATATTTAGAGTGCACACAAATAATTTATGCAATAAAAACTTGAAAATCTCTAATAAAATTATTCATAAATTTTTATTGCATTTTAACTTTGCGATACAATAACATGATAAAACATCCAATGTTAAAATAGTGCCAATAGCCAAATTTGAGAAACTACAAAATGCACCTATTGTTAGTCCCAATTTTATCTTGTTGAAGATAAGGGAGATAATATATGTGGAGTAGTTAAATCATTTTTTATGTTATTATTAATGTTAAACCTGTAAAGGTAAGACATTATGCTAATTTAGTAAGGTACCAAATCATATGAAGGATGTAGTTTTGATTGAATGATGAAGAAGAAAATGGAAAGGAAGAAAGTGTTATTAAGTGTGTGGATTTCAATGGGCACTTGATGGGTTAGAGTGTGACAAGATAATCTTTATTTGATTATTTTACATGATTTTAATTAAGCATTAAGGTGGTACACAAGAAATTTCATTTTGTTGGAAATGAAGGAAAGAAGTGATGAAGCAGTAAGGCAAATAAATAATGAGTTGCATCAATCTAGACGGTGAGGTCAGTAAATGAAGGACCAATGGTCACTAAGATATCATAGTAATCACCAAGCACATGTTAAGTGAATGAAAATTGAGTAAGTGTAGTGTTAACCTTGAGCTTAGTATTGACCAAGGAAGAATAGTGTTGACTAAGCAAGGGGAAGATGAATAGTTTCTAGAAGAATCAATTAGAGGCTGAAATTTGGTGAAAATATGAATTTATCAAGAATTTTATTAGATAAGAATGAGGTAAATGAGAAAATTAAATAAAGGGAATAAATTAGTTATGATTTGATGGTGGAGATTCAATGATCAAAAGAGGAGCTCAAAGTTCAAGGACAAACTGTGTTGATCAAGTGTCCAGATTCAATGTATCCAAGCTGGAAGATGATCAAATGGTTGTGATTAAGTGGAAAAAAAATTGGATAATATGGTAAAGTTCAAATAATATATGTGTACAAAAAATGGGACATACTTCTATAAATCATTATTCTTGAGAATACCCATGAATGAGAGCATCTCAAGTAGCACCATTTCTAGGTTTTCACCACTTGGAAGATTTTTTTAGGACTTTTTTCAAAATTTTAAAGGATTTTTTCAACATCATATATGATTTTTTTTTGGGATATTTTTCAAGACCATATATAATTTTTTTTAGATTTTTAGAATGACTTAGATATTACTTTCTCTTAAGAAAGATCACATAAATATTTCCCAATGTCTAGCAAGGTATAGAATATGGAGTAAAAACTAAGTGGATAAGATGGATAAGCAAGAAAGAATGAAGAAAGTGAAAGTGATCCTCAAGGATTGACTCCTCAAGAGTACCCAAGGTAGGGAAATATATCCATATGAAGAAGGTTTTGGATAAGCCAAGAAATCCATGAAAGGAGATAACATGTAGGATAAGAAATGAAAGCCAATAAGTGATATAGCATATGGGATAAGTAGTGGAAGATAATAAGCAAGATAGCATGAATGCATGTAATCTAAAAGAGTAGAGATATCAAGAGGCCTATAAGAAACATTTTTTTCTTTGTGTGATCAATACAAAGAGGTTGCTTGGATAGGATAGCAATTAGATAGAGAAATACGAATGAAGCTTGATATAAAGTGTATGAGTGAATGAGAAAGCACAATAGGGAATCTCATCGATAAGATGGTCAATACACAAGGATAGCTTAACATTGTCAAGATCAAAGAGGAAGAGGTAATATATGGATGATGGAAGAATTATGCATGATGCCTATTTACCAAGTTTTCATCATGGCACTTAATCAAGGAGCCACAAAAAGTGGTTTTCACCATAGGATGAATTTATTTACCTTTACCTTATCTACCAAGGTTCTACAAGAAGTGGTTTTCACCAAGGCACATTTTCATTTTTTCTTCTTTTTCCCTTTTCTTGAATTTTTTCTTTTTGGATTTTTAGAAATAGGTCAAGCTTATTCAAGTTAGATGGTGCTTCTATTGGAATTATAAGTCATGATAAGCCAAGACCATAGATGAGTATGCTAAAAAAAGTTGATAGGGTGAAGGAAGATAGATTATAGTAGGATAAGTATATGGAGTATAAGAGTTTATACCTTGAAAGGATTGTAGGAGTATGGATAGTAGGTAAGTGTAGCTTTGAAAATATTTCATAAGGGTAGGTGACAAAGTGGGCAAGATCAACATTGACACACACCATGGAGGGTTTTGGAATGATGGAGGAATGATGGAGGAAATAGATTAAGGTTTAGATGTATGAGGTGGTAGAAGAATTTTAGAAGAAGATGGAGTGAAAGCCTTTGAAAGATTCTGTAGAAAATGTTTGGAATAAAATGGAGTGGAAGCCTTTGGAAGCTTGAATGTCAAATTAGATTTATTTTCAATGTTCAAGTCTTTGAAAAGACACTTAGGAATCCATATAGCTTTAGATTTTTCTTTTCCTTTGGATTTTTTAGAGTGTATTTCTTCAAGAATTGATTTAGGAACCCATATTTTCTTTGGTTAGCTCTTTGGCTAGTGGACCCTTGTGGTTTCCTGAATTTTTTTTCTTTATTAGCATTCACATGTTGATTAGATGAGACATAATGATCTCCATTTTTAAATGGATTCTTGTGTTTGTGCTTAAGTTGATCATCCAAATTTCTTCCAAAAGACATGGGATTTGTGGATGAATAAGGTTGATACAAATAGTGTATATGGATAGATGGATATAATTTTGTCAAGGATGCGTGTCTTTTTTGATCTTGAGGTATGATAGGAGAGCTATGGAATGAACTAGGATTGAAAGTAGGAATTGGAGGAACATATGGTGCCAATATGGATGGAAGGTTGGAAGGCTTTAGCTTAGATGGATAAGGACCAAGGATAGACTTAGGAAATGCAAATGGATAGTGGATAAGGATATCAACATCTTTATAGTGAGAAAGAAAAACCTTTGATGGGAGAATTTGAAGCTTGAACATAGTTTTGAAGTGAGTATGGAGAAGTAGAACAAGAGGGGATACTTTGATCTTGACATTTTTTTTTAGGTAGCATACGCATAGAAATTCTCTCATGATTTTCAGTAAGTTCAATGAAAATAGTGGAAGTGATGTCTTCATCATAATTAGGAGGTGGGGATATAGTATATGAAAGAGTGACATCTTGAAGGATATGAAAGGGTTCTTGATCTTGATCTTTCTTGATATTTATAGCTTTAGATTTTTTAGATTCCCCTTGACATTGAGCCACTTCTAAGGAAAAAGGGTCATTAAGAGGGAATGAAGGATTTCTTGGAGTAGATATTTAGCATAGCATTATATGAAGGTTGAGAATCTTTAGTCTTAGTAGAATTGAAAAGGTTTTTTTCCAAGTGTATATTAGCTTGAGTTTCTTTTAGAGGTAGTCCTTGAGGATAGACATAGTAAATATGGAAAGCATTAGGCTCTTTGTTTTTGGAGGCATGTTGGAAAGCTTTGAAGTTTTAAGAGGTTCATGAGTGTTGGAAGAAGTAGGGGTGTCACAAAGACCATCACTAGACATAGGTTGATCAACATGATCTTTAGGAGTTCCAACATCAACAATTCCATCATCAATAAGATCTTGAATTTTATGTTTCAAGTCAATACAATCTTTAGTTTTATGACCTTTGTTTCTAAGGTAATTACAAATGTGAGCATCTCTCCACCATGGAGGTTTGATGCTAGGTTTGTGAGGTGTAGATTTTTATGGAAAGTAATGATATTGTTTTCAACTTAGGTCTTAATAATCATTTCATATGAAAATACCAAAGGAGTAAAATTTCCCTCAAAATTATGTCTAGGATCTTCTTTTTGTTCATCACGTAAATGTCATGTATACATGTCTTCATCATATTGGTCAAAGATAGGCTTGTCATGAAAGTTTAGCATATACTTCAAGGAGATTTTAATTTCTATCTCTCTAAAGAGGTCTTTAGATCCAATAGATGAAGACAATTGATATCTTGAAGTAGAGCATGTAGACCTAGAAGAAAAGGATGACCTTAAAGAAGGTGACTAGTGTGCATATAGAGGACTAGAGAGAGTATTGTACAATAATGGTGTTTGTTCCTCTACCATTTTTTTAAATCTAGCATATATTTTTATCAAGCCCTTAGTGAGATTAGTGTAAGTAGGGTCAGGGGTCTCTTCAAGTATATTGTATTGAGTGTATAGGAATTGTAATTCTCTAAAGAGATGAAGTCACTCAGGATTATCTAGAGCTAGTTGAGATTTGGTAGCACAAGGTTTGAATTTCATAGTTGTATAAAAGAAGCCAAACATGAAAGAGACTAAAGTGACATAAGATATATTTATGTCCAAGCTAGAAAGATAGAGTGCTCACTTGTTGAGATAGAGAGAGTGACTTGTCAGGAAAAGTGTCCAAGCAACTTATGACACTCATGAATCAAGTAAAGAACTAAGAAAGAATCCCAATATCTCAGAAGATAGAGAAAGTGAGATGAAAAGTGAAAAACTTTTCCTATCAAAGAGTGCAATCAAGAGATCAAGGTAACATTTTCAGCCATAAATAAGGTTGTATTATCTTGATAGAGACCAAGAAAGTGGAAAAGACAAAGTGTGGTAAGACCAAAGAGACATTCTAAGAAAATTAAATCACTAGAGATGTAGAAAATTAAAGTCAAATGATGAAACTCCTCTTAGTAAGAAACACAAGAAAATGTTTGCATTTGGTGTTTTGACTTGGTTGACAAAGTTTGGCAATAGTTCATAGCATAGAAAGTTTGATGTTCAAAAGAAAGTTGTGACACATGGAGTAGTCTTAAAATAATCAAGAAAGGGACAAAGAAACCTTGCATGATACAAGAATATTTGAGGTCTCAAAATAAATCCCTAGAACTATTATCATGTCTATGTTCAACATATTTTAATGGGTCTTCTCACATGTGAAGAAACATTCTGAGAAAAACTACCTTAAGGTCATTGTTCATTACTTAACAACTTGGCCCATGCTTGATGCACCATTAATATAGACAAAGTGGTCTCCCATAATAGATGTTGGCTTTGTTTTGGAATTTCCCATGACACAACCGAAAGGACACAGTTGGTAAGTGTAAAATCTTGAAGTGATATGAGTAATCTACTATGATCAATCCTTGCATCAAGATGTTGAATAAAAAAGGAGGGTAGCTTCTAATCCTATGGTTTTTAGAAATGAATTTCATTAATAGTGCTCTTCTTTCTCCCAATATGGAACTCCTTACCTTGTGCCAAGTAGCAGACCTCACGACCACAATAGTACATTAAGTATTCTTATTTAGTGATTTCCTCATGATCCCAATCCCACAAGTAATATCACTAGATGAAAACAAGCACTATGTCTACCAAGGTTTTTTGTCCTTGATATCCTTGAGTTTATAGTGGGTTGGAAGAGCCAAGTTTTCTTGTCCCCACTTGAGTCATTCCTCTTGATCTCTCAAGAGAAGGCTTGCTAAAGGATTCTAGACTAAACAAAATGAATCCACTTTTGGAGTTCAAGATTTCTGATTCACCTCAAGGGGGAAGAGAATACTCTCCTATTCCAATTTCTTCCCCCAAACATACAAAGAAATGTTCATATACCCCTTACTCCACCTTAGCATATAAAATGGGTCAAGATTTCTTAATCACCTAAAGATGAAGAGTATACTCTCCTACCAAGTGGCAAACTTTAGTTAAGTAAGTAATTATGTGCCTAGAAATGAAAAAGAACTAATCTAATGACACAAATAAAAATAAATAAATCACAAAAAAACTTTTTGGTTTGTTTGTTTATTTGGTTTGGGCAGCCCTACAAATGAGTGTTAGTAGCCCTTTTGCAATTTTTATCTTTGACAAGTGTTCTTTTTAGCAATGAAATGAGAAACTCCCAACAAAAAAACTAAGGTTAGGATATAATAACCAAGTAAGAATTACAACACAAAGTGATTATTTATCTCAAAAATCTAAGTTATCTTTTAAGCAAGTGTATGCAAAGAAAGTGCAAGTTAATCAAAAATGCTCCCATTTTTACCCTTTGCTTTTGACCTAGTCAATAAGATTTTAATTGTTTGCTATGATTTAGGATTCAAAAATAGAAATTAAAAGAAGAGACCCCTACTAAAAAATAGAGAGCTTTCTAAAAATGTAAGAAATAGAGAAATATCTCTTAATTTGTGCCCTAGGGACTCATTATCCCAAACAAACTAGTTTTTTCAAATTAAGTTGTTGAGCCCTAATATGACCTCCAAATTCAAAAAAAAAGAACTAACCCCCTGTATAGTTCATAGAGATTTCCAAAAATGTAAAGTTTTTCAAAAGGTTCATTGATTTTTTACCATTAATGACATTTTATGAAAAATAAATAAAAATTCATAACTAACTAAAATCAACTCAAAATGATCTAAAAATTGGAATGAGACATATTAGTTTCATTGGTAACCTAAAACTAAATATCAGAACCAAAATCCAAGGAGTTTAGGAGATATGGTCAAATCTTTAAAAATCTAGAGTTTTGGCCTTCAAACCAATCTACACAAGGGTTAGCCTAAAAACCAAAGTGGGAAATCTACAAAACCACTTGATTAGATGAAATAATTTGATTTAAAAAATCAAACATAAGAATGCAACTAAAATGCAAGAAAGAGAATAACCATGGTAGGCACCAAAAATGTATGCACAAAAATGGGATGCACTTCTTAAGAATACACATGAATGAGAGTATCTCAAGAGGTGGCTTATAGCTTCCTATCTATGATGTGCAAGAGCTATGAGATGGTGTCTCTCAAGTGAATCTAGCTATGAAAACCCATGTAAGGTGCACCATAGAATGAAAGATTCAAAGAGTAGAGGCAAGAGTGCCAATATCCAAGAATCTAGAATGAATGTAATGCAAGTGAAAGCTAAATGAGATAAAGTAGAATGTAAGATAAACTAGAAAATAAGTATTACAACCTCTATTTAGTTAGATCATTTAACCTATAAGCATGGAGAGAAACTACAATGAATAAGAATCATGAAGAATGGAGAATAGAAGATAGAAGAAGAGGAACTCCATGAGTATGAGATCTTCAATCATGTAGCATAACGCTAGTAAAAGAGTAGAGTTATGAAGTGAGGAGAGAGATTTCCCTTTCAAAGGGAAATAGACAATAGAGATCTTAAGTCAAGATGCATGTGATCAAAGGTGGAGTTTGAAAGTGGGAATGATCCATGTGCACAACAATTTCCACCAATCATGATGAAGAGTTGACTTTTGTCCCCATGTGGGACAAAAATGTATTTTCTTTTATTTTTCAAGAAGGGAAATGCTTTTTTGTGTGCAACTTAGGGTGAGAGATGAGTTGGAAATTTTATTTAATTAAAAGAGGGACATGTTCTTTTAATTAAATATAAACTTAGGATAAAGTGGTCAAACTACAGGATAAAATCAAATAAATGGATTTTTTGAAATTTGGTCAAAGATAAGCATTAGATAAATTATGCAAAAATGATAGAAAGGGGGCTCATAGTCTAGATGATCATTTTTCTACAATTACATAATCTATTTATTTAAGAGATGAATAAGATGAATAATGTTGATTAGATTTATTTGTGAAGGAGAAAAATAGAAGTGGATAACCACGCATAACTACATTGCAAGATCAAGCAAGTGAAATGTGAAGTTGATGTGTGTGAGTGTATTAGCCAAAGAGGAATAAATTGGGACAAATTATGATCTAAATGGAGACCTAAAAAATTAATTTAGTTTCATTTTAATCATATAACTTTAGTATATTTAGCAATTATAGCAGAAAATCTCTTAACTAATTACACTTACAATCTTATTTGCAAATCCTTTTAAAGGTGAAAATCCTTTGATTGTTTGTAAGTCCTTTAGAGAAGACCACTCAATTAAGGAGTGAGAAGGTCTAGATGATATTTGGTGTAAATCTCCTAATAGGGTCACATTAGCAATGTGCATGTAACCTTTAACAAGGTTGGCTCCTAACTAAGCTCACTTCATAAGAGTGAAAATTATGGGTTAGCGGTCCCAATTTTTTCCCCCTTAATAGGATTTTAACATTAAAATATTTGTGTCAAAATGTGTAGATGATTGTGTTGCATGTTATTTCATGTTTATTTGATGTTTACTATTGAATTTTGCAAGTTAGTTTCTGAAGAATACAATCAACAATCAATTTCTCTAATACTCGATATAAGCTAATATTTTATTAATTAATATTTAATTGGATATTATTCTAAAGTTTGAATCAAGTTACTAATTTTACATTTGAGAGTTTAAGTTGCTAAATTTTTAAAATTGATAAAATTACCTGAGGATAACTGATTCACAGTGAGAGGTTATTGAACTTGCAAATGTTGGATATATAAGAGGAGTAACTAAGAGGGGAGGGATGAATTAGTTACCAAAAAAAAAAATCTCAAATCCCTTAGATGTCAATACAAATCAAAACTCTAATTAAACTATATTTTTTTGTAACTCAAAAAACATGCATGCACTTAGTTTACACTAAAAAGTATTATAACTCAACAATAATTGAATTACTGATCTTAATGTGAGTAACCTTAATATTAACTTAGTTGTATACACATAAAAATAGTAGCATGAATACAAGTGGCACCAAGATTTAACATGGAAATCCAATTTTGGAAAAACCACCAATTGCAACTAGTTACTAATTTTCACTCTTCTAAAGTGAGCCCTATTAGGATCCAAAATTGTTAAAGGTTACAAAACAAACTATTAGATGTGACCTTATTAGATGATTTAATCACCCTATTAGGAGTGGCATTTTTAGAGGTCTTTAGACACTTCAAATAGAAATGCCACCTTGTTAGAGGATTTGCAAATAGCTATTAAGCCAAATCTGTTAGGTGATTTTGATCACTACTACAATGGTTAGAGAGTAACAAAGAAATGACCTAATTTATGATGCAACTAAATTATTGATTATAGATCTTGATTTTGGCTTCTATACTTGATCTTTCCTGATTGAATGTATCTTTGCAGCTCAACAAGGATATTTTGCTTATCTTTCTAATTTTCTTTCTCTAAGTACCATCAAATCTTCTATTCTATTCCACACATTCAATCCTCAATTTGTCCTTATATTTATATCTTATATATTTTCAAGTCATCTTGAATATAACTTAGAATACTTAATATTCATCTCCTCAGTTGGCTAGAACTAACAATTAAATCAATTGAACTAAATATGCAAAAACAAGAAAATACTTCATTAGTTGACCATGCTCATAGACACTAACTTAGAAATGATTTTCCTATGTTAACCAAGTGAAATTTTTTAACACTACATATTCACAAAGTTCCTTTGGCAACTGAGTGAACTTGGTTAACATTGGTTCCATCCAACATTTTCTTCATTAGCTGAGTGAGCTTGGTTAACACTCAACTTCTACAGACTTTCCTTTGATGACTGAGTGAACTTGGTAGACATTGTCTTCTGAACTACGAAAACTCTAGAATGCTCAACAAACATAGGAAATTTCCTTCATTTCTCAAGTGAGCTCAATATACACTAATTGGCAATGATATGACATTTTTTTTAACATCAAAGATAATACACAATTAATCAATTGTTCTCAACAATTTCACTCTTTGGCATTGATGGAACACAAAATGTCATAATGCAATGACATTTTTAAAGAAAGAATAAAGTAAGGAACATATCCTTAGTTTCATTCTGATTCTCATCCATGAGAACTTCCTCTATTAGTGTAAACTCCCTCTACCTTCAATTTCTCCCTCTATCAGCAAAACTTTTTCTTCAACATCATCTTCTAATAGAAAATTTTCCTTCTTTGATATTAGACGAAGTTCTCCTCCTTTGACATCTCTAAAGTAATAAAATTCCAGTGAGATATGACATCAAACTTTTCCCTCTTTGAAATCTCATGCCAAATACAATATTCAATGAATATCAGTGTACCTCATGTATTGATTCATTTGTAATGTGCATTGTTAATACTAAATCAACTATCTAATCTTCAACATGCTCTAGTTGATGCATCACTAAACTACATTTAGTTTTCTTCAGATAGGAGAATGACCCCTAAATTCCCTCTTAGATACAAAAATGTATCCTTAGGTAATGACTTATTGAACATATATGCAATTTTCTCTTTAGTATTCACATATTCCAATCTTACCTCTTTATCTTGTACCAATTCTCTCAAAAAATGATATTTTATAGTAATGTGCCTCATTTTGGTATGCATCACAAGATTCTTGGATATATTAATTGCACTTGTGCTATTATATAATATTACCATTGGATCCTTGATCTCTATCATCATATCCATGAGTAGTTTCTTGAACCAGACAATATTGGAACAATTAAGTACTACTGCCATATATTCTACCCCTATTGTGGATTGAGAAATATAATTATGTGTCTTGCTTGTCCAAGAAACTAGTATTTTACCAAGAAAGAACACTCCACCACCGGTGCTTTTTCTATCATCAAAACTTCATGCCCAATCAACATCTATGAATGCTTCCAAATCCAAATTGCCTCATCTTTTGTATCATAATACATAGTCTTCAGTACCTTTTAGATATTTGATGATTCTCTTGATTACCATCATGTGATTTTCTTTGGGATTAGCTAAGGATCTTGCCACCATACCAACTAATAATTGTAATATCAAGCCTTGTTTGCTCTACATACTATAATTTTCCAATCATTGATTTGTATGTGGTTTATTCTACCTCTTTGGAATCATCATTTTTAGAAAGCTTGTGTTTGAATTAGGTGTTTCAATAGGTTTTGAATCTTCCATTCCAAATTTCTTGAGTATCTCCTTGATATTTTTGGATTGAGTAATGTAGATACCATCTTTCTTCTGGTGAATTTGCAATCCAACAAAGAATTTTATCTCTTCAAACATGGACAGATCAAATTCTTTACTCATCTATCTCAAAAATGCCTTGCATAATTCATCATTTCCTATAAATAAAGTGTCATCCACAAATTTTCTACTAACAAAATCTTCTTTTTTGGTCCTTCTTTGATATATAGATTGTTATCTTTTATTCTTTAAAAACCAATCTTAATCAAGTAGTTATGAAGTCTTTCATATCAAGCTTTGGGAGCTTTCTTGAGACCATACAATGCTTTTTGTAATTTTTAGACTATATCTCTTTTGCTAGGATCTACAAAACCTTTAGGTTGTTTTATGTAGACTTCCTCATCAAGAATTTCATTCAAGAATGCAGATTTTACATCCATTTGATAAACTTTAAATCCTTTCTATGCAGCATAAGCTCATAAAGTTATAACACCTTCTAATATTGCAATAGGAGCAAAAGTTTCACCATAATGAATACCTTATTCTTGAGAATAACCTTTACAAACTAACCTTGCTTTGTTTTTTGAAAATTTTCTATCTTCATTCAACTTATTTTTGAACACTCACTTTGTGCCAATTACATTTTTATCCTTGGGTCTAGGAACAAAGCCTAAGTCTTATTCTTCTCTATCTGTTCTATTTCTTCATTCATAACTTCAATCTAACTTTTATTATCTAAAGCATCTTTAACATTTCTAGTTTCAAATTGAACAAGCATAAATGTACCTTTCATTTTTTTTCTTGTCATTGTTCCATCTGACTTGTTTCCAATGATCTAATCAAGTGCATGGTGCCTCCTAACCTATCTTGCTAATATAGGTTCTTTTAATTTAGAATATGTTCCATTAACCTCTTCATGATCTTCTATATCAAGCTTGGGTCCTATTTTTTATGACTCAAGGTCCATCTAACTTGGTTTCCTCTAGCAACAACTCAGTAGCTTTTGACTGTGACTTGGGTCCTTCAAACTGTGAGTCAAGTTGCACTAGCTGCAACTTAGTAGCTTTTGGATATTTTAAGGAGTTGGGAGGTTAGGCCTCCTAACTTCCAAATAGACTTGGCAATGTATCAGGGTCATAATAAAAAAACCTTCTATAATCTTCAGGTTCTCTGTTACTTTCTTCTTCACTCTTTTCTACAAATTTTGTAATTCTCACATCTGCACTTTTTTTTATCTTATGTGTACTTAGATTCAAACACTTGTATTCTTTGCTTCTATAGGAGTATCCTATAAATATGCCTCCATCACCTTTGACATCAAATTTATCTTTCCCAGATTCCTTTAAGATGCTTACCAAATACTTTCAAGTAACTTACATTAGGTTTGTAGCCATACCATATTTCATAAGGAGTTTTATTTGAGTATTTCTTCAACTATACTCTATTTAATGTATGCACTATAGTAATGATTTCTTCCTTCTAGTATTTGATTGCAACACTCTTTTCTATCATTAAGGTTCTTGCACAATCCATGATGGATCTATTCATTCTTTTAGCTATACCATTTTGCTAAGGTGTACTATGGGATGATACTTGCCTCTTAATTCATTTATCAATGTAGAATTTGTTGAACCTAGTGGAAATGAATTCACCACCTCGATTTGATCTTAAACATTTCAACTTCTTTCCAAATTTTTTTCTACTCTTTCTAGATACCACTTAAACTTTTGAAAAGCTTCAGATTTTTCTTTTAGATACATTACAGTCATCATTCTAGAATAATCATCAACAAATAAAATAAAATACTTATCTCCACTGTAGCTCTCTATTCCAATAGGTCTACATAAGTCTGTATGTACTAGCTCCAAGACTTCTTCTAAATGATAGTCTTTTCTTTTGAAGCTTGTCTTTCCCATCTTGCCAGTTCGACAAATTTTGCATATAGACCCATATCAAGTTTTCTTGAACTAGGAATATCTCTTACTCTTCTATCTTTTCTTATCTTGACTAGATTATCAAATTTCACATAACACAATCTTTTATGCCAGAACCAACTTTATTCTACTTAAGAAATAAAACATGAATTTTCACTAAGATCAAGGTAGAATAGGTTACCTTTTGTTTGTTTACCAAACCCAACTAGATTACCTTTTCCATCTAGTAGCTTGGCCTTCCAATTCATGAATTTCACCTTGAATCTAATGTTACTTAACTATTCCACACTTAGTAGATTATACTTTAGTCCTTCAACCTATTTATGCATTGTCACATCTAAGTTCATTGGCTAGTGAAATTCAAAATTTTCCCTTTATGCAACACGGTTCATTATTTCCAAATCTCACACTACCACCATCATAATCTTCCATGTATTAAAACTTTGTTTTATCACTAGTCATATGATGTGATTAGCCACTATCAATAATCCATGTATCATTTTTTCTAACATGAGAGATAAGTGTCATTTTATCTCCTTCATCATTAGATTCATCTTTTACAACAATATAAACTATTTCATCTTCTTCACTACTATTTGAATCTTTAGCCATAAAACAAGATTTCTTACTTTTTCCTTGTAGTCTTTGTAGTTTTTGAAATCCTTCTTGCCTTTGTGCTTGTTGTGTTTCTGTTCATCTTTGTCTACTCTATTTAGACACCTTGTAGTAATGTGTCCAACTTCTTCACAAGAAAAATAGATTAAAGAAATCTTACCTATATACTTTCCTTTTCCTTTGGGATATCTTTGTGCAAGAAATGCTTCAATGGCTTCAAGATCACTATTGCAACTATCTTCCTCTTCAATTTTAGATTTTTTGATTTTAGATCTTTTAGATTTCTTCTTCAATGATAACTTGGATTCAAATGTAAAGTCAATATTGGTAGAACTATGAGTATAATTTCCATAGTTATCTAGTTCAACTGTTGTCAATCTTCCCACTAGAGCATTCAAAGTTATATTTTTATTTGGATGACATCTTGTTTCTTGAATGCAAACACTCTAATTGCATGGATAGGAAGAAGGGTTTTGAGTACCTTTCTTACCACTATTACATCTTCAATTATTCTTCCAAATGCTTTGATAGCACTAACACTAGCTTTGATTCTTTCAACATATTTTTCAATATTTTCATCCTCTCTCATTTTGATCTAATCAAACTATCCTCTAAGACTTTTTTATTTGGCTCTCCTTACATTGTCATCTCCTCCATAGATGGATTTTATCTTGAGCCACATTTCATAAGTAGTTTTACAATCATTGACCTCATCAAATTCAACATAGTTGAGAGATGAAGCAATATCAATCATCATGATATTATAACTTTTCTTCTCTATAATTTCTTCAATAGTCATAGTTCTAGTTGGATCTTTGTATTTGGAATCTAGATAATTTATCCTTGAATCTCTAATGGTTTCCAAATTTAGCCTCATGAGTTCCTACCATTCCTTGAAGTTATCTTTGTTCATCTCTATGATCTTCCTTCTATTAGACATCATGATCTTTAACTTAGGTCCTTGAAACCTTTTATACAAGTACCAATATTCTCTAATGCCAATTGTTGAAAATTTAAGAGAAGTAACTAAGAGGGGAGGGGTGAATCAATTACTAAAAAAAAAAATCCCATATCCCTTAGATGTCAATACAAATCAAAACTTTTAGTAAACTATATTCTATTGTAACTCAAAAAATACACATGCACTCGATTTACACTAGCAAATAATGTAACTTGGCAATAACTAAATATAGTGATCTTAATGTGATTAACCTTAAGATTAACTTAATTTCATATACATAAAAGAAATAGCATGAATACAAGTGACTCCAAGATTTAATGTGGACACCCAATTTGGGAAAAACCACCAATTGCAACTAGTTACTGATTTTCACTCTTTTGAAGTGAGCCCTATCAGGAGTCAACCTTATTAAAGGTTACAAAACACACTCTTAGGTGTGAACCTATTAGAGGATTTAATCACCCAATTAGGAGTGGACTTTTTAGAGGTCTTTGGACACTTCAAATAGAAATGCCACCTTGTTAGAGGATTTACAAGTAGTTGTTAAGACAACTCTATTAAGATATTTTGATCACTACTACAATGGTTAGAGAGTAACAATGAAATGACTTAATTTCTAATGCAACTAAATTTCTAATTATAAATCTCAATTTTGGCTTGTATACTTGATCATTTCTAATTGAATGTATCTTTGCAACTCAACAAGGATATTCTTCTTATCCTTCTAATTCACTTCTTATAAGCATCATCAGATCTTTTGTTCTATTCCACACATTCAATCCTCAACTTGACCTTATATTTATATCTTGCATATCATCAAGTTGGCTTGAATACAACTTAGAATACTTAATATTGATCTCCTAAATCAGTTGGAACTAGGAATTAAATCAATTGAACTCAATATGCCAAAACAAGAAAATCTTTCATTAGCTAACCATGCTCAGTAGACACTAACTCAGAAATAATTTTCTCAACATTTTCTTCATTAGCTGAGTGAGATCAATTAACACTCAACTTTTGTAGAATTTTTTTTGACAACCGAGTGAACTCAGTAGACACTGTCTTCTAAACTAGGCAAACTCTGGAATGCTTGGAAGATATAGGAAATCATCTTCATTTCTTGAGTGAGCTCAGCATACACTAACTAGAAATGATATAACATTTTGTGTAACATCAAATACAATAAACAATTAAACAATTGTTTTAAGCAACATAATCTCGATAATTCTATGTTTAAAGAATGTCAACTTGGTAAGATGACTAAGTAAAGTTTCTTTGATGCAGGAGCATCTAGTGGTCTAAGGGAAATTATGTATCACCCAAAAACATGCTTAGTGTTAGTTTCTTTTTAATGTGTTTGGGTAAAAGTGAAAATATCTATCACCTTTTAGGGTAACTTACTAGAATGACTAAATTTGAGTATTTCTATCAAAAAGTAAATTTTGTTCAAACATATGATCTAGATAAATTCATTCCAACTAAGTTATATATGGTCTCACACATTTCCAATTGGAAATGTCTATTAAATACATGATTTATACTAGTTTGTATCCAATTACTAAAGAAATAAAATTATTTTAGAAAAATGATATTTTAATAAAATTTACTATTTATTATCAGTTTTTTTAATAACATATAAAAACCATTTTGTAGAGCTTAAAGTCAAGAATATTCTCATATAGAATTTATAGTTTTTTAATTAGATATAGTATATTGTAATAAAATAATTCTACAAGCACATATTTTAACACTCGAAAAGATGTCAATTTTGAGAAAAAAATATTAAATAATATAATTTTTTTAAAAATGACATTCTAGATGAAAGAGTCCTCTTCTAGAATGTATAATTTTTCTTCTAGTTAGAATAGATTTGTTTTGAAAAATGTGGTGGGAGATGAAAACTATCAATTTTAGGTGAGTTGAAATTTGAATCATTATAAAAGAGAAAATATAGGTCTATAATTTTTTTTTATTTTTTATTGTTCCAACTATGTATGTTATATATGACATATTCTAAGATCAAAGGGAAATAAGTTTATTTCTATATAATTTTGTGGTGGGAACTAGACCCATAATTTTTAGCATTTTTCAGTAACTAAAAATTCATCTATAAAATTAGGAAAATATATCAATTCTTATTCAAAATAATTATTAAAAATTATAATTGTAAACTTTATCCATTTCTGCACAGTTCATTAGTTTACTTCATTATCAAATTTTTAAAAATAATATTAGTTTTATGTCACTAAAGGTGAATAGTTGTACTTTTGTTAGCCTTTTCCTTTACAAAAGGGTGACATAGGTTTGTGATTTTACTTGTTTTCATTTTTGGATACCCATTTGGGTCAAATTAAGATTCCAACTCTCATAGTTCCACTATTGGTTTTCTAGGTTAGAGTTTTTGAGCACCTTGGGACATGTGCCAATGTAGAAAATAGGTTTTTTTTTAAATTGAGCCATAATTATAATGAGTTAGAGGGTGTAAGTTGGAGGGTTGATTATACTTGTAATTTAAGTCACTCCAAAAAATGAATTAGGTCAAAAGTCTTTATGCTTTGAAAGTTATTACAGTTTTAAGTTTCTTAGAGACCTCTTAAGAGCACATTAAAGTTAGATTTGAGGCACTAAATGGCCTCATATGGGTCTGAAAAATTGGAGACAACAAAATTTGATCCATAGAGCTATAGAGCACTTGGAGAGCTTTCTAAAAATGTAAACAGTTTTTCGATCAGAGTCCCAGATCAAAAATTTATGCCTCCCGAAAGTTGGACTACCATTTTAGGATTCTTCTAATTTTACACCAACTTCCAACATGTTTTCTAGAACCTTATGTTTTGATGATGGATGCCAAATGACATACTATAAAATGTATTCCTAACCCTGAACCTGATTTGGGGTATTTAAGGACATTTTTGGCATTGCAAAGGCAGTTTTTTGTAGAGTTTGGGAGAGGGTATTGTGAGAAGGGTTTTCTCCACAATCTAATAACATTATAAGCCCATAGGGTATGTCATGGAGTCTATTTTTGTTGTACTAAATGTAATAGCATATCATTTCTAATAATAATATTTCCCCTTTCTTGTTGTGTTCATTTTTGTCTTCGATTGTGCTCCCATCATTATCAAGAAAGTCATATTCATCTAATGACATATTGGATTTGGTTCATAGTGACCTTTATGTTCTTGTAAAAGTTGAAAGCTATGATGGTGATAGATACTTCATTTTATTTGTTGATGATTATTCAAGAATGATGATGATGATGTTTCTAAAAGTTAAATCTTATGTATTTGATATGTTAAAATGATACAAAGAAAGAGTTGATAAGGAAATCATTAAGAAATTGAAATGTTTAAGATCTAATATAGGAGGCGAGTTCATGTTTAATAAATTTACTAATTTTAGTAATGAGACTAGAATCAAAAGGTAAGTACCTGCATTGAGGACACCAAAAAACAAGGGGATTGCTAAAAGGATAAATAGATCCATTTTTTATTGTGCTAGAATATTGTTGATTCAAAAAGGAGTTGCACAAATATTATGTAAGAGACAATATGTATTGTTGTCTACACCCTTAACCAAGTACAATGAAATAAAGATAAAAACAAAAAACCTTATGAACTCTGGTATATATATATAAGGATGTCAAAAATAGAAATTTTAATTCAAAAGGAGATGAAGGAATATTTCTAGGATACTTTATTAGAAGGAAATCATACAAGTGTTTGAATAAAGTTACTAATACTATGGTTGAAAGTGAAAATGTGATAATTGACAACTTTGTAGATAAAAATAATAAGGAAAGGAAGAAGGAACCTAAAGACTATAATAGATTTGTCTATGCTCACAAAGGATCATGTGCCACTTTACTCAAGTAGAGAATTGATTCACAGAAGAGGATAACCAAACAACAATAGAGAGCCACCAAGAAACAACTTGTAGTACCCAAGCCACAACAAGAGAACATTGAGAAATTTGTTGAGGCCCCAAAAAATGTTGAAAATGATGAAAAATAAAAAACCAAGCCTATTTTAGAAAAGTATGTTAGAAGACACCATTCATAGAGTTAGATAATTGAAGATAAAAATGTTGGAGTCATGGAAAGAAGTTTTAAGAGACAACACACTCTTGATTTATGAGTTTGAACCTAGAATAGTTAAATATGTACTTAAAGATGAAGATTGGATCAATGCAATGAATGAAGATATGGATCAAGATTAAGAAGAGTAATATATAGACATTGGTAGTGAGACCCAAAGACAAGAATGTAATTGAAACAAAATAGATTTTCAAGGACAAGTTGAATGAAAAAGGAGAAGTTGTAAGGAACAAAGAAAAATTAGTATGCAAAGAATATTCTTGGGAGGAAGGAATTTTATGGTGAAACATTTTCCCCTATTGTGAGATTGGAAGGAGTAAGAAAACCACTTGCATATGAAACATACAAAAGATTCAACGGAACACCCTAATGATGGCATAACCCAAGACCAAAACTAAACACAATAGAAAAAGGGGAATACTATTATCATAAGTGATATGCTATTACATTTAGTACAATTAAAACATACCCAAGGACATGCCCTTGGGGTTACAATGTTGTTTGATTTTGGAGAAAGCCCTCCTCACAGTACCTTCTCCCAAACTCCACCAAAAATTGCATTTTCAATTCCGAAAAAGACCTTAAGTAACCCCAATTAGTTTTAGGGTTAGGAATAAATTTTAGAATATTCCATTTGGAATACATAAAAAAAATAAAAGGTTCTAGAAAACATGTCATAAGTTGGTGTACAATTAGAAGAATCCAGAAATGGTAGACCAACTTTTGGGAGGCATAACTTTTGATTCGAGACTCTGGTTGATGAACTGTTTACATTTTTGGAAATCTCTCCCAAGTGCTCTATATCCCTATGGACTAGATTTTCTCATCCCCCATTTTTAAGGCCTGTAAAAGGCTGTTTAGTGCCTCAAATCTAACTTTAATGTGCTCTTAGGAGGTCTCCAAGCAACTTTAGACTGTAATAACTTTCAAACTGTAAAGCCTTTTGACGTGGTTCTTTTTCTGGAGTGCTTTTGAATTACAAGTATAATTAACTCTCCATCTTACACCCTCTAAATCATCATTATTATGCCTCAATTACAAAATAACCTATTTTCTACATTGGTATGTATCCCAAGGTGCTCAAAACTCTAGCCTAGAAAACCAATAGTGGAACTATGAGAGTTAGAGTCTCTATTTGACCCGAATGGATATCCAAAAATAAAAACACATTAAACAAAAACTAACACTAAGAATATTTTTAGGTGATATAGGATTGCCCTTATACCATTGGATGCTCCTACATCACGACCCACCAAGGAACCTAAGAGGAATAAACCTATAATTTCACTAAGTTTGCTAAACATTTTTTTTTGGAAATATTAAAACAATCAAGAGATAAAAAAGTGGAACAATTAACTCACGTGCACACATAAGAATTAAAATAGCAGTTACATCTCTCAAGGGTTCCATTACATTAAATCACACACACAAGTTTAATTAAGATAAAATTTGATAAATAAAGTCTATGTCATATAATAACCATATGTACAAAATCAGATGAAAGAATATACACGTGCATAAGATGCCACATATCATAACCATAATGCATACTCATATTCTACACATGTTGTATGGTATGAAATACTAAAAGAATATACATCATGATAATATACAAAACCCCATAGGATCTTAGATAACCAAAGTACACAATACTAGAATATGACCATAAAACATAATCACAAGATAAGAAGAATAAAACAACTACACAAGGTACATTCAATATTGGTGTCCACTTGTCAGATCTAAATGATATAAGAAAAGATACCACCTAACCTCATGGAACCCAAATGGGTCATTCCAACCATGCTGAGGATATAATCTCAAATCCCAAATGGATAACAATGCAAAAGTCAGTAAAGAATCTAAGTCAAGGAATCCACATAGAAATCTATCTCAAAGGTACTATGTACACAAGTAACATCTAATCCCATAAGAAAAAAATACATGTAGGAAACCTAACATGCATGTGGCCATGTGTCATCACATAAGTCAACTCTAAGGTTACATTGATAGTCTCTCAGAACCCTAACCCCCTAATGATTCTATGTGGCATTAGTATCTTTTCTTACAAACAAGACATACTAACAAGGTAATGTTGAAACCAAACATTCTCTCTACTCCTATCCTAGCTTGTACTAGCACTCAAGGAATGG
Organism: Cupressus sempervirens; assembly: GCA_028749045.1. Taxonomy (NCBI): domain Eukaryota; kingdom Viridiplantae; phylum Streptophyta; class Pinopsida; order Cupressales; family Cupressaceae; genus Cupressus; species Cupressus sempervirens. The sequence continues at coordinate 591,388,538 of CM053789.1, read as the reverse complement.
GTGAGGTAACACACTAACTCTTTTTAATTAATTTTAACCCCATTAATGAAATGTTATCACTTATTAGTAGCACTTACAATGGGTTACCTAGGAAACCTCTTTAGGGCTCTAACCTTCATTGTAAGCCACTTCCCATCATACATATGGATACTCCTACCCTAAGCTCATAAAATTATATCTCATAAAATTATAGAAATCACTTCAGTCTTATATGAGCAAATGGAAAGAACCAAAAGATAATTGATTGAAACCTCGCAAGTTATACCAAGAAAATCACAACATGTGATCTTACCAAAAAGAATTGGATATCATCATAGAAACATATGAATATAGCACATTGGTTGGGAATGAAATAATTGTGACAGAATCAACATCACATAAAAGAAACATAAATACAACCACTTCCATAGCCTCTAGTAAATATTCCTATTTGGCCAAACTACTAGGTTTCCCCAAAAACCCCATCCAAAGATAAACATAACATCTCGACATGCATTTAAAGCAAGTGTATTTATTTAACCATTTTAGTCTTTGATAAAGTTTCATAAAGATGAATTTGAGTAAAAGTTGAAGTTTTCATTTTATAATAGTTCCTAGTAGATGTAGTTTTACCCATTTTAGATCATCATAATACAATCTCCATTTTCGTAGTTTAAAAGGACTTGTTTCTAGTAAAATTATGCTTTATTTAATTATGAAAAATAATTCTGATTGTTTACTTAAGAAAATAATAACAATATAATATTTTGATGCTTTAACAAAATGTCTCGCTTTTTAAAAACATAAAAAATAAAATTGTAATTAAATATTATTTATCACTTTAAAAGTCATCATATTTAAAATAACAATTAAATGAACATATTTTAAAATAAAATAAAATGTAAATAATTTTATATTATTAAACTTATAAAATAATTAAAATTTAATATATACAAATTTATTTTTAAAATAAAATAAATAAATAATAACCCCCTAAGGGGCAGGCCCACGACATGTCTTGCTTGTGCTACTGCAGTAGCTCTATTGACACAGAAACAAAGTACTTCCCATGGCAAGACCTGATGCTATGACAACATAGATCATTATGTAGTGCCTTAAAGGTCTATTGATAGGGTTATAAGTCATTGTGAGGGAGATGAGAGTTGGGGAGGTGGTGCGCCCTACTCTGTTCAATACACACACACACACACACACACATGTGTGTATGTATACAGACATACATACATATATATACATACATATATATATATACATATATATATACATATATATATATATGTATATATATATATACATATATATGTATATATATATATACATATATGTATACACACACACACACACACACACACACACACATACACACACACACACACACACACACATATATATATGCATGTATACATATATATATATATATATGTGTTATATATATATATATATATATATATATATATATATATATATATACATACATATATACATACATACATACATACATACATACATACATATATATGTATATGTATATGTATGTATATGTATATATACACACACATATATGCATATATTTACATATACATATATACATATATATGCATATACATATACATACACAGACACACACATATATTAATAAAGAACTTTCTTTTCAATATGATAGTGAATAAAAAATTGTCACAATGATATTTTATTACTGTGGTGATTTTTATATATTTACTTAAAATTTTTAACAATATAACTCTAAAAGGGAAAATATGTTCAACCAAATGAATTTAATAAACCATAATCCTTTCTTGATTCAAAACCCTACCCACAAATCTATTTTATAAATTTAAGCTTTTTCATTAAGGGTTTTGATTTCATTTTTTCAAAGATGTTTTAGCAATGAAGAACAATCAATTCTCAAAGAAGGGTTTTAAATTCAATTATGTTTTGAATAAGAAAAACTGATATGATAGTCATTAAGAAGACAAATGTTTTCAAGAAATTTCCTACAATGGTTCTACAAAAACCTACCTCAATTTGTTACAATAAATCTGGTGATTACTTTGTACTTGCAAAAGTCACACCTCTTAGAAATGGTTTCAATTTCATCTTTTCATAGATGTTTAAATAATGAAGAATGATTAATTTTTAAACAAGGGTTTTAAATTCAATTATGTTTCCAAATAGAAAAATCTATAATAGTCACAAATAAGACAAATGTTTTCAAGAAATTTCCTATGATGGTTCTACAAAAACCTCTATAAATTTGGTGATTACTCTGTACCTACAAAATTTATGCCTCTTAGAAACTTTGGGAAATTCTTGTCTTTCAATTCCAAAATTGCTCCTCCAAAGCTCTGTGTATAGAAATGAGCTCAAATTTCTTAATAAAGAGTCTAACCCTACATAGGGTGGTGCAGGGGTATTCGAGGGTCAAGGCTATTGACTTAGATGTGGGTTTTGGTCAAAATTTACTTTTGGGGGTCATAACTTTTGACTTGGATGTGAGTTTTAGCTAAAATTTTATAGGCAATTGTGTGAGGAGTTTTTTTAGAAAATTGTTTTTGTAATAAATCTGAAATTAGTTTTTTGATTTCATCAATTAGTTGGCAATTCATCTTGCCTTAGTTGGGGGCTTTTCTTGGGAAAAAATTAGATACATAGGATAGGTTTTAAAAATTACCAAAAATGGAAAAATCTATTTTCCTAAAAAAATTCCAAATATGGTAATTTTCAGAATTTTAATAAGTAGGTGTTTTATTTCATGGATAGGCAAAGTAGAGTTGCAAAAGTTTAATGAAAGATTATGGCATTCTAAAATTTTTGTGTTGTGATTTTCTATTTTATTCTTTGAAGAGTTAAGGGTTACATCATTTGGTATTAGAGCAGTAAGATGGTTGGGAGAGGAAGAGGAAGAGGAAGAGGAGGCATCACGTTGATGCAAAGATTGGTGTTGGATATGTAGAGGGAGATTGAGCAAATCAATGAGCAAATGGATAATCAAGGAATACAAAGAATAAATGAATCTGATGAAGGCTAGGAGAGATGAGCTATGAAGACAGAGTTCTCAAGGCTTTAGAAGGAAGAAGTGATGCAATAAAGATTGAGATTTTTAACTATGCTAGTAGTCTTAAGCTAGAAGAACTAATAGACTAGCTAAATTAGATGGAGAAATTTTTTGAATGGAAACCTATGACAGAAGAAAAGAAGATGAAGTTTGCATGCACAAATTTAAAAGGACATGCAATGATATGGTGGGATCACCTCCAAAAGGAATGAACTAGAAATGACAAGGAAAATATTAATTCACGGATCAAGATGGAGAAAAAGCTAATAGAAAAATTCTTACCCATGGATTATTCACAAACCCTCTTTTATAGATTCCAAAATTTGAGGCAAAACTTGTCTTCAGTGCAAGACTATACAAATGAGTTCTACAAGCTATCCATGCACATAAAGCATCAAGAAAGTAATGAGTAGATGGCTATTAGATATGTGAATGGCCTAAAATTCTCTATTCAAGATGAATTGAGCATGCACCATGTTAATAGTATGGAGGAAGCCTACCAATTAGCTCTGAAGGCTGAAGAAAAGAAAAATAGGTAATATAACCAAAGGAACAGAGGTGGTCAAAGGGATACCTCAACCCCATTTTGGGGAGGTTCTAATAATGGTCGGGGAGAGAGTTTCCAAGGTTCTAAAAAAAATATAGACACTAGGCAAGATCCTCCAAATCAAGAAAGGGGAAGGGGGTTTCAGACAGGTTGAGGCTATGGAAGTGGAAGAGGCTAGGAAAACCAAATAAAGCCTCTAACTTGTTTTAGGTGTGAAGAAGGACACAGAGCTTTTGAGTATTCAATTTTAACATGCCAGACAAGAATCAAGGAGATCCATCTAGAGTGAACCTAGCCTAGGCTGACAATGAATCTAAATAAGAAGTAGCTCTAGATATGGGAGAGAGTCTCATGATGAGGACAATGATTAATATTCTAGCCAAGGAGGATGTAGAGGAGAAAGGAGCTGATGATTCATGGCTCAAAAACAACATATTTTAGATAAGGTGTACCTTTGGAGTAAAGTTATGTCAAGTAATTGTTAATGGAGGCAGTTGTGAGAATATGGTTTCTAAAGAAATGGTGGAGAAACTAAATCTCTAGTGCAAAAAGAACCCTCATCCTTATCAGATTGCATGGTTTAAAAATGGAAGTGATGTCATAGCAGACAAGAGGTGTCTTGTTAAATTTTCCATATGAAAGGTCTACAAGGATGAGCTATGGTGTGATGTGATTCTTATGGATGCATGACATGTCCTCTTGGGTCGCTTGTGGCAGTATGACAGAAAGGTTATTCATAATGGGGAAAAGAATACTTACACATTCTAGAAGGATGGATTAAAGGTAGTCTTATTACCTCTTTAAGGGTGATGGGAAAACTAAAAGTATGCTATCCACAAAGGAATTTTTCAAGGAGATGAAATTAACAGGGTGTTGTTATGCATTGGTAGTACAAAAGGGGAAAGAGGAATACTTGACTATACCACTAGAAGCAGTTGTAGTGTTGGAATAATATTTATATGTTATTCCAAAGGAGCTACCTAATGGACTTCCCCCAAAATGAGATATCCAAAACCATATAGATCTTATTCTATGAGAAAGTCTTCCCAATCAAGTGGCATACCAAATGAGTCCAACATAGCATGCTGAACTGGACAAACAGGTGACTAAGCTCATACAAAAAGGCTTAGTATAGGAAAGCATGAGCCCCTATGTTGTTCCAACATTATAAACCCCAAAGAAAGATGGAACATGGAGGATGTACAAAAACAGTCAAGCCATCAATAGGATAACCATCAGTTATCAATTTCTTGTTGCACATTTGGATGACAAGATGGATGTTCTTGCTGGAGCAGTGCATTTCTCTAAGATTGATCTACAAAGTGGGTACCATTAGATCTGAATCTAAGAGGGGGATGAGTGGAAAATAGATTTCAAAACTAGGTATGGTTTTTATGAATGGAAGGTTATGTTGTTTGATTTATCCAATGCACCTAGTACTTTTATGAGACTCGTGAATATTATTTTGTGTCCCTTCATTGATAAGTTTGTAGTAATTTATTTTTATGATGTATTGATTTTTAGTAAGGGAAGGGAAGAAAATATTCAAAACCTAAGGATCATATTGGGGGTACTAAGAAGAGAAAAGCTCTATGTTAATTAGAAGAAGTTTAGGTTCATGCAAGCAAGTTTGGTTTTTTTGGGGTTTGTAATTTTTGCAGATGGTGTCAAGATGGATCCAGAGAAAGTTTGGGCCATTCTTATATGGTGTAGTCCATGTAGTATCACTAAGGTGAGAAGCTTTCATGGCTTGGCTACTTTCTATAGAAAGTTTATTTGTAATTTCAGCAGCATTGTAGAAGCTATGACAAACTGCACTACAAATTGCACTAAGGGTCAAGAGTTTTCATGGACCAAAGAGGCTAAAGAGAGTTTCCAATACCTAAAGAAGAAATTCACTAAAGCTCCAATATTAGCCCTATGAGATTTTGATAAAGTTTTTAAAGTGGACTATGATGCCTCACATGTGGGCATTGGTGTTGTACTCATCCAAGAAGGTAATCCCATTGCATTTTTTAGTGAAAAATTGAATGATGTGTGAAAGAAATATTCTACATATGATATAGAATTCCATGCAATTGTGCAAGCATTGAAGCACTATAAGCATTATTTATTAGCTAAAGAATTTGTGTTATTTATAGACCATGTTGCTCTGAAATACTTGAGCACACAGAAGAAAATGAACACTAGAGATGTAAAGTGGGTCCCTTTCTTATAGGGGTTTACCTTTGTTTTGAAGCATAAATCAGGGAAATAGAATCAAGTTGCAAATGCCTTGAATAGATGAGTTGTTCTTCTTACCATAATGGAAATAGAGGTGGTTGGCTTTGATGCCATCAAAGGCTTGTATTAATCTAATAGTGATTTTTGGGAAGTTTTTGACCAGTTAAAGAATCCAATACCAAGGTATGCAGACACTATTCAAGGTGAGTTTCTAATGCAAGATGGTTACTTATTCAAGGGGAAGTAGTTGTGTGTTCTTGTAGGCTCAATGTAGAAAAATATTATTAGAGAAATTCATAACAATGGTATGGTTGGGCATTTTGGGAAGGATAAGACAATAGCTTTGGTGGTAGATAAGTAATATTGACCAAAGATGAAGCAAGATATCACCAGGTTTATGGAAAGGTGTCAAATTTGTCAAGTAGCCAAAGGAAACTCTCAGAAAACTAGATCATACATGCCATTACTAGTACCAGTAGGACCATGGATAGACTTGGGTATGGATTTTGTATTGGGATTGCCACATACACAGTGAGGTAATGACTCTATCTTTGTAGTTGTGGATAGATTCTCAAAAATGGATCATTTCATTTCTTGTAAGAAAACTAGTGATGCTACTAGGGTGACTGAGTTATTTTTTTCTAAAATAGTGAGATTACATGGAGCTCCAAAAATGATCACCTTTGATCAAGATAATAAGTTCTTAAGTCATTTCTGAAGGATCTTATGGAAGAAGATGGGGACAAAGTTACAGTACAGTAGTGTTTACCATCCACAAATTGATGGACAAATAGAAGTTTTCAATCATAGTTTGAGTAATTTTTTACGATTTATTGTTGGAGAGAAGCCCAAAAAATGGGATTTGGCATTACCCGAAGCTAAATTTTCTTATAATAGCTCAATGAATAGGTCAACTAGTAAGTTACCATTGTAGGTTGTTTATGGTCATAATCCTCAAGGTGTTCTCAATTTGGTGTAGCTTCCCTTGGGTGACAGAGTAAGTGATAATGGAGAAGACTTTGTAGAGTAGCTCTACTAGTTGTAGGAAGATGTGAGATAGAAGTTGTAGGATAGCAATGAGTGGTACAAAACTTCCACAAATGCTACTCAAAGGTATAAGGTCTTTAGTGCAGGTGATCTAGTGATGGTTTATCTCAAAAAGGAGAGGTTTCCTGCTAGGACTTATCATAAATTAAAATATAAGAAGATTGGGCCCTGCAAGATTCTAAAGAAGATTAATAATAATGCCTATGAGGTAGAGCTTCCCAATGGTCTTGACATATCTCTAGCATTTAATATTTCTGATTTATATACTTTCCATGGTGATGATGCCTCTATTGAAAAGGAGGATGTGGTAAACTAGACACACACCATATCCATCAATAAAAGGGAAAAGGTTGCACAGATTCTAGACAAGAAGACTATTCAGACTCACCAGGTTGACTACAATAGATATCTCATGCAGTGGGAAGGGTTGGCACTGACAGATAGCACTTGGATTACAGAATGTGATTTGCAAAAGCTAGATGAGCCTAAATGGAAGTAGTTTGAGGAGAAGAACTTTTAGGAGCTATTTTCTTTTCAAGAAGGGGAAAATGATGCAAGGGCATTTGAGGGTCAAGGCTATTGACTCAGATGTGGGTTTTGGTCAAAATTTACATCTAGGGGTCATAACTTTTGACTCAGATGTGGGTTTTGGCTGAAATTTTACAAGCAGTTGCATGAGAAGGAGTTATTTGGATTTTCGATGGAGCTCAGCTCAATAGGTGCCCATTTTGACATTTTTTAGGAGCCTAAACTATCATCTTGACTTCTAAAATTGATTTTTTATGTTTTTTCTAGTTTTTTTAGAAAGTTGTTTTTGTAATAAATTTGAAATTAGTTTTTTGATTTCATCAATTAGTTAGCAATTCATCTTGCCTTAGTTGGGGGCTTTTCTTGGGAAAAAACAGGATTCATAAGATGAGTTTTAAAAACTATCAGAAATGGAAAAAAATCCATTTTTCCCAAAAAACTACCAAATATGGTCATTTTTAGAATTGTAATAAGTAGGTGTTTTATTGCATGGATAGGTAGAGTAGAGTTACAAAAGTTTAATGAAAGATTATGGCATTCTAAAACTTTTGTGTTGTGATTTTCTAATTTATTCTTTGAAGAGTTAAGGGTTACATCATAGGGTTTCCAATTCATGAACATGCAAAGGTCTCGCAATAAAATAAACTTTTATTATTTTAACTCATGTAATTCCTTTTTGCATTTTAAGATATTTTTAATAAGAATAATGATTATTTAAATGATTACCACTTGATTTTAATTAGTAAGACATTTTAAGAAGACATGTTCATTATTTTAACCAATAATAAATTTACTACTCATTATTTCAATGAAAAAGTTAAATTAAATAAATATAATTATGCCAAATTTAGCCTTAATAGATTTAATTTCTTTAATTTCTAAGATTAGCCTTTTAATTAAATCTTTTGAATTTTAACTCTATTATTTAATTAATTCTTAATTAATTGAATATAATATAATTGATTTTTCTCCTTTAAAATTTTCATTTAATAAAATAATTTTAATAATCTCTTTGGCTGATTTAATTATACTTTAAATTTACAAAAGACCCACATACTCAAATAAGAGTCTTGACTAAAAGGAAAAGTAAGAAATCAAACTCAAAGGTTAAGATCTCAAATTGATTTCACTTTGACAAATTCAAAAAGGTAAAGGAATCCAATACTCTCCATTTATCTTAGAAAAATTATGCAAGCGTTTAAGATTTGGACTTGATAACTATCTCCCCTCTTTTACCATTGAGATATTGCAATATGGCACACTCATCCTAGAAATTTAGGGAGGTTGATATCTAGTACCTGCAATTTGCATTAAAGTTGAATATGTACATAAAGTTGAATATATATATATATATATATATATATATATATATATATATATATATATATATATATATATATATATATATATATATATATATATAAACTAAATAAAAATTGATGAGGAGTGGTACATTGTGTAGATCTTGACTAGCTGGTGACTATGACTCCCTCCCTCATCCACATCAGTCATGACAACAAAAATTTTTAAAAAAGACACACACCATACACATGTAAGTATCCAAAATCAATATAAAGAATCACCATCAAATGAATAACCATGAACACATAAAATATTTGAGTATGAAGTAGCTCATCAAATATATAATCCAAACATGTAAATAGTATAAACCAAATTAGGTAATCAAGTACCATTAAATCAAATCACATAACCATGTAAACTGGACTAAAAGAATTTGGTAGTACAACATAAAAGCAAACTAGTGGTAGGCACTACATTCAAATTCTACCAAATGGATATCAAGTCTGTATTTTTTAATGGAATCCTAGAGCAAGAGGTCTACATTGAACAACCTAAAGAATTTGTGGAAAAATATCAGAGGAATATGCTATCTAAACTACATAAAGTTCTATATGGATTAAAGCAGGCACCTTGAGCATGGTATCAAAGAATACATTCCTATTTGATCAGAATTGTTTTTTTTTTTAATGACTAGTGGAAACAGTAATTTGTACTTGAAGAGTGAAGCTCAAGATAAGGTTTTATTAGCAGAGATATTTGTTGATGACATTATATTTGAAGGACATGAATTTATGTTTAAATTATTTTTTGATGAAATGAGAAAAAGAGTTTGAAATGTCAATGATTGAAAAGATAAAAAAATTCACTAGTTTACAAATTCATCAAACTAAAGTTAGAATATATATTAATTTATCCAAATAAATCCAAGAGATACTAGAATATTTGGTATGGAAGAGTAAAAAATAATAGGTACACCAATGGTTACAAGATGAAAATTATCCAAGGAAGACAACTTGATAGAAATGAATGAGACATTATATAGATCTACGATGGGGAACTTACAGTATGTGGTTTATAGCAGATCTAATATTGCACATGTAGTTAGAATAGTAGGAAGATTTTTGACCAAACCTAAGAAGATATATCTGACTATAGTAAAATAAATCTTTATATATCTAAAGGGAACTAAAGATTATGGATTATGGTACAAGAAAGATGGAGATTTTGAGTTAAGAGTCTACACTAATGTTGATTGGGAAAGAAATGTAGATGACAACAAGAATACTAGTGGAGGAGCTTTCTTTAAAGGAGAAAGACATGTGACATGGATAAGTAAGAAGCAAGGTTTCATTTCACAATCCACTACTAAAGTTGAATATTTGACAATCGAAATAAAATACTCTAATATTGTATAGATTAAACAATTGTTAGAAGGTATGAAAGAGAAAGTCATAGATCTCATCACACTCTATTGTGATAATACTCGTGCTATTAAGATATCTAAGAATCTGGTAATGCATGTAAAGACAAAGCATATATCTATCAAGTATCAGTATTTGAGAGAGTAAGTTCATGTAAATCAAGTCAAACTAGAGTATGCAAAGTCTAAAGAACTGGTTACAAATATAATCACTGAGCCATTAGCTAACTATACATTTGAATATCTAAAAGGTAAACTAGGGGTCATTCCCCTATCCAATGTTCATTGAGTGAAGATGCAAGAGTGCATCAATTTTAACTTCTCATTAACTCTCTTGCATTCCAATGATGGATCATATAGTATGATATGAAATAATAATGTAAAAAATACTCACACCACTGAATCCAAAAGAAAAAAGACACATTTACATGGATTATGTAAATCTAATAGCTTTAATTAATAGTTTATCAGAATATCTTCATGGATTTGATGCATGAGTTCTCTCTTTATAAAATTTTCTAGAGTTGTGAAAAGGATATAATGCAAATAAGTGATCAATACATGTAAGGTACAAGGTTTTGTAAAATTCTAATTGAATCTTATAGTTAACTTTGACATTATTGTCAAAGGGGAAGATATGTATATTAAATATTTCATACAAAGGGAGAGATTAATTAAGAAGGTGATGATGTATTAGAGAGAATAATCGTTGTTAAAATGACTTGTACACCTAAAGAGGAGAGTATGATAGAGAGATGTTATATAATAAGATGTTGAGAAGTGAATGGGGTATATCCTACGGGGGACCATATGGAGAATATGAATGGAGTTATAATTTGAAAATTGTGTAGAGAACCTAATGAAGATCAAGTTAACAAAATTTAATGTGTTTCCATGTAGATGTTGATGCTTGGTATTAGATGGTTTGTTTCATAATGTATTGCTATCAATGCCAATGGGGGAGATTGTCAACCCTAGCTAATCATGCTAAAGACAAAAGAGATTATGTATGTGGTGTAGTTAGATTAGTTGTTATGTTAATTTAGTAAGGTGCCAAATCATCTAAAGGATGTAGAGTTGATTAAATGATGAAGCAAAAAATGAAATGGAAAAAAATGTTGTTAACTATGTGGGTTTCAATGATAACTTGATGAGTTTGACTTTAACATGATAATATCAATTTTATTGTTTTACATGATTTGATTAAGCATTGAGATAATACAAAAGAAAGTTATTTTGGTTAGAAATTAAGGAAAGAAGTTATGAAGTAATAAGATAAAGAAATAGTGAGTTGCATAGAACTAGACTATGATGTAATTAAATGAAGGACTAATGATCACCATGCTACTATAGTAGTTATTGAGGACATGCTAAGTGAATAAAGAATGAATAATGTTGACCAAGAAAGAATAGTGTTAATTGGGCAAGGGGAAGATGAATAATTTCTAGAAGAATCAATTAAAGGCCAAAATTTGATGAAAATATGGATCAATTGAGAAGTTTTTAAGATAAGGATGAAGTAAATAAGTAATTTAAATAAAGGGATCAAGATAGTGATGATCTAATGATGGAGATTCAATTATCAAAAGAGGAGCTCAAACTTCAAGGATGAATTGTGTTGACTGAGTGTCTAAATTCAATATATCAAAGTTGGAAGATGATTAGACGGTTGTGGGATAAGTGCACAAAGTTGTGGTACCAAAAGGGGGTATAAGATGTCACTTTTTTTTCCTTAAATAAATGATTTTTGAAATTTGATGCGAATTTGAAGATAGTTACACTAAAAATTTTAAGATATGGCTAAAATAAAAGTTGTAGTCCTCTAAATCTAGTTTTGTGGCACTACCTTTTCAGTAAAAACATAACATAGTGTGAAGCGTGGTCCCCCTAAAATCCATTTTTTTGGAAATTATTCAATCACTCTAGTCATAAGTTACCTAACACCATGTAGTTTATCCCACATTTTTTGGGTAATTTTTCAATGTATATATTTTTTTTTACAAACTTTGTAAGTGAGAACTATTAGAATGAATGTTGATGGTATTCCTTTGTGGGAGTATCCTAAGAATTGGAGAGCATGTAGCATGATTCACATGTTGCATTCATCACTATATTTGTCATTAATGATAACATAGTATGGTTTATGTGAAGACTGATAGAGTAGCATACATAGACTGTGGTCATATAGATAGAGCTTTGATGTTAAGTTCAAGTGTAGTTAAGGATGTGTTCTATAGTGTGTTTTGATTATGAGGTTACTTGTGTATGAAGTAAGTCAAAGACATACAAATTATATGATTGATTTACAAAGAGAAGTACAGAGATAGAGTACTTGATAAGCACTTTCTAATGATTAAATTATATCTCCTAACATAGACAAAATCATGATATGGAAATTTATCCAGTGATAGAGGATGGTTTGTTGATGATGTTAACAAGTGCACAAGGTCTACAATCATACATGTGAGAACTTTTAAAGCTATCAGCTGACAATGTTGTGTGATTATGAAATAATTAATTATCTTAATGTGGTCTTATTATAATTAATTGGGAAAGCCTCAAAGCTAACTCAAGGAATTTTTTTGAGGACTTGGTATAAAGGAAAGTATTTTCCTTATTTGAGAAGTGTGTATTGTATTGAAGAAGTGTGAATAAGAGTAGAGTATTTGGTAAATGTGAGTAAGCAATATGAGAGATTATTGGATGCAAAGCTAATGATCTGGTATCAAGATCAGAAGGAGAAGAGAAGTCCAGTTGATAGGACAAAGGAAGAGGAAGTAAAAGTGAAGTTCATGTCTATTATTCTACAAGGAATATTATAAATATCATTGGGGTAATAGGTTCATTAGTCTTTCCCCTGAAGTTGTTTGGATAGTGGATCCATCTTCCTTCTACAACTCCTAATAGGGTTGGCACAACTCCTAATAGGGTTAGAATCTCCTAAAAAGGATTCAAAGTCTCCTAATAGGGACTTATATTTACTTAATGTTGTTCATAGACTCCTAACAGGATCCATCCTCTAACAAGGAATATTTATATTAGTACATCATTTTGTGGTTTACATCCCCTCCAAGGTTCTCCATCTGGTCAAGGGCTTCTATAGTTAACATATCCAGTGTTATTATGTATGAGTATCTTATTATGATTTTTGACTGTATTTCTCTTATGGTTAAGGATTAACAAGGTTAATAATTGTTGCAATAGTTGGATAACTGATTCACCCCCACTAGTTATATTGGTGGAGTTTATATTCTAACAATTGGTATCAGAGCATCAAGTCCTTGAAGAGAAATCTTAACACCTTTGGGAGATCAATGGTGAGTCACTTCAAAAAAGAAACTTCTAAGTTTGATGGAGTTAATTATGATAGATGGAAGGAAAAGATGAAGAATCATCTACTATGCATGGGTTGAGGATATTGACTTTTGACAAAAAGTGATAGATATATTGTGAAAGAAGAAAAGCTTGAAGAATTTAATGAAGTAGAAAGAGATCTATTTATGTGTAATATGGGAGTCCAAGAAGCCTTACTAGTAGCTCTTCTAGATTGAATACAGTGAGATAAAATCACTAGAGACAATTCATAAAATTTGGAAAGCTTTAGAATATACTTTTGAAGGGGATACACATACTAAAAGAATGAGATTATAGAATTGGATATGTTTGTTTCAAGATGTTAAATTTTTGGAAGATTAATCTATGAGAAGCTATATTGGCAAGATGTCTAAGTTTTTTTCAGGAATTAAGTCTTGTGAAGATCTAAAGAGGAAGATGAAATTGTTTGGAATATTTTGAAAACTTTAACACCCCCATTCAAGTAAGTAGCTTAGATGATTGAGCTTTTGATACCCTACACTAAGAAGTTTACTAGGGAGACTTTTCTTGGAAGATTGGAAGCAACAAAATCAAGTTTGAGACAATCTTGAGAAATGACAAGAGTGGAAAAAACTTTTAGTGCCTTAAGTGTTCATCCATATTTATCCAGAAGTGCAAGCACCCATGGAGTTTGTGCTAGTAGAAGTAGAACTAGATCTAAAGATGAAAGAAATATTAAAGATGTTGGAAATATAAGAGGAGTCACTGAGAAGGGAGGGGTTAATTAGTTACTACTAAAATAAATCTCAGATCCCTTAGATGTCAGTAACAAAATGTAAACTAAAAAATTGAATACTATTGAAGCTTGGTAAACACACATAAAATGTTATAACTCAATAATGATTGAATTAGCTCGATGAATGCTTAACATTTAAACTTTTACATGTTGTTTGTGATTACCATTACTTTAACTTAGTTGCCATCATATAAAAGAAAATAACATGAACACATATGACACCAGGATTTAACATGGATACCTAATTTGGGAAAAACCACCAATTGCAACTTGTTACTATTTTTCACTCTTCTAAAGTGGACCCTATTAGGATCCAACCCTATTAAAGGTTACAAAAAATACTATTAAGTGTGACCCTATTAGAGGATTTAATCACCCTTTTAGGAGTGGCCTTGTTAGAGGTCTTGAGACAATTCAATAGAACTACCACCTTGTTAGATGATTTGAAAATAGTTGTTAAGCCAACTCTATTAAGAGATTTAGGTGACCTAATTAATGGTTAGAGAGTAAGAATGAGATGACCTAATTGGAATGCAACTGATCTTCTAATTAATGATCTTTGATCTGGCTTGTACTTGATCCTTTTTGATTAAATATAGCTTTTTTGCTCCACAAGGATATTCTTCTTATCCTTCAAATTCACTTCCTCGTCTCATCATTAAATCTTCAATAACATCTTAATACTTTCACATGCTCACACATTTTAAACCATAACTTGACCTTATACTTATATCTTCTACTTTGTCAAGTTGACCCAAATACAACTTAGAATAATCAATAATCATCACCTTTGTTGGCTAGAATCAATAGATAAATCAATTAAGCTTAATATGCCAAAATAATAAAATCCTTTGTTAGCTAAACCATCTTAGTAGAAACTAAATCAAAAATGATTTCCTTTGTAAACTAGAATAAGCTTGATTAATACTACAAACTTGCAAAAATCCTTTGGAAATCGAGTGAGCTTGGTTAGCACTGGTTCCATCCAATTTCCCTTTATTAACCAAGTGAACTAGGTTAACACTCCCTTTCTGCATCTTTTCCTTTGACTCTTGAGTGAACTTGGTAGACACTACCTTCTAAATTGGGCAAACACAAGAATGCTTAGTAGAGACTGAGAACTCTCTTCACTGCCCAAGTAAGCTTAGCATATACTGACTAATAATGATATGACATTTTTGTAACATCAAAGATAACACACAATTAATCAATTGTATCCAATAATCTTTCTCTTTGGCATTGATAGCAACACAACATGTCATAGCACAATAAAATTTTGGATTTAGACTTGAGAACTCCCTTTGTCAACATAAGCTCTTCCTTTCACTAGTTTCTTTCTGCAACAACTGCTACCAAGTTTATTTACAACTTTCTCCCTCTTTTAGCAAACTTCTTCTTTGGAAAACTTCTCCCTCTTTAGTTCCTTACTTTATTCTAGTTCAAAAAATTTCTTTGAGATATGATAGTAAACTTCTCCCTCTTTGAGAATACATGCCAAAGACAATACCAATGTACTTTAAGTATTTATTCATTTACAATATGCCCTTTGCTAATCCTACACCAACTAATTGATCTTCAATAGGTTCTAGTTGATGCACTCACTAAACTTCATTTAGTGAATTTCAGATAGGGGAATGACCACTATCTTACCTCTTAGATATAGAAAGGTATCCTTAGGTAATGGGTTGGTGAATATGTCTGCAATTTGTTCCTTTCTATTCACATATTCCAATGT
Source organism: Cupressus sempervirens (assembly GCA_028749045.1). NCBI lineage: Eukaryota > Viridiplantae > Streptophyta > Pinopsida > Cupressales > Cupressaceae > Cupressus > Cupressus sempervirens. Next base: position 591,372,570 of record CM053789.1, on the reverse strand, counting down.
AACTTATTTTTCGTGCACTAATTCTCTTAAGAAGTGATATTTTATAGCAATGTGCTTTGTTTTGGAATGCATTGCTAGATTCTTTGATATATTAATTGCATTGGTGTTATCAAGTTATATGACTACTAGATCTTTGATTTCTACCTTCATTCCTTCCAACAGTTGTTTGAACCAAATAATGTTAGAACAATTGGCTGCTGCTACCACATATTCTACCTTTGTTGTGGATTGAGATGTATAATTTTGTTTCTTACTTGTCCAAGATACCAATATTTTACCAAGGAAGAATGCTCCTCCACTAACGCTTTTTCTATCATCAAGACTTCCTACCCAATCAACATCAGTAAATACTTTCAAGTCCAAATTGCCTCCAAGTTTGTACCATAAGCCATAGTCTTTGGTACCTTTTAGATACCTCATGATTCATTTGATTTCCATCATGTGATTTTCTTTAGGATTTTTTGAGAATCTTGCCACTATTCCAACTGCTAGAGCAATATTAGGCCTTGTGTGTACTACATACTACAATTTTCTAATTATTGATCTATATGTGGTCTAATATACTTCTTTGGAATCATCATTTTTGGAGAGCTTATGTCCAATAGACATAAGGGTTCCAACTAGTCTTGAATCTTTCATTCCAAATTTCTTTAGTATCTCCTTGATATACTTAAATTGAGTGATATAGATACCATTTTTGTTTTGTTATATCTGCAATCAACAAAGAATTTTATCTCACCAAACATGGACATCTCAAATTCTTTACTCATTTCTTCTAAAAATGCTTTTCACAAGTCATCATTTCCTATAAATAGAGTATCATCAACAAATATTTCTACCAATACAATCTTTTTATCTAGTCCTTCCTTGATATACATACTACAGTTGTCATTTGTTCTTTGAAAACCAATCTATACCAAGTAATTATGAAGTCTTTCATACCAAGCTTTGGGAGCTTGGTTGAGACCATATAATGCTTTGTGCAACTTTCAAACCATGTCTCTTTTGTTAGGATCTTAAAATCCTTATGTTTGTTCAACGTAGACTTTTTCATCAAGAATTTTATTCAAGAATGTAAATTTGACATCCATTTGATATACTTTAAATCCTCTATGTGTTGCATATGCTAGTAAAGTTCTAATACCTTCTAGTCTTGTCATAGGAGCAAAAGTCTCACCATAATCAATACCTTCTTCTTGAGAATAACCTTTGCACACCAATCTTGCTTTGTTTCTTGAAACTTGTCCATCTTCATTTAACTTATTTCTAAATACCCACTTTGTACCAATTACATTTTTATCCTTGGGTCTAGGAACAAGAGTCCAAGTCTTGTTCTTTTGTATCTGTTTTATCTCTTCATTCATTGCTTCAATCCAGCTTTCATTTTCTACAGCATCCTTAACACTTCTAGGTTCAAATTTAGCAAGTAAACATTTAGCTTTTAATTTTTCTCTTGTCATTGTTCCATCTATTTTTTTTCCAATGATTTGATCAGGTGCATGATGCCTTCTGACGTATCTTGCTAACACAGGCTCTTTGGGCTTTGAATGAGTTCCACCATCTTCATCTTGAATTTTAGTTTCAAGCTTGGATCCTTTTTTCTGTGACTCGGGTCTATCAAGCTCGGTTTGAACTAGCTCAATAGCCTCTGATTGTGACTCAAATCCTTTAGGCTATAACTCGGGTTGGACTATCTATAACTCAGTAACTATTGGGGTTTTTGGGGACTTGGGAGATGAAGCTTCTTTTCTTTCAGATAGATTTGGTAGGGTATTAGGTTCATAGTATACAAATCTTCTATAATCTTTTGGCTCCTTATTACTTTCTTCTTCACTCTTTTTTGCAAACTCATCAATTTTGACATGTACACTTTCTATGATTTTGTGAGTAGACAAATTCAAACATTTGTATGCTTTACTTCTATAGGAGTATCCTAGAAATATGCCTTCATCACCTTTTACATCAAATTTTCCTTTTCTAGATTCTTTCAATACATCACATTTGCTACCAAATATTTTCAAGTAACTTACATTAGGTTTGTATCCATACCATAGCTGATAAGGTGTTATGTTTGAATCTTTCTTTGACTGAACTCATTTCAAGGTATGAAATATAGTGCTAATAGCTTCCTTCTAGTATTTGAGAGCAACCTTCTTTTCAATCATTAGGGCTCTTGCATAATCCATGATAGATCTATTTCTTCTTTCAGCTATACCATTTTGCTATGGTACTATACTAGGGACTAACACTTATATTTTAATTCCTCTTTCAATGCATAAATTATTGAATTCATGGGAGGTGAATTCACCACCTCTATCTAATCTTAAGAATTTCAACCTCTTTTCAGTTTCTTTTTCCACTCTTTCCAGATACCACTTGAATTTTTGAAAGTCATCTAATTTTTCTTTTAGATACATTACTATCATCATTCTAGAATAGTCATCAACAAAAAGAATGAAATTTTTTTCTCCACTATAGCTTTCTATTCCAATAGGTCCACATAAATCTGTATGAACAATTTCCAAGACTTCTTCTGAATGATAGTTTTTGTTTTCGAAGCTAATATTTCTCATCTTTCCAATTTGGAAATTCTTGCATAGACCCATGTTAGGCTTCTTCAAACTAGGAATACCTCTTACTCTTCTATGTTTGCTTATTTTAACCAGATTATCAAAGTTCACATGACATGGCCTTTTGTGCCATAACTAGCTTTGCTCTACTTGAGAAATAAAACATGAACAATAACTAAGATCAAGATAAAATAGATTACATTTTGTTTTCTTGCTAGATCCAACTAGATTTCCTTTTCCATCCAGTAGTTTGGCTTGTCCACTCATGAAGTCTACCTTGAATCCAATGTTATTCAACTGTGCCACACTCAGTAGATTATGCTTTAGTCCTTCAACCCAATAAACATTGTCACATATAAGTTCTTTAGTTAATGAAATACATCCTTTTCCTTTTATGTTACAAGGCTAATTGTTTCCAAATCTCACACTACCTCCATCATAGTATTCTATGTGCTCAAATTTTGCTTTGTCACCAGTCATATGATGTGAGCAGCCACTATCAATAATACATATAGAATTTTTGCTTACATGAGAGATAAGTGTCATCTTATCTCCTTCATCATTAGATTCATCTATCACAACAATATATACCATTTCATCTTCATTTTTATCATATTTTTTAGCTATAAAACAAGATTTATTACCTTTGTCCTTGAAGTTCTTATAGTTCTTGGAGTCCTTCTTGCCTTTATACTTATTTTTTTTCTTTTCATCTTTAATTACCTTATTTGGACACCTAGCAGCAATGTAACCAATTTCTTCACAAGAAAAGTAGATTAGAGGAAATCTACCTTTGTACTTTCCTCTTCCTTTGGAATATTTCCTTGCAAGTAGGACTTCAAAAACTTCAAGATCATTGTTTGAACTTTCTTCTGATGTTCCATCTTCTTCACTTTCTATTGACTGGACTTTGATTTCTTATCCTTTTCTTTGAGTGAGAGTTTAGCTTTAAATGCAGATTCAATATTCTTTGAAGCAAGAACATAGTTATCATAGTTGTCTAGTTCAAAAATTGTCAGTCTTCCTACTAGAGCATCCAAGCCTAGTTTATTATTTGAATCACATCTCATTTCTTGAATAGTATACATTTTAATTTCATAAATATGAGGAAAAGTTCTAAGCACTTTGCTTACAATTGTTTCCTCATTAATGTCTCCTCCAGATGCTTTGATTGGACTTACACTGGCCTTGATTCTTTCCACATATTTGGTAATGTTTTCATCTTCTCTCATTGTCATTTGATCAAATTTTCCTCTAATAATTTTTTCTTTGGCTCTTCTTACATTGTCATCTCCTCCATAGATATCTTTCAATTTGGTCCACATTGCATGAGCAGTTTTACAATTTTTTACCTCATTAAATTTAGCATAACTAAGAGCAGATGTAATATCAATCATCATGATATTATGATTCTTCTTTTTCCAGCAATATCTATGACCGATAATGTTCTAGTGGGAGTCTTGTACTCAGCATCAAGATACTTGCAACATGAATCACTAATAGTATCTAGATGTAACCTCTTAAGTTGTTTCCATGCTGCAAAATTGTCTATGTTCAGCTTGGGAATCTCTCTTTTGTAAGACATCTTGATCTTTAGCTTAGGTCCTTGAAACCTTCTCTGCAAGCACCAAAAGCTCTAATATCAATTTTTGTAAATATAAGAGGAGTAACTAAGAGGGGAGGGGTGAATTATTTACTCGTAAAATAAATCCTAGATCCCTTAGATGTTAATACAAAAATACAAACTAAAAAATTGAACACTTCTAAAGCTTGGTAAACACATAAAATGTTATAACTCAGTAATGACTGAATTAGCTCAGTGAATGCTTAACATATAAACTTTTAGATGTTGTTCATGATTACCATTACTTTAACATAGTTGCAAACATATAAAATAAAATAAAATTAACACATATGACACCAGGATTTAATGTGGAAACCTAATTTGGAAAAAACTACCAAATATAACTAATTACTACTTTTCACTCTTCTGAAGTGAGCCCTATTAAGATCCAACTCTATTAAAGGTTACAAAACACACTGTTAGGTGTGACCCTATTAGAGGATTTAATCACCCTATTAGGAGTGGCCTTGTTAGAGGTCTTGAGACAAGTTGATAGAACTACCACCTTGTTAGAGGATTTGAAAATAGTTGCTAACCCAACTTTGTTAAGAGATTTAGATCACTACTACAATGGTTAGAGAGTAACAATGAGATGACCTGATTTGAATGTAATTCCTTTACTAATTACATATCTCTATTCTAGCTTGTACTTTATCCTTTCTAATTGAATATAGCTTTGCTACTCCACAAGGATATTATGCTTATCCTTCAAATTTGCTTCCTCTTGTCATCATTAAATCTTCAATAACATCTTCATACTTGGACATGCTCACACATTTGAAATCACAACTTGACCTTATACTTATATCTTCCACTTTGTCAAGTTAGCCCAAATACAACTTAGAATAATCAATATTCATCACCTTAGTGAACTAGAATCAATAAATAAATCAATTAAGTTTAATATGAAAAAATAATAAAATCCTTCATTAGTTGACCAAGCTTAGTAGAAACTAACTCAGAAACAATTTTCTTTGTTAACCAACAAAAGCTTGGTGAACACTGCAAACTCACAAAAATTGTTTGGCAACCAAGTGAGCTCAGTTAGCACTGGTTCCATCCAAATTTCCTTCATTAACCAAGTGAATTCAGTTAACACTCCCTTCTTACATCTTTTCCTTTGACTCCCAAGTGAACTCGATAGACATTACCTTCTAAACTAGGCAAACATAGGAATGCCCAGTAGACACTAAGAACTATCTTCACTACTCGAGTGAGCTCGACATATACTGACTGATAATGATATTAAATTTGTGTAACATCAAAGACAACACAAAATTAATCAATTGTATCCAACAAAATAAGGTATAGCCTTGCTTGTAATTAGAAAACTAGATGGTAAGAAAATCTTTCAATGTTTGACTTGTAATGAATTTGATCATTATGCATCTATGTATCCTAAAAGAGAGAAAAAGTATAAGTGAAATTTTAAGCCTATAAAACCTAGAGATTGTTTGTATGCTAATGAAGATGATGAATCTAAGGAAAGAGTTTAGAGTGAGAGTGATGAGGAATTAGGATTTGTGGCTATAAAACAAGATGATCTTGAGAAAGAAATTAGAGAAGAGAAGGCTCTATTTTCTCAAGTTGAAAATAAATTTGATTAGATTATAAATAGTGTTTATTCACATCATATGACTAGTGATATAAAAAAGTTTTTTAATTTTAAAAATCATGATGAAGGTATTGTTAGGGTTGGAAACAATGTGTCATGCCACATTGATGAGACTAGAATATGTTCTATTTTATCATATCATTTTAAGTTGAATTTGCATACTTTCTAAAGACTTTGATGTTTAAGAACATGATGTTTATGATAATTTTAGACATATGTGTGCATAATTTCTTTCCAAGACTAAAATGAATATTCTATGAAATGATATGTCATTTGATGAAAAAATAGTGAGAATGATGTTTTTCTTCCTTAGCTAGGTTGGGTAATTCTCCTGCAACAATGTGACATAGGGTAAACTAATTTAGATGACATATTTTTAATTATTCTTGACGTTTGTTATTACTTTGGATGCACTAATATTTTGTAGACTTAAAGGTGAAGTCAATTCAGCTAGGAAAAGTCAACAACTTGAGCAAACAGTGGTAGATTTCATTAATGACCTTCCACATCACCAACTATTTTGCCCATAATAGCCAGTACCTATTTTTAGGAAAGTAGGAGTCAAAGTAGGAAATTCAAGGATGATGAGCTCCTAGATTCCTATTCTATTTAGTACCAAACTTAGTTAATCTATTATAATATTCAATGTCATCCATTGTTTTGGTAGTTGATGGAGTCTAAAATCTAGGAATTCTATTCCTAGTTTGTGCTTAAATAACTAGAAATTTGTGTTCCATAGATAATAGTTAGTGGTTTCTGTCATGCTTGACTTTTTCTTTTTTCTGGACTTTACTGCTTATCAAGATTATGTGGTTATAGTATCTTTCTGATGATACATTTTTTTTTAATTCGTTGGACTTGGTGTTAATGTCTAGAGACATGTGTTATTTCAGAACATATTGCTATCTCAGATTTCTATGTTTGATTTCACTGTTTTTACAATGTTGTTGTGTAAACATTTTTAATAAGTCTGTTAGGAATTATGTTAGAAATTTTACTTCAGAATGATATGGTGTGATTAATTTGCAAACATTGCTACGAGTATTCAATTGCCAATGTCAATTTATGATATGTAGAAAAGAGTTTTCTTGCTTAGGCATATTGTTATAAAACAGTTTGATCTGATTCACTAAATTAAAAGAATTATAATCGGTTAGGTTACAGTTGAGATAAATGATGATAAGTATTAAGAGGTTCTCTTGTTATTTATATTTTCCTGATTATGTGATTTGGGTGTCTTTTTAAAAAATACCTATAGTTTCAATTTGTTATGTGTTGTATTTAATTGGAATGGTCTTATAAAAAGAAACCTAAGGGGTTTTTGCTTTGTTTTATAAGCATATCACTCATGGTGGTGGAAATGGAATCGCCATATCCATAGTGTTGTGGTGAACTCCTGTGCGATGAATCTGGCAATTGCGTATTAATGAGATATCATGGTTTTAATGGGTTATCTTTGAGTTAGGGCCAGAAATATGGCCGCATTACTTTGATTTTTATTCATCTGTAGCCCTTGATGCTGGGAAATTGGCATTATGGAAGGTCTTGAGGAAAGAGATTTTATGTTTAAGAGATAGAGATTTGGGATGTTGCTGACAGTCGGTTCATTTGTTTTATGGTTTGGGCTTTGTTGTTGGAAATTGTTTCCTTTGTTGCGAGCAAGTTCTTCAATCTCTGTTTTGTGGAAGTGCAGTTTGGACTTGGGTTTTGGGCTTTGGCTTCGTGCTTCATTACTGGAGTGTTTCCATCTTCATTACCCATGTAGGGGCAATTCCTTACCCTACTCTCTCTTTTTTTTGTAATTTTATATGTTGTTATTTAGCATTTTACAAATGGGTATTTGATTTTTATTATGAGAATCTGCATTCAAAGATGGATATGTACAGAGCATGGCACTATGAGAAATGCCCTATAGATACCCACCTTTGGATGTGGAGTATGGAATACCATATTTGGGTATATTGATGAATTTCATAGTCAGGCTATGCCCTAGCTGTACATTTCAGTTCATATTAAACCCTGTCGAAGCCTTAGTTTGAGACAGTTGGCTGTATGTGGGTTTGGTATTATGATTACATTGGGATTGAGCTTGGATAGAACCATACCTTGAGATATTGGTATGTGTGGTTCTACCACAGTCCTGTGCACATATTAAATTTTAGTATCACGTTGATTTGAGGACATAGTTACTCTGTTTCATGAATTAGCTGTCTGGAACTGTTGGTTGGGAAAGATGAGGAAAAAAGAGGTGAACTATTTTGAGACTCTTGATGGTAATGACATTAGGATTAAAAACTTAGGGGATTATTTTCAAAATTATGGTGTTTGTTTGAGCTCGGTTGTATGTAAAGGAGTTTTTATATGATATATTTGTGTGAATTGATTGAGTTTTTATGTGACATCATTGAGAAAAATCTGGAGGCATTAGGTGTTTACAATTTCATACTATTGCAAGGATCTAAGGTTTAAGCTGTAACATAGAGTCACCTGTATGTTGTTTAAGGCACTATTTTTGTTTATTCAACTGTATGGGTTTAGAGGAATAAAACCTGCGTTTGACCTTCAAGATTTTAGAATGAGTACTATAAAATTGAAATGATTTTTAGAGTCATTTAATGATTATTAGTATAGTAAAACTATCGACTGTTTTTATCATGGAAATGCAATGTGATTCGAAATCATATTACTGTTACAAAGTATTCATTTGATAATTTTGAAATTTAGGTTTCACTATCGATTGATATCTGACATGGCAATTCATCAAACAGTTATATGGATATTGTATTTAAAGTATAAGTTCTATTGCGACAACATAAACTTCTTTTTATGATTGAAGAAATTGATTTGTTTTGGTTGTTGTTTTATCAATATCTGAATGGTATGTAATTCTGTATTTGGATTTAATTATATTTGAATTTTGTTGTGAATTATTTTCATAGTTATTATGGATTGTTGGAATGTTATGTTGAAACGGAATTCTTTTTAATTTATCCTGATGTATTTCTATTCATAAATGAAATGGGAAGTTGTTTTGTGAAAGGCAGCTTTATGATATAAGTTAACCAAATTAAACTAGAATATCATACAAGCATTATTTATTTGTCTTGGTCTTTTCAAAGGTTAAACTTAGTTTACTTTAACGGTAGGAGTAATTAGTATAGTGTTACAACTGGTAATTATCATTAAATCAGTGTAATAGTTTAGTTATAATTATGAGGGCATAATATTATAGTACTTATTTTTGTTGTTAAAATAATCTAATTTTACTTTTGAATGTGACAGTAAAAGATGAGTTTGTTTATCAAAAGATGAAGAATGTAATAACTGATTTTCTATTCTTAATTGTGCATTCTTAGAATATCTTCTTGATGTGTATTTTAAGGATAACTGTAATGAATGTATATCGAGGTGGCTGAATATTGAATTATTCTAATTCAGTTGATTAAATCAGTGATAACCTTAAAATAATTTGGGATGGGTTGAATCTATATAAAATATATTTGGCCTTACCTATGACTTACACCTGTATGGTTGAGTACGAAGAAAAAGGCATATTTCTATTCTATCAATGATAAGTATAATAGAAATTTCTGTTATGAGTTGACTATGGGCATACCAAACATGGATGCAGAATCTCAATGCCATAACGATGACACCTCAGTATATATATGATTCATTTATGGGTGGGTTATTCTTAGTACGAGTTTAATTTTTGTGTTGTTAAGTAAATAATTACTTCTTGCATATTAATTTGAAACTACACTATGATTAAATGGTTCAGATGTCTGCATTATGGTTTATATATGTTTATTCTAGCATGTATGCAGGTGGATTATTCATTTGATTTAGTGTGTACTTAGCCCTCTTGTTTTGTGTTGTATTCTTTTATGTGATCACTTTCAGCTGCTTTGTATGGCTAATAGGTATCTGTGGATTACTGTTGAAGATTACTTTATTCAGAAAACTATTCATTGAAGAATACTTAGAGGGAACTTGATAATATATTTAAAAAGGATGAATATGTATCTCATTCTTATTTTGAACTCCATATGTATTTCTATTTCTATGGAGATGTGTGTAGATGGAATTCTTTATTATTATGAAGTTTTCGATTTAAGTGTGGATAGATCAATGTATGGACACATATATTACGTTGAGTAATAAAAAAAAATTTGTTGTGTTTTTCTTTCTAGTTTTGTTTCATCATTTTCTTCTTTATGCTTAGGTGGTCATTATAGTTTCTAGTAGAAAGAAGAAGTTTTTTAATTTTTTGAGTACTGAATGTAATTTTTTTCTTTATCAGTATGTATGTTTACTATTGTTATGAATAAAAAGATCATTTTTGGTTTCCAGCTTTGATTAGTTATACTTCACTTCTCTATGGGGGCCCATATAGTGAGTGAACTAATTAATTAGCATAGGATTTACCTTTAATTTGTATAACTAGAGTATACTCTGTTGTTCTTGCAGTCACTAATAGCAAAATTAGTGGACTGTTCCTACAACATAGGTAGTTGAAGTAGTCCTCAACTATATTTTCATGTTTTTTTGAAATAGATTAGATTCTTAGCTTTAGTGTATATTTCCTGCAGCATAATCATTTGAATTTCCATAGAATAATTCTTAAGTTGAGAGTAGTTTGAAGAATATACTTTGTAGACACTATTTCAAGTTTACATCCCTAGTTCATAAATTAAATGAATCCAAATTAGTTAGGTTAGAAACACTCGAGATGTCCAATCCTAGATTAAACATTCCATTTTTGTAGTATTTTGATCCCTTTCTTTGGCCAAGCACACATCATAGGGATGGGATCTATTACTCTTGAAAGAAAGACTAACATCGGTAATGTTTACTTTGTTGATGGTTTAAATCATAACTTGGTGAGTGTTTGGATAGCTGGTGGATAAATTTGATTAGCTACAATTTACATTAAATACTTGTATTATCAAAGATAAGGATAGTAAGATGATTAGAATAGGTTCAAGATCTAGAGGTAATGTATTTCAATTCAATCCTACTGAGATGACATGTTTGATTGTAAACATAGATAGCACTTGGTTATGGAATAGAAGGTTATGCCATATAAACTTTGATAAGATAGTGAAGGTTAGCAATACATTTGCAGTCAATGATTTTCCTAAGATCATGAAGCCTACTAATGTTGTTTGCAAAGAATGTATTATGGATTAACAGAAGAAGATATCATTTCCCAGCAAGAAATTCACTACATAGAAGCTAGAGATTATTCATATAGATTTTAGTGGCCCTACTAGAACAAAAGGATTATATGGAGAAAGGTGCTTTATTATTTTTGTTGATGATTTAACTAGAATGATGTGGATAACATTTCTTAAAGAAAATTTTGAAGCATTTGAGAAGTTCAAGATATTCAAGAATAGAGTTGAGAATGAATCTAGTGTAAAGATTAAATTCTTGAGATCATATAGAGGTGTAGAAATTACTTCTAGAGAGTTTAACATGTTTTGTGAAGAAAATGGAATTAAGAGACAATTATCATCATCTAAAACCCCTAAGTAGAATGCAATAGCAAAATGGAGAAACATATCAACATTAGAAGTAGCAAGAGAAATAATGTTTGATAATGATTTATCCAAGACATTTTTTAGAGAACCAGTCAATACAACACCATACACCATGAACAGAGTGTAGATCAAGAAAGGTACAAAAAAGAATCCCTATGAATTATGGTTTGTTCATACACCCTCAATGAAGTACTTCAAATTTTTTGGAAGTGTTACATAAAGAGAGGTGATATTGACAATTTTGATCCAAGAAGTGATGAAGGTGTGTTCCATGGTTATTCATTGAAATGCACAACTTATAGATGTTTTAATTATAGAACTAAAACATTTATTAAGTGTGAAAATGTGAAAGTTGATAAAAAGTTTGGAGTTAAAGAGAAGATGTTGGATTATAATTCTAATGAGGAAGAAGATGATCCTAAAATTGTTAAACAGGATGACAAAAATTATTTGAGACTAATAATGACCTACAAAATGATGTATAAATTGTTGAGCAAAGAGGAGAACTAAGATCATAACCAAGATGAGAGATAAGATTTGAATAGAAATTCCTACACCTAATAGGAACCTGATAAAGAATCACCCTACAAAGGAGATAATTGGAAGAAAAGACAAAGAAGTGATGACAAGAAACATAGTAAATAAGGACGTATGTTTGATTTCTCAAGTAGAATTTAATAGTGTAGATGAGGCATGCAAAGATGATCATTTGATTCAAAGAAATGAAGGAGCAACTAGATCATAGTGTGAAGAATGAGACATGGGAATTAGTTCCTAGATCTAAAGAAAATAATGTCATAAGAACTAAATGGGTATTTAGAAATAAGATGAATGAAAAAGGGAAATTTTTGGGGAACAAAGCTAGATTGATATGCAAAGGTTGTTCATAGCAAGAACGAATAGATTGTGAGGAGACATGTACCCCTATAGCTAGAATGGAAGTAGTGTGAATGTTTTTGGCTTCTACAACAAGAAAGAAGTTAAAAGTGTATTAGATGAATGTCAAATCAACCTTTCTAATTGGAGAACTTGAAGAAGAGGTTTACATTGAGAAGCCTAAAGGATTTACTTTGACTAAAGAAAAGAATATGGTATGCATATTGAAGAAAGAACTATATGCTCTAAAATAAGTACCTAGAACTTGGTACGTAAGATTGGATATGTATTTCAAAAAACTTGGATTTTTAAAAGGTACAACATATAATAATCTATATTTGAAAGAAATTGAGAATGGTTTGTTGATCATTGTGATATTTATTGATGACATAATATTTGGAGGTAATGATGAAGCAAGTGATAAGTTTTCTGAAGAGATGAAGAATGAATTTTAGATGAGCATGATTGGTGAGATGAATTTTTTCTTAGGATTACAAATTGTGCAAAACAATGATGGTACTTTCATTTCTCAAGCTAAGTATTTGAAAGACTTGTTGAAAATATTTTTCTTGGAAAGTTGTGATCCTATTGGTACACCAATGATAACTGGTCACACATTAGCTAGAAAATATGAAACACCTACAATTGAGCAGAAAAAGTATAGATCAATGATTGGATGTTTGCAATATCTTACTCACACCAAACCAGATATAGAAAATGTAGTTAGGATTGTAGCTATATTTCAAGATGGTCCTTAGGAGTATCATTATGTAGTAGTAAAGATGAAATTCATTTATTTTAAGGGTACACCTTATTATGGTTTATGATATGATAGATCAAGTGATTTCACTCTATGTGCCTATATTGATATGGATTGGGTAGGCAGTATGGATGACAAAAAAAGTACTAGTGCTTGAGCATTCTTACTTGGAGTAAAATTGGTTTCTTAGCTGAGAAAGAAACAAGATTGTATTTCATAGAGTGCAACTAAATTAGGATATGTAGCAGTAGAAAATAATTGTAATCAGGTCATGTGGATGAAGCAAATGTTAAAGGATATTGGGATAGAATGTTCAAAACCTATTATCATATATTGTCATAATACAAGTACATTGAGTGTGTCTAAGAATCATGTATTTCATTCTAAGAATAAGAATATATATATTAAGTATAATGTTTTGAGAGAGAAGGTTGCAGAGAAAGACATCAAATTGGAGTATGTCAGTAAAAAAGATCAAATTGTAGATATCTTTACATAGCCTTGTCCTAAAGATACATTTGAGTACTTGAGAGGTATGTTAGGGGTTATTCCCCTACCTAATTTAGATTAGATGATACATATATTACATCAGTATAGTGGTACATAGCATTATTGTTTGATTGGATTGAATTTTGATGCTTCCTATAGGGAGTATCTGGGATGCGAAGAGTTATCAAGGACCCTTGGTAGTTGGTTTTGAATAATGTCTTTGGTGTCATCCCCAAAATATTAGGGTAAAAAAAACAAATATTTTTGAAAGCATAAATAATCCACTAAATTAATACATGTCACCTTTAAAGGTTATGAGAATATTAGAAGTGAATTTCAGTTGTGATTCAACATGATGTAGAGTCAACATTTGAGTTAGAGAGTGATATCATGATTTGGGCAAAGCATTAGGTTCCTTGGTGCTTGGGTCATAGTTGAATTGATATGCTCGACTAATTAACCAAGTCACATTAGGTTAGACATGATTCAAAATATTCATTTTACAAATTAAAACTATAGGTCTATTGAAATGCATATATAGGTCTCCCTAACAATACATTAACACTTTGTCTCAATTTATAACTAATCATGCATGATTAAATCAATACATTTAAACATTTATTATTTAATTGATTTTGTCATCTATTTATACTACATTAAACACTATACCACTACCACTCATAAAATGTGACCCTTCAATACATTATTAATCTATCGCTTTCATTTTAAAAATAATTACAATATTTAAAAATAAAGTAAACATTTACAAATTAATTAAATAAATTTAAATAACTAAACTAAACAATAATAATTAAATCTACAAACCTAATCTACTATTAAACACATCTAAAACATTAATATAATTTAAACAAATAAAAATAACATTACTTTTTCTAAACTAACTTTACCTAACTACCAACTTACTAACCCTTATTACTTCTTCCTAACATCTAACCAATTTAAAACCACATACTTAAATCAAAATTAAATTAAACCCCAATGAATTAAATTTCATCTAAACTGATTTAATTGATTGCTACTCACTTTAAAAATAAAAAATACTAATATTAAGTTACACTACAACAAAATAACCTAACTAACAACTAACCTAACCCTAACTCACTCTACTCCTTAACTCACTACCCCTTACCTCCCTCCACATCCTTTCATGCTCATGTGAGCCAAGAGTATGGCTGCCAAGTCTGGCACATCATCCCATCACTAAATCTTGGGTACATTCCAGGGACTTCTATTGATGAAGATGTGGGTTTGAAAGGAAAATTTAATATTCCTTTCTTTTAAAAAATTCCCTCCAAACATTATTACCAAGAGAATATGCATTTAAACTATTATCCCTCCTTTCTAACCCCATATCTTGGATGGTTCTCAAGACTATCAAGCACAACCCAAGACATGATTTTTGTAGGTATGTCCCTCCCTTCTAGAACTTATGCTCATGAAATGAAATCTATTGGAGAATGTTGAATTGTTTCAAACAAACCAAATCTTTTTCCAAGCAGCCACATTGGAGGTAGTGATATAATTTGAATTGCCTTATTCTTTTTGCATTGATCTATGTTGACTAAGATATCTTTAACCAATCACTTAGCTTGCATATTTTCTTGCAGGATTGGGCGACATCAGCATTAGTGGATGAATAGACAAGGAAGTGTAGTTATGGTTTAAAGTTTAGTGGTTGCAACTTAGAATAAAATAGAATTGGATTTGTTTTAATTTTTTTTTTAATTTTATAATTTGTTATCCCTTATTCAAGATGGTGTCCAAATATATTAAAAGGGAATCTTTAAGAATAATCTTTGTTCCTAAGAGAATTTAAACTTTTACAATATAAATTCCAGAGAGCATTTTTCTCTAAAAGATGAATTATTTTTTCCAAGGTTTATTTTCTCACCAAAAACTAGTTTTTCTTATAGAATTTTAACATGGCATATATTACTAATGTTTGGTTCATTTTATAGGATGAATTATAGCATAGATTCTTGATGTTAAATTATGCATTTAAGTAGGAGTGAATTAAATAGTTTCACACCAAGCAATAAAATGCAACATTTATTCAAATCAAATTTCCTCTGTCACATAACAATAATCTAATTGCATAACTTTGTGTAACATCATTGTATCTAATTACCATTGATCATATGCATATGGAATGTTATCAAGAGTATAAGGAATACCATAAGAAATGAATTTCTATTTTTTTAACATATGTTGACTAGACACTTCATATATATTTTATTGACAAAAAACCTGATTCAAGGACTCAATCAGGAAAGAATTAGGGAACAAAACCCTGATATCATTATCATTACAAATATAAAGTTAATGATAAATTATACATTAGGATCATTTTCACGAGGAGATTTCTCCATAACATTGGACTGAAGAACACTAAAACTCTAAATCTAGTTTTGTTCTTGTTAAAGTATAAGATTGAATACTAATATTATTCAGAATAACAATTCAAGACAAGAATGTGATATAAGACTAAAAGTGGTATGAAGATTCGATGCTCTGCAATATACTAAAGGATGTGAGTGAAGTATTTTTTTCTCTAGATATACTAGAAGACTTGTGTATCTTTATGTGTTCCTTGTCTATTCTGAAGCAAAGGAGATCACAGATATATATATATATATATATGCGGGTAGATGAAAAGAAGTCATGACTAATAGCGGTGACTCATATTTGAGTCACATCTATTAGACATGACTGTTATTAAGTCGAGATAAGACACGACTTATATAATTTCATTAATATAAAACTTGTGCCCGAGTCATATAAGGAACTAAGCGAGTGTAAATGAAACTAATACAAGCACCCGATATTATATCGATATTAATATAAACTGACACCCCATAGTTATTAGTCAATTTTATATAATATGAATAGATATAACATTATAACTTATGTCATAATTTATATTTAGAATAAGACTATATATATATATATATATATATATGTTTATCAAATATCTCATATATAATATAACATAAGAATAAGAATAATTATAAGAGTTATAAGTAACTCTTCAACTAATCTATACATCAACAGTTCCATATCAAGGTATCAACTAAGAAATCTATAAATTTACATCAAGACAACCATGGAGAATTGAAACTGATTGGGTGACAATCAAATTCAAACACATAGGAATGTTCAATAAACTAATCCCATCCAAGGATTTTACAATAGGAAGGTGGATTTTTCTATGATAGGAGATTTCAATCACAACACCAAAGCATATGCCTCTTCTAAGGCTAATAATCACAAATAACTTATGTTCTTTCACTCCTTATCTCCCCAAACACAAAATGGTTTGTATTGAGTAGGGGCCCATAACACTCTACTTTCTCCATCTCTTCATCATGAGGAGAGACTCTGCACTAATCCAGAGTCCAACTAAGGACCTCCTCCTATACATGGCCACTTTTGCCCTATCCGAGGCGGAGTAATGACAACACACCCTTAACATTTTTTTCCTACAAAACAAAATGGAAAAAAATGAAGGAAAACAAATAAGAAGGCAATAATAACCCATCCCTCACATGTTTGATCACACACATGAAATACACACACATGTAGAAGGTTTACTTAATGAAATAAAAATAAAGCATGTAGCATAAGGTCATGAAGGATCCTACATTCACAAATGTTATGGAAATGGAGTTTTTGAGAAGAGCTAATCCTTCTTCCTCTTCCAATGCAAGCTTGACTCTCTCTAAATATAAAGAATGGGTGAACAATCATTCACCCTCAAAATAGAAACTATATAGACTTCTAAACTCATCCACCTAAAATGGTAATAACTCCAGACTTGACCAAAGCCTTCTAGGATCTTCCAACTTGATCCTACCATTAAGATAACCTTTTTAGTGGAGTGTAAACCTGAAAAACTCATGGAGAAGTTTAATTTTCGTACTAAAGGGAAAATAAGCTATTTAGGAGGTCATAAAAGTCAACAAAATGATCTAGAAGCATGGAAAAGGTCCCCAACCCATACACATACCCCCCAGGCACTTAGTTTGCATCAATTTTGGTCTCCAAGATCATTTTTAGGACTTATATATTGGCCTCTAATATTTAAAATTTTAAAAACCTTAAAAATGATACCATTTCACTAAACCCTAATTAAGGTAATTAATTTAGATTACCAACTAATTATCCTTAGATTAATAACTTAATCAATCTCAGATTATTAGGTTACTATGCTAACCCTAATTAACAAGTTGATATACATTAATGAATTACGAGTGTTAAGTGACACCATAAGATTCATTATTACATAACATTAAATGTAATACCCTACCCATCACAAAACCAAAATAACAACAAAAAAAAAACTTAAAAATAGATTAAAATGCGAACATTTTTTTTAAAACAAATCTCCATTTGATTATAATAACATTAATGCAATAGGTACATTAAAGTACTCAAAATCAGCAATGTATTTTTTTTTACCAAATTATTACATCAGAAAGTTAATTATATCGATACTCTTATCAAAAGTACAACACTGACATTTTAAATACATTCAAATTCATATATGTTTTTAAATGCTAATCAACTAATTCTTCTAGGTCCGTAATCAAACATATCCCGAACTTGTAATCAGATCAGCACAAACACAACACACCAAACAGGGCTTAGTATACTGAATAAATCAAAAAGATCTCCAGTAAACCTGCATGTTAGATTTTATGACAAAACCATATTCATTTAATCCTAATAATAGATATAGTGAAAATACAATTTTCTTTCCACAATCAATTATAAAGCAAGTACATAATTTCCTACATGCAGATATGCAAAAATAAACTTGCATAGAATACAAGAAGGTAATGATTCAGTAGTCCATGGGTGTCAACATAAGAATCTATCTTTAGCCACTCGTAGAACTCACTATGTCAGGTGAAACCATAATGTTCTTATCTTTTTATATGATTCCCAACCCATGAAATTTTAAATATTACCACTTGATTAACTAACTATCATAAACTTTCCCATAAGGATCTAGACTAGTGTCAAAGGGCATCCGGTAACATATTTCTATCACCACAAGTTACTCACTTTATGACAGCCACCCAATCTAAAGGATCACACTTGCATAATCTAACATACACATAATTCTAGTTATACTAATTGGAAGAAAACATAGATTAATTTTCCAATTCCAACTAATACACTTGTTTTATTTGCTTCAATATAATAATTGAATCAGCAACGTAAATATCATATGAAACCAAATGAAACCATATTTGTATCCTTTCATACACTTCACAACCCATATTACCAAAAACAACCTTGTCCCCTCAAAATTTCACAAACAATCAAACTTTTCAAACTGCAATCAACTATATTCTAATTAGGTAATAAAGAATTAACTTTCCAAAGATTCACAAAATAATCATTTCATTTAAAATACCAGAAATAAAACTATCTGCAAATGCTATTACTAACTAACATCAAAAAATGAAAACTAATCAATTTCCATTCCAAGACTAGTAATCACAGTAGCCTCTTGATTATTAATATAAATTTAAATTCTAAAAATCTATTCATAAGGAAATATGTGTATGTTGATACATATAAATCAATACATATACATATATACATATATATATATATATATATATATATATATAGACACACACACACACACACACACACACACACACACACACACACACACACACACACACACACACACACACACACACACACACACACACACACACACACACACACACACACACACATATATCTTAAGCCTTATGAATTTACAGTCAGAAATTAAAATAAAATCATAATCATTTCCATTGTTAATTTTAAAATTTGCTGATACCAAAACTATAATTCCTATTTCAAATACATCACCTTACTATTTAAATCTACAACACACACAGTGCCCTAATATCAATTTTATTCATTTCTAAAAACTTGTTTAACAAAATACCTCTTTCCATTCCAAATATCATCATAACTCTAAGTTACAAATATCGACAAATTTTTGTTTGCAGTTATCTATGATTACTAAACATCATACACAGTCAGGGCATCGACTAAATCTCCATGTTATTTCCAACGTTTAAAATAAAACATGATAATCTAGGTTGACTACGTAAAGATCCAACCATATTTTAGAAATCAATTCTAACTATTTGGCCTAATGTCTATATTTTAGTTCATGAATATAGTTCATAATGAATACTGATTCAAACACACAATAGGCTATATAACACAAATTTTCCCAAACCCATGACTTTAAAAAAAACATAAATGAATTCAAATTCCAATTTCATCGAGCCGTAGACAAAATTACTCACCCCCATTTACACTTTTATGCCTTCAGATTATAGTCATGGATTCAAAGACTGTGAACTCATGTTCATAGCTGAGCCACATACAACTTGAAATATAATGAAAATAGAGATATGAAAAACACAATATTCTTTGAAACCCACATTAGTTACCAATGACATAGTTATGAAACATTATCATCAGAACCCAATTACATAAAAATGATGAGATTATACAGTAGTCGGGTTACTTCCCATGTAACCTTCTCATTCACTAAATGCTTTCTAAAACCAAAACTTAAAACAAAAGTATAATCATTGAAAGAATGTTTAATGGTATTGCAAAACTAAATGGCCATCTACATTTCCTAGTGGCTCTATAAAATACCAACCACAAAACAACCAAAAACTACATAGAAAGTGACTGCCTTGAAAGGCTGAGAAACCCTTATTTACGTTTTGCGAGAAACATAAAATCACTAATTTCTAATCCATTCTAAACAACATTTAATTTTAGTAACACCCATAATATCATTATAAACTCATTGCAAACACAAGAACAGTGCATTTTTATTCACACACCCGATTCTGGGTTTATAACAAATTTTGATATACAACATTCACAAATCTAAATGAAACATAATATTAACCATAAGATAAAGTTAAGGAAAAGCCCCCTGCCTACGAAAGTGCAGGAAGAAACACAACAAAGATGCCTGGAGAAACCCTCTGTTGCCAAATTTGCAGCCCAACCTTCAATCTCTCAAAATCTTGCCACAGAGAACCAATGAAACCCTTTAAGAGATGATAATGAAAAAAATAAAACTACGAAATGACAGAACCCCTAAGAAAAATGAAAACATGAACCTCTATAAGGCTAGGGAGAATCACAAATTTCTAGCATGGTCATTAGTTTTCCATAGAAAATGTAGAGGAACCTATTCCACAAAACTTCCATGATCCCCAACAATGGCGGATAGAACTCAAAATCACCAAACCACAATGATAGATTAAAAAAAACAATTCAATGCTCATAATAACAAACTTATCCCTAAAACTCACTTTCCTAGCCTCTTCCAACACATGACGACCGAAGTACAAAATACGACCTGAAAGAATTAATTGCATCTGTAATGCCGCCTTTCTCCAAAACCCAAAACCCCTTGCCAAGTCCAGAATTATGCCGAGTATAGTTTAAGCATTGAAAACTTAGGCTAGGCATAAGTTTAGATTAAGACTTAGTTTAATTCAATCAATAGAAAGTCTAGGTATTAACTCTTTCTAACTTAGTTTTAGGTACTAACATTAATAGTAATATTAATATTAATATTAATCTTAATTAACATGAATATCATTGCTAATCAATAAGTATACATACATGTATACGTATAATTATAACCTGTATTAATATAAATACAAGCGCATAAATATACCATAATTACATATACATATATATATATATATATATGTGTGTATATATACATATATATATACATTTATATATATATATATATATATATATATATACTTAAAAATTGGCAACAACAGATTCCAAGATACTAACACTGTTTTAAAACCACTGTATGTATATATGTATATAAATTTGAAAGTACGAATCAATAAAAGGTATAACTGAAACCATACTAACATTGATTTTATTTATTTTTTTAAAATTTCATTCCTGAATCTGGATTGATTCAGATAATAAGATTATGAATATAACATAAAGCTGAAAACCTAAAACATCTGATCTGAGAATCAGATTTTGAGAAATATCTGAATTCTTCAAAGAGTTAACATAATAATCCCAAAATAAAACTAATTTTAACAAGTACCAAACCATTTAGAAGAGTAAACTAATCACAGATTCCAAAGTGTCAGATGTAGACTGTTAGGGCCATGACACCCTCCCTAACAAATGAGGATGTGAAGCTTTCATTACCCTTGAATCTTCCCAAGTTGGGGAGGTATCATCATTATGATCCCATAATACCTTTACCTATTCCACCTTGCGACCTCTAAGATTTAGTTCTCTTCGCTAGACAATCTACACTAGTTCCATCATCAATTGGCCATCCACTACCTATAATTTATTCCAATTTAGAACATGAGTGATATCAGGTATGTATTTCCTCAGAACAGACACATGAAAGACATCATGGATTTGGGATAGACTAGGAGGCAAAGCAAGTCTATAGGTAACTAGACCAACGCATTCCAAAATTTCAAAAGGTCCTACAAAATGTGGAGATAATTTGGAACCTTTACCATATCTAATAGGACTTTTTTTGGGTCTGACCCGCAAAAATAATTTGTTCCCAACCACAAACTAATGCTCAATCCTATGCATATCTACATACTTTTTCTATCTATCTTGTGCTGTAACAAGGTGTTCCCTAATTTTTTTCACTTGTTGTTCCATATCTTGGAGCATTTCAAGATCTAGGAGAATTCTATCTTCCAAATTATCCCAACTCAAGGGTGTTCTACATGGTCATCCATACAAAGCTTGAAATGGGGCCATACCTACAGAGCTGTGATAACCGTTATTATATGCAAATTCAACCAAATGCAAGAATTCTTCCCACTTGTTCTACGTATCCATGACTTACATTCTGAGCATGTCTTCCAAAATTTGATTTACACGCTCAGTTTGTCCATCAGTCTCAGGATGATATGCAGAACTAAAATTTAGCTGAGTACCAAGTTCACGTTGCATAGACCTCCAAAGTGAAGATGTGAAAACTAGGTCCCTATCTAGAATGATTTTCTTTAGAATCCCATGCAGTCTTACTATCTGTTCCATATAAATACGGGCTACAGATGCAGCATTATATGAAGATCTTACGGGAACAAAATGTGCAACTTTGGTTAACCTATCCACTACAACCATGATTGAATCATGTCGCCTAGCTAATAAAGGTAACCCCCTGATAAAATCAATGGAAATGGTTAAAATAAAATCATAATCATTTCCATTCAGGCACACTGTGAGATTGAAGTAAACCGGCAGGATGTTGATGTTTAGCTTTCACCCTTTGACATTCTAGACATCTAGCAACAAAATTTGCAATATCCCTTTTCATACTTGGCCAATAGTAATGTTGTTTAAGATCAGAATTCATTTTCTTAACACTAGGATGTGTTGAATAGGGCGCTTTATGAGCTTCAAACATTACCAAAATTCGAAGCTCTCCAACCTTAGGAACATAAATACTACCTCTGTAGGTTAGCAATCCATCAGTGTTGATAGAGTAACCTTCAAATCTGCCCTCTAACGTGCTGCCACTATCTATAACAGCCTTAACATCTAAAAACCAAGGATCGGTAATCAAATTTTGCAATATTTTCTCCTTCAAATCCATTGAGAGAGTTAAAGAAGAAATTTTGTGACGTCTTCTACTAAGTGCATTAGCCACCTTATTCTCTTTTCCTTGTACATATTGAACTTCAAAGTTATATTCACACAAAAATTCCAACCATCTGCGTTGCCATGCATTCAAATTTGGCTATGTGAAAATGTATTGAAGACTTCTATGATTAGTACATAACTCAAAATGGTGTCCAAGGAGAAAATGTCGCCATTTGGTCAATGCATGCATTACTATAGCAAGTTCCAAATCGTGAGTAGGATAATTTATCTCATGATCCTTGAGTTTTCTTGATTCATACGCAATCACCCTGCCATCTTGCATTAAAACTACTCCTAATCCATCCAATGAAGCATCTGTGCAAACCACAAATTATTTACAAGGATCATGTATAGCCAATACAGGTGTGCTAGTCAGACATTCTTTAAGATGCTGAAAAGCCTCTTCACACTTATCTGACCAGACAAATTTCTTACCTTTTTTCTAAAGAGAAGTGATAGGATGTACCATTTTTAAGAAATTAGCCACAAACCTTCAGTAATAACTTGCTAGACCCATAAAAATTCTCACTTCAGACACGTTTGTTGATGTTGGCCACTCTACAATAGCTCTAATCTTAGCTGGATCCACAGTTATTCCATCTCCCATGATAATGTGTCCAAGGTAACTAATTTTTGATTTGAAAAAGTCACACTTATCAGGATTAGCATACAGCTTATTCCTTTGGAGACATTCAAAAAATTGTCTCAAATGTTGTTCATGCTCTTCCAAGGAGTTAGAATAAACCAGAATATCATCCAGAAAGACAACTACAAACTTATCAAGGAAGGTTCTAAAAACTCCTTGCATTAGACTCATAAATACTAATGGTGCATTCGTTAAACCAAAAGGTACAACAATGAATTTGTAATGCCCATACCTAGTTCGAAAAGTTGTTTTATGGATATTGGCTTCTTGAATTCTAAGCTCATGGTACCCAGATTTAAGATCAATTTTAGAAAATACCTTAGCACCCTTCACTTGATCAAATAAGTCATTAATCCTAGGCAATGGATACCTATTCTTGATAGTAACTTTATTCAATTGTCTGTAATTGATACACAGTCTTAGTGATCCATCTTTCTTCTTAATGAAGATAACAAGTGCACCCCAAGGAGAGACACTAGGTCTAATCAGCCCTTTCTCAAGAAGTTCTTCAAGTTGAACTTTGAGTTCTACCAATTCTTGTGTTTTCATAAATTAAGGAGTTTTAGAAATTGGTTCAGTTCCAGGCACAAGATCAATCCTAAAGTCTATTTCTCTCTTGGGTGGAATACTTGAAATCTCTGTTACAAAGATATCTGAAAATTCCTTCAGCAACGAATGGTCTAAACTAGTTTGGTTAACCAAAGGTTCAGAAAAATCATTGACAAAAATAGCAAACAGTTTGCAACCTTTGCATAAACACTTTTGAAGTTGTTTAGCAAATATAATTCTAAAAGAAATAGGTCTCATAATACCTGATATAAATTTACTTGCTCCAAAATCATCAATGCATTCAATAATCTTTTCGCTGCAATCAATTATAGCGTGGTGTTGATCCAACCAATCCATTCCTAAAATTACATCATAGGTACCTAGAGAAATGACTCTGAGGTTTACTAAAGTGGTAAATGCCTTAAGGTGAATTTCACAATCTACCACAATTAGTCCAGTTTCTACCTTAGATACAGAAGCTAACTCAACTTGCCATGCCAAATCAGACTTTCTCACATGAATATTACAAAGTTTAACCAAATTGGCCAAAATGAAAGAATTAGTAGCACCTAAGTCAAATAAAATGGAAATTTTTGTACCTTGATAAGTACCTTTAGCATCAATCATTGTGTTTTGATGTTCTACTTGATTGTGACCAACAATAGCAAAAATATGGTGGTTCCTTCCAGAATCTCCAACAGTAGCCTCAGAACCTGATGCTCTTGGCCTCCCTTGATTATTGCCTTTAAGAGGACAATTCCACTGTAAATGACCCAACTGCCCATAATGTTAACATTCTACTCCTCTTTTTGTGCTCTTATCCTGTGAGGAATTTTCTCGTGGTGGTGCAAAACTCTATTTCACACTTTCAATAGGTTTAATGGATTTAGGTAGTTCAGGGACCTTAAATCCCTTGTCTGATTTGGTAAACTTATTGAACTTCCTCTTTTGGGATTTACTACCATAGCCACTAGGTGCTGCCTTAGAGTCATCCCTGAAGGATTTTTGATTTTTACTGCTGCTAGGAATAGATGGGTTAACAACACTCTTGGTTGAAAAACCAGATTTCATTTCAGCAAGCTTAGCCTGATCAGCAACTTCCTTAATAGATTTAGGTTTGAAAGTTCTCACTTCCTCACCGATCCTAGGATTTAAACCCTAGATAAAGTGTTGCACTAAAGGTTTATCACCTTCATTCCAACCAGAATACTTCTTAAGCTGAAAGAATCTTCTTTCAAACATTTCCACTATTGAATTTCCTTGAGAAATGCTAAATAATTCCTCAGACCTAGTTTGCTGCTAGTACTCAGACATAAACCTTTCCCAAAACCTCTCTAAGAACAATTCCCAAGTGACTTGAGAAATATGAAGTCCAAGGTGTTCTAATTCCATTTCCCATCAAATATATGCAAAATACCTTAACTGCATTGCAGTCCACCAAACCTTCACATTAGTGTGATAATCATGCAATATAAAACATCTTTTGATGTTTAGAAGCTAGGCTTCAGCTTCATTACCAGCTTTGGTTCCATTAAAATATGGACCTTTGAGCTTAGAGATGTCTTTAAGCTAAGTCCTGATAACAAGATCCACTACTACACCCTAATTGGCATTAGGAATCTATAAACCCTAAGCATTTGCTGCCCCACTAGGAATTTTATTCCTAGCTTCAATCCCATCCAAACGTCCAAGAATCTGCTGAAGAAGATCAGCTTGAATTCCCCCTTTCTCTTCATCATGAGGAATTTGACCACTTCCTAGGCCACAACCTCTACCTTGGCCATGACCGTGTCCCCTACGACCACCCCTGCCTCTGCCTACTTCGGCATCAACATTAGGGATACCTCATCCCCATGCTCCTCATGTAATAGAAGGCATACAAAAATTCCTAAGAAAAAGAGATTTAATTAAAATCTCGTAGGAAGCATAATTAAACCCCTAATTAAACTTATCGAGTCACGAGTGTTTTAACCCAACCTTGCTCTGATACCAAATGTAATACCCTACCCATCACAAAACCAAAATAGCAAAAAAAAAAACATACAGATAGATTAAAACCCAAACAATTTTTTTAAAACAAATCTCCATTTGATTATAATAACCTTAATACAATAGGTACATTAAAGTACTCGAAATCAGCAATGTATTTTTTTTTACCAAATTATTACATTAGAAAGTTAATCATATCGATGATCTTATCAAAAGTACAACAGTGACATTTTAAATACATTCAAATTAATCTCTGATTTTAGATGCTAATCAGCCAATTCATCTAGGTTCATAATCAAATATATCCCAAACCTGTAATCAGACCAGCACAAACACAACATACCAAACAGGGCTTGGTATACTGAATCAAAAAGATCTCCAGTAAACTTGCATGTTAGATTTTATGACCAAACCATATTCATTTAATCCAAATAACAGATATAGTGAAAATACAATTTTCTTTTCACAATCAATTATAAAGCAAGTACATAATTTCCTACATGCAGATATGCAGAAATAAGCTCGTATAGAATATGACATGGTAATGATCCAGTAGTCCATGGGTGTCAACATAAGAATCTACATTTAGCCACTCGTAGAACTCACTATGTCAGGTGAAACCATAATGTTCTTATCTTTTTATATGATTCCCAACCCATGAAATTTTAAATATTACCACTTGATTAACTAACTATCATAAAATTT
The DNA here is from genome assembly GCA_028749045.1 of Cupressus sempervirens. Classification (NCBI taxonomy): domain Eukaryota; kingdom Viridiplantae; phylum Streptophyta; class Pinopsida; order Cupressales; family Cupressaceae; genus Cupressus; species Cupressus sempervirens. The sequence continues at coordinate 591,345,472 of CM053789.1, read as the reverse complement.
CCCATAAGGATCTAGACTAGTGTCAGAGGGCATCCGATAACATATTTCTATCACCACAAGTTACTCGCTTTATGACAGCCACCCAATCTAAAGGATCACACTTGCATAATCTAACATACACATAATTCTAGTTATACTAATTGGAAGAAAACATAGATTAATTTTCCAATTCCAACTAATACACTTGTTTTATTTGCTTCAATATAATAATTGAATCAGCAACATAAATATCATATGAAACCATATTTGTATCCTTTCATACACTTCACAACCCATATTACCAAAAACAACCTTGTCCCCTCAAAGTTTCACAAACAATCAAACTTTTCAAACTGCAATCAACTATATTCTAATTAGGTAATAAACAATTAACTTTCCAAAGATTCACAAAATAATCATTTCATTTAAAATACCAAAAATAAAACTATCCGCAAATGCTATTACTAACTAACATCAGAAAATGAAAACTAATCAATTTTCATTCCAAGACTAGTAATCACACTAGCCTCTTGATTATTAATATAAATTTAAATTCTAAAAATCTATTCATAAGGAAATATGTGTATGTTGATAAATATAAATCAATAGATATACATATATATATATACATGGTATACACACACACACACACACACATAATCACTTACCTATACCAACACATACATACATACATACATACATACATATATATATATCTTAAGCCTTATGAATTTACAGTCAAAAATTAAAATAAAATCATAATCATTTCCATTGTTAATTTTAAAATTTGCTGATACCAAAACTATAATTCCTATTTCAAATAAATCACCTTACCATTTAAATCTACAACACACAGTGCCCTAATATCAATTTTATTCATTTCTAAAAACTTGTTTGACAAAATACCTCTTTCCATTCTAAATGTCATCATAACTCTAAGTTACAAATATCGACAAATTTTTGTTTGCAGTTATCTATGATTACTAAACATCATACACAGTTAGGGCATCAACTAAATCTCCATGTTATTTCCAGCGTTTAAAATAAAACATGATAAATATAAGTTGACTACATAAAGGTCCAACCATATTTTAGAAATCAATTCTAACTATTTGGCCTAATGTCTATATTTCAGTTCACAAATATAGTTCATAATGAATACTGATTCAAACACACAATAGGCTATATAACATAAATTTTCCCAAACCCATGACTTAAAAAAAAAACATAAATGAATTCCACTTCCAATTTTATCGAGCCATAGACAAAATTACTCACCCCCATTTACACTTTTATGCCCTCGGATTATAGTCATGGATTCAAAGACTGCAAACCTGTGTTCATAGCCGAGTCACATACAACTTGAAATATAATGAAAACAGAGATATGAAAAACATAGTATTCTTTGAAACCCACATTAGCTACCAATGACATAGTTATGAAACATTATCCTTAGAACCTAATTACATAAAAACAATGAGATTATACAGCAATCAAGTTACTTCCCATGTAACCTTCTCATTCACTAAATGCTTTCTAAAACCAAAACTTAAAACAAAAGTATAATCATTGAAAGAATGTTTAATGACACTATAAAACTAAATGGCCATCTACAATTCCTAATGGCTATATAAAATACCAACCACAAAACAACCAAAAACCACATAGAAAGTGACTACCTTGAAAGGCTGAGAAACCCTCATTTATGTTTTGCGAGAAACATAAAATCACTGATTTCTAATCCATTCTAAACAACATTTAATTTCACTAACACCCATAATATAATTATATACTCATTGCAAACACAAGAACAGTGCATTTTTATTCACACACCCGATTCTGGATTTATAAAAAAATTTGATATGCAACATTCACAAATCTAAATGAAACATAATATTAATCATAAGATAGAGTTAAGGAAAAGCCCCCTACCTGTGAAAGTGTGGGAAGAAACACAACAAAGATGCCTAGAGAAACCCTCTGTTTCCAAATTCGTAGCCCAACCTTCAATCTCTCAAAATCTTACCACAGAGAACCAATGAAACCCTTTAAGAGATGATAATGAGCAAAATAAAACCACAAAATGACACAACCCCAAAGAAAAATGAAAACATGAACCTCTATAAGGTTGGGGAGAATCAAAAATTTCTAGCATGGTCATCAATTTCACATAGAAAATGCAGAGGAACCCATTCCACAGAACTTCCATGATCCCCAACAATGGCGGATAGAACTCAAAATCACCAAACCACAATGATAGATAAAAAAAAACAATTCAATGCTCATAATAAAAAACTTATCCCTAAAACTCAATTTCCTAGCCTCTTCCAACACATGGCGGTTGAAGTACAAAATACGACCTGCAAGAATTAATTGCATCTGTAATGCCACTTTTCTCCAAAACCCAAAACCCCTTGCCAAGTCCAGAATTATGCCGAGTATAGTTTAAGCATTGAAAACTTAGGTTAGGCATAAGTTTAGATTAAGACTTAGTTTAATTCAATTGATAGAAAGTCTAGGTATTAACTCTTTCTAACTTAGTTTTAGGTACTAACATTAACAGTAATATTTATATTAATATTAATATTGATATTAATATTAATCCTAATTAACATGAATATCATTACTAATCAATAAGTATACATACATGTATACATATAATTATAACCTGTATTAATATAAATACAAGCGCATAAATATACCATAATTGCATATACATACATACATACATACATACATACATACATACATATATATATATATACATATATATATATATATATATATACATATATATATATATATATACATATATATATATATATCAATGTTATAAATATACATACATATATATACTTCAAAATCGGCAACAACAGATTCCAAGATTCTAACACTATTTTAAAACCACTGTATGTATATATGTATATAAATCTGAAAGTATGAATCAATCAAAGGTATAACTGAAACCATACAAACATTGATTTTATTTTATTTTTTTAAATTTCATTCATGAATCAGGATTGATTTAGATAATAAGATTCTGAATATAACACAAAGCTGAAAACCTAAAACATCTGATCTGAGAATCAGATTTTGAGAAATATCTGAATTCTTCAAAGAGTTAACATAGTAATGCCAGAATAAAACTAATTTTAACAAGTACCAAACCATTAAAAAGAGTAAACTAATCACAGATTCCAAAGTGTCAGATGCAGACTGTCAGGGCCATGACATTAAACACTTTACAATTATAGAATGATATACTCATTCAAATTATGACACAAATAAAATATGAAACAATGGGGTCTGCATCTTTTATCAGACTCAACCTTGGGTTTCATAGATTATTCATAGGGTCGATTATCAATTCTTTGTTAGATTCTATGGTTAATAATCTTGCACACTCAATTCACACATTAGTAGTTTGATAACACCATATTCATATATTTAAATGAAATTTAAAAATTCCATTGATCAAAACATCAATCTTTCATTTAAATAACCTTTATCTCATTTTTCACACATAATTAATCATCACAAATTGCATAATTAAAGTATTAACTATCCAAAATCCTAAATTCATTTACTATAATACATCATCAATATGCATTCTTATAAAACATCAAATAACATGATTAAGCACTTTTAAAGTAAAGAATCAAAATGTCTCAACATATCAAGTCATAATGTGTCAAAATAAAATGTATCAGATGTGCTATGATGGATCGAGATGAGGCCTCACATTTGGACACTTGAGTTAATTGAAGACTTGAAGTAGATGATTGATGTAATGAATCCTTTGTTGTTGATGTCAATGGGGTAGAGAAGCATCCATGAAAAGAATCTCCTAAGTGTGAATGGGGAAGAGAATGGAAAAAAATCTCCTTAGTATTATGGGGGGGAGATTTCATAGAGAAGTACCATGTATGGGGGAGAAGATCCTCTAATAAAGGAAAGATTGATTTCAATGGGGAGTAACATTTAATAGGGGAGAAGCTAAGAGTTTTTTAGTTTGTGAACAACTAATTCCAATCTTAAGAGATGCAAAACAAATAATGTTCTAGAGGATTTCACATTTAATTGATGAAGAGGATTTGAAAAGAAGAGAATGGTAGCTATGGACAGAGTATTCTTGGAACTAAGATATTTTTCATCTATGTTACCATCAATGCCAAAGGGGAAGATTGTTAGCATAAATTCTCATGGTATTCATTTGGTGGAGTATCCTAAGCATTGGAGAGCATGTTGACATATTGCAATCATGACTATGTTTGTTGTTGAAGATATCATAATATGGTTTCTATAAATATTGGAAGACTACAAGACATATATCATGGTCATATGGATAGAGGTTTGATATTTAGGTCAAGTATAGTTTTTAAAGACATGTTCTACACTATGTCCTAATGATGAGGTTAAGTCTGCATGAAGTAAATTGAAGATGTATAGAAGATATGATTGATTTAAAAAAAGTGGTAAAAAGATAGAGTACTTGATAAGAAGTTTCTAATGATTAGATTATATACCCTAACATAGATAGAATTATGATGTGCAAAGTTATACAATGATATAGGATAGTCTGATGATGATGTCAACAAGTGTGCAATATTTAGAGTCATGTGTGTGAGAAGTTGTAAAGACTATGAGCTGATAGTGTTGTGTAATTATGAAATAATTAATTATCTTAATGTGGTCCTATTTGTAATCATTGAAAAATGGTCAGCTAGACAAGTAGCCCTATTCTTAGTATTTAGGCTAAATTAATTAATCATTTGCCTAAGCCAAATTGCTAAAAATCAATTAGTTTGATTATAACCTATAGTCTGACTATACTATCTTAAGTCCACTATTTTCTTAAAAGATCATGTCCCTTTTTAATTAAATATAAGACCCCATTCTTCTTACCCACTCAATGTGCACACATAAGTCCTTTTTCTATTTACAAATTAAAAGAGAAGACTTTTTCTCTCACATGCAAAGTCAACTCTTTTCTTATTGGTTGACTTGCTTGTGCACATGGATCATTCCCATTTTCAAAGTCCACCCTTGTTCATTCATCACTTGATCTTGATCTCTACCATCCTTACATCTTTAAAAGAAAAAGCTCTCCTCTTTTTAAAGGATCCACACTCTCCAGTATTGTTATCCTACAAGTTTATTTATTGAATCCTTGAGAGCTTTGTGGAGAACTTCTATTTTCTTGTCACATTCTATCATCCATGGAATTCTAGTTTAGATTCATGTAGTTTAGCTTTCATTTTGCAATAATCTAGCTCACATAGTAACTAGTTTGGATCTTGTAACATTCTTGTTCTTGTTTAATATAGTTTCATTTTGCATATTCATATTAGTTTAATCTATATTTGCATTGCATATTTGATGAACTCACTGTGGACACTTTCATTCTTGCTCTTGTCTCAAAGAATCTCCCATTACATGGTTTACTAGCAAGTAATGTTTCTCTATGACTTAGTTGAGAGCCCATTATGATTAAAACACACTTCTTGTACTCCATAAATATGGAGCTCTAAGCTAGAATTCAAGCATTCCAATTTCATGGAATCACTTGGAGAGAAGGGTTTAAAGTGTGACACTTTTTTAGTGTAGCCCATTATATGCTTAAAAAAAACTTCTTGCACTCCATAGATAGGGAGCTCTAAGTAGGTATTCAAGCATTCCATTCTCATGGAATCACTTGGATATAAGGGTTTAGAATGTGAAACTTTCTTAGTGTATATTCTTAGTGCGAAACTTTCTCATACAAACCCCTAAAATGTGCAAAAAAGGTCATAAATGCATCAAAAAATAAGAAAAGTTGATGACTTACCAGCACCTTGTAGTCAGGAAGTCAATTGTACAACTAGTTGCACTCAAAACAATGTTGGTGGGTTGAAATATGTGGTAACACCACTTTTCTCTCTCTAAAGCACTCTAAAGTTCTCAAAATCACAAAAGACAAAAGAATTGAAAATGACACTTAGACCCCTTATATAGCCTTCCAACCTCATTTTGACCCATGTTTCAAACTCCTCAAAATTCTGCAAAAAATGTACCCCTAGATAATTTTGACATCCTAGATCCATTTTGGGATCAAAATCAAAATTCTAGTTCATTTTGATAGTCAAAATTTCATTTCAAAATTCTACCTTCTTCTATGAAATTAGCTGACTTTTTGAGGTCTAATCTTTGAATCTTCTCTAGGGAATCTTCATTTCTCCATGTCTTCATCATTTCTACACTTCCTATCTACTTCGCTTCACATTTTCATGTCTATATTATCATTCTACTCAATTTGACCTAATTTTCGTATTTTATTCTTTGTGGTTTCTTTGGTCAAACTAGGGCACTCTATCACTATTTTATGGTCATTTTTTTATTCTAATCATATATCTATCATCTTGGACTTTTCTATATCTCAATTTTCTCATATCTAGCTTCTTTTTCATTCCTTCTATCTCATTTCAATTTGATCCCAAGGGGGCAAAAATACTATATCATCACTTGCTATAACTACCTATTTCTTAGGAGCATATGTTTGATCTTTTCATTTTCTCTTAATCTATCCACTTTTCTTGGTGTTTGCATTCTTCTTGAGTTCTAAAATCATCTATTTCCTAGTGTTTAGTACTACTACTATTAGGTTGTACATTTGTTATCTCTTTCTGCATTTCATTCTTAAGAATTAGACATCTCTGCCTATTGCTGCCTACTTGGCTTCTTTTTTTTTTGACGTAATGTATTCCTAGATTGATCACACATAGTAGAGACTAAAACTACTCCTTTTGGTTAGCATTATTCTTGATTTTTGAAATCATCTCTTTCCTACTATTCATTACTATCACTATTAGGTTGTACATTCAAGATTTGTTATCTATTTCTAGATTTCATTCTTTGGAATTAGACATCTCTATCTATTGTTGTCTACTTGGCTTATATTTTCTTTGACATAATGTGTTACTAGATCGATCACACATTATCAAAGAGGGGAAAATGTAATCACCTAAAAATGGTCATCTTAACTATTAGACCCCTTCTCAACATTTTGGGTAAATTAATTAATCATTTGCCTAAACAAATTGCTAAAAATCAATTAATTTGATTATAACCTAAATTTTGACTATACTATTATTATATTAAAAGAAATTTCCCTTTTAATTAAATAAAAGACCCCATTTTTCTAACCCACTCAATGTATACACATAAATTCCTTTTTCTATTTAAAAATTAAAAGAAAAGGTTGTTGAGATAATGGATGTTGCACACATTAAATAGTTTCATTATTTTATTTTATTATGTAATGTTGCACCTAGATGGACATGCAACATGTTAAGATTCTCATGGGATATACTTGATGAGTTGCATTGTAACATTGTGATAATATTTCATGTAATTATTTAATATTGCGAAAAAGAATTAAATTTTTGATATTAAATGTGGGGTCAATGGGTTATGTAGCACATGGTTTTTGTAGTACCACTTGGTAGTTTTGTGGGACTTGCAACTATATAAGCACCAGCCATAAGGGTAGTTATAGAGACAAGTGATAAGATAGAAGGAAAAAAGGAAAGAGTCGAGCAGGACCAGGCTTGATAGGTTAGCCATGTGAGCATTTGTGAAAGTTGGAAGCATGGCATGGGATGTGTGGATTCATGCTTTTTCACATAGATTTATTGGTAGTGGCTACGGCTTTGAAGGCTGTCATGGTTGTATTGAAATGGTATTTTTTGTTGAATAATACATGGTGATGGATGCTTTTGGAGGATAGATTTTTCCCTCAATGAGGGTTTACCAGGGTATATCTTGTGTCACATTTTTTTGTGCATTTTATCTATTCTCTTGCATGTTGATTTTAGTTGCATATTTATTTCAAATCTATTATGGGTTATGTGGAAATGGTTATATTCTTTGTTGCAAGTTTCCTTACAAGTGGTATCAGAGCTATGATTTTATTGTTGTAACCTTAGATTGAATCCATAGGAATGCATGAGAGGATAAAAGAAAGGGTAAGATATATGAGTTGCTTATTCTAGATTTGAGTGTTTTGGATTTGTTGTAATGATGGCATATTGGTAGATTTTGGGCATGTAAAATTGTTGGACAAAAGGATTTTTTGGATGTTTCATTTAAATGAGGATTTTAGGGGGTAGCTTTTTGAAATGACCTCCTAGGCAAAAATAGACCACATCATTGGATTTGGCTCAATGTTTCCATAAATTTTGATATATAATATGCCCTAGTATGCCATGTTCAAAGGAAATGAAAGAATTTTTAAGTTTCATCTCATGATGGTCGTCAAATTTAATCCCATCAAAAAAATTTGTCATAAAAAAAAATGCAATGAAAATGGTAAAAAGACTATCTTAGTAAAATGGCCATAAGATTCTCTCAGAATATTTAATTCCAGACTTCTTATAGGCATTGGAAAGCTAATTTAGAGAACTACACCTTGGTGTAGGTCTAATTTTGTGATTTGGACATTTTGTCAAGTTTTAAAAGCCTCAAAGTTAGATGTTGTTTATTTTGAGCATAGATTAAGGCATAACTTGAGCATATGAAGTTGGATTTTGGACTTCAAGTAGTCAATGGAAAGCCCTTGGAGATCTCTACACATTGGTTTGAATTTGGTGCAAGTTTGGCATGATTTATTTGGTGATATATTATTCTAAACAACTTATGGTATAGATTGACTATGGTAACATCGTGAGTTTATGACATTACATATTTTGGAGAATTAATATTTGATGTCATTGTATACATAGTTCATATTTTAGATAGCTCTCATGATGATATGGTTATCAATGTTTGGTTTGGATATGTATGATGAATTGTTGGGTCTACAAGTTGTGCAGTGTTGTAAGCAATTTATACTTATATGTTGCATTTATAGCTTGTTATGGATTGTCTTTGCCCATTAATCTTTCATTATTGATGCATATTTAGATTGGTGGCTTGGATTTGGGTTGTCTATGCCCTAAGTCATATTATTTAATTTAAAAAAAATCATGTAGAAGGGATGAGATGTTATTACCAGGTATAGTCATAGTGGAGGATTATGGTTGACTATTTTATACTGACAAGTTGGAAATATTGATAGTTAGATGCTCAATTCATGGATTTGATCATGCTACCATGGATTTGGCATGACATGATTAGATATATAGGTACATCCTTAATTTTCATTGGTTTGGATTTCTTATTCGGTTATGGTGGTATATCTTCTTGGTTGAGGATCATGGTCATTTGGTTTCTTTTGAGGAGCTCATGATGTGTGCTTTGAGTTCTTTGATGGTTTTTTTCACTGGTTGATTCTCATGGTTAAAGGATGGTCTTTTCATCATAATATCATGGATAGCTTAGGTACATGGTTTACTAGGATCTTGTGATAATGATGAGGTGACAATGCATGATTAGTTCCTGGTTTGGTTTGTATCTTCTTGGTTTGGAGATCTTGGTTTTACTTGGTACTGATACTTTGGTTGTGTGAGTATAGGCCTAGAGGATCTTCATGTAGGAGATGGATTTTATAATGCCATAGGTTACTTGGTACTACAATTAAGTGGGAGTTTTTTTAGCATTGATATATTTATTAAATGTTTGCAAATGTTGGAGGTTTTTCTTAGATCCTGTTGTTGTAGAAGTATCTTTGACATTTGCATGGTACACTTGTTATCTTCATAGAATATGAATATGGTTAGATATTGAGGACTCATAGGGTTTTAAGTTATCTTCATGGTGTGTGGAGATGGTTCTTTATGGTATGTGGAGATGGTTTTCTTCATGGTATATGGAGATGGTTACATCTTGAGGACTCACAAGGTTCTTGGTAAAGGTGTGGTTTATGCTTTCATTTGACATGTTATCCTTGGTGTGAGGATGGTTTCATTTTAATGTCATGGTATACTCTTAATACATGTTTAGAGTTTTGACATGTTATAGTATGTTCATATGGAGCATGTTATCTCTTTGGTTGAGATGGTTAGATCATGTTGTCATGTTTATGTTCCTGAGGTGATGGTTGAAACTTTGACATTGATCTTGGTTTAGTTTCTTGGTATTGAGTACATTGATTATAAGTTAGATACTTCATGATATTTCTATGTTTAATTTGGAGTTGGCATGAATTGATTGGTTACTTGTGCTCATGGGTACTTAGAGATGGTGGTGATGTTGATTTCTCTTGGATTAGAGAAGTATTTGTTGGGATAGTTATTTGGTTACAACATGAAGTCTAAGGGGCATTCACTGTATATGGACTTGAGAGGAGATTATTCTTAGATGATTCTTGGTTGGAGACTTGGATATCTTGATGAGCATTCTCATTCCCCACTCTTGGTCTACTCAGCAGTTTACTACATGAAATGTATAGCCCATTGTTTCTCTCAGATGCATTATGTTTATGCTTGTATTTCATGGATATGGATCTTGAGCTATGGTACATGAGTTAGTTCTAAAGGGTTCATTTGAGAGATGCTTTAGCATTGGTTATCTCCATTTTCATATGTTGTTATGCTGGTTGAGTTTGGGAGATGGTTTTATATTTGGCATATTCCTTGCATTAGGAATGGTTTATTAGTTCGATCTTCTTGTGGGAGGCTTACATCCATGATTAGTTATATGGTATGGTTTGGGTGTTGTTGAGGCTTCTTGGTTGGGGTTTTATGGAGGAGATCATACTTGCATAGTTTATGTCTAGAGGTATGTGTAGATGGACATGATACAAGTTATGATTTGCATGGTTTCTCTTTGGTCTTGGTTATCCTCCTAGATGTTTGGTTTTACTTACATTATATTTGAGATTGCTTAGAGATTGTGATCACTAGTTTGTGCTCATGTATTTCATGTGAGAGATGACATGGTTATTTCTTTATTTCTTTCCTCTATTGGTTGTGGAGAACTTGGGAGACTATTGAAGATTTTTTATGAGTTGTTCTCGCAAGTTATTGGTTTATGTGTTGTGGATGTCCTTGAGACTACATGGATTCAATTCTTTTGAGATGTTGTGATTGAATTGGTTATAAATTTGACATTATATTTTGTAGTGGGAGGTTCTTGGTATATATGAGGTAGATAATTCTCTTGAGGCTTGTGATTGAAGGTTATAGCTTAGATATTTTGATGATGTGAGATTCACTTGGTATACCTTTGGAGGTATGGATAATTGGATAGGTTTGACACTTGCTACGATTGCTATTTCAGCTATGGATATTTTGAAAATTATGGATACATGTGATTACCTTTGGATCAATTTCTTGTGCTTTTCATTATAGTTGCTACATGATTTTATGATCTTCTAATGCGACAGGTTGGGTGACTTTCTCTTTGGATGGTTTCTATGTATGTTCGATGGTAGTGGCATAATAAGAGGTGAGATCATTCATGTTTGAAATGTTTTATACTTTGATTTTGTTGCAGGTACTAGGATGGAGCACTTGGTGTAATTTGATCCATGATGTTGGATGTTCTATGAGGGATTTATGTGGCTACAGATTGACCCTATGCAATGGATACAACAAGTGGGAGATTGTTGAGATAATGGGTATTGCACACAGTGCATAGTTTTATTATTTTATCTTATTATGTAATGTTGCACCTAGATGGACATGCAACATGTAAATAATCCCATGGGATATATTTGATGAGTTGTATTATAATATTGTGATAATATTTTATTTAATTATTTAATATTGGGGAAAAAATTAAATTTTCAATATTAAATGTGGGGTCAATGGGTTAGATAGTGCATGGTTTATGTAATACCACTTGGTGGTTTTGTGGGACACACTACTATATAAGAAACCACAAGGGTAGTTGTAGAGACAATGATAAGACAAAAGGAAAAAGGCAAGAGTCAAGTAGGACAAGGCTTGATAGGTTAGCTAAGGGAGAATTTGTGAAGGTTGGAAGCATGGCATGGGATGTGTAGATTCATGCTTGTTCACATGGATTGCTTGGTAGTGGCTACAACTTTGAAGGCTTTTATGGTTGTATTGCAACAGTGTTTTTTACTAAATAATACATGGTGATGGATGCTTTTGGAGGTTGGGTTTTTCCCTCAATGAGGGTTTCCTAGAGTATATCTTGTGTCACATTTTTGTGGGTATGTTGTCTATTTTCTTGCATGTGGATTTTAATTGCATATTTATTTTAGATCTATTATTGGTTATGTGGAAATGGTTATATTCTTTGTTGCAAGTTTCCTTACAAAAGCTTTTTGTCTCACATGCAAGGTCAACTCTTTTCTTATTGGTTGACTTTCTTGTGCACATGGATCATTCCCATTTTCAAACTCCACCCTTGATCATTCATCCCTTGATCTTGATCTCTATCATTCTTATGTCTTTAAAAGAAAGAGCTCTCCCCTTTTCAATGGATCTACACTCTTGAGAGCTTTGTGGATAATTTCTATTTCCTTGTCTCATTCTATCATCGATGGCATTCTCATTTAAATTATTATAGTTTAGCTTTCATTTTGTGATAATCTAGCTGACATAGTAACTATTTTGGATCTTGTAACACTCTTGTTCTTGTTTAATATAGCTACATTTTGCATATTCATGTTAGTTTAATCCATATTTTCATTTCATATTTGAGGAAATCATTGTGGACATTTTCATTCTTTCTCTTGTCCCAAAGAACCTCCCATTGCATGGTTTACTATCAAGGAATGTGTCTATAAGGCTCAGTTGAGAGCCCATTCTATGCTTAAAATACACTTCTTGCACTCCACGGATAGGAAGCTCTAGGTTGGAATTCAAGAATTTTAATCTCATGGAATCACTTGGATAAAAGGGTTTAGACTGTGACACTATCTTAGTCTACACTATTATAATTAATTGGGAAAGCCTCAAACCTAACTCAATAAATTTTTTTGAGGACTTGTTATTAAGGAAAGTACTTTCCTTCTTTGAGAAGTGTGTGAAGTGTGTATTTTATTGGATAAGTGTGAAAAAGAGAAGAGTATTGGGTAAATGTGAGAAATTGATCCAATGGATTATTGGATGCGAAGTTGGTGATCTAGTATCAAGATTAGAAAGAGCAGAGCAATCTAGTTGATAGGAAAAAGGAAGAGGAAGTAAAATTATAGTTCATTTTTTTATTATTCAACAAGGAATAATACAAAAATCATTTGGATAGTGGGTTCATTTTTCTTTCCCCTGAAGCTATTTGGATAGTGGGTCCATCTACCTTCTACAACTCTTAACAAGGTTGGAATCTTCTAACAAGGATTCAAAGTCTCCTAACATAGACTGATATATAGTGAAGGTATTTCATAGACTCCTAACAAGTTCCATCCTATAACAAGAAATATTTATATTAATACATAATTTTGTGGGTACCATGCCCACTAGGGTTTTCCCTCTAATCAATATTTTCCCTTGTTAACATATTTGGTGTTATTGTGTATGAGTACCTTGTTATGGTTGCTGATTATATTTGTTATATGGTTGAGGATTAATAAGGTTAATAATTGTTGTAATATTTGGATAAGTTATTCACCCCCCATCTCTTAGTTATATTCATGAACTTTATATTCTAACAATCACATCCTAAAAAATGTGAAATATTTGTGTGCCCCCCCTAAAACTCATTTAGAACTAATCAAAATCAAAAATTCTTTTTTCTTTAAAGTGTGTATAATGGAGTCTAGTTTCTAAAAAACTATCTTTTTGCAAAATCCAATGAATGAGCCAAATTCTAACCCCTAAATACTACAATTTTGGTTTTTGAGAAGAAAAAAATGGACATAAATTCAAATATATTGTAGTTGAGAAGCTTAAAATAATCTAAAATCAAAATAAATTATATGGCTATATAGCTAACACAAAGATCTACAGTGTCATGAAACCTGATTTTATCAATATTCAACCACAAATAAACATGATGGAGAGAACACAATAAAAGTTATCTAATTGTTATATGTTTTATAGAAAACATGCCTCAAACCTATTCGAAGTCACCAAGCCTTTGGGTTGGATCTCCAAGGGAAATCCAAGTCTTGGGCTTGGTAAATCATTAAAAACAACACTCATGTAATAGCACTAGAATTCTATAGTGCAAGTGTCCTAGCTATAAAGATATAATGGTTTTCAAATAGCATGAGTGCTATAGTTTGTACTTCAACAACAATAAATGAAGACTAGAAAACCCTTTCAAATAGGGCACATTCATATTAATTTGAGTATTGTGATAATATACATAAAATATAACATTTAAGTATACATAAAATATAAAATATACATTAAACTATTAAATTTAGGGCACACTCATGGCAATTTGATATCTCTCTCACTCTCACTATCTTCCCCTCTCCTCCCCCTTTGTCCTTGACATATTATATGATAAAATGGTTCAAAAGTGACCACAAGATATCTTATGACCCATTTAGAGTATAATATGTGTTAAGAGGACCTTGGGTCCCTTAAAATTAATGTTATTCAATTAAATGGGTCAAAAGAGTTCATATGGTAGCCTATGACCATATTTGACCCATCTGACCCATTGCATATTTGTTAAGGGGTCTCTTGGCCCCTCAAGACACACATTATGTAATTGAATGTGCTAGAAAGGGTTATAGAGTACTCTATGACCATTTTTTGCCCATTGTAACATTAAGATGTGTGTTAAGGGGTCCTTAAACCCTTTTGAACACACATTATGTGATTAAATGGGTCAAAAGAGGACATAGGGTACCCTATGATGCCTTTTGACCTATTTGAAAAATTATATATGTATTAAGAGGTCCTTAGACACCTTAAGAAAAATATTATATGATCAAATGGATTAAATGGGTGATAGAGTATCCTAAGACCTTTTTTGACCTAGTCAAACCATTATAAGTGTGTTAAGAGGTCCTTATGTCCCCTTTTAACCCATCTAATCATATTATATATTCTAATGGATCCTCAAACCTTTTTAGACACACACTATGTTATCCAATGGGTCAAAATGTGTTATAGGGTACCCTATGACCATTTTGAGTGATTTGAAATACTAAATGACTATTAAGGGCTCTGATGACCTCTTAAGACACACATTATGCAATTTAATGGGTCAAAAGCTATCCTATAACCCCTTTTGACCTATTCAAACCATTATATGTGTTATAAGGAGGTCCTTAGATCCCTTAAGAAATATGCTATGTAATCAAATAAGTTAAAATGGATCATAGGGTACCCTATCATCCCTTTTGACACATTTGAAGCATTATATATGTACTTAGGGGTCCTTATGTCATTAAGACATACATTATGCAGTTGAATGGGTCAAAATAGTTCATAGAGTACCCTACAAAACCTTTTGATCTATTTGAATTATTGTATGTCTACTAAGGGGTCCTTAAATCCCTTAAGACACACATTGTGTGATCAAATAAGCCAAAAGGGCTTAGAGGGTATCTTATGGGACCTTTTCACCCATTTGAACCATTATATGTGTACTAAGAGGAAATCAAACCCCTTAAGATACATATTATATGATCGAATGAGTCAAAAGGGGTGATAGGGTACCTAAAGACACCATTTGATCTATTCAAACTACTACATTTGTTATGTTATACCTTAGACCCCTTAGGACACTCATTATATAATTGGATGGGTTAAAAGAGGCTATAGAAAACACTGTGAACCTTTTTGACCCATTCAATCACATTGTATGTGCTAAGGTGTTGTGGGCTCACTTAAGAGACACATTATATGATCTAATGGGCTAGAATGGGTCATAAGGTAACTTATGACTTCTTTTAACCCATCTAAATGATTATATATATCTTAAGGGTTCTTTGGACACCTTAAGACATATTATGCTTTTGAATGGGTTAAATGGGGTCATAAGATATCCTATGATTCCTTTTAACCTTTTTTTGAACAATTATGTGTTTACTAATGCATTCCTAAACACTATAAGACACACATTATACTATCAAGTGGGTCAAAATTGGTTATAGGGTACCCTATGATCTCTTTTGACCAATTAGATCCATTATATGTGTGTTAAGGGGTTTAAGAACCCCCTAAGACATGAATTATGTTATCAAATAGGTTAAAAGTTGTGATAGGGTACCCTATGACACCTTTTGACCCATTCAATCATATTATGTGTGCTAAGAGATCCTCAAACCCCTTATGATACACATTATGTGATCATGTAGTGCCTCTCATGTTTGTAGTTTGAACCTTGTTATATTTTGATTCAAGAGATATTTTATACTCATGAAATGATCTTTTGAAATGACCTAAGGTTTATATGTTGTACTTTGATTTTAGTATCATAGATGCTTTACTGCTATGCTATTCAGTTTATCATATTTTCATGTTGATGCCATTTTGAGATGACAATAGGTCTATGATGATATCTAGTTATCTAGTATTTTGAAAATATCTTTGATTTTGTTATGTGATGGATTTGATGCTATGGATATTTACTTATTCTTGCTTCATTATGTTTTATGTGAATGTGAGTGTTGTAAATGGATTATTTCAGTATAGTTGAATAAATGGTTAAATTAGTTATTTAATGCATTTATTGCTATGACCATGTTATTATATGCAATTGCACTTGATCATGTGTTTTAGTGTGTAGGATTCATATCCCTAGTAGTGGCACCTAGAGATAGTGATTCAATGGTTCATATTTGACCAATGTCATCCCTGTATGGTTGACGTATCATTATTTTAATTATTCAATTAAACCTTTTTTTGATTATTAAATTTGAACTCCTTTGCATTATGTGACTAGACTTGTGAGTGTGTTAGTGCATTTAGAGGTTTGTATTGTCATCAAAGTTGTTAAGGGAATTCTTGTGATTTTCCATTTTTAGGCTTTGCATTTTGTTGAATTTAATTTCTGGTAGCTTTGTCATAGATGAATTCCTATTTCTAGGAATAGGCTATTTTCATTTGGGTCGATTTAGAGTCTAGCTAGTCCAACTGGTTATTTTCCCTAATCAATTGTTCATTTGAAAAGTAAATAAGTATGGAAAGAGGAATTTAATTCCTCTCTTCTCACTTTTGTAATTTCAAAATTTGAGAGCTTTTCCTAATATCCTTTTCTAGAGGGTTGATTTTCTATTCATTGTGAGAGCTACAAGCATGGGATCATCATAAGGATCGACTCATTAGATCCAACTTGAGGAGACCTTGATTTATCGTATTTTTGGGTGATTTATTTTACCAGGTTGTTTTCTATTTTAGCCCTTTTGGCTGTCGGGTAGGGCTCTCCTATTTTCTTATTTCATCTCAAATTTTGTATCTATTTTTGGTAGTTATTTGATTGAAGGTTGAGAACTAGTGTTCCCCTCCATTTCTATTTGTCGGTTATGTCCAGTTGGTCTGGTATGAATATTTTTCCCATTTTTTGGGATGAGGGTTTGGGGTTTCACACTATTATATTGGGCATTTTTTCATACAGTGTCCAAACCCAAATTTTATTAGATTTTCATGGCTTTTGTGCCCAAATACCAAATTGTTTTATTTTTTATGTTTTCAAGTTTTGGGATTTTTACCTTGATTTGCATGTTACCCAATTTTCTTGGGTTTTTCAAGCATGATATTGATCATGGACTTGGATCATCCATAGGATGTTATCTAGATCATGGTTGCACTTTATATTTTGCATTAGGATGTGTTCTACATCTATCCTCCCATGTTATTATTTAGTTGAGTGTAATTTCTACTTGTGTTCTCATCTAGCCCTTTTGTTTGATCTTCATGATGGTGGTGCACCACACACAAACACATGCACATGTATTTGTCAAGTGACTTATGAGGCCTGATCTCCCATTTTTATTTCAATGGAGTTATGTTAATTTGGGGTTGGGTTGGGAATATGCATGCCTATGGGAACTCATCGTGTGATGATTATGGGTATGTAGGGTAAAGTTGGTGTATGGGCTCCTAACGCAACCATGGTGTCCTAGCCTAGGTTGGCATTAGGGAGCCTCTAATAAGTGATAACTTAATAAATTGTTAGATTATTAAATAAGGCAAAACTACTAAAGTTTTCCTCCCAAGGGTGGTGTCGAGGGGAGTGGTCAATGATACATAGTCCTTGCAATTAAGCTACAAATGCAACATGTCACTCTCCTAAGGGAATACCAAGGGGAATAATTTGTTAGCATGTTACCAACTCTCCATCAAGAGTCCCTCCATAGTTACCCATAGAGAGTCTGAATAGGACCTATTGTATTTACATTGTTTTATGGTCTTGGTCTCAATTTCATTACTATTTAGAATGAGTATTAGCCATGAATTTTTGCTTTGGTATGTTTCTGGTTGGATTGTTATCTCCATCAGCATGGTGGGAATGGACCTATGGGTTCCACATAGTTGGGTGGCATAGCTACCTTTACCACTACTAGAGACTAGCATATAGAGATGGTCCTTTACTCTAGTATGTGTATTGCTTATGTTTCACTTGGTACTTCAGGTACTAGAGTATGTTATCTTGTGAGTTATTCTTTCATTGGAATGCTTGGATATCATCTTAGATGATGTTAGTTTAATTAATGCATTCCTGTATTATGATATTTAGCATATGTTAGATGATGAGTTTGATTTGTGGGATTATCTTATGCTTTACTTCTAGCATGTTCGATTTCCTTATTCTTATATTGTAGCACATTTTAGTAGTGATGTCCTCATAAGATAGATCTGACAATCTGGTTGGTAGTGTACACTCGAAAGTGTCCCACTCTAAACCATTCTATCCAAACGATTCCATGAGTTGGAATGCTTGGATGCCGGCTTAGAGCTCCCTATCCACAGAGTGCAAGAGAGTGTATTTCAAATTCAAAGGCTCTCAGATGAGCCTTAGAGATACTCTTCTTGCTAGTAAACCATGCAATGGGAGGTTCCAAAGACAAAATGCAAGAATGCAAATGTCCCAAGGAGTTCCTCAAGAATGCAATGCAAATGAAGATTAAGCTAGAATGAGAATGTCAAATGCAGCTATGCTAAAACATGTATGAGAGTGTTACAATACCATTATTAAGCTATGTGAGATTAAGCTACATGTAAAAATGAAAGCTAAGCTAAGATAGAATGTCATGATGCCATGGATGAGAGAATGTAGACAAGAAATAGAAGTTCTCCACAAAGCTCCAAAGAAACCTGTTAGAAAACCTGCAGCATAACAATATTCAAAAATATGGATTGGATTGAGGGGGAAAGCTCTCTCCCTTTTAAAGATGTATGGACGGTAGAGATCAAGATGAAGATGGTGGATGATCAACGGTGGAATTTGAAAAGAGGAGTGATCCATGTGCACACACAAATCAACCAATAGAATATAAGTTGACTTGTCATATAAGACAAAAGTCACAAAGCCTTTTCTTTTAATTACAAAATAGAAAAAAGACTTTATGTGTGCACCTTAAGTGGGTTAGAAGAATGGGGTATTTTATTTAATTAAAAGGGGACATGTTCTTTTAATCAAATAATGAACTTAGGATAGCATAGTCAAACTATAGGTTATAATCAAATAAATTGATTATTAGCAATTTGGTCTAGGTAAATGATTAAACTAATTTAGCCAAAATGCTGAGAAGGGGGCTAATAGTCTAGATGACCATTTTTAGGTGATTACATTTGCCCCTCTTTGACTAATGCGTGATCGATTTGGGAACACATTATGTCAAAGAAAATCGAAGCCAAGTAGGCGATGATAGATATAGATGTCTAATTTCGAAGAGTGAAATGCAGAAATAGATAGCAAGTCCTGAATGCACAGCCTGATAGCAGTAGTACTGAACACTAGGAAGAGATGATGTTAGAATTCAAGAAGAATACTAACACTTAGAAAAGCAGATAGAGTGAGAGCAAGTGAGAAGATCAAACAAATGCTCCTAAGAAATAGATAGCTGTAACAATCAGCAATAGAGTATTTCTGCCCCCTCGGGATCGAAATCGAAATGAGGTAAGAGGAAGTAGAAACTAGCTAGACATGAGAAAATTGAGATATAGCAATGTCCAAGATGACAGATAGATGATTAGAACCCAAGAATGACTATATAAAAAAATTGATAAAATGCCCCAGTTTGACTAGAGTTGACCTTGAAGGATATAGCATAAAAATAAGGTCGAAATGAGTAGAAAGGTGATTTTAGACATGAAATAGTGAATTTAAGTAGATATGAAGTATGGAAATGATGAAGACATGAAGAAATGAAGATGCCCCAGTGATGATTCAGAGATTAGACCTCAAAAGGTCAGCTAACTGCTCAGAAGAAAGTAGAATTTTAAAAGACAATTTTGACCATCAAGATGAACTCGAATTTGGATTTCGATCCCGAAAATGAATCTAGGACGTCAAAATTATTTAAGAGGTCAAAACTTTATATAATGTGATGATAAGATAGAAAAGAGATTAAATGAAAGATTAAGAAGGTGAAAAGACATGAACAAGAAGAAAGTAAAGAAATATATGAAAGGAGTTAGCTGATATGTCCACAGAAAGATGAAGAGAGAGCTCTCCCCATATGCAAGAATGCAAGACTAAGCTAGAAAATGAACCTAAAATGCAAGCTAACATGCAAAGTGGTTTACCAGCAAGAAGTGCATAACATTTAGACTCTTAATTTCATCATTGAGCATTTATTAGGGACATCATGAGATCATACAACCATCACTAGTATAACTATGAGGATATGAATATGATCGATATTAGATAGGTATGTGGAAATCCAATCTAAGCATCAGAGACATGTAAGTCAAGATAACTACACGATTAGATTCCCTAAGTTTAATTTAGCAAGATTACACTTGTATCAAGGCATAAGCGCCAGGATAAACCCTGAGTGCGGTCTTGCAAAATAGTCAAGGATGATACATTTATAAGTCAAAGTGTTGAATAGGACAAGCATGAATGCTTACAACACTATAGACAAACAAAAGTATACCCACAAGCAAAAATCAAAAAAATATGTCCCATGCCCCCAGTCTTCTAGTCAATGACATCCTTGAAAGACTATTAGGGAGGGAACACCTAGCAAAGAAATCATCATAGACAGCACACAAAGTAGATAAAGATCAACATAGCTCAGTCATTTAAGTGTTAAAGTGTGTGTGTGCAAGTCACTTGGCCATTTCTTCAAGACTTGATTCTGATAGTGAGAAATATTGCAACATCGGAGACTGTAGGTAAACTATCTGAAAAGTGTTGAAAAACACTTGATGTCAAGGTGGGGGAAGTGTTGAGAAACACTATTTTGTGAGTTGTCAAAGAAACCCTAATGCACAAGAATACCTCAATAGGCTAAGTAGCTATGCCCCCAAGATGAGGACAAGAAATAATTCCAAGCCAGGAAATGTGTAGTGAAGAGGATGATTGAGTTTGATAGACATAGGTGCAAGGGTTTCAAGTAGTGCCTCTTTCCAGGTTTTCACCACTTGACAGATTTTTTTCAGGACTTTTTTCAATTTTTTGTATTTTTGTATTTTTGATTTTTTTGGGTGATACATCAAAGTGAGGTTTTCACTAAGATGATCATTTTTTCAGGACATTTTCTGATTTTTAGGATTTTTTCAAGATCATATATGGATTTTTTGGATTTTTTAGAAGGTTTAGAGATCACTAGTTCTCAAGCAAGATCACATCATTTTCTCCCAATGTCTAGCAAGGTATAGGACATGATGGAGAAACAAGTCGATGGATAAGCAAAGATGCATGAAAAAGGAGTATGAAGCAAGTGAAAGTGATCCTCAAGGACTAACTCCTCAAGAGTACCCAAGCTAGGGAAAGAGGTGAAATAGTCATATGCAGCATATTTTGGATAAGCAATGGAAGTAATGAGAAAGACAGCATGTAGGATAAGCAATGAAGCCAACAAGTGAGATAGCATGAAGTGTATAGTCCAAAAGAGTAGCCATGTCAAGAGACCTATGAGAACCATGTTTCATTTATTATGATCAAGACCAAGGGGTCAACTAGATAGTATAGCAATGGGATAGAGCAATAAGGCTCAAGATAGAGGCTATGAGTGAATGAGAGAGCACAATAGAAAATCTGATGGATAAGATAGCCAATATGCAAAGATAGCTCAACATTGTCAAGATCAAAGAGAGAAGAGGGGATAGATGGATGATGGAAGAATTACGCATGATGCCTGTTTGCCAGGTTTTCATCATGGTACTTATCCAACGTGCCACAAGAAGTAGTTTTCACCATAGGATAAATTTATTTCTCTTTACTTTTGCTACCAAAGTGCCACAAGATGTGGTTTTCACCAAGGCACATTTTCATTTTTTTTTCATTTTTTCTATTTTTTCTTCTTTTTTTTTTTTTTGAATTTTTAGAAAGAGCTCAAGTTTTGTCAATTTAGATAGTGCTCTTATAGGAAAGATAACCCATGATAAGCCAAGACCATAGAAAGGTATGCTCAAAGATGTTGATAGGGTGATGAAAGGGAAATGGTAGTAGGAAGAATATATGGAGGATAATAGTTCATGTATAGAAAGTAAGTGTAAGCTTTAGAGGATTTCATGAGGGTAGTTGAAATATTGGACAAGATCAACATTGACACACACCTTGAAGGGTATTGGAATGATGGAGGAATCATGGATGAAATAGCTTGAGATTTAGATTTATGAGGTGGTAGAAAAGATTTGGAAAAAAGTGGAGTGGAAGGCTTTAGAATATTTTTAGGAAGATTTTTAGAAGAAGATGGAATGGAAACCTTTGGAAGCTTGAATGTCAACTTTGAAGTATTTTCAATGTTCAAGTCTTTTAAAAGAGACTTGGGAATCCATATAGCTTTAGATTTTCCTTTGGATAATTCAAAACACATTTCTTCAATAATGGGTTTAGGAACCCATATTTTCTTTGGTTTAGCTCTTTGAGTAGTGGACTTTTGCGATCTCTTTTGTGCATTCTCCTTCTTAGCATTCACATGTCGATTAGATGGGACATAGTGATCTTTCTTTTTCAATGGATTCTTATGTTTATTCTCACTTCCAAAGGACTTGGGATTTGTGGATGAATAAAGATGATATGACTGGTTTAGATGTATAGATGGGTGAAAAGTCATCAAGGATGAGTGTCTTTGTTGATCTTGAGGTATTATAGGAGAGCTAGGGAATGAGCTAGGAGTGAATGTAGGAGATGGAGGAACATAAGGCCCCAATATGGATGGAAGGTTTGAAGACTTTAGCTTTGATGGATAAGGACCAAGGATAGATTTAGAAGATGCAAAGGGATAGTGGGAAGGGATATCAACATCTTTAGAGTGAGAAATGTGGTCAAAGCCATCAATAGACTCATGAGTAGCTTTGACAGGAGCAACATTTTTAATAGGAGCACTTGAAGCTTGAGTAAAATTTTGAAGTGGATGCGGAGAAGTAGAACATGAGGGGATGCTTTGATCTTGACAAGTAGCTTTGGATAGCATATGAAGAGAACTTTTCTCATAATTTTCAGCAAGCTCAAGGGAAACGGTGGAAGTGGTGTCTTCATCATATTTAGGAGGTAGATAAGACATAGGATATGGAGGGGGGAAATCTTGAAAGAGATGAAAGGGTGCTTGATCTTGATCTTTCTTGGCATTTATAGCTTTTTCTTTTTTAGAGTCCTCTTGACATGGAGCCACTTCTAAGGACAAGGGAGAATGAAGAGTGAATGGAGTAGTGCTTGGATTAGGCATAGTAGTGCATGAAGGTTGAGGATGTTTAGGATTAGTAGCATGGAAAAGGTTTGCAGCCAAGTGAAGGTTAGCTTGAGTTTCTTTTAGAGGTAGCCCTTGAGGATACACATAGTCAATGTGGAAAGCATTAGGTTCCTTATTTGATAGAGGCATGTTGGAAAGCTTTGAAGTGTTGGGAGATGCACGAGTATTGGAAGAAGTGGAAGATGTAATAGAGCTGCTACTAGACATAGGTTCATTAATGTAATCTTGCTCAAGAAAAGTATCCTCAACACATGAGTCACTAGAGGTTCCAAGATCAACAATCTCATCATTAATGAGATCTTGGATTTTATGTTTCAGCTCTATACAATCAGAAGTAGCATGGTCATTAGATCGATGATAGGCACAATAGGTATCCAAGAATGGATTTCCATAGGAGCTAGACTTAGGCAACATGATGAGCTTGGTGCCAAGAAGTGTTCTCAAAATGTCATCATAAGAATTCCCCAAAGGAGTAAAATTTCTCTCAAAAGTATGTCTAGAGTCCTTTTGTTGTTTCTCAAGTGAATAGAATGCATTCATGTCTTCATCATTATCTTGGTCAAAGATAGGTCCATCATGAAATTTTAGCATAGGCTTAAAGGAGGTATCACTTGCTTGTTCTCTAAAGAGGTCTTTAGATCTAGAAGATGAAGACATTTGATGTCTTGAAGTAGAGCATGTATACCTAGAAGAAGAGGATGACCTCAAAGAAGGTGACTCACATGCATGTAAAGACCTTAAGGAAGATTCATGTAATGATGCAATCTTCTCCTCTAACCTTTTCTCAAGTTTAGACTTCATTTTTATCATGCGCTTAGAGAGATGAAGGTAAGAAATATCATTTGTCTCTTCTAGTTCTTTGTATTGCACATATAGATCTTGAAATTCTTTAGTGACATGGAGGATATCATGATCATCTAGATTTGGTTGAGGTTTGGTAGCACAAGATTTGAATTCCATAGTGGTAGATGCAAAGCCAAGCATAAAAGAGCCTAGAAGATAACTTGATGTTGAAACTATAGGAGGTAGAGTGTTTACTTGCCAAGATAGTAGAGAGAGATTAAAGTGACTTGTCAAACAATATGTCCAAGAAACTTACGACATGAATGACTCAAGTCAATAGCTAGGCAAGATGCCCAAATAGCCAAATAGATAGAGCAAGTGGGTGACAAGTGAACAACTTTCCCAACCCAAGAGTGTTGTCAAGAAATCAAGGTAACCATTTTAGCAAAAGGATAACTAGCAAGCATGCATAGACCATGAAGACAAAAAGACCAAGAGCACTAAGACCAAAGAGCCACTTTAAGTATGTTCAAGAACTAGAGACATAGAAAGTAAAATTCAAATTATGAGACTCCTCTTAGCAAGCAACACAAGAAAAATGTTAAGACTTGATGCTTTGACTTGGTTGACAAAGTTTGACAATAGTTGATAGCATAGCAAGTTTGATGTTCAAAAGCAATTTCTTTCCAAGCAAGATAGTGACACATGGAGTAGTCTTCAAACAATCAAGCAAGGGACAAAGCAACCTTGCATGATACAAGCATATGTGAGGTCTTAAAAGAAAGCCGTATAAGTATCATCATGTGTATGTTCAAAAGATTTTCACAGGTCTAGCACATTCGAGAATACATCAAGTAATATCTACCTAGAAGTCATGGTTCATTACTCAACAACTTGGCCCACACTTGATGCTCCTTTGCCTCACACCAAGTGGTTGCCCACAAGAGATATTGGCTTTGTCATGAAAATGCCATAAGCATAACCAAGGGAACACATATGGTGAGTGTAAATCTTGGGGTGATCCGGGTAGTCCACTAGGATCAATCCTTGCACCAAGAAGTTGAGCGGCTAAAAAAGGGTAGTTACTAACTTAAGGTGTTTAAATAGGGCTTCCGTTCATAGTGTTCCTCTTGCTCCCAATTACGGGACACCTCACCTTGCGATGAGTAACCGATCTCGCGATCACAAGAGTACCTTAAGCATTCTTGCCTAGTGATCTCCCTATGGTCGAAATCCCATAAGCGATCACACTAGGCGAAGATAAACACTACGTCTACCAAGGTTTTGTGTCCTCGATAGCCTTGAGTTTATAGTGGGTTGGAAGAGCCGGGTAATTTGCTTGTCCCCACTTGGGTCGTTCCTCTCAGGTTGTCCGAGAGCAGGCCCTCTAAAGGATCTTAACTACACAAAGTGGATCAACTTTTGAAAGTCAAGATTTCTGGTTCACCACAAGGGTGAAGAGCATACTCTCCTATTCCAATCGTTTTTTCCCAAACACACCAAGAAGATTCAATTACCCCTTGCTTTTGAAACCAAATGGCAAGTCAAGATTTCTGATTCACCACAAGGGTGAAGAGCATACTCTCCTATTACCAAAAGACTCCAATCACAAGTTTTATGTGCCTATAAAAAATGAACAATTAGTCAATGCCACACATGAAAACAAAAAAGCAAGAAATTTTGGGTTTTTATGCTTTGGGCAGCCCTGCAAACAATGTTAGTATCCCTTGTGCATTTGAAGCTTTGACATGCGTTCTTTTTATGCAATGTTTCAGAATTTTTTTTTTTTTCATAAGGATGTCAACCTGTAATCACAACTTGTTAGCACCAAAAGTTAGTGTGAAATAACATAAACATCTACAATAAAAAGTGGTGAGTTTCCTAAAAAATCCAATTTATCTTCCAACCAAGTACATGCAAAGAAAGTGCAAGTTAATCACAAATGCTCTCATTTTTACTCTTTGGTTTTGACCTAGTCAACAAGATTGGACTTGTTTATTATGATTTTGTATCCAAAAATGAAAATGAAAAGAAGAGACCCTTGTTAAAAATCAGAGAGCTTTCCAAAAATGCAAGAAATTTTAAAAAATCTCTTCATTTACACTCTAGAGATCAATTTTGTCAAAACAGACCAAATTTATCAAATCGAATTTTTGATCCTTAATACGACCTCAAAATTCAAAACACAAAGAAAGAACCCCCATTAGAATTGAAAACTCTTTCTGAAAATGTAAGCTTTTTTGAAAAATTCGCTGATTTGCGATCAGGAACAACTTTTTATGAAAAAAAAAGAAAAAGTCATAACTCCGAAAAATCACGTTAAAATGTTCTGAAAATAGGACTAAAACATTTTGAGCACATACCCAACCTGCAAAAAAAATTTCAGAACCAAACTCTAAGCGGTTTAAAAGATATGATCAAATCTTTAAACCAACTAAGTTTTTGGCCTTCAAACCAATTTACTTATGGGTTGGCCTTAAAACCAAAATGATAATTCTACAAAAGCATTTGATTAGATCCAATATGCTGCTGTAAAAAACCAAAGATAAAAAATGAAAGCAAATGGAGCTAGAACTTGATTCAAGCCCCACGGTGGGCGCCAAAAATGTACACTCGAAAGTGTCCCACTCTAAACCATTCTATCCAAACGATTCCATGAGTTGGAATGCTTGGATGCCGGCTTAGAGCTCCCTATCCACAGAGTGCAAGAGAGTGTATTTCAAATTCAAAGGCTCTCAGATGAGCCTTAGAGATACTCTTCTTGCTAGTAAACCATGCAATGGGAGGTTCCAAAGACAAAATGCAAGAATGCAAATGTCCCAAGGAGTTCCTCAAGAATGCAATGCAAATGAAGATTAAGCTAGAATGAGAATGTCAAATGCAGCTATGCTAAAACATGTATGAGAGTGTTACAATACCATTATTAAGCTATGTGAGATTAAGCTACATGTAAAAATGAAAGCTAAGCTAAGATAGAATGTCATGATGCCATGGATGAGAGAATGTAGACAAGAAATAGAAGTTCTCCACAAAGCTCCAAAGAAACCTGTTAGAAAACCTGCAGCATAACAATATTCAAAAATATGGATTGGATTGAGGGGGAAAGCTCTCTCCCTTTTAAAGATGTATGGACGGTAGAGATCAAGATGAAGATGGTGGATGATCAACGGTGGAATTTGAAAAGAGGAGTGATCCATGTGCACACACAAATCAACCAATAGAATATAAGTTGACTTGTCATATAAGACAAAAGTCACAAAGCCTTTTCTTTTAATTACAAAATAGAAAAAAGACTTTATGTGTGCACCTTAAGTGGGTTAGAAGAATGGGGTATTTTATTTAATTAAAAGGGGACATGTTCTTTTAATCAAATAATGAACTTAGGATAGCATAGTCAAACTATAGGTTATAATCAAATAAATTGATTATTAGCAATTTGGTCTAGGTAAATGATTAAACTAATTTAGCCAAAATGCTGAGAAGGGGGCTAATAGTCTAGATGACCATTTTTAGGTGATTACAGGTAGTTTGGGATGTTATGCATAGGGGATAGCTAGGACCTTCAAGGTTTCATGATTCTATTATGGTTGGGAGGAATTGCATACTTAGTTTGGTTGTTTAGTTCATTATGATGTTGTTTTAGTACATTGTGATGTTGCTTTCAATTCTTTCCCTTCACTACTATGCTAGATGGTTAGATGTAGTTCCATCTAGTAGTTATTGTTTCAATTGTCTATGTCTTGATTGTAGATCTAGTACTCCCTGATGTGGAGGTTTTAACTTCTTGTTTTATCCCCTTGTTTTCCTTGGTGCATTTATTTCTTTTCCTAGGAGACCATGCATTAGCATTTGGCGATACTTTAAAGTATCACACACCCATACAAACTTTGACATGAAATACTGGAAAGTATCACGCACCCTTAGGAGAAAAGTCATATGATACTTGTAATTTATTGTACACCTTCAGGAGAAGTGTCACCCAAACCTTTAAAGTATGACACTCTTTCATTAGAAAGGTTTAATGATACTGGAAATTATCATGTAGTGCTAAATTAAAATATTGCACGAGTTTTGGAAAAACCTATCCAAGAAAATAGCAGGAACTTTTTGGTTTGACCAAAAGTTTTTTTGAGGTATTCTAGATACCCTTCATGGTGTTCTTGAATACCTTGGAATTTCATTTTGAATTAAATATGTTTTGGGATTTGAAATCTATTGTGTCCTCCCATGGTTAGTCATTTTGGTCATTAGTGGCATTTGAAGATTTTTTGGTGTTTAGATGTTTATTTAGTCTTCCATTGTGATATTTTTGATCCTTGTATGTTTTATGTTGTGTGCATCCATAATTTAAAAAAAAAATATATCTTGGCTTATATTTATCCTTATTCCAAGGATCTCCGAGTGGGGCATTACATCTAGTATCAGAGCCCATGTTGGAACATTAGGATCTCTAAGTTATGCTTCCACTATGTTTGTGTTTCTATTTTTATTTCTATTATATGTTTGATATGGTGACATATTTTTGGTTCATTCTTGTGTCTCTTATGTTTGTGATGTGTGTTTTTGATGCTTATCTTGTGACTCCTTAGTGATGCCTCATACATGTAGACCTAGTGGTCAAGGTAGTAACTAAAAAAATGATCATGAAGATGGATGTTAGGATTGGGGGGGAGAATAGGGTAATAATTACTAGAATGGAATTGGGGTATTGATGCTAGTGCTTCAAGAATATCTTGCACAGTTGGGCCCTCATGTAGAGGAACACCAACAAGATCATAATCAAGAAGAGGGATCTCATCATGGGGATTCCCATCAACTAGAGCATAGAAAGGACAAGCATGAATGATTATCTTATCAAATACCACCTAGTGGTAGAAGGAACCAATGGAGAGGTCATGGTCATCATTAAAATGATGAGTTCACTTAGGTGGAAATGATGCAGGAACTTAAGAGGTCCAAACCACCGCTATTTGATGGCTAGGGGACAGGACTCAAGGCTAAGACCTAGTTACTAGATATGGGGCATTATTTCTCCTTACTACCTTATAGGAGAAACATGAAGGCCCATTGTGCTATCATGAAATTAAGAGAACATGGCTCTATTTGGTGGGATTCAAAGAGTGATAAGCTTCATATCGATGTGGTAGATCTCACTTGGGAGATTTTTGAAGAGAGGTTTAGAGAGAAATTTCCATCACCACAATAGCATGAGGCTCACATTGATGAACTCCATGAGCTTAAGCAAGGATTTATGATAGTAGATTAGTATGAGAAGAAGTTCCTTAGGTTGAGATAGTACTTGAGCTATAGGCATGATGAGGTACTCACCACTCAGCATTATGTTAGGGGCCTTAGGGACTCTATCCTTGGTATTTTTGTACTCACCAACCAAGGACACTTACACTTTTCATTGAGAAGGCAAGGATCATAGAGAGTAGTGTGGCTAGGAGGTTTAATGGAAAATTAGGTTCTCAAAACCAAGGTGTAAAAACTTCAAGGCAAGAAGCCCAATTCACTTAGTCTTTTGGAAAAGGCCAAACCCAATCAACACCTTCTCAAGGTGGTAGTAAATGTAGTAGGCGATGCCACCAACATTTCTTTCAGAAGGAGTAGAGTGAAGTTACCATAGGAGGGAAGGGATGAGATGAGAGACATGGATAGAAATATTAGAAAGACCACACTTCTTAGAGCAAACAGAAAAACTTTAGGAGGGGTAGTGTACCTTGTTTGAGTGCTACTCTGGGTGGTCGTAGAATAGGTTCCAGCTTTGGGGGAAACTATTATTCTTGTGTTCAACCTAGCCATAAATTTTTTGAGTGTTCTATCAAACCATCTACAATACTTGGTAAGAGTACAATTGGATTAAATGCTACCATGGAAGATGTTGGTAGGAGTCATCAGATCTTTGTGGTTGTTGGTAACCATCAAGTTAAGCATCAAGGTATGCTAGTCGAGGCTATAGGTATGTTGTATGGCATTTTAGATTCAATTTTGTTTGACTTTAGTACTTTAAATTATTTTATTTCACTATCTCTTTTTTAACAATGTGGGCTAGTGGTAGCACGTCAAGTCAATAGGTGCTAGGGTGAGTTAGCTATAGGATCTAAAGTGGTTGTAGACTCCTTTGTTAGAGGTTATGTTTTAAATTTGGGTACCTTCACCACCATAATGGATCTTTGTATCCTACCTCTTGGATCGTATGACATTATTTTTGGGCATGGATTGGTTAGCCATCCATCAAAAAAAATATAGATTTCCACTATAAGATGATATAGTGTGTTGATGACATAGGTGGGCAGGTGGAATTTTTAGGGGTTCAAAGACTAGTCTCACTTTAGATGATCTCAACTAATCAACTAAAGTAGAGTGTACAGAAGGGTTGTTAGTTGTTTCTTGTTTCTATTAGTGATCTTAAGGAAGCCAAAAAAATTATGGAGATACTTGATGATCATCCACTCCTTCATGAGTATGAAAATCTATTTCCTGATGAGATACTTGATATGCCACCACATCGTGACATTAATTTTTGGGTTAATTTTGTACCAAGGGTGGAGCTAATTTCATGAACTCCTTAATGCATGACTATTCAAGAGTTGAGTGATATCAAATTGTAGTTGGAGGAATTATTGGCCAAGGGCCACATTCATTCTAGTTTGTTGGAGGCATTTTCTTTAGAGACATAGGTTTGATTTACATAGCGATCATAGGATCTTGTAGTATTTCTTTACTCAGCCAAACCTAAATGTACAATGGTTTTTTTGGATGGAATTCTTATGTGAGTATGAATTTGATGTTCATTACATTAAAGGGAAGGATAATTTCATCATGGATGCCTTGAGTATGAGGAAACATGAGGTATCAATGATGTCATTAGGAGTGGATTTGTGAGACCATATCTTGGAGGCCTTTCCTAGTGACACTTGGTATCAAGAGGTGAGGGTGGAGATCAAGTCTAGACATACACTTCAGGGGAGATTTTTAGGATATTTTCTTGAGTCCAATGGAATACTATGACACTTGGGTCATATCTATGTACTAGTGTCCAATGATCTTTGTACCTTGGTTTTGTAGGAAGTTCATCATGCATTGTATTTTTCACATCTTGGTGTCAAGAAGATGCATGCTAATATTAAATAGCTATACTTTTGGGCAAGGATGAGACATGCCATTGCTGATTTTGTTGCTAGATGTCTCAGGTGCCAGAGAGTGAAGATAGAACATCAGAATCTGATGGGTCTTTTGGATCCACATATCATTCTATAGTGGAAGTGGGATATAATATCTATTGACTTCATCATAGAGTTTCCTATGTCATCAAGGAGCCATGATTGTATCATGGTGACAATGGACAAGTTGTCCAAGGTAGTAGTACATTTCTCATCCATGAGAGCATCCTAAACAACTTCATCCATAGCACATGTTTTCTTGGAGGATATTGTTTCTTTGAATGAGATCCCTCATTAGATTATTTTGGATAAAGATATAGTGTTTACTTCTGCACTGTGGATGTCTCTCCAACATGCTTTGAGTGTGTAGCTCAATTTTAGTTTGGTTTATCACCTAGAGATTGATGGTCAAATTAAGAGAGTGAATTAGGTTCTAGAGGATATTCTTGGCATGTATGTGATGGACATGTAGGTCAAGTGGGAGGATTATTTATACCTTGTTGAGTTTGCATAGAATAATGGGTATCACAGTTCTCTTGGCATGCCACATTTTTAAGCCTTGTACAGGAGACCATGTCATACCCCTTTGAGTTGGGATTTTTTAGAGGACTAAGTTCTTTTGGGTCTAGTGATGCTTTAGGATATGGAGCAGTAGGTTGTTTGTACTAGAGAGCATTTGGTATGCTTAGGCTATGCAAAAGAAGTATGCAGATGCCTATAGGTTGGGTCATCACTTTTCTATTGGTGCTAGGGTGTTTTTACGAGTGCGGCCAAGGAAGAGCCCCATCTATTATGGGAAAGGCTCTAAGCTAGTGCCATGTTTTGTTGAACCATTTTAGATCCTCAAGAGGATTGGTCATTTTTCTTATTGAATAGCATTGCCACGTAGCCTATCACGCATCCACGATATTTTTCATGTTTCTATTTTGAGATAGTATATTCTTGATGTGACCCATATTCTTGATTGGCATGCTTTACAAGTAGCATATGGGAAACTTACTTTAAAGCCCATACATATCCTTCAACATTGAAGGTTGATTTTGAGAGGTTGGGATATCAAGAAGATAAGGGTCCAATGGGACCCAAGTGATGAGACTTCTACAACTTGGAAAGATGCTACACGATTGAGAGGATTGTACCCCTATCTTTTTGTCAGCTTCCAAGAGTAAGCCTATGCTACTAGGGGAGTATGTAGTGCCTCTCATGTTTACAATCTGAGCCTTGTTATATTTTGATTCAAGAGATACTTGGTACTCTTGTTATGCTCTTTTGAGATGACTTGAGGGTCAAATCTTATACTTTGATTTTAGTATCATAGATTTTTTACTGCTATGCTATTCAATTTATCATATTTGCACGTTGATGCCATTTTGAGATGAAAATAGGTCTATGATGATATTTAATTATCTAGTATTTTGGACATATCTCTAATTCTATAATGTAATAGATTGTATGCTATGGATATTTTTTTCATTCTTGATTCATTATATTTTATGCAAACATGAGTGATGTAAATGGATTATTTTAGCATAGTTGAATAAATGGTTAAGTTACTTATTTAATGCATTTATTGCTTCAGTTATGTTATTGTATGCAATTGCACTTGATCATGTATTTTAGTGTGCAAGATTCATATATCGAGCACTGATGCATGGAGATAGTGGTTCAGTGGTTCATATTTTACCAATGTCATCCATGTATGGTTGACGTATTCTTATTTTAATTATTTAATTAAACATTTTGGTGATTATCAAATATGAACTCATTTGTATTATGTGACTAGACTTGTGAGTGTGTCTGTGCATAGTTTGCAATATCATGAAGATTGTTAAGGAATGTCTATGATTTTGGGTTTTTAGGTTTTGAATTTTATTGGACTTAATTTGTAGCAATTTTTCATAGATGAATTCCTACTTCTAGGAATAGCTTGCTTTTGTTTGGGTCGATTTAGAGTCTAGCTAGTCCAAAAGGCTATTTTCCTGAATCAATTATTCACTCAAAAAGTGAACAAGTATGGAAAGAGGAATTTAATTCCTTAGTTCTCACTTTTGTATTTGGAAATTTGAGAGATTTTTCTGAAATATTTTTTTGGAGGATTGGTTTTCTATTCATTGTGAGAGTTGCAAGCATGAGATCTTTGCAAGGATAGACTCATTGGATCCATCTCAGGGAGATCTTTCTTTTCCATCATTTTTTTCTATATCTATGCATTATTTATTTTACCAAGCTATTTTTTTGTTTTAGCCCTTTTGGCTTTCAAGTAGGGCTCTCCTATTTTCTTATTTTAGCTAAGATTTTGTATCTATTTTTGGTAGTTGTTTGTCTAGAGGCTAAGAACTAGTGTTCCCCTCCATTTCTATTTGCTGGTTCTGCCCAGTTGGTTAGGTATGAACATTTTTCCAAGATTTTGGGATGAGGGTTTGAGGTTTCACATTTTTGTACTAGTTATTTTTGCATATGGTGTACAAACCCAAATTTTATTAGATTTTCATGGCTTTTGTAACCAAAGACCAAATGAGTTTTACTTTTGATGTTTTTGAGTTTTGGAGTTTTTACCTCAATTTGTATGCCATCCAATTTTCTTAGGTTTTCTTGGCATGATATTGATTGTGGACTTGGATCATTTATAGTATGTTAGTCAAATTATTATTGCACTTTTTATGTTGCATTGGGATGTGTTTCACATCTATCCTCCTAAGTTGTTATTCAGTTGAGTGTTATTTTTTCTTGTGTTGTCATCCAACCCTTATGTTTTATCTTCATGATGGTGGTGCACTACACACAAGAACATGTGCATGCATCTATCAAGTTACTTGTGAGGCCTAATCTCTCATTTGTATTTTGGTGGAGTTATGTTCATTTGGGATTGGATTGGGAATATGCATGCCTACGGGCACTCATCATGTGATGAGTATGGGTATGTAGGGTAAAGTTGATAGAGACACTCCTAATGAAACCATGGTGTCCTAACCTAGGTTAGCATTAGAGAATTTCTAATAATTGATAACTTAATAAATTGTTAGATAATTAAATAAGATATGACTGCTAAAGTCAGCCTCCTAAGGGTGGTGCCAAGGGGAATGGTTAGTGATACATAGTCCTTGCGGTTAAGTTGTAGATGTAGCATGTCACCCTCCTAAGGGAATACCAAGGGGAATGATTTTTTAGCATGTTACCAACTCTCCACCAAGGGTCTCTACATATTTACCCATAGAGTGTCTGACTAAGACCTGTTGTATTTGCATTGTTGCATGGTCTTGGTCTCAATTATCATTACTATTTGGTGTGAGTGATAGCCATGGATGTTTTCTTTGGTGTGTTTATGGTTGGATAATTATCTCTATTAGCATGACAGGAATGGACCTATGGGTTCCATGTGGTTGGGAGGTGTAGCTACCTTCACCACTACTGGGGGCCATTGTACAAAATGGTCCTTTACTCTAGTATGCCCATTGCTTTTTATTTCACTTGGTACTTCAAGTTCCTTAATGGAATTCTTGGATAACATGTTAGATGATGTTAGTTTAATTGACACATTCTTATATTCTAATATTTAGCATATATTAGATGATATTTGATTTGTGGGATTATCTTATGCTTTACTTGTAGCATGTTAGATTTCCTTATTCTTATGTTGTAGCACATTTTAGTAAGGACGTCCTCATAAAATAGCTTTGATGATTTGGTTGGTAGTTTGGATGTTACATGTGGGGGATGGCTAGGACCTTCAAGGTTTCATGATGCTATTATGGTTGGGAGGAACCACATACTTATTTTAGTTGTTCAGTTCATTGCAATGTTGTTTTAGTACATTACGATGTTGCTTTTAGTTCTTCCCCTTCACTGCCATGTTAGATGGTTAGTTATAGTTCTATCTAGTAGTTATTGTTTTGAGTGTCTATGCCTTGACTATGGATTCAGTACTCCCTAGTGTGGAGCTTTTAACTTCTTATTTTATCCCCTTGTTTTCTTTGGTGCATTTCTTGCTTTTCCTAGGTGAGGATGCATCAACATTGGGCGATACATTAAAGTAAGAAGAAGAATCGTACAATACTAGAAAGTATCGCACACCTATAGAAACTTTTTCATGTGATACTAGAAAGTATCACACACCCTTAGGAGAAAATTCATATAATTCTTGTGAAGTATTACATGTCTTTAGGATAAGTGTCACCTAAAATGTAAAAGTACCAAAATCCTTCATTAGAAAGTTCGTATGATACTAGAAAGTATCGCACAATGTTGAATTAAAGTATCACCTAATTTTTGGAATAACCTATCTAGGTAGACAACGAGCACTTTTTAGTTTGATTGAAAGTTTTTCTGAGGTGTTTTAGATAGCCTTTATGGTGTTCTTTAATACCTTTGAATTTCATTTCAAATTTGGTATGTTTTCAAATTCAAAATTGATTATGTCCTTCTATGGTTAGTAGTGGCATTTGTAGAAGTTGATGAAAGCCAAATTTACAGTGTGCCAAGATCACCTACATGCAAATAACCTACTGAAGAGAAACCAAAGAAGGAAGGAAAAAGGGCTTGAAGCAACTCAACAAAGTGGGAAAATATATTGCAACAATGAGAAATGAAATTACAATAGGAGAGCCTATTTATAAAGGCCTCTAGGAAGCTTGTAGAACAAGCTAGAAAGGGCTAGGAGATCAGGTTGACAACTAAGCATACATCCACAAAAGCTGGAATATCCTTGATCAAGGTGAGAAGATAAGTATGACTTAGATAGGAACAACTCTTGTGTTCTCAACAACTCCTAGACTACAACTAAATGCATTATCCTAAGTAAACTTAAGTAAAAGCATAAATAATAATTATTTACTCTAACACCCCCCCTTAAGTGCAACTTAGGGGAATGCACTTAAGCTCACAATAGCTAAGATGAAATGCAGAATGGGTCCCAAAAATGAGGCCATGTACAATAAAAAGAAATACAATTCAATCTCTATAAACCAGATCAAAGGAGAAAACCCAATGGGAAAAACTCCTCTCCAAAAAGAGATAGCTGAAAATCTAGCGAAGGACTAAAGAAGCCTCCAACTAGAGGAATGTCCCAAAAAATAGCAATAAAGAGAAGATCATGAAGAGAATCACCAAAGCATGAAGAAGCTACAACCTCTATCAGAAAGAAATTATTGATCTAAATATCTTCCATGGAAATAGAAGGCATGAGCTGAGAGTGTCTATATGATAGATGATCCATCTCACTGAAATGTATAGGTAGCCATCCACTGCAATTGCCTAGTATATAGGATCAAATACTAAATACATAGCTCACACTATTGAACCATTGAACCAAGGAAGCATTAGAAGCAATAGAATAACCCCCCCTTAATGTAGACAGGGTGAGGTGACAGGAAAATGAAAAAGTGGGCCATAATCCTCTACAAAAAGAACCAAGAACAATGAGAGAGAGGAAGAGGTACAAACACCTATATAGTCATGTGTCACTAACACATCATGGGGCTAATGTCATGGAAGGGACACTCACTTGACAAAGGAAGAGGTTACAAAAATGGCAAAAACTAGCCCCCCCCATGGTGCTTTATAAAATAGTGCGAGTACAACTATCTCAAGACAATGTTCATGAACCCAAAATGCAAGAGTGTTACTTTATCTTAGTGTGTTTGCATAAAGATGCTTAAAAATGATATCAACAATGATCAAAAAGGGAAAAAAGCTGATACAAAAGATATTACAGCCCAAAACAAAAAATCCCATGCCAAGAAAACAATCTGACCTAGAACACCCAAGATATACACCATAGAGGAAAAAATGCCAAAACCATGATAGAAAGAGCATGGGGCAAAATCTAAAGAAAATTATAGCATTTCTAAAAAGTAGACAAAATGAGCTTTCTAAATTTATAACATTTTCAAAAAATGGAGATGAGATGCACAAGATATGCTTGTTAGGGTGAAAAATAGAACATCCAACTTTAACTACAAAAATGGGCAACAAAACTACATCAAAACCACAAAATATCTAAACCAATGTCTCTATCTCAGAACCAGCTTTCCAGTACTTCTTTCAAATCAAAAAATACCTTTGTATGCTCAAGTTATGGCCAAAAACTATGAGTAGGTCAAAAAGGGACCTGAAGGAGAGGTAGGAGTGTGCTGATGTAGTGATGACATCATGCTAATGTCAGCATTCCCTGAGCTCAAAATTGACAACTAGATGATTGTTGTAGCAAAAAAAGACTACCATGTGGTATCCACATGGAAGGTCTGTTGACTAGGCACTAACGTGGCATGGGCCACATGGCAAGTACCAACATGGTACCCATGCCACATGGCATGCTCAGATTACACCAAGTGTCTGGGGCTACAGAGGGGGCATGAGGCCACAGGTGGGCAACAACTACTAGCAGTGGTGGTGTCTAAGCTGCCCACTAGCAGGGTTGTAGTAGCACAATGGTGGTTGTTGAGTAGTGGCTTCTTTGCACACCTTTTTAATTTTTTTTGCAACAAATGTACAAAAAAATAGTCTGTATGACCTCTAAGAGGCAAAAAAAAATATTTCTTGATGCTACACTAACCAAAAATGGAATTTTTTATATGAATCTTGACTGTAACTAGCCTTTTGAACTCAATGGCAGTGTCTTTTTAGGCTCAAAGTGCTATGAAAAATTGCTCTTCCTCCTGATTGAAGAAAATATCACAAACAAACTAGGGTTTGTGCCTCCAAATCACGGCTTCAAAAATCCTTCAGCTAGAATGTAGTAGGGAGGCTTTGATACAATGTAGAAGTTGATGAAAGCCAACTTCATAGTGTGCCAAGATCACCTACATGCAAATAACCTGGTGAAGAGAAATCGAAGAAGGAAGGAACAAGAACTTTGAGAAACTCAACAAAGTGAGAAAATATATTGCAATGATGAGAAATGAAATTGTTGTACAATATGACTTGAAAAGATATGAATTACAATAGGAAAGCCTGTTTATAAAGGCCTCTAAGAAGCTTGTAGAACAAGCTAGAAAGTGCTAGGAGATAAGGTTGAAAACTAAGCATACGTCCACAAAAGGTGGAATATCCTCGATGAAGGTGAGAAGATAAGTATGACTTAGATAGAAACAAAATTCCGTGTTGTCAACAACTCCTAGACTACAACTAAATGCATTATCCTAAGTAGACTTAAGTAAAAGCATAAATAATAATTATTTACTCTAACAAAACTTGGAGATCCATTGATGTTTTGATGTTTTTTTAGTCTTCCGTTGTGATATTTTTGATCCTTGTATATTGTATGTCATGTGCATCCATACTTTAAAAAATAAATTTATCTTGGTTTATATTTATCCTTGTTCCAAGGATCTCTGGGCGAGGCATTACAAATCTAGTGGGTCAAAATGGGTCCAATGGTGCCCTATGTTGTCTTTTAACCACTTCAAACCATTATATGTGTACTAAAGGGTCCTCATACCACTTAAGACATATTATGTGTTTGAGTGGGTCAAAAGGGGTTGTATGGTACCATATGACCCAATCAAACCATTATATATGTGCTAAGGGATCTTTAGACCCCTTTAGAAAATTTTATGCAATAAAGTGGGTCAAAAAGGGTCATAGAGTTTCAAGGATAACTTTAAAAAATCCCCTCCCTAAAATATATATAAACTCATGGCGAATCCAATATTAGTTTCAGGGGGGAAATAAATTTCTATTAGCAATTTATTTTTTATGTCAGTAAAATTTTAATTTTGGATGCAATTTTTCTCTCACCATTTAAAAAATGTCATAAAATTGCGATAGTTTGTCCCTTTTGATAGAAAAAATTATGTATTGTATAAGGCAATTTTTCTTGTTTATTGGATATATATATATATATATATATATATATATATATATATATATATATATGATTAGGTGAATTTTCTCTTAATTGGAAAAAATATATATTTGATTAGGTAATCTTTCCCGTTTATTGGGAAAAATATATGTTTGATTAGGCATTTTTCCTGTTTATTGAAAAACATATATAATGTTTTGGTGAATGAGCTAGAAATGAATCAATGACTAGAAATTAATCATATGTTTTTAAAATCAGTTGTCAAATTATCAAAATATTATGCTCAATATTAAATCAAAGAGTGATAAGAAAGTGAGGTTTCTATAGGATGACACCTATGTGGAATATCCCATTGCATTTATGGTACAGTGGAATTTGTTTGAAAAAATATTCTTTAAATTGCACACATACTAGTCAGTGGTTACCATTATCAGAAATGTGGTTGGTTGCCAAAAATGGGACTACCCATGAAAAACAGATCCTCAAAAGAAAATCCAAGCCTTGTTGTCAACCCAAATTTGTTTGTGGAGGAGGGTGAGAAACAAAGTGATCTTACTACTACTACTTATTACAACTTCACATGTCCTCTCTTTTAATCTCGAGGATGTCATCAAAGAGCTCAAAAAAGAGTAGGAAAACGCAAACCTTTGAGCAATCTTCATTGAAATAGGCCTTGACCCTTTTTTTAAAGAACAAATTAAAAATGTACAGAACATCAAAACTAGAAATTTAACACTTTTAGGATGTTTTGAAAGATTAAAAAAGTGTTACATGAATAATTTTTTATTTAGTTAGGGTTTATTTTGTAAAACATATTATTAAAAATTGTATGAATTTGAAATGTAATCATTCGAAGTTTGTCACTTTCCTTTTTGAGAACCATAACCATGTTTGGTATACTATGTAGGTGTGTGTGTGTGTGTGTGTGTGTGTGTGTGTGTGTGTGTGTGTGTGTGTGTGTGTGTGTGTGAAGATGAAATGTAAAGTAGATATAAAGAATATAGTACAAAGTAAACCCCTTTTTGTTGATATTTGATATTTTATTTTGGGCTCTAGTTATTTTACAGTAATTAGGTGATTTATTTGATTATTACTTTCCAAATTTATTTAAATCATAATTTCATTTTCTAGTAAGTACACAATACATTCTATACATGTCACATGCAACTAGGAATTGATGTTTGAAGTGATGGATGTTTGGGAAATGTTTCAAATAATGTCATATCTCCAACATATGTGTCTAAGTAGTAAAATTCATTTACAAAATATCATCTAATGATAATATATAAATGGTTGAAATTTTATTTTAGGCCAAACATCTCAAACAAATCCTTGATCTTGTTCAAGTCTCTAGAATGGTGGCACATTTTTGTCAACCTTGTACCACTTGCAATGGACATTAAATAGATGCCTTGTCACTATCAATGGCATTCCCTTTTCTATTGGCTTTGCATGCTTTACAATTTTTTGGCACAAACTTGCATTTCTGTTGAAGATTTCTAAAGATATAACCATTTAAAACAATTAAATTAGAATCTAAACAAATAAATTTGTACAGACCATCACTCAGCCACTTAGCTTATTTATAGGCAATTGAGCTTCTTCTTTCATCATTTCTCATCTCATTTTTGGTAGCCAATAGTCTAGTAATAGGTATAATTTTAGTGCTTGTTAAATTCAGGTCTGATTAACTTGGTGTGGTAGACTAGTAGTCATTGCTCTATAGTCACTAGTTTGTATTCATTGTTGTGCAGTTAATTATTTCATAAATTGTGAATCAAGATGGACACTCCAATTTGCCTGACATGCAAATTAGAAAAGGAACAAAAGGCCTTTCTAGGTGACATCCCTAATGAAAACCTCTTATCAATTTGCAATAAGGTTGTTCCCACTATGATTTTCATTATTCATGCTATGAAAATGGTTTTGGGGTGCAAGATTTTAGAGAATGAGAATAGGTACCACATTGACATGGATACTATGTCTCATTTTCTAGCGTCTCTTCTTGACTTCAAATAAGACATTTTGCTATTCCTGGGGAATACTTTTAAAGGAGAAAACCTAGCTAATAACATTGAAATTATTTCTCATGCAACATTAGGGGTGGGGATCCCTTAGGAAAATGAATTCCACAAGCTTCTAGAACCTAGCTAGAATGTGGCCCTATAACCATTTTTATTGGGCCTAACTGTTGGGTAGTTGAAGCACCATAAGAAATGGGCATGAATTGGCTTGAATTTTCTCTAAAAATGGTATAATCTAGATGAAGTGGTATAGGAAAACCCATGGCTACAAGAATTCATAGCCTTAGTCAAGTCTTGTGCTTTCTACAATGACTAGTACAGTAGTACTAGGGTTTTCCCCTATAGTCTAGCTTCACTTTCTAGTTTTTAAAATCAAATTACAATCATTTTACATGTGTCTTCCTTAGATTTTAATTTTCAAGTAATATCAATGAAATTTTTGGAGTTCCATATAATATTTTATTTTATTATTATGCTTACTTATGCAATATTTTGGCAGTTTCAAAATTCTCCATTTAATTGTTACGAAACAAAATATAACATTTAATGTTGAATTAAAATTAATATATTGAGGTTTAACATTTAATAATTAATTCAATTAATAAATCACTTATTTTAGTGTTCAGTTTCAGCAGTACATAATAATAGAATATGTGGAACAAAATCGATAGTTACTTTTACAATCAAATTTAATTCTTCATTGGATGGGCTTATTTTACAATCAAATTTAAAATATCATTAAAAAAATATTTTATTTTAAAAATTAGAAATATTTTAATATATTTAAGAACTATGTTGGTAATATTATAAAGTTGATGCTACAATTACCATTGGATGAACAAAGATCAATGACGCCAGATATTTTTTAGGCTGAATTTGGCAACAACCAACTAGCTTTTCCAAATGCCTTAAAAAGAAGACATGTGGAATTCATGTGTCAAGTGTGAAATCACTATGCTCATAGTAGCATCATTTGATCAACTTAGATCAATGACCAAAGATGATTTTTAGGCAAATATGGGAAACACTAAACCATTTTTATAAATACACCCGAAAAACACACATGTCAACTCTAATCTCGAATAACTAATAAATGTGCTATATAAAAACTTTATGCTATGAATGCTAAGTTATTCATATTGTAATGACTTTTAAATTTTAATTAAAACTTTAAGTATGTTATCTAAATTAGATTAATTTAGCTATATTGTATTAGGTCCTTAATTATAGCCTTATATTATAATATATTTATTGAAGTAGTTTTCTAAGTTCTAACATAATGGTCAATATATTAAATATTTATAAACTATTCAATTTTCATACAAACACTTTGAGTATAACATACCAACTTTTTATTTTTTAATCATCATCAAAAGCATAAAATAAGACAATTATTTTGTTAACGTAAATGATTCAATTTGAAATTCAATGCACAAATACATAGATTCATATTTCTATTTAATTTGTTATGAATATATTCTTATTCAATCACAGAATAATTTTAAAAAATATAAAACAAATAAATCAAATTGTTTCGTAAAATAAAACATAAAAAAATATTTATTCAATTTATTTTTAACTAGTAATTTTTATCTTTAACACGTGTTAATACAATGTTGTTATTATTATAATATAATAATAATTAATATTATAATTATAATATAATATAATAATGCAAGTGATAATATAATAAAAAGGGGTGCCTCGACTACCATTGGATGAACAAGGATCAATGACTCAAGACGTATTTCAAGGTGATTTGGGTATCACTCAACTTA
Source organism: Cupressus sempervirens (assembly GCA_028749045.1). NCBI lineage: Eukaryota > Viridiplantae > Streptophyta > Pinopsida > Cupressales > Cupressaceae > Cupressus > Cupressus sempervirens. The sequence continues at coordinate 591,302,285 of CM053789.1, read as the reverse complement.
TTTTCCCAAATCACCTCAGAGAGAAGACATGTGGCATACATGTATCACCTATGACTATTCACTATTCATTTTGATGTGGATGGTGGACCCATGGTAAATATGATAGTGACATACATGACTTAGTGAAAGGGCATCATATACATTGTACGGAAAAAGAAACAAGTTGAAAATCATTCGATCAACTTAGATCAATGACTCCAAAAGAATTTTGGGCCAATTTTGGCAATAGTCAACTTGTATTCCCATATGCCCTAGAAAGGGGACATGTGGCATACTTGACGTAACATCTATTGAGGCATTGACATTCTTTGCATGATATTCGATCAACAAAGATCGAACAACCCTAGTCGTACTTCAAGCTAATTTTGACAAGAGTAATCTTTCTTTCTCAAATGTCACAAAATGAAGACACGTGCCATACATGTATCAAGTGAGAAAGAAAACACATGAAAGTTACATGGACCATGGTGTAGTGATGGGATATGTAAAGATCAATGACTATCATCATTGGAGTATCAAAGATTGACAACTCAAAATTTATTTCAAGCTGATTTTGGCTACCCTCTTTTATTTTCAAAATTTCCCTAGAAAAGATGTCTTGAGAAAGAAGTCACCAAATCTTCATAAATTAGCAATAATTACTAGATTCAATCTAAAATTATAGTCTAACATCATATGTTTGTGGTTTAAAAAAATAATTATAATACTAATTTTCTATTGTACAATGTATGCAAGAATTAATATCAAACACCTTCTTGACTTTGCCAATTTTATAATTTGTAAAATTTTCTTTTGTGTAGAACATAAGGTTTAGTTTTCATTGTTCAATCTTAGATCTCTATACAAACTACCAATCCAAGATTTAGTAAAAGTATTGGAGCATCAGAAAGGGGTTAGGAACCACAGTTTGCAAGTTTCAACGCAACCGCATTCTTCCAAGAAAGGTCATAGTATTTTTTACTGACATTTTAGTGGCTAGTATTGGTTTTAGAATTCAAGGTTCAATTTTCAATTTATCATGTATTATAAGCCTAAATTGTTTACTTTCTAGCTGCTAGGTCACTTGCAAAGTTAAATATTAGAAATACAATTTAGGGTTTAAATGTTAATCATGCCTATAAATTGTAATGTATGTGTATGTATAGTTCTATAAAATTTCCAATGATGATACAAGAGGAGTTTCACTAGCACTGGTAGCGGAATTACAACCCAAAAGAAATTACAAGGGATCAATAAACTATATTTTGACATGCACAAGCTAGTTAAAATACCAAGTTTTACTAATAATTATATGATATTTAGGATCCTATTATCTATGGAAGGATTATTAAGGAAACAAAATATGCAACTAAAAATAAGTGGAATGATCCAAAAAGGGAGTCAAGATATATTGAACAGAACAACATGATAGTGTGCATTGTAAATAAATTTGCAATGTGGACTGGGGAATTGCCCACTTGGGGTTCCCTCAAGTATTCCCTCGTCCAAAATTTTTAATGGTATGTGCTGAAAAATATGATGAAAATAGAAAGGAAATTATCAATCAAAATACATAAGAGGTAATTTTGTTGATTACATAGAGTGAATTAAGTAGACTATTAGACTTAGTGTACGAAGCACAAAATCCAACCCACATTGACCTAGAAAAACTAGCAAAAACATATGACAACTTAGGACTAGATAAAAAACATTGTTATATCAGAGAGTTAGTAGATGGATTCAATCTACCTTGTGATCTTAAACCTCCTTATGAATTGGATATTTTTTCATAATGGACTCAAGATATTATATCTTTTCTATCAATGTGTTTCAGTTTGGAAAGTAACAAGAAAGTGGGTCCCAACATTTTGTAAATAATTTTCAATATTCATTATCTAAAATTTCTAGTAAGATATAAATATATTGGGCACATTGTGCATCACATGCATGAAAAATTGTTAATGATTAAAAGAGGTCTAGACCAACTATCACAAAATACATTTAGATACACAACCTACTTGTGTTATCTTTTGTTATCAAAACATCATCAAATTTTTGAAAAAAAACTAAGCTTCATCTTAAGTTTGATAAACCAATATTTGAATGGGCACCCATGATTAGGATGGGTGATCCCAAAATGAAGCACAACTTTATCATAAAATTACATGCACTTCTATGCCCACATTGCTTATGTCTTGTAGATGATTAATTCAACTAGGAAGTCAAATTCAATTGGTTGACTAGTGCTTTATGGAAGATTACATTGTATTAAGATTTTACAATTTAGTTGTATAACCCTACAAACTTCCAATAAATATGACCGAGAGGGTATCTATATTGGAATATGTATGGAAAATGAAAAGCATGAATGTATTGTTTCATGTTCAAAAAAAGAAAACCATTTTTCCTTCCTTGCTTGTTGAAAGTAGAGGGTTCACATTTGAGAGAAGAGAATTCATTGTGGTACAAAAATTTCTTATAGTTTTTAAATTCAATGTTGCCAAGCACTAGCAGTATGACCCACTAAACATTATTGTGATAATACTTGTACAAAATGGGGAATCTATAAGAAAATATCAACATGAGAGTATGTCATTGGTTGAAAGATTTAAAAACATGGACTCATGGGAAGAGATCAAAATAGAGATGGAGAAATGTGCCAATGAAAACAATATTTCAATAGAGGAATTGTCAGCACAAACTATAGAATTACATAGACAAAAAGAAAAAAGTGTAGCCTACGAACTCCTACAATTTATACCAGATTGCAGATCATCCAAGTAAAAGACATCATATAGACTCCATAAATAATGATTGTGTAGCTACACATTGGTGTCAATAAAAAATTAATGTATTTTGGGAAATGAGGAAGAATCTTGACAAGCATAAGACCTCTATACATTTTGAAGACTTTCCTGATGATGAAAAATTTAGAAAATAATGAGATAATGAGAATCTAGATGCAAAGTAGCACAACATGATGCAAATGATGAAGAAAATGAGTATGAGGTTTTTAAAGACGCGACATCCACCACCATAAGCACTATCACTCATTCTATTGCTCCAACTACTAGTTGTATTAGTACATTTGATTCAACTAGAAAACATATCAAGTACTTATTCAATCGACAAGTAAAAATATGTCATAAGGGAAAAGATGATAGAGAAAAATGGTTACATAGGTGATGGTGGGTTGGGCACAATAGGTCAAGGAAATTGGTATCCACTCCTAATACTAGAGCCACTGAAGCCCGGTCATAAACCAATCATTGGAGATGAGTCAGATGACCCTTCAGGTTCTTCGAAAAAAGGTGAACCCATTTTATTATTTATCCATAGTGGAATTTTAACCTCCCATGTTGTTTCATCTTCAAAAAATATGATGCAACTTAAATTTGACCAAAATATTGTAGTTGGAGGTCATTCACAATTTCTTGAGCACAAAAGCTTTAGAAAAATACAAAAACTCCATTTTTTAGTGCCAATGGGACAAGATTAGGAAGAGGTAATATTGTTAGTAATCCTTAAACTGCAATTATTACAACCTCAGGCATTGGTGGATAGGTAAAATGTTACAAGTGCTCTTTCTCCTTTCAAACATCACATTGTATCAACATATCTAGATTTTAAATTCAATGATTTTGTAAGAAATGTTCAAAAAACCACAAAAGTGAATAGAAAAGATAATAAGGCATCCAAGAAGGATGTACTTGAGGTGGATCATTCTCAAGAAACTAGAAGTAAGATATTTCCAACATATAACACACATAAAGAAATGATGGAATTTATGATTGTTTCTCCCTTACAGTTAGATAATAATCCACTAGAGAGTGAGATAAATCCACCATATGTTCATGTTAGCACACTATCTATGGATTTCTCCAAAGTAAAAAAATGTGGAGAAAGTCACTATGGTAAAAAAGATCAACTCTATGGTCTATAGTTTACTATTCCAGATGGAGATAGAGAAAAAAAAGGCTAAAGAGGGCAACTAGAAAGTTAAAAGTAAATTTGGAAATGCAAAAGGTAAAGGATAAAGAAATAGATAGTATGTGCAAAGAAATAGAGAAAATGATTACAAGTGCTTCCTTTCAAGAGGAAAGTGTAGTCCATAGCCTCAGCCAAAAATATGGAGGTAGAAATAAAAAATTTGAAGGAACAATTGGAAGAAGGTAATAAAAAGTTATGTGATGCAAATGTAGAGAAAGAAGCAGGACTCAAGAAGTTAAAAAAAAAAATTAGAATAGGTCAATAAGAAACTTAGTGATACTCTAGATCATCATGTTAATATGGATGCATATGTAAAATTCAAAGAAATTAGGGGCAAATTACAAGAATCAAATAAAAACCTTCAGGATGAAAGAGCATCTACAACATATATTTTGAAAAGGTTGGAGTCTAGTGGACATACAATCAGTAACATAAATAAGGAATTGAAAAATGAGAGGGAAAAGAAAAATAGTGTGAAGAGAAAGTTGAGAAAATAAAGAAACAAAGTGAAAATCAGTTGTCACAAATGTTGCAAGAGGTACAAAAGGAAAATAAAATAATCACAACCTATGAGAACAACTTGTTTGATTCAAATGAAAAAATAAAAAATTCAGTCAACCTAATTAAAGAAAAAATGTGGGAGGAAGTTATGGAAAATACCGATTAGGTTGTGTAACTGGTTTGAATTGCATCAAAGCTTTCATATTTTTTTTTGGAGTATCAAAGAGAATATTGAGAAGAACAAAGACCTTTTTTTAAGATCAAGAAGATTTCAAGAAAAATTATACACATAGTTATAGGTATTTGGCCAGCCAAGGAGTTCATGACCATGTTAGCATGTCAATAAAGTCATTAGCTATCCTTCAAAAATACTAGAGTATAAGGGAAGGAGAGAAATATATGAACTCAATTGGGATAAAGCTCACCAAGATGGATGATAGAGAAAAATAAATGATAAGTCTTGGTTTGCCTAATCCTTGCCCTAGTAGATCATCAATGACATTCATTGGAAAGGAAGCTTACCAAAAAGAGTTGGATGCCAAATGATGTCTAAAGTAGTCAAGTTTCCTCAGGATTCAACTCCTAAAGACATTTTGAATTGCATCAAACCATTGGTGAATCTAAATGTAGTATTGGATGTAGTGTTTCTTTCAAGTAAATCTTCCAAATATAGAAGTCTGATGAAGTTAAAGTTCATCTACTATAACATAACAAATGTTCAAACTCCAAACATAGAAAAAATCAACATCCTTAAAAAGTTGACCAAATCTACAATCATATCATATGACATCCATCAAAGTATGTGAAACTTGGAAAGTGATTTTAATAATCTTTTTAGTGCTTACTTTATTTCTATTTGTAATTCTTTGATATGATTTTAAAGTTTGAGCTTTGTTTCTTGAATGAGATAAATGTAGCAAAATCTAAATTCTATTTTTCTTAATAGGCCTATCAAATGCAAAGGAAAAAAATGTTTTTGAAACTAAATTTGGTGCTAATTTAAGACTCTTCCCATGAGGCAAAATGAATTGAAGTTTTTTTTGCTCCCTTATTTCTAGATTTATATAGAAGGGAATCTAGGGTCATTTGCTAATTATAATGGTTGTAGATTTATTACGTTTAACTCATGATTATGAAATTGGGTGTTCAAATTTAAATTTTACAAATTAAATTCATTTAATTTTATCAATTATCATGTGTAAAAAAATTAATGAGAATGAATATGAATTTTATCATTTGAATTGCTATATTTTTGTCATAGGGGAAATCTGCAAGACTTGGAAAAAACTAGCTAGTAGCACCTATTTATTAATATTCTAAACTAACAAACTCATTAAACCCTAAAAACAACAAAATAAGAAGCATATTATCAAAACTAAAACACATAAATGAATGCATGCAAACCAAAAAATACTCCAAGCCTATGTTGCTTCTCTTTGTTGTATGAAGTGCGCACTCAACTATGATTTTTGTAGCAATTAGACTCCAAGCTTCAAGAAATATGATAAATATATATGATTTCAAATGATAGAAAATTGACAAAGCTTTGATGTGAAAGTCAATGATGAAATTAAGAGATGGGAGGGTTGTTTATATAGATTTTCTATAAATCCATAAATGGTTAAGATCTATTTAAGAAATCATGATCAACAAACAAGGATTAAAGAGATTCAAGAGATAATTAGAAAGTTTCCAATTTTAAATCGAAAAAGATAGAGGATAAAATCTCGGATATTTTCAATTTTTGGAGAGATAAAGTTTCAAAATTTTGAAAAACGGAAACATTAGAATCATTTCTGATTTTGGGTTTTCAAAAAAAAACTTTTTCAATTTATGAGGATTTTCTAATTTTTAAATTTAAATTTCCTCATAAAATTATTATTTTAGATTTTAGAAGATTTAGTTGAATTAAAAAATTCAATTAAATTTGAAAGATGAAATTAAATAGATATTAATCATAAATTAAAATTGATGTGAAATGAAAATGAAATTATTTTAAATTTATAAAAAAAAATATAGAGTAATAAATTAGTTAATTTAAATAATCAATAATTATTATTTAAATCATGAGAAATTGGAAATTGATTTCAATTAACTAATAATCATGAATTAATTAAAAGTTTATAAATTAAATAAGTTTAATTATTTAATTAATATTAGGGAAGATTAAATGATGGAAATATTCAATTATAGAAGAATAAAGATGATTAATAAATGATTGAAGAACCCTTAATTAATAGAAGAATAATTAGTGCATTAAATGTAAACTCGTAGTATTATCCATTTTTTTTTGTCTACATTTGCCCCTATTTGATATAATGCAATTACGAGTGTCATATCAAAAAAAATCATATTAGGTTCTACCCTAGCTTGTCCTAGTGATAGCAAGTGGACTATATGCCCCCTCGAGAGGTTGTTTGTGCAAGAAAGACATGAATGATCTCTTGATAGAAGATGAGAAATATTAGATGAAATATGAAAGAGAAGAATAGTTAGTAAGAAGTGAAGACTTAGTTAGATGATGATGATTGATTGATTGATTGAGATTTCTTAATAAAAATTATGTTTGGTTTTAGGAAGGACTCATCCTATATAAGACTAGCTATAATGCCTAGTTTCAAGGAAGAGATACCATGTATAAGACAAGAAACAACATCTAGTTTCACGAAAGATACGTCTTGTATAAGACATATGATCATTAATTGGTTGACTGATTGGTAGAAAGTTTTCAATTTTGTTGACAAATTAATGGATTGACTAATTTGATTGATAGAAGAAATGTTATTAAGAAACATGGATGAGTTAGAAGAATGATTTAGGAGAATTGATCTCATGCTATCAAGTGAGATGATGTATTGATTCATTGCTAGAGATTTTTCATAGGTTTTCATCATCATTCTTTATTGAAAAGAATGAGCTATAAGTGCACCTAGATATTAACCATCTAGATAACACTACTATCTTTGATTAACAAGTAGAAAATAAATAAGGAATGTTTAAATATCATTTTAAGGTTATCGTAGATCATGGGTGTGTGGATTGTAGATGCATGGCAATTCTTATCACATTCACCCTATACTATCCTTGCCCACAATTTTTATTTAAGCACTCCACAAACAAAAAAATAAAGAAAATAAGATGGTCACAACCTATCTCACCACTCAATGGTATCCTTTAGGAGCATGGGAACATAATCATGAAGGATAAATGAATGATGGACTGACATAAAGGACTTTTTCAACAACCTTACTGGTCATTAATTAGATTGATTTGATATTTGATTAATTTATGTGTCTCATGAGTCCATTATTGATTTGTGAAGCATATTGTTTGATTTGGTTTGATTTTTTATCGTAACATTTTTTTGCTTCTCATGATGCAGAGATATTTAGTTGTAGATTTTTTTGATGTATTTTGATTTTTTTGTTAATCTTTTTCTAAGTCATATATGATGTTTTTGATCAATTTTTTTGTGATAGTTTTTTGAAGAATTTTTTCTAGGACATTTTTGAATGTTTTTGAAGAATTTTTTTCTAGACTTGTAGATGAATGTTTTTGAATTTTTTCAACACTTTAAGACTACCCCCAATGTCTAGCAAGGAAAGTGATTCATAGATAGATTGGTATATGGATGAAGGCCATAGGTTCCTTAGTATGCCTTAGAGATGTTTAGATGTTAAGGACTATCCATAAGATATGATAACATAATTTTGACAAGATTAGGGATTGAACATGACAAAATAGGGTGATGATTTGGTGCTTTGAATGACATGAAATGTAGGAATATGCATGTCAAGAGGATTTTGAAAACATGTCTTCATTTTTATGTCCTTTTATTTTTCTATCAAGATCAATAGAGGGATTTGGATAGGATAATGATAGATGAAGCAAGATCAAGAATGGATAAGATAAGGGATATGGATTAAAATTTGTGATAAGATAAGCAATATGGAGAAAACATATATGGATAAGATAAGGGATATGGATATGATATGGAATATATACTAAAAGGATGCTTCTAGGGATATCAATAACCTTGTCAAGATCAAAGTTGGGAAAAAAAGGATTATGAATGTTGATAGGATTATGGATATGAGGGACATAGGAAAATGGAGGAAATAAAAGGTATATGATATAATAGTAAAACATGAATAAAAGCTACCCCCTAGTATAGAATGAAATAAGTTCATGACCTACACATGATTCTTGTTTACCAAGTTTTCATTATGGTACTTATCCAAAGCATCTATTTGCCAAGTTTTCACTATTGGATGAAATTATTTCTCTTGATTTTTCAAGTGATTTTTTCTTCTTTTTTTGACTTTTTGGAAGATGGAAATCACATGATAGGTTAGAGGATAAGGAATCAAGTATTATATCCTTGGATAGTGCTCTTAAATCTCAAAGATGTTAGTAGGGTAAAGAAAAAAAGGAGATGAAATAGATGGTTGAATGGAATTAGATAAATTTCTATGCAAAGGATTAGATAGGATGGATGGAAGGTTGGAGCATATGAGTTGGATAATAGATGGGGTATTGGAAAAATTGTGTAGGATTGGATGGAAAGGGTAACAAGGTCAACATTGGCACACACCTTGAAGGGTGATGGATGATGGAGGAAAAGGAGATTTTTTATTTGGAGGAATGACCATGAATTTTGGATTTGATGGTGAAATGAATATATGGATTTTTATTTTGGTATAAAAATAACCAAATATATTTGGAGGTGGATGGAATTTGTTTGGATGGTGGATTTGAGGAACCCTTGGGAAGCTTGAATGGCAATTTTGATTTTTCTTTAGTGTGCAAGTCTTTTACAAGAGACTTGGGAATCTACATAATTCTTGAATTTTCTTTTCTTTGTGATCCTTTAGGACATATTTCTTCAACAAGGGATTTAGGAACCAAAATTTTCTTTGATATTTATTTTTGTTCAATGGGTATGGTTGAACTTTTGGATTCACCTTTCTTTTTATAATCATGTCAATTAGATTAGACATGTTGATTCTTTGAATGATTTTGATTTTTAGAATTTTTTTTTTATGCTTGGCATCCAAGTTTATTCTCAAGGTTTTGGGATTAATGGATATATATTAATGGTATGGAGACCTCTTAGATGGGTGAAATATTCTCCAAGATGTGTTCCTTTATTTACTTGGATCTAGGAAAGGATAAGTGGATTATGAACTAGGAGATGGAGGAATCTATGGATCGAAGATGGATTGAAAAGGTGAAGGAGGATGTATGTGTTTGGATTTGGATTTGGAAGGGAAACCAAGACCTTTATAATGAGATTTATAGTTGATGGAATGACAATGACCATTTGAATTTTCTTTGATATGGAAGGGTTTTGATATGCTTTTTCCATGGAGGTGGAACCCTTTGACTTGATAATATTTTTTACTAGTAGGATATTTGCTACTCTACACTAAGAAAATACACTCCTCTAAACCCTATCCATGATATCCCATAGATTATACTGTTGGAATGTGACGTAGGCAAGAGGATGAATAACTAGGGCCAAAGGCTCACCCAGCTATCGAAACCACCCTGCAAGAGTTAACACAACGGAAAAAAACACAAAGAACAGCAACCAAAGGAGAGAGAAGAGAAAATACTTCTATTGATTCATCAAAATATCTTCATACATGCCCAACTATGAGGCCTTCTAGGTTACAACCAATTACAATACATATAATTACAAAGATCCAACAAAAAATTCACACTTTCATTTCTGCTCCTTAATCTGCTCTCCCTCCAACTTCTCCCCCTTCTAAAACTTACTTAGCTCTAAGCCTAAACTCTCTATTTATACTTTCCAAAATGGATTACAGAACATTCTATAAAATTACATAAGAGGAAGGCCAACTCAACAATGGTTTGAACTCATCCCAAGAAAAGATCTTAACATAAATGTCATGAATGAAATAAATCCCACAAGTTAGCTCATAAAATCACATCTAAATACTAACACTCAGCATACACTGGGTAACTTGGCACATGAAGAATCACTCGGCATCTATTGGGAAACTCAACACATGAAGAATCACTCGACATCCACTGGGTAACTCGACACATGAAGAATCACTCAGCATCCACTGGGTAACTTGGCACATGAAGAATCGCTCTTCATCCATTGGGTATCTCGACACATGAAGGAATGCTATAGTAACTCGGCACATGAAGGAATTGCTATAGTAACTAAGCACATGAAGGGATTTCTACAATAACTTGGCACATGAAGAAAATGGGGTTGCTAGGCATATTAAGAAAACTGGGTTACTAGGCACATGAAGAAAACTGGGTTACTAGGCACATGAAGAAAAAAGGATTGCTACGCACATGAAGGAATTTCTAGGTACATGAAGGATTGCTAGGCACATGAAGGAACTACTAGGCACATGAAGGACTACTAGGAATATGAAGGACTACTAGGCACATGAAGAATTTGCTAGACACATGAAGGAACTACTAGGTGAACAAAATAGCAGGATAAAAAGACAACCCAGGATGCTCCTGCATCAAACAACTAGGGTTGAAAGAAATGATTCTCCTAAATCATTGAGATGTCCCAACCTAAGCTAAATCCAACTCAAATTGAGAAATCCATGAAGCATCTTCAATAGGTTTGTTCTTCCACTTGACCAAATATTCATAGTAATCTTTTCCTCTTGTACTCTTGCCAACTCTCTAATCCAATATCTGTTCAACTTCCTCAATCTATTTCTTAGGATAATCATATGGTGTAAAAACTTCATCCTCTAACTCATGATACTTATACAAATCAGCAATATTAAATATAGGAGATATATCCATGTCATCAGGTAACTCAACTTCATAAGCACTACCACTATCAAACTTCTTCAGTATCTTACAAGGTAATTTCTTCATCTTCAACTTGCTATATGTTCCAACTACAAATCTTCCTTTCTTTATATGAACCATCACCTCATCACCAACTTGAAAATCATGGTGTCTTCTAGACTGATCAGCATTCTCCTTATACTTCTGATTACTTTGCTCCAACCTTAACTTCACTTCCTTATGTAGGGACTCCATAAAATCAGCAAATTCTTCTCCTGCAGCACTTTTCTTTTCTTCACTAGCAACATCTCTCAAATCTGATATACCTCTAGGATGCATTCTGGTAACAATATCAAAAGGTGTCTTCCCTGTACTCCTATTCACAAAATTATTATATGCAAATTCAGCTTGTGCCAATACCATCTCCTAATTACTTGGCTTATTCCCAACTAAACATCTCAGCAAATTACCCAAGCTTCTATTCACAACCTCTGTTTGTCCATCTATTTGTGGATGGAATGTAGAACTAAACTTCAATTCAGTACCCATCTTCTTCCACAAATTCTTCCAGAAATAACCAACAAACTTATTATCTCTATCTGAAATAATGCTTCTTGGTAATCCATGCAATCTCACAATCTCTTTAAAGAAAAGTTTAGCAACATGCTCAACATTTGATGTCTTCTTACATGGTATAAAATGAGCCATATTAGAAAATTTTTCCACTACAAAAAATATAGAATCATACCCTTTCATTGTTTTAGGCAATCCAAGAACAAAATTCATACTGATGTCAGTTGAAGGTTTCTCAGGAATAGTAATAGGTGTATACAAACTAGTATTTTGAATCACTCCTTTTGCAACTTGACAAATTCCACAACTCTTTACAAATTTTTGAACATGCTTATACATGTGTGGCCAATAATACTTCTCTTTCAGCAAACTCAATGTCTTATCAATTCCAAAATGTCTAGCTAATCCACCATTATGTTTTTCCTTAATCAAATTCAACCTCATAGGACTTCTACAACTACACAAATGAATGCCTTTGAAAAACATACCTTCTTGAATGAAATACTCATCGTACTTACTTATTTGATTTGTTAGATTTGGTGCTCTGCACTCTCTCCATGCCTCAAAAAAATTAGGATCAACATCATATAACTCTTTCATCTCATCAAAACCAAGAACTTCAACCTTCATTTTAGTCAACAAAGAATGTCTTCTACTCAATGTATCAAAACCTTTGTTAGTACCTCCACTCTTATGCTTAATCACAAATGTAAAACTCTGCAAATACTCAACCCACTTCATATGTCTTTGATTCAATAAATATTGACTTTTCAAGTATTGTAAAGCTTTATGATCAGTATACAACACAAAATCCTTAGGCATCAAATAATATCTCCACTTCTTCAATGCTTGAACAATAGCATAAAACTCTTGATCATACACATAATTTTTCCTTTTAGCATCATTCAAATTTTCACTAAAGAAAGCAATAGGCTTACTTTCTTGACTTAATACAGCTCCTATTGCATTACCACTTACATCACATTCAACTTGAAATACTTTGTTGAAATTAGGTAAACCCAATATAGGTAATTCAGCAACTTTTTGTTTCAAAGTCTCAAAACTCTTATTAGCTCCATGTGTCCACTTGAATTCCTTTTTATCTCCCCTCATTGTTTCAGTCATAGCATTACAAATAGCATTGAAATTCTTTATAAACTTTCTAGAAAAACTAGCCAAGTCATGAAATGATCTTACCTCACCAACATTCTTAGGTGTAGGCCATTCCAAAATTTCTTTAACCTTCTTAGGATCCATCCTCAATCCATCAGCTGAAATTACAAATCACAAATCCCAAATACACAATCTCCTCTTGCATAAAAGAACACTTTTTCAAATTAATCGACAACTTTTCCTCTTTCAACCTCTACAATACTTGTCTAATATGCTCAAGATGTTCTTCCTTAGTCTTGCTGAATATTAGAATATCATCCAAATAAACAACCACAAACTTACCCAAGAACCTTTTCAAAACTTCATTCATCAACCTCATGAAAGTACTAGGTGCATTAGTCAAACCAAAAGGCATAACCAACCATTCATACAAACCATGTTTTATCTTGAAAGCGGTCTTCCATTCATCACCTTCTTTGATTTTGATCTTATGATAGCCACTCTACAAATCAATCTTGGTAAAATAATTTGCTCCACTCAAACCATCCGTTATGTCATCCATCGTTGGCATAGGAAACCTATATTTCACTATTATCTTGTTAATGGCTCTGGAATCAGTAAACATTCTCCATTCTCCATTCTTTTTAGGTGCTAATACAGTAGGTACAACACATGGACTCAAACTTTCTCTGATCAAACCTTTTTGCAACAACTCATGCACTTGTCTGTTAAGTTCTTCATTCTCTGTAGGTGTTAATCTATATGGTGCTTTGTTTGAAAAACTAGCTCCAAGGATCATATCCATACAATGACTTATACTTCTTACTGGAGGTAAACCATCAAGAATATCTTCAGCAATAATGCCTTTATACTCATTTAGCAACTCTGCAATTTCTCCTGGCACTTGGCCAATACTACCATCTGTCACTTGGTCACCACTGACTGGCACTCGGTTAACATTATTTTCTGGCACTCGGTCTCCATTGACAAAACTCGGTTTCTTGGAATTATAAAAAAAAAACCTGATTCTTCTTCACTTCCTTTTCAAACTATTTTCCATTAACCATGCAAATTTTTATAGCAGCACAATTAACCTCATCTAGAACTTCAATCAAAGGCAACAATATTTGTTTCTTCCCATTTACCCAAAGAGTATATTGATTTAATCTTCCATCATGTACAACATATCTATCATATTGTCAAGGTCTACCCAAAAAAATATGACAACAATCCATGGGCATTATATCACACAAAACATCATCAACATAATGTCCAATTTTGAATTTCATAAGGCATTGCTCACTTACCAATATATTATGCTCATCTTTGATCCATGAAACATGATAAGGTTTGGGATGTTTCAGCCTCTCCACTTGCATCTTGGTAACCAAATCTTCTAATGCTAGATTTGTAGAACTTCCACTATCAATGATCACTTTATAGCATTTTCCATCCATCTGATGTAATGCCCCGCCAAGGGATCCAAAAGAATTAACCTAAATTTTACTAAGTTTGCCAAACATTTTTTTTTTTTGAAACATGAAAGTAAAACCATTCATAACATAGTAGCGAAAGCAATAACAAACATTCAACTAAAAATAAACATGAACATGCAAACATAATAAGTTACATTCTTAAGGATCCCTTAACATTGAATTACATCTTAATCAACTAGTGTTAATGATTCCATCTAATGCTACATCCACATAAAATAATAATGAAAAATCCAACGTTCTTAAATTACATTTTTGACTGCTCAATCATCCACTGTACATGCCATAGGGTATGAAAGGCTTAAAAGAATATACATTTGTGAAAATAAAGTACATCATCCTACTAATTCTAGTCCGTGATGTAATAACATAAATAAAACCACAAACCATACATGATACATCATCATAAAAGATATAAACATCCACCATACAAACATAATTATCTAAGTGCACGGTTCCTCCCAACCATAAATAACATCATTAGACCATCATGGATCCTAGCCATCCCTCTGTGTGTAAGATTTCAAATCAAGAAAGAGATCATTGGTATTAATATAGTAGGAATGTCACTCCTAAAACATACTACATCATATGCAAAAAGTAATCTAACATGCAAAATAAAGCATAGAATAACATCATCTAACATATGCTAATCATCAATATAAGAAACATACTAGTAAATACATCCATCATAAGGTATATCATCTATCATACTGATCCAAGAATAGAATGAAGATAAATACTAACCAAGAATGCCCCAACCATGGTGTCTATGGATGGATCTCAAATGGTAAGAGTGAAAAAGCACTACCACCCGACCGCATGGAACCTATATGGTCCACTCTGACCGCACTAAGGAGATAATCTCAAGTCTCAAATAGGTTATCAAATCACATAGCAAAAAAATTTTCTAAGTCTAGGAATCCTAAAAGTATACTAACTCAAAGTTTCCAATCACAAAATGACATCTAATCCCAGAGGCACATAAAGACATGTAGGAAACCTACTATGCAAGCGGGAAAGTGTCATCACATGGATCATGCTAGAGTTACCCTCGCAATCTCTCAATAGACCTCGGCCCCCTAGTGATCTCTATGCAGCCACTAGTATCCTCTCATACTAACGAGGCATACTATGGAATGTAAGGTTGCAATCAAGCATTCTCTCTACTCCCATCCTAGTCTGTACTAGCACTCAAGGCATGGGCAAGAACATACAATTATCTTATTAGGTTCATTTAATCCCCATTTAGTGTAAATGTTTTCACTTATTAAAACAACTTACAATGAGTTACCCTAGCAGCCACTTAGGGCCCTGGCCCCCATTGCAAGCCACTTCCTGACACTACAAGTAGATAACCTACCCTAAGCTCATGGAATCATAAATCACAAAATCACCACAGTCCTCTACAAGCGACTGGAAAAATAACAAAAGAATAATCCATAATAAGAGCATTAAATCTCCATGAGCACATGAAAAGCATCCATAGATAATCATGACCATAACACTTCTCTATTGGCAACTGAAGGTATCACTGATAATCAAAAGTATCCATTGGTTCTCAATAACCAAAATATATCTCAAAATCATACTGATCGAAGACTCTAAAATGGTTGAGTCAAAATATGTCACAACATGACATCATCAAGAAATAAATCAACATTTCAATCCCATCATGGCAACTAGAAAGTAATCCAAGGATAACTGATTGATGACTCAAAAATGGTTGAGTCAAGTGTCTCAGATACATATAACTCAGCTTCACTCAAGAAGACTAATGAGCAATAATAATAAGTAAATGCAAACATCTCATAGAGCATACCATCACATTACCATGGTTGGGTTTATAAAAAATTAAGATCAAAAGACATCATCATGACATCACAATCATAACCCTCGAGCCTCTAGTAGATGTCCTAAGACTGGTCAACACAAGTCAACCCAAAAAACCCAAAACAAGAAGCATAGAGAAAACACAATGCAAGCACATGTTTTTGGTTTGCTAAAATTACATAGTTGAATTGAGTAGAGAGATTTTACTTTTTGTTTGCAAGTATACTACAAGTATATAAGATTAATCATTTGACCTACAAGTCAACCCATTTTTTCCCTCAATAAGATTATCTTTCCATTATTTAAAATTACATTCTAAGAATAACTGAAGGATAAAAATTTACTCATTACACTAATCTTCATTGTCCCTTAATTAATATTATTCACTTTATTAATTAATCAATTAATAATGAACATAGGTATGACTCTTTATCACTCTAACAATACTTAATTAAAACTCAACTAAATATTACTAAAATTTAGGTCTCTTAATATAATCCTTATAATAATTAAATCATCACTAATAACCATTAAAATATCTAAAGTCTTTATTCAAGTCATTAGAATAAGACTTATCAACTTCGATGTAGATACTTAACAACTTCACTAAAAGAATCGATATTAGAATATCAATTAAAACTCTATTACATAACTTAATTATTAATTAAATTTAATCAACTCTAATTAATTTAATTAATAATTACATATCCATATCAATGACCCAATTAATAACTAGCCATAATTTGTAAGTTAAAGGCCAACCATAATCCAATTTTCTAATATTAATAGTTCAATAATGACTTGTTAATATTTAATAACAAGTCATATTGAGAATCTTATTAATAAATCTATAATGACCACATTCGTCATTCTTTTCAATGAATACCAATATTTCCTTCCTTAAAAAATTTGTATTATCAATAATCATTTCAATTAAGATTCTATCGCATAACTTAATCATCAAATAATTTGCAATTATTTAAATTATCTAATAATTTCATTACTATATTATTAGCTCAATGAATATTTCAAGCGAGAAGACTCTTTTCTAAAATCAACTAAGATAAGCATTCGAATAACTTAAATCTTTAAATTTATAATTTGATAATTTTCTCAACACATTATGAGTTCTTTTCCATTAAATTTGATCTCCACTAATTCATTGATTCCCAATAAGCCAATGTGCAATTCTATTAAATCCCAATACCATCGATAACAATAATTGCATACACTCTAATAATTAGCCTTAATTTAATTTAATTTAATTAAGTTAATTAATAAATTATAACTATATCACTTATTTAAAATTTTATTAACTTGATTAATTACTTAAATAAAATTTTATTAATATTATATATATATATATATATTTCTATATACATATATATATATATATATAATAATTAATATTCAATAACTTCATCACTTAAAAATTGAATTACAATAGTATATTATATTATATATATATATATTCATATATATATATATATATAGAATAAACAATATTTAATAACTTCATTTTATAAAAATCGAATCACAAAACATAACATATGTTTGAATACACATTATATTATGTCATACTCTGTGATAAAAATGAATTGCAGTCTATTGTGACTACAGGGTCGTCTTGTACAGGAGGCCTGCCATGGCAGTGGCTGTCGTGCAGCCTTTAATGGCTGCCGATGGGTCCACTGTCATGGATAGTGACAGCCAGTGGGGGTGGGAGGTGACTACCTGCCCTCACCCAAATTTTTATATTATTATTATTTTTATAAACATTTTTTCAAAAATGCTTTCTCATGCGCGATACGCAATTCAGATTTTATAAACATATTCTCCACTACGATGTAATATTCCATTTTTCAATATATATATATATATATATGTATGTATGTATGTATGTATGTATGTATGTATGTATATGTATTTATGCATGTGTGTGTGTGTGTGTGTGTGTGTGTGTGTGTGTGTGTGTGTGTGTGTGTGTGTGTGTGTGTGTGTGTGTGTGTGTGTATTTTAAACAAGGAAAACATTTACAATAATGCTTGCATAATTTTTTTTTTTTTAAAAATAGGGCTTTTCAATTTTATGGATTAAGTATTTTCTCTTTAATGATCATTCTCTAGATTTTCTTAATTGATCCTTCTAATAGGTTGTCCATAGGCATTTGAAAACCCTAGCCCCATAATTTCCTCAAATCTACGCATATGAAAATTTCTTATATAGAATTTAACTACCCACAAAAAAAATGCGTACAACCAAGATATGAAAATCCTCATAAAGCATTTAGACGACACGAAGAAGACAGGAAGTGCAAGAAGTGGAAATAACATAAGCAAAGTCACAAGTGTCTACCCGGACACTGATGCTAAATCATTTCTCCTCAGAATCTGTAGAGCAAGCTCCTTCCTTCTCCCATGTTCCCAGTCCTCCAACCACGCTCCAAAACACTCTCCCTAAGCTTCTAGGAGTGCCTAAATATAAAGAACTCTCAAGAAGCACCTAGAATGTCTCTAGAAACAACCAGAAGGTGTTGACAAATAAGTATGAGTCTTTTCTAACCTTCTAGATGAGTCATAAGGTTGTAGACACCATGTGCTTAATTTGTGTGCTAACCCCTATGTTGTTGACAACACGTGCATAATTAGAGTGCAAACTCCTGTGTTGTCTACATGACAACTCCCGAGAATTTGCAAACTCCTATGTGAATGAATATTAGAATAATGCACATTAATTAATTTAATATTCACTTTACTCTTTCCAATTTTATTTATTAATTTTTTAAATCCCATGCACTCACCTTAATAATTCCACTTGTTTTATCTTAATATATTTATATTTTAATCACATGCACACATCATGCAACCTATAATCTTTTAATAATTTTGATATCTTTTTCACTTTTAAATTTATTTTCGAAACTTAATTGCTTAAATATTTATTAACTTAAATAAATATTATCACATTCCAACTTTTAAAAGTATAACTTTTATCTCCAAATTAATTCTTTTTATTTAATTAATTTCCCAATTAATTAAATAAATTAAATATTAAAATACCATATTAATTTTTCATTAAATTAAACCATTAATTAAATCTTTTAATTAGGCTTAATTAATAGAAAATACACCAAAGACTCATAAAATAAAATATGAAAAACCCATAATAACAAAACACATACAAAATCAAACCAAAAGGGTTGATATCATGAATTACATCATCCGACGTATTTGAAGGGTACTCAACTCAAATACTTGTCCTAATTTCCAATTAGGACAAATGGCTTAAAGGGTTGGGATTTGGACTTGAGAATTTATCTCCCCTCTCTTACCATTGAGATAATGTGATAGGGTACGCTCATCCTGGCAATTCAGAAAAGTTGATACCTGGTACCTACAACCTGCATAAAATCCATGCATGTACATACTATATATATATATATATATATATATATATATATATATATGTATGTATGTGTATATATATATATATATATATATATATATATATATATATATATATATATATATATATATATATATATATATATATATATATATATATATATATATATATATATATATATATATATATATATATATATATATATGCTAAGCTAAATAGGCAATGACAAGAAGTGGTGCATCATGTAGATCTCGACTAATAGGTGACTATGACTCCCTTCCTTAACCACATCAAAAATTCCATCCAAGAACAAACACACACACCATACACATGCAAGTATGGGGTAAGTATCCATAAGAAAACACATGTGATAATAAACCATCTAACTAATCAATAATTGAAAATAATGTAATAATCATCATGCATACATGAAATGTAGAGTCTAAGTAATCTTATCACATATCAACTAAATCCATAGCATAATATCTCATAATCTCAAAACAATGTTGCTAACCATCAACATAAAACTAGCCCTAAAAGAGTTTGACAATGATAACAAAAATGTGACCTAGGGGCAGGCACTACATCTTACATCTGGTCTTGAAAAGACTTCTCCTTAAAACAAGTTCCTCATCTCCTCCCTTATTACATAAGGTTCTTCTCACCATCAAATTTTCTCCAACCTTAGGTCCACTTGGTGAACCCTCATCATCTTCTTGAATCACAACATTTTTGTTACCTTGTCTACTTTCAGAGGATCTACATTCAAAAGATCTATGTCCCTCTTTACCACATCTAAAAAAATTACCATGAAATCCACCTCTAGAATAAGAATTACCTCTTCCTCGGTAATAATTAGTGCCTCCTTGGTAAGAATTACCACTTTTCCATTCAATCTTTCCTTTTTCATCATTCTTCCATTCAGATTTGCCTTTGTCCTGTATAGAACTGTCAGATCTGCCACTTTCTCCATAAGATCTACCTTTGCCTCTCTAGAATCTACCACCTCTACCTCTCTGTCTTTGTTCATGCTTCTTTGGCAAGATCTCCTCAGCCTTCAAGGCATACTGGTATGCTTCTTCTACACTTTCCAACTTCACAAAATTTATTTCATCTTGCATTCTAGATCTCAATCCATTAATGTACCTTGCAATTTTCTCAACATCATCATCCACATGTCTAGATCTAATGCCCAGTCTATAGAATTCCTCAGTATACTCTTTCACAGTCATGTCTTTTTGCTTCAAATTTTGCATCTTTCTCAACAAGATAATTTGGTAATCAGCAGGGAGGAATTTGTTCTTTACCTTGTTCACCATCTTTGCCCAAGTTTTGATCTTCTCCTTGCCTCTCCTTTGTCTATTATTTTGCAAGTGTTCCCACTATAGTGATGCATGACCTTTCAACCTAGTGACTGCAATCTTCACCTTTCTATTATCAGGAGTATTTTCATACTCAAAGAACTTCTCCATATCAAAGATCCAATCCAACACAATATTGGTATCCAATTTTTCATCATAAGAAACAACTTCTACAGTAGGTTTTGAATTTTCCCTAGACAATACTCACAATAATCTTTCCTCATCTTGATCTTCTTCTGGTTCTGGATTATGCTTTGGTGCTGCTACTTCATCATCACTCACATCTTCAAGATGCACTCCTCTCCTCTGGGCTATCTCCACAGCATCTAATCTAGATGCAATTTGTCTCAACTGATCTAATATAGCATTATCAACATTATTTCCTCTACCACAAACCATCTTTACAAATCAAGTTCCTACAAGATCGTAACCCTCTACAAGTTATAGGTCAAATCAGCAGATCTACCACCCTACAACCAAATACAAATCAGGTTCTACATAATCCAATCTCCACAAAGATGAACCTCAAGCTTTGATACCAATTGACACAGGCAAGAGGATGAATAAGTAGGGACAAAGGCTCACCCAACTATCCAAACCACCCTACAAGAGTTAACACGATAGAAACAAACACAAAGAACAGCAACCAAAGGAGAGAGAAGAGAAAATACTTCTATTGATTCATCAAAATATCTTCATACATGCCCAGCTATGAGGCCTTCTAGGTTATGGCCAATTATAATACATTCAATTACAAAGATTCAACAACAAATTCACACTTTCAGTTCTGCTCCTTAATCTGCTCTCCCTCCAACTAGGCAAGAGGATGAATAACTAGGGCCAAAGGCTCACCCAGCTATCGAAACCACCCTGCAAGAGTTAACACAATAGAAATGAACACAAAGAACAACAACCAAAGGAGAGAGAAGAGCAAATACTTCTATTGATTCATCAAAATATCTTCATACATGCCCAACTGTGAGGCCTTCTAGGTTATGGCCAATTACAATACATTCAATTACAAAGATATAACAACAAATTTTCACTTTCAATTCTACTCCTCAATCTTCTCTCCCTCCAACTTCTTCCTCTTCTAAAACTTACTTAGCTCTAAGCCTAAACTCTCTATTTATACTTGCTAAAATGGCTTACAGAACATTCTAGAACATTACATAAGAGGAAGGCTGACCCAACAATGGTTTGGACTCATCCCAAAAAAATATCTTAACATAAATGTCATGAATGAAATAAATCTTGTAAGTCAGCTCACAAAATCACGTCCAAATACTGACACTCAGCATACACTGGGTAACTCGGCACATGAAGAATCACTTAGCATCTACTGAGAAACTCAACACATGAAGAATCACTCGGCATCCACTAGGTAACTCGACACATGAAGAATCACTTGGCATCCACTAGGTAACTCGGTACATAAAGAATCACTCGACATCCACTAGGTAACTTGGCACATGAAGGAATGCTTCAGTAACTTGGTACATGAAGGAATTTCTATAGTAACTCAGGACATGAAGGAATTGCTATAGTAACTTGGAACATGAAGAAAATAGGGTTACTAGGCACATGAAGAAAATTGGGTTACTAGGCACATGAAGAAAATATGATTGCTAGGCACATGAAGGAATTGCTAGGCACATGAAGGACTTCTAGGCACATGAAGGAACTACTATGCACATGAAGGACTACTAGGCATATGAAGGATTGCTAGGCACATGAAGGATTTGCTAGGCACATGAAGGAACTACTAGGTGAACAAAATGAGTAGGATAACAAGGCAACCCAAGATGCTCCTGCATCAAAATGGAGGATTAGAGCTCCCTATCCATGGAGTGAAAAAGTGTGTGTTTGGGCATATGAGGAGCTCTCAGCTGAGCCTTATATAAAAAAACCCTTGCTAGTAAAACATGCAATGGAAGATTTCATAGGCAAGAGAAAGATTGAAATGGCAAAGGAATCCACAAACATTTAATCGAAGAAATGAGCTAAGCTAGGATAAAATGTACGATGCAACTATGGTAACAATATGATAATGTTACCAAGCCATACTAATTAAATTAGGTGATCTAAGCTATTTCAAAAGGAACTAGAATAATTTCAAATAGAATGTAAATGCAAAGAATGAGATTAGAAGAATAGAAGTTCTCCACAAATGCTCCAAGAATCTATAAATAAACCTACAACATAACATTAGCTCAAAAAAGGGTTCCTTAAAAAGGGAGAGATCTCTCTATTTTAAAGATATATAGATGGTTGAGATCAAGATCAAGAAGTGGATAATATAGGATGGGAGTTGGCTTTTGGCATGATCCATGTGTAAGATCAAACCAACCAATGAGAAGGGGTTGAATTTTCATGTGAGAGAAAGTATTTTCTTTTAATTTGTAAATAGGGGGAAAGACTTTATGTGTGCACATTAAGTGTTAGAAGAATGGGGTATTTTTATTTAATTAAAAGGGAAAATATTCTTTTAAATAAATATAAACTTAGGATAATAGAGTCAAACTATAGGTTAAATCAAATAAATTGATTTTGAGAAATTTGGCCTAGGAAAATGATTAGTTAACTTAGCCAAAATGCTGAGAAATGAGCTAATAGTCTAGATGACAATTTTTAGGTGATTACAACTACAAGATTGGGGTGGATATAATATAGAATAAACAATAGGATTTGGAGGTAAACTAGATTGGATAGAAGTGGATGAAATTGTTTGACATGTATGGGGTTCATGGGAAACTTGCAAAAAAAATCTTACACCATGAGGAGGTTTAGGAGGACTAATGGGATTTGGTAATAGAATAGGAGTGATAGGTGTGTGTATAAAAAGTGTCACACTTCTATAAACCATTATTATTGAGAATATACATGAAAGAGGGCATCTCAAGAGGTGGCTTATAGCTCTCTATCTATGAAATTCAAAGCCCATGAGATGGTGGCTCTCAATTGAACCAAACTATGCAACCACTGAAAGGTGCACCATAGAATGAGAGATTCAAAGATGGGAGAAAGAATACTAGCATCCAAGAATCTAGAATGGAACAACTACAAATGAAAGCTTAATGAGAGAAATTAGAATGCAAGCTAAACTACAAAATTAGTATTACAACCTCTATTTAGACTAGATGATTTAAT
The DNA here is from genome assembly GCA_028749045.1 of Cupressus sempervirens. Lineage (NCBI taxonomy): Eukaryota > Viridiplantae > Streptophyta > Pinopsida > Cupressales > Cupressaceae > Cupressus > Cupressus sempervirens. Next base: position 591,278,083 of record CM053789.1, on the reverse strand, counting down.
CTATAAGCATGGAGAGAAACTAGAATGAATGAGAAGCATGAAGAATGAAAAATAGAAGATAGAAGAAGAGGAGCTCCACAAGTACAAGATCTTCAATCCTGTAGCATAATATTAGTAAAAGAGTGAAGTTTTGAATTGAGGAGAGAGCTCTCTCTTTTAAAAAGAGATATGGATGATAGAGATCATGAGGAAAGATGCCTTTGATCAAGGGTGGAGTTTGAAAGTAGGAGTGATCCATGTGCACAAGAATTTCTATCAATCATGATAAAGAGATGACATTTGTCCCCCATGAGGGATAAAAATGTCTTTAATTTTATTTTTTAGTAAGGGTAATGCATTTTGTCTATGCAACATAGGATAAGAGATGAGTGGGAAATTTTATTGAACTAAAAGGGGGACCTATTCTTTTAATTAAATATGAACTTAGGATAAAATGGTCAAACTATAGGATAAAATCAAATAACTAAATTTTTTGAGATTAGATCAAGTATTAGATAAATTATGAAAAAATGCTAAAAGGGGGGCTCATAGTCTAGATGACTATTTTTGGATGATTACATTTTCCCCTCTTTGACTAATGTATGATTAACCTCTAGGAACACATTATGTCAAAGATTGAAGAAGCCAAGATGATAGAGAGATCTAACTCTAAAGAACAAAGCACAAAGAGATAGAAGATCTTAAATGCACATTCTATTTAGTAGCAATATTGAGCATTTGGAGAGAGAAGAGACAATATTAGTACCTAAGATGAGAATTAACATGTCGAGGAAAGAAAACAAATAGATCAAGAGAAAATAGATAGTTGTAGTAGAAAGTAATTTGAAATAATGATAGAATATTCTTGCCCCCTCAAGATTGAAACCAAAATGAGATAGAGGAGATTAAGAATAAGCTAGATTTGATCAAATTAGAACAAAGAAAAGTTCATAATGATAGATAAGGGATTAAGACTAAAGAGTGACCATAAAGCAATGAAGATATGCCCTAGTTTGACTAAGCTTGACAAAAGAAAGATAAAGCATAAGAATTAGGTCAAAGGAAAAAGAAAGATAAAATTATATGAAATAGAAATGATGAAGAAATGAAGAACTTTTGATTTCCCCAACAAGATTCAAAGATTGAGTCCCAATAGCTCATCCAACTACATAGAAGAAGGAAGAAATTTTGACTAGCAAGATGAACCCAAATTTGGATTTTGATCCTAAAAATGGATCCAAGATGTCAAGATTAGAAAAGATAGGTCAAAACCATAAATGTGATGGTAAGATAGAAAAGAAGAGAGCAATAGGAAAGAAAAGATGAGATAAGATCAAGAAGAGGCAAGAGAAGGATGAACACAATTAGCTAACAAGTCCATGAAAGATAAATAAGAGAGTTCTGTCAACATGAAAAATGAAAAGCTAAGCTAGAATGAACGCTAGAATACAAGCTATTATGAAAAGGTTTAATTGGACGAGTTACATAAGTAGGTCCTACCTTTTATCATCAAGCCTTATTAGGAACATTAGAAGATTATACAATCATCACTAGCATAAACTATGAGGATATGAATATGATCTATATCAGATGAAAATATGGAAATCCAACCTATGCATCAAAGATATATAGGTAAAGAAACTATGCAGTTAGAATCCCTAAGTTTAGTATAGCAAGATTACACTTGTATCAAGGCATGAGTTCCAGGATAACCCCCAAGTGTGGTCTTGCAAAAATACACAAGGATGATACATTATAGGTCCAAAGTGTCAAGTAGGACAAGCATGAATGCTCAAAAAACCTTAGATTAGTAAATTATACCCAAAAGCAGAAAACAAGTAAAACATGCCCCATGCCCCCAGTCTTCTAGTCCATGACATCCTCGAAAGACTATTAGGGAGGGAACACTTAGTAAAGAAATCATCATAGACAACACACAAAGAAGATAAAGTTCATCATATCTCAACAAGTTTAGTATTTAAGTGCATATGTATGTGTCACATGGCCATTTCTTTAGAACTAAATTCTATCAATGAGAAGTATTGCAACATCCTAGACTATAGGTAAAGTATCTAAAAAGTATTGAGAAACACTTGATGCCAAAGGGTGTTGAGAAACATTATTTTGCATGAGTTGCCAAAGAAACCCTAACACACAAGAAGACCCCAATAAGTTAAGTAGTTGTGCCCTCTAGGCAAGGACAAGGGACAATTCCAAGCTAGGAACCGTATTGTAGAGTGCATTTGTGAGATTAATATACATGGTGTTGTTCACATTACAATCATGTTTGTTATTAGTGACATGCACTTATTTAGATTGTAAGTATCTACTGAGCATATTTTATAGTTAACAAAATTAACCAAGAATTTTAGTCTCTACTGAGTTCTACAATTACTACTGAATCCAAAAGATAGTATTCAGTTTGCACCAAGAAGTTTCTACCATAATGGTGATCAACAGTGTAAACTAAGCTTCATAAGGTTTACCAAGTTCCTCAATACTTACCAAGTTCACAATTATAGCAAGATGAATCTAGTGTTGAATGAGCCACTTAGTGTTAACCAAGTGATTTAAGTTATACCAAGCTCATAGTGATAGCATTTACCAAGCCATGGAGTATGAATCAAGTGATTCAGTTTATATGCCAAGTTCCATAGTATTCACTGAGTCACCATGTAGACTGAGTTTAGACTACTTGGAAAGTGATTAGTATGGACCAAGCTTCTATGTATACTAAATGCATGATGGTTTCAAGCATTAACTATGGATGCCAAGCATTAGAACCTCATTGAGCTAGTCTTTGAAACTCAAGTTCCTATAGTTTAGGCTAACTGTGTATTTTGTGTAAAATTGTATTATAGCCAACTTTGTGATTTGTCAATTAGATTAGTATGTATGTAGTGTATTGTATCACACCCAATGTAATACAAGCAAGTAATATAACAAGCAGAGAAGAGCAGAAGAGTGAAGTATAAGGATACAAGTAGTATAAAGAGCAACAAAGATTTATCTATCAGTACAAGGTGATCATTATATTCAAAGGTATCTCATTCAACAAATCAAGTTGTAGATCATAGATCAATCATTGTTTCATCCTAACAGGTGGATCAGTTAAATATTTTTACAAGGTAGACTTAACAGTCTTTTGTAAATCTCTTTATCAAGTGTATACTTTATTGTATGTTTGTAAATCCTTTTGCAAGGTGGACCTAGCAGTCCTTATTGCTCCTAATAGGGCAGATCATCAAAAGTGATCATTGTAATCCTTAACAGGCCAACTTTATACTATAGTACTAAAGTTTATGGGTATCATTCCCACCCTAGTTTTACTTTCTATTTGGAAGGTTTATGGGTCACAAAATTGTGTCAAAGTGTTTTTAATGCTTATTGCTTTCAATTTCACGTGCATGCAATTAGATTAGATTACATATCAAGGATTAATTGGTAATTAAAGGGTAAAATTTTCTTAGTTACTAATTCACCCCTCCCCTCTCAGTAACCTATCCTATCATATATATTTCCAACAATTGGTATCGAAGCTTTTGTGGTTCTCAGAGAAAAGTTTAGCATCTTGAGCAAAGATAAAAGGTTATGGAGGCATTCAGACTTGACAAGGCTATTGAAAATGAGAAGTTGGATTTGAAAATGACTATTACACAACTAAAGAAAGCAAAGGAACAACTCTCTCAATCTCTAAAAAGAATAGAAGATCTTGCAATCCAAATGAATAAGCATCTCTACATTGAAGAAAGAATTGAAGACATCCATTCAACAAGCAATCCAGATGAAGCCAATTAAGCAATCAAAGAACCATTATAAAAGAATGTTTTACTTCAAGAGGAAGTAATAAAACTAAGAAGAGAAGAAGAAATTCAATTAGTAAGACTATGTGAAGTGTAAGAGAAAAAAAAAATAAAAGAAGAAATAGAAGGAAAGAATAATGAGATTCAACATTTATCCTTCAACAAGAAGACTTCATTAATCAACTCACCAATGCAAATGAAGAAATCATGAATCTAACAATAGAAAATGAAAGTTTGTTGAATGATTTAAAACTAAAAATCAAACCAATGAGAAAATGATGAAATCTCAAGTAGACATGAATCAATTGAATGAACAAAGTCACTTTAAAAAAAGGGTAAAGTAGGAATTGGATATAAAGAAGAAGGTGAATCATCCAAGAAAGGAGCTATCAAAAGAATCAAAAACCTACTTGCAGCCATTGTGGTAAGATTAGACATACATCAAATAAATGTTGGAGCAATGGGAAAGCTAAATTCAATGGAAAATGCTACAAATGCAATCATCATGGTCATAAAGATAATGAATGCAAAGAAAAACCTAAATTTGAAGGTAAATGTCACAAATGCAAGAAACTTGGGCATAAATAGTTAGAATGCAAAACTAAGATACTAAACCCAGTAGAACAGATTGTAAAAGCTATATTTAGTTGGTACTATAACACTTCATGCAGATGTCATTACTATGGAGAATTTGGACACATATAGAATGAATTGTGTAAAACATCACATGAGGAAAAGAGACATGACCAAAAGATGTTTTATCTATATATCACTTGGTCATCTTGCTAAGAACTATATGAATATTGGAAGAATTGAATATGAAAAGAAGGCAAAAGTTGATAACATTAGAAAGAAAATGAGACAACAATGCATTCCAAAATCTTCTAAAAATGTAAGTCTGAGTAGAGATGATCATGTCACTCAAGAATTGAGTGACTCAAATATTTCCACTTGATCTCTCAAGGAGAAATGGAACTAGAATTCTAAAGAAGACATCTCGCATTAGCTCTAGTCAACATAATGAATGATCCAAATCAACATTCAAGATGCAAAGGGATCATTGAGTATTAAAAATGAAACTCATTACTAAGTAGGATCAAGTTACTATCCTTACCGAGTGAAGTTGGATCATAAGACCCTACAAAGAAAGGTTAGGAGTAACTAAGTTTTGTGTGGTTACCAAGTCCTGAATGACTCATTGAGCTTTCAATGCAAGTAAAGTGGATGTCAATCTGTCATTTGAGAAAAAAATCATAGCAAGAATTTATGGTGATTGAAAGGAAAAATTTGGTAAATGGGTGAAATCAAAGTCATTTGTCACTGCAAATTTTATAGAGCTACTTGTGCTAGGCAACTTATGTACATCCAAGAAACTTAAGTGAATCACTATTGGAAATTTTTATGTTTTCACAAAACCCTACTAAGTGAAATGGCATCCACCAACAACAAATCAAATAATGGATTTGATATGCTAGTCTGAGATGTGAAATGGAAGGCACCAAATTTTAAGCCAAGTCCTGCCATTGCAGAAACCCTAGATCCAAGTGGAGCTCAATCAAAAATTCCATCAAAGGTACTATTAATCAATGATATTTATTGATGGGGACACAACCCAAGAACAAAATGGACACAATAGAAAGGGAAAATTATATTAACTGAGAAAATAAGCTATTACAAACAATACAAAGAAAATAAACTTTAGAACATGCCCTAAGGGCTTACAATAGCATAAATCTAGAGATAATTTCTCCTTTCAGTACCTCCTCTCAAACTCCACTCCGAACTGCCTTTTACAATGCTAGAAATCTCCTTAAATAGACCCCGGAGGGTTAGGGACTAGGAGTACATTCTAGAAAGTGCTAGTAGGCATCCACTAACAAAATAGAAGGTTCCAGAAGCTGCGTTAGAAGTCAGTGCAAATCTAGAAGAATCTAGAAATGGTAACTGAATTTCCAAGAGGCATAACTTTTGAACCGTAGCTTCGATTGATGAACCGTTTACATTTTCAAAAAGCTCTCAAAGCGTTCTATAGTCCTATGGACTAGCTTCACTCATCCCCCATTTTTTGACCCTTTTTGAGGTCATTTAATGCCCCAAACCTGACTTTGAAGCATTCTTAAGAGGTCTCCAAAACCCGAAAAACTGCAATAACTTTCAAACCGTGGGGCCTATTGACCTGATTCTTTTTTTGGAATGCTCTAAATCATGATTACATTCATTTGGCCAATTCACACCTTCTAGTTTACCAAAATGATGGCCCAAATACATGCTCCTATTTTTTCAAGATTTTCAAATGCACTGATAGTGGAACTGTGAGAGTTGGAACCTTTATTTGACCCAAATGGGTATCCAAAAATGAAAACACATCAAACAAAAACTAAGTCTAAGTACATTTTTTTTTGGGTGACACAGGATTGCCCTTATACCTCTGGATGCTCCTGCATCAGACACCCAGGGTAGATTGAAAAGTGACCCTGTCACTTTATGAATGGTAGAGGAAATCCCAAATGGGAAACCTCAGCTGCTGAAATCCAAGTTGAGTCCTTGATCAGTCATCCTTTCCATTTGACAAAATACTCTTCATACTGCTTATTTCTGGTACTCCTACCCACACGATGATCTAGAATGTCTTCTATCTCCTCCTTCTTAGAAGCAGGAATTGGACATGGCTCTAACACCAGCTCCTTATCTGCACCATCATCATGATACTCTATTAAATCTGCAATGTTGAAAATGGGAGAAATCTGAATACCATCTGGCAACTCCACTTCATATGCATTTCTTGAGTCATGTTTCTTCAAAATTTTGCAAGGGCCAAATTTCTTCATTTTCATCTTGTTGTAAGTCCCGACTGGAAATCTTTCTTTTCGTAAGTGCACCATGACTAGATCCCCTACTTGGAATTCCTTATGTCTTCTCCTTTGATCAGCCCTAGCTTTATACTCTTGATTCATCTTGGTAATGTGTGCTTGAACCTCCTCATGTAGATGCTTGATATATTCAGAAAATTCTTCTGCTTTAGCACTTGTCCTCTCCCCTTGCTCTATCTTCCTCAATTCTGGTGCAGTCCGCGGGCTATTTTCATATACAATTTGGAATGGCAATTTTCCAGTACTCCTATTTACAGAATTATTATAAGCAAACTCTGCTTGTGGTAGAATCAAATCCCATCCCTTGGGTTTATCCCCAACTAAACATCTTAGCAAATTGCCCAGACTTCTATTTACCACTTTTGTTTGGCCATCAGTTTGTGGGTAATGTTTTGGAACTGAATTTCAAGTCGGTTCTTAACTTTTTCCACAATGTCCTCCAGAAATACCCCACAAATTTAGTATCTCTGTCAGAAACTATGCTCCTTGGAAGACCATGTAGTCTTACCACCTCTTTGAAAAACAAGTCTGCAATATGAACAACATCATGAGTTTTGTGGCATGGAATGAAATGTGCCATTTCGGAGAACCTATCAACCACCACGAATACTGAGTCATTACCCCTTTGTGTCCTTGGCAATCCAAGAACAAAATCCATACTTATGTCCTCCCGTGGCCTTGATGGAACAGGAAATGGCTGATATAGGCCAGTATTGTGACTAAACCCCTTGGCAACTTGACAAACCTGGCAACTTTGTACAAACTTCTTCACATCCTGTGAAATTTGAGGCCAAAAATAATGTTCTCTGAGAATGGCAATGGTCTTATCTCGACCAAAATGTCCTGCCATCCCTCCACTGTGTTTCTCCTTAATTAGATTTTCCCTCATGGAACTCCTTGGAATGCATAATTGACTACCTTTGAACAACATGCCATCCTGAATCAAATAGTCTAACCATTTGGTTCTATCTATAGCAACAGGTTCTTTACAAGCTTTCTATGCTTCAGCGAAATCAGGATCCTCGGGGTACAAATTCTTGAGTTCATCAAACCCAACTACTTCAACCTACATTGTTGTAAGCAACAATTGTCTCCTACTTAGTGCATCTGCAACCCTGTTAGATTTTCCACTTCTATGCTTCAACACAAATGTATAACTTTGCAAGAACTCTACCCACTTCATATGCCTCTGATTCAATTTACCTTGGCTATTTAGGTACTATAATGCTTGATGATCAGTATACAAAACAAATTCCTTTGGTAATAAATAATGCCTCCATTTCTTTAAGGCCTGAACTATTGCATAGAACTCTTGATCATAAACATAATACTTCTTCTTTGCATCATTCAATTTTTCACTAAAATATGCAATAGGCTTACCTTCTTGGCTTAATACAGCCCCAATAGTGCTGTCACTGGCATCACAATCCACTTGGAAAACCTTTCTAAAATTTGGAAGTGCCAACACAAGTTGTTCTGTTACCTTCTTCTTCAGCAATTCAAAACTTCTCGTAGCTGCTGTAGTCCATTTGAACTCTTTTCTATGGGTGCACATATGCCACTGAAATTCCTAATAAACTTCCTGTAAAAACTAACCAGAACATGAAATGATCTTACCTCAGTAGTAGACCTTGGAGTAGGCCATTCCAAGATGGCTTTTACCTTCTCTGGATCCATTTTGAGACCTTCGAGTGATATAACAAACCCCAAATAGACTAATTCCCTTTTTGCAAAGTTACACTTCTTCAGATTAATTAACAGTTTCTCTTCCCTTAGCCTTTCAAGGACACTACGAATATGCAATAAATGTTCTTCCAAAGTCTTGCTGAAAATTAAAATATCATCCAAATAGACAATAACAAATTTTTCCAAGAACTTCTTAAGTACCTCATTCATGAGCGACATGAAAGTGCTTGGGGCATTCATCAGTCCAAAGGGCATGACTAACCACTCATAAAGACCCTCCTTGGTCTTGAAGGTTGTTTTCCACTCATCTCCTTCTCGAATCCATATTTGGTGATAACCACTCTTTAGATCTATCTTTGTGAAGTACTGAGCTCCACTCAAGCAATCCATAATATCATCCATCCTTGGCAAAGGAAACCAGTACTTGATGGTGATCCTATTTATAGCTCGAGAATCTGTACACATCCTCCACTCTCCATCCTTCTTTGGTGTGAGTACTACAGGTACTGCACATGGACTCAGGCTCTCTCGAATCAAGCCCTTCCTCAACAACTCCTGAACCTGTCTATTTAGCTCCTCTGTTTCAGTAGGAGTCATCCTATGGGCAGCCTTGTTAGGCAAACTAGCTCCTGGAATCAGATCTATCTGATGACTAATTTGCCTTACTGGTGGCAATCCATCTGGAACATTATCAGAGATAATATCTCCAAACTCCCTTAGTAAATCTGAAACTTCAAATGGTATTTCACTACTACCTTCTTTATCTTTCATAGGAATCAAAGCATAGCACATATGATGATATTTCATGCCATCTAAAAACTTCCTTCCATCAACAAGACAAATCCTAGCACTGCTACATACCTTTTCATCTTCCTTTTTCATGGGCTTCAATTTATGGCAAACTCCATCCTTTGTGAGAGAGTATGTGTTTTCATGTCCATCATGCACTGCATGTCTGTCAAACTGTCATGGTCTACTCAAAAATAGATGGCAAACATCCATCGAAATAACATCACAAAGAACTTCATCATGGTAACTCCCAATTTTGAATTTTACTAAACATTGTTCACTTACCAGGACCTTATGATCATATTTTACCCAAGCAATCTGATAGGGCTGTGGATGTTTCTCCCTCTTGAGCTTCAGCTTAGAGACCATCTCTTTTGATACCAAGTTATGAGTGCTACCACCATCAATGATCACGTCACAACATTTATCCTCACACTTGCATCTGGTACAGAACAAACTCCTCCATTGTCCTAGTTCAATCTCACCACTTAGTAGGACTCTTTCATTTAGCAAGGTCTCTCCTCTTTTTGCATCCTTTGAATGTGATGATTGTGCATCCTCATCCACATGAGCAACCCTAGCTTGGCCCTCAGCTCTCCTATCTATCCTTCTTTGTCATTGAGGGCATTCAAAGGCACGATGACCTTCCTCATTGCAATGGAAATAGGTACCACAGAAGCCTCCTCTTCCCTGTCCACATCCTCTACCTCTTCCTCTTTGATTTCCAAAGTCTTGATCATGGGAGCGGTTGAAACCCTCATTCCTCTGGTTCCTACTAGTACCCTCATCTTCATTTTTCTTTCGAGTTTCATTGTGGCCTCTAGATGATCTACCAATTCCCCTTCCTCCTTGACTATGCCCTCTTTTTCTTCCTTCAAACCTTTTATTCAACTTCTCTTCAACTCGTAGGGCAAACTGGTATGCCTCTTCAATGCTGGTCATTCTTACCAGACTTAATTCCTCCTGGATGCTAGGTCGCAACCCACTGATATAACAAGAAACCTTATCCTTATTTTCTTCTGCATGCCCTACTCTAATCAAGAGTCAATAAAACTCCTCTGTATATACTTGGACTGATCTTCTTGCTTGCTTTAACCCATGCATCTTCTTAAACAGATCAAGCTTGTAGTCTACAAGAATGAACTGCTTCTTCAATTTGTCCACCATGCGATCCCATCTTGTGATCTTCTCCTTTCCTCTTCTATTTCTTTCCAATTGAACCTCTTGCCACTAGATTTTGGCATGGCCTTTCAGTTTGGCCTTTGCAAACTTAACCCTATCTGGGTCCCTGATATCCTCATACTCAAAGTATTCTTCCAGTTCATTGATCCAATCGATCAACTCATCTGGTTTCAGATTTCTTGAAAATACACCCATTCAATTGTAGGTCTTTTCCCAAACTTAGTAATGGCCCTAAAAAGTCTTTCCTCTATAGGATTTAGAACTTCCTTGTCAAGTTCCCCTTTTGGTCCCATTTCTTCTTCTTCATTGCCATCCTCACTATCGTCACCTGCGACAACATTTGCTCCTCTTGCAATGCTTGTACCTGCCTTTGGAGGGCTCTAACCTCCTCAGGATTAATAGCTCTAGCCCTTCCACCATGCTCTCTTCATGGAGGCATCTTCTTAACTCAAAACCACAACCACACAGTCCTGGTGCAAACTGCCTCACAGTCGGCGTTCTATCTACACACTCAGGAAAACCAGCTCTGATACCACTTGATGGGGACACAACCCAAGAACAAAATGGACACAACAGAAAGTGAAAATTATATTAACTAAGAAAATAATCTATTACAAATAGTACAGAGAAAATAAACTTCAGAACATGCCCTGAGGGCTTACAATAGCATAAATTTGGAGATAATTTCTCCTTTTAGTACCTCCTCTCAAACTCCACTCTGAACTGCCTTTTACAATGCCAAAAATCTCCTTAAATAGACCCCGAAGGGTTAGGGACTAGGAGTAAATTCTAGAAAGTTCTAGTAGGCATCCACCAAAAAAATAGAAGGTTCCAGAAGCTGCGTTAGAAGTCGGTGCAAATCTAGAAGAATCCAGAAATGGTAACCGAACTTTCGGGAGGCATAACTTTTGAACCGTAGCTCCGATTGACGAACCGTTTACATTTTTGGAAAGCTCTCAAAGCGCTCTATAGCCCTATGGAACAGCTTTGCTCATCCCCCATTTTTCAACCCTTTTCAAGGTCATTTAATGCCCCAAACTTGACTTTGAAGCATTCTTAGGAGGTCTCCAAAACTTGAAAAATTGCAATAACTTTCAAACCGTGGGGCCTATTGACCTGATTCTTTTTCTAGAATGCTCTAAATCATGATTAAATTCATTTTTCCAATTCACACCTTCTAGTTTACCAAAATGATGGCCCAAATACATGCTCCTATTTTTTCAAGATTTTCAAACGCACTGATAGTGGAACTGTGAGAGTTGGAACCTTTATTTGACCCAAATAGGTATCCAAAAATGAAAACACATCAAACAGAAACTAAGTCTAAGTACATTTTTTTGTGTGGGTGACACAGGATTACTCTTATACCTCTAGATGCTCCTGCATCATTTATTCACATTTTAAGTGTGCTATTCAAGATATTGGAACATTATAAATGGATGAAACCTTGGAAAAGTTGTGTGTGAATGACACGTTAAAACCTAACCATCAACACCTTGAAGTGAAAGGTTTGACTCACATACTACATATGCCACAAGATTTCTAGATTAAATGGATAAGGTTCATTCTTAGTTGTGTGCACAATGGTTAATTATGGTTCGAACAACCTATTTTGTTAACCAAGAAGATGATCCCTAGGATCACTAGTCTTCCTATGTTAGCAAAAGCTAAAATGACCAAAACCCTAAGTCAGGTTGAGCTTGAGAAGAAAACCCTTGGCGAGTGGGATGGAAAAGGAATGAAGATCAGCTATGTTGCAAACATGGAATTAAAGTTTGGGATACATGTCATCACTTACAAGATTTATATTTTAAGTAGACTCAACATTACATCATGCAAAGTAGTGGATTTAGCATACAAAGTGGTCAAGAATAACCTATCACTTGACCTTGCCAAGTTGATGTTTAACCAGTTCAACAAGAATGTGGAAAGTATAAGAACTTGAAAGAACAATCCTTGTAAGTTTAGTTCACTTTTAACTTTTTTGTTTTTCTATGTACAAAATTTCTTCCCATCTAAAGGTACAGTTGTATGGAGGAAGGATATACTTGTTCTTTATTAGATTAATAAATATATAGCTGAAATGGGAGAAAAATATGTGAGTATTATGGAAAATTACTTTGCTACATTCAAAGATAAGATGAATAAAAAGATTCAGGATACCCAAGAAACTTGTTGATGATTACAAAGATGATGCTTTTTTCATGCTTAAGTTAGACCAAGGACTGTATAGGTCAAACCTCTAGGTTATGAGGTAAGCATAGATGAAACCAAGAACATTATTGAGGTACTAATTAATGAGCCTATTGACCCTAAAGCTACTTACTTTGGCACTTATGATGAAGCAAAGGCTAGAATTGAATTGGAAATCAAACTCCCTTAGGCAGTCAACAAAGGGAAGAAGAGAATTGCCAAACTGAAGACTAGTTCCACTCTCCTATTGATTGGGGGAAAAGGAGAAGACATAGAAGAAGGTGAAGAAGATGAAGAAAATTCAAAGGAAGAAGAGCCATTAAAGAAGAAAGGTAAGGTAATTATTACCAAGCTTGTCAAACCATCTATTGCTATGTTCACAAGGAGAACATCAAGAAAGAAACTTGACAAAGGAGGAGATGTGATATTTAGAAGACCTCCACCCACCTTCCAAGAAAGGTTGAAAGAAATAGAGTCAAGAGCTAGCATAAAAAATTTCAAAGCACTAAAATATGAGACTAGGACTGTAGAGGAGTAGAAGTAGATAGAAGATGTGATAATGTCTAAAATGGAAAAGTGGAAGTATTCCCCAAACTAGATTGCTCTGAATATTCCAAATGAGCTATTGGAGAAAGTCAAGCCAAGATGGGAGAATGCCATGAAAACTAAAAGAGACATATATGAGTAGACCCTAAGGAAACTTATGTCAAGCTTAAGTGATAAGAAAGTGAAAGAATCTCTAAAGAAGAATGAATAAAAATTACCTTGAGATTCAACACTTTTCTTATACTGATCAATGACATATAACATGTAGTGAATAATGCTACAAACACATGGAAGAAAATTTATCTTCTTCACAAGTTGAGTGATTTTGTAGTTCATGTTAGTGACAAGGATGATGATGAGAAATAAAAAAATGAAGAAATTGATGATGAAGTAACTCATTTTGACAATATAGATGATGAGGAAGAAGAATAGGGATAGGAAGCTACTAAGGAAGACTTACCAAAAATTTAGAACCCTAAAGAGACTGACCCAGAGAAAATTTCAACAGTGGTCATAGCCTCACTTCCTCATTCTTAGAGCCTAACATTAAAAAAATCAAGCCTAGAGAAAGCTACTACAAGATTGATTGTGTCAAACACTATAAGCACAAGCACCTAATCAATTTTTGCACCTGTCTAGCTCAGTACTTTATTGATAGAAGTGAAAAGCACTATATCTACCGATCAGACAACACCTCTCTCTACATCAATTTTGTTTAATCTAGGTAGTTTAATTGGTATTTCAACAATGAATTTAGTATCTAATTTTTCAGCAAGTCCTACCTTTTCTACAATTTTTTCCATTCCTAGCATGCAAACAATAAGTACAAGGATAGTTGAGATCAAGTGTCAACCAAGTACAAATTTTTTGAGTAAACAAAAAGATAAGGAAGAGGAAATTTATCTTGATGAGGATATTGTTATTCCTACTTGGGACATCTTAAATCTTAACCCTAATCAAATGCAAATATTTGGAGAACTTCTTCAAAAGAAAGCTAAGCAGCAGAGGCTTGGAGAAGAAAGAAATAAGGAATTTCAAATAATTGAAGATACTAAGAATATTTTAACCAAGGCACTAAATAGAGAGGTTGACACTTCTCAACCAATTTTGAATCATTTGGTAGAGGAAATCAAAAAATTCAATGAAGATTTGAATGGATAGGAAAAATTTTTGTAATGAGCTGAGAAGAAGTTTGAGAACAAAGTTTTGGAACTTATTGCTCAAAAGATTGCTATACATCAAGTAGAGCTATCTACTATTCTTGGCTCATTGGATACCTCTCGCAACAATGTAACAACATTATTAATTAAACTCTATGATACATCAAGTTTCACCAAGGAAATAAGAGACAAATTGTCAAAGATTGATGAAGATTTGCAGGCAAGTGCACATCAACTACAACTTGACCCGAGTTACAACTCTACCCACTATTCAAAGACCAGATTCCTATTGATATGCAAAAAAAATTGCTAAGAGAAGAAGAAAAAATAAGAACCACATTAGTAGACGTTTAGGGAATGATTCTTCTCAACATGGATTCAAACATATTGCACATGCCAAAATGCTCATCCATGATAACAACTTCTCAATTGCTGATCATATGATAGAACTTTTAGTAGAAGTTCAAGTTGCATTGCACACATGCAAGGTGTGGCAAGTAAATTGGGACAAGACAATGGCACTAATTTTAAAGGTACATTTAGATTTCTTGTCACATTTTGGCGTTACTATATAGTATATAACATACATCTTGGCATTAATGTCAAAAAGGGGGAGAAGATGTATATTGTATAAAAGATGTATATTATAAAGGGAGTATACATAAAAGGGGAGAAAATGTATATGTCAAATGTGAAAAGATGTAAAGCATATTTATATATGCATGGGGGAGCATTATATGTACAAATACTTAGAAATACATCTTCTATACAAACAATTTTGAAAAATCTCAAAACAGAGTACTCTACCGAGTTGTAGACACAAGGTGATGAATAAATATTGTTCTTGAAATTTAGTTTTGGTTGATAAGTGTTTTTGTCACTAATGCCAAAGAGGGGGATTTTTGACATTATAGTCATGTCTGTTATTAGTGACACACACTTATTCAGATTATAAGTATTTACCAAGCATATTGTACAATTAACATAGTTAACCAAGCATTTTAGTCTCTACCAAGTTCTACAATTGCTACCAAATCCAAAAGATAGTATTCAATTGATGCAAGAGCATCCTAGGTGTAAGGGCAATCTGGCATCACCAAAAAATATTTTAATTTCAGCCTTTTAATAAGGACTAGTAGATAGGGTGGTTACTATTTATGGGAACTTACTATTTTTAGTAGTTTCTCATACAAGCTCAAAATGTTCTCATTTTCTACAAGAAGGTTCATTTTAGAGTTGTAAGCCTACCATAAAAATCTCATTGCTCAAGCATTAGTATTAGAGAAGTTATTGCAGATTTTCAATAGAAAAATTTGTAGAAAAATCTTCAGGCTCATCGTTGGAGGCCTTAGAGTGCCCTGATGAGGTCCGAAAACTCAATAGAAGGGCACTAGCGCAATTTTGAGCCTATATATAAGGAGATGGCATTTCTGAAAAGTGGTTATAATTGCCAATTGAAGCAATGGTTCGTGAGTTATGTCCTTCAAAAGTTGGGCTACCAAAATTTATAAAATAAATTGTCAAAGATTTATTTGGCTGACTCTATGTGTATTGTTAGGGTCTACTGGCCCTAGGTATTAAGTTTAAGCATCTAGAACCTTCCTGGGTGGCATAAAACTGCCTACTTAAGAAAGGCCCAAAGATTGTCTAGGACAACTCTGGGTCATAGTTCACAACACTGTCTTGCAAATTTCTATAATGAAGGTGCCCATTTGGGTTAGCATATTATAATTGCAAATTCTGTATTTTTGCATTTGCAACGATAATAAGAAGCCCATATTTTGTTTCTCACATTTGTTTTTATTTCTTTGTTTTTGTTATGAGTTTATGGTATTAAGGGGATTCTCCTACATCAAGTGGTATCAAAGCTAGAGTTATTGAGCATGTGGGTAGACTGCCGACTGTGAGGCAATTTGCACCAAGACTATGGTTTGGGCTAAGTGTGTAGATAGATCACCAATTGTGAGACAATTTTCATTAGGGTTTTGGCAGAAGCACAAAA
Organism: Cupressus sempervirens; assembly: GCA_028749045.1. Lineage (NCBI taxonomy): Eukaryota > Viridiplantae > Streptophyta > Pinopsida > Cupressales > Cupressaceae > Cupressus > Cupressus sempervirens. Next base: position 591,261,873 of record CM053789.1, on the reverse strand, counting down.
ATGCCTCCACAAAAAGAATGTGGCCGAAGAGTTGTAGGTGTTACACCCGAGGGCTTTTGAGCCCTTCAAAGACAAATGCAAGCATTGGAAGAACAAATGCATAGAGGAATGAATCTTCCTATAAGAGATGAAAGCAAGGATGAGGATGAAGCAGAAGAAAGTGCTGAAGCAGAGATAGTTCTAAACCTAGAGGAAGAGAGGCTTTTTAGGGCCATCTCCAAGATTGGAAAAAGACCTAAGTTTGAGGTTCTCACATTTTTAAGAAATCTTAACCTAGAAGAGTTGATCAATTAGATCAATGAACTAGAGGGGTACTTTGAGTATGAAGATATTGAGGATCTAGATAGGGTCAAGTTTGCGAAGGAAAAATTGAAGGGACGTGCAAAGATTTGGTGGCAAGAGGCTTAGTTGGAACAAAATAAAAAGGGAAAGGACAAAATCATTAGATGGGATTAGATGATAGCTAAAATGAAGCAACAATTTATTCCTATGGATTATGAGCTTGATCTATTGAAGAATATGTAAGGAATGAAGCAAGAATAGTGGAAGAGGTCATGGTGGAAGATCTAGTGGACAATCTTATGGAGGTTGTAATGATGATCAGAAGAACAAGGATGAGGCTAGAATTAGCAACTAGAACCAAAGGAAAAAAATTCCAATCATTTCCATGATTAGAAAAATAAAGATTAGAGAGGAAGAGGCAAAGGACAAGGATCTAGAAGGGGAGGCTTTTGTGGAAATTTTTTTCACTATGGGGAAGAAGGGCATAGAGCATTTGAATGTACCCAATGCCAAGGAAGGACAGATTGAAGAACCGAAGGTCAAGCAAGAGTTTCACATGTTAATGAAGATGCCAAATCCTCACATTCTAAAGATTCTAAAAGAAAAGTCCTAGTTAATAGAAGAGTCCTACTGAGTGGTGAGAATGAACCTAATCAAAGGAGTTTATTTTGAACAAGGTGTAGATGTGAAGATAAATGTTGCAATGTGATCGTTGATGGTGGAAGTACTGACAATTTGGTGTTAGAAATGATGGTCACCAAGTTGAAGTTGAAGAGATAGAAACACTCACGTCCATACCATATTTCTTGGGTGCAAGATGAGCACAAGGTCATGGTCAATGAATAGTGCTTAGTGAAGTTCAAGATTGGAAACTACCAGGATGAGGTACTATGTGATATCATACCTATGGACATATGTCATATGTTGTTGGGTAGGCCAAGGCAGTTTGACAAGCATGTTGTACATGATGGGCAAGCAAATAACTACACTCTAACAAAGGATGGAGTGAAACATAAGTTGAATCCATTGAAGGATAAAGAAGAAAAGGTATGTAGTGCTACCAGAATATGTTTTGTTGATGGAAAAGGGTTTCTTAAAGGTATGAAACATGAGTATATGTGTTTTTTTATAATTCCTAAAGATAGTAAAGAAGAAGTAGAGGTGGTACTTGCAAAAGTTGCAGATCTGTTGGAAGAGTTTTATGATATTGTATCAGATAATGTACCTAATGGATTGCCCCCAGTGTGGAAGATCAATCACCAGATGGATTTGGTTCTAGGAGCCAGTTAGCCAAATAAAGTAGCACATAGAATGATACCAATAGAAAGTGAAGAGTTGAATAGGAAAGTTGATGAGTTATTACAAAAGGGTTTGATTGGAGAGATTATGAGTCCATCTATTGTACCAACAATATTATCATGAATGGAGAATGGAGGATGTGCATAGATTCTCATGCTATCAAAAAAATCATGATAAAGTATAAATTTCCATTGCCAAGGATGGATGATATTATGGACTCTTTGAGTGGAGCTATGCATTTCACAAATATAGATCTGAAGAGTGGGTACCATCAGATTCGTATCAGAAAAGGTGAGGAGTGGAAGACTGCTTTCAAGACAAGGGAAGGACTGTATGAGTGGTTAGTCATGCCTTTTGGGCTAACCAACACACCAAGCACTTTCATAAGGCTCATGAATGAGGTACTAAAGGAGTTTCTAGGTAAGTTTGTCATTGTTTACCTAGATGATAAATTGATCTTTAGTAAGACATTGGAGGAGCATTTGATTCATATTCACAAGGTGTTTCAAAAGTTGAGGGAAGAAAATTTGTTGATAAACTTGAAGAAGTGCATTTTGTAAAGAAGGAGTTGGTGTACTTGGAATTTGTAGTCATAGGAGAAGGTCTAAAAATGGACCTAGAGAAAGTGAAGGCTATCCTTTAATGGTCTACTCCAAGGAGTGCAACAAAGGTAAGATATTTTCATCGATTGGCTACAATTTATAGAAAGTTCATAAGAAATTTTAGCAGTATTTGTGGGCCTTTGACTAAAACAATAAGAGGAGATAGGAAAGAGTTTAAGTGGACTGTAGGAGCATATAAGATTTTCAATCTATTGAAATAGAAGGTTACTGAGTAACCTATTTTAGCACTTCTTGATTTTAACAAGGTGTATCAAGTAGACTGTGATTCTAGTGGTACTATAATAGGAGCTATTTTGAGCCAAGAAGGTAGACCTATTTCTTATTTTAGTGAGAAGTTGAATGATGCAAAAAGAAAATATTTTGTTTATGATCAATAATTTTATGCCATAGTTCAAGCATTCTAGAAGTGGAGACACTATCTTCTTCCCAAGGAGTTTGTTTTGTATACTAATCATCAAACTTTGCAATATTTGAATAGTCAAGGAAAATTGAACCAAAGGCATTTAAAGTGGGTTGAGTTTTTGTAGAATTATACATTTGTTTTGAAAAACATGAGTGAGAAGTCTAACAAAGTTGTAGATGCTCTTAGTAGAAGACAACTTTTATTGAAAAAAATGTAGATAGAGGTGGTTGGGTTTAAGGAACTTAGTACTTTGTATCCATATGATATTGATTTTGGTGAAGCATGGAAGCTTGTACAAAACCTGTTACACTTGATACGATAAAGTGGTTGGATTTCATGATCCAAGATAATATGTTGTTCAAAGGAAGCTAGTTGTGCATTCCCAAAAGTTCAATGAGAGAATCTCATCAAGGAGAAGCATAGTGGAGGATTGGCTAGACATTTTGGCAAAGATAAAACTATAGCTTTGGTTGCTAAAAATTATTACTAGCCATTGTTACAAAAAGATGTGACAAAGTTTATAAAGTTGCCAAGTATGTCAAATGGTGAAATGAGTGAAGTAGAATATAGGGTTGTATCAGCTATTAACTGTACCAGAGAAGCCATGGAAGGATGTCAGCATGGATTTTGTTCTTGGGTTATCGAGGACATAGCATGGGCATGATTCTATTTTTGTGGTGGTTGATAGGTTTTCAAAGATGGCACATTTTATTCCTTGCAAGAAGACTAGTGATGTTGTTCATGTAGCAAAGTTATTTTTCCAAGAAGTGGTGAGATTGCATGGTCTACCAAAGAGTATAGTTTTAGATAGAGGTACCAAATTTTTTGTGTATTTTTGGCATACATTGTAGAAGAAGTTGAACACAGATTTGAATTTTAGTTCATCACATCATCCACAGACTGATGGATAGGAAAAAGTTGTGAATCACAATTTGGGAAACTTGTTGAGATGCTTGGTTGGAGATAAACCAAAAGGATGAGATATGATTTTACCATAGAAAAAATTTGCATATAATAATTCTTTCAATAGGAGCATTGGTAAATCACCATTCCAAATTGTATATGGGAGTAGTCCTAGAAATGTTTCTAAATTGAGGAAGTTGGATAAGAGAGAGATAAGTAGTGCTATAGCAGAAGATTTTGCTAAACATTTGAAGAACATCCATGAGGAGGTGAGGAAGCACATCATAAAGATGAATACATAGTATAAGGCTAAGGCAGATGTGAAAAGGAGATATAAGGAATTATAGATTTGAGATCAAGTCATGGTTCATTTGAGAAAGGAGCATTTTCCAAATAAGCTAAAGATGAAGAAGTTTGGACCATGCAAGATAGTGAAGAGGCATAATTTTGGAAATATGTATGAAGTGGAGTTTCCTATTGAACTGAATATTTCACCAATATTTAATATTTTAGATTTGACAAAGTATTATGAAGGAGGTGATGGAGATGAAGTTTTAGAAGTGTAGTGGAGCATTCCAGTAGCTAGTTTAGCTACCAAGGAGATTGAGGAGATACTAGACAATCATATTGGAAAAAGTACCAGAAATAGAACTTGTGAGGAATATCTGGTCAAGTAGAAAGGGAGACTAGTTGAGGATTCATCATGGCTAGCAAAGGAGGAGGTCAACCATCTTGGTTTTCCTCTAAACACTTGAGACATAATGGTGTAACTTCTCAAATTACCCTAGGTGTTTGATGCAGGAGCATCCTGGGTGTAAAGACAATCTTGCATCACCCAAAAATATTTTATTTTCAGTGTTTTCTATTTTAATAAGGACTAATAGATAGGGTGGTTACTATTTATGGGAACTTACTATTTTTAGTAAGTTTATCATACCAACTCAGAATGTTCTCATTTTCTATAGGAAGGTTCATTTTAGAGTTGTAAGCCTACCATAAAAATATCATTTCTCAAGCATTAGTATCAGAGAGGTTATTGCCGATTTTCAGTGGAAAAATTTGTAGAAAAAATTTCAGGCTCACCATTGGAGGGCTTAGAGTGCCCAGATGAGGTTCCAAAACTCAATGGAAGGGCACTAGCATGGTTTTCAACCATGTAGATCAAAAGCTAGCATTTTTAAAAAGTGGTTATAATAGCCAATTGGAGCAATGGTTTCTGAGTTATGGCCTTCAAAAGTTGGGCTACTAAAATTTCAAGAATAATTTGTCAAAGATGTATTTGGTTGACTCTATGTGTATTGTTAGGCTCTGTCAGCCCTAAGTATTAAGTATAAGCATCTAGAACCTTCCTGAGTGGTATAAAACTACTTATTTAAGAAAGGCCCAAAGATTGTCTAGGACAACTCTGGGTGATAGTTCGCAGCACTATCTTGCAAATTTTTGAAATGAAGGCACCCATTTGGGTTAGCATATTGTAATTGAGAATTTTGCAATTCCATATTTGTGACATTAATAAGAAGCCCATATTTTGTTTCTCACATTTTCTATTGTTTTTTTATTTTTATTATGAGTTTATGGTATTAAGGAGAGTCTCCTGCATCATTAGTTTGTGCCAAGTAGTTTCTACCATAATGGTGGTCCACAATGTAAATCAAGCTTCATAAGGTTTACCAAGTTCCTTAGTGCAAACTAAGTTATGTAGTGCTTACTAAGTTCATAGTTACAACAATGTAAATCCAATGTTGACCAAGCCACTCAGTGTTAACCAAGTGATTCAGTTTATATTGAGCTCATAGTGATAGCATTTACTGAGCCATGCAATATGAATCAAGCGATTCAATTTATATGCCAAGTTTCATAGTATTCACTGAGCCGCTAGTCCAAACTAAGTTCAAACTACTTAGAAAGTGATCAATATGGACGAAGCTTCTACATCTACCAAATGCATGACAATGTTGAGCATTGACTATGGATGTCGAGTATCAAAACCTCACTGAGCTAGTCTTCAGAACTTGAGTTTTTGCAGTTTAGGCTAACTTTTTGTATTTTGTATAAGCTTGTATTATAGCTGACTTTGTGATTTGTAAATTAGATTGGTATATATGTAATGTATTGTATCACATCTAATGTAATAAAAGTAATATAACAAGCATAGAAGAGAAGAAGAGTGAAGTACAAGGCTACAAGTAGTATAAGGAGTAGCAAAGATTTATCTATCACTACAAGGTGATCATTACACTCAAAGGTATCTCATTCAGAAAACCAAGCTGCAAATTAGAGATCAACCATTGTTTCATCATAATAGGTGGATCAGTTAAATCCTTTCACAAGGTAGACTTAACAGTCTTTTGTAAATCTCTTTACCAAGTGCATACTTTATTGTATGTTTGTAAATCATGTTGCAAGGTGGACCTAGTAGTCCTTATTTCTCCTAACAGGGAAAACCATCAGAAGTGATCATTGTAAGCCTTAATAGGCCAACTTTATACAATAGTACTAAAGCTTGTAGATATCATCCCCACCCAAGTTTTACTTTCTATTTGGAAGGTTTTTGGGTCACCATAATTATGTATCAAAGTATTTTGGATGCTTACAGTTTTCAATTTCTCATGCATGCAATTAGATCAAATTACATATAAAGTATTAATTGGTAATAAAGGGTGAAAGTTTCTTAGTTACTAATTCACCACTCCCCTCTTAGTAACCTAGCCTATCATATATATTTCCAACAAGTGCGAGGCTCTCAAGTAGTGCCTGTTTCTAGGTTTTCACCACTTGGCATATTTTTAAAGCAAATTTTTCAATTTTTTTGTATTTTTTGTATTTTTTTGTATTCTTTGATTATTTGGTGATACATGAAAGCACCTATTGCCAATTTTTCACTAAGATGATTATTTTTTCAAGACAATATTTAATATTTTTTAGGATTTTTCCACCATTAGATATGATTTATTTTGGATTTTGTAGAATGACTTATAGATTATTCATTCTCAAGTAAGATCACATCAATTTGTTCCAATGTCTAACAAGGTGTATAATATGGAGTAAAGACACATAAGATGGATAAGAAAGAAAGAATGAAGTAATTTAAAGTGATCCTCAAGGACTAACTCCTCAAGAGTACCCAAGCTAGGAAGAGTGTAGAATAGCCATATGAAGTACATTTTTTACAAGCAAAGAAAGCTATGGAAGGAGATAGCATGTAGGATAAGAAATGGAAGCCAATAAGAAAGATAGCATGAAAGCATGCATTTTAAAAGAATGGGCATGTCAAGAGACCTATGAGAACCATATTTTACCTTGTGTGATCAAGATCAAGGGGCCAATTGAATAGGATAGTGATAGGATAGATAAATAAGAATGAAGTTTGATGTGAAGGCTATGAGTGAACGAGAAAGCACAATAGGTAAGCTTGTGGATAAGATAGCCAATACATAAGGATACCTTAACATTGTCAAGATCAAAGAGGAATGGGGAATATATGGAAGATGGAATAATTATGCATGACGCTTGTTTACCAAGTTTTCATCATGGTACTTATCCAAGGTGCCACAATAAGTGATTTTTACCATAGGATGAACTTATTTCTCTTTACTTTTTCTACCAAGGCACCACAAGAAGTTGTTTTCACCAACACACTTTTTTCTTTTCTTTCTTTTCTTTTATTTATTTTTGGATTTTAGAAATAAGTCAAGCTTTTTTGTAATGTCTACCCCTAGTTGACTTTTCATATTGGATTGCTGGATACTTTTAGGCTTGTTTATTTACCAGATTTGATTAGATGTTATTTTATACTTAGTTGATATATTTGATGAGTTAGTTATTTCATGTGTTCATAATTATTTCAATTATGTTATATGTATTTTCATTTAGTGATTTTAGTTATTTCATGATGTTAGTTAGATGAAAGATTTATATGTAGTTCTATGGTTACATACCCCATACTTACATGTGTATGTTGTACCAATATGTTTTACTATATGATTGACATTTTTGATGTGGTTGAGGGAGGGACTCGCAGTCACCTACTAGTTAGGATCTACACAATGTGCCACTCCTTACCATTTTCTATTTAGTTTAGATTACATGTGTATGTAAATGCATGAATTTTATGTAGATTATAGGTACTAGGCATCGTCTTTCCTAAATTGCTAAAATGAGCATGCCCTATTATAATATCTCAATAGTAAAAATGGAGAGATAATTCTTGAGTCCAAACTTGATCTAGAGGATATTTTCACTAAAATTTGAAGTATCTCCAAAACTCCAACAATCACTACCATGTTGAAGTCCTTGAAATTTTGAGTTCAATGCAATTTGAACAGGCAAGATTAGAGTTTAGATGACAAAGTTATGATCAGTCAAAGTTTGGTCAAACCAAAATCAAAGGCCATAAAAAGGTGAAAAAATAATCATCTCAAAAGTGGTCAACAATGGATTTCAAATGAAAGAGCTCATCAAAAGCTTTCCAATGGCATTTGTTTCATTGAAAATGGAGGTCATATAAAAAAGTTATGACAATTTGAAGTTTTCAAGACAAAAGGTAATTTTGATGACATCATAAATCCAGTCACCATGCTAGTGTAGAAAAAGAAAATCCCCCTAAGTTTACTTATCACTACACCATTTTTTATTTAATAAAGTGATGGATGTGTACTTTATTTTCAAAAAAAATGATGAGATTTAAAAGAAAATCTCCTTAAAATATAAACAAATAATTAAAACAATATCCTAAACTTATCCATCCAAAAGGGATTTATTTATTTTATATGGCTTATAATTTACAAGAGCCAAAAGGAGGTTTTCATAAGGTTTTATATTTTTTAATTTGTTGTGTTAAAATGAGAAAATGGTTATTATGTGGTTATTTGGTTTTCGATCAAATATGACTAATTTTTATGTATAAAAGGGGAGTTACTCTCCTTTAGAAGACAATTAGATTTGGGAGAAGAAATTCTTGTAGGGAATTAGTCTTTGGGAGAAAAAAATTGTTGTGAGAGATTAATCGGAGGAAATTATTGAATTCTTAGGAGAGATTTTACAAGGTGTTATTCTACACCAAAAATTGTAAAAAAAGAAAGAGGCCATGAAGGCTTGGAGCTTGAAATTTGTAAGAAAGCAATTTTGCTTGGTAGATTTAATAGAGAAGTAGACCTAGAGATGTATTCCTACTTGGACAAATTCCATATCAAATTGTTGTGTCTCTTTATTCTCTTTCTCATTCTCTCAATTCTTTCAATTTATTTATTTTATGTAATTAAACACATTGTTAAATTAAGTGTTTATGCTTTAATCTTCTTGTAATTTCAATGGTTTTAAATACATAGCCACACATTTATTGCTTGGATTGGGAAAGTATATCTGATCGTTGGGATTAAATCATAAAACTTGTAGATCCTAAATCAAATCAAGTTTCATATTAGAGCCTATTTTTGCAGAGAAATTGTAGGTGGTGAATGTTAACCAGGTTGAAGTTGAAATAAGGAGAAGGTGAACTTGTAGAATTCAATCCAAAAATTGGGAAAAGAAGAACATTTTCATGATTCATGGCATCTAAACAAATCCTTTCTAAGTTTGATGCAGAAGCCTTCTAGAGAGTTTTTGTTGAATTGAAAGCTTTGGTGGACATTCTTCTTCAAGAAAGGCATGAATGACAATTGAGAAAGGTGGACAAGGCTAGGAAGAAGGAAAAAGCTCAATCTTCATCAAAAGATGACAAAGGAAAAAGAGTAGGAGGTGGTAGTAGCCCTCTTGAACCTCCATCCCCATCTTCTTCATCTTCTTCATTGTCTTCTTCTTCTCTATCTACTTCTTCTAAAAAGAAACATTTTTGTAAAGACATTCTTATTAAAGCTTGATGTGAAAAGTTTGATTTGTCTCTATATAGTGGCGAGTTGGATGCAAAAAAATTGGATAATTGGTTTAAGCAGATCGAAGTGTATTGCAAGGTTCAAAAGATTCTAGATGATTATTCTAAAATCCAACTAGCTACTCTTAGGATGGGAGGTACTGCATTAGTCTAGTGGGAGAGTAAGATCTAGGATGATCTTGCTACAAATGGTAAAATCATTTCATCTTGTTATGAATTTATTTCTACTTTAAAGAAACAATTTTATCCTTTGGGTTATTTGCAACAAGCCATTATGGATTGCCTAAATCTCAGGCAAGGTAAAGGGCAGTCTGTGCAAGAGTATACATAGGTGTTTAGAAAGAAGGCATTAACTCTTGGAATTTCTCTTTAAATTCAAGATACTTTATTAAAGTATATAGGAGGAATGCATTCATACTTGAAGCATACAATATTGATTTTTAGTCCTTCTAACTTTAATGAAGTGTGTGCTCAAGCAACCCATATTGAAGCAGGTGGAGGAAACACAAGTTTTAGTTCAAAGAAGGAATTTGTTCCTCCTGAAGGACACAAGAAGGGCAAGAAGGTAGCCACAATGAAGAAAGAGGAAGGTGACAAGCCTACTTGTTCACATTATTAGAAGAAACAACATGCAAAAGAAAAGTGTTGACAATTGCATCTAGAGTTGAAACCAAAGTTGTTTAAGAAGGATAAAAAAGGAAAGCAAGAGTCTATAGCTATTGTTCAGGATCTTGGATCAGATTCTAATGATGAAACAAAGATATAAATTGTGGGTTTGAAAGGTAAATCTTTTGTTGATTCTACCACTAATGTTTCATATACTTCCACTTCCAAAAGTCATGTTGTTCCTATAGATAGTAAAAGGTGTGAACTTTTTCATATAAGGGTGATTTTTAAGAACACTAAAATTGACACATTGATAGATGGTGGGTCCCAAGTTAATCTAATTTTAGATGAAGTTGTTAAACAATTGGGATTGGAAATTAAGCCACATAAGAGACCTTACCAATTAGGCTTGGTGTGCAATGATAAAAGATTATGAGTCACTAAAAAATGTAAGTTAAGATTTGCAATAATATCTAGGTTCATAGATGAGGTTGAATTTGATGTGGTTCCACTTGATATCTATGGGATTGTGTTGGGTAGCCCATACTTATATGATAGGAAAGCTATCTTCTATAAGAAACATAACAAGTATCATTTGTTTAAAAATGGAATTGAATACATTATCAGAGCTCATCACATGAAGAATGCAAGATCAATTGTAAACACAGGAAATTTGTTCAAATGATTGTAAATGCAAGTAGTAAACTGACTCTCATGTCTCTAGCAACTAGTGAGGATCAGATGCAAGCAGAATCAAGTCTTCAGCTAGTGATGGTAAAAGAGGATTTGAAAAGATCATTTTCTAATGATGTTTCTGTACAAGAGGTCCAGAAAGTTGATACTTTTTCCATTTCATTAGTTATTTCAATTTTGTTACTTTTATTTCTACTAGTTGGTACTATGTGGGTGATGGATGTAACAATGAACACTGGTGGATGTATGGTTGATAGTATTAGCAGTACTATCTCATTCTTCATAATGTGTGTGATGGTTAAGATATTCAAAATTCCAACAGTTTGTACAGGTGATACTAGACAAGTGAGGCAAGCATGCTCTCATTTTTATTTTATGTAAAAATAAACTTTCAGAGGTCCAAGAGCTCCTTTTTAGTGGGGAGACTTGATCCGAAGGATATTTTCACTAAAATTTGAAGTATCTCCAAAACTCCAACAATTAGTACCATGTGTGAAGTCCTTGAAATTTTGAGTCCAATGCAACTTGAACGGACAAGATTGGAGTTTAGATGACAAAGTTACAACCAATCAAAGTTTGGTCAAACCGACAAAGGGAGGTAGGGTTTCAATATAGTTGATATAACCCTCCCCATTCACAGGCATGGCCAGAGCCCTGTGCATGCACAGGAACTAAACTATAGATAGTTTCCATGGGAACCAACGACACTATCTATCTATAGCTCATTCACCAGAACTAAACTCTAGCATGGGAGCCCTTTCGATTCACTAATGGTCATTGAACCCTCCCCTCCCTAAATGAGCTACAACTATAGGTAGATAGTTCCAACCAATGACACTATAGTTCATGAACCAAAGGCCATAAAAAAGGTGAAAAAATAATCATCTCAAAAGTGGTCAAGAATGTATTTCAAATGAAAGAGCTTGTCAAAAGCTTTCCAATGGCATTTGTTTCGTTGAAAATGGAGGTCATATGAAAAAGTTATGACAAATTGAAGTTTTCAAGACAAAAGGTAATTTTGATGACATCATAAATCTAGTCACCATGTTGATGTGAAAAATAAAATTATCCCCCTAAGTTTACTTACCACTACACCATTTTTTATTTAATAAAATGGTGGACGTGTACTTTATTTCCAAAAAAAATGATGAGATTTAAAAGAAAATCTACTCAAAATACAAACAAACAAAATATAAACAAATAATTAAAATAATATCCTAAACTTATCCATCTAAAAGGGATTTTTTTATTTTATATGGCTTATAATTTACAAGAGCCAAAAGGAGGTTTTCATATGGTTTTATATTTGTTAATTTGTTATGCTAAAATGGGAAAATGGTTATTATGTGGTTATTTGGTTTTAGACCAAATATGACTAATTTTTATGTATAAAAGGGAAGTTACTCTCCTTTAGAATACAATTAGACTTTGGAGAAGAGCTTCTTGTGGGAAATTAGTCATTGGGAGAAAAAAATTGTTGTGAGAGATTAATAGGAGGGAATTATTGAATTCTTAGGGGAGATTTTACAAGTATTCTACACCAAAAATTGTAAAAGAAGAAAGAGGCTGTGAAGGCTTGGAGCTTGAAATTTGTAAGAAAGCAATTTTTCTTGGCAGATTTAATAGAGTGGTCCCCTAATTGAGAAGCAGACCCAGAGATGTAGTCCTACCTAGACAAACTCTGTATCAAATTGTTGTGTCTCTTTATTCTCTTTCTTATTCTCTCAATTCTTTCAATTTATTTATTTTATGTAATTAAACACATTGTTAAATTAAGTGTTTATGCTTTAATATTCTTGTAATTTCAATGGTTTTAAATATATAGCCACACATTTACTGCTTGGATCGAGAAAGTATATATGATCGTTAGGATTAAGTCATAAAACTTGTAGATCCTAAATCAGATCAAAACCCTAACCTAAGCCAATTGTCCTAGAAGTAGGACAAGTATCTGACTTGTTTACCCATTTGAACTCGTTAAGTGATGTGAATTTGTGATTTTGACCATATAGTTTGCTTGTGTTCTTTGCCTTTAATTGAGTTGTCATATTTAGTCTTGTGGATCTGTTGTGATTTTTAGTTATAATTAAATCAAATTAAATGATAATTTATTGATTTATTTTAATGAAAATTTTATAAAGAAAAATTAGTATTTAATTATATTTAATTAATTAAGAAATTAATTAAATAAAAGAATTAAATTTGAAGAATTAATTAAAGTTTGAATTTTTGCATAATTATATTTATTCAATTTAATAATTATTATTTAAGAGTTTCATTTTAATAATAAACTCTAAATACTATCATTAGTTAAGTTAATAAATATTTGATTTAAAATATCTCATAATTTAATAAGAGAGAAAAAGAAATTGATTAATAAAGATTATCTTAATTAAATTGTAAAAGTTGGTGCATGAAAATCAAAATATAAAAAAGTAATTAAGGAAAAGGGGTTTTGTGTAATTTCATAATTGAAGCCCAAATTTGGAGAAAAGCTCTTTATTAGGAAATTAGAACTTATTTTTGCATATGGAGGTTTGGAGGAGTCGATTTTTGAGAAGAGAGTTTTTGAAAGAAAAAAAATTTGCTTGTGAGCTTCATGCATCTGATGTTTAGCATCAGATCTAGGTAGGATCTTGTGGGTTTTGCATAGTAGATTCATCCTTTAAAATTTATGTCTTCTATCTGTCTTCTTATGAATCTATTTTTAGAATTTCAATTGGGTTGAAATCCTTGTTGCAAATTTTATTGGTCCTTGTTTCAAAACCATTTGCATATGAATTAAGAATTTGAAACCCGCATTTTGTAAATTTTTAGCAGGTTCGAGAAAATTTCTATTTTGAAAAAAAATCCATTTGTAGTAGGTTTCCATTTCAGGAATTTTTTTTCCAAAGTTTAATAAATATAAAATTATTTTGGTAATAATTGATAATTATTATTAATAATAATTGTAATAAGTATTGTTAAATTTTTAAATTTAATTTTTCAAAAATTTGTTTTATTACTTTATTATTTAAAAATAATTTTACAGTAAATTAAAAATAAATTAGGAGAATTAATGATTTTAATTATAAGCTTGGGTGTATTCATATGGTTTAGATATATGAAAAGGATTTGTAATGCTAGGGAAATTTTATTATTCAAAAAGCTTAGTAATTATAATACTTTGAGAAGATGAAAATTGGAACCCTAGTTGCATATTGAATCTTGTGTTTTTTTTAAAAACCGTAGTGAAAATTGACCTTTATAACTTTAAACCTTAATGAACTATCAAAATAATTGTTTAAACTTTTGATGAGATGTGTGTTGTATTTCATGTTGGGGTTCGGGTTTGACTTAGTTCTTCACTAGTCAGGTTGTTTACCAGAGGCTTGGGCATTTTTGTTTTGTGAGGATGTTTTGTATACAATATTTATACCTAACCATGGTAATGTGTCATGTATTTCCATGATGAGTTATGATTACTGTTTGTTTGTACTTTCCAATTTCTTGTATAGAACTAAGGTGATAATTGTGACTTTCTTTCTATAATCTTTGAGTTTTTGATCGGTTATCTTTTGGTGTTTTTCAGTTGCTTGTATAGGAATGATGTGATTATTATGTTTTATCTTTTTGTGCTTTCTATTTACTTGTATAGGACTGAGGTGATATTGAGATTTGTCTATATGTGCTTTCCAATCATGTGTGAAAAATAAATTTTATGACTTATACTTTTATGAGCCTAGAGTAGGTAATCTATGTGTATGTTGGGAAGTGGCTTGCAATGGAGGTTAAAACTTAGAGTGGCTAACTAGGTAACCCATTATAAATTATTTTAATAAGTGATAACATTTCATTAAATGAGTTTTAAATGAATTAGAAAGAGTTAGTTTTTATTCCTTACACGTGTCTTGAGTACTAGTATATGCTAGGATGGGAGTGGGTAGGATGCTTGGTTGCGATCTTACTTTGTTAGTATTCCTTGTCTGTACAAGAGGATATTGGTGCCGCATAGAAATACTAGGGGTTGGATTCCAGAGAGGCTGCCAAGGTAACCATAGAGTTGGCTCATGTGGTGCCACTTGCCCACTTACATAGTATATTTCCTACATATCTTTGTTTCCTCTGGGATTAGTTGATACTTTAGTCTTGGTACCCTTTGAGATAGTTTTCTTTTAGGTTTTTCCTTGACCTAGATGTTGGTTATGACTTGTATTTTGATATTTGTATGGGACTTGAGTTTATCTCCTCAGTATGGTGGGAGTGGACCATTTAGGTTCCACGAGGTCAAGTAGTAGTGCATTTTTCTTATACCATTGAGATCTGACCATTGAATGTCATTCTTGGATGTACCTATGCAGTTGATCCTTTCATTCTATTCTTGTGTACTATGGTGGATGGTTATACTCTATTATATTTTAATTGATTTTATAGATCCTACAAGATGATGTAATCTATTTTATGATTTATATTCTTTTAGTATTTCATACCTTGTGACTTGTACAGTGGATGATTGTGCACTTTGATTATTTCCAAGTGGCATCCTACAACTGTATATTATTTGTATAGATTCATACTTATAGTTATTCTTTGATGTGTATTTATTATATATTGGATTTTGTATTAATTAAACTTAAATTTGATTCAACATCATGGGACCCTTAGGAGATGTAATATGTTTATGTGTTTCTTATGTATGTTTGTGTGTTATTGCTTTCACTATATTATATATGTTGTTGTTGTCGTGCCCACCAAATTAAGAGGGCATAAACAAACAATTTTTTTTTTTTTAAATTAAAAATTAAAATACTCTAAGTTTGATACATTTGTGTTCAAAGTTAAAGTATAGGTTTTCTACATAACATCTTAAGTTTAAAATCTTGAGGAGGAATAAATTGTTAAATTGAACTCTCATTATTAATTTGATATTGGCATTTGTTTCATTATTTCATTTCTAACTTATAAAATAATTAGCAACAATAATTTAATCAATGTTTATAAAACATTTAAATTTAAAATAAATTATAAAAAAATAATTAAGTAAACAAGACTAAATTTAAAAGTTATTTTAAATAACTAACTACTTTTAACTACACTTAATTTAATTAAAACAACTTACCAACAATTAAGTTATCAATGATACCATTAATAATACTAACATTACTTAAATCTAAACTAAACTAAATTTAAAGTTAACATAATACTAAACTAAACTAACAATCTTTAAACTAAAAAAAACTTACCAACTTAAAACATATTAACCTACACTAACTTCCCACTAACCCATCCCTACACTCTACCCTCATTCCACTCATGTGGCACCCAACTAACAAATTTATTACCCTTTCCTCCATGATCCTAGCACTTCCCAAGCACTTTGAGAAGATGTGGCACTCTGCCCCAAACCTACCAAGCACTGACCACACTGTAGTGTGATGTAGCAACCAAGAGAAAAAAAAGGTTGGAGAAGGCTTAAATCAAGATAATCTCCTCTCACAATACATTCAATATGTATGTCAAATCATAGGATATGCTAAGGCTGTGAATACCTATGGAGGAGTACTAGGGTGATGTCACCCAAAAGTGTTGTTTTTTTTACTTTATTTTAAAAATTTCTCATGCCCTTCCTAAGAGCTAGCACCAAGGGAACAAGGAGTTAAAGCTTAAAGTTAATTTGGTAGGAAAAGATATTTGCTTTATGTATTCATATTAATTAATTAATTAATTTTGTTTATTTAGGTATTCAAAGTAAGTTTATTTATTTATTTCAAGGATAAATATAGATTCCTCTAAGATTCTCTGTCACAAGGGGGAGAATTTAATTTGTTTCCCATACAAAAACCAAAGAGAGTTTTACTCTTGGGGGAGAAAATTTTCTCAAGTCCTTATTTTTTTGTCTAAGTATGGATTTTCAAATTGATTAATTTTCCAAGGGGATTATAATTTTTTTAATTTTAAAGTTAGATTAATCATAGAGTATAATGGTTTGCTATCATAATAAAGCAAGAGCAAATTTTTCTCCTGATAAGCATGAAGCCAAAACAAGTTCTCAACATAACAAATTTTTTTGTCTTAACATTTTACAATGGTGAATTTTTTTTTGCATAATTGAACATCATCATTTATCTCATTTTGATATTCATTCCTATAACTGATAAGAAAATACAAAAATCTCATGAGAAGCGATGTTACTCAATCACTATTTTATTGACAACCTGATTCAAGGCTCTACCGAGAAAGAATGAGGAAGAAAACCCGGTGTCATTTCCATTACAACAAAGGTTTTAAAATACAATTTAAATATGTTTCCAATCTCAAAATTTCAACATCAAATTTAAATTTCCGTCATGGCCCTTAACAAGGGACCCATATTTTTTGTAATACATTGCTTAGGTCATGGAGGGAATGAAAACTGATCAGGTGAAAAACAAACATAACAAGAAACTAAAATAGACATTCATATCCATACTAGGTTTTCACAATAGGATTCAAAATTGAATCAAAACTAGAGAAAGGTGGATTTTTCCAATAGGAGATGTTAGACACAACACCAAAATAGGTGCCCAATCGGGTTTATAACTCAAGAACTTCCATTCTTACATGCCAAAAGTCATACGTGGTTTGTGCTAATAGGTAGGGGCCCATAACACCCTAACCTCTCTCCCTCTTCTCGTCCTAAGAAGAGACTCTACACTATTGGAGTCCAACTAAATACTTTTCCTGAAATTGGCCACTTCAACCCTATCCAAGGGTGAGTAATATTAAAACACCCATACAAGAAAACTTCAAAATTCAAGCAAAACATGAAAGAAAAGCATTCAAGAAAACATGGTTTCAATCCTTCCCAAGAATACCCAACATACATACAAGCATACCAATAAAAAACACAATAACATAAGCATGAACCAAGCATGAAACAACATGAGAAACAAGAAAAAAGGAGATGAATAACTCCTACCTTCACAAAGAGGTCATGGTATAATGAACAATTTTAGAAGAGATTTTCTTTCCTTGCCTTCAATCTTCCAAGACTTCTCTCTAAAAGTAGAGATTGGGTAACAACCAAAACTACTCACAAAAAGCCTCTAAATAAGATCCAAACTCAACCACCAAAAAGGAAAATAACTTCCCCCACTTGCCTAAAATCTAGAAGTTTCTAACTCAAACAAACCTAAGGTTAACCTCTAAGTGGAGTTGAGGTTATTCAACTCATGGTAACAAGTTTCAATTTTTGCTCTAAGGCAAAAATAGACTTTTTGAGTGACCTCAAAAGTCAACAAAAGGGGCTAGGGGGGGTGGAAAATGACCCCAACCCATACCCATACCCCTTGGGTATTAAGATTTCATGATTTAAAGCTTGAGGAATTGATTTGGGACCAAACAAATGCTAAGAATATTTAGGACCATCTAACAACTCCAAAATGCAGATTAAGCACTAATCTAGATTAGGGGTAACTAAACTTGATTAAAAACAAATTAGAAAAATGGTCACTAACTTAGTCTAACCTAGGTCCATAGGT
Source organism: Cupressus sempervirens (assembly GCA_028749045.1). NCBI lineage: Eukaryota > Viridiplantae > Streptophyta > Pinopsida > Cupressales > Cupressaceae > Cupressus > Cupressus sempervirens. The sequence goes on along the minus strand of CM053789.1, from coordinate 591,243,696 downwards.
TACATAGAAAACCCTAACTAGCATGCTGGAATGCATATACAATTCACAAGTGTCAAGTGACACTATAAGAACACAGTTACGAAACATTAACATTTACAAAAATGTAGAATGATACATTCATGCATCTCACAGTACAATAAGATATGAACAACATGATTTCCATGAATGGCACATGGGGATCAATTTCATTCCTCTGTCAGGTTTCTCGGCTAAAATATCTTGCACACTCATTACACACATCAGTAGCCCCATAAAATCACATGCACATATGTATATATACGTATCAAGAATATCACACAAATTAAAACATACATCTTTCAAATAAATCAGGGTTTCTCTCATCCTACTCATATTCTTAATCATTACGATTTCATAATGAAAGTGTTAATCTTGCATTTACTTATTTCATCAACATACATGTTCATAAAGCATTAAATGATGAACTCAAATATCTAAAAGTAAATATCGCACAACATGAAATAATATAATATTTTCAAGTATCCAATAATGTCTCGACATCTCAAGTTGTGAGTATCAAAATAATAATAATGTATCACTATGCTATGATGGGTTGGGGTGAGGCCTCACATCCTCCCCCACTAGGCATGAACTTCCTCCTGGAGTTCATAAAAAAGATAAGGGTACTAAGATCACATTTGTGATGCATACTCTCATGAAGCAATGACCTCATTGTAACAATCTCATCGGACCCTAACTTAGTCCAGCTCTCAGCCTTTAAGTGCTAGGGTCCGTTAGGCAATAATACGGATAGGCTCTAGTGCTAGTTGTCTATCTAACTCCACCTGTAAAGCATCCCAATCTATAATATGAGACTCATCATAAATGTATCCTCTAAGTACTAAAATGTGAAACAAATTGTGGATGCATGGCAGGCTAGGTGGCAAGGATAAATGGTAAGCAACAGGTCCTATCATCTCTAGGATCTTGAATGGTCCAATAAATTGGGGTGCCAACTTAGAGCCTTTTCTAAATCAAATCAGACTCATGTGTGGTCGCACCCTCAAGAACACTCTATCACCAACCTGATACTCTTGATCTTTCCTCTTTGCATCAACATACTTCTTCTACCTATCCTGTGCCTCTCTCAGGCACTATCTAATTAGGATCACCTGTTGCTCCATATCCTTTACTAACTATGGACCGATAGATACTCGATCCTCGATCCTATCCCAACTCAAGGGAATTCTACATGGTCTTCCATATAAGGCCTCATAAGGTGGCATACCTATTGAGGAATGGTGCCCATTGTTAAAGAAAAACTCGACAAGATGTAGGTATTCCTCCCATTTGACCTGATGGTCCATCATGTACATATGTAGCATGTCCTCCAAAACCTCATTCACTCACCAAGTCTGACCATCAATCTGAGGATGGTACATTGTACTAAAATTGAGCCTAGTGCCCAAAGCTTCCTGTAACTCTCTCCAGAATGAAGAAGTAAACAATGAGTCTCTATCGGATATGATCTTACAAGGAACACCATGAAGTTTGACAATGCCCTACAAGAACACATGGGCTATGTCTTGTGTTGTGTATGTAGTATGCACAAGCTTGAAATGGGAAACCTTGGTCAACATGTCAACTGTCACCAAAATAGCATCATGGTAGCAAGATGACATGGGGAGACCAACAATAAAGTCCATATATATAGCATCCCACTTCCACTCTACAATCTCATGCGACTGAAGAAGCCCACCAGGATAACAGTGCTCTGCCTTCACCCTCTAACACTTAAGGCATCTTGCAACTATGCTAGCAATCCACACTCTCATGCCTGGCCAATGATACAACTATCTCAGATCTGCATGTAGCTTCTTAACATCGAGGTGCACTGCATAAGGTGCTCTATGAGCCTCAAGTAAAATGAACTCATGCAAACCCCCAATGGAAGGTACATACATATGCCCTCTATGATGCAAAAGTCCATCAAGCTCTAAGGAATACTCTAAATACTTCCCTTTCAAGGGTCTCTAAGAATGCACTATTTGACTCACTTCTACATAAAGCTCATCTGTAGTTAAGTGCTATAAGATCCACTCTCTCAAGTCAGTGCAAGTAGTCACAAATGAAAGCTCATAGCACCTTCTACTTAAGGCATCTACAACCACATTCTCCTTTCCCTTGATGTAATGAACATCAAAATTGTACTCACAAAGAAACTCTATCCACATTCTTTGCCTAGCATTAAGGTTTTCCTAAGAAAATATGTATTGCAAGCTCTGGTGGTCAGAATGAAGTTCGAATCTATGACCTAGAAGGAAGTGCCACCATCTCACTAAAGCATGAACCACTGTTGCAAGCTCTAGGTCATGAGTAGGATAATTGAGTTCATGAGTCTTCAACTTCCTAGACTCAAAGGAAATAGGTCATCCATCCTACATAAGGACTACCCCTATACCATCTAAAGATGCATCGGTGCACACCACAAAATCCACAAAGGGATCTGGTACTGCAAGAATTGGTGCACTCATGAGGGCTCTCTTGAGCTCTTGAAAAGCTCTATCACACTTCTCTGTCCACTCATACTTCTTCCCCTTTTTCTAAAGAGATGTGATAGGGTGTGCCAATCTAGAGAATCTTGTAATGAAATGTTGATAATATCCTGCTAGACCCATAAAGCTCCTCACTTCAGTGACACTGGTGGGTGTTGGCCAATCCATGATGGCCCTAATCTTTGATGAGTCTACTGAGACACTATCACCTGATATGACATGACCCAAATAATGTATCTTAGGTCTGTAAAAAGCACACTTTTACAAGCTGCCAAACAACTGATTCTCTCTCAACTTTTGCAATACTTGCCTTAGGTGCTCTTCATTCTCTTTCTCATCATGAGAATAGATCAAAATGTCATCAAGGAAAAAAATCAAAAACTTATCCAAGAAGGTACATAATACTCCATTCTTGAGGCTCATGAATACAACTAGAGCATTCATGAGGCCAAATAGTACCACGGTGAACTCATAGTGACCATACCTAGTACGAAAAGTAGTCTTGCAGATATCACTATACACAATCCTCAACTGATGATAACTCGACTTCAGATCAATCTTTGAAAATACTTGAGCACCCTGGAACTGGTCAAAGAGATCATCAATTTTTGGAAGAGGATATCGGTTCTTGATGGTCACTTTGTTCAATTGCCGATAATCAATACACAACCTAAGTGACCCATCCTTCTTCTTTATGAAGATCACTGGTGCACCCCACAGTAACACATTAGGTCGAATATGCCCCTTCTCTAAAAGTTCCTCCAACTAAGTCTTTAGTTCACTAAGCTCATGAGTAGTCATCCTATATGGTGCTCTTGAAACTGGCTTGGCTCCTGGCACAAGATCTATATGAAAATCCACTGCTCTAGGTGGAGGCATACCAGGAAGCTATGAAGGAAACACATCTGCAAACTCCTACAGAATTGAGAAATCATCAAGGGATGGCTCCCCCTTTGAATCTTCCTCTCTGTCACTAATGGTGATAGCAAACAACTAACAACCCTTTTGCATGCATCATCTAAGCTGCATAGCAGAAATCATACAAAGGGATACAAGTCTCTTCATTCCAAAGATCTCCCTAGAGATACCATCTTCATCCACACATTCCACCCTCTTCTGTTGACAATCCATCTTAGTTTTGTGGGAATAAAGCCAATCCATGAAAAGAACAACATCGTAAGAGCCTAGAGGGGTAATGCATAGATCAAACATCATGGACATGTCTCCAATCTAAATTGAGCAATTATACACCATGGAACTAACTGACACTCTGGCTCCTGAGGCTAACTCTACTTCCCAACTGACATCCTGTCTAACTGCCACTAGCCCACAATGCTCCACCACATATGGAGATATAAAAGAGTCAATAGCTTTGAAATCAAATAAAACTGCAACCAAATGGCCCTATATAATACTTGTAGCCTCTATAACTATGGCTTGATGCTCAGCCTAGCAGTTGTCAACCATTGCAAAGACTCTGTGGGATTTGCCCATGTCACCAACTATCAGCTCTGAAAAAGCCCCTCTCTTTCCATCAGATTCCTATCCCTATGGACACTCTCTAGCAATATGTCCCATGCCACCACAAGTGTAGCATGGTCCTCAGGTATAAGATTGTGCACCCTATGATCCAGATAGATGTAGGCCTCTTGACCTGCTAGATCCACTGTATCCACCCCTACAAGAGTGCTAAGTCTTCACTGACTGTGACTATGGGGCTTGTACTTTTGGATCCTATTTGGGACCCTATGACTACCACTACTTAGGCTTGGAGCCCTGATAACCCTGAGAAGGTTTTTGTTGCTACTACTGTTGTGGTTTTTGCTGCCAAGTCTATTGGCCCTTAGAGGACCCTACTAAAAAGTTCTAATTCCCTTTCCAAGGGGGTTTCTACTGGGTAGAGTTTTGGTTATGAGACTGATCACATGGCTCCTGTCTACCTCAAGTATCCTCAACAACTAGTGCTATCTCCACTATCTATCTGAAGGTGGTAGGGAAGGCCATACGAACTGGACCCTAAAGTGAGAAATTCAAACCCATGACAAAGCGATGCACTCGCAGTTTCTCATCCTTCATGTATTCAACATAAGGAAGGAGTTCAAGAAACCTTCTCTCATACTGAGCTATTGTAAGAGCTCTCTGATACAGAGAATGAAGCTCCTCTATCTTGTTTTTTCTAAAGTGCTCTAATAAGTACCTCTCTTAGAAGCTCTCTAAGAATGACTCCCATGTGAGGGTATCCATCCTCACTCCTCCTATAGTCTCCTCCTGATGCCACCAATTGGAGACATCTCCTCTTAGCTGATGGACTACAAGACATGCCTTTAGATTACTCCCATAAGGATGTAATCTAAAGCACCACTGTAGGCTCTGTAACCTTGCCTCTACTACTGTCCCCTTAGTGGAACCAGTAAATAATGGTTGTCCAAGCCATATCAAATCCCTGATATCATCTCCTATATGCCTAGGAGGTTTGTCAAGTGGGGGTCCTCTCTAGTGTATTGTCTCACCCTCGTGCTCACCCTGTCCCTCTATCTGCCTTAGTGGGGGACTCCTAGTCCTCTCTCTACCTCCAAGTCCGCCTCCTCCAGATCCTTCTGCTTCCACTATGGAAATATACTGTCCAGTTTGAACTACAGGTACTACCCTCTGCTAAACTACACCAATCAAAGTCAAAAGGGAATCTATAATGTCCTAGTTCAGGTTCAGTGGTGGTGGAGGTCATGGTGGTCCATCCTCCTATCCTACTCTACCACCCCTTGCCCTATGACCTCTACCTCACCAGTTGCTTTGAGTAATAGGAGGCATCCTACAAAATTTAATGTTTCAGTTATGTTCCAGAAGCACAATGGTTTAAGGTTCCTAGTGTTGAAACATGGGCTTTGATACCAAAATTTCATGCCCAAATTACGAGGGCTAAAAAACACAATTTTTTTTTAAGTTAAAAATTAAAATACTCTAAGTTTGATATATTTTTGTTCAAAGTTAAAGTATAGGTTCTCTACATAACATCTTAAGTTTAAAATCTTGAGGAGGAATAAATCGTTAAATTGAACTCTCATTATTAATTTGATATTGACATTTGTTTCATTATTTCATTTCTGACTTATAAAATAATTAGCAACAATAATTTAATCAATATTTATAAAACATTTAAATTTAAAATACAATTATAAAAAATAAATAAAGTAAACAAGACTCAATTTAAAAGTTATTTTAAATAACTAACTACTTTTAACTACACTTAATTTAATTAAAACAACTTACCAACAATTAAGTTAACAATGATACCATTACTAATAATAACATTACTTAAATCTAAGCTAAATTAAATCTAAGCTAAATTAAATCTAAGCTAAATTAAATCTAAACTAAATTAAATTTAAAATTAACATAATACTAAACTAAACTAACAATCTTTAAACTAAACTAAACTTACCAACTTAAAACATATTAACCTACACTAACTTCCCACTAACCCATCCCTACACTCTACCCTCATTCCACTCAAGTGGCACCCAACTACCAAATTTATTACCCTTTCCCCCATGATCCTAACACTTCCCAAGAACTTTGAGAAGATGTTGCACTCTGCCCCAAACCTACCAAGCGTTGACCACACTATAGAGTGATGTGGCAACCAAGAGAAAAAAAGGTGGGAGAAGGCTTAAATCAAGATAATCTCCTTTCACAATACATTCACAATGTATGTCAAATCATAGGATATGCCAAGGTTGCGAATACCTATGGAGGAGTACCAGGGTGATGTCACCCAAAAGTGTTGTTTTGTTTACTTTATTTTAAAATTTTCTCATGCCCTTCCAAAGAGCTGGCACCAAGGGAACAAGGAGTTAAAGCTTAAACTTAATTTGGTAGGAAAAGATATTTGCTTTATGTATTCATATTAATTAATCAATTAATTTTTTTAATTTAGGTATTCAAATTAAGTTTATTTATTCGTTTCAAGGATAAATAAAGATTCCTCTAAGATTATATGTCACAAGGGGGAGAATTTAATTTGTTTCCCATACAAAAACTAGAGAGATTTTTTACTCTTGGGGGAGAAAATTTTCTCAAGTCCTTATTTTTTTTCTAAGTATGGATTTTCAAATTGATTAATTTGCCAAGGGGATTATAATTTTTTTATTTTAAAGTTAGCTTAATCATAGAGTGTAATGATTTTCTATCATAATAAAGCAAGAGCAAATTTTTCTCCTAATAAGCATGAAGCCAAAACAAGTTCCCAACATAACAATTTTTTTTTGTCTTAACATTTTAGAAAGGTGATTTTTTTTTTTGTATAATTGAACATCATCATTTATCTCATTTTGATATTCATTCCTATAACTAATAAGAAAATAAAAAAATCTCATGAGAAGCAATGTTACTCAATCACTATTTTATTCACAACCTAATTCAAGGTTCCACCAGGAAAGAACCAGGAAGAAAACCCGACATCGTTGCCATTACAACAAAATTTTTAAAATACAATTTACATAGGATTTCAATCCCAAAATTTAAACATAAAATTTAAATTTCCTTCATGGCCCTTAACAAGGGACCCAAATTTTTTGTAATACATCACTTAGGTCGTGGAGGGAATGAAAATTGATTAGGTGACAAACAAACATAACAAGAAACTAAAATAGACATTCATATCCATACTAGGTTTTCACAATAGGATTCAACATTGAATCAAAACTAGGGAAAGGTGGATTTTTTCAATAGGAGATGTTAGACACAACACCAAAATAGGTGCCCAATCAGGGCTATAACTCAAGAACTTTTGTTCTTCCATTCTTACATGCCAAAACTCATATGTAGTTTGTGCTGATAAGTAGGGGCCCATAACACCCTACCCTCTCTCCCTTTTCTTGTCTTGAGAAGAGACTCTACACTATTGGAGTCCAACTGAATACCTTTCCCAAAATTGGCTATTTCTACCCTATCCAAGGGTGAGTAATGCCAAAACACCCATACAAGAAAACTTTGAAATTCAAGCAAAACATGAAAGAAAAGCATTCAAGAAAACATGGTTTCAATCCTTACCAAAAATACCCAACATACATACAAGCATACCAATAAACAACATAGTAACATAAGCATGAACCAAACATGAAACAACATGAGCAACAAGAATAAAGGAGATGAAGAAGTCCTACCTTCATGAAGAGGTTATGGTATAATGAAAAATTTGAGAAGAGCTTTTCCTTCCTTGCCTTCAATCTTCCAAGACTTCTCTCTAAAAGTAGAGATTGGGTAACAACCAAAACTACTCAAAAAAAGCCTCTAAATAAGATCCAAACTCAACCACCAAAAAGGGAAATAACTTCTCCCACTTTCTAACTCAACCAAACCTAAGGTTAACCTCTAAGTGGAATTGAGGTTATTCAACTCATGGTAATAACTTTCAATTTTTGCATGAAGGCAAAAATAGACTTTTTGAGTGACCTCAAAAGTCAACAAAAGGGGCTAGGGGGGTGAAAAATGCCTCCAACCCATACCCATACCCCTTGGGTATTAATATTTCATGATTTAAGGCCTTAGGAATTGATTTGGGACCAAACAAATGGTACGAATATTTAGGACCATCTAACAACTCCAAAATGCAGATTAAGCACTAATCTAGATTAGGGGTAACTAAACTTGATTAAAAACAAATTAACAAAAAAGTCACTAATTTATTCTGACTTAAGTCCATAGGTTACACAAAAAACTCTAACTAGCATGCTGGAATGCATATACAATTCACAAGTGTCAAGTGACACTATAAGAACATAGTCACAAAACATTAACATTTACTAAAATGTAGAATGATAAATTCATGCATCTTGTAATACAATAAGATATAAAAAACATGATTTCCACGAATGGCACATAGGAATCAGTTTCATTCCTCCGTTGGGTTTATCAGCTAAAATATCCTGCACACTCATTGCACATATCATAGCCCCATAAAATCACATGCACATATGTATATATACATATCAGGAATATCACATAAATTAAAACATAAATCTTTCAAATAAATCAGGGTTTCTCTCATCCTACTCATATTCTTAATCATTACAATTTCATAATCAAAGTGTTAATCCTGCATTTACTTATTTCATCAACATACATGTTCATAAAGAATTAAATGACGAACTCAAATATCTAAAATTAAACATCACACAACATGAAATAATATATTATGTTCAAGTATCTGATAATGTCTCGACATCTCGAGTCATGAGTATCAAAATAATAATAATGTATTAGTATGCTACGATGGGTTGGGGCGAGGCCTCACAGTTGTTAAGTAATTAGCTTTTGGAAAAGAAAATGTTTGGAAAAATTAGTGAAACTTTAGTTTAATTTCTTTTGGGTTCCCAGGTAGGGCATTGCATTTTTCAAGTTAGATAGAGCTCCTTTAGGAAAGATAATTCATGATAAGCCAAGACCATAGAAAGCTATGCTCAAAGATGATGATAGGGTGATGGAAGGGAGATAATAGTTCATGTCTTGAATGAACTAACTGATCATGGATAGCAAGTAATTGTATGATTTAGAGGATTTCATGAGGGTAGCTAAAATATTGGGCAAGATCAACATTGAGAGATACCTTGAAGGGTGTTGGAATGATGGAGGAATCATGGATAAAATATATTGAGGTTTAAATGTATGAGGTAGTAGATCAATTTTGGAAGAATATGTAGTGGGAGGTCTTTGGAAGCTTGAATGTCAAATTTTTTTTTTCATTATTCAAGTCATTCAAGAGAGACATGGGAATCCATATATCTTTATATTTTTCTTTTTCTTGTGATGCTTTAGAGTGCATTTCTTGAATGATGAATTTAGGAACCCATATTTTTTTTGATTTATCTCTTTGGGTAGTAGACCTTTGTGGTCTCTCAAATTTTTTCTTGTTCTTATCATTCACATGTCAATTAGATGGGACATAATGAACTTCATTTTTTAATAGATTCTTATGATTATTCTTGCTTCCAAAAGAATTGGGATTTGTGGATGCATAAGGCTGATATGACTAGTTTATATGGATATGTGAATGAATATTTATCAAGAATGAGTTCCTTTGTTGATCTTGAGGTATGATAGGAGAGTTAGGAATGGAAAATGTAGGAGATGAAGGAACATACTGCCCCAATATGAAAGTAAGGTTTGAAGGTTCTAGCTTAGATGGATAAGGACCAAGGATAGATTTTGGAGATGCAAATGGATAGTGAGTAGGGATATCAATATATTTATAGTGAGAACGTGACTATGGTGTCATAAGCCATCATTGATGTGGATATTTGTATATACTAAAAAATGACTAAAGTAAATATCTTTAAAATATAAATATATCTACACAATTTATTTGTTGATATTTTGAATAAATAATAATGATCAATGTAATCCATTAATCAATTTAATAGTGACATGAGTTATACAATTAATAAATATGAGGATCAAACATAAAATTGAAATATTATCTAATGAAAATAAGTAATAATAGGAAACAAAAATAATATCAAATATTTCATATAATACACTAATATGCATTAGAAAAGAATTAGCATTAATTTAGAAATTTATAATAATAGTCAAACCTTACTATATAATATAATACCAAACCAAGGGGCGCAACCTCAAAACTAAGAATGATTTTTGCATATTTATGATCATACACCATTCTGCATTAAAGGAAAAAAAAAATGAAGATAGTAGAGCAGCGCAACAAAGAGAAGGGAGCTTACAAATGTTCACCCACACCCAACAAAGAAGAGAGTATACAAACCATATTTATATTCATGCACAGCAAGAAGTCATCTACACTTGTGCGTAGCAAGAAGTCATATCCACTCACGCATAGTAAAGGAGGAATATACAAACTCAATACATGCATAGGAAGAGTTTACAAAGTCCATTCACGCCCAACAGAAAAGGTGGAAGAGTTTTATGAAACCCTAAATGGTAAGTGGTGAAAGAATAAATTAACAAAATCAAATATTAAGAAAATAATGGTGAGAGAATAGTATTGTGATAATATTATCTTAAGGATTAAGAAACCTGATGGATACAAAGCAAATAATACTCTATCATAACAATTAATTGCTAAACCCTAATATGATAAGAAGGTATAAATATTAAATGATCAGGTTAATATCATTAATTATAGATTTTTGATATGGAAAGAACAAACCTAAGTACATTAAATAAATCATGTTTTTATAATAATTAACAATTACACACACACACACACACACACACACACACACACACATATATTACACAATTGATTAAAACAAATGATTTAATTATATATAAAAAAGAACATGATATATAAAAAGTGAATAAATAAAATAATTCCCAAGAATTGCATTCTATAAGTACTAGATGGGTAAGAGGGTTGAGATGAATCCTAAGGAAAGAGAAGGGAAAAAGCCCTCTCTTGGAGTTTAGGTTTATCAAGCTTTGGGACCCCACCACAATGTGCAATGACTGAAGTATGGTACATAGGTCCAAGTCCATTTTTCAGATAACCTAGCTATATGTACAAATGCAATTTGTAATAAGAAAATATATGCAAAGAATTATTTAGTAATCTTTTTAATACAATAATAAACCTTGGACTGATTAATTTAAACATACAAGATAATACTTATAATTCCTTACAAGGAGGGACATTACATATGGGCAGATCAATAGACTCATGAGTAGCTTTGATAGGAGAAATACATTTGATAGAAGAATTTGAAGCTAGAGCATAGTTTTAAGGTGGATATTGAGAATAGAACATGAGGGGATGCTTTGATCATGACAAGTAGATTTGGATAGAATATGAAGATAAATTTTTGCATAATTTTTAGTGAGCTCAATGGAAATAGTGGAAGCAATGTCTTCATCATACGTAGGAGATGGATAAGACATAGGATATGGAGGGGTGACATCTTGAAGGAGATGAAAGGGTGCTTTATCTTGATCTTTCTTTACATTTATATATTTTTATTTTTGAGATTCCTCTTTATATGGAGCCACTTCTAAGGAAAAGGGAGAATATGAGGTTTGAATGATAGGCTCTTGAAGAGGTAATGGAGGATTAGCTGAAGTAGGCATAGTAGGAATATCATTGCACAAAGGTTGAGGATCTTTAGGCTTAGTAGCATGGAAAATATTTGCACCAAAGTGAAGGTTAGCTTCAGTTTCTTTTTGAGGTAGCCCTTGAGGGTACATATAGTCCATATGGAAATAACTAGGTCCTTTGTTTGATGGAGTCATGTTGCAAAGTTTTGAAGTGTTAGGAGATGCATAAGTGTTGGAAGAAGTAGAGGTATCAAAGAAACCACCACTAAACATAGGTTCATTAATATGATCATGCTTAAGAGAAGTATCCTCACCAAATGATTCATTAGAGGTATTAACAATCCCATTATTAGTAAGATCTTGGACATTTTGTTTCATCTCGATACAATTAGAAGTTCTACATTCATTATGTCAATGATAAGAACAATAGATATCTAAGAACAGGTTTCCATATGAGCTTGACTTAGGTATTGTGATGAACTTAGTACCAATAAGTGTTTACAAAATTTCATCATAATAATATTCCAAGGGAGTTAAATTCCTCTCAAAAGTATATCTAGGATCTTCTTGTTGTTTCTCAAGTGCATTCATGTCTTCATAATTGTCTTGGTCAAAGACAAGTCCATCATGAAAGCTTGACATAGGCTCAAAGGATGTGTTCTCTAAAGAGGTCTTTAGATCTAGAAGATGAAAAAAATTTATGTCTTGGAGTAGAATATGTAGACCGTAAAGAAGATTATTGGTGTGTATGTAAAGATGTTAAGGGAGATTCATTTAAGAATGCAATCTTCTTCTCTAACCTTTTCTCAATTTTAGACTTTATTTCTATCATGTGCTTAGAGAGATCAAGGTAAGAAAGATAATTTGTCTTTTCTAGTTCTTTATATTGAGCATATAGATCTTGAAATTCTTTAAGAGAATGGAGGATATCATGATCATCTAGATTTTGTTGAGGTTTGGTAGTATAAGGTTTGAATGTCATAGTGGTAGATAGATAATAAAACATGAAGGAGACTAGAGGAAGTTAATAAGGTGACACAAGATAACTTGATGTCCAAATTAGATAGGCAGAGTGTTCAATTGCCAAATAGAGGTAGAAATAAATGAGTGACTTATCAAGAAAAATGTCCAAGAAAATTATGACACTAGAAAATTAACTCAAGAGCTGAGAAAGAATTCAAAATAGCCAAGTAGATAGATAAGAAAAAACAAGTGAGAAAATCTTCCAATCAAGGAGTGTAGTCAATAGATCAAGGTAACCTTTTGCAAAAGAGGGTCCTAGAAAGAGGACATAGATGAAGAAGGTGGGAAAGACCAAAAGCAACTTTAAGCATGTTCAAGAACTAGAGATATAGAAAATAAAAGTCAAATGATGAAACTCCCCTAGTAAGAAACACACGCAAAATATTTACACTTGATGTTTTGACTTGGTTGATGAAGTTGATAGCATAGAAAGTTCAATTTTCAAAAGAAAGATGTGACACATGGAGTAGACTTAAAAAAACCAAGCAAGGGACAAAGAAACATTGCATGATAAAAGAATATGTGAGATATCAAAAGAAATCCCTATAACTATCATCATGTGTATATTCAAAAGATTTCCATGGGTTTAGCATTTTTGAGAACACATCAAGTAATATCTACCTAAAGGAGAAAGTTAATTACTCAACAACTTATCCCACACTCAATGCCCCTTCACCTCACACCAAGTGGTTACCCACAAGAGATATTGGCTCTATCATCAAGATGTCATTGGCATAACCAAGGGGACACAAATGGTGAGTGTAAAATCTTGGGGTGATCTAAGTAATCCACTAGGATCAGTCCTTGCACCAAGATGTAGAGAAGAAAAGTAAGGTACTTAATATCCTAGGTTCTTAGTAAGGGCTTTTTTTCATAGCACTCCTCTTTCTCCTAATATGGGACACCTTATCATATGATAAGTAACAGACCTTGTGGCCATAAGAGTACCTTAAGAATTCTCACCAAGTGATTCCTCATGGTCACAATCTCACAAGTACTTCCACTAGATGAAGAAAAGTACTATGTCTATCAAGGTTTAGTTTCCTTGATAGCCTTGAGTTTATAGTGGGTTGGAAGAGTCGGGTTTGCTTGTTCCTGCTTAGGTCATTCCTCTTGACCTCTTAAGATTAGGCCTATCAAAGGATTCTAAACTACACAAAATGGATCAACTTTTGGAGGTCAAAATTTTTTATTCATCGCAAGGGTGAAGAGTTACTCTCATATTCAAATAGTTTCCCCAAAAAATACTAAGAAGCTCAATTAACCCACTTACTTTCAAAATCTACAGTGAGGTCAAGATTTCTGATTCACCACCAGGGTGAAGAGCATACTTTCCTACCACCAAGAGATCCTAATTTCAAGTCTTATATGTCTATGAAATATGAAAAACTAGTAATACTATTGCACACAAAAATAAGGTAAATAAAACACACCTTTTTGTTTGTTTATTTACTTTACGAAGCCCTACAAATGAGTGTTAGTATCCCTTTTAGCAAGTGAGGTCTTTGACATGCATTATTTTTAGCAATGAAATGAGAAACTCCTTACAAAAAAACCAAGATTAGGGCATAATAACCAAGTAAGATGTACAACACAAAGTGATTAGTTACCTCAAAAATTTAAGTTATATTTTAACCAAGTGTATGCAAAGAAAGTGCAAGATCATCACAAATGCTCTCATTTTTACTCTTTTCTTTTGACCTAGTCAACAAGACTAAACTTGTTTGCTATGATTTATGCTCCAAAAAAATAAATGAAAAGAAGAAACCTTTACTAAAAACTAGAGATATTTTCAAAAATGTAAGAAATTCAGCCATATATTTTCATTTGTGCCCTAGGGACTCATTTTCCCAAAATAAACCAAAGTTTTCAAATTGAGCTATTGAGCCCCAATATAATCTCTAAATTCGAAACACAAAGAACAAACCTCCTATAGAATTTTAAAAAAATCCAAAATTGTAATTTTTTTTCTTAAATATTCATTTATTTTAGCCCAAAAAAGTTATTTTATGAAAAATAAATAAAAATCATAATAGACACAAATCAACTCATAACACTCTAGAAATTGACCTGAAACATTTAGGATGCATCCTCAACCTGAAAGAATAAGTTTAGATCCAAAATCTAAATAGTTTAAGAGATATGATCAACTCTTTAGAACCCTGGGGTTTTGGTCTTCAAACAAATGTACAAGGTTTAGCCTTAAAACCAAAGTGATAAACCTAAAAAATCACTTGATTAGGTCCAATATGCTACTATAAGAAACTAGACATGAGAATGCAACTAAAATACCAACAAGAAAGTGGAGCTAAAAACATAGTTGTATCCCTATGGTGGGTGCCAAAAATGTACACTATCAAGGTTTCACAATCTAAACCCTTCTATCCAAGTGATCCCATGGGTTGGAATGCTTGAATGGCAGCTTAGAACTCCCTATCCATGGAGTGCAAAGGTGTATTTGGAGTAATGTGAATATATCTCATATGAGTCTTTGAGACACAACCCTTGCTAGTAAACCATGTAATGGGACATGCTTAAGACAAGATCAAGAATGAAAATGTCCAAGAGTACTCTTAATCATACAATACAAGAATGAGCTAAGCTATAATGAGATGCATAATTCAACTAGATTAAGAAAATGAAAGCATTACAAGATCAAAGCTAGTTAAACTATGTGATTTAAGCTACTATAAGATGAAATAAGATACCATTGAAGATGAATTTGAGATAATATGCAATGGTAATGAGAGAACTTAGACAAGAAGTAGAAGTTTTCCACAAGATCTCAATAAATCGATCAAGAAACCTATAACATAACAATACTCAAGAAGATGGATCCTTAGATGAGGAGAGAGCTCTTTATTTTAAAGATGTATAGATGGTTGAGATCAAATTGAATGATCAAGGGTGGGGGTTGAAAGTGGGAGTGATCCATGTGCACAAGTATTTCTACCAATTGTGATGAAGAGGTGAATTTTGCACCTCCATGTGAGACAAAAAGTCTTTTTCTTTTATTTTTAAATTGGGGAAAGTTTTTTATGTGTGCAACTAATGATAAGAGGGTGAAAGGGTTTTTTTAATTAATTAAGGGTGGGCATGCTCCTTTTAATTAAATATGAACTTAGAATGATATAGTAAAACTATAGGTTATAATTAAGTTAATTGATTTTTAGTGATTTGGTTTAGGCAAATAATTAATTAGTTTAGCCAAAATGCTAAGAAAGGGCCTAATAGTCTAGATGATCATTTTTAGGTGATTACAATAGGTTCATTTGCTAGGATATGATATTCTAGAAGGTATAGAGGATTAAGACATGGAGATGGTGGAATGGTAGGACCACGAGGACAATCTGGGCAGATGATGGGATCTTGGGGTGGACATAAAGGTGAAGGGATACTTTGATCTTGACTTGGAAAGTGATTATTGGAATCCATTTTAAGGGTGGTTTTCTCTTGACTCTGAATGGATTAATTTGGAAGAATGGATATGATTTCATGATCTTGCTTAGGAATAGGGAGTGGAAGATCCATATGATTGGGAATGAAACTTTGATCTTTGGATAGACGGGGATCATCATTGATAGGATGGACATTGATGGTAGAATCTTTATGGGACTCCAAAAAGATGGGTTCTTGGTCAAAAATTGAATAGTTTTGGCGATTATTGGGATCTTGATCTTGATTTATTGCAGGACTTGTATCTTTATTCTTCACATCATCCTCTTCACATGGGGTATGAATTAGAACATGAGAGGTGGAATCTTGAAAAGGTTCAATGCTTTTACATGCGGGAGAAAAACTTTGAATGGTACTCTCTAAGATGGTTTTTTCTAGGAATGGAGCATATGGTGGCATTGGATCTAGGAAATTTGAGTTGTAGAAGGGAATTGTAGCATGAAAAGGATTAGCTTGGAAATCCATTGTGGATAGCCCTTGGGAAGTCTCATTAATGGATATATCATTTGATGGAAATGTAAAAAATTACTCTTGTGACATTTTAGGAGATAGAGGAATGGTAGGAATTATGGAGGCTTCTTGAAGCATATTTTTTTTTATGAGAGGTATATGTGCCATTGCTAGACATGGGTAGATGATTTTTGTTTTTTTGAATAAGAAGATGATGATTATCAACCATTTTTTGTTGCAAATGATTGAAAGGACTAGATTGGAATTTTTTCTGGTTGTGTGATCTTGTTGATGATTCCAAAATTTATATTTGTATTTTGTAAAACATTTGATAATTGAACATTTTGTGCAACAAGTTTCTTCTTGATTGTTCTTGATTGGTGTATAAAGGATGATATATTTTCAATTTTTTTAATTTCATAAATCCTTGACAATGGATTTGATAAAATGCATAGATGTTCATTGGCATGTGATTTGACCAGAGGCATATTGGTTGATTGATTGATTGATTTATAGGGTAGGGATATATGTCCTTCATTGTTTAAGACTTTTCTTCCTTTGACTTTTAAAATCATCTAAATTAGTTCAAAGTGGTGCATTTGTTGTATGAGAATACTAGTTTTCCTTTGTTTTTGTGTCATCTTAGGGGAACTTTATGAATAGACAAAAGGGTCTATGTCATCATAATAATCAATATCTTGTTCCTCATAGTAGGTAGGAAATGAATTGATGTACATCTAATCTGGGTTGTTCCTTGTTTGAGATCTAACGAGTGGTCTCTAACCAAAAGGGTATGGAAGAGACATCTTGATATTGATTTGAAGTGTTTGGAGTGTGATTCATGTTGTCATTGCAATGATTTCAAGATTAAAGTGTCTTTTGAATTAAAGTTTGATAGAGAAAGTTGTGTCTCTGTGATTTAGATTTGTTGATGTTGTGATTATTATCTAATGATTTGAAGGACCTAGCATCCTTGATGACAAACCTTGAAATGTGATTTTGAGGATTTTTAACAACACTTACAACATTAAATTTATGTTTTAATAACAAATTAAACAAGCATAAAACTCACTCCAATTAATAGTCATGAGAGATAACATTGCATGTTTGTTTCAGATTTTTTGGCAAGTCTTTTGGAAGAATAGATTCTAGAAAATATGTCTATGCTCAATTTGGTTTGGAAATTTCCAAAAAAGTGATTTTCTAATTAACAAGGATCTAGATAGGATTTTCATTCAAAGATCCTTCTTTTACATCTCTTTCAAGAGCTTCCCACCAAAGCCAAGGAGGTTTTTCACAATCCATGGGGACTACTAGAGGAAGGTTATTGCATACTCTTTGTCATGATAGTGCAATTAAAGTAGTTATCCCACTCTTGTCTTTCCCTCTCACTAGCCTTGTTAAGGAAAGTATCAAAAGGTATTGCCCCTAAGGTTTTATTCCATCTACTAAAAGAAATGACATGGAACTAAAAGTAGATCTAGGATTTTGATCATCCAAAAGGATGAGAGCATATCCCTACTACTTTTAGCCTCCAAACACAACAAACATGGTTGTTCTTTTCAAGCCTTATCTACTAGAAATAGAAGGTTTTAATTTGAATGTTGTCTTCATTCCTTGTAAGGAAAAGTGGTTGATTAGATCATGAACTTTCAAATTCCACAAAAAAATGACACAGAAAAGTTTTCAGGCCTACATAATTTGAAGCTAGGCAAGCCTAGGTGCATTTTTGAGATTGTTTTATTTTTTGTATGAACTTTGGTGATCTTTCTAGCTCCTTAGCATCCACATCACCTTCCACAAATATCAGTCCAAAACAAGACTAGAAAAGTGAAGAATAGAAATAGGAAATAAAAACCAATGAACTTTTGAAAGGATAATCACATAGATTGATATTTTACTCCATATTTAACATGATTTTTTTTAATGATTTTCAACCCAGTCAAGAAGATAAAAGTTTTTGGTTTATTATTGGTCCCAAAAAATAGACATGAAAAGAACAAACCCCTATTTAAAATCAGTTAAATTCCCAAAAATGTAAGAATTTTTTTAAAAATATATCCATTTGTGGCCTAGGGACCTAATTTATCAAAATAGGCTAGTTTTCAAAGATTTATTTATTTCGGCTATTATTATCATCAAAAATAAAACATTAGAAGAATAGACCCCCTCTATAATTGTAAGATCTTTCTAGAAATGTAAGAAGTTAAGAAATGTTATCTAATTCACACACAATTATTTTTTTATGAAAAAACATTAAAATTTTATTTTAAAAATTAAAAATTTCTAAAAATTTCTGATTTTTTTCCTATGGCCTCTCTATATGAAAGGAGCTATCAATTTTGGTATCCATCACTACTCTTCCAAAATATTTAATCTTGTTGGATTTAGTGATTCAGATTGGGGAGTTGGTATGGATGATCATAATAAGTCTACATCTAGAAATTGTTTCACTTTTGGTTCTAGTTTGATTACATGGAAATCAAAGAAGTAAAGCCTTGTTTCTATTTCATCCATAGAAGAATAGTATGTTGTAGTTACTTTAACTAGTACACAAGCCCTTTCATGTCTTAGAAGGTTCTTGAAGGAGAAGCAAATTTAGCCTAAATTAATTTATTGTGACAATGTAAGTGTTATTTAGTTAGCAAAAATTTGAATTCATTAGAGTAGGGCAACATATTTTGATTTGAAGTATCATTTTATCTGTGATTTGGTATAGAAAAAGAAAGTTGACTTGAAACACATAAACACTCAAGATTAGTTAGATGTCTTCACCAAGGTAGTTAAATATAATTCATTTTTTGTTCTTCAATCAAATTGTGAGTTCACTCAGCATCAAAAGGGAATATATAGATAATTGACACTACTTGAAAAAATGGATTTTTTAAGTGAAGATTTTAGTTAATTTTTTCTACTTTTTTTCTTTTTTTCTTTTAATAAATAAAGAATGTGTTGAAATATGCACATATTTAGGATTTAAGTTATATTTATTTTTAGTTTTATTTCTTAATACATAAAACATATCTAGGTATATGTGTATTTAGTTTTTTTCTTCTTTTGTGGGTGTGGATTCTTGTTTATATTCAATCATTCTAATTATTTTCAAAATGAACTACAATAAAAGATGTATTTTCAAATTTTCATTCTTGTATAAAATCTACAAAATAATTGGTTTGAGATAATTCTATTGAAATAAGAAGCTCACTGTCTCAACAATGATTAATCACAATATCCACTTATATAATATCATCCAAGCAATGACTCCCAAATTAAATGAAGCTACCAAAACCATGAATGACTATTTCAAATTAGGAAGTTATTACCCATTTTTAGCCCTTTCCTAGTATTCCAATTTTGCCAATCTCCTGAAGCACCTAGTATGATGGTCATGTCTCACTTTCATTATTTATTCATAATTGACATTCAAGCATATAAGGATATAGAAAAACCTTGTTTCCTTTCTTTTTACATCCCTAATTCTTTTTTACTCTTCACATCATATGATCATATATTATAAGAGATTTAATTTGTGACAATATGATTCCCCTTCAATTGCCCCCTCACTCAAATTGTGACTTAACCATTAGATTGGTTGTGAAAGTGTGATATAGTCAAGATCACTGTGAGCACAATTTTGTAGCTATTTAGGCTAACATACATATTCAAGTTGCGAGGAAGCAATGAGAGGATGCATGTCTTAGTGGACCTTGATCTATATGAAATCCTTCATCACCTCATCATAGGGTTATGAGGAATTTTAATGTTCATCATTTCAAAGGTGTGTCTTTTTGAATAGAAGTAGATGAATTGAATCGATATCACTCCATCGATAAGCTTCAGTGTTCCAAGTTGTGATGATGCAACATTCAATATCTCCAGTTAGATCTAGTTATCTCTCCATCACACATGATTAAAGGAAACCCTATGTCAAAGTGGTGAAGTGGTGAAAGCCTCTTGTGATGGCTTTGTAGGGTTAAAAGATGGGTTAAGGGTTAAGGTTGTGGTTGAACAATCAACAGTTGATGATGTCTTTGTAGCTTCATAGCTCAACATGGTTAATGAATAAATGTAGTTGTGAGGCTATGATGGCATGAAATAGATAATTTCAGAAGTTATTGCAATGTCACAGGTAGAAGAGCATTGAAGACATCTAAATTTGTGAAGGTGCAAATGGTGATCATGGAAATTAAGGAACAAAGGGCATCGCAACATTGCAAGGAGTTAATGTTGAGCCTTGGTTAAGGCTATGAAGTTGTGAAATTCTTTGTTTTCATTTTTACAAGGTTTCATCTATAGTTATGATTTTTGGCTGTAAATTTACAAAGTGAGTTGGCATTCATCTAGGGTAGCAGTCACAATGTCACACAGTTAAGAAAGATGTATGTCTAAAAGTTGCAAAGAGGTAACACAATTAAGGATAAAGGCATCATGGAATTACATGGTTAAAGAAAGGTTAAGCCCTAATAGTTAAAAGGATGCAAGGTAGTCAATTTTATGATATTTGCAAGGTTCCAACAGTTAGTGAATTGAGGTGGTTTCAAGCTATGAAGCATCAATAAGGCATGAAATGAAGATGTCATCATTTTGCATGGCCAAATAGTTAAAGAGGAGAATGAGTTTTGAAGCCATGAAAAGAGGCATTCAAAAAGTCAACCTAATAGTTAGAATATTAGGTGATGTGGTAGAGTATTTAAAAGATATAGGGCCATGTGGTGGGTCAAATGCTTGAATTTGGTTGACTTACTTGTTAGAAACAACAGTCCACCAAGATAATTGAGAAGGGGAGGAGGGGAGGTGAATTAGTTATCCAACAATTATAACATTTATCTTATTTAAACAAACTTAACCATTCAACCAAAGTAAAGAACAACTAGACTAAGATGTACATAGATAATTGCACTAGATATGTTAACTAGGGAAACTCTTGATTAGAGGGAAAACCCTAGTGGGAATGATGCCTACAAGATGATGTACTAATATAAATGTTCCTTGTTAGAGGATGGACCCTATTAGGAGTCTATTACAACATTTAGTACATACAATCTCTAGTAGGATACGTTGAATCCCTATTAGGAGATTCCAACCCTATTAGGAGTTGTGCCAACTCTGTTAGGAGTTGTAGCACAATGTATGCAAGATGAGCTCACTACCCAAGCATACAATTTCAACTACAAGAAAAGCTCACTGCTCAAACATGAAATTAACTATTATGTTCTTCTTTCCTTTGTTCTATCAATTGAACCAATCATAGTTAGATCTTGTAGACTAGGTCACAAACCTTGGATCCAAATATAAAATCTTAGATCACTCAACAAAACCTTGGCAATGGAGTTTCCTTCATGTTTGCTCTACTGTACTCAACTTCACATTTCGCTCTTGTACTGCTTACAAAATTACTTTTTATTTCATACTTCATAAAGGAAAATTTCCTTTCTTTATACTCAATCCATATTACAATTACTTGAGTTAGTTGTTAGACCTTCTCAATTAATCATTATATGACCACATTAAGAATACATTACACTTAGTGATATCATTAATCTTCTGCCTTCCAACTTGAATAACATTTTGCACACATGATATTATAATGAGAGAACTTAGCCATGTCATCACCAACATATCTTCTTCACATTCTCAACCTCAATTCTTAGAATATCAACTCTTCTAAGAGATATAACAAGTTTATCAAAACATGCCTCTATAAACTCTATCTCAAAACCAACATTACCAAAACTTACATAACATCTTCCAAACTTATCATTTCTTCTTCTAACATTAACTATATATACCAGATACTCAAAAGTATCTCCCATAACCTTGGATAGTTAGAATAATCAACTAGCCATATGTACCAGCTTCATCTTTTTGATGTTCTTCTGTCAGATACCATAGCAAGCTGCTATGTTGACATCAATGAAAAACTCAATCATGAATGTAACATATCATCATAGTAGCATATCTACAATACTCCCCCATAGGAATATCATTAGCATTCATGCTTCCAACAATCTCTCAACATTGTTTCCATGGATGACTTGGCATGGTCATGAACATAGAACTAGGTAGCTTAACGATGGAAAATAAGTCCTTGATTGCCTACAAACATACTTTTTTGTGTTCTCCATGCCTTATAAATTAGATTTCATTCTACTACTACCTAGTTTATCCATCTACTTAGCCAGAGCAGTTATGGATGCCATTTCTATCTCTTCAAGACCAAAATTTGCATCCAAGGATTTGATTTTCTACATATGGATGTGTACCCCAATCAAATATTCCTAGGATTAGTAGTGATTGCTCCCTACAACTTGAAGGTAGTAGTTGAGTTTTGGCTTTTAGTGGAAGTCTTCTCAGTCATTCTTAAGCTATAAAAGTAAAATTTTATAACATTTTCAAGTTTTGGTCTTTTCTCTAATTATTTATTAGATGTATTACATACTCTAATACTATAATTCCCTTTTTATCTAAGTGAATATAATTCTCTATTGTATCTATTTCTTCCATTAATATACTATGCAATATCTTCTTTCCTTATGTTAATGTATTGCCTCGATTCTTAAATTGTATGGATGTATCTACTTGTCCTTTGAATGATATAGAGTGAAGCTCCTTCCTTATAGAATCCTATTGGTTTTTGATCTTCATGTGGTTTTTGAGTGAAAGAAGAGATTGAATCTATGTATTTTTGGGTTATATTAATGAAATGTGCATTTCTAGGTAGAGATAAGATGTTTGAACATACTATTTTGGTGTATCACCCCTCTAGATTAGATTAGGTAGTTTGATTTTCATGTATTTCCTTCTCCCTTTTTCTCTTAACAAGTAGTTAAGAACATCCTAATAGTAAGGAATATGGCCTTCTCTGGAATCTCAATCTCATTGTTCAAGTCCCACAACTTGGATATTGTTTCCATGTTTCACGAGGTTGCCTTTAGGTCAAACTTTAGCCAAGGATGAAAACTTTTTGGCACACCTAGTGGGACATATATTCAATCTTACTAAGAAGTCTACTAGTTTTCTAGTTTCATAAAAGGACTTCAACTTATGTTGAGGGAATAGTGCTTCTCTTACCATTCCTTCAAGAGGCTCTCATTCAAAGCACTTGGTGATTTGATCTCTACATCTTGGTTTCCAAACTAGAACTATTGTAATTCATGCCCATGGATCAAACAAGGGCATCTTCTTGAGGTACTTTTTAGTATACCAAACTTTCATTTTTAAATCCTAGAAGAAAAAGAAATAGACTATCTCTATCACTAGTTAGGAGTTTACAAGTAACTCGTAATGTCATGCCCAAAATTTCACAAGGAAAAAAAAACACAACTAATTTTTTTTTTCAAGAGAGAAATCTAAAGGTATGAAATATAATCTATACTTAAACTTAGGGATGTTAAAGATAGTCAATGTGATGATGATCATTTCAATCGAATCTAAATTCAAGTTTCCTATGATGGAATACTAGGTTGCCTATCGAGTTAGATAAAATGTTATTTTGGATATTAACCCTTAACCTCCTATACTCTATGGTTGCTAGTTACTGAATGTAAAACTACAATAAGGGTTATGGTTCTAAGCCCTTAATCTTGTGCACCTCAAAGAAGGAGAGACACTCCAATGTTCAAGTAGGATTCAAGTTGTATCAAGTAGTGGTAAAAGATCTAAGGATTGCAATGAGAAGATGTTTTATTAGTTAATCATTTTATTTCCATTAATATTAGAACTATCATTATATTATTATTATTATATGATTATTATTATAATTATTGTTTTAAACCACCTATACCTTCTATTCTTAATATATATATCATTTATTTTTAATTATTAACATTATCATTATTTGATACTAATTGAGATTACTATATTTGTACATATTGTCCGATTAATTAACAAGTAAAACTTATCACCTAATCCTATACTACCTATGCTACCCTTAACAATTAATCTAAAAACAATCTTTATATCTAAAATCAAATATACTATCATCATAATAATATATAACTATTCCCATAAAATTATTAATTAACTATATTCAAATATACTCAAAATAACCAAAATCTAAATATTCATTTCCCACTACCCAAGTATAATCCACATAAACTAAAAAAAAAATACACTTTTCTAACTAAACTATCTTACCCCCTTTTAATACAAATAGCCTAAGTCCACATTTATTAAAATATCCTAAGTCCACTTTTAACAAATTATTCTAAGCTTACCCTTCATTACAATATTCTACATGCTCTCTCCTAGCGAATTCCTAGCGATCCTCCTACCAACTTCATTTAAAAAGGGTTATCATTAGTTCCATCATGGGTTCCAAGGCAATACTATAATATTACCCCCAACTTGCTTGCAACATTTCCAAGCCTCCCTCTTGTTTTCTAGGCATTTAGGATGTTTTTCTTTTTAATATAAGTTTCACCTCTCCCAAGAAATGTAGTCATGTCAAACATGGCAATTATTACAATTTTCTTTAGCACTCAAGTCAGCTCCTTTTTTTTGCATGGACACCTAGAGTGGTGGGGTCCCATGGAAGGGAGGGGAAGTGGGCTAGCATCCTTCTCCCAAGGCACCAAGATTTGGTATTAAATGCCCCCCCCCCCCCCCCCCCCCCCCAAAATTGAGGTAAGGCTACCCACATTTAGGGTGATGCATTTTTTAATTTAATTGTTTTTTTTTAAAATTCAAACCAAAAAATCTTGTCCCCATAAATATGTAGGCGCCCCCCTAGGTTGGGAAAAGGGGCATTTTATTTTATATTTTTATTTAGGCCCTAGGTTAATGAGTAGGTTTTAATGTACTAGATTTTCTTGGGCTAGCTTCTTAAGGAGCAATGTAAATATGATAGTGACTTAAATTTTTTTTAATAAATGGTGTTGGTAGGGAATATATCACTATATTCTGATAATATTTTAAATAGTTTGCATTTTTGGAAGAGGTCTTTTTCTTGCAATCCCATACATTTTCCAGCAAGATTTTCAAGCACCTATAGGCCTTGTTGTTGCAAATAAACTTATATTGTTCTCTTCACATCTTCCCTATGGATACCCATTACTGAATTGTTATGATTTGGTCATATCATTATGAATTTCAATTCCCATTTCATATAGTGAATTCTATAGCTACTATATATATCAACTTCCTTATTAGTAATGTTTAAATTTGCAAGATACATTTATATGAGAGACAATGCAACATCTACATGGAATTCTATGAACTTCAAAAAAAATATTCTAGTTGTATTGATGGTATCTCCATTATGACTACATATTCATTATCTAATTTGAGCAAAATCTACACCAATATGATCCAAGATTGAAAACAATTACTTCTTCATATTTCATATGAGACTTGAAGAAATATAAATAACAAATGATACCATCCTATTAAACCTCACAATGTATATCATGATACAAAATCTCTTTTCTTCAATGCATTTTATCCAAGTAAGGAAAAAACATCATCAAAACAATGAAACTTTTCCTTCATGCTTCTCTTAAGACTTACATTCAACACAATATCAAGCAAGCAATAGGGTGGTGAAATCATCATATTCAAGATACACAATGGAAGGACCTTTACAAGAAAGATAGTTCATAATCTCTCCATTGACATATGTATGAGACCAATAACACCATTCCTTCAATACAAATAAATCCAGTTGACAAAACAAAATGGAGTTGTCCTCCATTGCAATACAAATACAATAATGTGCTCTTCTTCTATGCAAAGGTAGAACTTCACAAACTCCAAATATCCAAGGCTTCAAGCAAAAACCTGCAATTAAGGAACAAATTTGTGAAACCATGGAGGCTCACCTCCCAACCTAGACCTCAAGGAGGCCACCCACCAAGCTTGGGGAAACAAGGCACAAATGGTTGCATACAACACATTTACATACCATGCATGATCACAATAATATAACAAAACACTACACAATAAATTGCAAGACAACCCAACCCAAGGCTTGCACAAAGATTCAACAATTGAATCAAGTTATAGGGTGAAGGTGGGCTTTCTCCATGAGGAGGATTTTCAAAAATGATTCACAAAAATGCACATATTCTCATTATCAACATGTTCTTTCAAGGCTCACAATGAATTCCATCTTCCACATCTCCTTATACCTCCCAAAATGCAAGTAAACAAGAAGTCCATAATCCATTGAGCACATAAAAAACATCTCCACACATGGGAGAGTTCCTCAACTACATGAGTGAGCCCAACTAACCCCTTCACCCAAGCATCTCTTCCCTCCCAAGGGTGAGTGATGCTTCACACCCATTACACAACACACAACCTGAAACAAAATAAGATTCAAGGAGGAAAACTCATAAAATTCTCACATGCATCACTCAAACAAGAAGATCCTTATTCGTAATCCACATCTACATGACACCAAATTACTATGAAAGAAGAACACCATATCAACTCTACATGAAAATGAAGAAAACCATGGATCATGGGTACCAATATCACTCCAAGCAATGGAAATGAAAAGTTGTAGTAAAGCTCCTTATCCTCTTCCTCCAAACCTTCATTGTCTCTAAAGATAGAGAGTGGCCAAGTGATTTTCCAATTTGGCCATGCCTCTATATATCACTCTCATTTTCGGATTTAATAAAAAATGCGTTCTTTTTGGAGTCTCCTAAGTCTTCTAGGCACCCTAGTGGTCATTATTAGCCCCCTAACTTAAAGTATTAACATGGGTAGGGTTTATTTTTATCACAAATTCACCTTAGAGCTACTTTATGACCCTCACAATGCTAGGTAAGTTCAAATTCCAAATTTCCTATGGGGATAACCTTGTTCTCTTTACTAAGTTAAGATAATAAGTCAAATCTCTCAATTAAGGTTTTTAACTCAGGATAAGGTGGTCAAATGATCCATCATCAAAGAACATGTCATTTTAACATAATGAGTACAAGTATCAAGTGACACACAAAATTCACTATACATTACACATGACACTTTCAGCATATATACTTGAAACACATACTACACACATACATCTCACGTTTACAAAATAAACACATCACAATGAGGTTTATGAATCTTATAAAGATTCACCTTGGCAGTGTTATTTTAACATGAGTTTATACCTTATTTCCTCGTTAAGTTTCCATGGTTCCTTTCCTTCATACTAAGCTCGAGCATCAGTAGCCCAATGAAAAGTCACATATAAATTACACACGAAAGTAAAGGTACATAATAATTTTATTATTTCATCATTTACATATAAAGCATTTAATCATTAATCCTGAAAAAAACTACATGTTACTAACTTTTCTAACAAGATCAAATTAAGCATTTGAAACACATCATATTTCTATTTCTTATCATAAAAGTGAAATATTGAATAAATATCCATTAATTCATTGAATATGACAAATAAGAGCTAATACATATCATAATGGAAGACCACAAGGTAAATGCCATTGGTTAAGTAGCAAAATTTATTGTCCATCAAGTATCAAAATATATGTCAAGATATCCAGTCCTAAATAACAAAATGGAAATATAGTATCTATGCTATGATGGGTTGAGGTTGTTGGAATTATGTTGTATTTGTCATTAGTGACAACACTTATTCAATTTTGAATGGTTACCGAGCTCATCACTCAATCTATAGTTTATACCAAGCATTCAGTGGTTGCCAAGCAAGTTCAGCAGTTAAGCAATTCACACCGAGCATTCCTAAAGATACTGAGTGAGTGTGTAGTCCAATAGTGCTTACCGAGTAGGTAGTGGTCACTGAGCTTCACAATGTTTATCGAGTCATTAGTTTGTGTGATGAGAAGTTAGTATCTACCAAGTGATGGATGTGTAGTGTTTACTGAGTGAAAGCAAAGTAAATGAAGGATTCAATATCTACCAAGTGACAATATATCTATCGAGTCTCCAATGGTTACCGAGTTCAAAGCTACATTGTGTGATTAGTATGGATCCAGCTTCTACTTCTACTAAGTGCATGACAAAGCTGAGTAATGCAGTGGATGTCGAGTATCAAAAGTTCACCAAGTCAACTTTCAAAACCTAAGTTTCTATTGTTTGGCAGACTTAGTAATATTTTTTTTACTTGTGTTTTAGCTAACCTTGTATTTGTAAATATTGGAATGGTATATATGTAATTTATTGTATCATTTGCAATGTATGGATATAAGTATCAAGGAATGTATATGAGTATCAAGCAATGGATATGTAATGTTTTGAGAAGAGTGAATGTGAATTAGCAGTAGAGTAGAGTATTCAACAAGGTCTACAAGGAGAAACAAAGACATATCAATCACAAGAGGTGATCTATACTTTAAGGATCTAATTAGAAATCAAGTTGTAAGTTAGATCTACTATTTCATCCTGACAAGTGAATTAGTTTTCTAAATCCTTTAACAAGGTAGACTTAATAGTCTTTGTTTAAATCTCCTAACAGAATGCATACTTCATTGTATGTTTGTAAAACCTCTAACAAGGTGGATCTAGTAGTCCAAATTTCTCTTAATAGGGCAAATAATTAGAAGTGGTCAATGTAAGCCCTAACAGGCCAACTTTATACTATAGTAGTGAAGTTTTGTGGGTATCATCACCACCCTAGTTTTACTTTCTATTTGGAAGATTTTTGGGTTACCAAAATACTATGTTCATGTGTTATGAATGTTGATCTTTCTCATGCATGCAATAGATTAGATGAATGAATGATGAATGGATTAAGCGCTGAATTAATTTAAAGTTTTTGAGGTTACTAATTCACCCCTCCCCTCTCAGTAACCTAGCTAGTCTTGATTATTTCCAACAATTGGTACCAGAGCTTTGTGATTCTTAGGATAAAGTTTGACAGCTTGAGCAAAGATTAAGGACAATGGAGATATTCAAACTTGATAAAGCTATTGATAATCAAAAGCTAGATCTGGAGATAGCCATAGCCCAACTCAAGGAAGCAAAAGAACATCTTTCCCAATCCATAAAAAGAAGAAAGGAAATTGAAAAAAATATGAATGACCACCAGTATGTTGAATATTTTTTCCCTTCAAGTAGTTCAGATGAAGCAAATGAGGCAATCAAAGAACTCCTAGAAAAGAATAGCTCTCTGCAAGAAGAGGTAAGAAAATTTAACAGAGAATAGGAAATTCAATCAATAAGAATGTGTGAAATCTTGGAACAAAGGAATAAGGAAAGTGAAGACTTGGAGACAAGAAATAATGAAACTCAAAGTCAATCCCTTTAGTAAGAAAGTCTTATCAATAAGCTCTCCAATGTAAATGAGGAAATCATGAATTTGAGATCTGAAAATGAAAGTTTAAGGAATGATTTAATCATTGAACGATAGATCAATGAAAGATTGAAAGCTGATCTAATTTATGAAAAGCAACTCAATGAAAGGATGATGAAATCTCAAGCAGACATGGATCAATTGAATCAGCAAAGTGAGTAGAATCTCTATAGGCAAAAAGGTAAAGCAGGACTTGGATACAAAGAAGAAGGTGAATCTTCCAAGCAAGGTGCCCAAAGGAATCAAAGACCTACTTGCAATCACTGTGGTAAGTTAGGTCATATATCAAAAAAATGTTGGAGTAATAAAAATGAAAAATTCAATGGAAAATGCTACAATTGAAGTCAGCAAGGTCATAAAGCTAATGAATGCAAGGAGAAACCAAAATTTGAAGGTAAATGTCACAAATGCAAGAAACAAGGTCACAAGGCAACTGAATGCAGATCTAAAACATTCAATCCAGCTGAACAACTTCTAAAGGCAATATTCGGTTGGGACTACAATACTTGGTGTAGATGTCACTATTGTGGAGAATATGGACACATTGGCATAAACTATGTAAGGCACCACTTGAGAAAGAAGGATC
This sequence comes from Cupressus sempervirens, assembly GCA_028749045.1. Classification (NCBI taxonomy): domain Eukaryota; kingdom Viridiplantae; phylum Streptophyta; class Pinopsida; order Cupressales; family Cupressaceae; genus Cupressus; species Cupressus sempervirens. The sequence goes on along the minus strand of CM053789.1, from coordinate 591,213,335 downwards.
ACAAGAAATCAACATTCACTGAGCAAGGGTGGTCATAGACTTAACTGAGCTAGATTAGGAGAAATAAAGTTTTGTTCGATCGTCGAGTCACAAACTTCTACCGAGCAAGAGAGTAGATGATAGTCTGTCACGCACTATGTCATTATGGTACCTAGAATTAATGGAGAATTTTTCATCAAAAAGGGAAAATTTGACTTTATTTTTCACCACGACTTCAGAATTCACAGAGTAAAGTGATTCCAAGAGTATACAAGCAATTTTGAGTGAATTTGCAGCAAATAATTTGTTCAAAAAAATTCTCTCATTTATCGAGCAGCCATAGAATTTGAGAGTAGTAGTAGCAGCAAGGAAAAAAGAGGTTCAAAAATGTTGGTAAAAGGTGTGGAATGGAAAGTGCTAAACTTCAAGCTTGTACCAGCAGTTGCAGAGTCACTGGACCCTAATGGAGCTCAATCAAAAATTCCTCCCAAGGTACTCATGATTAAGGATGTTGCACTCATTTTAAGTGTTCTATTCAAGAAATTGGAAACCTAGAGATGGATAATGCCCTAGGAGAAATGTGTGTTGATGATTCACTGAAACTCAAGCATAAGCATTTAGAAACCAAAGGATTAACCCATTTTCTACACAAGCTAAGGAGCTTTCAGATTAAATGGATTATGTATATTCTTAGTCGTGTGCATAATGGACAATTGTGGTTAGAACAACCTATATTGATCACAAAGAAAATTATTCATAAGATTAAAGGTCTCCCTATGCTGAGCAAAGCCAAAACTACCAAAACCCTAGGTCAGGATGAACTCTAGAAGAAAACCCTAGCCGAGTGGGAAGGTAGAGGTCTAAAGATTAGTACTATTTTTTACATTGAATTGAGCTTTTCTATTCATGTCATTGCTCATAAGATTTATAGCTCCAATAATTTGAACAGTGTGCCATGTGATGCAATGGATTTGGCATTTAAGGTTGCGAAGAAAAAATTGGAATTTGATATGTCAGAGTTATTGTTGAAGCAAGTGAATAAATACATGGACAGTATCACAACATCTAAGAAAAACCCCTACAAATTTGGTTCATTATTAATATGTCTTTTCTTTTATGTTCAAAACTTTTTCCCATCAAAAGGTTTAGTAGTATGGAGAAAAGATGTTCCAATTCTACATTAGATCAATGAATTAATTGTAGAAATGGGTATAAACTTTGATAGTATTATGGACAATTACTTTGAAGATTTCAAGGAGAAAATGAACAATAGGTTCAGAATTCCACCCAAGCTTGTTGAGGACTATAAAGATGATTTATGTTTTATGGTTGACTATGATAGAGTGTATATTTAGGTAGTCAAGCCCTGAGTTACATGGGTGAAACCTCTTCCTTATGAGGTTAACATTGATGAAGAAAAAGATATATATGAGAAATCTTTGAGGAAGTTACTGCCAAATCTTACAGATGCAAAAGTGAAGGCAGCAACAAAAAAAAATTAAGGTAAAATGATGATTAGATTCCATACATGTTTGATTTTGATCAAAGACATTATGCATGTTGTTAGAGATGCAACAAACATGTGGAAAAATATCTATTATCTACACAAGCCCAATGAAGACCCAGTGGAAATCAAGGATGATGATGATGACAGTGATGATGATGAAGAAGATAACACTCCATGTGTCACCTTTGATGTTGAGGACTATTAGGAACTCAAGGATGTTGATGAAGAGAAAGAGGAAGAAACTGAAGAGGAAGACAAGGAAGAAGATGAAGAAAGTGATCCAATGAGAATAGAAGCACAAGTCATTGCCTCCCTTCCTAATTCTCCACCTAAGACTACTACATCATTAGGATTGGAATTAGCTTTAGTAAGTATGACTACAACTACCTCAGATATACCATCTGCATAGTCATTATTTTCTTCCCCACAGCTCTAGGTATCTGCAATGGAAGTGTCTACCACTTCATCTACCAAGCTACAACCTTCTTCATCAGCTCCTGTGTCAACAACATCAGTAGAATATAGTTCCACAATTGTGCCAAATTCAATTTCAGCATGTACAATAAGTGTATCATCATGTTCTATAGTTTTGTCTACTATAGCTTTGATAGCATCAACTTTTGTTCCAGTTAGTTCTTTTGTTGTAAGTACTCTAGTTTGTGCTCCACCTATTGTTACTTCATTTTTGGGTAGCACATTAGTTTTGGACACAGTTAGTACTTCTTTCAATTTTCCTTTAGTTGGATCAATTCAATTTTTTATTACAAGTCTAGCTATTTCTACAATTGTTTCTATTCCTAAGTCCAAGGTAGTAAGATTAGAAGTGGAACCAAGAACACCCCTAAAACTTCTACTTACTAGTAAGGAAATTGATGAAGAAATTGATTTGGAAAAGGAAATTTTCATTCCCAAGTAGGATCTGGACACTGCTATAATTGATGAAATGATACTGGTTAGTCAACTTTTTGAGCAAAAGGCAAGGCAGAAGTAGCTTAGAGCTAAAAGAGATAGAGAATTTACAATAATTGAAAATGCCAAGAATGTAATAATAGAAGCTATACATGTTGATGTGGATTCATCACAACACATTTTATTATAATTGGAAGAAGTTGTGAATAAGTTCAATGAGAATACCTCTGGCCAAGAAAAGTTAATCAAGAAGGCAGAGAAGAAGTTTGATAATAAGATGCTTGAGCACATTGCTATAAACTAGGTAGAATTATCTTCAATTTTGAGCAATCTTGAACAATCTTTTTCCAATGTGACATCATCTTTTTCTAAGTTATGTGATATTACCGAGTTTACTAAGGAAATAAAGGAGAAACTAAATAAGATTGATGTGGATATAAAGGGTAGTGCTCAAAGGCTATAGCTTGACCCTAGTTCAAGCTCAGTACATCACCTCAAGGTGAGTTTTTTGTCAAAAATGTAGGAAAAATTGCTAAGAGAGGAAGCCAGGATTAGGTCCACATTGATAGATATCCAAAATATGATCCTTCTAGTTATGGACTCAATGCAAAAACATGTTGCATATTCAAAAACATTGGTCTAGGATAACAATTTTTCCATAGCAGATCATATGATTGAACTTTTTGTAGAAGTTCAAGTGGCACTCTCCACCTAAAAAATTTTGCAAGACAACTAGGATAAGACATTAGCTCTTATTCTCAAGGTACACTCCAAATTTCTCTCACATTTTGGTGTCTCTATTTGAATATTTTGCATATCTCTTTGGCATTATTGTCAAAAAGGGGGAGTAAGAGATGATAAGAGACTTGTGGAGATATTAAGGGAGAAAATAGATTGATATATGTATAGAGAGACTATGTATATACTATGCCATATGTATGGGGGAGATATGTGAGATATGTATAGATAGTAGCTTTAAGAAGATCAATTTTGAAAAATCAAAAATTAGTATGTCAATGTACACAAGTCTTGGCTCATAAGTGTTTTTGTCACTAATGCCAAAGAAAGAGATTGTTGGTATTATGTTTTATTTGTCATTAGTGACAACACTTATTCAATTTTTAATGGTTACCAAGCTCATCACTTAGTCTATAGTTTATACCAAGCATTCAGTGGTTGCCAAGTAAGTTCAGCAGTTAAGTAGTTCACACTGAGCATTCCTAAAACTACTGAGTGAGTGTGTAGTCCAGCAATGTTTACCGAGCAAGCAATGGTCACTGAGCTTCATAGTGTCTAACGAGTCATCAGTTTGTGTGATGAGAAGCCAATGTCTACCAAGTGATGGATGTGTAGTGTTTACTGAGTGAAAGCAAGGTAAATGAAGGATTCAATATCTACCAAGTGACACTATATCTATCGAGTCTCCAATGGTTACCAAGTTCAAAGCTACATTGTGTGATTAGTATGGACTAAGCTTCTGCTTCTACTTCTACCGAGTGCATGATGATGCCAAGTAATGTAGTATGTCAATTTTGAAAAATCAAAACTCAGTATGTCAATGTACACAAGTCTTGGCTCATAAGTGTTTTTTCACTAATGCCAAGAGGGATTTTGTTAGAATTATGTTGTATTTTTCATTAGTGACAACACTTATTCAATTTTTAATGGTTACCGAGCTCATCACTTAGTCTATAGTTTATACCAAGCATTCAGTGGTTGCCAAGTAAGTTCAGTAGTTAAGTAGTTCACACTGAGAATTCCTAAAGCTACTGAGTGAGTGTGTAGTCTAGCAATGTTTACCGAGCAGGTAGTGGTCACTGAGCTTCATAGTGTCTAACGGGTCATCAGTTTGTGTGATGAGAAGCTAATGTCTACCAAGTGATGGATGTGTTGTGTTTACTGAGTGAAAGAAAGGTAAACGAAAGATTCAATATCTATTGAGTGACACTATATGTATCAAGTCTCCAATGGTTACCCAGTTCAAAGCTACATTGTGTGATTAGTATGGACTAAGCTTCTACTTCTACTTCTACCAAGTGCATGATGATGTCAAGTAATCTAGTGGACACTGAGTATCAGAAGTTCACCAATTTAGCTTTCAGAACCCGAGTTTCTACTATTTGGTTGACTTAGTAATATTTTGTTTACTTGTTTTTTAGCCAACCTTGTATTTGTAAATATTGGATGGTATATATGTAATGTATTGTATCATTTGCAATGTATGGATATGAGTACCAAGCAATGGATATGAGTATCAAGAAATGGATATGTAATGTTTTGAGAAGAGTGAATGTGAATCAACAATAGAGAAGAGTATTCAACAAGGTCCAAAAGGAGCAGAAAATACATATCAATCACAAGAGGTGATGTAGTTCAAGGATCTATTTAGAAATCAAGTTGTAAGTTAGATCTACTATTTCATCTTGATAGGAAAATCAGTTCTCTAAATCCTTTAACAAGTTAGACTTAACAGTCTTTGTTTAAATCTCCTAACAGAGTGCATACTTCATTGTATGTTTGTAAGACCTCTAACAAGGTGGATCTAGTAGTCCAAATTGCTCTTAATAGGGCAGATCATTAGAAGTGGTCAATGTAAGCCCTAACAGGCCAACTTTATACTATAGTAGTGAAGTTTTGTGGGTTTCATCCCCACCCTAGTTTTACTTTCTACTTGGAAGGTTTTTGGGTCACCAAAATACTGTGTTCATGTGTTATGAATGTTTATCTTTCTCATGCATGCAATAGATTAGATGAATGAATGATGAATGGATTAAGTGCTGAATTTTTTTGAAGTTTTTGAGGTTATTGATTCACCCCTCCCCTCTCAGTAACCTAGCTAGTCTTGATTATTTCCAATAGGGGTGAGGCCTCACACATACACCTACTAGATCTCTTTCTACTACTCCTATTGATAGATCACAACCTATGGTACCATATTATCATTTGAATAGATCATTATTCCACATAGCCATCCCTAGGAATAAATTTTTTTCTACCTTCAATGGTGGGATTCCTCTTATCTTAGATCAAAGATATGATATCATAGTATCTTCTCTCAAAAACATACCAAATTTTATTGGTGAAACTTCTATTTACCCAATAGAGTACTTTCAAGAAATTTTAAATGTTTGTAATATTCATGGTATTGTAGAGGATGATGTTGCTATTAGAATTTTAGCCTTATCATTAAAGGGAAAATATTTACAATGGTATAAAGGATTAGCACATAATTCCATCAATGACTAGAATGAGTTAGGTGGAAGACTTTGTAAACATTTTGAAGATAAAAGTGATCACCTATCACTTTTAGAATATCTAACTACCATCAAGAGAGCATCCCATGAATATATGATGGATTTTAATTATAAATTCCAAAAAAAATGGGATATAATACCTATTGTAGTGAAACTTTCCCCTGGTAATGCTTTCTTGCATTACCTAATGGCTTTCAACAATGATATTGCTATTACATTACAAGCCATGGGAGAGGATACTTTACCAGTTGCATATGAAATTCCCATAAAAGCATAAAATATCTTGATCCAAGGAGATAAGTTATCTCCAAGGCCTCTAATAGCATTCTTTCCTAACATGCCCCTACATGTCAACCTATCATTGTCACCCTTTCAACTTCCACATCTTTGAGAAGGATAGATAATATGAAGGCCATGATGCAAGCCCTAATGCAAAACATAGAAAAGAAGTTTCAAGATCAAGAAAAGAAGATGGAAGACAACTTCTTAGTTGTGCAAGAGATGAGCAATAAGCGTGTCCTTAGAAAAGTAACAAGCTCAAAATAGTAAGCCCTCCTAGCCTCATTATCAAAACTCCACATATGCTATGCCAATAAATCAAGGTTAGGGTTATTTCCCACACAACCAAAGTAGACATGTGGATAATGCCTCTGTCACAAGTAAAAGTGTAAATCCAATAAGGAGATTAGTTCCTCAAAACAACCTTGCTGAAGAGTGAGAATTTTTTCCTTTCAATTATTTATATGAATATCATATGTGCTATAAGGTAGAACCATCCCAAGCACTAATTACATAGGATCAAGCAATAGGAAAACAATATAGTGTCACTCAACCTACTAATGCTTGTCATCTATAGCAACAAGGTGATTGCTATTTTTTGAACTATCAGCGAGAGGAACATTGTCATGCTAGTCATGATAACTATGATTCTATAGCTCATAATACTAGAAGAAAAAGAAGAGCTATTAAGAATGCTACACCTCCTCCACCAAATCAGACCTCAACTTCAAGTATTGTTCCTTATGTGCTAGTTGTAAATGCACAATCAAATGTTGCTCCCCCACAAAAGCAAAACATAAGCAATAAGAGGTATACTAAACCTCGGGCTACCAAAATTTAGTCATCAGTTCCTATAGGCCCTAAGGCTCCATTCAAAGTATTTGGTACTCCTCTCAACATAATAAATTATGTGAATATGACTACTACTAATATTTCTTTGTGGGATATTGCCACTATACCATCACAGATGGAGCTATCACAATAGGGGTTAATGAGTATAGAGGTATCAAATCAATCAGCCACCTTGGATGATGAAACAAGTTTGGTATAGCCAACAAAAGAAGGAGACACAAGAAAGAAAAAAAAGCCTCCTCCTTTTTATGTCTCTTTTATTATAGGGGACAAAATAGTCCATAATTGCATGATAGATTTTGGATCTAGTAGTATTTTTATGCCTAAATGTATAGGTGAGCTCCTTTCTATTAAATATGAACCAATGGTTAGAGATGTGCTTCATTTGTATGGTATCTATGTCAAAATAGTATGAATCCTAAAAAATATGGATATGGTATTGCATGCATGCCTTGGTTGTACTGTTACTCAAGATATATCAGTAGTTGAGGTTGATCCAAATTTTTCCATCTATCTTTCCAAAGACTTCACTACATAGATAGGTGGTTATATTGCATTATATTGGTCCTATATGTTCTTTAGGACAAGATATGGGATAAAAGCTTCCATAAGGATAGAACCTCTAGCCCTTAATCACATAAAGACCTGCACACCTAGTCCTATAAACATGAATTGTACAATTCATGAGATAGATTATGGGGGCATGGACCATGAACCTACCAATTCCTTACAAAAGGTTCCTAATTATCTTTTAGATGAGTGGGCCACTACTTTTCAATTTGATCTAGCACAAGAAGCTCTAGAGATAGGCCTTGGCACATATTGTATATTGGAGAAAGGTACTCCTATTCCTAGCCTCATGAAAACAAAAGAGGACATTGATGGATTATGGAGCATGTTATTTGATGGCTCGAGGAAAAAAGAATGGCTTAGGAGCTAGTGTTATTATTGTCTCCCCTAGTTTGGAGAAGTTTTACTTCTCTTATAGACTCTAGATCAGTTGCACTAACAATGTTGTAGAATATGAAGCATTGATTCAAGGGCTCCAACTTGAACAAAAAAGGGAAATCAAATCTTTAAAGGTCTTTGGAGATGATGAGCTAGTTGTTAACCAAGTAAGGAGCCAAAACATCACAAAGAATAATCTATTAAAATCATACAAACACACAGTTTGGAAGTTTCTTGAAGGCTTCCAAGAATTCAATATCAAAAGTGTCCCTAGATGAGATAAAAAACATGTTGATAGACTTGAAGCAATAGGTTCTCACTATGATGTACTAGAGCATGTTGAGGACAAAATATAGCAATATATTAGAGTGGTTGTAGGACCTAAAGTTCTAGATAGTTATGTCAATTAGCAAGTGTTTGACTCTAACGTGAATATTGTCAACTTTCTGCAAAGTGAAGCAAAATTCTCTAATAGAAATTAGTCCAAGCTACAAATCCAATATAATGATTAGATCATGAACCTTAGCTCCAACAAGTTTCCTAATGGTCTAATCAACTTGGAGAGTATTTTCAATCTTGATGATAAAGTAAGGAACAAGGGCTTGAACCTAGCTACAAACAAAGATGATCACATACCAGTTGTCATTGTCAATGGAAAGGTATGCTTTAAAGATGAACAAGAAATTTTTGTTACTTTATGTCAAGAATTCAATGATGTAATTAGCTAGACATATGATAATTTAAAGGGTTTTGACCCAAGTTTGTTTTAACATACCATAGATTTAAATAGTGATGCAAAGCCTGCTAAACAAAAGAAAAGACTAGTCAATCCTAAGATTGATTCTTAGATGAGAAAGAAGCTATCCAATTTCATAGAGGCTAATATTATTTTTCTGATGCAAAGTAGCGATAGCGGAAGAGTGCTTAGGACAAATTTGTCCTTTGAAGTCTTCTAAAGGTTATGACAACCTTTAATTTGATAACCCAATCGTTGGGTATCCACCAAATTCATGGATCCACCAATCACTGTTGAACTGTACACAAAAGTTTCCAACTTGCGGCCCATTATGCACTTTATGCCATACACTAGACAAAAAGACTATTACTTAAAAGTTTCAGGTGCAGATTTACCAATGCCATAGTATCCGCAACAATTCGCCACGTTGTTAGGCTGAGTGCCAATTATAAACAGTCTGCAGTTTGCTACCCTTCACGGGTTTTGAGGATCAAACTGATACCGTTGTTACTATGGCGCCGATCCACACTTTTGGACCACGAAGGCCAACCAACATCATCATGCATGGGCTGTATTACACAGTTTGAATGCACAGATGGTTATGTGCAATCAGTACATCAACAAACGCCTGGTTCCCTGCGAACCTCTGCTACATACTAACATTGCAATAACAGGAAAATACATGGCTCCACCAAAGGATATCAGTTTCCCATGGTGGAGAATGAAACAGAACTTATTCCCCAAAATAAAATGACTAAGACACCCGAAAAATGCAACTTTCGCAACACAAAATAACTTCCAAAATAACTCAACACTCAAATTACAGTCTCCACTGAATGGTCATTGAACAAATGGTCAAAATTTGATTAACAGGAAAACAGAGGCGTACCTTATTGATTTCAAAAACAAAATTACAGAGTCACTTCTACTTCCCATCTCTGGGTTAAGTAGGAAATGTTCCCAGCGGTTACAATCCAGTTTATAACCAACAAGCCGCTTGGGAACATTTTGAGTTTACTTGTAAAAGTTGTTTAACAACTTCTACAATCGTAGACTAAAATAGCCAAACTCGGTCGTAAACCAAATTTGGATGATCCAAGATGGATCTTATTACAAGAAAAGTAAAAGTGAAATGCTAAAGATAAGCTTTAGGACAACCTAATGACCTTCAGCAAACTGAGGGCTTATAAATGCCAATTTCGGGGCTGGGTCTTACAAATGGTGTCCCTTAATTTATTTAAATCCGAAGCCTAACTAGGGTGCTCCTACACCATACTCCCCAGGAGAAATAGAACTCAAGTTCCTACTTGAGTTTAGGAGATCCAAAGAGGAACCGTGTTCTGTTATCTGCTCCTCTGTCATCCATGTGGCATCGATATCTGGTAGTCCCTTCCACTTGACCAAATATTGCATGTAAGTCTTCTTCCATGTCTTCTTCCATTCTCTAGTGGCAAGTATCTTCTCGAGTTGGACTGGTGTGCTCGGTGGGAGGTTGGTAACATAAGTATCATCAGCAATGTCCTATGTATCAGAAGTACCTGCATCACCTTTCACAAGAGTAAGATCTGCAACATTAAAAATAGGAGAAATGAAGAGTGTAGGGGGAAGAGATATCTCATATGCATTTTCACCCATTTTGTGTAGGACTGTACATGGTCCAATCCTCTTCATATGAAGCTTTGTATGTTGTCCTTTAGGTAGTCTTTCTAGTCTGAGATATGCCCATACTTTATCCCCTATCTGAAAATGTACTTCTCTTCTTTTCTTATCAGCATTTGCCTTATAGTGAGCAGTGGTATGTTCAAGTTTTTCTTTGACGTCTTTGTGCACTTGCGCCATGAAATCTGAAAACTCTTCACCTTGTGCACTGATTTTGAAACCTGAAGGTAAGTCAGTAAGATCCAATGGTCCTTTAGGATGCAGCCCATAGATGGTTTGGAATGGAGTCTTCCCACTAGACTGATTGATAGAGTCATTGAATGCAAACTCTGCCTGGGGCAAGATGACATCCCAACTCTGTGAGTGCTGCTTGGTGAGGCAGCGTAGTAGATTGCCCAAAGATCTATTTACTACCTCGGTTTGGCCATCCGTTTGTGGATGATATGCTGAACTATATGTGAGGTTTGTGCCCAATTTCTTATGAAGTGTACGCCAAAAGTGACCTTGAAATTTAACATCCTAGTCTGAAATATAGTTTTTGGCAATCCATGAAGTCTAACTACTTCCTTGAAAAAGAGGTTTGCAATGTGAGAAGCATCATTGGTGCTCTTGCATGGAACAAAATGTGCCATTTTGCTGAATCTGTCCACAATTACAAAAATACTATCAAATCCCTGCTTGGTTCTTGGTAAACCCATGACAAAGTCCATGGATATTGAATCCCATGGCCTGGAAGGTATTGGTAATGGCTGGTAGAGTCCTTGGTTTGTGGTGACTCCCTTGGCTTGTTGGAAAATCATACAAGACTGCACAAACTTTTTAATATCAGTAATCATCTTAGGCCAATAGTAACTCCTTTTTACCAATTCCATAGTCTTATCTATGCCAAAGTGACCACTCATACCTCCACAATGTTTTTCCTTTATAATATTTGATCTCATAGAACATTTTAGGATACAAAGTTGGGCTCCTTTAAACAAGAGACCATTCTGAATTAAATATTCTAAAAAATCAGTATGATACTTATCAGAAAGGGTAGTGCAAGCCTTATAGGCTTCACCAAAATCAGAATCTTCAGCATAAAGGTGCTTTAAGGATTCAATCCCCATGCTTGAGAACTGAACTTCCTCAACCAAACTCACTCTTCTACTAAGAGCATCTGCAACTTTGTTTGCTTGTCCTTTCTTATGTTTTATTGTGAATGTATAAGACTGCAATTGTTCCATCCATTTGATATGTTTTACACTAAGTTTCTCTTGTGAATTCAGAAAACTTAGAGCATGGTTGTCCGTGTAGACAACAAATTCCTTTGGGAGAAGGTAGTGCCTCCATTTCTTGAGTGCCTGTACTACAGCATACAATTCAAGATCATAAGTAGAATACCGTTTCTTTGCATCATTTAGTTTTTCAGAAAAGAATGCTATGGGTTTCCCTTCTTGAATTAGGACAGCACCAATTGCTAGGTTACTTGCATCCGTTTCCATGGTAAAAACCTTCTTAAAATCAGGCAATGTTAAGATAGGATATTGTGCTATTCTATTTTTCAAATATTGGAGAGCATCCTCAGCCTCTTTAGTCCAAACAAATTTGATTTTTCTTCCCCCTTTGATTGTATCTAGCATAGGCGCACATATATGACTGAAGTTTTTAATAAATTTTCTATAAAATGTAGCAAGTCCATGGAAGCTTTTCACATCACCTTAGTTTTTAGGAGTTGGCCAGTTCACAATTGCTTCTACTTTAGCCGGATCCATTTTCAGCGTTCCTTTTGATATGATGAATCCCAAGAAATTGAGTTCTCTTTGCATGAAGATACACTTCTCCAAATTGATGATCAACTTGTGATCATGAAGTCTTCCTAACACCTGTTCTAAATGTTTCAAATGTTGTTCCCTGCTACTGCTAAAAATCAGAATATCATCAAGATAGATGACAACAAATTTGCCAATAAAATCAGAGAATATTTCATTCATAAGTCTAATGAATGTGCTAGGTGCATTGCTTAATCCAAATGGCATTACAAGCCATTCATATAAGCCTTCAGTTGTCTTAAAGGCTATCTTCCACTCATCTCCTGGTCTTATTCTGATTTGATGGTAACCGGATTTGAGGTCTATTTTTGAAAAATAACTAGCATTACCAAGTTGATCCAGCAAGTCTTCTATCCTTGGAATGGGGAATCTATATCTGATTGTTATTTTTTTGATAGCTCTACTATCCGTGCAAAGCCTCCATTTCCCATCCTTTTTGGGTGCAAGGACTGCTGGGACAGCACAAGGGCTTAGGCTCTTTTGTATCAGTCCTTTTTCTAGCATCTCCTTAATTTGTCTTGAGATTTCAGCATTTTGATCGGGGGTCAACTTGTAAGGTGCCTTGTTTGGTAATGCAGCACCCGGAATAAGGTCTATTTGATGTGTGACATCTCTCAAGGGTGGGAGGGTAGAGGGAAGTTCATTGGTGGCTACATCTTTGTATTTGTCCAGCAGCTCTACAATTTCTTTTGGCATGGTTTCTGACTTGTTAGGGACTGCATTTTCTTTAGGTCTAAAAACCAATATATATCCTTCACTATCTGATTCCTTCAATGTTCTTTCCATTTCTTTCCTACTAACAACTACCACAGTGGATTCTTTGCTGGCCTTTTGATCCGGTAATGGTTTCATAGTGTAGGTGACTCCATCTTTTACTATGGTGTAAGTATTTTTTCTACAATTATGTGTGGCATCCACATCATACTGCCATGGTCTTCCTAACAAGAGATGGCAAGCATCCATTTCAACAACATCGCACAAGACTTTGTCCTTGTAGTCACCTAAGGAGAATTCTACTAATGCTTGTTCAGTTACCAAGGTTCTCTATCCTTTAGTAAGCCAAGATACATAATAAGGATAAGGATGAGGAATTTTGTCTAAATTCAACTTTTGTGTCATTTCCTTAGAAACCATGTTTTCAGTTGAACCAGAATCAATGAGTAAGTTGCATACCTTTCCTTGGCATTTTATCTTTGTTCGGAACAAGTTCTTCTTTTGGGATGGCTTCGTGGTTTGTGGCATTTTCAAGAAATTTTATCTCATCATCAAACTTGTACCTTCTTCTGGTTCTAAATCTCTTGAATTTGGATTGTTGTCTTGGCTGCCTTCTTGAATTAGTTGATTCCTCCTTTCTCCCTGATTATTATGCCCCCTTTCAGGACATCTTCTAGCATGGTGTTCGAGCTGATTGCAATTGTAACACCTTAAGGGACCATTCCCTCTACCTCTGCCAAAAGGTCTTCTACCTCTAGAGTTTCCTCTATTATTATTTTCATTCCTCTCTGACTGATTTTGTTTAGGAGGTTTTCTACTATTGCTGGACTGTCCTCTTCCACTCCAGGAGTTACCTCTACCTCTGAAACTTTTATTAAAGTGATTGCTGCTGTTGCTGCCTCTGCCTCTATTTCCTTGGTCTTGTTTTCTTTTGAATTTCTCCTCCACTTTCAATGCTAATTGGAAGCATTGTTGTACAGTTGTGGGGCTGGTTAGACTTAGTTCATCTTGAATTGAAACCTTCAAACCTTGCATGTATCTTGCAATTTTTACACATTTTGGCTCCGTCATCTTTGTTTTCATGACAAGCCTCTGAAATTCTTCCGTATATGCTGAGACATTCATCTCTTTCTGTCTCAAACGCATTCTCCTTTTGTGGAGTTGGACTTCATAGTCCACAGGGACATATGCTTCCCTGATTTTTCTCACCATCTTCTTCCAAGTGATGATTTTCTGCTTTCCATTCTTCACTCTATCATCTTGGGTGAAGTTCCACCATGTGAGTGTAGAGCCCTTGAGTCTAGACTTGGCAATCTTTATCCTCTGATTCTCAGGGATATCTTCACAATCAAAGAAACTGGATAGGGCATCCACCCAATCCATTGCAGCATCAGGATCCATCTTCCCATCGTAAGTGGGCAAGTCCAACTTAGCATCCATGGTTCTCCTCTCCATGGATTTAAGAGTCTTCACTAGCAACCTCTGATTTGCAGGAACTTCTTCTTCTTCCTGCTGAAGGGGTTCTTCCTCACTCCCTTCCTCAACATTCCCAGAGCTGTCACTAGTCTGTTTATGAAGCTCTTCCTTAAATCTTTCTACTTCATCCCTTACTTGCTGCATTTCTAAGTCTCTCTCTGTGTCCTACCTTTGTCTTTGCTCCCTCAAATACCGAACAATCTCTGCATTGGTCATCCTTGTGGACAACCCTCCTTCTTCATCTCCAGACATGGTGGTGAATGAATTTTCTCCCACAGATACCTTAACAGGCTTTGATACCACTTGATGCAAAGCAGCGATAGCGAAAGAGTGCTTAGGACAAATTTGTCCTTTGAAGTCTTCTAAAGGTTATGACAACCTTTAATTTGATAACCCAATCGTTGGGTATCCACCAAATTCATGGATCCACCAATCACTGTTGAACTGTACACAAAAGTTTCCAACTTGTGGCCCGTTATGCACTTTATGCCATACACTAGACAAAAAGACTATTACTTAAAAGTTTCGGGCGCAGATTTACCAATGCCACAGTATCCGCAACAATTCGCCATGCGGTTAGGCTGAGTGCCAATTACAAACCGTCTGCAGTTTGCTACCCTTCATGGGTTTTGAGGATCAAACCGAGATCGTCGTTATTGTGGCACCGATCCACACTTTTGGACCACGAAGGCCGACCAACATCATCATGCGTGGGCTGTATTACGTAGTTTGAATGCACAAATGGTTATGTGCAATCAGTACATCAACAAATGCATGGTTCCCTACGAACCTCTGCTACATACTAACATTGCAATAACAAGAAAATACATGGCTCCACCAGAGGATATCAGTTTCCCATGGTGGAGAATGAAACAGAACTTATTCCCCAAAATAAAATGACTAAGACACACGAAAAATGCAACTTTCGCAACACAAAATAACTTCTAGAATAACTCAACACCCGAATTACAGTCTCCATTGAATGGTCATTGAACAAATGGTCAATATTTGATTAACAGGAAAATAGAGGCGTATCTTATTGATTTCAAAAACAAAATTACAGAGTCACTTCTACTTCCCATCTTTGGGTTAAGTAGGAAATGTTCCCAGCGGTTACAATCCAGTTTATAACCAACAAGCCACTTGGGAACGTTTTGAGTTTACTTGTAAAAGTTGTTTAACAACTTCTACAATCGTAGACTAAAATAGCCAAACTCGGTCGTAAACCAAATTTGGATGATCCAAGATGGATCTTATTACAAGAAAAGTAAAAGTGAAATGCTAAAGATAAGCTTTAGGACAACCTAATGACCTTCAGCAACTGAGGGCTTATAAATGCCAATTTCGGGGCTGGGTCTTACAAATGGTGTCCCTTAATTTATTTAAATCCGAAGCCTAACTAGGGTGCTCCTGCACCATTTTCCTATCAAGAATTCCTCTTGGGTAGCTAGCCTTGTTCCTATTAGGAAGAAGAATGGAGAAATTATATTATGTATAGATTTTAGAGACTTAAATAGGGCCTCTCTCAAGGATCACCATCGACTCCCTTCCATGGAACAAATCTTATCCAAGGTCAGTGGCTCTAAAATATTTTCTTTTTTAGATGGGTTTTTAGGCTACATCCAAGTGTTAGTCAAGGAGTCTGATAGATACAAGACAACCTTCAATACTAAATAGGACACTTATGCCTATAGAAAAATTCCTTTTGGACTAACTAATGTAGGTGCTACCTTCCAAAAAGAAATGGAGATGGGCTTCAAGAGTATGCTTGAGAAATTTTTTCTAGTCTACCTTTATGACACAATAGTCTACTCAAATAATGTGGTTGACCACTTTGGTCATTGGAGGCAAGTGTTCATCAAGTGTAGGGAATATGGTGTGTCTTTAAATCCAAGCAAGTGTGTGTATGTCACTAGTCAAGGGAAGTTGCTAGGATATATTGTGCCTAAGGATGGCTTAACCATTGATCTAGAAAGAACAAAAGTAATCCTTTCCCTTCCTCTTCCTAGTCATGAAAAGGGGCTGCAAAGTTTCCTTGGTAGAATCAACTTTGTCAGAAGGTTCATTCTTAACCTTGCTACAATGGCCAAATCCTTTACTACCATACTAAAGAAGAATATGGTTTTTTCACTTGGACAAAGGAAAGGAGAGTCAATTTTGAAGAGATCAAAGAAATGATAACATCAATTCCTACCCTTATCAATCCCAACTTTGATAAGTATTTCATTCTCTATACCCTTGATGGTGACTCAAGCATATTAGTTGTCTTGACACAGTTGAATGATGTAGATAAAGACCAACCTATAGATTTTTTAGTGAAGGGCTAAAGAATTATGAGGATAAATAGAGTTATGTGGAAAAAAAGATTCTTGTAGACATAAGTGCCTTAAAGAAATTCAAACATTTGTTATCAAACAACAAGGTCCAACTCCTAGTTCCACATGAAAATGTGAAGGATTCCCTCTTAAAAGGAGATATCAATAAGAAAAGAGTCAAATGGATCACCAAGGTTATGGAATATGACATTGACATTAAGATCAAAAAACTTGTGAGAGGTAAAGGATTATGTGAGCAAATGATTTCATCCGAGGAAATGACTAAGGAGGTTACACTAGTATTAAAAGATGTAGAACCAATAGGGGATGAAAATCTAAATAGTTGGATACATGACATGACCACCTTCTTGTTAGGAGGAGAATATCCATAATGATTAGGCAGAGCTAAAAGAAGATAGTTCAGATTGAAATCTATTCCTTTTGTCCTAGTGGATGGGGTTCTTTTTAGAAAAGATCTCAATGGAGCCCTGTTAAAATGTATTAATTATGATCAAACTGTAAGGAAACTTGGCAATAAAGAATATAACCGTTTCCACATAACCCATAATAGATCTAAAAATAAATATAAAATTAAAATCCACATGCAAGAGAAAAGACAACATACCTACAAAATTGTGACACAAGATATACCCTGAGAAACCCTCATTGAGGGAAAAAAAATCCAGCCTCCAAAAGCATCCATCATCATGTATTATTCAGCAAAAAATACCATTTCCATACAACCATGGAAGCCTTCATGGCCATAGCCACAACCGAGCAAACTATGTGAACAAGCATGAATCCACACATCCCATGCCATGCTTTCAACCTTCACAAATGCTCCCTTGGCTAACCTGTCAAGCCTTGTCCCACTCGACTCTTGCTTTTTGTCTTCTCCTTGTCACTCTCTTTTCTCTCTACAACAACTACCCTTGTGGCTGCTTATATAGTAGCAAGTCCCACAAAACCACTAAGTGGTATTACATAAACCATGTGCTAAAACCATGTGCTACCTAACCCACTAACCCCACATTTAATATTGGGCATATAATTCTTTTCCCCAATATTAAATAATTACATGAAATATTTTCACAATGTTATAATACAACTCATCAAGAATATTTCATGGGAATCTTTACATGTTGCGCGTCCATCTAGGCACAACATTACATAATAAAAATAAAATAATAAAATAACAATATTATGCAATGTGTGCAACACCCATTATCTCAACAATCTCCCACTTGTTGTATACATTGCATAGGGTCAATCCGTAGCCACATAAATGAACAAGGGAACAATCCCTCCCAGCACATCCACCATCATGGATCAAAATACACCAAGTGCTCCATCTTGGTACCTGCAACAAAATCAAAGTATCCAGCATCTCAAACATGAATGATCTCACCTCCTATTATGCCACTCCCACGGACATACATAGAAGCCATCCAAAGAGAAAGCCACCCAACCTATTGCATTAGAATATCATAAAATCCTATACCAACTGAAATTCCAAGCACAAAAACCTGATCCAAAGGTAATCACATGTATTCCTAGTTGTCAAAATATCCATAGCTGAAATAGCACCCACAGCAAGTGCCAAACCCATACAACTATCCATACCTCAAAGGTATAACAAGTGAATCTCATATCACCGACATATCCAATCTGCAACCTGCAATCACAAGCCTCAAGAGCAATACCTGCCACATATATACCAAGAAGCTCCCACTACAAAATATAATGTCAAATCTATAACCAATCCACTCACAACATCTCAAAGAAGTGAATCCATGTAGTATCAAGGACATCCAAAATACATAAACCAATATCCTACAAGAAAAAACTCTCATAACAAGTCTCCAATAGTCTCTCAAATTCTCCACAACCAACAGAGGAAAGAGATAAAGTAATAACTATGTCATCTCTCACATGACATGCATGAGCACAAACCAGTGATCACAATCTCCAACCAATCTCAAATCCAATGTAAGCAAAACTGAACATCTAGGAAGATAACCAAGACTAGAGAAACCATGCAAATCATAACTTGTATCATGTCCTTCTACACACACCTCTAGATGTAAACTGTGCAAGTATGATCTCCTCCATAAAACCCCAACAAGAAGCCTCAACAACACCCAAACCATACCATATAACTAATCATGGATGTAAGCCTCTCATAAGAAGATCAAACTCAATAAACCATTCCTAAACCAAGGAATAACCATTCCTAATCCAAGGAATATGCCCAATATAAAACCATCTCCCAAACTCAACCAACATAACAACATATGCACATGGAGATAACCAATGCTAAACCATCTCTCAAATGAACCCTCCAGAATTAACTCAAGTACCATAGCTCAAGATCCATATCCATGAAAGACAAGCATAAATATAATGCAACTAAGAGAATCAATGGGCTATACCTCTCAAGTAGCAAACTGCCGAGTAGACCAAGAGTGGGGAATGAGAATGCTCATCAAGATACCCAAGTCTCCAACCAAGACTCATCTAAGAACAATCTCCTCTTAAGTCCATATCAGGTGATTGCCCCTCGGACTTCCTGCTGAAACCATCAACTATCCCAACAAATACTTCTCTAATCCAAGAGAAATCAGCATCACCACCGTCTCTAAGTATCCATGAGTACCTATAACCAATCAATCCATGCCAACTCCAAAAGCAACATAGCAATATCATGAAGTATCCAACTCATGATCAGTGTACTCAATACCAAGAAACTAAACCAAGATCAATGTCAAAGTTCCAACCATGGCCTCAGGAACATAAACATGACAACATGATCTTACCATCTCAACTAAAGAGATAACATGCTCCATATGAACACACTATAACATGTCACAACTCTAAACACGTATCAAGAGTATACCATGACATAATAATGAAACCATCCTCATACCAAGGATAACATGCCAAATAAAAACATAAACCACACCTTTGCCAAGAATCCTGTGAGTCCTCAAGATGCAACCATCTCCACACACCATGAAGAAAACCATCTCCACATACCATGAAGATAACCAAGAACTCCATGAGTCCTCGAGATCTAACCATCTTCAAACACCATGAAGATAACAAGTGCACCATGAAAATGTCAAAGACACTTCTGTAGCAACATGATCTAAGACAAACCTCCGACATCTGCAAACACTCAATAAATATATCAATGCCAACAACTCCCACTCAACCGTGGTACCAAGTCACCTATGGCATCATAAAATCCATCCTCTCCAAACCAAGAAGATATAAACCAAACTAGGAACTAATCCTACACTGTCACCCCATCACTGTCACAAGCTCCCACTAAACCGTGTATCCAAGCTATCCATGACATCATGATGAAAACCCATCCTCTAACCATGAGAATCAACCAAGGCATCAAACTATCAAAGAACTCAAAGTGCACATCATGAGCTCCTCAAAAGAAACCAAATAACTATGATCCTCAACCAAGAAGATATACCACCATAACTAAATTAGATTCCAAGCTAATGAATATCAAGGATGTACCTGTATAACCAATCATGTCATGCCAAAATCTATGACACCATGATCACATCCATGAACCGAGCATCTGTCTCTCAATATGTCTAATCTGTCAGCATAAAATAGTCAACCATAATCCTCCACCATGACTATACCTGGTAACAACATCTCATCCCTTCAACATGAAGAAAATAGTAAATCATGTGACTTAGGGCATAGACAACCCAAATTCAAGCCACCAATCTGAATATGCATCAATAATGAAATATCAATGGGCAAAGACAACCCATAACCAAGCTATAAATGCAACCTGTAAGTATAGACCACTTACAACACTACACAACTTGTAGATCCAACAAGTCATCATACATATCCAAACCAAACACTGATAACTATATCATCATGAGACCAATCTGAAATATGAACTGAGTATACAATGACATCAAATCTTAAATCTCCAATGCCATAAACTCACAATGTTACCATAGTCAAAAATATACTTATAAACTATTCAGATCAATATATCAACAAATAAATCATGCCAAACCTGCACCAAATCTAAACCAATGTGTAGAGCTCTCCAAGAGCTTTCCGTTGACTATCGAAGTCCAAAATTTGACTCTGTATGCAAATTATGCCCCAATTCATGCTCAAAATAAACAACATCTGACTTTAGAGCTCTTAAAACCTGAAAATTTTTCAAAATAATAGAACCAAACCTACACCATCTTATAGTACTCTGAATTAGCTTTCCAACGCCTATAAGAACTCTAAAATCTGATATTCTGAGAGAAAGTTATGACCATTTTACTAAGATAGTCTTTTTACCATTTTTAGTACGATTTTTCATTTTTTAATTTTTTTCAGTGATGAAAATTCCGACGGGATTAAATTTGATGGCCATCATCGGCTGAAATTAAAAAACTCTTTCATTTCCTCTGAACATGGCCAAACTAGGGCATATTATATATCAAAATTTTATGGAAATGTTGACCCGGATCCAATGGTGAGGTTTGTTTTTACCCAGGAGGTCATTTTTGCAAGCTACCCCCCAAAACCCTCATTTTAAATGAAACATCCGAAAAATATTTTTCTTCAACAATTTCACATGCCCAAATCTTTTAACATCCCATCATAACAGCAAATCCAAAGTCCTCAGATCTGCAATAAATCACTCATATATCTTGCCCTTTTCTTTTATCCTCTCATGCATTCCCATGGATTCAATCTAGGGTTACAATAATAAAACCATAGCTCTGATACCACTTGTAAGGAAACTTGGCAATAAAGAATATAACCGTTTTCACATAACCCATAATAGATCTGAAAATAAATACGAAATTAAAATCCACATGCAAGAGAAAAGACAACATACCTACAAAATTGTGACACAAGATATACCCTGAGAAACCCTCATTGAGGGAAAAAAAATCCAGCCTCCAAAAGCATCCATCATCATGTATTATTCAACAAAAAATACCATTGCCATACAACCATGGAAGCCTTCATGGCCATAGCCACAACCGAGCAAACTATGTGAACAAGCATGAATCCACACATCCCATGCCATGCTTTCAACCTTCACAAATGCTCCCTTGGCTAACCTGTCAAGCCTTGTCCCGCTCGACTCTTGCCTTTTGTCTTCTCCTTATCACTCTCTTTTCTCTCTACAACAACTACCCTTGTGGCTGCTTATATAGTAGCAAGTCCCACAAAACCACTAAGTGGTATTACATAAACCATGTGCTAAAACCATGTGCTACCTAACCCACTAACCCCACATTTAATATTGGGCATTTAATTCTTTTCCCCAATATTAAATAATAACATGAAATATTTTCACAATGTTACAATACAACTCATCAAGAATATTTCATGGGAATCTTTACATGTTGCACATCCACTAGGCACAACATTATATAATAAAAATAAAATAATAAAATAACAATATTATGCAATGTGTGCAACACCCATTATCTCAACACAAACATATATAATGATCAAAGAGTTTCATAATAGCCCTAAAGGTGGCCACTTTTTAGCTAGAACAATAGCCATGAAGATCATGAGAGTTGGTTATTAATGGCCAACTCTATTCTATTATTGTCATAAACATGTGAGGAAATGTGAATTGTGTGTTATCAACTGTTCCCCTTCATCCTATTTAGGTTTATCAACCATTTTCCCATTGGGGACTATATTTTATTGGTCCAATCAATCCACCTTCTAGCTTTGGTCACAAGTGGATATTAGCTACAAAATATTACTTTATAACATGGACAAAAACATTAGCTTTGAAGGATGCCATGGAGACTTCAGTAGTGGAATTCCTTGATAGAATTCTTATGAGATTTGGTGTCCCTTCAACAATAATATCAAATAATTCCATGTCCTTTGTTGGGACTCACATTTTCTCTGATGTAGTTGATCATGATATCTATTTGAGCACTTCCTCAAATTATTATCCCCAGGGAAATGTCTTGGGTGAGTCCTCCAACAAGAACCTAATCAGGATTATCAAGAGGAAAATTGAAGAAAAATAGAGGTGTTGGCATTCAAAGTTAAGAATAGCTCTTTGGGCTGATAGGATTAAACCTAAGAGAGAAATTGGGAAATCACCCTTCATGCTAGTATATAGAAGGGTAGCAAGGCTTCCCATTTCATTGGATTTCCACTCTCTTGAATTGGCTCATCAATTGGAGCTAATTAAAGGTGATGTCATGATAGTCAAGATGGAAGAATTGATTGAACTAGAAGAAAAAAGATAAGCTATGAAGACACTTGAGGCACATCAGCAATAGGTCAAATGAAGTTTTTACAAAAAGGCTAAG
Organism: Cupressus sempervirens; assembly: GCA_028749045.1. NCBI lineage: Eukaryota > Viridiplantae > Streptophyta > Pinopsida > Cupressales > Cupressaceae > Cupressus > Cupressus sempervirens. The sequence continues at coordinate 591,190,552 of CM053789.1, read as the reverse complement.
GCTAGGGTTTTCAAATAGGGAGATCTTGTCCTCAAGTGGGATATAGATAGAGATAAACTAGGAAGATACTCCAAGTTTGATACTATGTGGAGTGGTCTATATGTTATCACCAGTTGTAAAGATTCCAATTCTTTTCAATTATCTAGGCCTAATGGTGATATTATACCAATTCTAGTTAATAGAATTTACCTTAATCCTTGCTTCTAGAGAAGGTTAAGGTATTTTGTACGTAATAGAGTAGTTTACTACTTTTTGAGAAGTGCATGAGAATAGGCTATTTCATTGTGAGATAGAAAAGTTTTGAAGTTTTTTTCATTTTTAGAGGTTATAGTTTTTTTTATAGAATAAAGCTCATTTTCATGACTCTATAGCCCAATGGATTGCTTAAGGTCACTAATCCATGCTTAGTAGGCAAGCATCCCCTCTAAGTCACCAGAAATGTTAACCATTTTAGCCCTTTCCTAATATTCCAATGTTTCCAATCTCTTGAAGCACCTAGTGTGATGGCCATGTCTCACTTTCATTAATTTATTCATAATTGACATGCAAGTATATAAGGGATACGAAAAAACCTTATTTTCATTCTTTTAATATCCCTTAGTTTTTTTGAATCTTCACATCATATAATCATATCTTAAAATTACTTTAAGTTTTGATTATGTGATTCCCCTTCAATAACCTTGTCACTCTAATTGTGACTTAGCTATTAGATTGGTTGCAAAAGTATGACATAGTCTATATCACTATTAGTGTGGTTTCATAGCTATTTGGGCTAACATCCAAATACAAGTTGTGAGGAAGTGGTGAGAGGACATGTGTCTTAATGGACCCTAATCCATATGAAATCCTTCTTCACATCATCATAGGGTTATGAGGTAGTTTAATGTTCATTATTTCAAAGGACTATCTTGTCAAATAAAAGAAGATGAAATAATTGATACCACTCCATTGATAAGCTTTAGTATTCCAAGTTGTGATGATGTGATAGTTAATAGCTCTAGTTAGATCTAGTTATAGCTCCATCTCACATGATTAATGGAAACCCTAGATTAGAGTGGTGAAGTGGTAAAATCCTATTTTCATAGCTTCACAAGGTTAAAAGATGGGTTAAGAGTTAAGGTTGTAGCAAAGCGATCAATAGTTGAAGATGTCTTTGCAACTTTGCAAGTCAACATGGTCAACGAAGAAATACAATTGTGAGATTGTGATGGCATGAAATAGCTAATTTTAGTACTTATCACAATTTCATAGGTAGAAGAGCATTGAAGACATCTTAAGCTGTGAAGGTGTGAATGGTGATCATGGTAGTTAAGGAACAAAGGGCATTACAACATTTTAAGGAGTTAACATTGAACCCTAGTTAAGGTTGCAAAGTTGAAAAATTCTTTGCTCACATCTTCACAAGGTTTCATCTATAGTTATGATTTCTATTCATGAAGATGCAAAGTGAGTTGGTAGTCATCTAGGGTAGCAGTCATAACATCACATGGTTAAACAAGATGTATGTCTAGCAATTGTGAAGAGGTAACATGGTTAAGGATAAAGGCATTGCGGCATTGCATGGTTAAAGAAAGGTTAAGCCCAAGAAGTTATGAGGATACAAGGAAGTCATTTTTATGATATTTGCAAGGTGTAATGGTTAGTGAGCTGAGGTGGCTTCAAGAAGAAAAGCAGTAATAATGCATAAAATGAAGATGTTACTATTTTTCATGGCCAAACAATCAAAAAGGAGAATGAGTTGCAAAGCTACAAACAAAGGAAGTCAGTAGGTCAACATAATAGTTAGAATACTGGGTGATGTGGTAAAGTGTTTAAAAGATATAGGGCCATGTGGCAAGTTAGATTCTTGAATTTAGTTGACTTTCTACATGGATCACTTGGCACCGTCATGAATACTGAGCTAGACAGCTCGATGATGGTGAATAGGTCATTGATCACCTGCAAACATACTTTTTTTTGTTATCCATGCCTGATAAATGTAGATTTCTTTCTACTACCACCTGGTTTATCCATCTACCCAGCCAGAGTAGTTATGATCACCATTTCTATCTCTTCAAGACCAAAATTTTCATGATAGGATCTAATTTTTTGCATATGGACATGTACCCTGATCAAATCTTCCTAGGATTAGCAATGATTGCTCCTTGCAACTTGAATGTAGTAGTTGAGTTTTAGATTTTAGTGGAAGTCTTCTTAGTTATGCTTAAGCTACAAAAGTAAAATTTTGTAACCATTTCAAGGGTCAGTTTTTTCTCTTATTTTGTGTCAGATGTATTGCATACTCTACTACTATAATTCCCTTTGACTCTAAGTGAATATAATTCTCTGTTGTATCTCTTTCTTCCATTAACATATTGTGCAAAATACTCGTTCCTTATGTTAATGCATTGCCTCTATTCTTTGATTGTATGGATTTATCTACTTGTCCTTTGAATGATATAGAGTGAAGATCCTTCCTTATACAATTATATTGGTTTATGATCTTCATGTGGTTGTTGAGTGAAAGAAAGTATTGAATCTATGTATTTTGGGGTTATATTGATGAATTGTACATTTCTAGGTAGAGATAAGACTGAATGTACTATTTTGGTGTATCACCCCTCTAGATTAGATTAGGTAGTTTGATTTTCATGCATTTCTTTCTCCCTTTCCTCTAAAGAATTAGTTAGGTGCATTTTGATAGTAAGGAAGTTGGCCTTCTCTAGAGACTCAATCTCATTGTTCAAGTCCCACAACTTGGAGATTATTTCCATGTTTCACAAGGTTTCCTTTAGGTCAAACTTTAGGAAGGGTTATAAACTTTTGTAACAATAGATGCCATGATATATGATGAGGAATTCCATATAGATGGATATATTGAATGAGGGAGAATTTCTCATAGCTAGACTTGGGTAGTAAAATTTTAACGATATCTCATATAATGAGTGGCATTAGAAATTATTAATCCTTTGCACAATGAAGCCTTTTTCAATACTTCATGCATTTGGAATAGGAGGATGTGGAATCTGGAATATGCTACTTAAATCAATGACAATGTTGGACCCAACCTCTTTTGGTTAAATTATAATAACATCAAATTTATTAATTGTCTTGCAATGAGGAGAAAACAAATTTAATAAGAAAATCCCTCTCTTTCTCTATATCCTAGGATGAATAAAATTAAGTTCCTGAAATAGCAATAATTTTCCTAAAATGATTTTAATTAAAGTCTATAAATTTTGTTTAAAAGTCAAATATTGTAGACAAAAATAAAATTGAATCTTGTATACAATACTTGAGGCATGGTTTTAGAGTTTAAATTTGATGCTAAATGGTGATTTTAATTTTGAAATGATTTTCCTAACTATTTATTTTCAAGCCTTTGTAATATGTTTTAGTAGTGCTACAATAAAAGTTATATTTTTATAGTTTCTTCTTCCTGTAAAATCTACATTTGGTACCAAAGCTTTGGGCAGGGATAACTTTAACAATCCCCCCTTTGGAATAAAATATAAAATCTTTGTAAATCCAACTTTATTTTAGGGGGAAAATTTTAATCTCTTTTGGTGATTTATTTTTTCAAACTTGGAAAAAAATTAATTTCATTAGCAATTTTTTTCTATTGTATGAAAATTCTATAAAACCCTTGCAAATCTTTAATTATTGAGGAAAATTGAGACCAAAAGTATTAATACCTAGAAATCATATTTTATATCATCTAAACATAGTAATTCATTTTAATAACCATTAGATGATCATAAATTGATGGTATAAATCCTATTTCAGACCTAAATGTTCGAGGACAACAAGTTCAAAAAAAGATCTCTAGAATAATGAAACTTGTCCACAGTCAAATCCATTTCAGGCTAAAGCTTAAAAGGATAAAAAAATTCTTGGAAAGTCTCTAGAATAGATACATGTGTCAAATGTATGTATTTATCATATAACCTAACTTAAAGTTTTACCATATATGGGTGAATCTAACCATTGAATACAAAAAGCCTAAAAAATTATGGGTGATTATTTAATTTACAATGTGGAAAGATTAGATTCCATTGGTGAAGTCATCATAAAAATAAAAATAATTATCTATCATTATTGGTGATTGGTCTAAGCATGGGAATTGATGGCTTAATTTTTCACCAAGCAACATTTTTACAATATTATGTGAAAATTAGGAGAAAATTGTGTTTAGCATGCTTAGGTTTTCTAAAAAAATTGTTTATCCTCATAAAACCCTAGGGAAAAGGGTTATGTTTTATATCTTATTGAAACATTCATAAGTTTTTCATGCATACCAAATAGGGATATTTTGAAAATCTAGCTTATATCTTTATATCCATAAGTCTTTTTTTAATTTATTGTCATTTTATATTTCACGTGTCTTAAGTCTTTTAAGTTGTGATATTGTGAAAGTCTTTCAGGCACAACATTGCTTCTCTATGGTTATTAACCATTTTTAAGGGTGCAAGGGTGCAAAATAGTCATCAACATAGTTAACACGACTTTGTAAATGTTAATGATTGATGTCAAGTTCATGGTGTGAAGGTGCGACTCATTGTAAGTCGAATGATCGTGGATTAGTTATGACTTAAAGGTTCTTAAGTTGCAATGTAGTGAATAGAAGGAAGCAATCAACATGATGGTTATTGCAACATCACTAAGCTAAAAGACATGTCATAATTTGTAGTTGTGAGGTTGTGAAGAAAGAAAATAATTAGTTTCAAATAGTTATTGCAAGGTCATAAGTTAGAAAGCATTGAGTACATTTTAAGTTGTAAAGGAGTGATGGCTTATGATTGGTTTCAAAGGTGTTATTTTATTGATAAAATTAAGTAAGATTAAATAGCTATTGTTTCATTAGAATCAATTAGATAAACTTTAGAATTTAAGTTACAATGGTACGAAAGACCTAAATAACAGTCAAAGTTGAATCAGTGCATGATCACAAGCATTCAGATTAACCCTGAAGTTTAAGTCACAAGGATGCAAAAGGTAGTAGTTGTTAACTTGAAAGGTTGTTGCATGCTCACAAGTAGTTAAGATAAACTTGGGGTTGAGGTGGTGAGGCTATGAAAGCTTGCAATCACACCCTCGCAAGGTTAATTATTGAGTTAAGTCTTTAAGTTGTGAAGCAATGACAATGGAGAAATTAGTCAAGTTAATAGTTGATCACAACATCACACATGTAAGCTAGAATCTGATGTTTTAAGTGTAAAGCTGGGAGGAATATCTAATGGTTAGAATAAATTCTCATCACACTTTCACAAGGGTTTGAAACATAGTGAAAATTTAAGCTATGATAGTGTAGAATGTAATCATGCAATTAAAGATTTAGACCATCACAAAATCACAAGGGTTTATGATTGACTCAGGGTCAGAGCTGTAAAGTATCAAAAGCTTGTAATCACACTTTCACAAGGTTTAGTTGTGGTTAAGATTTTGCAATTATGAATCTATGAAGCAAAGTGATAGTTAAACTTAGAATGGTTATTGGAATTTTGTGGGTGGCAACATGATTAAAGTATTTTGAGTTGCAAATTGCTGAAGAACTATTCATCACAATGTCACATGGTTTCAAAGATAGTTATATTTGAAAGTTGTGATGTTCCAAGATGAAGTAATAGCTAAGGAAAAAAGTTTAGTGTGGCATTACATGGTTAGAGCAAGCATCATGTCTAACAGTTGCAACAAAGTGACAAGGTAACTATCTAAAGCATTGTAGCATTGCAACTAGTAAGAGTGTTAAGTCCCAAACTATAGCAAAGATGCAAAGTAATAAATAAAGAGGTCATTGTCATATTGTAGTAGTCATAAAGATAAAGTGGTGAATGGTTGTGAAGCAGTGACAAAGCATAAAATAAAGTGAACAAAATTTCACAAGCCCATGTGGTCAGTAAAAAAATGAGTTTTGAAGTAGCAAACAAAGGAAATCACAACATTATGGGATAGAGTTGGCAGTTATAGAAAAGAGGAGTGAAGTTGTGAAATAATATAAATGACCCTCTTCATATGGTTGTAGTTAGAGATAAGAAAAGAAGGGAAACCATGGCGAGGCAATGATAAAGTGGTAATCACATCATTGTAGTGCTCAATTTTAATACATAAAATAGTTTTCAATGGCCATGTCTAAGCTAGATAAAAAGAGTATGATCTGGAAGTACAAAATATGAAAAAGTGAAGATTTTTCCAGCTTTATGAAGATTGATAGGTTTTTAAGTGTGCTAATTAAAATGCCATTAATGCCATGCTCCTATTGTAGAGATAGGTAAATTTTAAAAAGCACAATGATTTAGATTACCAGTTGCATAATTGTATGAGCTTTTAGAGAAATTTTTTGAGTTATAGAGTTATTTGAACTAATTTTCCAGCATACAACATTCAGAGTTGATTGAATTATATTTAAGAAATGGCTCAAAAAGAAGGTGAGTTACTTGCACAGGTCTAAATGGAAGAATCTACTTCACAAACAAAAAGCCTCAGTTTGTTTATGGAAAAATGGATGCATATTTTACTTGTTTATACCAATACACAATCTACAAATGATCACACCTTTAGAGATCCATATGTGTTTTGTAGAGATGTAGAGGTTTTGGATAGAAATGGATATGAAATTTTCTAGTTCTTTTATAAGAACAAAATGGAGAAAGTTCCATTTTGCAACCCTTGGGTTAGGAATTTGTGTAAGCGAATTATGCTAGAAGTATTTGTGGATGTTGTGTTGGTGTTTTAAAAGGACTAAAACTACTAAGCAACAAAATGATTAATACCGAGATGATAATACTCATACAATCTAAAGGTCAGCCAATTCTTGTTAACAATTGCATGTGTAAAGCATTTGGACCCAACTTCAACAAAACCAAAGGTGGTTTTCTACTCTTTTGGCTTTGCAAAACTAGGGTGGTTATACCCAAGGATGATTCAAGACTGGGAAAACTATATGAGGATTATTTTTAGTTTCATTCTAATTCTCATCTCAAAATCCTCAAACACATACATAATTCTTAATAACTTGATAAACACATCCCATATAACAGATATGGCCAAAATTTCTTCTATAGATCTGCAGATGTTCTTAACAATAGTGGCTAACTAAAACTAAAACATTCCATGCAAACAAGTACTGGCCAACTTTGAAGATCTACAGGAAACAAAAGTAAAATTGATTTAATTCTGCATTTTTGACAACCATTTGTGACATACTTCTCCTTCAGCTGAATCAATTTGATCAGTTCCTAATCCATTGGGGTTTAGAGTCTGTAGCAAATTCTTAGATCTAACTTGTTGCCTTACAAAAAATTCTATCAGCAATTCTTATCAGAATATATCATTCAAAACCCTTTCCATTACTAAAGAAACCTTATCACATTCATCAAAGCTTTTATTTAATCCATTGAATTAACAACAGTGATAAATAGATATACAACCTAACTAGATTGCATTCAATTGCACAAGCCTTTACTTATACAATATCAAGATAACCAAGTAATTTGAAGGAGACAAGATTCAGAAAGAACTGATATGGTGATAGTTCATAATTTGTATTCATTTTCTTTGAAAATTGTATATCATTTACAATAGACTCAAAATGACCTTTAGAAAGAAACACAGCTCATTCTATATTCATGTATTCTCAGAGAATTGACAGAGAAAATACACCATAAACTTGCTTTCAAAAATTTGGACCAAAGATAGACTAAGCATATCACTTAGAAAATTAGAATTCGAACCATTCTTTAGCCTTGGAATCTCACTTAAATAGTGTGAGATGCAACAAGCTTCAGGCTAAAAGAAAGTGACAAGTGTCTTCTAAAAGATACTGACATACATCTATCATAAAAGACAAAAGAAAATAATAGAAATGCTATTACATCGAACATTCCTTGGTGGGTCCCTTTCTATTATGCTTCTCAATTATTGAGACAAGAAAATACAATTTGATTCTTCATTTATTCTTCATCCTCGGAGTAAGTGGCCATGAGCTTAAAAAGTGATGTATCATCTTCAACTACCTGCAAACTTACTTTAATCTGGGGATTTACCATGTCCTCATTACTAACTATGAGGGTAACTTTTACTTTTGCATCTTCCTCCTTATCATCTTTTGACATTTGTTCTATAAACTAATTTTTCCATTTATTATAAGAAGCATCATCTGACTAATCAAAATTTAGAGCCTCTCTTTGTATAATCACTAAAGAATTTGCAAATTCCTCTAAATCATCAAACTCTTTTCTCTTGGTATTATAAAATAACTGTATCTTTACCAACTCTTCGTTTGTCCTTGCCTAGAACCAATTGCTAGTTTCACTCATGATGTTCTTGATCCTTTCATAAAATATTTCATCCAACTCTTTTTTCCACTTTTCCTTTTCCTTTATTGTATCAATAGATTCTAAAGCACAAGGAAATAAAATGAAATTTTCAGCAATATACTGGGAAAAACAATGGGTTAATCTTTTCTGAAAAGAATCCCTTTTATCATCAAAATCTTCTAGTTTATTTAACAAATCAAAAATTTTCTCTACTTGATGATAAGGCATTTGGATGGCAGATATACACATAATTGTGATATCATTATTCCTCTCCCTCCACTTCCGTGCAAGGGAAGTCAATTTATCCTTATTTCTGTTTAACTCATCCATGAGGGTTGCAATTCTTGTCAACTAATCAAAGAAGGTTGACCATTGTATTTTATCCCTTAAATACATCACACCCTACTTTAATTTTCCTTCATATTGATTTTTTAATTCTACCTACAGCTCATGTCATTTTGTTTTTTCTTCTTCAAAGTCCTCTACAGTATAGAATTGAGGCCTTTTAGGGGTGTCTGGTATTTCAACAATAGGGGTTGCTCTATCAAATGACTATGGAGGGTGTGCAATTCTAGCTTTCTCTTCCCAAGTATCTTCTCCATTTGAGACACTTTTTTTTCCAGTGACTGTATTTGTATACCCCTTTCCTCATATGCTTTTAAAACTTCTTCAAACCTAGCATTGAGTTGGGTAAATCTATCTTCTTCTTGGACAGATACAACACCACAAAATTTTAGAACTTATGAGGCCATTCCCATTATTTGCTTACTACTTACTTCACCAGCCCTGTATGCTATCAATGTACCAGTATGCTCTACAGTGGGAAACTCATGCATCTTGGTATTTTCCCTCTTTTCCATGGACCATATAACAAGGGCTTGGTGGTCATCACTAAATTTGACTCCTCTATGAGCCTGTAATATTTCTTCAGTAGTTGTTAGTTGAAGATCTTTCTACTTCCTTACTGAATCAAAAACAATAGCATTTTCTATATCCCATTCTGGCAGAAGGAGGACTCCTGACTGTCTAACTATTTGCCTCCCAGCTTTAGGAGTAAACTGGGAAAAATCCTTCAAAAATTTTGACTTCACCTCTCCCTTAATAACTGAGTCAGGTTTATATGGTTGCTCAGCTTTGATTTTCTCATAGGCTTTCTCAAAATTTCCCATATTTAATCTCCACAAAAACTGAGCAAAATCCCTAGATCTTACAAAATTTTCATCATTAATAAATCTTTTAGAAGCCTATGCAACTATTGCATCAATTTCCTTACCTTGGTAATCAACAATGGTTAGGTCCAAGGAAGGTGTAGGAGATTCTTGTGGCTCTCTAACATCCAGGTCTGTAAAAGTGACAATCACATCCCCTTCTCCACCCATTTTTCTAAGTTGTTCCCTTAGAGATGCTTCATCATCTATATGGATTGGGGATTGGCTAGGGGAGTATTTTTCCTTTTGAGAAGAAGAACACCCCTGCTCTAATTTTTGCCTTTTTGGAGAGCAAGCTACAGATGGGCTTCTTGACCTTTGCTTCTGATGAGAGGGTGCTTGTTGCACATTTTTCAAGTCATGACATAACCTACCCTCTTCTGCAATGCATATTGGCTAGGAGCTACCACATTTCTACTGTTTATTCTTCTTTGTACTTCTGCAGCCTTGTCTAGATGTGTCTCAACATACATAGCTTTCTTTTCATTCATGGTTTGAATTATTATGGCAAAATTATTCATTAATGCTTGTATTTTAGCTCCCCATTATTTCTTATCTTTCAATGGGTCATAGTGGGGGTCAAAAGCATTAATAAATTCCAAGGTCTTACTAAAAACTATCCATTTCTCTTTTCTCAATTCTTGTTCCTGCAACGTGAAGATATTTCTAATTATATCTTCTAGATAGTAAACCTATTGTACCATATGGGAATCTCCTACCCTTTCTTTTAAATGGTCATAGAATCCTTCAGGGTCAATGAATCTGGTGTGAGACTCTGCCATGTTATATCTATCCAAAAACAAATTCAAGTTCTTCCACCCTTTTTTGATAAAGACAAAATCATGCACTACAGTAACAATTGGAAAGAAAGTTCCCTTCTTAATCAATTCCCTCTCATCTATAGTTCTTATATGCCATAAGAGCTCAGCAATCCCAATCTTCAAAGGCACATGAAAAGGCAACACATGTGACTTTCCTACAAAACCATATACCCTTATCACAGTTGAAACATTATAAGGGATTATATCCCCCCAATTATGACTAACCAACAGTCCTTGTGCATGATCTCTAGTTCTAACAAATTCCAACAATGCTTGTGGAATTTTGGGGCTGTCCCCTCTCAAAAGAAATCTTAGCCTAGATGTGAAAAATCTATCAAACCTTACATAACTAGCATCTGTGGCTTCTTAAGTCATATCCACACTCCATAATTGCACTGGATTCCTTTCTCCATCCTTGATTGTTTCCAACTCCATACCCTTGGAGAAGAAAGTGTATCCCTTGTATAAGCATACATGCATCAGCAATGAATACCAATAGAATGGTTTGTTTACTTTTCCCCTTGCTATTCCAACCAAACCATTGTGAATCTCTTTTGATAGAAAAGTGGCAAAATCCAGAATGGTACTCATTTCAAATTGAAAGGTTTGAGCTATTATAAGGACAATAGAACCTGGAATTTGGTCACCTTCATCTATCCTAAAAATCTTTCAAAGAGAAAAATACAGTGCTTGAGCTCTCAAGTTGAAATGTCTTCTCAACAATGGCTCTGGGGTACTGGCTATAATCACAAGCAAATTACCAACCTTGGTAGCAAGCTCCTGTAGTGGCCTCGTTCTTAGGTAAATTTGTTGTGCATCATATCTAGCTTGTAAATCATCCATATCAATGATATCATGCACATCATGGTTAGGGTTAAGGTTGAAAACCTCACTGAACAGCTCAGGGAAAACCCTAAAAAGATTGATTCCAGAATGATTTTTTACCCATCCCGTAATAGGATCATATTTCTTTGCCAGGTCCATCAATAAATCACTATCAAAGAAAATAGTGGGGACTGTTAATTTACCAATATCAAACTCCCAAACATTGCTCATAGGAGTGTCAAATTTTCACTTTGAAAACCATTTCTTAAATAACTCTAGACCTCCCATGAAAACCTGGGCATCTCTTACCCAATTAGATTTGTCATAAAAACCTTCTGCTACAACTATTCTGGGATGTTTCGGGATGAGTTCCCTCCCCTTAGTTATTTCATGCATTGATAAGGGGAATTTTTCAAGAAAGTCATCATGCACAGAACATTTCAAATAATCTATTTCCCTAGTAAACTCTTTTCGGGGAGGCATTTTGAATGAACCCTAGAAATTTCCCAATAGTAGATACTTTAAATTTACTTAGAAAACCACAGAGTACTTACCCGCCAAAATTTTCACTTTTGCACTGTGTGATAACTTCTACAATTTTATTGGATTGTTAATCAAGAATTTTTGTGCCCTAGCTCTAAAAATTTTGTATGCCCTAATATTCTCTCTGCACTTTAGTGGTTCATTAATGGTGAAATCACGGGCTCTTACCATACAATAAAATCACATGCATAAGGTCTGAATCATATTTACTCTCTGTAACCATTACTTGTAATTTGCATTCAAGTTTGAATCCCATCCATAGATTTTCATCAGATCAAATGGTCCTAATTTAAAAGGTAACAAACATTACGGCTTTTAAAACAATGCTACATGTCACATTTTTGCTTCCCCACATTATTTAAAATCCTTTCATCTTAGAATTGCGGGGAAGCACCATTTGTCGATCAAGACAAGATTGACGATCAGACTAATCCATTTTCTAATAAAACCAGTCAACTATATTGACCAATAAGAAACCACCATATGAGCTCATGTCGTCTGACCACACTCCACACCAGCAGATCCCATATCTTCTTCTGGGTGAGCAAGTACTTGGCATCATTCAGTACATGTGTCATGCTGGTGCATTCCCACTTTCCTTATCTAACAAGCATCTTCAAATTGCGAGCTTGTGCCAATTATCAATCTTTGAAAGGTCAATGGTGATACTGATTTTACCCTACAAGGCATCTAAACAAAATTTTTGATGTCACCACGGACATGTTTCTATAGGGTGCATTCCCACTTTGTTTAAAATTTGCTCAAATTCAAAATGCGGGGAAGTGCCTTTCGTTGATCAGGATAAAGATCAATGATCAGAAACAACTCTTCATTTTATGGTTGCATTATCCACTTGGGCCAATGACATGATTGCTTTTAACCCACATGTTTTGACTATTGTGTTTATTTCTGACATTTGTCTGGCCCAAATCATAAATAGCTTCAGCTAAGCACATTTGGTAGATCCTATGGCATGACTTTTACATTCGTCATAGTCTGGTCCCACTGTGACACATGTCACAAAGGTGCATTCTTGCTTTTCTTATTTGACTAGTAGCTTCATAATGCAGGATTGCGCCAACCATAGATCTTCAAAAGGTCTATGATTGATAAGACTTCATTTCCATCCAGCAGTCAAACTCCTCCAGTGGCACATCTAGCAGTACATGTCATCAATTGTTCATAGTATGGCATACTGCATTGCAAATACCTAACCCCACCTTGCCACATGTCAAAAATTTGCTTGCCTGCATTACTTATTTCCTGTGTAGTTTCAAATTGCGAGCATGCACTGGCCTTTGATCTTTGATAGATCAATGGTTATATAAACTTCACCATTTGAGTAGCATATTGGCTAATAGTGACGAATGATGTTCCTCCACCTATTCCAACTTATCTGACACACACCATGGAGGACATCTCACCATTATTCTTTTAATAGCGGGCCCATCTCGTTAGACCGTGCCACTTTTCCAACTTTTTCTTCGCCACATTATTTATCTGTCAAGCATACTCTTCTTGTAGGGAAGCGCTAGCCCTTGATTGAGATGAAATCAATGGCTAACACTTCTTGGTGATAAACTACATATCTCTATAGGCGAATCCACCAATGACATCACAAGAAAATCAAGACGTGCATAAAAGTACTGACAAACCTGCAAAAGTTCCTGATAATTTAGGATTCACTAGAATTTAGGAATGTAAAGGCTACGTGTCACCAAGTTGAATGCCCACATTACTTAAAGGCCTTGCATCTTGAAATTGTGAGTATGTGATACTCGTTGATCTGAATAGGATCAATGATTAAAAAGACTTTGCATCATCAGAGGTAATTGCTAATAGAATGATTAATCAATTTGTATTCTAAGCGCAGTCACATAAGATTAAACAAAAATATAATGACCTCATGCTTATGTAAGCTCTCCCTTGGGGAAAAATGTCATTGATATTTTTTTTCTAAAAACCATTTTGAGGGTATTCTAAAGCTAGGGCAATTTGATGATTTTGAAAAAACACAAGGAATAAAATCCTAATTTTCAAATTTTCAAGATTTAAATGATTTTTCACAAGATTTTCCCTTAACCTCTGCATACTGAAAAATCAGGCCAACATGTTGACCTAGTGAAGGCATTAATAAAATGTTATAATCTAGTTAGCAATTCATTCCATAGGAGAGATAGAAGAATCTTCTTGGCTTTAGAGAAGGAGACATTCATAGAAGCATTTTATTTGAGAGACCCAATGTCATTGCCTATTAACATGGATAACCTAAATAAGAATTTCAAGAATCATAAGAGCTTTTATATGGGGACAAGACACATCCCTATGTCCTAAAAATAGAGGGGATAAATTCCAAAGAAAAAGGAAGTGGATAAAATTAAGCCTCTTGAATTCTTTCAAATGTATTTCCAAAATATTGTCTTCAACCTCAAAAAAGTCCTAGGTTCAGATGGAACCATGAATACTCTAGGAGGACATTACGTTATGGCACTAAACATTCAAGACCCTAACACAAATGTTGGGTATGATTATGTGGTATACATCATCAAAAAAATCCATGATAAAATCATTGCTACATAGTAGGGACAATTGGAGAATTTCAGGTTCCCTCACTACTCTATGATCATGCATTTGATCTTGTTCAAAAATGTTGATTCCTTTCATCAAAGTTTCTTTAAATGCATAGAGGAATGGGGAGAATTATTACTAGTGCAAAGGTGGACAAGGGTATAGAAAATATTCTACCCATATTCCAATGGTATTTCCTTTTATGATGATTTTGTGCATCCTCTTTTGAAAATGATAGGACTGGTTAATGAAAGAATACCTAGAAGTGTTAGGAAAATTATTAAACCTAAAATATGTTTTGATGTTGGGAAACAATTAGCACATGATTAGGGAATTGTGTTTCTATTTGAGGAATATACTGCTATTAGAATATATGGATGACCTAAGACACCTCACATTCTACCTAAATATGTCCTAGAGAGGTTAGGGTTTGTAGAATTTTTTGGCAACTAATCTCATTAAATAGAGAGTATCTAGGAAAAACTGTCAAGAAAGGGACAATTTTGTGTAGATGCACTAAAGTAGGAGATTTTGAGATAGGTAAAATTGTCATTGAAGAGACTAATGCATATTTGAGAAGCTAAAAATTGCCAACTAGACCAGCAAGAACATATGACCCCTATAATGTAGTCAAGAATGCCCTATAGAATGTGAGGTAAAATAATTAACTTCATACAAAATCTCTGTGGGAGGAGGATGTCATTGCTGACAAACTAAATGAGGACATCTATAAAGAAAGAATGATCAAATATAAAGATGTTTTGAGTTTTGAGCATGAGATGAAATATGTGTATTCATCTTTTAAAGGATTCTATGTTGAGGAACATTATTGGTCAAGATTGAATAAATGTGTGCAAAATTTTGATGAAATATCAGCACAAGTCCCTGAGGAAATAAGGAGAAAAGTGAACCCTAATTATTTTGATGAAAATGTTGTGGTTGAAGTCAGTGATGATGAAGAATATCAACTTGGGAGTTTGATGAAGGATGCTCCCTTTAAAACCATAAACTCATAATAGAAACAAAGAAACAATATCAAATGCGAGAACAAAATATGGACTTCTTATTTGTGCCACAAATGTGGAATTATAAAATTCAAAATTACAATATGCTAACCCATATGGGTGCCTTCATTAGAATAACCTACAAGACTAAGCTGCAAAGTACCACTCAAAGCTATTCTAGACAGTGTTTGAGCCATTCTAAAATAGGTAATTTTATGTCATGCACGAAGGTTCTAGACAATGAAACTTAATACGTAGGGCTAATAGATCCTAAAAAAATATATAGAATTGTCCAAATACATCTTTAACAATTACTTTAGATATTTCAAGTAGCCCAACTTCAGAAGGCCATAACTCTCGAACTGTTGCTTTGATTGGCCATTATAACCACTTGTTAGAAACACCAATTCCTAATATAGGATCAGAACAACACAAGCATCCTTCCATCAAGTTTTTGGACCTCTTCCAGAAACTCTAAGGCCTCCAACAGTGAGCCTGAAGATTTTTCTACAATTTTTTCCACCAAAAATCTGCAATAACATCTCTAATACTCAAGCTGGAGCAATGAGATTTTTATGGTAGGCTTTAACTCTAAAATTAACCTTCCCCTAGAAAATGAGAACATTCTAAGATCATATGAAAAACTTGCTAAAAATAGCAAGTTCCCATTAATAGTAACCACCTTATCTACTAGTCCTTATTAAAATAGAAAAGACTAAAAAGAAAATATTTTTGGGTGATACAAGATTTCTCTTACACCTAGGATGCTCCTACATCAGATTTTAGAGAGGACGGAGTAGAGGAATAAGAAATAGAAAATGGTAGAGATTCCACAAAAGGCTCAAGAAAAAGCCTTATCGATATTTCCTAATGGTAGCTAGTATTTCAATGATGTTAGAAGAAGATATATGATAGCTCAAGCCTCTAAGGATGAGGAAAGGGCTAGAAAAATGTAGCTACATGCCTAGATGATTGATGATAGAATCATAGAAGAAAAGGAATCTATGAGTAATGTTAACTTCATCAAAAGAGAGGAATTTAAAAGCTTCCTTTTTAAGTTGAAACAAAATGAGTTGTCTCTACAAATGAAGCCAGGTGACTTTCATGAGGTGGTTGCTAAATTTTTGTAGAAACTACAAGAGTATGATCTTGCTAGTGAAACTCTCACTATAGAAGAAGCTAGAGATCTGGTGAGAAGACATGGCATGATTTTTTTCCTAGGATGGAATATTAGTTCCTCTTTTCTACTAGATTAGATGAGGAGACAAGATAAGTCAATCTTTTGAAGATGAAAATTGGCTTGGAGAATTGAGAGGGATGTTAGGTTACAACATAGATGCTCAAACAATGGCTATATGGAGTTTATCTATAGAGCATCAAAAGCCTACCCTTATGGAAATCAAAGAGTACCTAAGGGAGAATGTGATATTTTGGAATGTGCACTCCACCTCTAGTACCAAATATATGAAATGTAAACTCCAGTGGCACTATTAGGAAAGAACAAGATGGATGTCCTTGAAGCACAATTGGAGGGAGACTATGAGTGGTACCTCAAAACTAGGAGGCATTTTGAAGAAGAAATGAAGAAGACTTATGTCTTAGAATAGAAAAAACTAAGATTAGAAAACTAAATCGTAGAACTAAAAAAAATTGTTAGATCTTCTATAGAGATAAAAGACTAGGGTATCCAAACAAAGGGCCAAGAATCTGAGATAGCAGGAACATCAAGTCAAGCCATGGCAGTTGATGAGGAAGACTTGGAGTCTAGCAAGGAGATTGAAATTAGAACCATAAGGAACTTGATATCTCACAAGGTATGTGCATTGAAATTGGCCCCCCAGAATGTACATAACAACTATCTTGTATTGCAAGGGGATGAGTACAAGTGTTCAGAGGAAATTTCTTTGTTATCTGCTCTTTTTACCATATGGGGTCCTTAGACTCCATTTTTTGATAATCTTGTACCTTTTTTGGCACAAAAGAAATATTTGCCTAAGGTTATTGTTATAAATACTAGGAAAATGATTAATAGGGTAAATGATTTGAATGGTTTCTTTGCTAGTAAATTGTAATTGATCCAAAATAAAATGAAAACAATTACCATATGAACACCTAGTTTTGCCTACAATTTTGGAAAATTATGGAAGATTTAAGGATTGGGTGGAATTATTAGCATCCTTTGATAGTATTCTAAATCATCCTAGATTCCTAGCATACTACAATGATGAAGCAGGTATAGTAGTAGTGTATGATTTGATTGACATACTATATAAGCTAGAATCAGAAATGTCAAAGATAACTTCAGAGGTTAAGGCAATAATAGATGCCAAATGGAAAAAAATGCCTCAAGGAATTAAATGTAGTTAGAGATGTCACCTGGCTTAATGTGGATAAAGACATAGCCATTTGAGAATTCATTACAGATATTAAATCTTTATGATTCGGTGATAGTGACTAAGATGGAATAAAAATATAGTTAGAGGCAAAAGAGACAAAAGGAAAAGAAAAGGAAAGGAAACTAATAGGAAGTTGAAGACCAACAAAAAGATGCTGAAGATACCTATAGAAAGTCCCAAATACCAATTTTACAACTACAATTTATTTTGTGTTCAAAGAACAAAGAATGTTTGTAATGTAACAATATAAAATATCTTTGTATTTGTTTTCCAATGAATTTTTGACATTTGTCTTGCCATCTGAAGTTTTTTTTAATCCTTCCTATCAAAAGGATTTCCAAGATGGTGTGTATAATTTTAGTGTTTGTCTTTGTGTCAAGTTTATGGGTTGTGTTTATTTTTGTAAATCTGAGAATATAAGTGAATATTGAATGACAATCTTGTCATATCTTGAGTTATTCTTGAGTTTATACTAATAATGTCTTTTTTTCAAGGAAGATTAATACAAAGGAAGTTTCTACAATATTTGTGTCTCTAAATTTTGTCTCCATTTTCATATGCTAGTTATTTTGGGATTGAATGAGCAAGGTTGATGCAATTTAATGCAACTAGGATAGGTTGTATATCAATTTACTATTTCTTTTAATTCAAGGAATTAAATAAATGCTTCCATATATTGGTAGGGTTTCTAGTCATATGAGAGGGATATTGTAAGAATGGGGTTTAGGGTTAATTGTTGATAATTTAATTATAAGGCAATTAAATAGGTCAATTTTTTCTGGTTGGACTCTATAAAGCAATGGATAAGGCATTTATCATCAATTCAAATACATATTGATAAATTCATTTGGTTGCACAAAGCACATTTAAAATCAAGTCAATATTTACATTTCTATAATTAAGAATCAAATTATAGGTCAATACTTATTTGTAATAGTATTTCTCTAAAGTATACATAGCTACTATAATCAAGGAGTCATTAAAAATTCAAGAAGAATTTTTGACCATTTTTCTACAATAGGGATAGATCTAGAAAGAAGAGAAGAATATTAGTGAGAACATGTTTGTAGAAATAATATCAAAATAATTAGTCATTTTTATCCCTAAGGTGCACCTACCTTGGCCCTATAGAGCCTAAAGTGTAGAGAGTCCCTTTGTGATTCTATTGAAGTTGGTCCAGATCTGAAGAAAATCCTGCTAAATATGGGATCTAGCTAGTCATTAGGCTTATTTTTGTCTTATGCATCCTAGTATTAGGTCTTTTATAGCCTAGTAATTTTAAAACACCAAAGGAACCAATTTTTATAAAGTGTGAATGATGTTGCCACCCCAAAAGTGCAAAAAAAAATTCCAAATTTAGGGTCCCCAATGAGTGACATTCACTATTTGCGAATATTTACCACTAAAGTAAACCATGCCTTCTGGATTGTAAAGATTTCAGTATGGAAAACAATATTTTGTAAATTTTAGAATTTAATTGAGTTGATTATCAATATTGGTCAATCAAGATGAAGACTTTTATGATAGAAAAAGAGTTTTGGGACATTGTTGAATCATGATATGAGGAGCTAGAGGATTGGAATTTTATGACTAGAAAATTGGTTAAAACTTAGCATACTATGAGAAACCACAGTCCCAATCAATATATGCTAAACCATTCTAATATAATATGAAAGCCAATGAAATTAAAGGAAGTAAAATAAGTAAAACCCCCTCTTCTATTGTAGTTCCCATGTCCTTATTTCTTCTCCATTGTTTATGTAGCTCCAATTTCCTATAGTGCACACACAATTAAAAGTAAATGAAAAAATGATATGATGATGAGATGAACTCTATTGAGAATATTGGAACTTTGGTTTGTGCATAATGAGTTAATAAGAGGTTCTAGGGATATGGGTTGTTAACCAAAATGAGTGCAAGATGGCTCAATTTGTAGCCAAAATACAAGAGGTGAGACATGAATGAGGAGATGGACATTTATCAATTCAAGTGCACAACTTGGCATGATATTCCTTGTGATATCTATGAAAAATATGATGCAATATACCAAATATAGGATTCTATGACATATACAAGTCAATGCAGCTAAAACTAGAAGAGAATCTATGACATGCATATGACACATCCAAGCCACTTGTATAGAAGAATCTATGACAAATGTGACCTATTATAGTCTTGTGTAAGGAATAATATATGTTAAATATGATATATTTTAGCCAGGTTTAGAGAGAGGGTCTATGACACATTATGGACATGTGTCAAGACTAGGTGAAATATTTGAATTAAAATTTCATAATTCTATGCAAACAGAAATTAGTAAATTAGAAACTAGAAATAATAAAATAAGACTTAGGAAATTGAGAATTCCCATAGTTTGCAAATATGAACCAATTAATTAATGGAGAATTTTGGTTAATAATAATAATTAGTTAAAGTAGGATGAAAATGATTGAAATGAAATAGGAATAGATTATGGGTTATCTAATCCTATAGGATAAATTAGTAAATGATTTCCCAATTTGATGAAACAAATATAGGATTAACCTTTTGATGAAATGTGATGATTATGCAAATCAACTAGGATGATGGTGGGCAGATCAAAGTCATGATCAGATTGATTGAGTGACTACGATTGATAAAGTGTTAATGACATATGACATGGATTAAGGACATGTGACATGTAACAGATATTGTAAAGGTCACAAGATTAAAATTGATTGATAAGATTGATCATAATAACATTGATAGACATTGCCAATATTATTAATTGATTAGATAATGTCACAAGATGACATTGATGGACTCAACAATATCGATGATAAAATAATAAAAATGACATATTTGGCCTAGTGTTGAGGGACATGGTAGTGCTAAGATAAGATTTGATAGGTTTGATATATTGCCAAGGAACTGAGGGACACACCAATGTCTAGGGCTAGATATGTGATGATGTATTTGAGATATTTGACATGTTTTGAATAATTTAGAGTTGACTTGGGATGTTTGAGTTGATTAGGGATTATTTTTGGGTTCATTAGTAAGGATTCATATGATGTTGAAATGGGTTATGGTTTATCAGACAAGATTTTGATGATGTTACAATGTTTTAGAGTCAATTCTAAAAAGTTTAGATAAAATAGGAACCAATTCTAAAATGATCTGTAGTTGATTTGAAAGTGGGTGTGAATGATGAAGAATATCATCAAAATATGCTCAAACCATAATCAAGTTATCCAAAAGATCAAAATTAGTGAAATGAGAAAATGGGGCATGTTAGTATGAAAACATGATTAAATAATAGACATGTACCATTTTTTATTGTGTCAAAGAACAACTGATGAGAAAGCCATAAAAAAATGCTCCAATAGGAGTGGTATATGGGTTCACCCTTAAGAAATTGACCAAGACATGCATATGATAAGTCAATTTTTCAACAATGATGAGATGGATCTATAGCAACTAATGGATCAAAAATTAGAGGTCAAATGCAAAAGTTATGGGGTCCAAAGTGCAGAAAGCATCATGATCAACATAGAAAATGACTCTTTCTCATCCATCTATGTAGAAAACTCCTATAAAATGGATTAGAGATGGCTTTCAAGGCCATTTTCATGCTCTCATTTAGAAGAAAAGAGCTCTAGAGCAAGGAAGATGGACAGACTACCTAGGGAGAAACATCATGAAGAATGAGTGCATACCTATCAATGACAGGAAAAAATAGGACCATGGGTGATTAAATAAAGACCCCTGTATGTATTTTATTCATTTCATGCATTTATATGATAGGTAGGGGTCAAACAGGGGTCAAACAAGGCCCTTGGAGTAGTTTTAGGCATCCAACTACCCCAACTATGACCAAAACATAGCCAAGTGTGCCCAAGGTGCACTTAGAATGACCAATTGCATGTTGGATGCACTTGGAATGACCAATTACATCATGGGTTCATTTGGGAGGCTTGATCAACCCATTAAGAGGTTCATAAATGAACTCAACATGCTTTGATGAGGATTTGGGAGAAAGTGGTAACTTACTAATGTAAAATACTCGAGACATAAAGTATTGTCCACACCATTTGTCTTAAATCTTCATCTTTTCCTTGGTCTTACTAAGGAGTATATTAGGCTCCACTTATTTAGAGTAATTTCTTGGTTGTGCTTCATTGTTTGCTAGGACTTGGTGTGTAGTAGCATCTCTCATATTAGTAGAAAACTAGAAAGATCTAGATCACCAAGGATGGTAACCTCCACATCATTATAGGAAAACTTTTGATATGTAGAAGGAAATTATTTTATGGCATGAACCCAAGGACATCCCATTATCATCTTGTAATCCATTTTGAAATCTAGGACCTTGAACAATGTGTTTTCAATGGCAAGACCCACTCTCATAGGTAATACAATGACACCTTTGGAGAAATGTTCATCAGCATCATAAGATTTTATTTTGATTCCATGGGAGGGATCCACATCTTCTTCTAAGTAACCAAGACCCTTGACAACTTTTAGGTACAGATGTTCAATACTACTTCATAATCTATCAAGACACGTCTAACATTAGTATTATGGATAAAGACCTCAAGATGGAGGGGATCATTGTGGTTAGGTCTATCTCTAGGAATGTCCTAGGGTGAAAAGGTGATTTTTATGATGCAAAAAAGTTTCCAACCATGGCCTAGAACTAGGAAACATCAATGTTATTAGGTAGTATTAACTCTTTTAGGGCTTGGTCAAGGATATTCTTATGTTGGGGGGGTTCACGTAGCAAATCTAGAATGGATATTTGTGAAAGGTTTTTGCCAAGATGGTCAAAAGGGTTGTAATTAGAAGAATTAGGAGTAATAGGCCTACCAAGGGTCCTAGGTATATCAAAGGTTGTAGGTCTATTAGGGGCTCTAGGTAAGGTGATCTTGGTATGATGCATGCTGACAACACAACAACAATCTTTGACCTTTAAGGTGAATTTTGAAATGTGTGATTTGGACTCATTAAATAATTTTATGGTATAGTCATATCCAATGCGTGTGTAATTGACATTAAGTTGTGTGTCTGAATTTGAACTAGAGTCTTTCCCTTTCTCATGGTTTCCCAAAGGATCCTTAAAAATGGTATAATCAAAAATTTGAGCATAATAATAAAGGGTCTATAGTAGTCACTATATCATCAATAAGGTCTTTTATTTCATGTTTAAGCTAGAAACATGAAGTGGTCTTGTGTCCTTTGGTACAATGGTAGTCATAGAACTTTTTGTCATCCCACCAAGAGGGCTTTTTTTTGGTTTATCCTTGGTTGGGGGTAACTATAAGAATTTTTTTTGAGAAATTATTGAAGTGTACTCTTAATTGGTATCCCAAGGGGTGTAAATTTTCTATATTTATTCTTAGAATGTCTTCAAGGTTTATCCTTTGTTGAGGTATCAATTGTTTATTATTGAGGTGGGCACTTGGTTATTATTTTGTGAATTTACAGTATTTGCACCTTTAAGGGTCATATGAGGTTGTTTCATGTTGATTATTCGAGTGTTGACAATACCATTATTTGTGACATTATTATTTATGGAGAAGAACTTCAACTTGTCATTAGACAAGTTTTTATTGGTTTATCTTTGTTTATTTTTAGGAAACCTTTGTGAATGACGGCATCTTTGATGCTAGCTCCCTTTTTCATTAATTTGGCAATAGTACTTAGACTTTTGATCTTGAGATCATATATTAGATCAAGGACTAGGTTCTCAATGCATAAATTGATCTATTGTTATTTTGGAATGTCCAATGAGCATTGAATGACAAGGTTTCTCCAACATAATAAGAATATTATGAATGGTTCTCCTATCTTTTTCTTTATTAAGCATAAATTGCATAATGTCACCTCATTTTTTGGGTTAAAAGAGAAGTGGGATATGAATTTTTCTACCAGTTCTAACCAAGATTTTATATTACTTAGTAATTTGGATTACCATTCAAGTGTTGGCTGACTAAGGAAATGAGGGAATAGTCTCACAAGATAAGTTGGTTCATCATTGAGCTCAGTACAAAAGACAAAAAACTCTCTGATATGATCAAGTGGGTTGCCTTTTCCTCAATATTTCTTAGATCTTGGTGCCTAGAAATTTCTTGGAAATGGAAACATATACAAACTTTTACAGAAGGGGTTAGGGTGTAAATCCCTTTTTGTATATAGAACTTGTTTCTTTTGAACTCCCAATTCCTCAACTTCTTTAGCTAATCATTTGAATTGGTTTAGAAAAACATCATTAGGGTGTTGAGTATTAGTCCTTTCTTTGAGTCTTTTATGTATTTGAGTAGATATTTTTCTATGGAAAGAACTTTGTTTGTTGACCATATGGCCATGTACGAGACTATTGTTGTAGAGGTATTTGTTGAGTTAGTTATGGAACATGTTGTTTCTATAAAAAATATTGTTGATAGGTGATTTATTATTCCAATCACTATTGATATTCCAATTATTATTTTCTTTTCTTTTGTTGTTTCACAAATATTTATTGTTGTTGTTGGAATTATTGTTTATATATTGTCTATAAGTAAAGTGGATTTAGACTAGGTTGTGTGTAAGGAATGTTGGTTCCTTGCATCACTTGATGTTGTTTTTTTTTATGTAGATGTTTGTAGGTCACATGTATGTTAATTAGATTTTGATTAAGTTGTGTGTTAGGAACATTGGGTCCTCGTACCACTTGATGTTGATGTTGTTGTCTTGGATGTTGATTATGTCCCCTAGATGTGAGAATTGTGTTAGAATCCTTGATTTTATACATTTTGGAGTTTGATGCATCACCTTGGGACATCATCTTTATTTGACAATGGGTCATATTCCTTTTTGGGATTGGTGAAATGTAAGTAAGACTCTTCCTTTGTGGTTTGATAGGTGTTTTACAATAAGTGTTGATGTGTCACATGGTGTACTCATAGAGGGCTCCATAGTGGTTGATGTTGTACTAGTTGGTAGAGTTAGGAGCAAGGGTGCACTTTGTTGATTTTCTCCTAAAGGAGGTATGTTTTCCAACCCTATGGTGCAAGTACCCTTGGGTAATTCTTTTTGTTGCATCATTTGATTAAGATCAATCCTTAATGTCCTTTTGGGGTACTTTGAAAGATTCTTGTTGCCATTAATGTATGGAGGTTCATCAAATAGTGGATTGATATTGATGTGTTCAAAGGTACCTTAGAGAATCTCAATGGTCAATTTTTGGTGAGGTCTCTTAGGTGTTACCATTGTAGTTGAAAATTCCAAAGGTTGTTTCCCCTTATCCAAGTCTAAGTTAATCATGGTCGTATGTTTTCAAATGTAAGATTGTCTTAATTTTTAGACTTAGGCACTTCAAAGTTTGAGTTAAACTTGACTATTTCTTGGGCCACCAAGAGTTCTAAGTTCTTTCAAAAGGTTTTGACTTGACATTCTCTAGCCATTTCCTTGCTAGGGATTCCATAGTCCATGTCAAAATCATTACTTACATGAAAAGTGTCTTGTTGTATGTTTGAAGGATTAAAGTTAATTCAGTTAGGTTTGTTAAATTAAAATGAATGAGTTTGTTCATCCTTGGGTGTCATAGGTACACTTCCACATCCAGGTGGTATAGGTAAGAATATAGGTTTGAAATTAGCACTTCATTGAACCATTCCATCTGTAGGGGATATGTTAAGAGTGAATTTCATGGTATACATGTTGTTGAGGGTTTTTTGTATTGTGTCTTGAGGGTTACTATTTTTCAGATACATGCTTAGCAGGTCCACGAGTAATGGTTTTAAAACTTCAATTGGATCTGTGTCAAATTTTTCTTGAGGATTCTTGGTTTTCTTTCATCTTGGATGGGCTTTTTTTTGTTTTTACACTTTGGAAAACAATAGTTGATATAGGTCTTCTAGTATTTTGAGTTGATTGTATCTTTATGAGAGCTAGAATGATACCAGATGTAGTCAGGAATTTTGAAATGGACTCTCTACCTCCCAAGTGTGTAACTAAACTACCAACTACACCCAAATAAAACCAAGTGTTCCCTTGAGGTGTGCACTTGGAATCCAAAAGGGTGTAATTGGAAAATGAGGTTTTCGATGAAAAAAATGTAGAGTATTTATGCTTCATGTGTTTTTAAGGGGTTTTTAGGGTTTAGGAATAAAATGAAAGTTGTGAGAATGTAGTTTGGAGCTCTGTTACCTAAGATGGAATCTCTAGTTACCAAGTGCACCCTAAAACTACCAAGTGCACCACTAAGGTGTGCACTTGGTAAAAACATGGGTTAGTTGGTAAAATGGGTAGAAACTTGATAATTTGAAAGGGGTTATTTAAGATATGACTTCTTTTGGAATTTTATAGGTTTAAGTATGTGATACAAGTTATAAAATTGCAAAATGACCTAGGGTTATGATGTATCAGGTGCAAATGACCTAAGGGGAATGATGCACAAATGAAAATGTGAGTGATGTTTTAGAGCTTTTTTACTGAGGGATGTGAAGCCAATCATAAGGTATACAAAATATAGATTAATTGGACCTTGGATTTGGGATTTTTGAAAGTGGGATAAAGGGGTTGATGTATGCAACTGAGATTGGGTTATGAAAGGGGTTATATTAGGCTTTAATAATAATGTTTAGGGCATGCAAGATATGGATATGGGATCATGTAAAGTGTTGGGTTTGACTAATGATTTGGACAAGTTGATTGTTGGATATGTTTGTGAGATTTTGACGCTTGGAGGAAATTCTAGGGTTTTGGACTATGCAAGGTGGAATGATTATGCAACTAAGGTTAATAAAAATTATGTTTATGAAGACTAAGCTATGACAAGTGTATGTAAGGTTTTGATCTCAGGAGAAACTCTTTGGAAAGTATCAATCAAAGAGTTTAACCTTATGAAGATGGAATCTAAATCTTGACAAAAAGAACCAAAAAATAAAAAAGAACAAGTTGATAAAAAGGAGATAGTAAAATCCATAAAGACAGATAGAATTTGAGCCAAGAAAAATGATAAAAAGATGAAAAAAAGACTAAGGTCAAGATCCTCCATCCATCAACATAAGGAGATGCTCTAAGACACATGCTTTGTTTTTATTTTTCACTAAGTTTAAAGGGGTTCTTGGTTAAAAATAAACTTTAGAGGGGGATCAAAATGAGGGTTATGCAAATTGGGTACAAGATGCAAGGATCATATGGTGTAAAATTATGTTTAGAATATGACTATAATGGGGACCCATGAAGACATCTAGGGGCAATTCTAGGGTCTCAAAATGCAATCTAAAGGTTAAAAATGATTATTCTAGTAGCCAACTACACCTAGAAAACATCTAGTGCACTCTAATAGAGAAAACTACACCTATGGATCAAATGGGACCTAAAAGGGCATAGTTAGTAGTTTAGGAGCACAATTAGTAAAGAGGGCTAAAACTTTATAGATTTTGGACTTGGTGACTTTCAGACTATTATGCCAAAGGGTGGGTTGACTAGGGATAATGTTTAGATCATAATGGGGATGTAAAATGAGGGCTAGGACATGATAAATTAGGGTTAAGGTGTGTAAAATGAGGGTTATTATAGGAAATAATTCAAGTTGGGGATGCAAGATGAAGACTAGAGGGTAAAAGGTGGAGACTAAGAGATGCAAAATGAAGACAAAGAGACACAATATGAAGGCTAAGGGATGCTCTATGAGGATTAAATGATGCAAAATCAGGGCTAAAGGATGCAAGTATGAGGATCACAAGATGAAAAATGCAAGGGTACACTATGTAATAACGAGCTCTAAATCATGCCAAGGACTCCTAGGGCTACAAGTCTTCATGTTTACAAAGTTCTCAAGAGTTTGAAAAAAGTTTTGCAATGTTTTTACAAGAGGTTTGTTATGTTTTGACAATGTGGATATTTGAAAGTTTCCAAGGTTCAAATGTGTTTGGTATGAGTTTATAAAGTGGGCATTATCTTGATTAATAGTTGCACATACACAAGACACAATAGACAACAATATTTGTTATTAAACTTAAAAGATACATCACAACCTAGGCTTTAAGATTGTATCCACTAAATTCCTACTTGAATTTAAGTTCAGCTATGCTTATCTAGCATAGACAACCTAGGATCTTGGCATTATAGGCTCTACCTTATAATTTACTTACCTTTTAGGGCTACCAAGATTCACTCCCCGAGGGTCATCATTTACTAGTGGATTGTTGCCTCTACTAAGGACTATGAGATTGTGAGATGTCTTCATAAGAATGGTTGACTCCCTAAGCTAGTGGATATAAAGGATTTTTACCACTAAGACATGGTTTTTAGTTCATGGACTCAATTTTACAAGTGAATGATAAACATCCTCAAGAGGTCTCTTAGCCCCAAGAACTAGGGTTTGACACACCACAAGGGTACTAAAGGAGAGCTATCACTAAGAAATATTATTTTTAGGGCATTAACCATATCAAGTCTATTACAATGGCTAGAGTGTAGACCTAGTGTTAGCCCATTATTGCTTTGAGGTCAACCCCTTGGACTTACCAAGTGGTGAGTATTATTTCTAAGGTAGGCCACTCTAAAAGAAATTGCACAAATTATTCTTACACAACAGATCCATGAAAGGGGAGGGGAGAGGATATGTCCATGCAAATCTTTGGGTTCTAAACAATGCAAATTCACCAATTAGAAAAGAAAGTTCATTTTAAAGCACCAAACTAAGTGTTTACTAATTTAAATAAAACCACACACATAGTTTGGACAAACACACAAGACTTCATCAACATCTTGCACCAAAAATATTAGTAGTTTTCAAATGATTAGTCTTCTCCCAATGAGTAAAAAATTCTATGAACAAATCATTAGTAACACAAAAAATTCTCTCTTCTAGGTTCTAGAATCAAAATGAAACCCTAGATATAGATTATGAGTGAAATTTTACCTTTCTATGAGCCAACTAAATGGTGACAATACCAACTATGCCTATGAAGACTAGACACATTTAGAAATCTCCCAAGTGCACCCAAACATTGTTAATTGTTCCTATGGTGTGGTTTGAGCTCAGAAGAGTGCAGTTGGGAAGCTAGGAACCAAATAGTGTGATAGAGGGTCAAAATGACACCTATAACATGCAAAAAACAAAGCAAAGACCAAGTGCACTCAAATAGTACCAAGTGTTCCCTTGGTGCACATAGGGCCTAGAAGGGTGTAGTTATAGTTTAGGGGTAGATTTGGTCATAGTGGAACAATAAATAGAGAAGGTTATGGGTCCTAAGCACCTAAAACAATAGCCTAAGGCACCCAAGTGTTCCCTAATAGTACTAAGTGCACACCTAGGAGAAAGAGTTATAGAAATACACAAACAATAGATAAACACTTGTTAGTGGACCTCCTAATTTGACTAGGTGTGATCACAATAAATATAGAAGCATTAGACTCCTTCAAATGAGCTTCATCCTTGCACCTAAAAAAACAAACAAAGAAAACCCAAGTTAGTAATCATGATCCACATCGGGTTCACCAATTGTCAAAATCCTCATTAGGGTGTTGAGAATTAGTCCTTTCTTTGAGTCTTTTATGTCTTTGAGTAGATCTTTTTCTATGGCAAGAACTATGTCTACTTAGTTCTGACATATATGTATCTAAAGATTTAGGTGATGTATCATTGGGAGGTTGAGGTATGTTGGCACCTCAAAGATGGAAAGGTCCTTGTATTTTTTGTGTCATTAATTATGGTTGTTGTCATTAATTATGGTTGTTGTTGTTGTTTAGGTACCTCTATTTGTTGAGTGTATGGCCAGTTATGAGACTATTGTTGCAAAGGTATGTAAGGAAACTTGCAACAAACATATAATTATTTCCACATAAACCATAATTGATTTGAAATAAATATGCAATTGAAATCCACATGCAAGAGAATAGACAACATACCCACAAAAATGTGACATAAGATATACCTTGGAAAACCCTCATTGAGGGAAAAACCAAACATCCATCACCATGTATTATTAAATAAAAAGACCATTGCAATATAACCATGGAAACCTTCAAATCCATAGCCATAACCAAGAAATCCATGTGAACAAGCATCAATCCACATATCCCATGCCATAGTTCCATCCTTCACAAATTCTCACTTGGCTAACCTGTCAAGCCTTGTCAAACTCAACTCTTTCCTTTTTACATTTTATCTTTCTCACATCAACAACTACCCTTGTGGTTGCTTATGTAATAGCAATTACCACAA
Source organism: Cupressus sempervirens (assembly GCA_028749045.1). Lineage (NCBI taxonomy): Eukaryota > Viridiplantae > Streptophyta > Pinopsida > Cupressales > Cupressaceae > Cupressus > Cupressus sempervirens. The sequence goes on along the minus strand of CM053789.1, from coordinate 591,160,694 downwards.
AACCACCAAGTGGTATTACATAAACCACGTGCTACCTAACCCATTGACCCCACATTTAATATTGGAATTTTAATTATTTTTCCCCAATATTAAATAATTACATCAAATATTACAATATAACTCATCAAGTATATCCCATGGGAATCTTTACATGTTACTCATCTATCTAGGTGATCTTAGATGCAACATTCCATAAGAAAATAAAATAATGCAATATAACAATATTATGCAATGTGTGCAACACCCATTATCTTTGCAATCTCCCACTTGTTATATACATTACATAGGGTCAATCTATAGCCACATAAATGAACAATAAAATAGTACCTCCTAGCACATCCATTGTCATGGATCAAAGTACACCCTGGACTCCATCCTAGTACTGACAACAAAATCAAAGTATCCAAAATCTCAAAAAAGTGAATCCATGTAGTATCAACGATATCCACAATACATACACCAATAATCTACAAGAACTCTCATAACAAGTCTCCAATGCTCCCCCATCTTCTTCACAACCAACAAAGAAAAAGGATAAAGGAATAACCATATCATCTCTCACATGATATACATGAACACAAATTAGTTATCAAAATCTTCAACCAATCTCAAATCCAATGCAAGTGAAAACTAAACATCCAAGAACATAACCAAGACCAAAGAGAAATCATACAAATCATAACCTATATCATGTCCTACATACACCCCTAAATGTAAACTATGCCAATATGATCTTCTCCATAAAACCCCAAGCAAGAATCCACAACAATACCCAAACCATACCATATAAATAATCATGGATGTAATCCTCTCACAAGAAGATCAAAATCATAAATCATTCCTAAACTAAGGAATAACCATTCCTAATCCAAGGAATATGCCCAATATAAAACCATCTCCCAAACTCAACCAGCATAACAACACCATATGCACATGGAGATAACCAATGCTAAACCATCTATCAAATGAACCCTCTAGAACTAGCTCATGTACCATAGCTAAATATCCATATCCATGAAAGACAACTATACACATAATACACTTGAGAGAAACAATGAGCTATATGTCTTATTAGTAAACTTCCGAGTAGACCAAGAGTGGGGAATGAGAATTCTCATCAAGATATCCAAGTCTCAAACCAAGAATCTATTAAGAAAAATATCCTCTCAAGTCCATATTAGGTGAATGCTCCTCAGAATTCCTATTGAAACTATAAACCATCTCAACAAATACTTCTCTAGTTCAAGAGAAATCAGCATCACCACCATCTCTAAGTATCCATGAGTGCCTATAATTGATCAATCCACACCAACTCCAAACACAACATACAAATATCATGAAGTATCTAGAAAATTATTAGTGTATTCAATACCAAGAAACTAAACAGATATCAATGTCAAAGTTTCAACCATGGCCTTAGGAACAAAAAACATGACAACATGGTCTAAACCATCTCAATCAAAGAGATAATATGCTCCATATGGAAATATTATAACATGTCAAAACTATAAATGTGCATCAAGAGTATACCATGACATAATAAAGAAACCATCCTAACACCAATGATAACAAGAAAAATGAAAGCATAAACCACACCTTTACCAAGGACCCCATGAGTCCTCAAGATGCAACCATCTCCATACACCATAAAGAAAAACCATCTCCACATTCCATGAATAACCATATCTATACACCACAAAGATAACAAGTTCAACATGAAAATGTTAAAGATACTACTATAACAATAGGATCTAAGAAAAACTTCCAACATCTGCAAACACTCAATAATTATATCAATGCCAACAATTCCCACTCAACTGTGGTAATGAGTCACCCATAGCATCATAAAATCCATCTCCTAATGAAGATCCTCTAGGTCTCATCACTATCACAATCTCCTACTAAATTGTTTATCCAAGCTATCCATAAAATCATGATGAAAAACCATTCTCTAACCATGAGAATCAACCAAAATATTAAACCATCAAAGAACTCAAAACACACATCATGAGCTCCTCAAAATAAACCAAATAGCTATGATCCTCAACTAAGAAGATATATCACCATAATTAAATCAAGAATCCAAACCAATGAACATTAAGGATGTACTAGTCTATCCAATCATGTCATGCTAAAATAAATGGCACCATGATCACATCCATGAATCAAGCAACTAACACTCAATTTATCCAACTTGTCAGCATAAAATATTCAACCACAATCCTCCACCATAACTATACCTAGTAACATCTCATCCCTTCTAAATGAAAACAAATCAAAAAATCATGTGACTTAGGACATAGAAAACTCAAATCCAAGCCACCAATTTGAATATGCATCAATAATGAAAAAAAATGGGAAAAGACAACCCATAGTCAAGTCATAAATGCAACATGTAAGTATAGACTGCTTACAATACTGCACAACTTGTAGATCCAACAAGTCATCATACATGTTGAATTTCTTGGATCACTACAAATGTACTTACATTTCCTATATTGGTATATGCTTTTCAAATGCATTAATATCCTCTTATATGTATTGCAAATGACACATGGAGAGACATGTCTTCTCTATCCATTATAATTATACAATAAAATATATATATAGTATCTCATATATTAAATATATAAATAATATACATACATACATACATACATACATACATACATACATATATATCACACTTATATATGTAATATGTGTGTGTGTGTGTGTATTTATAGGTTTAACTGACTAAAAGCTACCAAACATTAACACTCCCTCTTAGCTAGGGAGGATAAACATATGACCATATATTACCTCAATGTAATATATAGATATTGGGAGTAATGGCCTCTTGAATGTTCAGTAGCAAGATATTCAGCAAGTACTATGAGTAATGGTCTCAATAACATCAACTCATTTGATATTCACCAAATACTCTATGTAATGGTCTCCTAAATATCAATTTGCATAACATTCACCATGTACACAAAATTTTTATAAGGTATGTGCACATGCATTCTCATAATGCTACCATATAAACATCCATCATGCAAGGTATAATCTATCATGATCCTCATAGATATCATAAGTGTACACTTGATTTGTGTCACGCTCTAAACCATTCTATCCAAACAATTCCATGAGTTGGAATGCTTAGATGCCGGCTTAGAGCTCCCTATCCACGGAGTACAAGAAGTTAGTTTTCAAGCATGAAGGCTCTCAGCCAAGCCTTAGAAATGTACTTCTTGCTGGTAAACCATGCAATGGGAGGTTCTTTGAGACAAGAGAAAGAGTGCAAATATCTTCAAGGAATCCCTCAAGAATGCAATGCAAGTATGGAAACTAAGCTAAGATGATAATGCAAAATGCAGCTATGCTAGAATGTGAATGAGAGTGTTACAATACCATTATCTAAAATATGTGAGATTATTGCAATAATCAAAGCTAAACTAACATGCAACTGTGCTAAGAATGCCATATGATCTTATGCTAATATGATGGAAATGAGAGAATGAGACAAGAAATGAGAAGTTCTCCAAAAAGCTCCAAAGAAACCTGTTAGAAAACCTGCACCATAACAATATTCAAAAGATGGATTGATCCCTTGAGGGGGAAAGCTCTCTCCCTTTTAAAGTCATACGGATGGTAGAGATCAATATGAAGATGGTGGATGATCAACGGTGGAATTCGAAAAGAGGAGTGATTGATGTGCACACACAAGTCAACCAATAGAATATAAGTTGACTTGTCACATAAGACAAAAGTCTCACAAGCCTTTTCTTTTAATTGTAAAATAGAAAAAGGACTTTATGTGTGCAATTTTAGTGGGTTAGAAGAATGGGGTCTTTTATTTAATTAAAAGGGGACATGTTCTTTTAATCAAATAATGAACTTAGGATAGCATAGTCAAACTATAGGTTATAATCAAATAAATTGATTATTAGCAATTTGGTCTAGATAAATGATTAAATTAAATTAGCCAAAATGCTGATAAGGGGACTAATAGTCTAGATGACCATTTTTAGGTGATTACAATAAGATATCCATCATAATAAAAAATTTAAATTATTGTAAGATCGTCACCTTTCAATAACTTTTGTAGTTTCAAGTGATGATCATTTGGAAGTTGTCACTTCCTCATGATGTGCACAAGGGGTAGGCACATTAAAATCACATAGTCATAAGGTATATTCATGAAGCGCAATCCTCTTAACTGCTACCAATGATCACTAGAGAATCCATCTCAACATGGCTTACTCACTCTAAATCAATAAGATTGAGATCACCAAAAGTTAAATAAATAACATTCTTAGTATTCTCTTTATTTTACCAGAGTTTCCTTTAATGAACTATCAAACTCCCTCTAAATCTCAATCAATCTCACTTTTCCTAAAAGAATATTCTCAATGAAAAAGATCAAGTCAAATAACTCTTATAATAAAGAACACTTTTAATAATTATTCTAAGTAATAATATTATTGTATTTTAATTATAAGAAAATTAAAAATTCTATTCCAGTATTCAATGTAGTTATTAATATATTTATACTTACCTTGATAATAGTCCCTTTATTTTTTTCACAATCAAACTTTTACTTACTATAATCTCAAGAGTCGATGACCTTTTTCCCTCCACCATTTTTTCCAATAATATTCCCTAATTTCTTTCATCAACCAATCATTCATATGTCATATCAATTGCCCAACTTCATAAATTTTGTATGCATGCGAGCTAGAAAGAAAGCACAGGGATTCTCCCATCTTCTTGTAGATTCCAATCAACCTTTTCACCTTTTGATTTTGAATTCTCCCTCACTGTATCATGTACTTTTAATATCACATTATTTTCACATTTAAGAACATTGTAATCAGAGGTTGGATGCCAAGGGAAATTCAAAGTAATATTGTTTCTTTAGTGCACACACTAGAATCACCAAATGTGATGGAATGAAACAATTGAAGCCATTCTTGATTTTTCTTTTGTATGAAGTTTCGATGATTCTATTTGCACATTCATGACACATCTTATTGAATTTTCATTGCACCTTCATGCTGCATTAAAGGTGGTGTAAAGTTGTCACTATAGGTTATTATTCTATATAGTCTAATAAAAGTTTGATGCTTTTTCAAACTATTATCTCTATTGAAATCCCTTATTTTCTAAAGTCTAGAGCTTAAATTTTGTTAACATGAGTTCTTCTCTACTGTACAGGACTAAAATTAGTTATTCTCTATGTTATGTGTCAAGATAAGTATATTATCATCTACATTTTCAATTGGCTCTGATACCATGTTGAATTTCTTGGATCGTTGCAAATGTACTTACATTTCTTGTATTGGTATATGCTTTTCAAATGCATTAATATCCTCTTATATGTATTGAAAATGACACTTGGAGAGACATGTCTTCTCTATCCATTATAATTATACTTTAACAAATATATATAGTATCTCATATATTATATATATAAATAATATACATATATATATATCACACTTATATACGTAACATATATATATATATATATATATGTATGTATGTATGTATGTATGTATGTATAGGTTTAACTAAATGAAGCTACCAAACATTAACAATACATATCCAAATCAAACACTGATAATCATATCATCAAGAGACCAATCTAAAAATATGAATTGAGTGTACAATGACATCAAATCTAAATCTCCAAATGATACAATGTCATAGACTCACAATGTTACCACAATCAATATATATCATAAACCATTCGGATCAATATATCATCAAATAAATCATGCCAAACCTGCACCAAATCTAAACCAATGTGTAGATCTCTCAAAGAGATTTTTGTTGACTACTTGAAGTACACAATCTAACTTTCTGTGCTCAAGTTATGCCATAATTTGTGCTCAAAATAAACAAAATCTAACTTTCAAGCTCTTAAAACCTAAAAAAATGTCAAAATCAAAGCTACACCAAATTATAGAGCTCTAAATTAGCTTTTCAATGAATATAAGAAGTCCAAAATCTAATAGCATGAGAGAAATTTATGGCCATTTTACCAAGATAATCTTTTTACAATTTTTACTTTGAATTTCTTTTTTGTGATAAAAATTTCAACGGATTAAATTTGATTGTCATCACGAGCGAAAGCTAAAAAACCTTTTCATTTTCTATCAACATGATCAAAATAGGGTATATTATATATCAAAATTTAAGGAAATATTTACCCATATCCAATGGTGAGGTATGTTTTTGCCCAGGATGACATTTCTGCAAGCTCCCTCCTAAAACCCTCATTTAAATGAAAATCCAAAAAATCCTTTTGATCAACAATTCCACATGCCCTCTATTATCTCTTCTCATGAGAATATTCATTCTTTGTCTTGTTCTAAAAATTAGGGCTTCATTATGAAAGTGGACATTGCTAAGGCCTATGATAGAGTGGATTGGTCTTTCCTTTGTAATACTTTTCTTGCTTTTGGTTTTGATCATAAGGTTGTGGGTTTGATCCGTCAATTGGTTTCTACTGTCTCTATTGCAATCTTGGTTAATGGTATCTCCTCTCCTTTCTTTTTTCCTTCTCGAGGGTTGAGACAAGGTGATCCTTTATCCCCCATCCTTTTTGTTATTATGGCTGATTGCTTGGGGAGATTTATTGGGGACTTGGTCCAAAGAGGTTTGGTCAAGGGCTTACAACCATCTTCCCATCCGTTAATTTTTTCTCATGGATAATTTGTTGATGATACCATCTTCATGGGTAAGGTTGAAGTGAAGGAAGCTAGGATTTTAAAGCAAGCTATTAACTTATATTCTGTCGCTTTCAAACAAGGGGTTAACAGGAGTAAAAGTGTTGGGTTCTTCATTAACACCCCTATCCATAGAAAATTTAAAATTTCTAAAATCCTATGATGTTCTATAAGATCTCTCCCATCCTCTTACTTGGGGCTCCCCCTAGGATTGAAGGTCCTCAATGCTTTCTAGGAAGATCTTATTAACAAATTTAGCAAAAAGTTGGCAAGATGGAAAGGAATTCTTTTAAGCCAGGCTAGTAAGTTAACTCTTCTCAAAGCCTATCTCCAAAGCATTCCTACTTATGCTCTAAGTCTTTTCAAAATTCCTTTTAAATTTTCTAAGTCAATTGATAAAATTCCAAGAAACTTCCTATGGCTGGCTCTGAGGAAAAAAGGAGAATGCCTTTAATTGCTTGGGATCAAGTATGTAAACCTCGCAGTGAAGGGGGATTGGGAATTTAAAAAATTAGAAGTTTGAATAAAGCCCTTTTAGCCAAATAGGGGTGGAGAGTGTAACATGACAACAAAGAGTGGAGTACCATTTAGAAACATAAGTATCTCTTCAATGCTTATTCCCTTCAAGATTACCTCGACTCTCTTGATGTTATTCACTCTTCCTCCATATGGGGAGCTATTCAGGGGACCAAGAAAAATTTAGAAAAAGGATGTTCCTGGAAAGTTGGTAATGGATTTAAAGTGAAATTTTGGGAGGATACCTGGCTTATGGACCATCCTTTGATTGAAGATTTTCATGAGAAGGCCTTAATTGATCAATGCAAGTAGAGATTTGGCCTTCTTGTTAGTCATTACTAGAAGAATGATTCATGGGTGAATTTAACTAATGTTGGTCAAGGCTTTAGTAATATCCAATTATCCCTAAATGTTGTCTCTCTTTACCCTTATCTAGAGGATGAGATTATTTGGTATGCTGATCCTAGTGGGAAATTTAAAGTCTCTTCTATCTTTGCTTCTAAGGATAAGAGTAATCAACCTTTCTAGTCTCAAGCTTGGATTAAGGGTCTCATACCCAAAATTAACATTTTCTTTTGGACTCTTCTCCAAAACAAAATTTTGACCCTTGACAACTTGCAAAAAAGAGGTATAAATTTGGTAAACAGGTGTTCTTTATGTAGAAAGGGACTTGAAGATAGAGATCATATGTTTTGGAGATGCTCTTATACCCAAGAAGTCTGGACTAAGATTTTGAATTTTTGGGGTATGACATGGGTCCACCAAAACAATGTGGATCTTTCTTTCAAGAGTTGGAGATGCCCCTTAAAGGATCCTAATGCTCAATTTCTTTGGAAACTAACCCTCCCCCACCTTTGGTGGGGCATATGGAAAGAAAGAAATAACAAGATATTTAGAAATAAAGATCTTCCAGGATGGGTGCTTGGTAAGAATATCATCAGAGCTTTCAAGGAGAATTTTAAGTCCCAGAGGGAGCCTGCTCAAACCTTCCAACTTGATTACCCTTTAAGATCTCAAGGATCTAAGTTGAAAATTTATAATCTTAGATCAATTATAAAGTGGTTTATTCCTCCTAATGGATGGATCAAAGGGAATTTCAATGGAGTAGCTAAGGGTAACCTAGGAAGAGCAAGATGTGGAGGTGTTCTTAGAGATCATATGGGAAATGTTATTGATGCTATTGCTATCCCTATTGGTCACTTGAATAGCCATATTGCTGAAGCTACCATTGCCCTTTATACCACTATTTTAGCTGTTGAATTAGGGTACTCCAAATTATGGTTGGAAGGTGATTCTTTGAATATTATAAATATCCTTAATAATAAAATTTCTATCTCTTGGTCTATAGAGGCAATGGTTATTAAAATCAAAACCTTATTTCAAAATTTTGAAAAGGTGGTCATTTCCCATACTTATAGAGAAGCCAACGGGGTCACTGATTGGATAGAAAATCATGCAGTTCAAATGGGGCAAAAGATGAGGTGGCTCAATGAATTAAACAAACATGTGGATCTTAAAGCGATTATTAATTATGATGTTATTCATTCCAAAGTGGGAAAGATTTGCTTGGATTAGAAATGTAATGATTTGCGAGAGTGAACTTACGACTGTTAGATTACCATCCCCGAGGAGGTACATTCATGTGATGTGTTCTCTACACATATCATTAGAAAGGCATCCTTGATATCATGTCACAAACAATTGATCTCACTTCAACCTCTCTGCTATTGGTATCTGGGTGTCTCTGGTTTTTTGTTTTCTCTGCAAAATGGGGGGTGAACTGAGGAAGTAGGAACCCAAAAAATGTGATGATTGGAAGGCTAGGCAGGATGTTTGGAAGATTCTCCTTAGCTACCTGGAGCAGTTGCATGGATTCAAACCCCATGTCACCACTACCTTCTTCAAAAACTAGGTGGATGAAAAATTTACATTACATGGAGTCTCTGTAAAGCTTACTGAGGAATTCATTGCCGAGGTCATTGGTCTCCCCATGAAAGGTATGAAATTTTCAAAGCAGACTAGTATTTCCAATGTGACCTACAAAAAATTCTCGAAGACAGATGAAGAGGATATGCAATTGGAGAATAATGGAGACTTCTTTGATGTGCAATAGATTAAAGGTATTTGGCATGATGTGCTTGGTTGTATTTGTGAGTATTTCATCCTTGATGGAAGGAATAAAAGGGTGCACAAATTCCACTTTGTCTTTCTTAACCATTTCAAGCACAAGGACAAAATTTCCTTCCCTTTCTATTTGCAATTTTATTTGCTCCAAAGTTTGAATGCCCATAGAAAGAAGTAGTCTTGACCCATCTTACATGAAGGTCTAATTTTTCTTCTTGAGGGTTTTTGTAAAAATAATTCCATTGCTTCATCTCCATACACTGGCAAGCATAAGAATCCTAAACCCTTAAAAGGTAAAACTAATGAGAATGTTAAAGAGAAAGTTAAGGCTAAACTAAAACCCTCCAGCTCTCGAAGACAAATTGAGGAAGAGGATATGGAGGTGGAGAGTACTAAAGGCCCAGATAAGGATGTCCTTGAGGAAGAGGAAGGGATGGATGCTGGGGAGTTTAGCTCTAACTTGGATGATTATCTGGATATGAAAGACAAAAATGAGGAAGGGAGAGAGGAAGATACTACTGAGGATAACTTAGAACAGAGCAAGTCTGATAACAAGGATAATCATATTGTGTCTGGGGGAGGTGATAAAGAGAAAGAAGATTTAATCGATTATCCAACCATTTTGAGTGAGGAGGAAAACATGGGGACAGCTTCCACTCCTATAAAGGAGACTAAGGGACAAGATAAGGAGGGCCTAAGCCATCATATTCCTATGGAGCTTGGTGAGGAGGAGTCGTTGGATGGGGAGGTACAAATTGATAAAGTTGGCCCCTTACCACACACCACTGCTAATGATGTAGGTGACTCCCTGGTGAGGGAAACCAAACTTTCCTTCCTTCACTTTGCTAAACAAAAAGCTGACTCTTTCCTTTAGGGCAACTCCTAGATTTATAATGAGATAATGGGTCTAAAGAAGAAAGTGGATACCTTGCAACATAACCAGGAGGCTGACCAGGCTATTATTCAACACATGGAGGTGCAAATGGGAGATATCCCAAAAAAACTAAAGGATTATGAGCAGAATCTTAGAATGCTCATCAACGAAAGTGGAACAAAAATGGAGTAGGTAACCTCAAGCATCTGTGCAGCTATCGCAACATTGGTCAAAAGAGCAAATGAAGGAACCATATCTTTGGAGGGCCCTAGCAAGAGGACAAGATAGAGTTCAAGGAAGAAAGTTTTGATTGTTGCTACTTCTTCAGCTGTTAACTCCATCCAAGACATGGCTAAGATTGGTAAGGAGGTAGTTAAGATGATTATAGAACTACAATAGTTTCCTGGGTCTTCTTTTCTAGTCAGGTTCCTATTCAAGTCCTATTTGCTAGTTGTTACTTCTGGTTCCTGTGTTTGGTCCTATTTTTTGGCTTTTAGTTTTTAAACTGTATTGATGGTTCTAGGTCCTTGTAAAACCAGGGTACTTTATTTAGACTTTGTTAGTGGTTTAAAATCCTTGTAAAACCTAATTTTGGTACTGCTTCTAGTAGGTATAAGGACTCTTTCTTGATGGATGGCTTATTTTTTCCTTTTTTGAGGATGTGAAAGGGTTTCGAGGTCCCTTCAAAACTTGTTTTTATCATAATTTAAAAACAATTCCACATGCCCAAAATTTTCCAACATCTCATCATAACAAAAAATTCAAAACCCTCAAATTTACAATAAAAACTCATATATCATGACTTTTTTTTATCCCCTCATGTATTCCCATGGATTCAATCTAGGGTTATAATAATAAAACCATAGCTTTGATACAACTTGTAAGGAAAATTGCAAAAAAAATATAACTATTTTCACATAACCCATAATTGATTTGGACTAAATATGCAATTGAAATCCACATGTAAGAGAATAGACAACAAACCCACAATAATGTGACATGAGATATACCTTGGTAAACCCTCATTGAGGGAAAAACCCAACCTCCAAAAGAATCCATCACCATGTATTATTCAACAAAAATATCTGTACAATACAGCCATGAAACCTTCAAAGCCATAACCAAAACCAAAAAATCCATGTGAACAAGCATGAATCCACACATCTTATGACATGCTTCCAACCTTGACAAATGCTCCCTTGACTAACCTATCAAGCCTTGTCTAGCTCAACTCTTGCCTTTTCACCTTTTTCTCTTTCTCACATCAATAACTACCCTTGTGGTTTCTTATGTAGTAGCAAGTCCCACAAAACCACCAAGTGGTATTAAATAAACCATGTGGTAAAACCATGTGCTACCTAACCCATTGACCCCACATTTATTATTGAAAATTTAATTCATTTTCCCCAATATTAAATAATTACATCAAATATTACCACAATGTTACAATACTACTCATCAAGTGTATCCCATCAGAATCATTACATGTTGCATGTCCATCTAGGTAATCTTAGGTTCAACACTACATAATAAAATAAAATAAAATAATATAACAATATTATGCAATGTGTGTAACACCCATTATCTCTCCAAGATTTTTGTTGAGTTCACTGTGGCTCAGGTTTTATTCATAATAATTATTGTTGATAGGCAATTTTTTGTTCCAATCATTGTTGATATTCCAACTATTGTTTTATTTTCTCTTTTTTTTTGCAAACATTTCTTGTTATTGTTGGAATTTTTGTTGATACATTGTATGTAAGTCAAGTGGATTTAGACTAGGTTGTCTATTAGGAATGTTGGGTCCTTGCATCAGTTGTTTTTACTATGGATGTTGGTATATCACATTTATGTTAAGTGGGTTTTGATTAGGTTATGTGTTAGTGATATTGGGTCCTTGTACCACTTGGTGTTGTTGTTGTTGCTGTCATTGTCTTCGATATTGATTATGCCCCTTAGATGTGATCATTGTGTAAGGATCCTTAATTTGATATATTTGGGGGTTTGATGCATCACATAGGGAGATCATTTTATGGAAATGGGTCATATTCCTTTGGGGGATTGGTGAAATGTTAATAAGACTCTCATTTGTGGTTTAGTAGGTGTTTTTGCAATAAGTATTAATGCTTCACATGGTGTACATGAAGGCTCCATAGTGGTTGATGTTGTAGTAGTTGTAGAGTTTGCAAGGGTGCACTTTGTTGATTTTATCCCAAAGGAGGTATGTTTTCCATCCTTATGGTGCAAGTACCCTTAGGTATTTCTTGTTATTGCATCATTTGATTAAGATCAATCCTTAATGTCCTTTTTGGGTACTTTGAAAGAGTCATGTTACTCTTAATTGATGGAGGTTCATCAAATAGGGGATTGATATTGATGTGTTCAAAGGTACCTTGGAGAATCTCAATGGTTGATTCTATAATCACCTAGACTATTAGCACCTTTCTCAGCATTTTGGCTAAATTTATTAATTGTTTGCCTAGGCCAAATTGCTAAAAATTAATTAATTTTATTATAACATATAGTTTGACTATAGTATCATAAGTTCATTATTTGATTAAAAGAACATGTCCCCTTTTAATTAAATAAAATACCCCATTTTTCTTACCCACTCAATTTGCACACATAAAGTCCTTTTTCTATTTTATAAATGAAAGGAAATGATTTTTTGTCTCACATGCAAAGTAAACTCTTTGTTTATTGGTTGACTTGTTTTAAATTAAGGTAAAAATAGGTTTTGAGGGAACCCAAATCTCCTTTACATCATAGACACAAAAGATATTTTAAGAAAACTCAAACATCCCAAAGGGATCCAAACAAAGGTTATATAGGGACTAGAAACCCCAAGAAAGATTTTAAAACTAGAATCAAGCTTCCATAGAAAAAAATTATATGTCTAGCAACACCAATAAAAAAATCTCAAAAAAGAAACCAATAGGAACTCTTAACCAACCAACCAACAAGGGAACTAAGAATTCCCTTTCACTCCCTTTTTGTGGGAGCATAAATTCATATCAAATTGAGAAAGGGCCTTTTTAGATTTTTTCCTAGTAAAAAGTGTCCACCCCTCCTCCATGATCAATGACTTAGACTACCAAACTTGAGAATCCAAAATAGAGGGAAACTTGTCCATCTTTTTACAAGGACCAATTGTTATCACTTCTACCATCAGAATAGAGCTAATACCAACAATTCGATTACCAATTCCAATAGCAATAGAAGTACAAGAACCAGAGCCAAAAGTACCAATTCCAAAACCAGAAGAAGAAACAATACCAATGCCAATATATATAAAATGACTAGATCCAAGAATCATAGCACGAGACATCTCACCTTATCCTAAATTAGCAGTCTCAACACTAAAACCACTAGATTTGCCTCAACGAGAGTCTATCCCAAGAACATTAGATTTAACACCTTGACCACAAATAATAGTCTCGTCCTCCTTCTAAAAGGATCCAAGACTACCAACAAACAAAGGACTAACCCCAAAGAAACTTGAGCATCCATCTTAGAATCAAAAGCATTCACCATCTGAAAAGGGCAAAAAGGAATAACTTTGAATATAGAGGATGGAGCCCCCAACTCTACAAATCTAGAAACCTCATGCACTGGAGCAGATATTTTGACTACTGAATAATGTTTCTCTAATGCACCTTTCCACCAAGAGGAGGATCATTTATTTCTATACTTTTCAATCTCACACTTAGCAGCAATATTGGTTGACTTTTTGTGCACATGGATCACTCCCATTTTCAAACTCCACCCTTGATCATTCATCACTTGATCTTGATCTCCACCATCTGTAAAACTTTAAAATAAAGATCTCTCCCCTTCTCAAATGATCCACACTCTTAAGTATTGTTATGTTGTAGGTTTATCATTCATATTCTTGAGAGCTTTGAGGAGAACTTCTAATTCCTTGTCTCATTTTATCTTCCATGGATACTAGTTTAGATTCATGTAGCTTAGTTCTGTAATCACTAAAAAATGGTCATCTAGACTATTAGCCCCCTTTTCAACATTTTGGCTAAATTAATTTAATCATTTACCTAGACCAAATTGCTAATAATTAATTTATTTGATTATAACCTATAGTTTGACTATGCTATCCTAAGTTCATTATTTGATTAAAAGAACGTGTCCCCTTTTAATTAAATAAAATACCCCATTCTTCTAACCCACTTAAAGTGCACACATAAAGTCCTTTTTATATTTTACAATTAAAAGAAAAGGCTTGTGAGACTTTTGTCTTATATGACAAGTTAACTTATATTCTATTGGTTGACTTGTGTGTGCACATGGATCACTCCTCTTTTCAAATTCCATGGTTGATCATCCACCATCTTCATCTTGATCTCTACTATCCATACATCTTTAAAAGGGAGAGAGCTTTCCCCCTCAATCAATCCTCATCTTTTGAATATTGTCATGCTTTAGGTTTTCTAACAGGTTTCTTTGGAGCTTTGTGGAGAACTTCTCATTTCTTGTCTCATTCTCTCATTCCATCATATTAGTCTTAAGATCATATTGCATGTTAGTGTAGTTTTTTCTTTGCAAATAATTAGATCACATAGCTTAATAGTTGGATTTGTAACATTCTCATCTCATTTTAGTATAGCTTGCATTGTGCATCTCATCCTAATATAGTTTCATTTTTGCATTGCATGATCCAAGAGTTCTTTGACACTAGCAAGGGCTACGTTTATAAAGCTCAGCTGAGAGCTCTTATGTGTTCATTTGTATGCCCCTTGCACTCCATGACTAGGGAGCTCCAAGTTGGCATTCGAGCTTTCCAATCTATGGAGAACCTCAGATAGAATGATTTAGAGTGTGACACTTTCAAGTGTACAAGTTCTCTTTTGCAATAATATAGCTCATATAGTTTAGATAGTTTGGATTTGTAACACTCTCATCTTGTTTAATATAGCTACATTTTGTATATTTATATTAACTTAGTTCATATGTGCATTGCATATTTGAGGATATCATTATGGACACTTTCATTCTTGCTCTTGTCTCAATGAACTTCCCATTGCATGGTTTACTAGCAAGGAATCTGTCTCTAAGACTCAGTTAAGAGCCCAATATATTCTTAAAATGCACTTCTTGCACTCTATAGATAGAGAGCTCTAAGCTAGCATTCAAGAATTCCAATCTCATGGAATCACTTGGATACAAAGGTTTAGAGTGTGACACCTTTTGAGTGTATATTTTTTGTGCCCATCGTAGGAAAAAATACTCTAGTTTTGCTCCTTGTCTTGCTATACTTCCTACATTTTTTGCATTCTATCCATACTTTATTTTTTTTAATAGTCATAGATATCGGATGATACTTTTCTAGTATCTTATGATATTTTTTTGTACTATCGGGTGATACTTTTCCAATAAAAGTATTGCACATGCTTACTAACCTATATCGCCTCAATATAGTAAGTAGTTATACACTCAATTTGTGTCACACTCTAAACCTTTATATCCAAATGATTCCATGAGTTTGGAATTCTTGGATGTCATCTTAGAGCTCCCTATCGACAAAGTGCAAGAGAGTATGATTCAAATATGAAGGCTCTTAGATGAGTCTTAGAGATACTCTTCTTACTAGTAAACCTTCCAGTGGGAGATTCCAAAGATGAGATGTAAGAATGCAAATGCCCACAAGGAATTCCTCAAGGATGCAATGCAAATTTTGATTAAGCTGTATGAATATGAAAAATGCAGCTTTAGTGATAAGATTGAAACTATTACAAATCAAAATACTAAGCTATATTATTTAAGCTATTGTGAAAGAGAACTAAACTGCTTGAAACTATACTAAAATGCCATATGATCTTAAGCTAGTATGTGATGGATGAGAGAATGAGACAAGGGATGAGAAGTTCTTCACAAAGCTCCAAAGAAACCTGTTAGAAAACCTACAACATAACCATACTCAAAATATGGATCAATCCTTTGATAATGGGAGAGCTTTTTCTTTTAAAGTCATACAAACTATAGAGATCAGGATTAAGATGATGGAAAATCAAGGGTGGACTTTGAAAATAGGAATGATCCATGTGCACAAGCAAGTCAACCAATAAAATAGAGGTTGATTTCCCATATAAGACAAAAGTCACAAAGCCTTTTCTTTTAATTTATAAAATAGAAAAAGGACTTTATGTGTGCACTTTAAGTGGGTTAGAAGAAAGGGGGATTTTATTTAATTAAAAGGGGACATGGTCTTTTAATCAAATAGTGGACTTAGGATATCATAGTCAAACTATAGGTTATAATCAAATTAATTGATTATTAGCAATTTAGTCTAGGTAAGTGATTAATTAAATGAGCCAAAATGCTGAGAAGAGGGCTAATAGTCCAGATGACCATTTTTATGTGATTACATTTACCCCTCTTTGACTAATGTGTAATCAATCTAGGAACACATTATGTCAAAGAAAACATAAGCCAAGTAGGCAGCAATAGATAGAGATATTTGATTCCAAAGAATGAAGTGCACAAAGAGATAGAAAATCTTGAATGTACAACCTGATAGCAATAGTACTAAACACTAGGAAAAATATGATGTCAAAACTCACAAAGAATTTTAACATTGATCAAAGTAGATAGATAAAGAGAAAATGAAAAGATCAAACATATGCTCCTAAGAAATAGATAGTTGTAGCAAGTGATGATAGAGTATTTCTACACCGTCATGATTGAAATTGAAATGAGGTAAAGGGGATGCATACATGGGATAGATATGAGTAAATCAAGATATAATAGTGTCCAAGATGATAGATAGATGATTAAGACCAAAGAGTGACCATAAGCAAATGATAGAATTTCCTAGTTTCACAAAAGTTGACCACAAAGGATAAAGCATGAAAATTAGGTCAAATCAAGTAGAAAGGTGATTTTAGACATGAAAATGTGAACTAGAGTAGATATAAAGTGTAAAAATGATGAAGAGATAAATAAATGAAGATGCCTCAGTGATGATTGGAAAAAAGTTGACCACAAAGGATAAAGCATGAAAATTAGGTCAAATCAAGTAGAAAGGTGATTTTAGACATGAAAATGTGAACTAGAGTAGATATAAAGTGTAAAAATGATGAAGAGATAAATAAATGAAGATGCCTCAGTGATGATTGGAAGATTAGACCTCAAAAGGTTAGTTGACTGCATAAAAGATGGTAGAATTTTGAAATGTGATTTTGACTACCAAGATAAACTTGGATTTCAATTTCAATCTTGAAAATGGATCTAGGACATCAAAATTATGTAAGAGGTCAAAAGGTCATATAGATGTGATGATAGATATGATACCAAAGAGACGAATTGAAAGATCAAGAAGATGAAAAGACATGATAAATAAGAAAGTGAAGAAGATATGAAAGTAGTTAGCTAACAAGTCTAAGAGAAGATGAAGAGAGAGCTCTCCCCATATTCAAGAATGCAAGACTAAGCTAGAAAATGAACCTAAAATACAAACTAATATGCAAATTGGTTTACTAGTAAGAAATCCATAACAATTAGCCTCTAATTTTATCATTGAGCATTTATCAGGGACATCATGAGATCATACAACCATCACTAGTGTAATTATAAGGATATGAATATGATCGATATTAGATAAGAATGTGGAAATCTAATCTAAGCATCAAAGACATGTAAGTTAAGATGGCTACTAAATTAGGCTACCTAAGATTGATATAGCAAGATTAAACCTGTATCAAGTCATAAGCACCATGATAACCCTCAATTGTGGTCTTCCTTTAAACATTGTAGACGAACAAAGTATACCCACAAGAAAAAAAAAAGAAAACATGCCCCATTCCCCTAGTCTTCTAGTCCATGACATCCTCAAAAGATACTTAGGGAGGGAACACATAGCAAAGAAAGTGTCATAGACAATAGTCAAAGTAGATAAGTTCATCCTAACTCAATCATTTTAAATTTTTAAGTGTGTGTGTGTGTATGTGTAAGTCATTTGGCCACTTCTTCAAGACTTGATTCTGATAGTGAGAAATATCATGATACATCTAAGACTATAGGTAAACTATCTAAGAGATTTTGAGAAACACTTGATGTCAAGTTGGGGGTAGTGTTTAGAAACACTAGTTTGAAAGTTGTCAAAGAAACCCTAATGCACAAGGATACCTCAATAAGCTAACAATTGTGCCCCCAAGATAAGGACAAGAAACAATCCCAAGCTAGGAAATGGGTTGCAAAGTGAGTGATTAAGACTGGTAGACATAGGTGCAAGGGTCTCAAGTAGTGCATATTTCCAAGTTTTCACCACTTGGCAGATTTTTTCATGACTTTTTTCAATTTTTTTCAATTTTTGAGTTTTTTCATTTTTTTGTTGATACATCAAAGTGCATATTACTAGGTTTTCACTAAGATGATCATTTTTTAGGATAATTTTTATTTTTAGGATTTTTTTAGGATCAATAAGTATGTACAAGATAGCTGAGATGTGAGCCTCTAACATAGAACTTCTTCAAATGTAGGACATTGATAGGCTCTATAAGTTCTTCCCCTTCAAGTGTAGATAGTTGATAAGCACCAAACCCAAATACTATTGTGATAATGTACAGGACTAACCAATTAGGTTCAAACTTTCCTTTTTGTTCTCTATGTTATAGATTTTTTGGATTCTCTTAGAGCACAAGTTCACCTACTTGAAACTCATGAGGGTGAACTTTCTTGTTATACTAAGTAGACATGTGCTTCAGATAAGCCCTCATGTAATCAAAACCAACCTTGTGACATTCATCAAGAGTCTCTAGTTCTTATACTCGCATAACTCTATGGTCTTCATCTATTATCAACCCATTTAAGGAGACTCACAAGGAAGAGATCCTAACTTCTAATGGGAGGACAACCTTAGAGCCATAGACTAGAGAAAAGGGCATGGCCCCTATAGGAGTAGGAATGATAGTTCTCTCTAGGCCCAAAGTGCTAGATTTATCTATAGGTGCCGATCTTTCCTAGACTTGTGAATCATTCAGTATAAGATTTTCAGCAATGTTTTGTTGGAGGCCTTAGTTTACCCATTCCATTGAGGGTAGTAGATAGAGGACCAATGTTGTTTGATTTAAAAATCCTTGAATAGCTATTTGAGGCCTTGTTCTTGAATTGCCCTCCATTATTAGTAACAATGGAGGAAGGAATGCCATAACGATAAATGATGTAATTCAATATGAATAGGGAAACATGTTTTCCTATAGTAGTAGATAGTGGCACAGCTTCAACCCATTTGGTAAAATACACAGTTGTTGTGATGATGAACTTGTGACCACTAGATGAACTTGGATGAATTTTTACTACCAAGTCAAAGGCCCATTGTTGAAATGGCCAAAATGTCATAAAAGGAATCAGCTCATGTCTAGGAGCATGAATTAAGTTTCCATAAAGTTGACATTTCTGATAGGACTTGACATAACAAATGACATTAGCTTGTATGATTGGGTAGTAATAACTCATCCTAAGTAGTTTTTGAGCAAGTGCAAGGCCATTAGAATGTGTCCCACAAATATTGTCATGGATTTTAGTGAGTGCCTTTTTGGACTCTTCTAGCTCTAAACACCTAAGTAACATTTTTTTATAGACTCTTCCTATACAAGTCACCAGAGACCAAAGTGTAATGTGAAGCATTGCAGAGGAGTTGGCATTTTTGGTTGCACATGAGGGTTTTAGGAATAGCTTAATCATGTAGATAAGAGAAAATAGCCATGTAGTTGTAGGAATCATAACATACAACAATGTAGATCATTTGGTTATATGAGCAATTATAGGTAGGATGAGTTAGTTCTTCCACTAGGAACTCAAGTCATCATTCATGTTCTTGTAGTTGGAGCATAGATGCTAAAGTGGCCATAGCATCAAAAATCTTATTTTTTTCTCTAGGAATTTGTTGGAATGTCACAAAAGTGAAATAATTCCTTAGAACATCTATCAACTTCTTATAAGGTATCAACTTGTTATCCTTTGATATTCATTGTTCACTTGGTTTATAACAAGTTGAGAATCTCCATAGATATGCAATTAAGTGATTCTCCATTTGGGAGTCATTTTGATCCCATTTGTTAATGCCTCATATTCTATAATGTTGTTTGTGCAAGGGAATAAGAGTTTGTATGATTTGAGGATCATATAGCCATGAGGGGAAATAAACAAGACACCTACTCTATCCCCATTCTATGTATGAGAACAGTCAAAGAATATTTTCCAACTTCTCTTAGTGATGTACATAATTAAGGCATCTAGAAACTCAATTTGCATGGGTGTTGTATCCTTTAGTGGAAAATCAGCCAATTGGTCAACTATGGCCTGCTCCTTGATGGCTTTGCATTCAACATATTGAATGTCAAATTTGGAAAGAATCATCATCCATTTAGCTAAATAATTGGTAAGCATAGCTTTGCTCAACAAATATTTCAAAGGATAAATTTTGGAAATTAGATGAACTGTATGTGCCAACATGTAATGCCAAGGTTTTTAAGAAGTAAAGACCACTACAAGGAAAGCTTTCTCAATATTGGTGTAGTTCATTTCACAAGCTACCAAAGTTTGACTAATGTAATATATAGCTTGTTCTTTACCAGTCTCATAACTTTGTGCTAATAATGTTCCTAGAGAAGAAGTTGTAGTTGAGATGTATAAAATAAAAGGTCTTCCTAGAATGGTTGGCATCAAAACTAGAGGTTTAGCCAAGTACCCTTTGATTTGGTCATTTCTCTTTGATAGGTAGCACTAGCATTTTTTAGCCCAAAGGGCATGACATTCTAGTAGAAAGTACCCCAAACACATGTAAAAGTTGTCTTCTCTTGATCAGCTAGAGCAATCTTAATTTTCTTATACCTAGAAAATCCATCCATGAGGGAGTACATTTCATAACCTGCCATCATGTCCACTATTATGTCTATGTTTGGTAGTGTAAATTCATCCTTGGAGCTTGCTTTGATTAGGTCTCTAAAATTAGTACAAACTTGAATGGATTTATCATGTTTAGAAAGAGGTACAATGTTCAAAATCCACTTTGTATAGTCAATAGCTCTGATAAAATTTGCACTTAGGAGTTTTTCCAACTCTACTTTAACCAATAAGACTACATGAAAATGCATCTTTCTCAGTTTTTATTTAACAATTTTTACACTAGGAGAGATAGATAAATGATGCATGATAAGATCTGTGTCGAGCACTCTCATATTTGAGTATGTCAATGCAAAATTGATCTTCTTGTCTTGAAAGAATTTGGCAAAATTCTCCTTTTCTTCAATTGGCAGGGATTGAGCCACAAGGATAATTTTAGGAGATCCTTTATCCCCAAGTTGATAGGTTATGTAGGTTTGATGAGAACCAAAGATCTATCCTAAAAATAGCTTAGTAGACTACCAAGTACCTCATCCACAAGTGTCTCAAGGAGGTTTTTACCATTAGATATGTCTTTGTTTTACATTTTTTAGGTTCAAATACTACCACGATGTGGTTTTTTCCATTTGACCACTTGTTTTTTCTTTTAATTTTATGACTGGGGTACTTGATATCTGATTTTGTCATGTTTAACTGTGGGTTAGCTAGTGGAAGAAGTGATACATTCAATGGCATTTAGGTAACATGTGATCTCATAGTCATTTTGAAAAGATGGTATTTTAGGTCTTTGATTTTAAATTGACCAATCTATGAGATTAGGGTGAATCAATGAGAGTGATGTAGAAGCTTCAATGTTGTTAATAGAAAAAGATTCATCTTCAGTGACATGCAAAGTTGAGCCTATAGTGAAAGTTGCAAAGGAGTCCAGATCAGAAATAGACCTAGAGGGACCGACATGATCTAGTAAAGCATTTTGCAAGCCAAACTCATCTGACCCTAGACTAGACTCTTTGACTACATTCAATTGGGTTGCATAGGCATGATTGACATCCACTCCTAGTTCACAAGATGCATTTGATAAGCTTTCCCACTCATACTCGTGAGATTCTATTCTCCAATCTCTAGTAATTAGATGAGCAATATTTTTTCTAATCTATCCTCTATTCATGTCTTCATGGCCAGATTCATCTTGTTTGGCTATCAAGAAGTGGAAGCTTCAACATCATTATTGGTAGTTAGTGTTTCTTCTCCCTAATAGGAGAGAAGTGAGAGGCATAAAGTCCTCATCTTGTGAAGTGGTAGCAACAAAGGGAGGATCATCATCCTTTGATATACTAGACATGGGTGCTCTTCAATCAAATGTTTTTTTTCTCCATCTTCTAGCACAAAACCTACACCAATAGTATTTTGAGTGTTACAACCTTGAGTATGAATTAAAGGTTTGAATAGAGCTTTTTTGTTACTAGTTAAGGACCCATGGCCTTGATAGCCCACGTTTACAAGAAATCTATATCCTTTTCCATACATTTAGGAGGGATGGGAGTAGGGACTATGATTTCCTCCTCATCTTCCTCTTCCCTAAAGATCCAATCTTTGATTACTTGTTCTTCTTTTTCTACTTCTAGGGGAACTAAGGATTGCACAAAGGTACCAAAAAAGAGTTATTTCAAAAGCATAAGACTTCTTTTTGGTAGAAGGTTTCTCATAAGACTGAGGGAAAACAAGTAAAGAAGCAGTAGAGTCTAGAGTTTATTTTCCCATGTCGAGGCTCAACATTTTCAATTTTTGTTCACACTCTATAAAGGATGGTGTTAACTCATGGGAAGAGAAATTATGTGGAAGTAGTGTTTCTATAGTAGGTAATTTATTTCTAGACATTGAGTTGTCACAAGGTATAACTATCTTAGTACCATTTAAAGGGAACTTGATACACTAATGGTATGTAGAAGGTATTGCTTGCATGTCATGAATCCATGGTCATCCCAACAACAAATTGTATGCAAGTGGTTTGTCTAGGAATTAGAAAATGATATCCTTCTTAGTTGGACCAACACTGATTGGAAGCACTATTAGACCTTTGGAATTCTTTCAACCTCATCATAGGATTTTATAGTGATCTTGTGCCTAGTGTTAATGGCAAATTCAAACATGCCTAACTGTTGGATCACATTGAATGAAATGATCTTCAACCTTGCACTATTATCTATCAAGATTCTATGAACCTTAGTATGAAAGATTTGGACTTCAACATGGAGAGAAAGGTTGTGGGGGTGATTGAGATCTTGGTCATCTTCTCCAAAAAAGGTGAGGTAGTGAGGTGAAGCGATATGGTTCACCATAGCTTGGAATCATTTCGCATCATTACCTATGAGAATGTTGGCAAAATGTAAAGCTTTTTCAAGGATATCCTTGTGCAAAGGGGATAATTATAACAACTTAAAAATGAAAATTTGAGTCAAGGTACATTGTAGTTGGTGGGCAAGGTCATATTTTGTGATCTTGGGGGTAGTTGGTTGTTTAGAAGATGAAGCATTCTTAGGATCGTGAGCAATTTTTAGGAAAATTTTAGATTACCCCCTAGTGACAGTCTCAAGTAGTTCACTTTATGAAGGGGAAGATTCGGCCACTTAGAGTACCACCTTAGGTCTAGCATCATTATGGTGTTGGGGACCATTTTTTGTTTTTAGGACAACTTTGGGTCTTTCATTCCTAGGTTAGTTGTCATCATTAGAACTTTCCATGCATATATACTCAATGGGCTCAAGCATACCTATAACATTGTCCATGTCAATATAGGAATAACTAATCTTGGCATCATTATTCTTCTTAGGAGCCTTGGAAGTTTCACTTTTCTCATATTCAGGCAAGCATTTCTTGAAAGCTTTATGGTCAAAATTTTTAACAAGACCATCTATCACAATTTTACCAGCCTCAATGAGATCTTGGATAACATCTTTAAGCTTAAATAGTTTTCAACATTGTGTCCTTTTCTATCATCATAACTACAAATATGATCCTCTCACCACCAACGTAGTCTAATAGGTGGTCCATAGGAGCAGGAGTTGTCTAGTAGTGTAACCAGTTTGTTTGAAATTAAGGTTTTTAAGACCACTTCTTAAGGCTCGACCATTGGTGTATAAACATGTCATTTTTTTGGTAAATTGAGAGATCTTGTTGCATGTTTGTGGTTGCGAACCTTCTTGTTTTTTTGTAGCATAGATGGCATTAGAAAGGTTAAACATAGGCTCCTTGGTCTTAGGAGTGTCCACTACTCCGTCATTGACAACATATATGTTTTTATTCCAAGGTTTGCCCTTGTCTTTGCCATTTCCATTGTTATTTTTTGTCGGGAAACTTGCAAAAAGGAATTTAACCATTTCTACATAACCTGTAATAGATCTAAAATAAATATGAAATTGAATTCCACATGCAAGAGAATAGAAAAAATACCCAAAAAATTGTGATACAAGATATACCCTGGGAAACCCTCATAAAGGAAAAAAACCCAGCCTCCAAAAGCATCCATCACCATGTATTATTCAACATAAAAAACACCATTGCAATACAACCATGGAAGCCTTCAAAGCCATAGCCACAACTAATAAATCCATGTGAACAAGCATGAATCCACACATCCCATGCCATTCTTTCATTCTTCACAAATTCTCCCTTGTCTAACCTATCAAGCCTTGTCTTGCTCGACTCTTGCCTTTTTTTTCCCTTGTCTCTTATCACTCACATCAAAAACTACCCATGTGGCTCTTATATAGTAGCAAGTCCCACAAAACCACCAAGTGGTATTACATAAACCATGTATAAAAATCATGTGCTACCTAACCCATTGACCCCACATTTAATATTGAAAATTTAATTCTTTTCCCCATTATTAAATAATTACATGAAATATTATCACAATGTTACAGTACAACTCATCAAGTATATCACATTAGAATATTTACATGTTGCACATCCATATAGGTGCAACACTACATAATAAAATAAAATAATACAATATAACAATACTATGCAATGTCTGCAACACCCACTATCTCAACATTTTTGTTTTTGTTCACAACAATATCACCCTTCTTGATAGAAACATCTTCAATGTGATATGCACTCTCAACCATTGCACTAAAGGATGTGAACCATTTTATTAAGTCAAAGTATAGTTTAGGTACAAGTATGCTGACAAAAATGTCAATTTTATCAACTTTGGGAACTTGTCTAGGGCACCTTGAGTATAGGGATCTCCATCATTGAAGGTATGTTCCAAAAAGTTCTCCCTATTTTTGTTTAATTTGGCACAATTCCAACATGGTTATATGATGTTGTATGTTATAATATTATTTTTGGATAAAGCATTGTGAAAGCTTGTCAAATAATTTGAGAGGGGGAGTCAATTTAGTGAACCACTCAATAGCTTGCCCTCTTAGATTTCTAGGAAAAAAATGCATAAGATAGGAGTCTTCATGCATGAAATCTATGTTAATAGCATAGAAATGCCTCACATGATTGTGCGGGTCACCATTTACATCATATTTGTCATACTTAGAAGCCTATATATCCTTAGGAAATGGAGGCATGTATAAAATCCTATCAAATGGAAGAGCACATATTAATTCAATAAATGAAGTTTTAGGTGGCTCTTTTGAAGTTTGCAATTGTGCAAGTTGTTTCCTTAGTTCTTGTATTTCTTCTCTCAAGATTTTAGCCTCAATTGGTTCTTGTTTTTTGATTATTCACTACACATCAAAACCTTGGGGGAGTTTCCATCATTTCACTGTCATATACTAGAAGTGTTGGTCCCCAATTTTCTCTAAAGCTTTTAGCATCAGTTTTTGATTGAGCTTGTCTTGTTGAAATCTTACAACATCTTCACTAGTGATCTCATCCTCACTTTTTTGATGTGATTGCAATTTTCTGGGTGGTTATGGACATGCTCTCATGTTGACTCTATGAGTCCTTGGAGGTGTGTGGTTTTTGTTCTTGCCACCAATGGGAATGTGTTCAAAAGGATTGTGATAATAGTGTCTCCCAGTTTCCTCATTATGTGTAGAGGGTCAGATTTAGCTTGTTGATCTACTCTTTCCCTAGCATGAATAACTTCCCTAAGTCTTTCATTTTCATGTTTTTTTCTCTTCTAAGTGGTGTTCAATTTCATCAGGGTGCATGGTGGTCAAAGTGTTTGACCCATGGGTGTGTTAAAGGGTCTTCCAAATGGGTTCTTAAAATTGTAAAGTGAATTGTGTTGAACATTAGTTGTCAGCATTTGACCAGAATAGGGATCTTTCACACAAGGTTGGCTACGAGGGTGCCTAGGTGGAGTCTCTAACTATTTGAAAATGAAAGGGGATTGACTACCATTACCAACCTGAAATCTAGTTGTGACTAGCATGTAAGGACATGTCTTTTCTTAATAGGATGAGAAAAGTTTTTTAGATTTGAAGCTCTTACAATCAAGAATAATCACTTGTCAAGGTAGAATAGATAGCTTGTCAAAGGTGCTCAAGAATTTAAAACACTAGTGACTTGAGTCGAGCAAGAAAGCAAGAATCTCAATAGAAAATAGCTGGCATAGACAAATAACTAGATTTTGACAAGTGATCATCAATGAAATTTTGGCACTTACATTTGACTGACTAAACCCATCTTTTCAAAGTGGGATAGTAACCTAACATAAGGATTTGTGACTAGAACCAAGAAGGACTAAAGTAGCAAGACCCTAGATTAGATAAAGTAGAATGCAAACTCTATTTCAATAGCAAAAAAAACCCAGTGATATTCTTCCAGAACCTAAGCAATAGTAGGATAGCACAATATATCATGCAACATAGTTTATAATACTAGTGTTACACTTTTTTCTTGGGTGATAGTTCGTACAAGGTGGGATGACAAATTTTAATATAGCAGGGTGACAAAATTTATAAAAGTAGGGTGATATAGTTTTTGAAAACAACTATCACCCAATATTTCTCTAGAGAGTGTGCAAATAAAATGCTAGTTTTGTGTAAAAATGACTAAGTTTTGACTCCAATTTGTTGTATTTCAGTTTGATAGTCAGATAGTTTTGAGATAAGATAGCTTCATATTTTAGTTCATGTTGAGTAACAACAAGGTTTGCAAATAGTAGGAGTTTTTAGCATGTCTCAAACAATTGAGAGAGGGTCAAAATAATCTTGTCAATACACATTTGTGATATCAAAACAGCCTTCCTACCAATTTTATTGAGATGTTTAAGTTGTAAGAATGTTTACACATGTCAACACATTTAAAAACATTAGCCAAGCAATCTACCTTAGATTCACAGTACATTACTCAAAAACTTAGCCCACATTAAGTGCTTCTTTGCCTCACACCAACTAGTTTCCTACAAGAGATATTGGCTTTTTCATGGAATTTCCATAAGCACAACCAAGATAACATAAATGGTGAGTGTAAAAAGTTGGGGTGATCCAAGTAATCCACTAGAATCGATCCTTGCACCAAGAAGTTAAGTAGAAAAATATGGTATCTACTAACTTAGAGTGTTTAGAAAGGGCTTCCATTCATAATGTTCCTCTTGATGTGACACCCCACCTTGTGGTCATAAGAGCATCTTAAGTGTTCTTTCCTAGTGATCTCCTCATAGTCACAATCCCATAAGCAATCCAACTAAGTGAAGACAAATAATACATCTACCAAGGTTTTTTGTCCTTGATAGCCTTGAATTTATAGTAGGTTGGAATAGCTAGGTTCCCTTGTCTCCACTTGGATCATTCCTCTTGGTTTCTCAAGAGGAGGCCCTCTAAAGGATTCTAACTACCATACCACAAGGGTGAAAAGCATACTCTCCTATCTTGATCATTTCCCCCAAACATGCCAAGAAGATCCAATTATCCCCTCACTTTCAAAATCCAAAGGCAAGTCAAAATTTTTGATTCACCACAAGGGTGAAGAAAATACTCTCGTATCACCAAAGGACCTCAAATACAAGTTTAATTTACCTATGAAAATGAAATAACTAGTAGTATTGTTGCACATGAAATAAAGGAAATACAATCAAGTTTGGGTTTTTATGCTTTGGATAGCCCTACAAACAATTTTTAGTAGCCCTTGTGCATTTGAAGCTTTGACATGCATTCTTTTAGGTGATTATGCAAGCATATCTAGGAAAAAACCTACAAACACAATTCTTAGCCCCACAAGTTAGTTTGAAAATAGCATGAAATCTATAAATACCCTACTATAAAACAACCACAGACCTATAAAATCCAAAAACATCAAGTGACAACCAAAAAAAATGACCAAATCACTCAAATAGCAAGAAAATTCAAGCAAGGTGACAATTTATGATAGAAGACTATCATACAATACTTCTCAATATACTTGTGCAAAAGTTTTCTCTTATGCAATATTTATTCTTAAGTTGGGTGATAGAACTTACAATACTGCGGTGATAAAGTTTACTTAGAGTGTGTGATACTTTTACTAGAAAAGTATCTCACTTTAGTACAACAAATATTGCATGATACTAGCAAAGTATCACTCAAAAGTTGCAACTCAAAAAAATATGAAAAAAAATGTTGAAAATGCAAGAAATGCAGTGAGCTAAAGAGAAAAACAAGGATGTTCTACCCCATAATGGGTGCCAAAAATGTACACTTGATTTGTGTCACACTCTAAACCCTTCTATCCAAATAATTCCATGAGCTTGGAATTCTTGGATGTCATCTTAGAGCTCCCTATCCACGAAGTGATGAGAGTATGATTTGAATATGAAGGCCCTCAGCTAAGCCTTATAGATACTCTTCTTGCTAGTAAACCATACAATGGGAGGTTCCAAAGATGAGATGCAAGAATGAAAATTTCCATTAGGAGTTCCTCAAGGATGCAATACAAATGTGGATTAAGAAACTATAGTGATAAGAATGAAAGTGTCACAAATCCAACTATTAAGCTATATGATTTAACCTATTATAAAAGAGAACTAAACTACATGCAACTATACTAAAATGCCAACTAATTTTAAGCTAGTATTTGATGGATGAGAGAATGAGACAAGGGATGAGAAGTTCTCCATAGAGCTCCAAAGAAATCTATTAGAAAACCTATAGCATAAAAATAATCAAAAGATGGATCGATCCTTTGACAAGGGGAGAGCTCTTTCTTTTAAAGTCATATGGATGGTAGAGATCAAGGTCAAGATGATGGAAGATCAAGGGTGGAGTTTGAAAATAGGAGTGATCCATGTGCATAAGCAAGTCAACTAATAAAATAGAGGTTGACATCCCATATAAGACAAAAATCATAGTCTTTTCTTTTGATTTGTAAAATAGAGAAAGGACTTTATGTGTGTACTTTAAGTGGGTTAGAAGAAAGGGTGATTTTATTTAATTAAAAGGGGACATGTTCTTTTAATGAAATAGTGGACTTAGGATAGCATTGTAAAAATATAGGTTATAATCAAATTAATTAATTATTAGCATTTTGGTCTACGTAAATGATTAATTAAATTAGCCAAAATGTGGAGAAGGGGGCTAATAGTCTAGATGACCATTTTTAGGTGATTAAAATAGTATCTCATGGCTTAGGGAAATATATTGTATAAAAGAAAACTATTACATGAGTATATTGATGTACACTCAAAAGGTGTCACACTGTAAAGCCTTCTATCTAAGCGATTCCATGAGTTCAGAATGCTTGGATGTCGACTTAGAGCTCCCTATCCACGGAGTGCAAGAAAGTATATTTCAAACATATGAAGGCTCTCATCTGAGCCTTAGAGATACTTTTCTAGCTGGTAAATGATGCAACAAGACGTTCTTTGAGACAAGAGAAAGAATGCAAATGTCTATAATGAGAACTCTCAAAATCTAATGCAAGTATGGATTAAACTAGTATGAAATATGCAAAATGAAGCTATGTTAACAAGAACAAAAGTGTTACAAATCCAACTATTAAGCTATGTCAGCTAGATTATAGTAAAGTAAACTAAGATATCATGCAGCTATGCTAAAATTTCATGGTATGAGAGAATGTAGATAAGAAAATGGAAATTCTCCACAAAAGTTGTCAAGAATTTTAATGGTAAACATGCAGCATAACAATACTCCAAAGTGTGGATGCTTTGAGGGGGAAAGCTCTCTCTCTCTTTTAAAGTCATACAGATGGTGAAGATCAAGATCAAGATGATGGAAGATCAAGGGTAGAATTTGAAAATGTGATTGATCCATGTGCACACACAAGTCAACCAATAAACAAAGAGTTGACTTTGCATATGAGACAAAAAGAGTCTTCTCCTTTAATTTGCAAAATAGAAATAATGCTTTATGTGTGAACATTGAGTGGGTTAGAAAAAAGGGAGATTTTATTTAATTAAAAGGGGACATGTTCTTTTAATCAAATAATAAACTTAGGCTAGTATAGTTAAAACTATAGGTTATAATCAAATTAATTGATTTATAGCAATTTGGTCTAGGTAATCAATTAATTAATTTAGCCAAAATGCTAAGAAGGGGACTAATAGCCTAGATGACTATTTTTAGTTGATTTTATTTTGCCCTCTTTGACTAATGTGTGACCAATCTAAGAACACATTGCATCAAAGAAAATAGAAGCCAAGTAAGCAACAATAGAGATATCTAATTCTGAAGAATGAAATGCAAAAAAAGATAACAAATCCTAAATGTATAGCCTAATAGTAGTAGTACTGAACACTCTTAAAGAAATGATGTTAGAATTTGAGAAAAATTCTAACACCAAGAAAAGCATATAGATTGAGAGAAAGTAAAAAGATCAAACATATGCTTCTAATAAATAAATAGTTGTAGCAAGCAATGATAGAGTATTTATGGCCCCTCAGAATTGAAATCAAAATGAGCTAAGGGAAATGTAGAAATGAGCTAGATATGATTAAATTGAGATATAGAAAATTCCATGATGATAGATAGATTATTAGAACCAAATAGTTATCATAATGAAATGATAGAATGCCCTAGTTTGACCATAGTTGATCACAAAGGATAAAGCATAAAAATGAGGTAAAATCAAGTAGAAAGGTGGTTTTAGACATGAAATGTGAATTGGAGTAGATATGAAATGTAGAAATAATGAATACATGAAGAAATGAAGATTCCCTAGTGAAGATTTGAAGATTAGACCTCAAGAGGTTAGCTAACTTCATAGAAGAAGGTAGAATTATAAAATGTCATTTTGACTATCAAAATGAACTCAGATTTCAATTTTGATCCTAAAATGGATCTAGGACATCAAATTTAGCCACGGTTGAAATTTTCAAAAAATTATGAGGAGTTTGAAAAATGGGTCGAAATTAGGTCCAAAGACTATATAATGGGTACAAATGTCATTTTCAAATCATTGTCTTTTGTAAATTTGGAGAGCTTAAAGTGGTCTAGAGAGAGAAACATGGCATTGGAAAACATTCTAGCCCACCAACACCATTTTGATTATAGTTAATCTCACTATCGGCCTCCTAGCTATAAGGCACTAGTAAGTTGTCAAAATGTTTTCATTTCTAATGCATTTATGAG
Source organism: Cupressus sempervirens (assembly GCA_028749045.1). Classification (NCBI taxonomy): domain Eukaryota; kingdom Viridiplantae; phylum Streptophyta; class Pinopsida; order Cupressales; family Cupressaceae; genus Cupressus; species Cupressus sempervirens. The sequence goes on along the minus strand of CM053789.1, from coordinate 591,129,075 downwards.
CATTTTTCACACATTTTAAGGGTTCAAATACAAATTATCATGTGATATTTCAAAAGTATCACATGGGTACTTTGTGAAATATTACATGATATTTCACATAAAAAATATATCACACTCATTGTAAAACTTTTTTTTGTATCAGCTATACCTAAATATCACGCAAGCCAAGGAAAAATGTTGCTCAGGACAAAAGTATCACCCAAGTATAGTAAAAAGTGTCACACGATACTTTATCAGCAAAAGGTATCACCTACATGTAATAGGAAGTATCACTTAACCTTTTTATTAAGGATCTTGAGTTAGATTTTGCATTTTTTATTATTTTTTCAATATTTTCTTGACCTTGGAGTGTAGATGGTGTTTTCAACACTTCACATTAGAGACCCCAAAGTGGTGGGGTTACATATTTTAGAACACTCACTGATGATGAGAAGGTCATCATATCAAGTATGGGTCTAAAGTGGGTCACATGGATGCCACACATATGAGTGAACCATGGGTTGTTGATTGCACTAGTCAAGCAATGGCATAGCGAGCACAACACCTTTCACCTACCTACTAAAGAGGTGATGATCATGTTGGAGGATGTATATCACATTCTTTAAGTATGATGTTATGGTGATCTGATGAGTTCTATGTTCAATTTCTCTTTTGTGTTTTTAGGTTTTTGATATCCGTGTGAGGTATATTGATGCAAGATTTTTTATATGTCATAGGTTTATTATGATCAAACTCTAATAGAGGGTAGAGTAGTAGTGCAGGAGATGTTTTGTGATGTTACCATTTTAGACTATCATTTGAGCTAGGAGTAGCTTATAGATGAGTATGATGATTAGTACCCACTGCAGTGTTTGATTTTTTCTTTAGTTTCTCTATCTCTAATTATTGATAAGGACTAGAAGGACTTACCATTAGGGTGGGGCATGTTAGTAGTGGACCTAATTAGGAAGCCACAAGGGATGGCATGGGGACTAGCGATCCTTGTAGATATGTATCATGAGCTCCACAATGACATCTATTATGAGGGACACTCTTGGGCATCTAGAGTAGTGCTAGCTTAGATATGGGCATGGGAGCACATTGCTATGATTTGAGTGTGGGTGTAACCATGAGAGCATAGCCAGACTTATATATTTAGATATTGAGGTTTTGTACCATAGACACACAGTGGTGATCTGAAATTTCATTAGTGGATTTAAGATGAGCTCACTTCCTTTTGTATGGAAACCATATTGATAGTGCCATAGATGGTCTAACTTGTGGGAGCTAGAGTATATACATTATAGTTGGCCCCTAGTTGATAGGCATATAGGGATTGCTGAGCAATTTTTGATCAACTAAGTATGATGATAGTTTGTAGAATGATAGTTGGTTTTAGTGGAGATGACCACCTATGCACACTACCATGAAGAGGAGGCATAGGGTTTTCTTCCTATGTTGGACTATCACATAGCCCTCCAAGAAATAGAAGCATTAGTGTGAGAGCCTTGGGATTACAAGCTAGAGATAGTAGATGTAGGTGTTGATCTGACATATCTCTATGAGAGGTAGAGGCATCCATTCCCATGGTTCACTCAGTTAGATGCTCCACTCACACTAACAAGACCAGGGAAGATAGGGGAGATGGTGTCAAAGGCAAAGGCATATGAAAATGGATAGAGGTTGAGGGTAGTTCCTAAGCTAGGAGGAGGAAAACCTAGGCTGAGGCCATGAGGGAGGAGGAGGAGGAGGAGCAGCCACAAAGACATCAAAGAGTGGAGTGAGTAGAGGTGTAGGTGGAGTAGCTAGCAAGGGGTGATGATGAGTGAGATCCTAGTTTTTTGGCTAGGGAGGTCGAGTTATAGGAAACATGAGTTACTATTGTAGTAAAAGACCAATAGCTCATAGATGAGTAGGTGAGAGGGGATGAGCTTCGTAGAGAGAGATGCTTCTAGGTGAGAGGCAATGCATCATGGTGCATGATATGCATACTATTATGCTACCTATAGGGGTGTGGTGTCATCAAGGTAGGGGCTTCCTAACTACTTTGAGTGGGCTGGCAAATCAAAGGGTGCAGTTGACCCACCAGATAGGAGATAAGCTCCTCCACTAGGGCCACTACCAACTGTAGAGGGACCGAGTCAGTCTTAGGTCTAGGCTAATGTATCATGGCATTTTTTATTGTACCCCATTTTTTTGAGATAGATATCTAGATTTTGGAACTCGCATTGTATATGTATAGTGATTATTGGTGTAAATAAGTATTTACTATTTACACTTAAGTTTACTTAGGTTAATGTATTATTTTATTATATTGCATTATTTTACTATTTATTTAGGTGAGACGCTTAGGAGTTTGTATACTCTCTTGAGTTTTCATGTTGACAAAAGAGTTATTCACATTCCTAATTTAGCACATGTTGTCTACACCACTGATTTGTGTGATACACCATTGTAGGCTTATCCTCACATCATCACACTTACATGTGTGCTTAATGGAGGATAACCCATATCTAGTGGACATGTGGTTGGTTGTATGACTTATCATGTTGTTAACTTCTATGCATTCTAGAAGCTCTCTAGAGGCCTTTATATGTAGGCACTTCTAGTGTACTTGCATATGGCATATATGGCATATTGAATGAATATATCATCATTTTGATCATACTCTCTCTTTAGTCTACTGTTGTGCTTGTGTTTGAGTTCCTTGGTCTTGGGTGAATTTTGGTCTAAGCCAAATTCTTACATGGTATAAAAGCTCTCAAGGAGATTCTCATCACATAGCCATTTGAGACCATTCATGCTTCAGCACATCAACTCAAGTTCAAAGAATCTATAGAAATTGAGAGTGTCTAGAGCTAGATTTGACCTTGACATTGCATCTGAAGCATCAATTTGGTGAAGATCAACTATAAATTTACCTATGCTAGGAAAAAGTTGATCATGAGACAAATTTTTTTTGCAAACCAACACCCAAAGACACTGATTTACAATTGGGTATGGTCATTTCAATTTATCTAATTATTTATTTTTGAATTTGATTTAATTTAATTTCTCTATATTTTTTGGAATTATTTTTCAAATTGTTTGTCCTATCGAGCTAGTTGCAAAGAATTTTTGTTTACAAAAATAGGTAGTCACACCCGAGCTTTATAATTTATTTTGGAGGAATATTTCTTATTTGGAAGAGAGCTAGCATTTAAATTAGGTGAACGGAGCATATTATCTGTAGACTGCAAAGCCAAAATCTATACCTGCTAAATCCAGCTCTGCACTCATCGAATTTGGCCACATCCATTGGCCATAATAATTTTTTGATGAGCGGCATAGCCCTTGCACATACTAGTGGCCAAAGCAAAAAATCTTGGGGGCCACCACATAATAACCTATGGCCTTTGTTTATTTGTTGAATGTGGGAGGTTCTATTTAAATTGCGCATGGAGTGCTAAACCCACGAATGTGGGACTATAGACATAGATCTCTGACACTATGAAAACATTCTTGACCCCTATGAACCTGCTCCTTTGGTGACATCCACAATATATTTCATGTATGTGCAAATCTCAACTTTGACAATGAATATTCTGAGTTTGACAAAATTGGTGATGATTTAACAGTTCTTCGATGTCCACTGCAATAGTTTGACCATGTGTTGAGGATTTTTTCACCACTGTAGATGCCATGTAGCATACTACGATATGCCCACACCTGTAGGTACCCTGTCCACATGGTGATATAAAAATTTTCCAATATTGTGACACATGGACATGCAAACAGTGGACACATGGCTTGATCTATCTCATACATAACAAGTGTCATCAGAATATTCCACATTTGTTTCTTCTTTTAACACCTCAAAGACTATATTAGGGTCTACGTTAAGAAAGTCACATTTGATGAATATGCTAATCTGTTGGATACAAATGAAAAGAAGTTGAAATCAATGGGGATTCCCAAATCACCAAGTCTAACCATTGGTGGCCAACAATGAGGGTTCTCAACATTTAGCTGGACAATCTTCAAATACAGGAAAGGGTAAGAAGAAGAAGTGGAAGAACAAATCAGAGGATGAAAAAAAGACAACACCACAATCCAATCAATAAGGCAAGTCTTCCTCAAATTCCAAAAAGAAGGGGGACAACAATAAGGAGAAGAAAAAGTGTGCCTATTGCAAGAAAATGGGTAATGAAGAACATGAGTATTATCTAAAGAAGATTGATGAGTTGACCAACATCATGAAGAAACATAATGTTCCAAAGGGAAAAGGGAAAGAACTCATGGAAAATTAAAATTCTTCAAATGAATGGATTCTTGACTAAGGTGCCTCTTATCACATGGGTTCTTCAAAGGAGATTTTTTCTTCAATGAAGTAGTCAAAGTTATCGCACATCTTTGTGGGAGATGATAGAAAAATGGAAGTTGAAGGGAAAGGAAATGTGGAGATGTAAAATGGAGAGTTTTAAGATATTCTTTATGTTCTAAACCTAAGTTCTAATCTCCTACCAATCTACAAAATCACTCACCTTGAAGATGGACATAGAGTTGAGTTCTTTCCAAACTCAGTACAGCTACATAGTCTAAAAGATGACTCATTGGTTGCAGTGGGGAAAGTGAATCATAAAAAAAGGTTGTACTCTTTCTCCCATTTTGTGCCCAAGTCTCCTTCAAAGGCCTTGTTAGCTAAATTCAATTCAACAATGCAATTATGGCATTAGTGGTTTGGTCATCTTGCCTTCCACTATCTTTAGCAACTTTGCACAAATAGAATGGTCAAAGGTCTACCTCAAATAAAATTTTTCCATGGTGAATGTTCAATAGATTCAGTGGATATGCATCCATAGGGGAAGTTACAGATAGGGAAGTCTTCAAGAGTACTAGGTGTTCTACAAATGGTTCACATGGTATTAGTAGGTCCTTTTGCAATCAGCCAAGGTTGCTACATACTGACTTTTGTTGATGACTTTTCAAGATATAATTGGGTCTATTTTCTTCATAACAAGAATGAAGTGTTGGACATGTTTCTAGCCTTCAAGACTCATGTTGAAAAGAAGTCAAGGAAAGCCATCAAAGTTCTAAGAATGTACAATAGAAGCATGTATGTAATAGAAGACTTAAAGACTTTTGTAGACTCAAGGGCATTGATCTTCAGAATCTGCAATCATTTAATTTGCATAAGATAGATGTTGTAGCATTGAGGATCTACACTCTTAAGTCTATGAAAAGTTACATGATACAAGCCAAATATCTAGATCCATCATTAGAAGTCAAAGAAATTAGTAGTGCCACTCACATTCTTAATAGGTCTCCTCATCTAGCCTTAGATGGCAAGACTCCTTTTAAGGCATGGTGCAGCATAAAACCTATTGTGACACACTTCAGAGTCTTTGGTTGTCCTGCATGGGAAAATACATCTTCTAGGAGATTCAAGGAACAGTCACCTTGGCCTTGTACTTTTATTGGTTATGAAGATAGTGTGAAGGCATATAGACTATTGGATCTAAAGACACATTAGATCTTTGTGGAGAAGGATGTACACTTTGAGGAAAGTTCACCAAGCTTGTCCTCTAATCCTCTTCATAGATCATATCATGTGGGAATTGATAGTGACACTAGTGATAGTGCTTCAATAGATTTAGACATGTGGGGTTCTATCGACAATTGTAGTGAGAGGTCACTACATCAGTTCAATCCACATGCATATATCACCACAATGATAGGTCCAACATAGCAGAGTACATCTAGTCTTCCAGGTCCAACTTCAGTGATAGATTTGGGGGATAGTATTGATGATCCACATCATCTTCTTGATGCAACAACACCTTCTTTAGTTGTCATGAAGGCTCCATCCAACCCTCTTGTTCATTCTCTACATGATCGATTGTCAAAGGTTGAAGTGATTATGGATACTTATGATTAGTAGTTGCAGAGGGCTTCTTCATTAGTTGAGTAGATAGATAGTTCTCTGAGATAGGTTCTTCAGTCAATTGAGTAGGTTTCAGAGACATCACTTATCCATGAGATTCTTTCCACACATAGTGGAAGCATCTCATTTGTACCTTTGGCATTGTTTCTTCCTAAGGGGAGGAACACCATTTTGTAGTCTTCAAAAAGCTTCTTCATCAGAGCAATCACTAGTAGGCATTCTTCTTTGGGGGGGAGCCTATGCTATCTCTCTTCCTCTTCTCATAATTTTGTTATGTATATACTAGATGTATGTCATAATGGGGGGGTCTTGGTTACTCCATCCATCCATACATTGTGTGTGTTTTTCATCTCTCTTTTTGAGGAAGGGTTTTTCCCATGAGGTTTTCCCTCTTTCCTAACTTTATGAGAGATTTTATTTCATTATGTACTTGGGTACCTAACATGGCCTAGTAGCTAGGACCCATTATGCATTTCATCCTAATTTTTGTAAGCTTAAGGGCATTCCCCTAAGTTGCACTTAAGGGGGGGGGTGTTGGTGTAAATAAGTATTTACTATTTACACTTAGTTAAGTTTACTTAGGTTAATGCATTATTTTATTATATTGCATTATTTTATTATTTATTTAGGTGAGACACTTAGGAGTTTGTGTACTTTCATGGGTTGTCATGTTGACAACACAGAAGTATGCAACTCAAATTCAGCACATGGTGTCTACAACACTAGAGTTTGCATCATTCGCTGAGTTGTCATGTTGACAACATAGTTATTCATACTCCTAATTTAGCTCATGTTTTCTACACAACTAATTTGCATGATACACCATTGTAGGCTTATCTTCACCTCATCACACTTACATCTGTGCTTAATGGAGGATAACCCATATCTGGTGGACATGTGCCTAGTTGTATGACTTATCATGTTGTTGACTTCTATGAATTCTAGAAGCTCTCTAGAGGCCTTTATATACAGGCACTCCTAGTGTGCTTGCATATGGCATATATGGCATATTGAATGAATATATTCTCATTCTGACCATACTCTCTCTTTGGTCTATTTTTGTGCTTGTGTTTGAGTTCCTTGGTCTTGGGTGAATTTTGGTCTAAGTCAAATTCTTACAGTAACACATTTTGATACATATGAGATACTAGATTTGATTGATAGCCTTGTGTACTTGTCCCATTTTGATGGATGTTTCAGCACTTTAAGTTTTCATGTGATGTTTCAATTTCTTGCTCATGTATGTGTTTTCTTATGCTCATGTTGGTATGTGTAATATCCCAAAATTGGCACATTGCCATATTAACCAAATTTGGTTTATTCAACTATTCCTAAGTCATATTTTACTAGGCAATTCTAATTCTAATAATCACTACTTGACCTAGGTGTCAAATGCAGAAAACCATAATTTGTACAGAAAACCATAATTTGTATTAATCATATTATTTATTTATTTCCTAAATATTGACTCAAATTAGCTACACAAACCTATCGATTTAAACTAATTTAATTATAAGTGTTCTACTTTAATTAAATTAAATTACCTCTTTAGTTAATATACAAAGGAATCAAATAAATTTAATTTAATAAGATATCTCCTCTTTTTAATTATTGAATTTAATTATTCAATTAGTTATAGTTATCTATTTATGAGGTCATATTCTATTTTATTAAATTGAATATTCACTCAAAAAAAAGAACCAATTAACTCCTTTTATCACTCAAAAAGAACCACTCAGCTCCTTTTATAACTCAAAAGGCAGTTAGTCAACTCCTTTTATCACTCAAAAAGGACTTAGTTAACTCCTTTTACCACTCATAAAGGACTCAGTTAACTCCTTTTATCACTCAAAAAGGACTCAATTAACTCTTTTTATCACTAAAAGGCAACCAATTAATTCGCTTTTCATGAGGAAGTTACCTTTATGACTAACTCTCTTCTTCAATCTTGGACTGTCCATTTCAATTAATCTTGACTGTCGATCACCTCTTGGATTTTATAAAAGAAGCTCTCCATTCCTCATAATAGAGGATGAATTTTGTAATTTGCATCGAATTAATGCTGAAATTCTTACTCACTTTGCTTACATTTGAATAGCTTTATTTCTTTCATTGTAATATCATTTAGATTTTAAATATGCATCCATTTAGCATACTATGCTTCTTCATTTCTTAGATTAATAATTGCATCTCTCATTTAGATTAATTACACTTTCATTTAGCTACATAAATCCTTCATTCGAGAGGTTTGGTTGCCTATTTCTCATTCTAAGATCAAAGGCATAATCCTTCTAGTTAGAAGGCAACAGGTCGATCCATTAGACTTTTTGAATAGACAACACAATGTTTATTTTGAGATAATCTCATAGGTAATGACCATGTTGAAGTGTATGTGAGGATCAAAGGCTCCCAATTTTGTATATACATTTTCTGGCACCCACCGTGGGGCTCAAAAAATCAATTTTTCTAGCCTCATTTTTTACATTTTTTGCATTTTTATTGTTTTGTCCATACAAGTTTCCAAATTTTCCTGTGAGAAAACTAATTTTTTTTGCGCAAAGACCTGAAGATTTTGCGTCTTCCTCTACACTTTCTTGAGTGAAAAAGTGCATAATTGCACAAATTCTCACACGGTGCACATCATTTTTTTGCGCACGTCTATGCATGATTTTGTATAGAATTTTGCAATATAAATGCAAAATACAAGTTTTTGAATTCTAGTTTATCAAGATGTTTGTTCGACTAACTATTTTTTGTAGCATTTTAATTTCTTATTTCTATTTTTTTCTATAGCTTAACAATGGTTTGGAGGATGTTTTGAAAAATCTATAATTTAAATTTTTTTTAATTTTAAAGAGTATTTTTCAAATTTTGACTTTCAACTTTTTCATAGGTTTTGCCTTTTTTTAAAATGTTTTATGGGTATCAAAAAGAACAAAAAAAAGTTAAATTTTATTTTCCCATAGTTAAGCTTCCATTTGACTAATGTTGTTTTCTGAAGCATTTTGTTTCTAATTTTTGGTTTTCAACAGCTTAACAGTGGTTTTTAGGACGCTTGACAAAGATACCTTTTACCCAAACACTTCAAACATATACTAACTATGTGAATGCAGGACACTTGTCAAAGATATGCATGACAAAGATTTGTTTCAAACCCATGTAAACATTGTGTCTTTGTAGGGTGAAAGATAGGGGAATGGGGGAGTATGCTCTTTACCACTTGGAGGTCATGACCAAGGGTAAATCAAAAACCTAAAAGCCTTTGAAAGATAGCATCTAAGGGAGGCAAGCAATTTAGTGGTTCTCCTAAATGAAGCCTTTAATAAAGAGATGATGATTTTCTTTTAGGGGATCAAAGTCTTGGAATAGGACAAGGTGGGATCAATTAAGCTAACTCAGTCATTAACATGTCTTGCATGTTTGGGTGAGGAAATGAGGTAGTGGAGTATGCTCTTTCCCCTTGAGGGAAATTAGAAACTTTGATCCTTAGATCCAAACCACCAGTCTGAATCAATCTTTTAGAGAGTCTGTCGGAGTGATCTAACTTCTAAGAATGACCCAAGTGAGCACACCCCTTTTGCCGAAGATTCCACCTCACTACAATAAAGAAGCTTTGTTGAGCAAAAGACTCCAAAGCTATATTAATTTTCTCTTCTTCATTCTGATATCACATATCAAGAAGAGGCTCTGTAAACTACACTGATCGGTGTCGGCCCTAGTCTTGCTAGTCAAGAGTGTGCACTTACAGATGCTTGTGTGGGTTGTTGGCCTTAACTTTTCTTGAAAATCCACTGGGGATTAGTATGAACAAAAGCCAAGTAAAAACCTCTTAGTTAGTTGCTACCAAGTTCACCTCTAAAAGGTGGCATAATCTTTGTGCAAGGAGGGGGGAGAATCTCTCCTATAGAACTCACCATAGGCATGCAACTAGGCATTTGAAGATGGTATATGTGCTTGACCCCTGCCACAAGGGTGTTCATTCAATGTATATATTATTGAGCCCTTTGGATACACCAAAAATATGGGTGCCCTCTAGGGGGTGACACAGTTGTGTGAGGTGCACGTGTGCACATAAGTTGTGGGACAAAGGTTTTGCCTTCTCTACCAATTTTCTATTTTAGGGATGAAAGTGTGTTTGTTATTGAGTCTTTAAACATTGTCCAAACCTATCAAACAAACTAAAGCTCAAGACTCCCCCACTCCTCTGATTTTCTTTTTCCTCAGTTGGGTTGTTTGAAATTATTGCTTGCTTCCCATGTTTATCTGGAAACCAATTGTCTTATTCAAAACAACCAAAATGTTTTCCAAAACTTGAAAATAGTCTTACCACCTACCTGAAATCTATCAAAACAACCAACAATTTGTCTAGAATAATCACTTCTACATTTAGTATCTACTTGTGCTCAAAATCTAGTCTATTATCTATAGAATTTTACCTCGTTTTTGTTTGCAAATAATGTCAAACAATGGCTTCTTGCTTAGCTAATGACTTGTGACCTACACATAAACTAGTCTTGTCTCTTGTTCACTTTTTCTTTGGTCTTTGGTGCTTATCATACTCTATGTCATGATAGTCATAATCTTTGGTTATTCTAGCCATTACTCATATGACTCGTACCTTAGTATACAGTACCCTTATCTTGCTTTGTTTTTGAGACTATGTTCTAGTGTGGTCCTTGTTTAAGCTTTAGTTTTTTGTCCTTGTCTATGACTATGGCAACAAAAAGTGGCAAATCTTTTTATCCCCAAATACCTAGATGAGGTAGAGCTAGGGGTACTAATCATAGTAGAGGTCACTCTTCAATCCTTACATGGTCTATCTCTAGTTCATCTAGTGAGGAATCTTCATGATCTCCCTCACCTGTCAAATCATCTTGGGTCCATAGAACGTTCTTTATAAACTTCCAAAAAACTAGGAATCCCTTGTATCAAGAGGATCCTAAAACTAGCAAAGGTCCTACATCTCCAAACAACATACTAAAACTAAACACATTCCAACAATGGCTGATTACAAACCTAAACACGATGAACATAGCAGAAACCAAGACCAAACTAGGAATGACAAAGAAAAAGACCATGACATTGATAGGGAGCAGGAAGAGGTGGAGATACTTCCTAAACACATAGCAAAGTGTCATAAAGATAAAAACTTTCAAAAGGTCATGGAAATTCTGCTCAACGAAGAGAAAGAAAAATACTTTCTTAGACTTGCCCAAGAGGGAGCTAAGCTACCCCATCATTTCAATGTGGAAACTATCATCATGCCTGAAGAGGAAACTAAGACTTCCAAACTCTAAAAACAACTAAAAATTATGCAAGACTAATTGGCTCAGATGATGCATGAGAAAGACAAACCCACGAAAACATACACCTTAGACACTCTTTGTCCATTTCCATTTGACAAGAGCATAGATATGCCTCCTTTTCCAAGAGAAGTAGAGTTACCTAAGTATGATAAATACTTTGGAACTACTAATCCCCAAGATCATTTTTATGAATTTGATGCCTTGTCTATGGAATTTATGAATAATTAGACATATCTCATGTGTTTATTCCCAAGAAGTCTAGGTGGTCAGGCTATGGAGTGGTTTTCACACTTGCCTCCTGGTATCAAAACATTTGATGAAATTGCCAACTTGTTTATCCATCAATATTCTCATAACATTCAACACCATGTTAACATCCAAGATTTATGTAATCTTAAGTAGAAGATTGGGGAACCTTTCCTCACATTCCTTCAGAGGTGGAGACATTTTTATACTAAATACTCACACAAAATCCTAGAAAATGAGAAACTTGACATCTTTATGGATAACCTCCTACCTGATTTTGCATATATAATCCAACTTCAAGGTCCACATACCTTTAAAGACATGGTCACACTATTTGCATAGAATAATTCATGGTCAAGAAGGGTGAACTTACTTTTCAAAAGGAAACAAAACAAGGCTCCACCTCTAACAAGGACAAACCCAAGTACGTCAACAAGAACTGAGAAATTGTACATTATGGGGTTGTTGATAATGTAACTCTTAAGCCTACTAAGGTAGCCTTTAGTCTCATAGATATTCTCAATGCAGCCAAGAATACTAAGAAGCCTTCTCCTAAAAACAAGACATCTCTGAACAAACTGAGAAACTCATGGGCTACATGCCCTAAATGAGAGTATACACCCTTGGGTGAACCTTGGATGTGGTTTACAAAACATTACTTCAACACAAGCTTATTTCACCACTAGATAACCCTTGTCCCTATGATTCACAACGACACCCACCATGGTGGAATGAAACCTCATTCTATGAGTATCACCTAAATAAGGGACACAAAACTAGCAAGTGCATAAACTTGCACCATAAAGTCTAGGACATGATTGATGTTGGTAAACTTGTGGTAGATGGACATAACAAGAACTCAGATCACAATGTATTCAAAGAGCCTTTCCCAGCCTATGAAAAAGGAGAGACTTCAAAACCAAAACCCAACAATGAGGTCAACTATGCATACTACAATGATGACAATGTGATCAACATGGTTGAACCTATAGATTCTAAATACTGTAATGTCATTAACATTAAGAGAAAATAAGATAACGATAAACCTGAGACACCATTTGTCTTGAGGGGCCCTACTTCCAACACAATGGATAACACACCTTTGCAACATTGTGCTAATGTTTTTACCCACTCTCATGCCAAGCTGGTGCTCAAAGGCCTTGCACCTTCTACTCCTGATCCTGAACAACATAAAGACAAAGCCCTTGCTGGTCCATCTGGAAAAGGTGAAAAACTCACAATGAATTCAACAACAACCAACTATAGTGTTCTTGATCAACTAAAATGAAATAATTCTCAAATCTCTATCTTCAAGCTACTTAAAATCTTGCCTACTCATAGGAAGATTCTGGACAAAGCCCTCACTAAGGTAAATGTTCCTCAAGATCTTGATCTTGAGCAATTTTAATCTATGGTAGGTCACTTGACCTCACCTTATCTTATGACTTTCTCTAAAGAGGGTGATAACTTACTGAGTCACCCACATAATCAACCTCTACACATTGAGGTCATGATACATCAGACACGTGTTCATTGGGTACTCATCGATAATGGCACTAGCTTAAATATTGTCTCTACTACATTGCTTAGAAAATTGAATTATTTTGAGGACTCTATTGATCCTCAATGCAAGATCACCATCAAAGCATATGAAAAAGTTGAACGAAAGTCTCTAGGTCTTGTGGTCTTACCCATTTGCATTGGTCCTATAGAAAGGGATGTCACCTATCAAGTGCTCGACATTCCCTTGGCTTATAACATTCTGTTAGGACAACCATGGATACATGAGATGTGCACTGTGCCATCCACATTTCACCAATGCATCAAATTCTCATTTCATGGCTCCAAAGTTACTATTCCTGCCACTACTAGCTATACCTACAATATGCTCAAAGCTATTGAAACTTTCATCCCTACTAACTGGGAATCCGTTGATTATCATGATAATAAGTTGAAACAAATTGAGCAGTCATTCAAAGTAAAGGAAACTGGCATAGGAGAGTATCATATTGAACCAATGTTTTCATTAACATCTCTTCCAAATTCTCCTTGTCATTATGGGAGACCCTCAAAGGAAAAGAAGCCATTTTTACTAACACCTCAAATCAAGTATAATGGCACTTTTGTCAAGGCTACAGTTCCCTTAGAAGATGAAAGTGAAAATAGAGCCATTTTTGCATGGTTTTACAAAGTAGAGACTTTAGTAGACTTAATAGAGCAAGCTCAAGAAATCAATCCAAAAAAATATGGGCCTGGTCTTAGACTCATGAAGCACTTTGGCTACAAGGGAACTAGCCCTATTGGGTGCAATAACAATGACCTAATTGATCCTATCAAAGCAATAGCTCAAAGAAATAATGATACAACTGGTCTAGGATTTAAGAAGGTTCCTTTCCATTAGGGACCTAATAAATTAATACCAGAACCTAAGAGTTCATCTAGAAATAAGTCACAAGCTGAGCCTGATACTCAAGAGGAACAATTTGATGATGAGGATCCCTATCCTTAACCTATTCCTCATGATCTTGCTAAATTCTTTGCTAAGCTAGATGACTTTGTGCCACATGTCAGCACTATGGATGGTACTAGTGATTCTTCTTAGGACAATACTAATTCACACCATGCCCATTCAGAACAAGGTGAGTCTAATTAGGTGTTACATATTGAATGCCTATGTAAAAATCCAAAAGATGAAGGATAGTATGTCCCTATCACTATTGGGGAGTTCTATAGTCTCTTGCCATGTAGCACTAATTCTAAGGAATATGAGTTTGACTCTCTTTAAGAAGCAACTACTAATAAAGACATTGACCAAGTTCATGTCTACGAAAACCAAATTGAAGTGGGTGAAACATCTAGGGTTAGGTTGGATGGTTCTAATCCAACTAGTGTCTTAGAGTTGTCAATTGCTGACAATAGTACTTAGAGGCATTTGAACACACTTGTGGACAAAGTCACCATAGGTCTCGAATTGCTAGTCCAAGTACTTAATGACTATACTGTGAATGCAATCAAATTTGTCACTACTCTTTCACTCACACATCCTAAGCTTATAGACTAGAACCCTAATGCATCTAGTGAAGCCCCCACATTCTAGAGTGACTACGCTCTTTCTTGCTACCTAAATCTTGTCAAACCTATAACATCTTCCTCCAATGAACAAAGCATCAACATGACTGAAGCTAACATCAAATATCTCAGTCATACAATCAAAAAGAAAATATGCAAAAGGTCTGATGGTGAAAACCACATTGTGGCAGTGTGAAACCCAAAAAAGTAAAAACAAAAGACGTATCCAAGGGTGAAAACCTCTCTGAGGCACCTGCGGATGAGATATTTGATGCACTTCCAAGTCACTTTCAAGAGAGATCATCAGTGCTGATAGAGCCAACACAACCAATCATCTTGAGCATAAAAGAACATCCTCATATAATACATCTAGCACAGTCATTGTCACCTGAAGAAAAGGAAGAGTTCATTTCCTTTTTCTGAGAGAAGAAGATAAATTTTTCTTGGATGTATTCTAACATGCCAGGAATAGATCTTGATCTTATCATGCATCACATATCCATTACACCAGGCATCAAACTAGTTAAACAGAAACTTCAAAAAAAGTATCCTCATGTTGCATTACTCATCAAAGCAAAATTGGAGAAACTTCTGAAAGTTGGTTTCATCCGTGCAATTGGTTATGCTTAATGGATATCCAATATTGTTCCAGTCTCCAAGCATGATAAATCTATGAGAGTTTGTACTAAATCCCATGATCTCAACTTGGCATGTCCTAAGGATGATTTTCCACTTCCCAACATTGATATGATAGTAGACATGATGGCGGGCTTCTGAGATGTACTCACTAATAAATGGGTTTTCTAGTTACAATCAGAGATAAAAATTGCACCAGAAGACCAAGAGAAAATTGCTTTCCCATGTGCATGGGGAACCTTTTGTTGGAACATAATGCCATTCAGTTTGAAAAATGCTGGTGCAACTTATTAGAGAGTATTAACTACAATTTTCCATGACAAGATGCATAAGACCATGGAGGACTACATGGACAATACCTTGGTCAAAAGTGCTAAACGCAATACTAATCTACAAGATTTGGAACCCATCCTAGATCACATGGAAAAGTTCAGTCTCAGGCTCAATCCTAAGAAATGTGCATTTGGCATCACATCAAGGAAACTACTAGGATACATTGTGTCTACAAAAGGAATGGAGGTGAATCCAGAGAAGGTTCAAGAAATCATGGATATGCCTCCACCCTATAACATTAGATAGATGAGAGGCCTAAAAGGAAGACTCCAATCTATTTGTAGGTTCATCTCATAGTTGGCAGATAGATCACAACCTTTTACAAAGACTTTACACAAGGGTGTCAAATACAACTGGAGTCAAGATTGTGAGCAAAGCTTAATACAAATAAAATAATATCTTGCTAATCCACCGATCTTGATACCTCCTATATATGGGAAGCCTTTGATTTTGTATATTTTAGCAATTAAAACATCTATGGGAATCTTATTATCTCAAGAGGACAATGATAACAAGGAGAGAGATATTTATTATTTGAGTCGCACACTAATCTCTTATGAGAAGAATTACAACATCATTGAGAAAGCTTGCTTGGAAATTGTCTTTGCTTCCCAAAAGTTGAGACACTACATGCTTGCCCACACTACATGGTTGGTGGCTAAAATAGATCCACTAAAGTACTTTTTCAGTAAGGCAGCTCTCATAGGATGATTGGCTAAGTGGCTCATGATACTCAGTGAGTTTGACATTCAGTATGTTGAATGAAAAGCTATCAAGGGACAAGCAATTGTAGATCAGCTAGCAGGTGCACCTATGTAGAGTCTTCTCCCGATGAACATTCATTTCCCTGATGAGTCAATTCTGACACTCATGCACCAAACATGGGTAATGTTCTTTGATGGGTCCTTCACACAACAGGGATCTAGAGCTGGATTTCTCTTCATAACACCACATAGATATTCATTACCCAAAGCATACAAGATTTTATTTCCTTGCATAAACAACATTGCTGAATATAAGGCTTTGATTAATGGCATGAAGATTGTAGCTAAATGGAGAGTTGATCAGTTATATATCTTCAAGGACTCCTAGATCATAATCAACCAGGTTAATGATGTGTATCAAACAAAGGATGAGAAATTGATCCCTTAGAAATGCATGGTTGATGACCTAAAGAAGTATTTTGTGCACATTAGCTTCCAAAAAATTCCTCAAGAAAATAACAAAGCAGCTGATGCAATGGCTACTTTGGCCTCCTTGCTATAGATGCTTGACAATGATCTCTGACATGAGTTCCTGGTGGAAGCGTTACACTACCCAACCCATGATACCCCTAATTCGAGGATGATCTGTTCTATTGTAGGACAAGACTCATCTTGCTACCATCACATTTACTCCTATCTTCATAACCAAACCATTTCAAATGATCTAACCCAGAATGAAAAATGCTACCTTATCCATAATGCTTCACAATATGTCATTATGGCTGATGACTTGCTTAAGAGAGGTCTCGATGGAACACTCCTTAGGTGTTTAGAACCCAAAGAGTCCAAACATGCATTAATTGATGTTCATGAGGGCATTTGCAGATCCCACTCAAATGGCTTGACACTAGCTCACAAACTCATTAGAGCTGGTTACTATTGGCCTAAAATGGAGCAAGAGGCAATCAAGTATGCCAAGTCTTGAAAGTAATGCCAGCTCCATGGGAATCTAATTCATGATCTAGCTAGGGATCTCATTCCATCTACCACAATGTGGCCATTTCAACAATGGGTCTTTGACTTAGTGGGTCAGATTCATCCATCTTCTTCTAATGGACATAAGTTCATCATTATAGCTATAGACTACTTCATGAAATGGGTAGAGGCAGTACCTCTCACAATAGAAAATGGCAAAACTATAGCTCTTTTTATCACAAACTACATCATATGTAGGTATGGTGTACCATCCTGTGATATCCCCATTTCAATATATAAAATAATTATACATAAAGAGTATATAATATTAATAATCGATAATATTATAATTATATTAAGATATAATTTATAATAATATATACTGACATATTAAAATAATGTTCTTTATGACATTATTATAACTAACGTTATTAATTAATATAATTATATTATTATTAAATATAATATAAGAGTTGATATATTATTAAAATAATAATATATGATATAATTATTAAGTAATATAATAAAGTTTATTAATATAAATAATATATGTTATATTATGCTTATTTAATAATATAATATATTTTATGAAATAACTAAAACTTATTAGTATGAATATATGATTTAATATAATTGATACGTAACATAACTAAGCTATTAATATAATTAATATTAATGAAAGGACATGACTATTTGAAATATACATATAAATATAGAATATCAAATGTTGGAAGGGATATCAGATGAAAATTTATAAAATGTATACAATTCAAGAGGAAATTCTTTAATGTCCTGAAATGGGACATTGCAACAATAGAGGATAGTTAAAAAACAAAGGCCTCGAGGAACTATGAAAAAGATTCAAAATCACACAACATTGGTCTTCTATCTATTACCCCCAGGGTAATGGTTAGGTACAGGCATCCAACAAGGCAATCCTCAAGATCCTCCATTGCACAATCAGCAAATCTGGGAGGGATTGGCACCTCCAGATTAATCCAAATTTTATGGGCATATAGGACAAGCATCAGGAATCCAACGAGTGCAATGCCCTTTACTTTGCTTTATGGAGTGGATGTTGTACTTCCAATAGAGGTCAAGATTCCTACCTTAATAATCTCTATGAAAGGGCTCATTAGTGATGAAGATTACAAAATAGCTCAGCTTCAAGAGCTAGTCTTATTACATGAACATCGATAAGTGGCATGCAATCACCTGCAAGCTTATCAACAATGAATTTAAAGAAGCTACAATAGGTAAGTTAAGCCACATGATTGCCACCTCTGTGATCTCATCCTAAGAGAAAATCTTAGGAATCAACAACAATAGTCCAAAGAGGGAAGTTTGAACCAAACTGGCTTGGTCCTTACATAATCACTGCAGTGTATGGATCTGGTGCTTACCAACTTTCAATAGTCAAGGGAGAAGTGCTCAAGGAGCCTATCAACACTCTCCACCTAAAGTGGTTTTCCAACTGATCTGATCTTAAAAGCTCTTTGTACATATCTAAATGTCCTATAAAAAAAATCTAAAACTTGCAAAAAGTCTTAAAAAAAATCATTAGCTTGGCGAAAACCTAGCAGTAAGCACCTTGGTAATACCAAAAAAAAATTGAAAAGTTTTAAAAATCAAAAAAATCAAAAAAAGAAAAAAATACAAAAAAAAATTAAAAATCAAGAAAGTGCCAAAAGAAAAAAATGAAAGCCTTTCCAAGAAGCTAAAAACCTAGCAAACAGGCACCTCTTGTTCCTAATACTCCATCTTGCAGTGCATCTTCTATCTCCTTGTATAGTTGCTTTCCTACTTTAGTTTACTACTTTTTGCTCATGTATCCATGGATTGAGTCTTGTCACAGCTCGAGGGCATTCCCCTTTAGTGTCACTCTTGTTTGAGATTTTCCTCATAGAATCTCTTGTGTGATAGTCACTAGTGGTCCTCATTACATTTGCCTACTATCACCAGTGTCACACTTTGTCGAGATTTTCCTCATAGAATCTCTTTCATGATAGTCACCAGTTGTTTCAGCTATGTCTGCCTATTGTCACCAGTGTCATACTTTGTCAAGATTCTCCTCGTAGCATCTCTTTCACGATAGTCACCAATTGTTTCAGCTATGTCTACTTACTGTCACTAGTGTCATGCTTTGTCAAGATTCTCCTCATAGAATCTCTTTTGGGATAATCACCAGTTATTTCAGTGATGTCTACCTACTATTGCTTGTGTCACTTTTCAAGATTCCCTAATGGTAGATCTCTCTTGCATCATTCACTATCCATTCTGGCTATGTTTGTCTACTATCGCTTGGTCCTCTTTAGGTTCTTCACATTGAAGATTCCTCTTTGACCTTAGTCACCAGCCATTCTAGTTGCATTTGTCTACTATTGTCACCATATTGAAGAGATTTCTTTCATCTATGTTTTGGACATTGACACTTGACATCAATCCCAAAAACATGAACTCAAAATGACATACTTGTTTACATATACTAAGCATTTTCTTTGTTTGTTTCATTTTTGCTTCATCATGTCTCCTTGAGCAACTCGATGATGTCATATTGACTAGAGAAGCAAGGACTAGGGGCATGATCTTTTCTTTACTTTCTATTTGTGGTCTAGTTCCAATAGTCTGAAGCATACATATAAATGGGGTGTCAACTATAAGAGTTGTTGGTCTTTTTGCCTTCCCTCTAGAATCACCACATTTGAATTTGACATATTAATGTTTTCAAGTTTTAATATTCAAATATTCAAAAGGGGCACAAAATACTTATGACAACTTTAGTATATTTCTTTATCTGTGCTTTTTAATGTTTCTGTAGGCCCACAAGGCCCCATTGTCAGATCGAGGAACATTAGTGATTGGCGCTATCTCACTATGGGAAGTTGCATGTTGTTTTTCCATAGCGACATAGCACCTTTCGGCCGCATGTTAGGTGGGTGCTCCCTTTCCTTATTGTTTCTTTGGTACCAAATTTTGCTAGATCAACGGCGGGTGCTATGGTGCTATTGAAAAGTATATGTTCCTTGCTATTAGTGACATAGCGCCCAAAAAAAAAATGATACTATAGCTACATCAAAAGGAAGGTGGGTCCCAAGTATACCCCATCAAATATCAGTGATGAAATTTGTTAGACACGTTGGCAGTTGGTCAATTTTTTCATTGGTTAAAGTACAATTGTATAGAATATGGGTCCTACTTCACTTGGCAGGCCACAATGAGGATTTTTCAGATAGGTTGGCACGTGGAAATTTTGTATTGGTTGGTATACTAATAGGTCAGATCTATCTTGCTCACCGCCAGATCTAAGGAAATCAATGGTGGGCGCTATCTTGCTATGGGAAGCTTTGAAGATATTATCCATAGTGACATAGAATCTTGGCAATGCGTGGCACAAATGACATAATGGGCTCACCCTTCTCCAAAATAATATTATAGCTTGTCCTTGGTGGTAGTTTTCAAGTGGGTCATAGTACAGTGGTGATATTTTATTGGTCCATCCAGCCAACTCAGTGTGTAGTTGTACAAATTTTCTTGGTCATCATAGATCTAAGGAAATCGATGGTAGGCGCTATCTCACTATGGAAAGCTACGAGGATATTACTATTGGATAGAATTGTTAATTGCGTATTGTCTTTGATGTTACACAAATGTCATATCAATCATCAGACATAGTCTACCGAGCTCAGATGGTTAGCAAAGCAATTTATAGTGACTACCAAGCATTCCTGAACATTTCAAAGGTAAGTTAACTTTTACCGAGCTCACTCGGTAAGCAAAGGTAAGTTAACTTTTATCGAGCTCACTCAGTAAGCAAAGGCAAGTTAACTTTTATCGAGCTCACTTGGTAAGCAAAGGTAAGTTAGCTTTTACTGAGCTCACTTGGTAAGCTAAGGCAAGTTAGCTTTTACCGAGCTCACTCGGTAAGCGAAGAAAAATTAGCTTTTACCGAGCTCATGCGGTAAACAAAGGAAGGTTAGTATTTACCAAGTTAACTCGATCTTTGAAGGAAGTTGCAAGGTTTGTAGTGTTTACCAAGCTCCATTTGGTTAACACTAGGGAAACATTTTGAGCAATGGTCACCGAGCTGGGTCGGGCAGTGAAGAATTTTATTGTTCTAAAGAATTAAGTTTAATGCAGCCGACTAATTTATGTTTTTCAGTTGATTGAGCCAACTTGACAATCTGTAAGGTATATATGAAAAGTCAAGTTTTGAATTCAAAAGTAAGGAAGTGAATGGATGCAAAAAGTGCAAGCAAATACATGAGCGAATGTTGAGGAAGAATTTGTCATCCCTATGAAGCTGCAAAGTTGCATTCGATTAGTGAGGATTTAATGAAGTAGAATAGAGATCTGTATTCAGCAAAGATAAGTTGCATATATCTTAGATCACTTCATTGTTGCTTTCTAATTATTGTAACAGTGATTCAAAATCTCTTAACAAAGTTGGTTTGATAGCCATTTTGTAAATCCTCTAACAAGGTGACAATTCAGTTGAATTATTTTAAAGACCTCTCACAAGGCCACCTCTAACAAGGTGATCAAATCCTCTAATAGGGTCACACCTAATAGTGTGTTTTGTAACCTTTAACAGGGTTGGCTCCTAATAGGGCTCACTTCAGAAGAGTGAAAATTGGTAACTAGTTAGTTGGTGGTTTTTCCCAAATTGGGTTTCCATGTTAAATCTGGTGTCTATTGTGTTCATGTTATTTCTTTATGCATGCATTTTAATCACTCTAAATGCTTAATAAAGTTAACAAAACATCTATCAAGTTTTAGCATTTATTTGTGTGGTTACCAAGTGTCAGCAGCAGCTGTATTTTAAGAAATCTAAGGATCTGTAGAAATAATTTTTGGTAACTAATTCACCCCTCCCCTCTTAGTTACTCCATCTCTATTTCCAACAATTGGTATCAGAGCTTTTGGTGCTTATAAGATAAGATTTCAAAGATCTAACCCAAAGATTACGATGTCTTATAAAAGGGAAATCCCAAGACTTAACAGAAATAACTTCTCAGCATGGCAAGGACTAATGAGACTTCACCTAGCATCCATTGGTGATACAAGACTGAAGTACCTTGATGAAAAATATGCAGAACTAGCTGGTACACTATCTATCAATGATATTTTTGAAAAGAAGATTCACAACATTATGATGATAGATATAGCATCTACTCTGAGTTATGAAGAATTTCATGATATCAAGGACTACAAATCTACCTTTGAAATGTGAGAAAAGCTAAAAGAGATATATGGAGGAGATGATAATGTTAGAAGAGCCAAAGCAGAAAGTCTGAGAGGACAATTTGATCAAATGAGTATGAGAGAGGATGAAAACATTGCAAAATATGTTGAAAGAGTTAAATCATGTGTCAGTGCAATCAAAGCTTCTGGTGGAGATATCAGTGAAGAGACAGTTATAAGAAAAGTCCTCAGAACTCTCCTTACCATTTATGCAATCAGAGTCTCTATAATTTAGGAAAGAAGATGTGAAGCAAATCATAAGATAAATCTAGAGGCTATAGTTGGAAGATTGACTGCATTTGAACTGGACAACTTTGATAACTATGTTCCAGCTTCCAAAAACATTGAATCAACATTTGAAGCCAAAATTTCACTCAAGGAGAAAGGAAAAAATAAATCTCAGTCAGAAAGTGAAGATGAATCAAACAAAAGTTTAGACAGTGATCTTGAATTAATTGAAGCCCTTCTAGCCAGGAAATATTTTAGAGGCAGAGGAAAATACAAAGGTAAAGTACCCCTAATCTATTTTTCATGTGAAGAAGTTGGTCATATTGCTGCTAGATGTCCAAACAAGCAGAATACAGATGAAAAGGAAGATCAAAAATGGAATGGCAAGAAAGATTTCAAATCATTCAAGGACAAAGGTAAGAAAACATGTTTTATGGCTAAAGATTCTAATGACTCTAATGATGAAGAAGAAGATGAGATTGTCTATATTGCTATGAAAGATGAATCTGATAGTGATGAAGAAATGGCACTCATTTCTCATATGAGAAAAAATGATACATGGATCATAGATAGTGGTTGCTCTCATCACATGACTGGCGACAAAACTAAGTTTGAACACTTTGAAGACTATGATGGTGGCAGTGTAAGATTTGGTAACAATGAACCTTGTTGTATAAAAGGAAGAGGAAGAATCCCTCTAACCAAAGAACTTATATGTGATAATGCCTATTGGGTAGAAGGACTAAAGCATAATCTGTTAAGTGTGGCACAACCACTCAATAATGGAATCAAAGTAGAATTCATGCATGGTAAAACAAGACTGCTGGATGGGAAAGGAAAGCTGATTGGATCAGGCACCCAAACTAAAGGTAACTTGTTCTATCTTGAACTAGGTGAATGTTCATGTTTCATTGCTCAAGTTGAAGAAAGTTGGTTATGGCATAAAAGGTTGTGTCATGTAAACTTTGATAATCTAGTAAATATAAGAAAGTTCAAAAAAGTAAAAGGCATTCCCAACATAAAGAAACCTGAGGTCGGTCTATGCAAAAATTGTCAAATTGGAAAGATGGAAAAGACTAGTTTTAAAAGTAAAAACTATCAGTCTAAAGATATATTAGAAATTGTGCATACTAATTTATGTGTACCTATTGGAATTGAACGCTATACTAGAGAAAAGTTCTTCATTCTTTTTGTTGATGATTACTCAAGAATGATGACAGTCATGTATCTAAAAAATAAATTAGAAGAATTTGAAAAGTTCAAATGGTATTTGGCCAGAGTAGAAAAGGAAACAAGAAAAAGATTAAAATAATTGAGGTTAGACAGAGGTGGAGAATTCATTCCACAATAACTCAATAACTTTTGCATTGAAAGAGGAATCAAAAGACAAGTATCAGCACCTGGAACACCCCAGCAAAATGGAATAGCTGAAAGAAAAAACAAATCCATCACGAATTGTGCAAGAACATTAATGATTGAAAAGAGCATTTCTATCAAATACTGGAAGGAAGCAATCAGCACTGCAGTTTATACCTTGAATCGAGTGTAGTTGAAGAAAGACTCATTCAAAACCCCCTATAAGTTATGGTATGGTTATAAACCTAATGTGAGTTATCTTAAAGTATTTGGAAGTAAATGTTACATTTTGAAAGAATCTAAAAAAGGCAAATTTGATGTAAAAGGTGATGAAGGTATATTCCTTGGATACTCATGCACAAGTAAGGCATATATATGTTTAAACTTGTCTACTCACAAAGTCATAGAAAGTGCACATGTGAAAGTTGATGAGTTTGCAGAAAGGACTAAAGAAGAAAGCAAAAGGGAACTAGAAGATTATAAAAGGTTTGTCTTCAGTGAACCTGATATAGTACCAGTTACATCAGAGAATCAAGAAACTTCTACTCCTGAGTCATTTGTAACCGAGTTACAGGAAGTTCAAACCGAGCCACAGCAAACCGAGTTAAACTCAGTATCTACCGAGTAAGTATTTACCAAGCAAATATCTACTGAGCCAGAATAGAAAGAGCCTAAGTTGAAATGCAAAAAGATAATAATGAAATCCATTCAAAAGGAAAGGAACCTGTATTAGCCAAGTATGTTAGAAGACATCATTCAGCAAATCAGATCATTGGAGATAAATCTGAAGGAACCATGACAAGAAATAAGCTAAAAGGTACTTGTTTACTTGCTGATTTTGAACCTAGAAATGTCAAAGATGCATTGGAAAATGATAGTTGGATTGAGGCTATGAATGAAGAAATAGAGAAAATAGAGAAAAACAAGACATGGACTCTTGTACCCAGACCTAAAGACAAAAATATAATTGGAAATAAGTGGGTATTCAGAAACAAGGTGGATGAAGACAGTAAGGTATCAAGAAACAAAGCTAGACTAGTATGCAAAGGATATGCTCAAGAAGAAGGAATAGACTATGGAGAAACTTTTGCTCCTATTGCAAGATTGGAAGGAGTCAAAACCTTACTAGCATATGCTACTCACAAGGGTTTCAAAGTATATCAGATGGATGTCAAATCAGCATTCCTCAATGGTATACTGGATGAAGAGGTTTACATTGAACAACTTGAAGGTTTTGTTAATCCAGATAAGAAGAACATGGTCTACAAATTACACAAGGCATTGTACGGTCTAAAACAAACCCCTAGAGCATGGTATGAAAGATTGCATAACTATCTTATTCAGATTGGTTTTCAAAGAACTAATGATAACAGTAGCTTGTATATTAAGGAAAGACCAGATAATAAGATTGTCTTGGCAAAAATATTTGTAGATGATACAATTTTCACAGGGAATGATGATCTATGCAAAGAATTCTCAAAACAAATGAACAAGGAATTTGAAATGTCTATGTTTGGTGAGATCAAATTCTTTGTTGGTCTTCAAATTCAATAGAATAAAAATGGTATTTACATTACTCAATCAAAGTACATCAAAGAGATATTGAAAAAGTTTGGAATGGAAGATTGTAAACCAGTTGGGACTCCTATGTGTACCGGATTAAAACTTACCAAGGAAGATGAATCAAAAGAAGTAGATTAAACATTGTATAGATCTATGATTGGAAAATTGTAGTATGTAGTTCATACAAGGCTAGATATTGCTCTTGTAGTTGGTATTGTAGCAATATTTTCAGCAAAATCAAGAGAAAACCATTTGATGGCAATCAAAAGAATAATGAGATATTTAAAAGGAACTGAAGAGTATGGTTTATGGTATCAATTTGGAAGAAATTTGGATTTGAAAGTATTTACTGATGCTGATTAGGCAGGAAACCTTGATGACAAAAAAAGTACAAGTGAAGGTGCATTCTTTCTTGGAAAAAGGTTGGTTTCTTGGACAAGCAAAAAGCAGAATTGTACATCTCAATCAACAGCAGAGGCAGAGTATGTTGCTGCAGCAGTAAACTGCTCTAACATTGTTTGGTTTAAATAGTTGTTGGAAGGCATGAAGATGAAAATCAAAGAACTAGTTGTTATGTTATGTGATAATACAAGTGCAATCAACATGTCTAAGAATCTAGTGATGCATTCCAAAACCAAGCACATTGCAATAAAATATCATTTTGTTAGAGAATTGGCGCAAGATAAGGAGATTAGGTTGGAATATATTCATATAAAGGACCAAATTGCTGACATATTCACAAAGCCATTACCTAAGGATGCATTCTTGTATCTAAGTGGAAAGTTAGGGGTCACTCCCCTATCCGAAGTTCACTAAAATAAAGTTCTAGTGATGCATCAACTCATACCAGATTGAAGATTTATCAATTGATGCAACATAACCAGGAAACATTGCATATGAATCAATACTAAAGGTACTCTAAAATTATTTTGAGCTTGAATTGTCTTTGGCATGTGTTGTCAAAGAGGGAGAGTTTATTACTGTCATATCTCTCTGAAATTTGTTCAAAATAGAAGGAGATTACTGTAAGAAGATTTTTCTATCTTAGAGGGAGAATTGTTATATTGACATGTTGTGTTGCCATATAAGTAAAAGACTTATTTTTAAATTTCATTTCTGCTATGACATGTTGTGTTTCCATCAATGCCAAAGAGGGAGATTGTTGGATACAATTGTTAATTGTGTATTGTCTTTGATGTTACACAAATGTCATATCAGTTATCAGACAGAGTCTACCGAGCTCAGATGGTTAGCAAAGCAATTTATAGTGACTACCGAGCATTCCTAAACATTTCAAAGGTAAGTTAACTTTTACCGAGCTCACTCGGTAAGAAAAGGTATGTTAACTTTTATCGAGCTCACTCAGTAAGAAAAGGTAAGTTAACTTTTACTGAGCTCACTCAATAAGCAAAGGTAAGTTAGCTTTTACCGAGCTCACTCGGTAAGCTAAGGCAAGTTAGCTTTTACCGAGCTCACTCGGTAAGTGAAGAAAAATTAGCTTTTACCGAGCTCACTAGGTAAACAAAGGAAGGTCAGTATTTACCAAGTTAACTTGGTCTCCAAAGGAAGTTGCAAGGTTTGTAGTGTTTACCAAGCTCCATTTGGTTAACACTGGGGAAACATTCTGAGCAATGGTCACCGAGCTGGGTCGGGCAGTGAAGAATTTTATTATTCTAAAGAATTAAGTTTAATGCAGTTGACTGATTTATGTTTTTTAGTTGATTGAGCTGACTTGACAATCTGTAAGGTATATATGAAAAGTCAAGTTGTGAATTCAAAAGTAAGGAAGTGAATGGATGCAAAAAGTGCGAGCAAATACATGAGCGAATGTTGAGGAAGAATTTGTCATCCCTATGAAGCTGCAAAGTTGCATTCAATTAGTGAGGATTTAATGAAGAAGAACAGAGATCTGTATTCAACAAAGATAAGTTGCATATATCTCAGATCACTTCATTGTTGCTTTCTAATCATTGTAACAGTGATTCAAAATCTCTTAACAGAGTTGGTTTGACAGCCATTTTGTAAATCCTCTAACAAGGTGACAATTTAGTTGAATTGTTTTAAAGACCTCTCACAAGGCCACCTCTAACAAGGTGATCAAATCCTCTAATAGGGTCACACCTAACAGTGTGTTTTGTAACCTTTAATAGGGTTGGCTCCTAACAGGGCTCACTTCAGAAGAGTGAAAATTGGTAACTAGTTACTTGGTGGTTTTTTCCAAATTTGGTTTCAAAGTTAAATCTGGTGTCTCTTGTGTTCATGTTATTTCTTTATGCATGCATGTTAATCACTCTAAATGCTTAATAAAGTTAACAAAACATCTATAAAGTTTTAGCATTTATTTGTGTGGTTACCAAGTGTCAGCAGCAGCTATATTTTAAGACATCTAAGGATTTGTAGAAATAATTTTTGTGGTAACTAATTCACCCCTCCCCTCTCAATTAATCCATCTCTATTTCCAACAATTACCCATAGCAACATAGTGCCATTGTGCCATGTGGATCAGTGGGGCCAAGTCTCACCAAGATGAGGATGCCAGGTTATGCCAGGTGGTTGCCAAGTGTTTTGTGGGCCTAGAGGTTTTAAGGAGATAGCGCAATAATATGACGAGTCTTCATGATCATTAGATCAATCTAGATCTACGAAGGGTGCTATCTCGCTATGGAAAATTTCTCAGAAGATACGCATAGTGACATAGCACCTCAGTGACACGTGTCCTAGTGCATCTGGTGGAGGCAGTAATGATTAGCAGCTAGAAATTAATGTGATTATCACAGTCAAGGTTGCAAGGTGGTGCAATTAGTAAAGAAAGATTGGTCAACCTCGGGAAGACCTTGTGGGGTGGCAAAGTGAAAAGAGATCGTTGGTCCACATGGCTCATTCTAGTGCCAGGGTTATGTTGACCTACTAACCACACTAGTTTGTGAACTAGGAATAGAGGATACTGAGGTTTTTTGCATAATTTGATCTTATGATTGATTCCAACCACCTTGGAGTAAATACCAACCAAAGAGGAACACTCTACCCACTGATCCCACCTATCTACCTGGTCAGATCATAGTTATGGCACCATTTTTGTCCTCTCAAGGCATTATTTGACATAGAATATTAGTTATCATTGCATCTGGATCTGTATCCAGATCAGATTTTCTCCATAATTATTCTTTGCAGGGCTTAATGGTAGGTTGTTGCAAAGTAATTACAGTTGGAGGACATCCCAGTTATGCCTGAACTATAAAGGCATATTTTGTGAAATACTCAAGGTTGACCTTTTCCTCTATTTTCTCTGTTACTACTCTTCAAATTCTTATTGTAAATTCCCCTATGCCTCTGAACTACATGATTTTCTATCTTATCTCTTTCAGCCATTGGTATGAAAGTGCAAGAACTCTTTGCCTCTTACTAGTGTTTTGTAGAGATCTATGATCTACATGACTATATCTCCTTGGCCTATGAATGATAATATAAGTAAATCTCTCTTTCCTTGTGTCCTTCATCTTGGTCTTCTAGTCTGCATGTGATTATTAGATTAAAGCAAGTCTGAATGTGTATATCCTTAGTTTCATTTTGGTTCAATAGTGCATATATGGGCAAAGTTTTGTTCGAACACTCTATTTTGGTGCATCACCTCTTTAGATTAGATTAGGTAGATTTTTTTTCATGCTATCCTTCTCCATTTTCCTCTCCAAGAGTAGTTAGGTGCATCCTGATAGTAAGAAGAAGCCGGCCTTCTCCAGAGATTCAACCTCACAGTTCAAGTCCCATAGCTTGGAGGTTGTTTCCATGTTTCACTAGGTTGTCCTCATGCATAGGCTTTGAACAAGGGTGCAAACATAAGTGACAATAGTTTTTGGCACACCTGGTGGGACCACTTTTCAAAAAAATTCAAGCCTACTACTATCAAAAGGGAAGATTTCAAGATCAATACCGAGAAGATAGTACTAGCTTCAGTGTTTAAGCCTTCAAGAGGCTCATTCTTCAAAGTACTTGGTGACTATGAGCTTCAAATACATATCTAGTTCTAGACCAAAGTTGTAGTGATTTATGTCTAGACCTAAAACAAGGGCATCTTCTAGAGGTAAGTTTTAGATCAAGAGCTTTCATTTTCAAACCCTAGAAGAAGGAAGACTCGAATATCTTTATCACCAGTTAGGAGTGCAATAGTAACAAATACACCTACAAGATCTATCTCTACTCCTCCTACTATTAGATCTCAGCCTAGACTGCCATGAATACATATCAATAGATCACTGGTCTATATGGCATTGCCTAGAGCTCATACTTCTGCCACCTTTAATGGTGGGAGCCCTCTCTTATTAGCCCAAAGACATGACATACTAGTAGCTGCCCTCAAAACTATACCAAAGTTTATTGCTGAAATTTCTATCTCCCCCTTAGAACACATTCAAGAGGTTGAAAATGTGTACAATATCCATGTTATTATAGAGTATGATGTTGTAGTTAGGCTCCTAGCCTCATCCTTGAAAGGAAAATCACTACAATGGTATAGAGGTTTAGCTCATGGTTCTATAACAGATTGGGATGGATTAGGAGTAGGATTGTGCAAACATTTTGAGGATAAAAGTGACTATTTGTCACTTTTAGAGTAGTTGATTACTATAAAAAGAGTCCCCCATGAATGTATGATTGATTTCAACTATAGATTTCAAAAGACATGGGATAGAATACCTACTTTAGTGAAGCCTACCCCTGGTAATGCCTTCTTGAATTAGCTTAGAGCTTTTAAAAGTGATATTGCCACTACAATCCAAACTATGGGAGGAGATACCTTGCCTAATGCTTATGACATAGCAATAAGGGTAGACAATATATTGATACAAGGAGGTAAGTTAGCTCCAAGGCCTCCTATGCCTTTCTTCCTTGATGTTCCAAATCATCAACCAACAATGGCTCCCCTTCCCACAACTTCTACATCAAAATCCCTTGTCCCAGTCCCTCAAGCTTCCACATCTTCAAATGGGATAGATGAAATCAAAGAGATGATGCAATCTCTGATGTAGAACATGGATAAAAGAGAAAAGAACCTAGAGAAAAGATTGCAAGATTATGGGAAGAAGCTAGAGGATAACTCCTCTATGATGCAAAAAGTAAGCAACAAGGTGGTGACTTTAGAAAGATAGCAAGATCAAGGTAGTAAACCTCATCAATTGCAATATCAAACTCCAAGCAGTGGTAGGCCTCCAAATCCTAATCATTGGAAAAATTCTTTTGATCAAAGTAGGCAGGGTGGCCATGCTTCAACCTCAAATGTAAACCAAAGTAGGGCCATAGTCCCTCAAAACAATATGGCTCAAGATCAAGATTTTTGTCCCTCTTATAACTACTCCTATGCCTATTGTATGTCTCAAAAGGCTGAATCTTTTATGGCTTTGATAGTCTAAGAGCCTACAATACTGTTAGATTAGGTGAAAAACTAATCTCCCAAGAACACCTGCATGCATAAACCTATCACATGGATGAAGCAAAGAACAGAGGCAAGGAAAAATCATGGAGGCAAAAAAGCCAAATCCATCTTATGGACATGCAAAGAGAAATATCTCATATAATCCAATAAGTCAATGAATAAAATACAAAGAGGTGAATCCTTATAAAGGAATCACTAAACCTGAAAAGGGAAACTAAAGCCTGAAAAAGCTAAGGTTGCACAATATAATTAATAAAATATTAATTATATGCACCTACAAGATAGATTAAGCAAACTAGAGTAATAGGAAACTTAATTAATTAAATCAAAGTGATTTAATTAATAAGTTAGAACAAATCATTTCTCTAACACCCCCCCTTAAGAAAAGCTCAGGAGGTAAGCTAACCTAGCATAGCTATGAAAGAGAATTGGGTCCCGGCAACAAGGCCTGATCAGGTAACCAATCACAACAAAATCTCTATAAAGAGGAGAAATAGAGAAAACTACATGGGAAAAACCCTACTCCAAAAAGAGATAGCAAAGAATGTTCTAGAAGAAGGAACAAAGAGATCAAAAGAGAATCATTGAAGCATGAAGAACCACAAAACTTTGTCTAAATGCTGATCTATAGAACCTCCATGGAAATAGAAGGCATGAACCATCAATCAAAGGAACCTCTATGGAAATAGAAGGCATGAACCATCAACCAAAGAAGCATAGAATAACAATATAACCTCCCCTTAAGGCAGGTGTTCTTGGGAGATTAGTTTTTCACCTAATCTAACATGGTATCAGAGAAAACTAGAGTAATAGGCAACTTAATCAATTAAATCAAAGTGATTTAATTAATAAGTTAGAACAAATAATTACTCAAATACCCCCCCTTAAGTGAAGCTCAGGAGGTAAGCTAACCTAGCACAACTATGAAAGAGAATTGGGTCCCCGCAACAAGGCCTGATCAGGTACCCAATCATAACAAAATCTCTATAAAGAGGAGAAATAAAGAAAACCACATGGGAAAAACCCTACTCCAAAAAGAGATAGCAAAGAATGTTCCAGAAGAAGGAACAAAGAGATCAGAAGAGAATCATTGAAGCATGAAGAATCGCAAAACTCTGTCAAAATGTTGATCTGTAGAACCTCCATGGAAATAGAAGGCACGAATCATCAACCAAAGGAACCTCCATGGAAATAGAAGGCACGAACCATCAACCAAAGAAGCATAGAATAGCAATATAACCTCCGCTTAAGGCAGGTGAGGTGACAGGTAGCTGAAAAGATGGGCCAAAAATCTCCTACAACACAGGATCTAAACACATCGAGAGTGAGGTACAAACACCAATAAAGGCACGTGTCATCGACACTGCATGAGAAAATAGAGAAAGAGGGCCTATAAGCAGCAAACAACTATCCCACCCATGGCACTTTATAAAATAGTGCGAGTACGACAAATCACAATGATGAAAAGGATCCCAAAATGCAAGAGTGGCACTTTATCTCAGTGCATTGCATAAAAATTCTTACAATGAATATCAACAATGATAAAAAAAAACATAAGGCTAAAACAACAGAAGGTAAAGCCCAAAACGAAGCAAGTGAAGCAAAAAAATTGATCTCCAAACCTTAAACAAATAGAATATCCACCAGAATGCTAAAATGCAAAAGATTGAATAGGATGTGCCTGGAATAGAATCTGGAACAACAACCAACATCATTGGAAAGAGCACAGAAAGAGCTTTCCAACGATATAAAGAAGTCCAAAATTGGAGATTGAAAGCTCAAGATACACCTCCCGGAGTGCAAAATAGAACATCCAGCTTTGACTGCCAAAATAGGCAACCAAACTATATCAAAATCAAAAAACACCTATACCAGCATCTCTGTCTCAGAACTAGATTTTTGAAGCATTTTTTGGATTGAAAAAATACATCTGTATGCTCAAGTTACAGAGAAAAAACCTCCAGGACCTCCGAATCCATGAAAAATTATTTTTTTTAATAAAAAAATAATTTAAAAAAAAAAAAAAAAACACCTCCCCCCCTGCACCGCCGGTGGAGCGGCGGCCGGGAGGAGGGAGGGCAGAGAGCCACCACTAGGCGAGGCTGCAGTGGTGTCACAGCAGACACTGCCAGTGGAGCCGCTGCGAGCCACGGGCGGACCGCCTGCGGTGACCGCTAGCGGCTCCACTAAAATTTATTAACCATGGCATAGCCACAAAATGAATTTTTTTGCAATTTTTTTGATTTTTGATGCCTCGTACTACGTACAGGAGGTCGTACAGCCCTATCGAACAAAAAAAATTCCCCTCCCAGACCAACGATGTCCAAAATGGATAAGTTGTATATGGATTCTGACTGCAAATGGCCTTTTGGATCCAATGGAAGCATCCGTTTGAGCCCAAAGTGCCCCAAAAAAAAAATTGTTCGTACGGCCTCCCATTGCTCTGAAAAACACAACTTCTGAAATGCTTTAATAAACCATGAACAGCAAGCAACAAGCTAGCTCTGATACCATGTTAGATTTGGTTAAAAAGCTAATCTCCCAAGAACACCTACATGCATAACCCTGTCACATGGATGAAGCAAAGAACAAAGGCAAGGAAAAATCATGGCGGCCAAAAAGCCAGATCCATCTTATGGACATGCAAAGAGAAATATCTCATATAATCCAATAAGTGAATGAATAAAATACAAAGAGGTGAATCCTTATAAAGGAATCACGAAACCTGAAAAGGGTAACCTAAAGCCTAAAAAAGCTAGGGTTGCACAATATAATTAATAGAATATTAATTATATGCACCTACAAAATAGCTTAAGCAAACTAGAGTAATAGGCAACTTAATTAATTAAATCAAAGTGATTTAATTAATAAGTTAGAACAAATAATTACTCTAACAAATACAACCATCATACAAGGAGGACCAATTTAAAGATGCCTCAGATATGCAAAGACATGGTGATTGCTCTTTTATGAATCATTAGATGGAGGAGCATTGTAATGTAAACCAGGATTCCATTGCTCATAATTCTAGAAGCAAAAGAAGAGCTATGGAAGATATTGCCCCTCCTCCTCCCAATCAGGCCTCAACTTCAAATGCAATATCTCATGAGCAAGAAGCAAATAATCAATCAAGTGCCTTTTAGCAGCAAAGGAAAAATCATGGCAGAAAGGATGCAAGTGATCCTTAGGTTATTCCATCTCAACCTCATACTATCACAGCTCCCAAAGGTTCTACCAAAAAACCTACTATGTCATTCAGTGTGGTAGAGAAAATGAAGAAAACAAATGTGAATATCTCCATGTGGGATGTTGTTGCTACTATACCCATGTAAAAGAGGTTGTTGCAGCAAGAATTGGAAAGAATTGAACCAAAGGATCAGACGCTCAACATGGAAAGTGCCATAAGCCTAGTACAACCATCAAGGGAGGTAGAAACAATTAAAAAGGTTAGACCTCCTCCATTCTATGTTTCTCTAATTATAGGGGGAAAACTAGTCCATAATTGCATGATTGATTTAGGGGCTAGCAGTTTAGTGATGCCTTGGTGTGTTGCTGATGCTTTGGGAATGAAATATGAGCCCATTGTTAGGGATGTATTATAGTTGGATGGTAGTACTATCAAGATTGTAGGGATCCTTAGGAATGTGGAGATGGCCTTACATGCATGCCCTAGTTGTATTGTAACCCAAGATATCTTTGTTGCTGAGGTCAAGCCATATTTTGCCATTTGTTTGTTCGAGAGACTTTACTGCCCAAATAGGTGGTTTCATATCTTCTAATTGGTCATATATGTCTTTTAAAAAAAGATATGGAGCCAATGCTTCAGTCAGAGCAGAGCCTCAAGACCTCCATCATACTGAACCATACGCCCCTAATCTCATCAACATGAATTGCCCTATCCTAGAGATGGATGAGAATGACATAGTGAATGAGCCCACCACTCCCCTAGCAGAGATACCTGATTTTCTCTTAGATGAATGGGATGATGCATATCAATTTGATTCTATGCCAAAAACCCTTGAGATAGGCCACAGTACATATTGTATATTGGAGAAAGATGCTCTAGTTCCCAATCTTGTCGGTACTAAAGAAGATATGAATGGGATATGGAGTACGTACTTTGATGGATCAAGGAATAAGGTTGGGTCAGGGGCTCGTGTGATGTTGATTTCTCCTGCACAAGTAAGGTACTACTTCTCCTTTAGGCTTCAATTTAGTTGCACTAATAATGTAGCCAAGTATGAATCATTGATTCAAGGTCTCCTACTTGCTCAAAAAAGAGGAATCCAAGCCTTAAGTGTATATGGAGATAGTGAGTTAGTGGTTAATCAAGTGAGAAATTAGAATATAACCAAGAATGGTTTGCTCAAGTCCTAGAAACATATTTTATGGGATTTTTTTGAGGGTTTTAATGCATTTAATATTCAAAGCATCCCTAGAAAAGAAAACAGACATGTTGATAGACTTGCAGCAATAGGTGCATCTTATGATGTACCAGAGAATCTTGAGGAGGAGGAGAAGCAACAAATTAGAGTGGTAGTAAGGCTTGCTATCCCTAATAACAACATCCATTGGAAAGTGTTTGAGTCTGATGAGAAAATTGTCAGCTTCTTGCAGAATGAAGCAAAATTTTTAGGTAGGAACTAGTTGTTACTGCAAGATCAATATGGTGATCAGATCATTCATCTCAGTTCTAACAAATTGCCTAAGGGTCTCATTACCTTAGAGAGTGTTTTTAATCCTGATGATCAAGCAAGAGGCAAGGCCATGAACCTAGCTATTGATGAAGAGGACTACACTCTGGTCATGGTTGCTGATGGAAAATCCTTGAACATTGGTAAGGTATGTTCTGAAATTGAACAAGAAAATTTTATTCATCTATGTCAAGAAATTAATGATATATTTGCTTGGAAATATGATGACTTAAAGGGATTTGACCCAAAGTTGTTTCAGCATACCATAGATTTAATTAATGATGTGAAACCAGTAAGACAAAAATAGAGGCTAGTGAATCCTAAAATTGAACCCTTAATGAGAAAGAAGCTATCCAAATTGATTGAGGCCAATATAATTTTCCCTATCAAGCACTCATCATGGGTAGCAAACCTTGTCCATGTTAGGAAGAAGAATGGAGAAATTAGATTGTGTGTGGACTTTAGGGACCTTAACCAAGCTTCCCTTAAAGATCACCATCCTCTCCCTTCTATGGAGCAGATTTTGTCCAAGGTCAATGGTTCAAAGAGATTTTCATTTCTTGATGGATTTTTTGGCTACAATCAAGTGTTGTTTAAAGAGTCTAATAGGTACAAGACTACATTTAACACTAAATGGGGTACCTATGCTTATTGTAAGATTCCATTTGGGCTAACCAATGTAGGTGCTACATTTTAGAAGGCAATGGAGATGGCTTTCAAAAGATTGATTGAGAAGTTTGTCTTAGTTTACCTTGATGATATTACAGTGTATTCTAAGAATGCAAAAGATCATTTTGATCATCTAAGACAGGTATTCCTAAGATGCAAAGAGTTTGGGGTTTCCCTTAACCCAAGCAAGTGTGTCTTTGCTACTAACCAAGGAAAATTATTAGGACATATTGTATCTAAGGATGGCTTAACCATTGATCCAGAAAGAACAAAAGAAATACTTGCCCTCCTCTTCCTAAACACAAGAAAGGGCTGCAAAGTTTCTTAGGTAGGATAAATTTTGTGAGAAGATTTATCCCTAATCTTGCTACCATGGTGAAACCTCTTATAGCTATGCTCAATAAAGGTATGGTCTTTGCATGGACCAAGTAAGGGGAGGAAATTTTTGAAGAGATCAAGACAACCATAGACTCAGCCCCTACTCTCATGAATCCAAATTTTGAGAAAGATTTCATCCTTTATACCCTAGGTGGTGATTCAAGCATTTCTGATGTCCTAACTCAAAGAAATTATAAAGGTAATGAGGAGCCCATAGCTTTCTTTAGTGAAGGGCTTAAATAATATGAAGATAAATATAGCGATGTAGAGAAGCAAGCCCTTGTAGTCATTAGAGCTTTAAAGAAATTTAGACACCTCCTATCTCATAATAAGATTCATTTGTTAGTACCCCATGCCAATGTGAAGGATTTCATTTTGAGCAAAGATATTAGTGAGAAAAGAGCTGGCTAGATTACTAAAGTGATGGAATATGATATTGACATTCAGATTACCAAGCTAGTAAGAGGGAGGGGGTTGTGTAAATAGATGTTATCATCTTAGGAACCTAATGAGGAAGCTACTATGATACTAACAGAGCAACAAGAGGTAAGAAATAGTAACCCCAGGAGTTGGATGGATGATATGATGAATTTCTTATTAGGCAATGGATACCCTCAAGGATTAGATAGAACTAAAAGGAGACATTATAGATTATAGTCAATTTCTTATGTCATAGTTGATAGTGTCCTCTTTAGAAAAGATTTTAATGGAGCCCTATTACGATGCCTTGAGATAGACTAGGCTAAAAGAATGATCAAAGAACTTCATGATGGTCCTAATGGTGGTCACTTCTTATCAAGGACAACAGAAATGAAGATCATGAGGGCTGGTTATTACTGGCCATCTATGTTTCATGATTGTCTTAAGTATGTGAGGAAGTGTGAAAAATGTTCCTTCTTCTCTGGCAAACAAACACTTGTAGCTCTTCCCCTTCATCCTATCTAAGTGGATCAACCTTTTTCTCAATGCGGATTGGATTTCATGGCCCTATTAATCCTTCTTCTAGTTTTGGTCACAGGTAGATTCTAGCTACTACGGATTACTTCACCAGATGGACAGAGGCAGTTGCATTGAAGGATGCCACTGAATCTTCAGTTTTTGAGTTCCTTGATGGAATTGTGACCAGGTTTGGTGCCCCTTCAACCATTATTTTAGATAATGAAAAGTCTTTTATTGGAGCTCAGATTTGTGCATGGGCAGTGGATCATAATATCTATTTGAGCACATCCTCAAATTACTATCCTCAAGGTAATGGTTGGCTAAGTCCTCTAATAAGAACCTGATCAGGATCATAAAAAGGATAATAGAAGATAATAGAGGTGTTGGCATAAAAAATTGAGGACTGCACTATGGGTTGATAGAATAACACCTAAAAGGTCAATAGAGAATTCACCATTTCTGTTAGTCTATGGCAGAGAAGCAAGACTTCCAATTTCATTGGAGTTCCCATCCCTAGAGCTAGCTCATCAGCTAGAGTTGATTGAAGATGATGCCATGATAGTAAGAATGGTAGAGCTGATGGAGTTAGAAGAGAAGAGAATTAAAGCCATGCAAACCCTAGAGACACACCAGTAGTATGTAAAAAAGAGTTTTGATAGGAAGGCTAAGGTTAGAATCTTCAAGAAGGGAGATTTGGTTCTAAAATGGGATGTAGATAGAGAGAAACTAGGAAGACACTCAAATTTTGATGCATTATGGAGTGGCCCCTATCTAATTATCAGTTGCAAACAAGCCAACGCTTTCAAGTTAAGAAAACCTGATGGTGAAATTTTGCCTATCCAAGTCAATGGGATCTATCTCAAGCCATGTTTCTGAGGGTTTGAGATTCCATGTACGTAGTTAGCTTAGTTTCATTTCCATTTTGTTCTCCACTTTTCCAAGAAGTGCACAAGCACAGGATTGTCTTCATGAGATAGCAAGTTTTGAAATTGTGAAGGTTGTAGAAGGAGGTTTTGGTCTCTAGTTCCAGTTGCAGAGTCAAGAGTTTCAAGGTTTCCCTCTCAGAGGTAGGGCTAGGGTTTCATAGTATACATAGGATCCACATCTTTTTGACTTTATAGCCCAATGAATGCATCAAGTCACTGGTCTACACATAGTTGGCTTGCTCCCCCTCTGAGTTGCCAAATTTTTTGGTCATTTTTGCCTTCCCACCAGAATCACCACATTTGAATTTGACATATTAATGCTCACAAGTTTTAATATTCAAATATTCAAAAGGGGTACAAAATACTTATGATAACCTTATTATATTTCTTTCCCTATGCTTTTTAATGTTTCTACGGGCCCGCAAGTCCCCATCGTCAGATCGAGGAAGAGCAACGGTTGGCGCTATGTCGCTATGGGAAGTTATACATTGTTTTTCCATAGTGACATAGCAACTTTTTTCCATGTGTCAGGTGGTCCTCCCTTTCCTTATTGTTTCTTTGATGCCAAATTTTGCTAGATCCATGGCAGGCACTATGGTGCCATCAGAAAGTCTATGTTCCTCGTCATTAGTGACATAGCGCCCAAACAAAAAATGATACTGCAGTGACATCAAAAGGAAGGTGGGTCCCAAGTATGCCCTGTCAGGTATAAGTGATGAAATTTGTTAGACATGTTGGTAGTCGGTCAATTTTTTCATTGGCTAAAGTACAATTGAGTAGAATATGGGTCCTGCTTCACTTGGTAGGCCGTAAATGAGGATTTTTCAGACAGGTTGGCACGTGGCCATTTTCTATTGGTTGGTATATTGATAGGTCAAATCTATCTTGTTCACTGCCAGATCTAAGGAAATAAATGGTGGGTGTTATCTCACTATGGGAAGTTGTAAGGATATTATCCATAGCAACATAGTGCCTCAGTGACACGTGGCATAGATGACGTAATGGGCTTGCCCTTCTCCAAAATAATATTATGGCTCATCCTCAGTGGTAGTTTTCAGGTGGGTCATAGTACAATGGTGATATTTCATTGGTCCATCTAGCCAACTCAATGTGCAATTGTACAAATTTTCTTGCTCACCTTAGATCTAAAGAAATTGATGGTAGGTGCTATCTCGCTATGGAAAGCTGCGAGGATATTATCCATAGTGACATAGTGCCATTGTGCCATGTGGATCAGTGGGGCTAGGTCTCACCAAGATGAGGATGCCAGGTTGTGGCAGGTGGTTGCCAAGTGTTTTGTGGGCCCATAGATTTTAAGGAGATAGCGCAATAATACGACGAGTCTTCACGATTGTCAGATCAGCCTGGATTCATAGCGGGCGCTATCTTTCTATGGGAAATTTCTTAGAGGATATCCATAGTGACATAGCACCTCAATAACACATATCCCAGTGGGTCCATTGGAGACAGTAATGGTTAGCAACTAGCAGTTAATGTGATTGTCACAGTCAGGGTTGCAAGGTGCCATAGTTAGTAAAGAAAGATTGGTCAACCTCGAGAAGACCTTGTAGGGTGGAAAAGTGAAGAAAGATCATTGGTCCACGTCACTCATTTTAGTGCCATGGTTATGTTGATCTACTGACCATGCTAGTTTGTGAACTAAGAACAGGGGATACCGAGGTTTTTTGCATAATCTGATCTTATGATCGATTCCAACCACCCTAGAGTAAATACAAAACAAAGAGGAACACTACCCACCAATCCCACCTACCTACCTAGTCAGAGAATAGTTATGGCATCATTTCTATCCTCTCAAGGCATTATTGACATAGAAGATCAGTTATCATTGCATCTAGATCCATATCCAGATCAGATTTTCTCCATAATTATTCTCTACAAGGCTTAATGGCAGGTTGTTGCGAAGTAATTATAGTTGGAGGACATCCCAGTTATGCCTGAACTATAAAGGCATATTTTGTGAAATATTCAAAGTTGACCTTTTCCTCTATTTTCTCTATTACTACTCTATAGATTCTTAGTGTAAATTCCCCTATGCCTCTTAACTACATGATTTTTTGTCTTATCTCTTTCAGCCATTGGTATGAAAGTGCAAGAACTCTTTGCCTCTTACTGGTGTTTTGTAGAGATCTATGATCTGCATGACTATATCTCCTTGGCGTATGAATGATAATATAAGTGAATCTCTTTTTCCTTATGTCATTCATCTTGGTCTTCTAGTCTGCATGTGATTATTAGATTAAAGCAAGTCTGAATGTGTATATCCTTAGTTTCATTCTAGTTCAATAGTGCATATATGGGCAGAGTTTTGTTCGAACACTCTATTTTGGTGCATCACCTCTTTAGATTAGATTAGGTAGATTTGTTTTCATGCTATCCTTCTCCCCTTTCCTCTCCTAGAGTAGTTAGCTGCATCCTAATAGTAAGAGGAAGCTGGCCTTCTCCAGAGACTCAACCTCATAGTTCAAGTCCCACAACTTGGAGGTTGTTTCCATGTTTCACTAGGTTGTCCTCATGCATAGGCTTTAGACAAGGGTGCAAACCTAAGTGACAACAATTTTTGGCATGCCTGATGGGACCACTTTTCAAAAAAATTCAAGCCTACTAGTGTCAAAAGGGAAGATTTCAAGATCAATACCAAAGAGATAGTACTGGCTTCAATGTTTAAGCCTTCAAGAGGCTCATTCTTCAAAGTACTTGGTGACTCTGAGCTTCAAATACATATCTAGTTCTAGACCAAAGTTGCAGTGATTTATGCCCAGAGCTGAAACAAGGGCATCTTCTAGAGGTAAGTTTTAGTATCAAGATCTTTCATTTTCAAACCCTAGAAGGAAGACTAGAATATCTTTATCATCGGTTAGGAGGGAAATAGTAACAAATACACCTACAATATCTATCTCTACTCCTCTTGTTGTTAGATCTTAGCCTAGACTACCACCAATATATATCAATAGATCACTGGTCTATATGGTGTTGCCTAGAGCTCATACTTTTGCCACCTTTAATAATGGGAGCCCTCTCTTATTAGCCCAAAGACATGACATACTAGTAGCTTCCCTCGAAAGTATACCAAAGTTTACTGGTGAAACTTCTATCTCCCCCTTAGAACACATTCAAGAGGTTACATATGTCTACAATATCCATGGTATTATAGAGGATGATGTTGCAGTTAGGCTCCTAGCCTCATCCTTGAAAGGAAAAGCACTAGAATAGTATAGAGGTTTATCTCATGGTTCTATAACAGATTGGGATGGATTAGGAGCAAGTTTGTGAAAACATTTTGAGGATAAAAGTGACTATTTGACACTTTTAGAGAAGTTCACTACTATAAAAAGAGCCCCCCATGAATGTATGACTGATTTTAGCTATATATTTTAAAAGACATGGGATAGAATACCTACTTCAAAGAAGCCTACCCTTGGTAATGTCTTCTTGCATTACCTTAGAGCTTTTAATAGTGATATTTCCACTACAATCCAAACTATGGGAGGAGATACCTTTCCTAATTCTTATGGCATAGCAATAAGGGCAGAAAATATATTGATACAAGGAGGTAAGTTAGCTCCAAGGCCTCCTATGCCTTTCTTCCTTGATGTTCCAAATCATCAACCAGCAATGGCTCTCCTTCCCACAACTTCTACATCAAAATCCCTTGTCCCAGTCCCTCAAGCTTCCACATCTTCAAATGGGATAAATGAAATCAAAAAGATGATGCAATCTCTAATGTGTCTATATCCAAGAAACATTCTAGTCATCCTAGCGTTTATGCTTTGATGCTTATGTTCACTTTCCATATTAAAAGGGAAAAATTTTATGGTCATTCTGGCTTCTTGTGCCTTGAATGCTTACATTTAATCTCGACAAAACTAGAACAGATGTCTTATTCATATTCCTATGATTGCAATGTCAGTAGGGATTGCATGGCATCTAGGATTAACTATATTCTCAATGATGAGAATTATTGAAGCTTGGTAACCAGACCTAGGGTTGCATCTAATTTAAGATTGTATCTAACATAAGATTGCATTGCATAAGCACATGGTTCGATTGTAGATCCACTTACATCATTTGTGATGAGGAATTGTTGGCTTATTCAAAGTATCATGTTTCTTCATGACTGCACAAATGATTGGTTCATCACCTTCTTGGCTACTTTGATTGCTCTAAATCCATTTTTGGGATCAAATTCAAAATTTGACACACTTAAATAGCTCAAAATCACATTTTCAAATTTTGAAACTGGCATGATTGAAGGCTAGTGCAATCCATTTTTTCTTCTGATACTTTATGAATCTTGAAATCTTTTCAGATCACACTTTCTTCAAATTTTCCAAGATTTCTTCAAATTGGCTTCTATATTTCTTCTAATTGTACTAATCTCTTCTAAATTCTTCTAATCATTCTAATCTCTTCTAAATTATTCTAATCATTCTAATCTCTTCTAAATTCTTTTGATCATTCTAATCTTTTCTAAATTCTTCTAATCATTCTAATCTCTTCTATTTTTCTTCTGATCATTCTGATCCCTTCTACATTCTACTAAATCTCAAATTTCTTCTGCATATCTTTATCTATTACTTTATATTATATTTCTGGTGTGTCATCTTTCAATTTCACTCTCGAAGGGGTAGGATGATTACATCATTGAAATATAATTTTCAAATCGATCTAAATCTTCATCACTTGGGGCATCTTGTTCCCATCTTATATCCTCATCATTTGGGGCATCTCACCACTAGGGGCATCTTGTTTCCCTCTTTTTGTTGGCATCTTTGTCATATATCTCATTATTTAAAATCTTAGGTATC
The DNA here is from genome assembly GCA_028749045.1 of Cupressus sempervirens. Taxonomy (NCBI): domain Eukaryota; kingdom Viridiplantae; phylum Streptophyta; class Pinopsida; order Cupressales; family Cupressaceae; genus Cupressus; species Cupressus sempervirens. The sequence continues at coordinate 591,085,659 of CM053789.1, read as the reverse complement.
TAGATGTTCTATCTAGATCCTTAAAGATTAAGCTCCATTCTAGACATGGTCTTTTAAGTGCTTATCAATCTCAAGTATCTAGGTGTTCTGTCTAGATCCTTAAAGATTAAGCTTCATTCTGAAGATAGTCTTTTAAATGCTTATCAATCCCAAGTATCTAGACATTCTATCTGGATCCTTAAAGATTAAGCTCAGTTCTGTAGATAGTCTTTTAAATGCTTATCAACCCTTAGGTATCTAGGTGTTCTATCTAGATACTTAAAGATTAAACTCTGTTCTGGAGACAATCTTTTAAATACTATCGATCTCAAGTATCTAGACATTCTATTTGGATCTTTAAAGATTAAACTTTTTTCTAATGGAAACATTTAGAATGCTTATCATTTTGGGTATCTAGGTGCTCTACTTAGATTCCTTGGGATTAATCTTTGTTCTAGATACTTAAAAGCTTATCAATTGGTCTTCATATCATCAATTTCAGAACCAATCTCATTTCTTGATCTTTGCACCATGCTTTTTTATTTATTTTTAATTGAACATGCTGCTTGCACATTCATTCAAAGAGGGTGAAAATGTAATACCCCAAAATTGGCACATTGCCATATTAACCAACTTTAGTTTATTCAACTATTCCTAAGCCCTATTTTACTAGGCAATTCTAATTATAATAATTGCTACTTGACCTAGGTGTCAAATGCGGAAAATCATAATTTTCATTAATCATATTATTTATTTAATTCCTAAATATTGACTCAAATTAGCTACACAAACCTATCAATTTAAATTAATTTAATTATAAGTTTTCTACTTTAATTAAATTAAAATTACCTCTTTAGCTAATATACAAAGGAATTAAACACATTTAATTTAATAAGATATCTCCTCTTTTTAATTATTGAATTTAATTATTCAGTTAGTTAAAGTTATCCATTTATGAGGTCATATTCTATTTTATTAAATTAAATATTCACTCAAAAAAAAAACCAATTAAGTCCTTTTATCACTCAAAAAGAACCAGTCAGCTCCTTTTATCACTCAAAAGGCAGTTAGTCAGCTCCTTTTATCACTCAAAAAGGACTCAGTTAACTCATTTTATCACTCAAAAAGGACTCAGTTAACTCTTTTTATAACTCAAAAAGGACTCAATTAACTCCTTTCATCACTCAAAAAGGACTCAGTTAACTCCTTTTATCACTCAAAGGCAACTGGTTAACTTCCTTTTCATGAGAAAGTTACCGTTATGACTAGCTCTCCTCTTCAATCTTGACCATCCATTTTAGTTAATCTTGACCATCGATCACCTCTTGGATTCTATAAAAGAAGCTCTCCATTCCTCATTACAGAGGATGAATTTTGGAATTTGTGTCGAATTAATGCTGAAATTCTTATTCACTTTGCTTACATTTGCATAAATTTATTTCTTTCATTGTAATATCATTTAGATTTTAAATATGCATCCATTTAGCATACTATTCTTCTTCATTTCTTAGATTAATAATTGCATCTCTCATTTAGATTAATTGCACTTTCTTTTAGCTACATAAATCCTTCATTCTAGAGGTCTGGTTCCCTGTTTCTTTTTCTAAGAGAAAAGGCATAATTCTTCTAGTTAGAAGGCAATAGGTCACTTTGTTAGACTTTTCAAATAGACAACACAATGTTTATTTTGGGATGATCTCATGGGTAATGACCATGTTGAAGTCTATGTGAGGATCAGAGGCTCCCAATTTTGCATATACAGTATGCTCATATATCTCTCTCATTTATGATGTTTATCTCTCATGTGTATGATGTAGACTTATGTTTTTTGTAAAATATAACACTTAGATAAATTAGATGTGATGTTTCGATTAACCCCTTTGTCATGACAGGATAACAAAGAGGTGAAGTGAAAGATCAAGAAGATGAAAAGTGATGATTAAGAAGAAAGAAAAGAAGGTATGAAAGAAATTAGCTAACATGTCCAAAAAAGATGAAGAATGAGAGCTCTCCCAATATGCATAATGCAAGACTAATCTAGAGAATTCACCTAAAATGCAAACTAATATGTAAAGTGGTTTACTAGCAAGAAACACATAACATGTAGACTCTAATTTCATCATTGAGTGTTTATTAGGGACATCATGAGATCATACAACCATCACTAATGTAACTATGAGGATATGAATATGATCAATATTATATAGGATTGTGGAAATACAATCTAAGCATGAAAAATACATAAGTCAAGATGGATATGCAATTAGATTCTCTAAGTTTAATATAGCAATATTTACACCTATATCAAGGCATAAGCACTAGGATAACCCCCAAGTGTAGTCTTGTGAAAATAGTCAAGGATGATACATTTGTGATTCAAAGTGTCAAATAAGAAAATCATGAATGCTTTAAACACTAGAGATAAACAAAGTATACCCACAAGAAAAAAGAAAGTAAACATGCCCCATGCCCCTAGGCTTCTAGTCCATGACATCCTTGAAAGACTATTTGGTAGGGAACATATAGCAAAAAAAATCATCATAGATAGCACACAAAGTAGATAAAGTTCATTATATTCTCAGTCATTTAAATTTTTAAGTGTGTGTGTGTAAGTCACTTGGCAATTTCATCAAGATTTGATCCTAATAGTGATAAATATCACAACATCCGAGACTATAGGTAAACTATCTAAAATTTGTTAAGAAACACTTGTTGTCAAAGGAGGTAGTGTTTAGAAATACTATTTTGTGGGTTACCAAAGAAACCCTAATGCACAAGAATACCTCAATAGGTTAAGTAGTTGTGCCCCCAAGATGAGGATGAGGAAAAATTCCAAGCTAGGAAAAAGTGTTGTAGACTGAGTGATTGAGACTGATAGTCATAGGTGTAAGGGTGTCAAGTAGCACCTATTTCCAAGTTTTCACCACTTGGCAGATTTTTTTAGTACTTTTTTCTTTTCTTTTTTGTCTTTTTTGATTTTTTTGGTGATACATCCAGGTTCCTATTGCTAGGTTTTCACTCAAATGATCATTTTTTAAAAATATTTTTTGATTTTTAGGACTTTTTTAGGATCAATAAGTATGTACAAAAGAACTGAGTGGTGAACCTCTACGCATATAACTTCTTCAGATGTAGGATATTTATAGGCTCTACTAGTTGTTCCCCTAACAAAGTAGAAAGATGATAAGTACCAGACCCAAATGCTATTATGATAATGTATGGGTCCAACCAATTAGGTTCAAACTTCCCTTTTTGTTCCTAGTTCTGTTGATTTTTAGGGTTTTCTCTAAGCAGAAGTTCACCCACTTAAACTCATGGGGATGAACTTTCTTTTTATACTAAGTAGACATGCACTTCTAATAAAGCCTCATGTGATTAAAAGTAGCCTTATAGAGTTCATCAAGAGTTTCTAGTTCATGTACTTGCGTAGCCCTATGGTCTTCATTGATTATCAACCCATGTAAGGAGACTTGTAGCGAAGGGATCTCAACCTCTAAAGGGAGGAAAACCTCATAGTCATAGACTAAAGAAAAGGGTGTGGCCTTGTAGGAGTACATATGGTAGTTTTGTAGGCCCATAGCACTAAATTGATCTATAAGTGCTAGTCCTTCCCAGATTTGTGAATCATTTAGTGTAAGATTTTTAGAAATGTTTTTTTAGAGGCCTTACCTTGGCCATTCCCTTGAGGGTAGTACATGGAGGACCAATGATGTTTGATTCTAAATTTCTTGCATAGCTATTTAGGATCTTTTTTCTTTAATTTTCCTCCATTATTAGTAATAATAATGGAGGAAGGAAGTCCATAATGATAAATGATGTGGTTTAGTCTAAACAGGGAAAAATGTTTTCCTATAGTAGTAGATAGTGGCACAACCTCAACCCATTTAGTGAAATACTTAGTCATTGTGATGATAAACTTGTGGCCACTAGATGAACTTGGATGAATTTTTCCTACCAAGTGAGAGGCCCATTGTTGAAATGGCCAATATACATAGAGGGAATAAGCTCATGTCCAAGAGCACAAATTAAGTTGCCATGAAGTTGACATTTCTTACTAGGCTTAGCATTATGAACAGTGTTAGCTTGCATGTTTGGCCAATAATAACCCACCCTAAGTAATTTTTGAGTAAGTACAAGGCCATTGGAATGTGCCCCAAAAATATCATCCTGGACTTCAGATAGGGCCTTTTCATACTCTTCTAGCTCCCAACACCTAAGAAACCTTCCATCTACAATCTTCCTATACATGTCACCAAAGACCAAAGTGTAATGTGAAGCATTGCGAAAAAGTTGGCATTTTTGGTTGCATGTAAGGGTTTCAAGAATAAACTAATCAAGTAGGTAGGAGAAGATAGTAGCATAGTAGGAGGAATCATGACTTGCAATGGTGTAGATCATATGGTTATCTAAGGAATCATAGGCAATATGATAGTGTAGATCATATGGTTATATGAGGAATCATAGGCAGGATGACATAGCTCTTCCACCAGGAACTCAAATCATGATTCATGTTTTTGTAATTGGAGGATAGGTGCTAGAGTATCCATAGCATTTGTAGCCTTGTTTTCTACTCTAGGAATTTGTTGGAATATCACAAAATTGAAATAGTTCATTAGAGCATCAATCAACTTCTTGTAAGGTATCAACTTGTCATCCTTTTTTTTAATATTCATTGCTACTTGATTTATGACAAGTTGGGAATCTCCATAGATGTGCAATTCAGTGATTCTCCATTCAAGAGCCATTTTGATCCAATTTGTTAAGGCCTCATATTCTATAATGCTATTTGTGCAAGGGAATAGGAGTTTGTAAGATTTTAGGATTGTATAACCATGAGGGAAAATAAAGAAGACATTGGCTCTAGCCCCATTCTATGTATGAGAACTATCAAATAAAATTTTCCAAGTTCTCTAAGTGATGTACATAATTGAGGCATATGGAAACTCAATTTGCATAGGTGTTGTATCCTCCAGTGGAAAATAAGCCAATTGGTCAACTATAGCCTATCCCTTGATAGCTTTACATTCGACATACTGAATATCAAATTTTGAAAGAATCATCATCCATTTAGCCAAATTGTCAATACGTATAGCTTTTCTCAGGTGATCAATTTTAGCAACCAAGTGAACAGTATGTGCCAACATGTAATGCCTAATTTTTTGAGAAGTAAAAACCACTACTAGGAAAGCTTTCTTGATGTTGCTATAGTTCATCTCATAAGCCACCAAAGTGTGATTGATGTAGTATATTGCATGTTCTTTTCTAGCCTCATCACTCTATGCAAATAATGCTCCTAGAGAGTAAGCTATAGTTGAGATGTACAAAATCAAAGGTTTTCCTAGTATGGGTGGCATTAATACATGAGATTTAGCCAAGTACCCTTTGATTTGGTCTAGATTTTTTTGACAATATTCATTCTAGATATGAGCAAAGCCTTTATGCAAATTCTAGTTAAAAGATTGAGCTTTATCAGCCAACTAAGAAATTAATCTTCTAATGGATTGCAGACGTCCTTGCAAAATTTTGAGTTGGTAATAATTTCTTGGAGAAGGAACTTCCATGATTTCTTGTACCTTTTTAGGATCAACCTCAATGCCTTTTGCTAATATAATGTAGCCTCACATTTTTCCAGATCTAACACCAAAGCTCATTTTTTTGGATTTAGCCTAAGTTGAAATTGTTCCATATGATCTAAGATTAAACTAAGGTCTTCAAGATGTGTCTCATTTTTTAGATTTTTCTAGTGTGTCATCAACATAATCTTCCACATTTTTATGCATCATATCATGAAAGATGGTGGTCATTGCTTGTTGATATGTAACACTAGCATTTATGAGCCCAAAGGGCATGATATTCTAGTAGAAGGTGCCCCAGGAAAATGTAAGGGTTATCTTTTTGTGATCAATTTGAGCAATCTTAATTTGTTCATACCTAGAAAAGCCATACAATAGGGAGTACATTTCTTAACCTGTCATTATATCCACTATTATGTCTATGTTTGGTAGTGGAATGTCTTCCTTAGGGCATGTTTTTTTTAGACCTCTAAAATTAGTATAGACTCAAATGAATTTATCGTGTTTAGACACATGTAAAATGTTGGAAATCCACTCTACATAATCAATAACTTAGATAAAGTTTTTACTTAGAAATATTTCCAACTTTTCTTTGACCAAGAGGGCTACATGTGGATACATCTTTCTCATTTTTTGTTTAACAGGTTTTACACCAAGAGAGATAGATAAATGATGCATGATAAGATTTTTGTCAAGTCCTAGTATATCTAAGTACTTCCATGCAAAATTTATCTTCTTGTCTTAAAATAATTTGGAAAAAATCTCCTTTTCTTCAGTTGACAATGATTGAGCCACATGGATAATTTTAGGATATTCCTCTATCTCCAAGTTGATAGGCTTTGTAGGTTTGATGAAAACTAAAGATCTAGCCTAAAAATAGCTTGGTAGATACTAATTACCTCATCTATAAGTGCTTGAAGGAGGTTTTCACCATTGGATACATGTTTTTTTTTTTACTTTTTTAAGGTTCAAATACCATTACAAAGTGGTTTTTGCCATCTAACTACATGTTTTTTTTTTTTTTTTTTTTAAATGACTGAGGTACTTAATATATGACTTTATCATGTTAATTGTGGGTTCATTGGTGAAAGAATTTATGGGTTCAATGACATTTAGGTAGCAACTGATCTCATAGTCATTTTGAAAAGATGGTATTTTAGGTCTTTGATGTTGAACTGATCAATCTATGAGATCAAGGTGAAGCAAGGAGAGGGATGTGGAAGCTTCAAGGTTGTTGATATGAAAAGAGTCATCCTTGGTGACATAGAAAGTCAATCCTATAGTGAATGTTGCATAGGAATCCAGATCAGGAATAGACCTAGAAGGACTAGTGTGGTCCATTAGAGCAGTTTGCGAACCAAACTCATCTAATCCTACACTAGACTCTTTGAATACATTTGGTTGGGTTATATAGGCATAAATGAGATCCACCCCTAATTCACAAGATATGTCTAATAGGCTTTACCATTAATACTTGTGAGAGTCTATACTCTAATCCCTAGAAATTAAGTGAGCAATATTTTGTCTAATCTATCCTCTATTTAAGTCTTCATGGTCAAATTCATCTTGTTCCTACTATCAAGAAGTGGAAGCTTTTGCATCATTGTGGGTAGTTAGTGTTTCTTCTCCCCAAAGGAGAGAGATGAGAGGAATGAAATTCTCATCTTGAAAAGTGGTAGAAAAAAAGGGAGGATCATTATCCTCTAATTCACTAGACATGGCTGCTCTTCTATCAAATGTTGGTATTCATCTTCCTATCCAAAACCTAGGTGAATGGTATCTTGAGTGTCATAACCTTGAGTATGACCAAAAGGTTCAACTAGAGCTTTTTTGTTACCAGATAAGGACCCATGACCGTGATAGCCCATATTTGTGAGAAGTTTATATCCTTTGCCATAGAATTTAGGAGAGACGAGAGTAGTGACTATGACTTCCTCCTCTATTATGATTAACCATAGATAGAAATAACAATTACATCCAAATATAACCAATACCAAAAAATAGTAGATTACATAAAAGAGAACACAAGACACCAAGATTTGATGTGGTTCACCCAATCCCTAGGCTACATCCACCAACAACAAGTCCAATATTATTATGATCCAGTGATTACAACTTGATTATAATCCGTAATCTCTTATAGCTCAATACTACTACAAGAACTAATTTTTACATCACACATTATGAAAATCCCTAATCCTAAGCCTTTTTATACAAGATTTTTTCCACTTGCAAAATTAGGGCTAGAATAATAGAAAAATAGTAGCTAACACCTTTTACAATATAAGGTCATTTTTGGCTTTAAGGGCATTGCCTCTGAAAACCCACGTGAGGGCATTGCCCCTCGATCTCACCCCATACTATGACAAGGAGTGCACCTAGGGAGCTACCCCAGCACCCCGTAGGGGTACTACACCTTGATCATGTCTTGGGGGCACTACCCCCAAACCCCCATAGAAATAATCTAGAGGGAAATCATGTTGAATAAACCTATGAGTCTGATTAGGCTCAACATCACAATAATCTCCCACTTGGAGACTGATCAAACTCCACAATAATAACCTCCCACTTTGAGACTGATCATGGCACTACTAAACCTGTAACTCCCACTAGAATATGAAACCACCTTGGACTCTATTGTTCATTTAGTTTATTCAATCTAGAAGACCAATAGAAGCTAAAGAGGAGTTGAGCTTCTCCCTTGTCACTACCTTTGTAAAAATATATGTTAGATTGTCATTTGTATGTATCTTCTCCATCTTTAACTATCCATCACCCAAAACTAATCAAATGAAATGTTACCGTAACTATATATTTTTTGTCTTTGAGTGCAAAGTTGAATTCTTCGTAAGATGAATGAAAATTTGGCTATCTGTGAACAAATAACTACCCCTCTATGGGTGTCCTAATTCTTCCATGAATAATTGAATCCATATCATCTCCTTGATTTATTTTGTAACAGCAACATACTCTACCTATGTAGTGGATAAATCATTAACCTACTGTAATCAAGAAACCTAGCTCATTGCCACCCCACCAAAAGTAAATACATAACTTGTAGTACTCTATCTAGTATTAATATCCCCTACTATGTCAACATATCCTTTTAAATCAGTAGTAGAGCCCCCAAAGTGTAAACACTTATTGGATGTGCCTCTCAGATATGTAAGGATCCATTTAACTACATTCCAATGCTCAATTCCTAGATTACTCATATACCAGCTAACAACTCCCACAACATGTGCAAGATCTAGCCTTTTACATACCATAACATACATCAAGCTTCCTACAACTAAAGCATAAGGTACCTTAGACATCTTATTCTCCTCTTCTTGTATCTTTGGACACATCTCCTTAGTCAAATTCAAATGATCAGGTAAAGGTGTGGTGACAAATTTAGCATTCTTCACAAAGAAACATTGCAACACCTTCTCAATATAATTAGCTTGAGATAATGCCAATTTTCTATTCTTCCTATCTCTAGAAATATTCATACCAAGGATTTTTTTTTCTACCCTCAAAACCTTCAAAGAAAATGCATGTGCTAACTATTCCTTTAACCCCTTAATGTGATCCATGTTAGACCCATCTACAAGCATATCATCAACATATAAACATAAAATAATATAATTTTCATCATCCAATCTCTTAAAATAAATACAATGATTTAAATGACACCTATTGTATCCATGCTCATGCATAAACCTATCAAATTTCAGATACCATTGTCGAGGTGCTTTCTTCAAGCCATATAAACTTTTCTTCAATCTACACACTAAGATCTCCTTATCTTTGACCTCAAACCCTTGTGGTTGTGCCATATATATCTTCATCCAAATCACCATGAAGAAAGGTTGTTTTAACATCAAGCTACTCCAAATGCAAATCTTCAATAGCCACAATACTTAAAATAGTGCAAATAGAAATCATTTTAACAAAAGGAGAAAATATCTCATCAAAATCAATGCCCTTTTTCTATGCAAATCCTTTTACAACAAACCTGGCTTTAAATATTTTCTTACTTCCATCTTCTTCTTTTAACTTGTAAACCCATTTATTTTGTAAAGTATTTTTACCTATGGGAAACTTGCATAAATTTGATATCTTATTTTTTGGTAAAAAGTTCATTTCTTCTTTCATTGTAAACTCTCATTAAATCTTAGTATATACCTATAAAACTTCATCATAACATTCAAGTTCACCAGCATCAGTAAGTAAAATAAAATACAAGAAAGAAGAAAATCCTTTCAGATGTCTACTAACCCTTGTTGGTCATCTAACAATCACTGGGGTGTGTGGTATTTGTTGTTGCAGTTATTGCAGATCATGAGGAATTGTTGGAATGTCAACTTTTGGAGTATCAACCAACACTACATAATTATTTTCTTTCTTCTCATTTTACTACAATAGATCTTTGTATAACACTTCTCATTTAATATGACATTCCTACTTCTTACAATTTTATGATTTTTAAAATTCGAAAGCCTATAACCAAATTCATTAATGCCATATCCAACAACTACACATTTCTTTGACTTAGCTTCTAGCTTGGTTCTATTTTCAAAATCTATATGAGAAAATGCTTAAAAACCAAAGGTTTTGAGAAAAGAATAAGTCACCTTCTTATCAATCCATGCTTCCTATGGAATACCACAACACAAAGGAGTAAAGGGACCTCTATTAATCAAATATATAGTAGCATTGATAGCCTTCACCCACATGTTTAAGAGCAACCTTACATGAAACCTCATGTTGCTTGCATGCTCCATTATAGTCATGTTCATTTGTACAGTAACTCCATTTTCCTATGGATTCCTTGGAACAATTTTTTGTCTATGAATACCATTAGCAAAGTAATAATCTTCAAATTCATGACTACAATGCTCACCAACATTATCAAATCTGACATATTTTAATTTCTTTGCAGTCTCATTTTCAACCAAGCATTTCCATTTCTTTAAAGTTTGAAATACATCAAATTTCTGTCTAAGGAAATAAACTCATACTTTTATAGCTGCATCATTAATAAATGTAAATTAATAACGAGAGCCACCAAGGGAAGATGTCTAAGCCGGTCCTCATACATCTATATGTACAAGCTCTAATCCCTCACTTTTCTTTTCCTTCCCAATCTTCACAAAATTCACTCTCTTTTGTTTTCCATACACACAACTTTCACAAAAATCCATATTGACACATTTTAGACCTAGAAAAACTTGCTTTGAATGAAGTACTTTCATACCTTTCTCACTCACATGCCCAAGTTTGTTGTGCCATAGCACTGTATTAGAATATATAGTAGCTATTTGTTCTCCCTACTCAACTACAACAACTATTCTTGAACATTCATTTTTCTCTAAAACAATCAAAGTAGAAGGAACAATATAACTTGTACAAAGATATAAGGTGCCTACTTACACACCGTTTTCTACTACAAGGGAAACTTTTGAAACCTTCCAATTTTTATAATTAAAACTGACTACACAACCATCATCACTGAGTTGCCCTACTGAAATTAAATTCCTACTCAACTTTGGAACATGTCTTACCTCATGTAGTAGCCAATGATTCCCATTCTACAACTTAATCTTAATTTTTTTTTACCAACAATTTGATAGGTTTCATTATCCCCCAAATAAACAAGCCCAAAATTATCTTGGACATAATCAATAAAATAATCTTTATGAGGTGTAGCATGAAATGAAGCACCAGAATCTAAAACCCATGAATCATCAACACTTTCTAAAGATAGAAGCAAAGCATCCTCTTTAGATTTGTTACTTACCACATTTTCCTCCTTATTCCCTTATGTTTTATCTCCTTCATTATTCTTTCAAGTCCAAAAATCTTTCTTCTTATGCCCTATTTTACCACAGTACTAGCAATCTCTTGGTACTCTGGATTGAGACCTCTTCCCCTTTGACTTTTCTCTTGATTTCTCACTATTTTTGGAATTATTTCCTCTCTCAATCAGTCTACCTCTTCTTTGTGCATTCAAAGCACTTTCTAATGTAGATCCACCTGAGGATTTCCTACAAGTTTTCTCAGTCAAAATAACACCAATCACATCATCAAATTTTAGGGTATTAGATCAAAAAATAGAATTATTCAAAACCATTACCAAGTCATTCCAACTTTTAGGAAAAGAAAAAAAAATCAAGAGAGCCCTAATTTTTTCATCAAAATTAATACCCATAGAAGATAAATGACTAGTAATAGTATTAAATTCATTTAAATGATCTGCAATAGATCCACCTTCTATCATTTTCATATTAAATAAATGCTTCATGAGAAATACCTTGTTTGAAGCGGAGGGGTTTTCATATAGTTTCGCTAAGGTTTCCATCAACTCTTTCATCGTCTTTTCTTTTTTAATGTTAAATGTCACTAATGGTTCCAAGCATAATCAAATTCTTCCAAGTACCTTTCTATCTAAAATCTCCCAATCCTCATCTGACATAGTTCTTTGTTTCTTGGATTTTCCTTCCAACAGCTTCCATAAATTCTTCTGATAAAGATAGTCTTCCATTTGCATCTTACATAACTAAAAATTCTTCCCATTAAACTTCTCCACCTTTAGCTTACCCTCATCTACCATAGCTCCCACTCAACCATGAGACTCCCACTCAACTGTGAGACCTTCCCATAGAGGATTGCTAAAAAAAAAAAATTGACAGTCTGGCCAAAAAAAGATGATGATCATCTAGCTCTAGTACCACTTGTTAGGATTAACCTTAGATAGAAATAATAGTTACATGCAAATATAACCAATACCAAAAAATAGTAGATCACATAAAAGATAACACAGTACACCAACATTTAACATGGTTTAGCCAATCCCTGGGCTACGTCCACCAATAGCAAGTCTAGTAATAGAGCTATCAGATTTCCACAATCCATCAATGTTGTGCATTTGATTTCTAGATTTGATTGTGTGAACAGATTTTTTATGTCAACATTTTGGATCACACTCTGTGATCCATCATCAAGATGCATGCAAGAGAAGAGAAGGAGAAGAGAGATAGATAGTAGATAGACTCCAAATAAAAGGAAGAGAGGGGAGGGGAGAGGAGAAAGATAACGTGTAGAATGAGGACAACTACTCACCAAGGAGACTCCTAAGAAAAAATCGGGGGGCAAAAAATAAAAGACCAAGACTACAAATAGGAGAACACAATAAGCAACTCAAAGACCCTAATTGAAAAAGAAATAAAAATTATAAAAATTATAAACAACATTGAAAGAAGAAAAAAATCGGAGGAAAGATAATGAAAATTATAATAATAATAAAATAATAAATAAATAATTTAATTTTAAAAAAAAGAATAATTGAAAGTTAATAAGTCAATCTATCAACCATTCTACTAATCTACTGATCAATTGACTTATTAATTTTCAATTATTCTTTTTTAATTAATTGAATTATTTATTTATTTATTATTATTATTTTAATTTTTTTTTCATTAATCTTTCCTCCAGTTTTTTTCTTCTTTCAATGTTGTTTATAATTTTTATAATTTTTATTTCTTTTTCAATTAGGGTCTTTGAGTTGCTTATTGTGTTCTCCTATCTACAATCTTGGTCTATTATGTTCTGCCCCCCTTTTTGTTTTTAGGAGTCTCCTTGGTGGGTGGTTTTCCTCACTCTACGTGCTATCTTTCTCCTCTCCCCTCGCCTCTCTTCCTTTTATTTGGAGTCTATCTACTATCTATCTCTCTTCTCATTCTCTTCTCTTGCATGCATCTTGATGATGGATCACAGAGTGTGATCCAAAATGGTGATGTAAAAAATTTGTTCACACAACCAAATCTAGAAATCAAATGCACAAGTCTAGTATTATCATGATCTAATGATTACAACCTGATTACAATCTGTAATCCCTTACAACTCAATACCATCGCAAGAACCAATTTTCACATCACACATTATGAAAATCCCTAACCCTAAGCCTTTTATACAAGCTTTTGCATATTACAAAATTAGGGCTAGAATAAAAGAAAAATAGTAGCAAATGCCTTTTACAATATAAGGTCATGTTTGGCTTTTCTCATGAGAGAATTTCCCCTCGACCCCACCCTATACTATGATAGGGAGCACACCTAGGGCATTGCCCTAGGACCCTACAAGTGCCCTTCCCCTTGACCCCATCTTGGAGGCATTGTGCCCTAACTCCCATAGAAATAATCTAGAGGGAAATCACACCAAATAAACCTCTGACTCTGATTAGCCTACACATCACAACATCCTCATCTTCCTCTTATCTATATATCCAATCTTTGATTTGTTTTTCTTCTTTTTCTACTTCTAGGGAAACTAAGGATTGGACAAAGGTTCCAAAAAGATTCATTGCAGAAGATAAAGACTTCTTTTTGGTAGAAGGTTTCCCATAAGACCAAGGGGAAATCAAAAAAGTAGCAATATAGTCTAGAGTGTATTCGCCCATGCCTAGGCTCATCATTTTTAGTTTTTTGTTCACACTCTATAAAGGATCATGTCAACTCATGAGAAGAGCAATTTTGTGGAACCAATGTTTCTATAGCAGATAGTGTATTGATAGACATGAAGTTTCCACCAAGGACAACTATCTTAGTACCATTAAAAGGGAACTTGATGCACTGATGACATATGGAAGGTACTACTTGCATCTCATGAATCCATGTTTATCCCAACAAAAAATTTTATGCAAGTGTTATGTCTAGGACTTGGTAAATGACATCTTTCTCAACCAAACCAACTCTAATTGGAAGCACAATTAGACATTTGGAAGGTCTTTTGACCTCATCATAGGCTTTTATAGTGATCTTGCACCTAGGGTCAATGGAAAGTTTAGACATGCCTAAGTGTTGGATCACATTGAATGAGATGATGTTCAACCCTACATCATTGTCTATCAGGCTCAATGAATGTTAGTATGGAAGATTTGGACTTTGACAGGAGGGCAAGGTTGAGGGGGTGACTAAGAGCTTTGAAATCTTCTTTAGAAAAGGTGAGGTAGTGAGGTGAAGAGATATGGTTCACCATAGCTTGGAATCATTCCATGTCAATATTTATGGGGGCATTGATAGAACAAAAATATTTTTCAAGGATTTCCTTGTGTAGAGGGGATAATTCTAACAACACAAAGATGAAAATTTGAGCCAAGATTCATTGTAGTTGTTTGAGAAGGTTATAATTGGAGATTGTTGAGTTAGTTTCTTATTTGTATGATCATTCATTCTTAGGATCATTAACAACTTTTAGAATGACTTTAGATTTCCCCCTAGTGATAGATTGCCCCCTAGTGACAATGTTAAGTGGTTCACTCTATTAAGAGGAAGATTTGGCCACTTAAAGTACCACCTTAGGTCTAGTGTCCTTATGGTGTTGAGGAATATTTTACATTTTGAGGACCACCTTGGGTCTTTCATCCTCAAGTTTGTGGTTGAGTTAAATGTCAAATTTAGAACTCATTGTGTAAAGATGCTCAATATGTTCAATCATGTTGATAATATTATCTATGTAAGCATAGGCATAGTTGATCTTGGAACCATGAATTTTTCTTAGGAGCCTTGGAGATTTCACCTTTTTCATATTCTGGCAAGGGTTGCTTAAAATATTTATGGTCATAATTTTTAACAAGACCATCCATGACAGCTTTACTAGCATCAATAAGATCTTGAATTAAATCTTTGAGTTTAAAACAATGCTTAGATCTTGTTAAAAGAGGTATCTAATTCTTAAGAATGAAATAGACAACATATCTAATTTGAAAAATGATCCTCTTCCCACCAATTAGGCTTGATGGGTGGGTTATAGGGGTGGGAGTTGTCTAAAAGTATTACTAGTTTATTTACAATTAAGGTCTTTAAGACTATGTCATAGGGTTCAACTATTGGTGTATAAATAGGTCTTTTTTTAGTGAACTTGGTGTTCTTGTCAAATATTTGTGGTTTTGAGACTTCTTGTTTCTTTGCAACATAAATGGAATTGGAGAGGTTGAAATTAGATTCCTTAGTCTTAGGAGCATCCACTACTCCATCATTGACAACATATTTGTTTTCATTCCAAGATTTTCTTTTGTCCTTGCCATTTCTGTTGTCATTTTTCTCTTTGTTCATAGCAATGTCACCCTTCTTGATAGCAACATCCTCAATATGATACACACTCTCAACCATTGCATTGAAGGATGTGAATAGCTATTTTCATAACTCAAAGTATAATTCTAGTACAAGTGTGTTGACAAAGATGTCAATTTTCTTAGCTTTAGGAACTTGCCGAGGGTGATGGAGCCCAAACTATTTCCAAAAATTTATGGCTCCATTTAAGAAATAATATTAAATCAAGGGAATTATTGTCAAAAATGTTAGAGTTATCTAGTTAAGATTATTGAAGGATGCACAAAAGAGCTATAGTCCACAAATAATCGATAGTGAAGGAGAGATCAAGTTCTTTTCTTTTATGTACAACATACTTGTAATTCATCATTGAATTATTAAGAGGATGATTATAGATAGTATACATATTACCAATGCTTTATAAAATAGAGAATAGCTACATAGGACAACCATTGAGGACTTGGCTAGCATTTTACATTGGAACTACTACTTGGAACAAGTGAGTTCAAATTCATGACTAACTAAGAAATGATGTTAGTCATCAAACATTGTTGAATAAGATACGAGCCTCTATATGAATGATGGAGCATTCAACACTAAATTGCATGGTCAATAAATAACAAATTGGTTTGATTATGAATGTGATAGTTGATGCTCTTTATTGAACTGAACATATGAAAGTGAGCATAATAGTGATCTTCAAAATATCCCAATCAAAGTGCAGAGTTTGTAGCATATAGGAAGCACTAGAATATTATGAATTTGCAAGGGCTAACACAAATCAAATTCAAATTCATCAGAATAAGTATACACAATACACATCAATTTACACCAAGCATAGATGTAATGGAATGAAAGCATTTAACAAAAGGATACTATTTTCACCATCAAGAAATACTTTGATTTAGCAAAAGGATGAATATATACATATGTCATAAAACTCATAATATAATGAGAAATAAAAAAAATTAATAACTATGATTTCTTGGAGCTCGTGCAAGGTAGACTTAGCCTATTTGTGTCCTGAACAAATGATTTGGATGGCAAGAGTTCTAGACTTTATTAAAATAATTTATATTGGAAATAAATACTTTGAGCCTTGATGCATTCTTTTAAAAAAAGAAATAGTTTGGAGCTATCAAGGGTGGTCTTCCAAGAGATCTTAAGTGTTTCTATCTATGCTCTTCATTCTACCAACATTGAGATTTTAGTCGAGAGCCATATGAAAAAGAGGAACATACTTGTGACTCCTTGATAAGTTTATATCTAATGTTTCTTTTTATTTTGTAGATAAGGAAGAGATGAATTGAGCAAGTACAAATAGATTGTTGTCTTCAGGCACCTGAGTGGAGGATGGAGAACTTGAACATACCATTGCAAGGTTTGATGGATGCATGTGGGAATTGAAAGGATGCACCGAATCCATGGAGATAAATGCTTGGGTCATACAAACTGCCAATCACACACCCAAAAAGATGGATACGAAGGAAAAGAAAAGGCACCAAATGGTAAATATGGATGTAAATCATGAAGGTTCCTACAACGACCATCCAACCTCTATAGTATATTTGAGATATATTTAATAGCTTCCTATTAACATTTTGGAGTTTCTAGCAAGGGCTTTACTATGCAAAAATAAAAATTGTGTTGAGTTATGGTCAACTTTTAACACCATAATCATTCATTTGAAGTGCAATTCGGTGTTGTGAAAAGTGGTGACTCTTTATTTACACTCTTTCACTTGCTTATAAATACATTTAAAATCATTCAAGAGAGACAATTCATAGTGATATATATATTTTAAATTATATATTATGAGGCACATATGATGTATTATATTCTCTGATTGGCAAAGAAATGAATTCTTGATCAAAACCCGTGGATTGAATCATTGGGTGAATTGTGTGTGATCTGGATAAATTCACAATATATTGATCATCTATAAGAAGTTTCTTTATTGTGATTGTATTCCTGGCATAATTATTTATTTTAAATTTTAGAGTTTTAAATTATTATTAAGTTGTGTCCTTTATAAATATTTTATTTATTTTCTATAAACATTTTAAAATTTGGATAAGTGGATTGGGTCATTATTGAATTTTAAATTTAATAAACATAGATATTATGAAATATTTAATTGTTTCTGTATTTCTGTCTAGTTTGTCTCCATATCATAAGAGTTAAAGTGCATCCTAGACTAGTTTAAAATTGCATTCATATAATTGATCTATCGCATCTGCATTATTAATTATTTTAAAGTTTAATTACATTTAAATTTATAAACTTTTACGTGTTAACTTATAATATTGACTCTGATTGCCCATGTAATTAAGCACTGGTCTTTATATTACTCTTGATTTGTAATCCATATGTTGGCAACTATTTCATTACATATCTATTGAGGAATTAATATATTCATTTGTTGTTTTCATTTTTTATTAAGAATATTTTCATATTTATTATTCTTAATTCATAATTTACAATCTTAAAGCTTTCTATAATTCTTTCCATTTTGAAAGCTTCCATTATATTTGTGTTCTAATCAATCCATTATAAGCATCTTGGGCTCAATTTTTTTGTTTAGGATTGAGTACACCTGCCTTGGTTTTGCAAAGTTATAAGCATAGGGGATTTGGATCATGTCAATCGATCTTGTCAAGTTGGCCATTACTGGTTAGATATCCCAGCATCAAGCAAACAAGGCTCGCAGCATTCCAATCTGTGATTTTAGGAACCTATTGGTGTTTTGAAACATTATAGTTTAAAATTACCTCAATGACAACAATATACATCTAGGGGCAACTACTTCCCACCTGCAACATATCCTTTTAGACACCGGACCAACTATAAGGCTAGACCCTTCTTCTACTTTAGGCTCTACAAAACCTAGGTAGGTGGACCTCAAATTCACTTATATGGTACCAATGCTAAAATATCCACTTGAATCTAACAAAGTAGATAAAACACTTATGCAAAGATCTTAGACATGAAATAGATAATAACATGGCCAAATAAATTGATAAGCTAAGTGAGGGTATCCTTTTAGCTCTTCAACATGAAAGGGAAAGATTTTGATTATAATGTTGATTTCAGCAAAACCCAAAATATGCAATGGTAAGAACAAGTTGATCCTACAGCTTATTAGTGCCTTCTTTATTGAACAGTTCCACAAATCACACACATACATCTATGATAGTAGTGACATATTCCATACATCAACATATCAAATTTGTCTTATCACTATGTGAATCAAACATTAGTGTTCATAAATACCTCATTCTCATAAATATCCTTCTTAAAATAACTAGCAACCCTGTCAAATACATCAATCATTTACTCGGCCCTTTATTCCAACAAAAAAAAATATTAGACATACAACCTTAAGGGGATTCAAATGGGTCTCAATTCTTTGTTCCTAAACCATGTAAGATTTTAGATTACAGAGATAGGAGACTAGAATTAGAATGAAGCTAAGAAATTTTTGCTCATTTGTATTCATTACTTTGAAAGTATAAATTCAAATGCATGTAAAAAAATTCATAAAACCTCTAAGTAGACTAGAACTAACTATATTATCTTAACTATTGTTGTTCATATAAGATAAATATGTTGAAGAATATAGTAGTGAAATGTGTTCAAAACTAGAACCCTTGGTCTCACAAATCTAAGAAAACTCAAGATTGGAACCTCTATAATGAATTAGAAAGAGAGAGATATAGGAGATGAATGAAATCCCCCATTTGATATGAAAGTGGCATGTGTCCACTTCAATCTTCATTCCTTGCAGTTGTAAAACCTCTCTCATCTTTCTACCCATGAAATTTGACATGATTTCCATCATTAATCTATAAAAAACTTGAAAATATCTCTTATGAATGATGAAAACCCTTATGTCACTCAAATATCTAAAAGACATCATGAAATTCTAATAATACCTTGATTTAACTAACTTTGATGTGACAAAATTTTCCCATAACTACATTTTTACTACCTTTTACATTCACTTAGTTCACCATTTCACTGAAAATTAGATCTGAACTACCCCAACTAAATGAAACTAAAAATTGGGTACCTAAGACAAATCCTCACATAACTTGAATTAGTGTCCTCTTGTGCTAAAATAAACTCGAAATGGAAAGTTCTTTCTCTCCTAATTCTGGCAATATATAATACTACTATACTTTCTTACCAAAAATGCCCAGAATCTTAGTTTGAATTTCAAGCTCCTGTCATGGCTTTGAAATTGCATTTGAGAAAATATTAAACATTTTCCAAAGTTTGAAATATATCTTATAATCCTTTTGATTTTAAATGCCTTGCACATTATTTAAAAATAAAAATAATAAAATATTCATTTTTCAACTTCTGAAATTTTCCCTCTAGAATTTCTATCTAGGTCAAACATGTTTGACCAAGCTGTGACACATGGCATACTCTAATTGGTCTATTTCTTGCTTAGTCACCTGACACTGGCCACCTAGACACCACATGTCACTACCTCATTGGTCCTCTATTCTACCATGTGGAGGCCATGTCACAAGTTTCCATGTTGCTATCCTAGTCAGTATTGTACAACATCATTGTGACATAGCGACGTCACAACACATGGCACCTCGATCCATGTCAACATCAAGATGGTAGTGCCATGTCATCACCATGCCACATCATCACTCACTATGTCACATGAAATGTTAGCAAGGTGCCACATCATCATGACATAGTGATATTGTGACACATGGCATTACCTACCACATCAATGTCTCAATTTGTGTGCCACATCTGAGTCACTTTGCCATGTGTCACTATCAAATTTGTTGAGTTGGATACCACATGTTACCTACTAGTTAATTGAAAATCCAAGTCATTGTGCAATGTCAACTCATCCATTCAAAATTTTTCCTTAGCTTGTTGAGATGGGACCTTCCATGCACACAAGCTAGACTTTAAAATGCACATCTCTTCAAGACAATGAGCTATATTGTGCTCAGATATTTAGAAGGCTTGAAAGACCACATCCTAAGTAATGTGGTACAAAAAGCCTTTACACATCTTCAAACTAATACACTTCTCCTTCCTCACAACTACTAGTCTACTCTTGTTGAAAATTCTTCAACCCTCATGTATAGAGAACAAAAAGACAAAGAAAACTTCCTTCACACAATGCCTAGTTTCCTTAATCTTGTCGACTGCAATGTACTCTATTGTGGGCTCTTTCCTCTTAATACTATGGTGCTCTGTCTTCCATCTGTGCCACCATGCTTCACATCTTTCTTTTTAATCTAGGTTTAGCATTTCAACATGGCTCTAATGCCCTTCTTCAAAGTGGGTTCCTTTTATAAACTTGGCAGTTTCTTTGATGTTTTCTTAGCTCTAACACCTACGGCTACAATAATATTGCATCGATGGCATATATATTTCTTCTATCAAATGAGGGGCATTAAAGGAGACTTGCCACCTTCCTGGCATATTCTTTTCCATATCAAAATTTTCAAAGGCTTTTCTTACTACAAAAGAATGAGGGTGAAGCAGGAGGCAGGCTTCCCTTGTTAAGCTCTACTCCTTCTTAGCGGAACTCTCCATTCCATATGCTATGTTTTAATGTAGATATGAGGGTGTTATGGAATCATGGATAAAGAAAGTTTTAATGCCTCAACCTCTACAATTTCAAGTTTGATTTCCATGTTTGCAAGAACCAATGAATTTTCCTTTGTAGGCCATGGCCAATTGTTGAAGCACAAATTGAATGAAAAGGGAGAGAATTCTTGTGTCAATCCACGGGCTGCAAGTGCCAAGACTCAACAAAAAGATGTCCAATTTCAATTAGAGTCACCATTCAATCTCAACAGATTGCCACATTAGAAGTTCCCTATGATAGTCACCACTCTTGCTGCTTGATCTATTCCACACTTAGGCCTAACAAGGTGAATGTGTGCAAGGTTGTTGAAGTCTAGCTAAAACCTATGATTTTCATTCTATGGAGTGAGAGATAACATCTCCTAAATTCCCACTCTAATTAAAGTTTTAATGGTTAAATCACCCTATGATATAGTTTCTACCACAAGCCCCTTTGATTATTTCATTTCATCTCCATATTAAAATGATAGAGGTAGCTCAATCCTTAATTATATGAATTCAAACTTCCAATCATACAAAAATATGAACCATTTTGACCAACTTAGAATGGATTTCTCCATTTGTTATTTTGTATCACAATTTCCAAATATAACCCAAATGGTATGTATATCTTGTGTATGGCTCATAGTATTTGCTGACGAAGATTCAGTGATGAATAAGCTTGTGTTGTCTAGTGTAGATTCCATTCAACTAATTTTCTTGGTGATAATATCCATTTTTATCATCAATTCTAAATTTATGTTCACGTCATTTTTTATCCCTAGCCAGTCATCTTGAAAATTCCACGATACCTTATCAATCTTTTGAAAATAGTTAAGCCCCAAAGTGGGCCCAGCTAATAAAATTTCATTCTCAAACAACTAATTCCCCAAACTAATCCATTAATCATCTGAGACTAATTTGATCAAAATTAAACCATTGTCACACCATTTAAAATTGACCTTCAACCTTTCCTGCAAACTAGCAGTTTTGTGCCAAGAGTTCCTTTGATTGGCTTCAAAAACTAACCAAAACACATGACAGGGCTCTGAGATCAAACCTACTAATCCTTTGTTTTGCATAGTCTTACCCTACCAAATCTCATCTTATGAAAAATTATGAGTCAAAAGGTATTGACTTTCAAAGTTGCTATCTTAAAATAGCCTACAAGAAAACATGTCAAAAAATAATAAATCACGTTTAGTTTTGCCTTTGAAAACTAGGCAAAGTAACACTTCGGGAGATAAAAATTGGGGCATTAGTTCATTGTCATGAGTAAATTATAAACCTATGATTTTGTCTCATGAAAAATAATAGGACTCATTCGACGAGTAGTCAAAGTGGGCTACTCGAATTTGCAGAATTGGAAACACTGATAGAAAAGCAATTTTTGAAAATGAAATAGACCTAAAAAAGTGTGCAGACAGATTCATCAAGGCTTGCAAACTGGAATACATAAAGAATTTCCAAATTAGAATTTTATGGTACAATTCATTCAATCTTACCTATAATGGATTCATAGTTATGATATCTCGAACAAGGGTACTGACCAATCTACACTTTTTGATACCAATAAAACTTTACAAATTGCATTTGGAATCATGTTAGAAAACTAATCAAAAAAATTCATCATAAGCTCAAAATTGAAACATAAAAAGTCTCTAACCTCTAAAATTCAATGAAAAATGAATTATCTCATTTTGGTCAACTAATTCAAAGTTATAACATGTCAAACAAGGCCTCTCAGAATTCTAAAAAATTAGCATCAGCATGACAACAATAAACAACCAACTTTAAGGGATTCAAGACCTCCACAAAACATATCAAAATGACTCAAAACGTGAAAAATAGGCTCTTTGGTGTGGATATTAAACACTCCCAAAGTAGGGAATCATGAAACATAATCATGTGCATGATATTCAATTGCAAACTAGGTCTCCTATCATTGTTTGAAACTTGGGCAAAAATGCAAATTTGGACATTGCTCAAAAAATAACTTCACAAAATGACTCATAATGGAAATTTATCTTTGTGGGACAAGTGGATATACTCAATGCAAGGTTTTAGAAGTATTAAATTCCTCTTGGGCCTCAAAAGGATAGTTGAGTACACATGCACTAAAAAGTGCTTATAGGGTTCATTTTTTGAATGGTGCTCAAAATCAGGGCTTCAATTTTGAGTCCCAATAGTGGATCTATCTATGGATGCATGTCCCTTGGAGGAATGGAAGGATTCATATCTTTGGAAGAACCAAACCACACACTTGACAGCAAAAATCTTCTCTTGAACAACTTTATTAAAAGCAAAAATAACTACTCCTAGACTATACAAACGATGGGCCCAGGCCACCGAAACTTATCAAAAATTCTTACCACTATCATATATTTTATTTTCATCTATATTTTCATGAGGTAATCTACAAACATATCTTCTATCAGTTTCACCAATCAGATTAGCATCTTAAATCAAATCACTTGGCAAAATGAAATAACTTCCTTCATTCTCATAGTGCATACATAAATCAGCATTAACTTCTACATCATGCTCACTATGAAAATACATATTAGCATGCTTATGTAAACTAGAATAAATCTTAAAATTTTCATCTACATATGACTGTTGCATGCTATCAACCGGAAAGACAAATGATTCATATTCTACTTTGTTCAAAAAGTTGAATGTGTCAAAATTTTGCAATCACCTTGTGTAACTAGATGTGAGGAGTATGTGAAATCTGATCATTTCCTACTTACAATCATGTTACTCATCAAATTAGATATATCTTTCACTAAAACTCCTTCACATTCTTCAAACAACGAATTAGTTACCAATTCTAAAAACTTATCCTGAAAGTGTTGATCTAAACTATGTTGATCATAATCATTTTTTTCATCTAAAAAAATGTCAAAATGAAACTTGAACTTATCTCTACAAGACTTATCAGTACATAAAGAAAATCCATATTTGGATTGAAAACTTTCACTATTTTCCCCTTCATCACATGAAACATCAAAAGATATCGCAACAATACCGACATAAGAAGAATCTGAGATAGTGTGAAATTTCCCTTCACTAATATCCCCTAATCTAACAAGTAGTCATGTTCAAAGACATTTGAGGTATTGTCATATACACTTCCAAAATTTGACAAAGATTTTTCAAATTCTATATCTCTTTCTACATCAAACTTTGGGGAAGTAACTTGACTGAATGAAGAAATATTATGAGGGAAAATATGAGCATCCTTAGAAACACTTACATGCTTTTCAAAATCACGAGCCAACAAAGCTGAAATTTCATTAGGGATCAAGAAGACTACCTCACAAATCTTCTTCTGGCTATGATTATCATCTAGATGATATGAAGAATTCATAACAACAAAATCATTAGTATAACAATCTATCATAGTTATTACAACATTCATTCTCATCATGGCAAGAACTACCTCCACTATTGTTATATAATTCCTCAACTTTATATTCACTATAATAAATTTTATTTTCACTTTCATATCCATCTTTCTCATGCTAACTACAATCATTTGATTCATTATTATCTGAATTCTTCTCTTCACAATCAGAAGACAAATAATATTTCTCTACAGATTCATTACATTCATTGCTACCTTGACTTTCAACACACCTATCATTATCATTATAAGATATAACATGAACTCTATAATTATCATTTTCCATCTCCTTAATGGATCTTTCAACTTGCAAAAACTTTTGTAATCTTATAAGTGTTGGCCAATTAACTGAATCAAGCACTAGAACATCAAGGAAAATACTAGGCAAGGAAGATTCCTTAGGTCTACAATGAAAAGGCATCTTTTTTATTACTAATTTAATCTTTAGATAACATAGTTCACCATTTAAACCTTAAATACTTCCTACTTCAATTCTTATGATACTAACAATCTTATTGTAGATTAGTATATTCAACATAGCAATGTTGTTAACCACAATCTCCAAACTTTCAAAACTTGGCAAACTAATCTCAAATTTGAGATCTCACTCCATCCTAAAATAAAATTTATACCTCTTTCTTCTAGTGCTAAAAATCACTGAATAGAGGCAACCATTTCAATACTTGACTTCCATGAATGAGAAACATGAAAATCAAAATACCTCAAATGTCGATGCAAGGCTTTGATCTGGTGATTTGACATAGGTCCATACTAAAAATCCTTCACACCATTGATAAAAACCTTGTAGAGTCACCAACTCCTTGAAAGAGGATAAAGAAATAACTATTGTGATTTACTTTTTAACACTTTTATTTCTTATAATAGTATATTGCAAATAACACTTTAAAACTTATCAAGAACTTAAAGAAACTATCAAAAGCTTTAGATCTACCCATACAATTGAAAATCCTTCAAAATACTATAATGAAATCAACTAGGAAACAATTGATATAGAGATTTACAGTTGCCACTCACACTTGTGAGAAATAAAACATAATTTGTCACTTAAAAAATTTGAACCAAACCATCAGATGTAGGAGAAATGCAAACCATCAAACCACTCTTATAGATTTACAAACCCAAAAAAGAGAACAAAACCTTTTGTTCATTGTTGACTCTAATTTTACAACAACACTTTGAAAACAAAATCCAACTGAATTGATTGAAGATGAACACTCTTAGCAATACAATTTTCACTCAACCTCAAAGCTATTGTTGCAAATGGATAAAACATTATTGGGAGACATGAATATTCAACAAAGAGATGGAAAAAATTTCATGACCTTGTTGCTATAGCAAATTCTTCCTACTATATTGAATCTTTTTTAAATTCTCAAGGTTTGTCTATAATATAAATTTAGAAAATGCTATTTATACCAAAGATTCCAGTACTTTAAACAATGAATTTCTTCTTAAACTTCCTAGAAGAGTCACCATTTTGTTGGTTTTTTGAAACATTATGGTTTCAAACTATTCCAATGAGAATAAGATACATCTAGGGGTAGCTATTTCCCATCTGTAACATATCCTTTCATACACCAAGCCAACTATAAGGCTAGACCCTTCTTCTACTTTAGGCTCTACAAAACCTAGGTGGGTGGACCTCAGATTCACTTATATGGTATGAGTGTTAAAACATACACTTGATTATAACAAAGTAGATAAAACACTTAATCTTCTAACACTTATGCAAAGATCTTAGACATGAAATAGCTATAACATGGCCGAAGAAATTGATAAACTAAGTGAGGGCATCCTTTTGGCTCTTCAGCATGAAAGGGAAAGATTTTGATTATAATGTCAATTTTAGCAAAACCCAAAATATGCAGCAATAAGAACAAGTTGATCCTATAGTTGACAAGTGCCTTATCTATTGGGCAGTTCCACAAAACACACACATACATCTATGATACTAGTAACATATTCCATACATCAAGATATCAAATCTATCCTTTCACTTTGTGAATCATACATCGGTGTACATGAAGACCTCATTCTCATTAAATAACCTTTTAAAATAACCAACAACCCTATCAAATACATCAAGCATTTACTTGGCCCTTTATTTCAAAAAAAAAATATACTAGACATACAACCTTAAGGGGATGCAAATGGGTCTCAGTTCTTTGTCCCTAAACCACATAAGATTGTAGATTACAAAGATAGGAGATGAGAAGTAGAATGAAACTAAGAGATTATAACTCATTTATATTCATTTCTTTGAAACTATACATTCAGATACATGTAAAAAAATTCATAAAACCACTAAGTAGATCAGAACTAGCTATATTATCTTAACTATTATTGCTCATATAAGAGAAATATGCTGAAGAATGTGATATCACAATAGTGAAATGTGTTCAAAAGTGGAACCCTTTGTCTCACAAATCTAAGAGAACTCAAGGTTGGAACCTTTACAATGAATCAAAAAGAGAGATATAGGAGATGAATGAAATCCCACATCTGATCTAGAAGTGGCATGTGTCCACTTGAATCTTCATTACTTGTAGTTGTAAAACATTTCTCATCTTTCTACCCATGAAATCTAACATGATTTTTATCATTATTCTATAACAAACTTGGAAATATATCTTATGAATGATGAAAACCCTTGTGTCACTCAAATATCTAAAAGGTATCATGAAATGTTGATAATACCTTGATTCATCTAGTTTGGATGTGACAAAATTTTCCCATAACTATATTTTTATTGCCTTTTACATTCACTCAATTCAACATTTCACTAGAAATTAGATCTAAACTACCCCAACTAAATGAAATTGAAAATTGGGTACTTGAGACAAATCCTTTCATAACTTGAACTAGTGGCCTCCTATGTGAAAACAAAATCCAAAAATGGAAAGTTTATTCTCTCTTGATTCTAGTGATACATAATGTTGCTATACTTACTAGAAATGCCCAGAATCTTAGTTTGAATTTTAGGCTCCTATCATGGCTTTGAAACTGCATTTGAGCAAATATTAAACATTTTTCAAAGTTTGAAATATATCTTCTAATCCTTTTGATTTTGAATGCCTTGCACATGATTTCAAAAGAAAAATAATAAAATATTCATTTTTTCAACGTCTACAATTTTCCCTCTAGAATTTCCATCCAAGTCAAACATGTTTGACTAAGCTATGACACATGTCACACTCTAATTAGCCTATTTCTTTCTTAGTCACCTAAAACTTGCCACCTAGGTGCCATGTGTCACTACCTCATTGGTCATCTATTATACCATGTTTTGGCCATGTCATTGGTTGTCATGTCACTATCCTAGTTAGTATTATGTCATGTCATCACAACATCTCTTCACGACATAGCGATGTCGTGACATGTGGCACCTCAATCTTGTAAGGAAACTCAGGTGCGAAAACAACTTCCTACACTAATCTCTTAAGAGAAGTATGGTGCAAATCCTATTAAAATCTTTTACACTTACAGATTCAATATCATGTAAACAACAATATTTCAGCAAATCAAGCATAAAGAAAATAGATAGAGAAAGAAACACATAACACAAAATTTTTTGGTGGGGAAAAACCTTTCGGTAAAACAACCCCACCCCTCCAGAACCTGCACAATGTATTATCTTCAACACATGGTTACAATACACTTGCAATGCAAGTTCAACAGTGACAACAGAAGACTCTAGTAGCAACTCATAGTACCAACAATACACTTTTTTTGCATCCACCTCTTTGCAACCCTAAAAATGCTTATAACATGTGCTTCACTTTTAGGGCTACTCCCAAAGGTAACTGTATTAGGGTTTTACCATTTTCCACATGTCTTCACCTATCATTGAATCTTCCTGGCATAGCTCTTACGTGTCATAGGAATCCGTCATAACCATTTTAGCAATGATCTCCTTATACACAATTCAAGATGTCAACACATATTACAAAATAAATAATAAGAATTGGAATTATCCAAGGTTGAGACACCTTATTCTTAACATTCTCCCACTTGTCGAACACCTTGTAAGAGCAACAGGAACTAACCGCTATAGGCCAAAAGGCCCATAGACTTCGAACACCATCTGAACTTCTCAGTGCCCACTAGTTTCATTAATGCATCTGCAACATTCTTTACAGTATCTACCTTCTCCAAATTTACCTTTCCATCTTCCACCATATCTCTCACAAAGTGAAACTACACATCAATGTGCTTTGTTCTGACATGGAAAGTTGGATTCTTTGCAAGGCAAATAGCACTTTGACTGTCACACCAGATAGTAATATGTTATGCATCAACACCAACATCAAAACACAATCTCTTAAGCTAATGGCTTCCTTACAAGCATGAGTACCAACCATGTACTCAGCTTTTGTAGTGGACAAAGAAACCATAGGTTGTTGCTTGCTCATCCAACTGATGGCACCACCAAACATAGTGAACACATAAGCACTAGTGGATCTCTTGTAGTCAATATCACCTGCCCAATCTAAATCTACAAACCCATGAATACAAACTGAATGCAAAAATCCAGAAGAGTTACCATGATAACATATGGAGTAATTTGATGTACCCCTTAAATATCTAAATACTCGCTTAACTGCATCCCAATGTACCTATCCAGGATTAGCCATAAATATGATTAGGACTCCCACTGCTTGGGCAATGTCTGGTCTAGTACAGACCATAGCATACATAAGACTACCAACTACACTAGCATAAGGTACTCTACTCATGTCCTACACCTCACTAGGAGATTTTGGACAATCATCTAAAAATAACTTTGTTCCCACAAAAATAGGAACACATAGTGGTCTACAATTTGCCATGTTGAGGCTGTCCAACACAGACTTCACATACTTACTCTGACTCAACCACATTTTTTTGTTAGACCTGTCTCTATTGATTTCCATACCCAAGATGTACCTAGCTGCCCCAAGATCTTTCATCTCAAACTATGCTGACAACAAAGATTTAAAATCAAAAATCATACCCTTACCCTTCCCAAACAACAACATATCATCAACATATAATGCAACAATAAGAAGGTGATCATTTTCAATTCTAAAATAAACACAATGATTTGATTTCAATCTTACAAATCTAATTGACAACACAAAGGCATCAAACTTAAGGTACCACATCTTAGGAGATTTCTTTAAACCTTATAGAGATTTCTTTAATCTACAAACCAAGGATTCTTTACCTTTAACAATGTAGTGCTTAGGCTGTGACATATAAATCTCTTCCTCCAAATCACCATGAAGGAAAGTTGTCTTCACATCCATCTGTTCTATCTCTAAATCATATGATGCAGCAAGAGATAACAAAAATATAATGGATATCAACTTTGCAATAGGAAAGAATATTTCACCATAATCTATTCCCTCTACCTATGAATACCCCTTTGCAACCAATCTAGCTTTGTACCTTTCAACACTGCCATCTGTACAAAATTTCTTCTTGAACACCCATTTACAGCCAACATATTTTCTCCCTTTAGGCAAAGGTACAAGGTCCCAAGTTTTTTTTTCTCTAATGAAGCCATCTCATCATCCATAGCCTCAATACAGGAACCTACATCTTCCATGCCCAAAGCCTCTTTCACAAATCTAGGTTCATTAGTGTTAGTAATCAAAGCAAAAGCACAACTAGAATCTAACATAGAATAACCAAACCTTTCTGGTTGCTTTCTTTCTCTCATGGATCTCCTTAAGGGATACAATTGAGGGTGTTCTTCCTCTTCTTCTAAACTATCAGAGCTGCTAAAGCTCTCCTCATCATTAGACCCAACATGGTCTCTCTATTCAATCTTCTCAGGGGTAGGAGGCAACTGAACAACATCTTTTTCCTTTTCTTTTTCATCTGGTTGTAGCACAATAGGAGAAGATGTTAGCTCTCTAAAAATAACATTTCTACTATACAGCACCTTACTAGTCACAGGATCACAAAGATTGTATCCTTTCACACCAGCACTGTATCCGATGAAAATACATTTAACAGCTTTATTTTCCAACTTGGATCTTTTCTCCTTTGGAACATGTGCATAAGCTTCACAACCAAAAACATGAAGATGTCTAATTGAAGGTTTCTTACCAGACCACACCTCCATGGGTGTCTTACCAACAAGGGCTGATGTAGGAGATCTATTAACCAGATAGTAAGTAGTGGCCACAGCTTCGATCCAAAACCTTTGATCTAAACCAGCTCCACTAAGCATACTCCTAGCCTTCTCCATCATTTCCTATTTATTCTCTCTGCCAACTCCATTTTTCTTTGGGGTATAAGGAGTTGTCTTATGCCTCTCGATACCTTGTTCTTTACAAAATTGTTCAAACTCTGTTGAGAAAAACTCACCACCATTGTCAGTTCTCACACACTTAATATTCTTACTAGTCTGATTCTCTACAAGGGCTTTAAATTCCTTGAATTGACTAAAGACTCGTGTCTTACTTTTAAGGACATAAATCCATGTCCTTCTACTATATTCATCTATGAAAGATAAAAAAAATATAGACTTGGAAATTGAAGGAACTTTTACAGGACCAAATACATTAGAATGAATAAGATCAAAAACATCAAAAGATTTGTGAGAACTAGAGTAAAACTGAACATGATTTTATTTACCATAGACACATTGTTCACAAAAGTCAAACTTGAGATTGCAATCATTTAACCCCTCAATGAGATTTTTATTTTTCAAGGTTCTGAGACCCTTTTCACCAATTTTACCAATCTCAAATGCCACAACATTGTTTTTTCTACAGAAAGCTTACCTTCCAAAGTGTTTGCATTGCCATCGAAACTAATAACCATAGTATTCTTCACTGCTCATTCAGATGGTGAGGATGAGGAACTATAACATAGAGCAATACATGCATCTAGCTGAAATAAGGTACCTCTCCTAGTACCCTTTACAAGCACTATTGATCTTCTCATCATCTTGCATCCTTCTTTTGAAAAAACAACTTGCACACCTACATCATTTAGCATACTTACAGATAATAGGTTTTTTTCCAAACCTAGAATGTGCATAACTCCATTGATTCCCTTTACTTGTCCATCAGGAAATTTGATAGTGACCCTTCTACATCCAACTATCTTTAGGTGAGAATCATCACCCAAGTACACCTTTCCACCATCAAACTCTTCATATTTTGAGAACCAGTTTTGATGAGAAGTCATGTGAAAAGATGCACCCAAGTCAACCAACCACACATCATCAGATGCATGGGTTACCAAAGCTATGATGAATGCATTTCCATCTTCTTGAGATTTCTCTGAAGCTGAATCTGAACCTTTCTTCTTCTTCTTCGGCTCTTTATAGTCTTTACGAAAGTGCCTAGGTTAATCACAGTTCCTACATTTTGCCTTGGACTTATTAGAAGTCTTTGACTTCCCACGAGATTTGGATCTACCCTTATTGTCAAACTTATTGTCATTTTTCTTCCCCCTTTTTGTGGATATCCCACGAACAGCAAGGGCTTCTTTTTCTAAAATGGAAGCCTTTCTTCGCATCTCCTCTGATAGTAGTGAAGACACCACATCATCCATTTTGAAAGTCACTAATGTGCTTCTGAGAGCCATCACAAGATGGTCCCATGAATCTAGTAAAGAACACAAAAGTGTGTAGCAACAATCCTCCTCCTCTAACTTGACACTAGCAGATGTCAACTGTGCAGCCAACAAATTAAATGCATTTAAATGATCCATTAAGGATCCACCTTCCTCCATTCATAGAGAGTACAACTTCTTCCTTAGGAACAACTTGTTCAACAAAGATTTGGCCTGATACACGGCCCCAAGTCTTTCCCACAAACTATATGCAGTTTTCTCATCTAGAACATTCAAAAGGACTACATCGATTAAATAGAGTCTTATGAGACCCTTAGCTTTACGGTCTTTGATATCCCAATTTGCTTGAGCTACAGTTGCTGGTCTTGTAGCATTTGAAGTTACTTCCCATAGGTCATGATCTTCCAACATGTTTTCCATCTTGAGTTTCCACAACTCAAAATTAGTGCCATTAAATTTCTCCACCTCCATTCTTCAATATGATGAACTCGTCATCTCAATCTACAAATAAGACTCAAGATGCTCTGCATAAGACTCCCACTCAACTTGAGATTAGCTCAAAAAACCCTACCCAACAACTAGGATCAAAAGTTGATCAAGCTCTGATACCACTTGTAAGGAAACTCAGGTACGAAAATAGCTTCTTACACTAATCTCTTAAGAGAACTATGATGCAAATCCTATTAAAATATTTTACACTTATAGATTTGATATCATGTAAAAAATAATATTTCAGAAAATCAAGCATAAAGAAAATAGATAGAGAAAGAAAAACATAACACAAAGATTTTCTGGTGGGGAAAAACCTTTTGGTAAAACAACCCCACCCCTTCAAAACCTACACAATGTATTATCTTCAACATAGGGTTACAATACACTTGCAATGCAAGTTCAACTGCAACAACAGAAGACTCTAGTAGCAACTCATAGTACCAACAATACACTTTTTTTGCATCCACCTCTTCGTAACCCTAAAAATGCTTATAACATGCACTTCACTTTTAGGGCTACTCCCAAAGGTAATCGTATTAGGGTTTTACCATTTTCCACATATCTTCACCTGTCATTGAATCTTCTTGAAATAGCTCTTACGTGTCATAGGAATCCATCATAACTATTTTAGCAATGATCTCCTTATACACAATTCAAGACGCCGACACATCAACATTATTTGCAAGAAATACATGTTACAAAAAAAATAATAAGATTAGGAATTATCCAAGGTTGAGACACCTTATTCCTAACAAATCTATGTTAGCAAATGGATGGTAGCACCACATGATTGCCTTGTCACCATGTCATGTCAGCTTTCCACATCATTGGTCACTATGTTGCATGACACATCAGTAGTGTGCCACATCATCGCAACATAGTGAAATCATAACACGTGGCATTATCTGCCACATTAGTGCCTCGATTTGCATGCCATGTCTGAGTCACTCTCTTATGTGTCACTATCAAATTCATTGAGTTAAATGCCACATATTGTTGCCTATTGGTTAGTCAAAAATCCATGTCATTGTGGCATGTTAGCTCATCCATAAAATTTTTCCTTAGCTCACTGAGATGGGACCCTCCACACACACAAGCTAGACTTTAAAAGGCACATCTCTTCAATACAATGAGTTATAGAGTGTTGGTATATTTAAAAGGCTTGAAAGACCACATCCTAAGAAATGTGGTACAAAAAGCCTTTACACATCTTCAAAATGATACACTTTCCTTCCTCAAAGCCATTCGTCTATTCTTATTGAAAACTCTTCAACCCTCGTGTATAGAGAACAAAAAGGAAAATAAAACTTCCTTCATAGAACACCATACTTCCTTGATCATTTTGACTACAATCATACTCTATTGTGGGTTGTTGCCTCTTAATGCCATGGTGCTCTCTCTTCCATCTTTGGCACCATGCCTCATATCTTTCTTTTCAATGTGGGTTTAGCATTTCAACATGGCTCTAAGGACCTTCTTCAAAGTGGATTCCTTTTATAGACTTGGTAGTTTCTTTGATGTTTGCTTAGATTTAACACATGTGACTACAATAATATTGGATGGATGGCATATATATTTTTTCTATCAAATGAGGGTCATTAATGGAGACTTTCTACCTTCCTTGCATATTATTTTCCATGTCACTATTTTCAAAGGTTCTACTCACTGCAAATGAATGAGGGTAAAGCAAGAGAAGGGTTTCCCTTGTTAAGCTCTGCTCCTTCTTGGCGGCACTTTCCATTCCATATGCTCTATTTTAACATAGATATAAGGGTGCCATAGAATCATCGGTGAAGGAAGTTTTAATGCCTCAGCCTCTAAAATTTTGAATTTGATCTCCACATTTGTAGGTACCAATGAATTTTCCTTTGCAAGCCATGGCCAATTGTTGAAGCACAAATTGAATGAAAAAGGAGAGAATTCTTGTGTCAATCCACAAGCTACAAATGCCAAGCCTTAGCCAAAAGATGCCCAATTTCAATCAGAGCCACCATTTAATCTCAACAAACTACCACATTACAAGTTCCTTGTGATAGTCATCACACTTATTGCTTGAGCTATTCCACACTTAGGACTGACAAGGTGAAATTGTGCAAGCTTGTTGAAGTCCAACTTCAACTTGCAATTTTCATTCTACAAAGTGAGAGATAACATCTCCTAAATTCCTACTCCAATTAATATTTTAATGGTTAAATCTTCTATAATATAGTTTCTGCCAAAACCCCCTTTGATTTTTTCATTTCATGTCCATATTAGAATGATAGAGGTGGCTCAATCCTTAATTATACAAATTCAAAATTCCACTCGTACAAAAAGATGAATTAGTTTGAATAACTCAATGGATGTCTATGTTTGTTATTTTGTATCACAATTTCCAAATATAACCCAAATGGTATATCTTGTGTATGACTCATAGTATTTACCTAGGAAGATTCAGTGATGAATAAGCTGGTGTTGTCTAGTGTAGATTCCATTCAACTGATTTTCTTGGTGACAATATCCATTTTTTATCACCAGTTCTAAATTGATGTTCACATAATTTTTGATCCCCAATCAATCATCTTGAAAATTCCATGATGCCTTATCAATCTGTTGAAAATAGTCGAGCCCCAAAGTGGACTCGGCTAAAATTTAAAAAAAATTCAAACACTTGATTCCTCAAACTAGTCCATTAATCATCTGACACTAATTTGATTGAAATTCAATAACTATCGCATCATTTAAAACTGACCTTCAACCTTTCTTGCAAACTATCAGTCTCATGCCAAGAGGTCCTTTGACTAGCTTCAAAAACTAACCAAAACACATGACCGAGCTCTAAGATCAAACCTACTGATTATTTGTTCTGCATACTCTTACCTTGCTAAATCTTGAATCATGAAAATTTTTGAGTCAAAATATATTGACTTTCAAATTTTCCACCTCAAAATTTCCTACAAGAAAACATGTTAGAAAACAATAAATCATATTCAGTTTTGGCTTCAAAAACTAGGCAAACTAACACTTGGGGAGACAAAAACTGGGGCATTATTTCATTATCACAATTAGAATATAAATCTATAATTTTGGCCCATGAAAACTAATAGGATGCATTTGGAAATTGGTCAAAGTGGGCTACTCAGATTTACAAAATTGGAAACACTAGCAGAAAAGCAATTTTTGCAAATGGAATGGACCTAGAAAAGTGTGCAGACAAATTCATCAAGACATGCAAACTAGAACACTTAAAAAAATTTTAGAGTAGAATGTGATGGTACAAGCCATTCAATCTCACCTATCATGGATTCAAAGTTATGACATCCTGAATAGGGTTATGACCAATCTACACTTTTTGATACTAGTAAAATTTCACAAATTGTATTTGGAATCGCATTCGAAAACTAATCAAACGAATTTGTCATAAGCTCAAAATTGAAACATAAAAATTCTATGACCTCTAAAATGAAATGCAAAATTAATTATCTCATTGTTCAAGTGGGTCAAATTTATAATAAGTCAAACAGGGCCTCCCAAAATTCTGAACAATTAGCATCAATATGCCAATAATAAATGACCAAGTTTGAGGGATTCAAAACCTAGACAAAACATATTGAAAAAACTCAAAATATGAAACATAGGTTTTTTGGTATGGATATTAAACACTCCCAAAGTGGTGAATCATAAAACATAACTAGGTGCAAGATATTCATTTGCAAACTAGGCCTCATTTCGCGATTTGACACTTAGGCAAAAATGCAGATTTGGACATTGCTCAAAATGGAACTTCATAGAATGACTCAGAATGAAAATTTATCTTCATGGAACAAGTAGATATACTGAATTAAAGGTGTTAGAAGCATTAAGTACCTCTTAAGCCTCAAAAGGATAGTGGGTATACATGCACTAAAAAGCACTTATAGGGCTTAATTTTTTTTATGGTACTCAAAATCAAGGCTTCAATTCTAAGTCCCAATAGAACCAATAGAGGGTACCTAGAATATAGGGATCTACATCTTTGAAAGTATGATTCAAAAATTATCTTCTTATTTTTTTATTTGGCACAAGTCCAACATAGTTACAGGATGTTGAATATTACAAGATTATTGTTGGATAATGCATTGTGCAAGCTCATCAAATATTTTGAGAGGGGGATTCAATTTTCTGAACCACTCCATAGCTTTCCCACTTAGACTCCTAGGAAACTGATGCAGAGCCCTCTGTATTTATCTTCAAGGAATCTTAGCTCAACTCAAGAGATTCACAATAGGCTGGTACACCCTCAAGGAACCAAGAACATCTCAAAGATTTCAACAAAGAACCCTGACATTATACATCGATAAAGACAACATCTTCACTCACACAATCAGATTGCTATGTCTGATTGCATTGTTCATAACTTAAGTTATATATATCTTCTTGAAACACCATTTTGAGGAATTGTTCCAAATTATTAATTCTAAAACATATCAAAATCTGAGACCAATCCAATTAGTATATTATAAATTACATACTCTGAACCAAGACCCATTTTCTCTATCATAAACCAGAACCAAAACTGGTAACCCTGCCTAGGGCATCATATATCTTCCTCAAAATAAATCTAAATTAAACCAAAACAATTATATATTATCCATTCTTGAGTCTAGTTTCCAATATGTAAGCCATTTATTTTTTTCATTCATATATAATTTTTCAAGCACAAATCCCTGCCTTCATCTTGAATGGATATCTTTAAAAACCAGTTTCCACTAAAATGCTCATAACTTTCACAAATTAAAATTAAAATGATCCAAACCAGTTGGAAATGAAATTTAGTTCACATATCTTTCCAATGAATATTATTAGAGGTCCTGAGTCTCCAAATTTTTTCTGTAACACACGCTGTAACATGACTGTATTCAGCAAATCTCAAATCTGCAAACATCCACTTTCACCAAAATACCCATAACTTATTCATTTCTTCATAAAATTGAACCAAACCAAAAGAATGAGAAGAAAGATTCATCATAATATATATCCATTATTATATTATATGGTTTCCAGTCTGTACATGGCCATACAAGGCCTGGAAACTACTCTAAAACTTAAAAAAACCAATCAAAACCACAACAATAAAAATGCACCAAAAATGTATCAAAGTATTTCCTCTTCTCCAAATTGATTTGGTTCGACCATACAATGATTTTTATATCCATTTGACAGTTATAAACCTTCCTAACTACCCCCAAGACCAACCATATACCTTTTTACATCATTTTTCTATTATTAACAACTTTCTCAAAGTTGCATTTTACAACTTTTTTACGCAACTTTTACATTTTTTGACAAAAAATGGCTTCATAGCCTTTACAACTTGACCCAAATACAATATTAATGACTCAAATGTATTTAATATCACAAATAATGAATCTTAAATTTCCCATGTTCTTGTATTTAATGTGCTCCTGCACCATACTCCCAAACTTGAAAAGTTTCCAAGTCTCTTGGAAACATGGAATCAATAACCTGCAAGAAAAAATATTAGATCAAAATCCTCATCTTTTCCTTTGACTCTTCACCATCATCACTGGATCTCTGCCTCCTCCACTTTCTTATCTCTTTCACTAATGACTCCCATCAATGGAGTTATGTTAGTTGCCTCTACGGTGCTTCTCATTCCTCAGTCCACTCCTCCATGCTGCATCACAACCTCTTGTCCCTCACCTGGGAGTCCCGTCATGCCTCTCTCCCCAGTCTATTGGCAACACATAAGGGACCATCCTCTCTGGCCCTGGATCATCTCCTATGATCCTTTGGTAGACCTCTCTTGTCCACCCATTGCAGCTGAGCAAACCGGCACCATTCTGCAACCACAAACCTCAAAACAAGAATCCAAAACAACCCAACACTGCCTGGTGTAGATCATCTTCCATCTACACACTCAGAATCTTCTGAGCTCTGATACCAATCTGATGCAGAGTATGCAGCAAAAGCACCAACTCTTCTTCCAACTCCGATCAGCACCTTAACTTGCTTCCAACCTCCAAACACAAACTAGGCCTTCTTCCAAGGTTAATGACTGACCCAATGGCTTCTAACATTGGTAGACTCTACCTCAAAGTGGACTCCACTTCACAAGCCCAACCCTCAAACCTAGGGTTCACAAACAACTTGGGACAATCACACCTATTATGGATTCCCTAACACCAAATAGGCTTAAAATAGAAAATATTTCTTAGATTGGGTTAGAAATCCATTCCTATGATATAAATGGTTCTTACTAACTCAAAACAACAAGAAAAACCCCCACTTTGAAGTTTCTCAACACCCAACACTGAAAATTACAAATTGTTACCAGCACTTTTATTAGAACAATTCCTAGTTTCAATGGTCAAACTCCCAAAAAATACAAAGAACCATACAATATTTTCACATCACCAAACACCCTTCAACTACTCCTATGAGATTCCAAAAGATCAATTACCAACTCTACTCCAGCATCAAGTTATGCCCGCTTTGTGTCACAGTCCTAAATGGCCAGTTTAGGCTGGGTTACAAGGAAAGCATAAATAAATGGGTTCAAAGACTTGGTTCAAC
This sequence comes from Cupressus sempervirens, assembly GCA_028749045.1. Classification (NCBI taxonomy): domain Eukaryota; kingdom Viridiplantae; phylum Streptophyta; class Pinopsida; order Cupressales; family Cupressaceae; genus Cupressus; species Cupressus sempervirens. The sequence continues at coordinate 591,046,348 of CM053789.1, read as the reverse complement.
CCCTTGGATCTCTTCTACACCTTTTATTTTTCCTTCTACACCCTTCACTTGGGTCAAATCAATCAACTTGGGAGCATGATCCTTCGTTTTCCTTCAAAACTAGACTAGACATAAGACTATGTTCAGCCTAGGGCTTGCTGGTAAAAATAGGTGCCCAACTCCTACAGCCCTGAAACTCTTACATCTTTAATTCACCTCTCCTAACTTTCATTCCACAAAGCGGCATTGAAATCCCACGGTGGGTTTGCAAGTTAGGAGGCCATCTTGTTGAAACCCTCAATGTGCAGCAATTTCAGACCTACCTCTACTAAAACAGGTATAACTTTTAACCCAGAATAGATAAAAACTTCAAACCAATTGCATTAGAATAATGACTTAGTCCTCTTTCCAAAAATATAAGATTTTTACCACTAACAATCCGTACAGGCCGTACGGAATTGAAAAAATAGAGAAAATTGCAGAATTTTTGAGTTTTATTCACCAAATGTTGTCCACCCGTCCGTACCATGGCCTTCCCCACGTGTGGAGACCTTAAATAAGTGTCTTCCAACAGTTATAAATTCCCTTTGGATGGTTGGAAGACCATACAACTTCCTTTTTTAAGTTTGACAACAAATTTGCAAAAATTGCTCTTTAGCAACTTTTTGCATTTTGCAACTTTTTGCACCTTTGCATTTTTTGACAAAAAATGGCTTCATAGCCTTTACAACTTGACCCAAATACAATATTAATGACTCAAATGTATTTAATATCACAAATAATGAATCTTAAATTTCCCATGTTCTTGTATTTAATGTGCTCCTGCACCAGAAACAAAAACATAAGATAGAGTCTTCATGCATGAAATCCATGCTAATAGCATAGAAATGTCTCACATGATCATTAGGGTCACCATTTTCATCATATTTGTCATACTTAGAAACCTCTATATCCTTAGGAAATGTAGGTATGTATAAACTCATATCAAATGGAAGAGCACATATTGATTCAAAAATGAAATTTTAGGTGGCTCTTTGGAAGTTTGTTATTGTGCAAGTTGTTTCCTAAATTCTTGCATTTCTTCTCTCAAGATTTCAGCCTCAATGGGCTCTTGTTTTTTATTATTCTTTGTACATCAAAATCCTAGGGCATTTTCCATCTTTTTGTTGTCATATACTAGAAGTATTGGTCCTTATTTTCCTCTAAATCTTTGAGCATCATTTTTTGAGTGAGCTTGTATTGTTGAAACCTTATGACATCTTCACTAGTGATCTCATCATCACTTTTGTGATGTGATTGTGGTTATCTAGGTAGTGATGGGCATGCTTCCGCATTAACTCTAGGAGTCCTTAGAGGTGTGTGACTTCACTCATTGCCACGAAGGGGAATGCATTCAAATTGATTGCAATAATAGCCTCGTATAGTTTCCTCATGGTAGATATGAGTGTTAGTATTAGCTTGTTGATTAACTCTTTCTCTAGCACAGATAGCTTCCATAAGTCTTTCATTTTTACATTCTCACTTTTCTAAATGGAGTTTGCTTTCATCAGGATGCATGTTGCTCAAAATATTTTCACCCATGGGTGTATCAAAGGGTACTCCAAATGGGTTCTCAAAACTATAAAGTGGATTTTGTTGAATGTTGGTTATTTGTGTTTGATTAGAATTAAGATCTTCCACACAAGATTGTCCACAAGGATGCCTAGGTGGAGTTTATAATTGTGCAAAAATGAAAGAGGAATGACTATCATTACCAACTTGAAACCTAGTTGTGAGCAACATGTGAGGACATGTCTTTGCTTAATAGAATGAGAAAAGTGTTTCAAATTTGAAGCTCAAATAATCAATAATAATCACTTGTCAAAGAAAATAGATGGCTTGTTAAGAGTGTTCAAGAATTTACAACACTAGTAACTCAAGCCCAGAGGGCAAGAAAGAATCCCAGTAGAAAATAGCTAGCATAGAATAGTAACCAAATTTCAACAAGTGATCATCAATAACATTTTGAGACTTACATCTGATGAACTAAACTCATTTTTTCAACTTAGGATGGGACCTAACATATAGATTTTAGATCACACCTAGGAAGGAATGGAGCAACAAGACCCTAGATCATTTGAAATGCACTATAGACTCTATTCCAACAGTAAAGTGACCCAGGCGATATTCTTCTAGAAACCAAGTGACAATAGGATAGAAATTTGTATCACACAACATAGTTTATAGTAATTGTGTGAAATTTTTCCCATAGGTGATAGCTCTTCTTAAGTAAATGCAATATGACTAGGTGATAGACTTTGAAGTAGCCAAGCAATACTTTTTTGGACAAAACATTTTGAGCGATATTTCTCTAGAGATTGTGTGATAGTTTGCTAGTAAATTGTGAAAAAGGATAGTTTGGACTCAAAAATTCATGTTTTCAATTTGATAGTTAGGTAATTTTAGATCAGACAGTGTGAAATTTCAGTTTGTGTCATAGGGAAACAAGTTTTGCAAACAATAAGGGTATTTTTAGCATTTCTTAAATAATTGAACAAGGGTCAAAACAACCTTTCCAATAAGCATATGTGATATCATAACAGCCTCCCTACCTATTTTACTAAAATTTTTGATTTGTGAGAACAATTACACAGGCCAATACATTTGAAAACACTTTCCAAGTAATCCACCTTAAAGTCACAGTTCATTACTCAACAACTTGACCCACACTAAGTGCTCCTCCACCTCACACCAAGTGGTTTCCGATAAGAGATATTGGATTTGTCATGGAAGTACCATAAGCATAACCAAGGGAACATAGATGGTGAGTGTAAAATCTTGGGGTAATCTAGGTAGTCCACTAGGATTGATCCTTACACCAAGAAGTCTAGTAGAAAAAAAGGGTAGCTACTAACTTAGAGTGTTTAAAAAGGGCTTCTATTCATAATGTTCCTCTTACACCCAATTATGGGACACTTCACCTTGTAGTGGGTAATAGACTTTGCAGCCATAAGAGCACCTTAAGCATTGTTTCTTAGCATTTTTCTCATGGTCCCAATCCTACATGTAATCAAACTAAGCGAAGAAAAAAAATACGTTTACCAAGGTTTTGTGTCCTTGATAGCCTTAAGTTTATAGTGGGTTGGAATAGCTGGGTTTGCTTGTCCCCACTTGGGTCATTCCTCTTGGTTTCCCAAGAGCAAGCCCTCTAAAGGATTCTACCTAAAATAGATTGGATCCACTTTCAAGAGTCAAGATTTTGGATTCACCACAAGGGCGAATAGCATACTCTCCTATCTTGATCGTTTCTTCCAAACATACCAAGAAGCTTTAGTTATTCCCTTTCTTTCTAAATCTAAAGGCAAGTCAATATTTCTAATTCACCACAAGGGTGAAGAGCATGCTTTACTATGGCCAAAGAATCACAATCATAATTTTAAGTTCCTATGAAATGAAAAAAACTAGTAGAATGCCACACATGGAATAAAACAAAATAGGCAAGTTTGGTTTTTATGCTTTGGGTAGCCTTACAAATAAGCGTTAGTAGCTCTTGCGTGTTTGAAGCTTTGACATATGTTCTTTGCAAGTAAATTATGCAAATATTTCAATGCAACAACCTACAAGAACAATCATTAGTACCCCAAGTTAGTCCCAAAATAGCATACAATCTACAAATAGACCTTTGTCAAATAGACATAGACCTGTAAAATCTAACAAAAAGAAAGAAACAATTGAGAAATTGACCTAACTACATAAACAATGAGAAAATTCAAGCTAGATGATAGTTTTTTCTTGAAGAATGTCACATGGTACTTCTCAATATACTCATGTGATTTTTTTCCTTTGTGCAATATTTCTTCTTAAGCTAGGTGATAGAACTTACCATGTTGAGACAATATAGTTCAAAAAGGGCATGTGATACTTTTACTAGAAAATTATTGCACAACAACACTATACACTAAAAAGAGTGCACTTCCCTAAACCCTTCTATCCAAGGTTTTGCATGGATTGGAAAGCTTGAATGCCAGCTTAGGACTCCCTAGTCATGGAGTGCAAAAGCATACAAATAAGCATAAAATGGCTCTTACCTTAGCCTTAGAAATGCATCCCTTGCTAGTAAACCATGAAATGGGAGATTCTTTGAGCAAGATCAAGAATGCTAGTGTCAATGAACTCTTGATGCATGCAATGCAAGAATACACAATGCAACTAACCTAAACAAATAAAAGTGTTACATCCATACTAATTAGACTATGTGATCTAAACTACTTGCCAAAAAAGAACTACACTATGTGCAAACTAAACTAAGATGCCATGTAACTAAATGCTATGGATGCAAGGAATGTAAACAAGAAGATGGTGGTTTTCTCCACAAAAGCTCTCAAGAATTCAAATGGAAAACCTACAGCATAACAATACTCAAGAGTATGGATCCTTTGAGGGGGAAAGCTCTCTTCCTTTTAAAGTTGCATGAATGGTAGAGATCAAGATTGACATGGTGGATGATCAATGGTTGAAATTGAAAATGGGAGGGATCCATGTGCACACACAAGTCAGCCAATAGAAAATGAGTTGACTTGTCATATAAGACAAACAGTCTCACAAGACTTTTCTTTTAATTACAAAATAGAAAAAGAACTTTATGTGTGCACTTTAAGTGGGTTAGAAGAATGGAATCTTTTATTTAATTAAAATGGGATATGTTCTTTTCATCAAATAATGAACTTAGGATAGTATAGTCAAACTATAACTTATAATCAAATTAATCGATTATTAGCAATTTGGTCTAGGTAAATAATTAATTAAATTAGCCAAAATGTAAGAAGGGGGCTAATAGTCTAGATAACCATTTTTAGGTGATTACATTTGACCCTCTTTGACTAATGTGTGGTTGATCTAGGAACACATTACATCAAAGAAAAGAGAATCCAAGTAGGCTGCAATAGATATAGATATCTGATTCCGAGGAATGAAATATAGAAAGAGATAGCAAATCCTAAATGTACAACCTAATAACAATAGTATTGAACACTAGGAAAATAAAGATGATGTCAAAATCCACAAAGGATACTAACACCTAGAAAATTAGATGGATCAAGAGCAAGTGAAAAGATCAATCATATGCTCCTAAGAAATAGATAGCTGAAGCAAGCAATGATAGAGTATTTCTGCCCCCCTTGGGAATGAAATCAAAATGAGGTAAGGGGGACACAAAAATGAGCTAGATATAAATAAATCAAGATATAGGAATGTCCAAGATGATAGATGAATGATTAGAACCAAAGAGTGACTATTAAGAAGTGATAGAATGCCCCAGTTTGACCAAAGTTAACCATGAGGGATAAAGCATAGAAATAAGGTCAAATTGATTAGAAAAGTGATTTGAAGCATGAAAAGGTGAATAGAAGGAAATATGAAGCGTAGAAATGGTGAAGATAGGAAGAAATGAAGATGCCCTAGTGATGATTCAGAGATTAGACCTTAGAAGGTTAGCTCAAAAGAAGGTAGAATTTTAAAATGTGATTTTGACCATTGAGATGAACTTAGATTTTGATTTGAATCCCAAAAATGGATCCAAGATGTCAAAATTAGCTAGGCATGCAATTTTTGTACAATTTTGAGGAGTTTGAAAATTAGGTCAAAATGAGATCCGAAGCTATAAAATGGGCCCAAGTATCATTTTCAATTCATTTTGTATTTTATGATTTTTTTGAGAGCTTGTGAGTGGTTGAGAGGCTACAATGACTTTGGAAAAGATTCTACTTCACCGACATCATTTTGAGTGCATTCGGTTGCACAACCAACCAAAGTAGTACAGGGCACCGGTAAGTAACAACTTTTTGTCATGTTTTCAAGCTCTTTTTGGTGTTTTTTCACACATTTTTAGGGTTTTAAATATAATATCATGTGATACTTAAAAAGTATCACATGGGTACTTTGGTAAATATCACACGATAGATTTTTAACCAAAATGTATCGCACAAATGCTATGTAGTCTATTGTATGGGACATACCCATATGTCACATGAACTTGTGTGAAATGTCACACAACTTTAGAAAAAGTATCACATGATACTATGTCAGCAAATTATGTCACAGTATTGCACAGTTGTTTTTTAGCATGTTTTTGTTGATTTTTTGTGTTATGATCACATTTGTGATGCGTTACTAACGTGTACATGTTGTGTGTTGACATGAGGTATTTCCAGCACTACTAATCAAAGCCCCCAAAGCTATGAGGTTGTGTGTTGTACAGTATCTGAGTGATGATGAGCATGTGGCAATATCTGCTATGGGTTTGTGGATTGTCATACAGATGCCCCATATATAGGAAAACCATGGATTATTGATTGCAATAGTTGAGTAGTGGCACATCAAGCATAACACCTTTCATCTACCAACTAGAGAGGCCCCAATTACATTGGAGGACATGTATCGCATTCTTTGAGTACCATGCCACAGCGAGCTATTAGGTTATTTTATTGATTGTTCTTGTCATGTTTTGCAAATATTGATGTGAGGGAGATTGATGTTAACCTTTCTTATGTCACAAGTGTACTATGATCAGACCTTGATAGAGGGGCAAGTGGTGATGCAGTATTTGTTCCATGATGTCACCATCTTAGACCGTCATCTAGGTTAGGAGCAATTTATTTCTGAGTATGGAGCAAACTTCCCTCTTCCTAGCTTACTATGTTCATTGGTGGCTCAGGTGAGATAGTGTATCACGAGGGCCACTCATGGGCATGTAGCACAGTGGTGGTACAGATTTGGGCTTGGGAGCATATTGTTGTGATCTAACCATAGGTGCAGCCATGAGAGTGGAGCCAGCCATATATCTTTGGTTATAGAGGATTTATCCCATAGACACATAGTGGGGATGTGACCTATTATTGGTGCATTTATTATGAGCTGATAGAATTCACATGGTGGTCCTACCAAGAGTGTTGCAGATGATCTGATACATGGGATTTGGACTACATGAGATATAGTAGGCCACTAGTGGGCAAAATGGTAGATGTAGTGGAGCAGTTTGTGATCACCCAAGTATGGTGGCAATTTGTAGAGTGCCAGGTAATATTGGTGGAGACTACCACCTATGCTCGTATGCATTCAGATGAGGCATGGGGATGGTTGCTGATGTTGGATTATCAAATAGTAGTATGAGATACAATGGATCTAATGGTGACTCCCTGGGATTATCGCCCAGATGTAGCAGATGTAGGGCTACCTTGCATACTTATATGAGAGGTAGAGGCACCTATTCCCATGATTTATAGAGCCTAATGTGCTACCTACAAGAGGGGGGCACAAAGGTAGATGCAAATCTAGAGGCAAGGGTGTGAGATGGATGGAGGTTGGAGAGGGATCTTGATCAAGGAGGAGGAGGATATAGGCACAATCTATGAGGGAGATGGAGGAGGAGGAGGTGCCACTGAGGCGACAACAAATGGGGAGAGTGGAGGCAGACCTAGAGTAGCCAACTAGGGGGTGATGATGAGTGTGATGCTAGGGTCTATACTTTAGAGGTAGAGCTATAGGTAGCTTAGTTTACCATTGTAGTGTGGGATTAGCAGCTCATGGATGAGCGAGCATGAGGAGATGAGCTTCATAGGGAGAAGGATGTTGCGAGGCAAGAGGCGGCTAATCATGGTGCCCATGCCACATATTATTATGCCACCTATAGGGATGTAGTGCCACCAGGGCAGGGACTTCTTGATTACTTAGAGTAGGCAGGTACATTAGAGGGTGTAGTACAGCTGCCAGATAGGAGATAGGCTCCACCACTAGGGTCACCACCTCCTCCTATTGCAAATGGTGGGAGTCAATCATAGGCTGATATTGATGTTTTTGAAATTTTATTTGTACATCATGTATTTTTGAGATAGATATCCAAATTTTGGATCTCATTTTTGTATATGTATTATGACACATTGAGATATATATATGAGATACTGGATTCGATTCGAAGTCTCATGTACTTGTCTCAAATGGATGTTTCAGCATTTTAGTTTCTATGTGATGTTTCTATTTCTGTTTCTTGCTCATGTATGCATTTAGTTGGATACTTATGCTCATGTATCTCTCTTATGTATGATGTTTTTAGCTCTCATGAGTATGATATAGACTTTATGTTTTGAAAATATGTGACACTTGGATAGATTGAATGTGATGTTTAGATTAACCCCTTGTGATGATAGGATAGCAAGATAGATATGAAATGAAAGATCAATAAGATGAAAGACATGATAAAGAAAGAAAAGAAGGACATAAAAGTAGTTAGCTAATAGGTCCACAAAAAGGATAAAGAGAGAGCTCTCCCCATAGGCAAGAATGCAAGATTAGACTAGAAAATAAATGAGCCTAAAATGCAAGCTAATATGCAAAGTGGTTTACAGAAAAGGGACACATAACATTTAGACTCTTATTTTATCATTAAGCATTTATTAGGGACATCATGAGATCATATAACCATCACTAGTATAACTATGAGGATATGAATATGATCAATATTAGATAATTATTGTGGAAATCCAATCTAATCATCAAAGACATAGAAGTCAAGATGACTAAGTGATTAGATTCCCTAAGTTTAGTATAGCAAGACTACACTTATATCAAGGAATAAGCACTGAGATAACTTCTGAGTGTGGTCTTGCAAAAAAGTAGTCAAGGATGATATGTTTATAAATCCAAGTGTCAAATAAGACAAGCATGATTTATGCTTAAAATACTATAGACAAGTAAAGTATACCCACAAGTAGAAATCAAGAAAACATGCCTCATGCCCCCAGTCTTCTAGTGAAAGACATCCTCGAGAGACTATTAGGGAGGGAACACATAGTAAAGAAATCATCATGGACAACACACAAATTAAAGTAAATAAAGATCAGCATAGCTCAATCATTTAAGTGTTTAAGTGTGTGTGTGTGTGTGTGTGTGTGTGTGTGTGTGTGTGTGTGTGTGTGTGTGTGTGTGTGTGTGTGTGTGTAAATTACTTGGCTATCTCTTCAAGACTTGATCCTAATAGTGAGAAATATCACAACATTGGAGACTATAGGTAAACTATCTAAAAAGTGTTGAAAAATACTTAATGTCCAATTTGGCATAGTGTTGGGAAACATTATTTTCTGAGTTGCCAAATAAACCCTAGTGCACAAGGAAATCTCAAGTGGGCTAAATAGCGGTGCCCTCGAGACAAGGACATGAAACAATCCCAAGCTAGGAAATGTGTAGTGAAATAAGTGATTGAGACCAATAGACATAGGTTCAAGGGTCTTAAGCAGTGCCTGTTTCCAAGTTTTCACCACTTGACAGATTTCTCTTTTTTTAGGACTTTTTTCAATTTTATTGTATTTTTTGAATTTTTTGATTTTTTTTTGTGATACATCAAAGCACCCATTGCTAGGTTTTCACTAAGATGATCATTTTTTCAAGACATTTTCTGATTCTTATATTTTTTCAAGATCATAAATATGTACAAGATAGTTGAGCATTAGGCCTTAAAGCATAGAACTTTTTTAAGTGTAGGACATTAATAGGCTTTGCAAGCTCTTCAACTTCAAGAGTAGACAGTTGATAAGCACCAAACCCAAATGTTGTTGTGATAATGTATGGGCCTAACCAATTTGGTTCAAACTTCCTCTTCTACTCTCTATGTTGTTGATTTTTTGGATTTTCTCTAAGCACGAGGTCACCAACTTGAAACTCACATGGATGAACCTTTTTATTATACTAAGTAGACATGTGCTTCTGATAAGCCCTCATGTGATCAAAAGGTTCCTTACGGCACTCATCAAGAGTTTCTAAATCTTGTATTCACATAGCTCTATGGTCTTCATTAGTTATCAACCCATGCAAAGAGACTTGAAAGGAGGGGATCTCTACTTCTAATGGGAGAACAGCCTTAGAAACATAGACTAAAGAAAAGGGTGTGGCCCTTGTAGGTGTACAAATAGTAGTTCTATAGGCCCAAATTGCTAGATTTATCTATAGGTGCCAATCTCTCCTAGACTTATGAACTATGTGATGCAAGATTTTCAGAAATGTTTTGTTGGAGGCCTTTGCTTGACCATTCCCTTGAGGATAATAAATAGAAGACCAATGCTGTTTGATTTGGAACTTCTTGCATAGTTATCTTAGGTCCTTATTTTTGAATTGTCCTCCATTATAATTGATAATAGAGGTAGGAATACCATATCAAAAAATAATGTGATTCAATATAAATAGGGCAACATGTTTTCCTATAGCAACAAATAATGGCACAACTTTGACCCATTTAGTGAAATACTTAGTTGCTGTAATGATGAACTTGTGGCCACTAGATGAACTTGGGTGAATTTTTCTGACCAAGTCAAAGCCCATTGTTGAAATGGCTAATATGTCATGGAAGGAATCAACTCATGTCCAGAAGCATGAATTAAATTACCATGGAGTTGACATTATTGACAAGACTTGGCATAATAAATAACATCAGCTTGCATAGTTGGCCAATAATAACCTGATCTAAGAAAATTTCAAGCAAGTGCAAGGTCATTAGAATGTGCCCCACAAATGTTGTCATGGACTTCAGCAAGTGCCTTTTCAAACTCTTCTAACTTTAAAAACCTAAGCAATGTTCTGTCTCAACCCCTTCTATACAAGTCACCAGAGACCAAAATGTAATGTGAGGTGTTGCAAAGGAATTGGCATTTTTGGTTGTGTGTGAGGTTCTCAAGAACAATTTAATCATGCAAGTAAGAGAAGATGTTGGCATAATGGGAAGAATCATGACCTAAAATGGTGAAGATCACTTGGTTATCAGAAGAATCATAGGTGGGACGTTGCAGTTCTTCCACCAAGAACTCAAATTGAGATGCATGTTCTTATAGTTGGAGAATAGGTGCTAGAGTGGCCATAGCATCAGCAACTTTATTTTTTGCTCTAGGAATTTGCTGAAATGTCACAAAAGTGAAGTAATTTCATAGAGATCTATCAACTTGTTTTAGAGTGTCAACTTCTCATCTTTCATTTGATAGTCATTATTTACCTAGTTAATAACAAGTTGGGAATCTTCATAGATATGCAATTGAGTTATTCTCCATTCAAGAGCCATCTTGATCCCATTTAATAAAGCCTCATATTCCCCATGTTGTTTTTACAAGGGAACAAGAGTTTGTAAGATTTGGGGATCATAAACCCATGAGGAGAAACAAACAATATACATGCTCCAGCTCCATTTTGTGTATGGGAACCATCAAAGAACATTTTCTAAGTTCTCTCAATAATGTACATAATTGAGGCATCTAGAAATTTAGCTTGTATGGGTGTTGTATCCTCTAGAGGAAAATTAGCTAGTTGATTAGCTATAGCTTTTCCTTTGATGGCTTTATGTTTGATATACTGAATGTCAAATTCTAAAAGAATCATCATCCATTTAGCTAGATGACCAATAAGCACAGCTTTGCTCAATAAATATTTTAAAGGATCAATTTTAGCAACTAGGTGGACTATATGTGCCAGCATGTAATGTCAAAGCTTTTCAAAAGCAAAGACCACTGCAAAACAAGCTTTTTCAATGCTGGTATAATTCATCTCATAAGAAACCAAAGTTTGACTAATATAATATATAGCCCATTCTGTACCAGTCTCGTCACTTTGGGCTAATAGTGCTCCTAGAGAAGAAGTTGTAGTTGAGATATACAAGATCAAAGGTTTACTTGGAATAGGTGGCATCACAACTAGAGGTTTTTCCAAGTACCCTTTGATTTGATCAAGACTTTGTTGACACTTGTCATTCCAGATATGAGTAGAACCTTTGTGCAAATTCTTATTGAAAGGTTGAGCTTTAACAACCAATTGAGAAATAAATCTTCTTATGGATTGTAGACATCCTTGTAGACTTCTAAGTTGACTGATATTTTTTGGAGGAGACATATATATGATAGCTTGGACCTTTTTAGGATCAACCTCAATACCTTTTGATCAGATAATGTAGCCTAGCAATTTTCCTGAAGTGACACCAAAGGTGCACTTTTTGGATTTAGCCTAAGTTGGAATTGTTCCATATGGTCCAATATCAAACTAAGGTCTTGAAGGTGTGTATCTCTTGTTCTAGATTTTTCCAATGTGTCATCAACATAGTCTTCCATATTTTTATGCATCATATCATGGAATATGGTGGTCATTACTCTTTGGTAGGTAGCACCACCATTCTTGAGCCAAAAGGAATGACATTATAATAGAAAGTACCCCATGCACATGTGAAGGCTATCTTCTCTTGATCAACTAGAGCTATCTTAATTTGATTATACCTAGAAAATCCATCCATAAGAGAGTACATTTCATACCCTGCAGTCATGTCTACTATCATGTCAATGTTTAGTAGTAGGAAATCATCCTTGAGGAATGCTTTATTAAGATCTCTGAAGTCAGTACAAACTCAAATGGTTTTATCATGCTTGGATATAGGTACAATATTGGAGATCCATTTTACATAGTCAATTTCTCTGATAAAGTTTGCACTCAAAAGTTTTTCCAACTCTGCTTTCACCAACAAAGCTACATGTGGATGCATCTTCCTTCAATTTTTGTTTAATGGCTTGATATCAGAATAAATAGACAAATGGTGCCTGATAAGATCTATGTCAAGACCAAGCATGTCCAAGTATTTCTATGCAAAATTGATCTTTTTATCTTGAAAAATTGGGCAAATTGCTCCTTTTCTTCAGCTAATAATGATTGGGCTACATGAATAATTTTAGGAGATTCCTCTATCCCTACGTTCATTGGTTGTGTATGCTCAATGAGAACTAATTATCTATCTTGGAAATATCTTGGTGGACTACCAAGTACCTCATCTACAAGTGCCTCAAAGAGGTTTTCACTATTAGATATGTCTTTATTTTTACTATTTTTAGGTTCAGATACTGCCACAATGTGGTTTTCTCCATCTGACTTTTTTTTTTTTTTTGATTTTATGACTAAGGTACTTGATATCTGATTTTTTCATGTGAATCATGGGTTCACTCATGGAAGAAGTGATGGGTTTAATGGCATTTAGGTAACAGGCAATCTCACAGTCATTTCAAAAAGACTGTATTTTTGGTGTCTGATGTTGAAAGGACCAATCTATGAGATCAAGATGAATCAATGAGAGAGAGGTAGCAACTTCAAGGTTATTGATGCAAAAAGAGTCATCTTTGGTTATATGTGAAGTGGGTCCTATATTGAATGTTGCAAAGGTATCCATATCAAGAATAGTCCTAGAGGGACTAGCATGACCTACTAAATCATTTTGCAAGCCAAACTCATCATACCTTACACTAGACTCATCTACCACACTTGATTGAATTGCATAAGTGTGAATGACAACAACCTCTAGTTCACAAGAGGTATTTTATAAACTTTCCCATTCATACTCTTGAGAGTCTATACTCTAATCTCTAGAAATTAGATGAGCAATATTTTGTCTAATCTAGCCTCTATTCATGTCCTCATGATCAAATTCATCTTGTTTTAGTTTTCAAGAAGTGGAAGCTTCAATATCATTAATAGTATTTGGAGTGTCTTCCCCCCAAAGAAGACAAGTTGTAGGTACAAAGTCTTCATCTTGTGAAGTGACAACAACAAAGGGAGAATCATTTTCCTCTAATTCACTAGATATGGGTGCATTTTGAGTAGGTACTAGCATATTATCCTCTAGCCCAAATCCTAAGCCAGTAGTGTCTCAAGCATCAAGACCTTGAGAATGACTTAAAAGCTCAACTAGAGATTTTTTGTTACTAGTTAAAGACCCATGACCTTGATAGACCATGTTTGCAAGAATCTTATATCCCTTTCCATATCATTTGGTTGAAATGAGAGTGGTGATTGTAATATCCTCTTCATCCTCCTCTCCCCTATATATCCAATCTTTAATAGCTTTTTCTTCTTTTTATACTTCCAGGGGAATTGAGGACTTGAAAAAAGTTCTTAAAAGAGTCATGGTAGATGCAAAAGGTTTCTTGTTGGTAGATGGTTTCCCATAAGACCAAGGGGAAATGGGTAGAGCAGAAACAGAGTCTAAAGTGTATCTTCCCATACCAAGACTTGTTATTTTCATTTCATGTTCACAATTTGTAAGAGATGGTGTTAGCTCATGAGAGGAGCGATTGTGTGGGACCAATGTTTTAGCAGTAGACAATGTATTGATGGACATTGACTTGTCACTGTGGACAACTACTTTGGTACCATTAAAAGGAAACCTAATGCATTGATGGTAAGTAGAAGGCACCACTTGCATGTCATGAATCCATGGTCATCCCAACAACAAATTATATGCAAGGGTTATATCTAGGACTTGGAAAAAAACTTCCTTTTGCACTGGACCAACTCTAATTGGTAGCACAATTAGACCCTTGGAAGGTCTTTCAACCTCGTCATAAGCTTTTATGGTGATTTTGCACCTAGGATCAATAGAAAATTTTGGAATGCCTAACTATTAGATCACATTAAGGGAAATAATATTTAACCCTACACCATTATCTATCAAGACTTGAAAAACACAAGTACAAAATATTTGGACTTCGACATGGAGAGCAAGGTTGTGGGGATGACTGGGAGCTTAGTCATCTTCTTCAGAAAAGGTGAGGTGATGAAATGAAGAAATATGATTCACCATAGCTTGGAACCATTTCACATCGATATCTATGGGAACATTGGCAGAGCATAAAGATTTTTCAAGGATATCCTTGTGCAAAGGAGATAACTCTAACAACCCAAAAATGGAAATTTGAGCTAGGGTATGCTGTAATTGATTAACAAGGTCATAGTTAGAGATCTTAGAAGTGGTTGGTTTTTTAGAAGATGAAGCATTCTTTGAATCCTGGGAAACTTTTAGAACAACCTTAGATTGCCCCCTAGTAATAGCATTAAGTAGTTCACTTTGTGATGAAAAAGAATTGGTCACCTAGAGCACCACCTTAGGTCTAGAGTTATTATAGTGTTGAGGAACATTATGCATTTTGAAGACAACTTTAGGTCATTCATCTACATATCAATTGTCATCATTATAAATTGCCATGCATAAATACTTAATGAGCTCAAGCATACCTATAACATTTTTAGTGTCAGTATAAGCATAGCTAATCTTGGCATCATGATTCTTTTTAGTAGCTTTAGAGGTTCCACCCTTCTCATATTCTGGTAATGGTTGTTTAAAAGTTTTATGATTAGCATTTTTGGCGAGACCATCTGTGACAACTTTTCCTTCCTTAATAAGATCTTGAATTACATCTTTGAGCTTAAAACAATTTTCAGTGTTGTGACCTTTGCTTTGATGATAATTGCAGATGTGGTCCTCTCTCCACCACGGAGGTTTAATAGGTGATTCATAGGGTCAAGAATTATCTGGAAAAGTAATCAAGTTGTTTGTAATTAGAGTTTTTAAGACCATTTCATAGGGCTCAACCATTTGTGTGTAAACACATCATTTCTTGGTAAACTTAGAGCTTTTGTCAAGTGTTTGTGTTTCACATTTTCTTTTTCTTTTTTGGTGTAGATGGCAATGGAAAGATTAAACATGGGTTCCTTGGTCTTAGGACTATCCACCACTCCATCATTGACAACATACTTGTTTTTATTCCAAGGTTTACCTTTGTCTTTACCATTTCCATTGTTGTTCTTGTCTTTGTTTATGACAATACCACCCCTTTTGATAGCAACATCTTCAATATGATATGCACTCTCAACCATGGCATTGAAAGATGTGAATACTTGTTTCCTTAGATCAAATTATAATTTTGGTATGAGCATATTGACAAAAATATCAATTTTTTCAGCCTCCAAAACTTGCTAGGGATATCGAGAATATAATGACCTCCATCGTTGAAGATATGTTGCAAAAGGCTCTCCTAGTTTTTGTTTGATGTTGCATAAGTCCAACACTATTATAGGATATTGAATATTATAGGAGTATTGCTGGATAAAACATTGTGCAAGCTTGTCAAATGTCTTAATGGGAGGACTCAATTTGGTGAACCATTCCATAGCTTGCCCTCTTAGACTCCTAGGGAATAACCTCATAAGAAAGGTGTCTTCATGCATAAAATCCATGCTAAGAGCATAAAAATGCCTCAAATGATCATGAGGATCACCATTTCCATTGTATTTGTCATACTTAGGAACCTTTGTATCCTTAGGAAATGGTAGCATGTAGAGACTCCTATCAAATGGAAGTGCACATATTGATTCAACAAATGAATTTTTAGGTGGTTCTTTTGAAGCTTGTAGTTGTGTAAATTGTTTCCTCAATTCTTGTATTTCTTCCCTTAATATTTTAGCTTTAGTGGGTTCTTGTTTTGGAATTATAAGCTCTATATCAAAATCTTGGGGAAGTTTCCATCCTCTTGATACCATGTATTGGAATTATTGGTCTCCATTTTCCTCTAAAGCTCTAAGCATCAGTTTTTGAGCAAAGTTATCTTGTTGGAATTTTATAACATCTTCGCTAGTTACCTCTTCATCACTTTCATGATGAGAAGGACATGCACTCGTGGTGACTCTAGGAGTTCTTGGCAGTGTGTTGTTGCCATCATTGCCATCAAAAGGATTTCAAGAGAAAGTCCCCTTGTTCCCTTCATGGCAGGTATGGTTATCATTTTCAACTTGTTGATGTCCTTTCTCCCTAGCATACATGGCTTAAAAGATCCTTTGATTTTCATGTGCTTGTTCCTCTAAATGATGTTGGACTTCATCAGGGTGCACCATGGTGACCAAACTATTCTCACTCTTAGGTGTCTCACAAGGTGTGCCAAATGGGTTTTCAAAAATGTAAAGTGGATTATGACTAATGTTAGTTGTTCGTGTTTCAATAGGCTTAGGGCCTTCCATACAAGGCTATCTGTGAGGACATCTAGGTGGGGTTTCCAATTGTTTAAAAACAAAAGGTGTATGGTTACCACTCCCAACTTGAAATCTAATTGTAACTGACATGTAAATATTTTTCTTTTTTTAATAGGAAAAGAAAAGTAAGTCATATTTGAAGCTTTTACAATCAAGATTAGTCACTTGTCAAAGTGTAATAAATGGCTTATCAAGCAATGCTCAAGAATTTACAGCATTGGTGACTCAAGCCAATCAAGTGAGCAAGTAGCTAAAAAAATGATAACTGGATTTTTACAAGTGATTTATTAGTGATGTTTCAAGACTTACATCTGATAGACTAGACCCATATTTTCAACCTAGGATAGTTTCCTAACATACAGATGTACAACCAAGACCCAGGAAATGGAAGTGATGTACCCTAGACCAAAAAAACCAAAATGCAAACATTGTTTTGGAAATAAATAAATCTAGGTGATACTTTCCCAATTACCAAGAAATAGTAGGACAACATAAAATGTCGTATGATTCACTTTAGAATAGTAGGGTGATACTTTTCTTGAAGATGACAGTTTGCATAGAGCAATGTGATAGACCTTAGTATACAGGGGCAATATAGGTCAAAACAAGAAGATGGTACACTTTTGGAAAATTAAAGTCATGCAATATTTCTTCAAAGACCAAGTGATAAATTGCCAGTTTGTGTGCATAAAAGAATAGTTTTGACTCCAAAATTTGTGTTTTAGTCTTGACAATCAGGTTTTTTTTTTGAATTAGATAGTGTATGTTTCCAATTCGTGTCAGTTATTAGAAGAGTTTGAAAATAATAAGTGTTTTAATATGTCTTCAAAAAATTGAAAAAAGGTAAAAACAACCTTGCCAACATGCACTTGTGATATGATAATAGCATTTCTACTAATATTACCATGATTGTTTAATATGCAAGAATGTTAACACTAGTCAACACATTCAAAAATAGTAACCAAGCAATCTCCCTTAAGGTCACGGTTCATTACTCAACAACTTGGTCCATGCTTGATGCTCCTTCACCTCACACCAAGTGGTTATCCACAAGAGATATTGGCTTTGTCATAGAAGTGCCATAAGCACAACCAAGGGAACACATAAGGTGAGTGTAAATCTTGGGGCGATCTGGGTAGTCCACTAGGATTGATCCTTGCAACAAGAAGTTGAGCGGCAAAATAGGGTGGATACTAAACTAGGGTGTCTAGATAGAGCTTCCATTCATAGTGTTCCTCTTGCTCCCAATTAAGGGGCACCCCACCTTGCGATGGGTAATAGACCTCGTGGCCATAAGAGAAACTTAAGTGTTCTTTCCAAGTGATCTCCTTATGGTCAAAATCCCATAAGCAATCACACTAAGCAAAGATAAACACTATGTCTATCAAGGTTTTATGTCTTTGATAGCCTTGATTTTATAGTGGGTTGAAAGAGCCAGGTAATTTTCTTGTCCCCACTTGGTTTGTTCCTCTCAGGTTGTCCGAGAGTAGGTCCTCTAAAGGATTCTAACTACCACAAAATGGATCCACTCTCAAGAGTCAAGATTTTTAATTCACCTCAAGGGTGAAGAGCATACTCTCCTACCTTGAATTCTTCCCCCAAACACACCAAGAAGATTAAATTGTCTTCTTTCTTTCAAAATCTAAAGGTGGGTCAAGATTTTTGATTCACCACAAGGGTGAAGATCATACTCTCCTATCACTAAGGAATCCTGATTACAAGTTTAATGTGCCTACAAAAAAAAATGAACAACTATTAGATGTCGCATATGAAATAAAAGAACAAGAAAATGTTTAGTTTTTATGTGTCGGGCAGCCCTACAAACAACCATTATAACCCTTTTTCATTTGGAGCTTTGACATGCATTCATTTAAGCAATGTTTCAAATTTTTGAAAATGGCAACCTACAACCACAACTGTAAGCACCACGGATTAGCTCTAAAAACAAAATGAAACCTATAAATGGACCTTTGTAAAATTTTTTTAAAACCTATAAAAACTAGCAACCAGCCAGCAACAATTGAAAACTAACCAAAACACCTCAAACAAAAAGAAATCTTTGTTAGGCAATAGTTTTCACTAGAAGACTATCATATGATACTTCACAACATAACCATGTAATAGAACATCTATGTGTAATATATTTTCTTAGGCTAGACAATATAAATTTTTATATAGAGACAGTAGAACCCAGTATGGTCATGCGACACTATTTCCAAAAAAAAGTATTGCATGATAGTAATGTGAACTTTCATATGAAACTGAAAAAATGTTGCCCAAAATTACGACTGTTAAAAAAAGAAAATGTGGGACAGTAAATGAAAATAGAAAAACTAAGGACAAAACCCACTATTCTACCCAATGGTGGGTGCCAAAAATGTACACTTAAAAGAGTGCACTTCCCTAAACCCTTTTATCCAAGGTTTTCCATGGATTAGAAAGCTTGAATGTCGACCTAGGGCTCCCTAGTCATGGAGTGAAAAAGCATACAAATAAGCATAAAATGGCTCTTAGCTAAGCCTTAGAAATGTAGCCCTTGCTAGTAAACCATGAAATGAGAGATTCTTTGAGCAAGAGCAAGAATGCTAGTGTCAAAAAACTCTTAATGCATGCAATACAAGAATGCAACTATGCTAAAATGAGATGCACAATGCAACTAACCTAAACAAATGAAAGTGTTACATCCATACTAATTAGACTATGTGATCTAAGCTACTTGCAAAAAAATTACTCTATGTGAAAACTAAACTACGATGCCATGTAACTAAATGCTATGGATGCAAGGAATGTAAACAAGAAGATGGCATTCTCCACAAAAGCTCTCAAGCATTCAAATAGAAATCCTACAACATAACAATACTCAAGAGTATGAATCTTTTGAGGGGGAAAGCTCTTTTCTTTTTAAAGTTGTACGGATGGTAGAGATCAAGATTGAGATGGTGGATGATCAATATTTCAATTCAAAAATGGGAAGGATCTATGTGTACACACAAGTTAGCCAATATAAAATGAGTTGACTTGTCATATAAGACAAAGGCCTCACAAGGCTTTTCTTTTAATTACAAAATAGAAAAAGAACTTTATGTGTGCACTTTAAGTGGGTTAGAAGAATGGGGCCTTTTATTTAATTAAAAGGGGACATTTTCTTTTAATCAAATAATGAACTTAGGATAGCATAGTCAAACTATAGGTTATAATCAAATTAATTGATTATTAGCAATTTTGTCTAGGTAAACGATTAATTCAATCATCCAAAATGCTAAGAAGGGGGCTAATAGTCTAGATGACCATTTTTAGATGATTACAAATATAAACAAAAAATGCATGATATTGGAAAAGTATCACCTGAAAGTTGCAACTATAAAATAAATAAATAAATGCAGATAGAATGAGGAGAATGTAAGAAATGCAACAAGATTAAGAATAAAACTAGGATGTTCTATCCCATTATCGGTGCCAAAAATGTACAATCAAAAGGTGTCACACTCTAAACCCTTCTATCCAAATGATTCCATCAATTCAGAATGCTTGGATGTTGGCTTAGGGCTCCCTATCCATAAAGTGCAAGAAAGTATATTTCAAGCATATGAAGGCTCTTAGCTTAGCATTAGAGATACTTTTCTTGCTAGTAAACCATGCAACAAGAGGTTCTTCGAGACAAGAGCAAGAATGCAAATGTCTATAAAGATAAATCTCAAAATGTAATGCAAGTATGGATTAAACTAGTATGAAATATGTAAAATGCATCTATGTTAACAAGAATGAGAGTGTTACAAATCCAAATATTAAGCTATGTGAGCTAGATTATAGTAAAGGAAACTAAGTTATCATGTAACTATGTTAAAACATCATGGTATGAGAGAATGTAGACAAGAAAATGGAAATTATCCACAAAAGCTCTCAATAATTTGAATGGTAAACTTGTAGCATAGCAGTACTCAAGACTATGAATCCTTTGAGGGGGAAAGCTCTCTCTCTTTTAAATTCATAGGGATGGTGGAGATCGAGATCAAGATGATGGAAGATCAAGAGTGGATTTTGAAAATGAGATTGATCCATGTACACACACAAGTCAACCAATAAACAAATAGTTGACTTTGTATATGAGACAAAAAGAGTCTTTTCCTTTAATTTGTAAAATTGAAATAGTGCTTTATGTATGCACATTGAATGGGTTAGAAGAAAGGGGGATTTTATTTAATTAAAAGGGGACATGTTCTTTTAATCAAATAATGAATATAGGATAGTATAGTCAAAACTATAAGTTATAATCAAATTAATAATTTTACAGCAATTTGGTCTAGGTAATCAATTAATTAATTCAACCAAAATGTTGAGAAGGGGGCTAATAGTCTAGATGGCCATTTTTAGGTGATTACAACTGAGAAGTATCATATGACATTCTTCCAACAAAAAAATATTGCCCTACCTAAAATTGCTTGTTGTTTAGGTAATTTGATTGGTTTTTCAGTTGATGCTTGTTGTTTGTTAGGTTTTACAGGACCATTATAGTCTAATAGAGGGCTATTGGTAGATTTTTCTATTGTTTTGGACTAACGTCTAGTGGAAAAATGATTGTGCTTGTAGGTTTTTTCCTTGAAACACTTGCATAATTACCTTGAAAAGAATGCATTTCAAAGCTTTAAATTTGCAAGGGCTACTAACACTTGTTTGCAGGGTTTCCCAAAGCATAAAAAATAAACACTTTCTTGTATTTCTTTTATTATATGTGTGACACTCTACTAGTTATTTTCATTTCATATGCACACTAAACTTGTGCTTGAAATTCCTTGGTAATAGGAGAGTAGGCTCTTCACCCTTATGGTGAATTAGAAATCTTGAATCACATTTGGACTTCGAAAGAAAAGGGATTAATTGAAACTTTTTGGTGTGTTTTGGGGAAAGAATCAAGATAGAGAGTATGCTCTTCACTCATGCAGTGAATTAGAAATCTTGACTCTTGAAAGTGGATCCAATCTATTGTAGGTTGCATCCTTTAATGGGCCTTCTATTGAGAAATCAAGAGGAATGACCCAAGTGGGGACAAATGAAATTGGATATTCTAAAATGCTATAATCTCAAGGCTATCAAGGACACAAAACCTTGGTATACATAGTGTTTATCTTCACTTAGTATGAGTACTTATGGGATTGGGAAGAAGAGGAAAGTGTTGGGCAAGAACACTTAAGGTGTTCTTGTAACCACAAGGTCTATTACCCATCATAAGGTGGGTGTCCCATAATTGGGTGTAAGAGGAACATTACAAATAGATTTCTTTTCTAAACACTCTAAGTTGGTAACTACCCTTTTTTTTTTCTTAACTTTTTGGTGTAAGGATCGATCCTAGTGGACTATCTAGATCACCCCAAGATTTTAAACTCACCATCTGTGTTCCCTTAGTTGTACTTATGGTATTTCCATGACAAAGTCAATATCCCTTGTGGGAAACCACTTGGTGTGAGGTGAAGGAACACTTAGTGTGGGCTAAGTTGTTGAGTAATGAACCATAGCTCTTAGGTAGATATACTTGGCAAGTGTTTTTGGATGTGCTGACCTATGTAACACTATCTCAAATCAAACATCTCATTAGCTTTGATAGAAAGTTTTTTCTAATATCACAAATGCATATTGGCAAGGTTTCTTTGTCCCTTGTTCAATTTATTGAGACATGAATATTACCATTCCTATTTGCAAACCATGCTTGTTCTTTGACACAAACTAAATTCATAAACTATCTAATCTAAAAAATATTCTATTGTAAAATTGAAATGTAAAATTTTTGAGAAAAAACTATTATTTTTTATAGTTCACTAGCACACTATCATACTACCTCTGGTGAACTATTGTATGATACCTTTTTTCCAAAATTGTATCACCTAGTTATTTTGAGTTACATCACTTGGTTATACTGAATTCTATCACCCATCTTAAGAGAAATTATCGCCCACAAGAAAACTATCAATTGGTTATTATGAGTTCTATCATACAATAGAATTTATTGTCCTACTATCACCTAGGTTTTGGAAAACTATTGCCTTGGTTACTTTCCTTCAAAATAGAGTCCATAGTATTTTTTAACTGATCTAGGGTCTTTTTGCTTCACTCCTTCCTAAATCTAGTCTCAATCCTTCGTATTAGGTAAATGAGTTTAGTCTACTCGATGTAACTCTCAAAGTGTTATTGATGATCACTTGTCAAAACTCATTTTTCATTCTATGTTGGATACTTTCTATCAAGCTTCTTTCTTTTCTCGGATCTAGTCATTAGCGTTGTAAATTCTTAACCACTCTTAGCAAGCCATCTATTTTACTTTTACAAGTAATTATTCTTATTTGTATAAGCTTCAAATCTGAAACACTTTTCTCATCTTATTAAGAAAAGACATGCCTTACATGTCAATAACTAAGTTCCAAGTCAGTAATGGTATTCATCTCTCTTTCATTTTTTCACAAATGGAAACTCCACCTAGAAGCCCTCATGGACAACCTTGTGTGTAAGAGCTTGACTCTAATCAAGCACAAATAGCCAACGTCTAGCATAATCTACTTTACACCTTTGTAGTCTTCTTAGCATTTTCCCATCTTGGCTTGATTGCTTGAATAAGCTCATTAGGAGTTTGTTGTACAAGTTGATCAAGAGAGTATTTCCATTTACCTAATTTTGACATCATCATTTCTTCAACTTTCTTATTCTCATTCACATTCCTAGTTTCATATCTAAGAGATTTGAAGTTTTCTATTCCAACTCCTCCTTCATTTTCCTTTATTTTTTCTAGAAATGTAGGTGGAGGTTTCTTGAAAATAATTTCCTCAGCATCTTCGTCACCTAATTTCAATTTCTTTCTTGATCAAGATGCTCTTCTTGTGAATACTACAATAGATGACTTGGTGGGTCAAGTAATGATAACCTTACCCTTCTTCCTTATAGGTTTTTCCTCTTTAGATTTTGTTTCTCCTATTTCATCTTCTACATCATCTTCTTCCACATCATCTTCTTTTCCTTCTATCAATAGAAGAGTAGAAGTTGCTTGCCTTAGTTTTGCTATCCTCTTCTTCCCTTTACTGACTTCTAAGCTTTTTCTTTGAGAACCACAAAGCTCTAATACCAATTGTTGGAAATATAGGATAGGCTAGGTTACTAAGAGGGGAAGGTTGAATTAGGAACCAATAAAACTTAATCTTATTTTACCAATTAATCCTTCATTTATATTCTAATATAATTGCATGCATGAAAGAATGAAAGCATTAAAACATTCATAATAGTCTGACACAAGATTTGGTGACCCAAAAACCTTCCAAATAGAAAGTAAAATTAGGGTAGGGATGATAGCCACAAGCTTTAGTACTATAGTATAAAGTTAGCCTGTTAAGGCTTACAATTAATCACTTGTGTTGATCTTCCATGTTAGGAGCAATAAGGACTACTAGGTCCACCTTGTTAAAGGATTTACAAAACATACAGTGAAATATGCACTTGGTAAAGAGATTTGAAAAAGACTATTAAGTCTACCTTGTGAAAGGACTTGACTGATACACATATTAGGATGAACCAGTGCATGATCTCTGATCTATAACTCTAATTCATTGGTTGAGATTCCTTTGAAGTGTAATGATCACCTCGTTGTGATAGATAAAATTTTATCATCCCTTATACTACTTGTAGCCTTCTTAATTCACACTTTCGTTCTTCATACTTTCTTCTTATTATGTCTCATTTGGATGTGATACAATACATTACATATTTACTAATCCAAATTACAATTCATCAAAGTCAGCTACAATACAAGTTTCACTAAAATATACAAAGTCAACTCAACTACTAGCACTCAGGTTCTAAAGACAAACTCGGTGAGGTTCTAATACTTGGCAACCATTGCTAAAACACAAGACATCATCATACACTCAGTAGACATAGAAGCTTAGCTCATACTAATCACTGCCAAATAGCTTGAACTTGGTTAGCAATGGTGACTCATTAAACACTATGAAATTCAACATATAAATTGAATCACTTGGTTGACACTGCATGGCTTATTCAGTACTAACACTGTGAGCTTGGTCAACATAAGATTCACATCACTAACAATGTGAACTTGGTAGACATTGGAGACCATAGTTGATACTGTGCAATTCAATTAATACCATGAAGCTCAGTTTGTACTATCACTTATCAACTTAGTAAATACTACTCAATGTGAACTAAATACTAATTTTGGAACTTGATTCAACTGTAGAACTTGGTAACAACTGTATAACTTTGTAGTAACTATAGACTGCAAGATAAGCTTGGTAGCTACTGACCAATTGAGTAAGTGTGAGTCACTAATAAAAAAACTTGACCATAATGTCAAAAATATCCCCCTTTGGCATTAGTGACAAAAAAATTATCAATCAAAACTAAATTCTCAAAATTTCAAGTCCAAGGCATTCTTTTATCTCCATCTTGTGTCTTCAACTCGGTAACATACTCTGTTTTTGAGATTTTTCAAAAAAAAAATTGTAAGGAATTTTTTCTGATTATCTTTACATGTGTATGTTTAAAATTATGCTTCTCCCCCATACATATATATATATACATATTATACTTTTCTCAATATATGTTATCTTCTATCTTATTTTCTTCCCCCTTATATACATCTTCTCCCCCTTTTCGACATAAATTCCAAAGGTGTATACTACATGGTGATGCCAAAATGTCACAAGAAGTCAAAATGTACCTTCAAAATCAATGTCATTTTCTTGACCCAATTTTCTTGTAATACCTTACTCACATGAAGTGCAATCTATACTTTTGTTGATAATTCCATCAAGTGATCAGCTATAGAGAAGTTATTGTCATGTATAAGAGTTTTGGCATGTGCAATGTGTTTTGGAAATGCATCCATTTTCAAAAGAATCATGCTTTGGATATCTAAAATTTTGGCCCTAATCCCAAATTCTTCCCTTAATAATTATACTTGAAAATTAGTTAGAACTCGGATCTTTGAGTAGTGAGCAGAATTGTAGCTCAGGTCAAGTGACAACTAATGTGCACTTTCCTTCAAGTCTTCATCTATCTTAGATAGTTTATCTTTGATTTCCTAAGAGTGAAGATAGATGTATCACACAACTTACTTAATAAAAAAGTAACATTATTTTTTGAGGTTTCCAATGAGCTAAGAATAGTAGATAGTTCTACTTGATTTATTACAATTTTTTGTGCAACTTGCTTTAATACTTTGTTCTCAAATTTCCTCTCTACTCTCGGTAGCAACTTGTCTTATCCATTTAGATCTTCATTGAATTTCTAGACAATTTCTACTAACTGAGTGAAAATAGATTTTTTATTATCAACCTTAGTACTTAGTACATCTACAAGTATGTTCTTTACATCTTCAAGCACTTCGTTTTCTCTAATTTTCTCTTCTCTAAGCTTTTGTTTCATAGCTTTCTTTTGCAATAATTCACCTATGATGTTTATTTGATTATGATTTGGAGTATAGATATCCCAGTTTGGGATAACTATATCCTCATCAAGATCAATGTCTTCTTCTTTACCATTATCCTTACTTGAAATTTTAGTACTTGGTTGAGGATTGCTCTTAACTATCCTTGTACTTACTATTTGCACACTTGGAATTTTAACAACAATAGAAATAGAAGGGCTAGTAAAAAAAGTAAATATTTTATTAATAGTAGAAATACCTTGTTTCTATGTAGCCAAATCTAATGATGGTGGAGGCACTAGCTGCTTAGTGGATGAAGTGTTGATCACTTCAATCAATATGGTACTAAGATGAATAGGTGCAGAGATTGGTTGGGTGCATGGTGTTGTAGTGGTTGCCACAATCAACTCATAAGAATCTTTCTCTAAGATGGATGGCTTTAAATCTTTTCTCAAAGAGTGAGAAAATGAGGCCAAAAATGTTGTTACAATCTTCTCTAGGTTAGTTTCCTTAATACTCTAAATGTCAAGGAGATTCTCCTCTGTAGCTTCTTGTTCTTTCTCCTCATCATCTAGATTTACATCATTTTTTCTATATTGTCTTCATCATTATTTTCATCATCTTCCTTGTCATCTTTATCATCTATTTCACTAACATGAATAACAAAATCACTCAATTGATGAATCTTGTAAATATTCTTCCATGTAGTTATCATTGTCTTCACAACATGTTCAATGTCATTTACCAATATCATGCATGTGTTGAATTTTAGAGTGAGCTTTTCTTCATTTTTCTTCATGGATTCTTTCAACTCTTTTTCACTAAGAGTTGACATGAGTTGTCTTAGAGTCTATTAAAATATATCTTTTGTAGCCTTCTCAGCAGTTTCCCATCTTGGCTTGATTGCTTGCATAAGCTCATCAGAAATTTGTTGTACAAGTTGATCAAGAGAGTATTTCCATTTACCTAATTTTGACATCATCATGTCTTCAACTTGCTTCTTCTCATCTACATTCCTAGTTTCATATCTAAGAGATTTAAATTTTTCCATTCTATCTCCTCCTTCAATTTCCTTTAATTTTTCTTGAAATGTAGGTGGAGGTTTCTTGAAAATAATTTCCTTGGTATCTTCCTCACCTAATTTCAATTTCTTTCTTGATCTAGATTATCTTCTTGTGAATACTACAATAGATGACTTTTTGGATCAAGTAATGATAATCTTACTTTTCTTCCTTATAGGTTGTTCCTCTTTAGATTTTATTTCTTCTGCTTCATTTTCTGTATCATCTTCTTCCATGTCATCTTATTTTCCTTCTATCAATAGATGAGTGGAACTTACTTGCCTCAATTTTTCTATCCTCTTCTTTCCTTTATTTATTGCTAAACTTTTTCTCTAAGAACCATAAAGCTCTGATACTAATTGTTGGAAATATAGGATAGGCTAGGTTACTAGGAGGGGAAGGGTGAATCAGGAACCAATAAAATTTAATCTTATTTAACCAATTAAATCATCATATATATTTTGATATAATTGCATGCATGAAAGACTGAAAGCATTAAAACATTCACAATAGTTTGACACAAGATATGGTGACATAGAAACCTTCCAAATAGAAAGTAAAACTAGGTTAGGGATGATACCCACAAGATATAGTGCTATAGTATAAATTTAACCTGTTAAAGCTTACAGTTGATCACTTTTGATGATCTACCTTATTAAGAGCAATAAGGATTGCTAGGTCCACCTTGCTAAAGAATTTACAAAACATACAATGAAGTATACACTTGGTAAAGAGATTTGCAAAAGACTATTAAGTCTACCTTGTGAAAGGATTTAATTGATACACCTATTAGGATAAACTAGTGGATGATCTCTAATCTGAAACTCTAAATTGTTGTTTGAGATTCCTTTGAAGTGTAGTGATCACCTTATTGTGATAGATAAAACTTTTTCATCCCTTATACTACTTGTAGCCTTCTTAAGTTGCACTTCTACTCTTCATACTTTCTTCTTCTTATGTCTTGATTGGATGTAATGCAATATATTAAATATATACCAATCCAAATTACAATTCATCAAAGTTGGCTACAATACAAGTTTCAATAGAATACACAAATTCAGCTAAACTATTGGCACTCATGTTCCAAAGACAAACTCGGTGAGGTTTTGATACTCAGGAGCCATTGTCAACACTTGGCATCATCATACACTTGGTAGACATAGAAGCTCAACTCATAATTATCACTTCGTAGTAGTTTGAACTAAGTTAGCACTAGTGACTTGGTGAATACTATGAAACTTGGCATATAAATTGAATCACTTGGTTGACACTGCATGGCTTGGTCAACACTAACACTACAAGCTTAGTATAAACTAATTCACTTGGTTGATACTCCTTGGCTTGGTCAACACTAGATTCACATCACTGATACTATGAACTTGATAGACACTAGAGACCATGGTGGATACTATGAAACTTGGTTAATACTATGAAGCTTAGTTTGCATTGTCACTTATCAACTCGATAAATACTGCTTGATGTGAATTGAAACTAATTCTAGAACTCAGTTCAATTGTAGAACTCATTTCAACTATAGAGCTCAGTAATAACTATTCGGCTCACTAGTAACTATAGACTACAAGATAAGCTCTATAGATGCTAACCAATTGACTAAGAATGAGTCACTAATAAAAAAACTAGACTATAATGTCAACAATGTCATAAGATTTCAACAAGATGTGGTCGCTCAAAAATTGATGCTCAAAGCTTTGGAGAAAAATGGAGACAAATAATTTCATTATATGATAGGAAAGGGATTGAAACTCCCTCAAGATTTTGAGGTGCAATGAATAATCCAAAAATGAGATCCCACTAAGGTTGAAATCTTAAGAGAAGAGATGCAAGAACTTAGGAAACAACTTGCACAATTACTAACTTCCAAAGAGCAACCTAAAACTTCCTTTGTCAAATTAATATGTGCTCTCCCCTTTGATAAGATTTTATAAATGCTTCCATTTCCTAAGGATATAGAGGTTCCTAAGTGTGACAAATATGATGGAAATGGTGACCCTCATGATCATGTCAGGCATTTCTATGTTATTAGCATGGATTTCATGCATGAAGACACATATCTTATGTGATTGTTTCCTAAGAGTCTAAGAGAGAAATCTATTAGTAGTTCACAAAATTGACTCGCCCTCAAAACATTCAACAAACTTGCACAATTTTTTATCCAAAAATACTCTTATAACATTCAACATCATGTCACTATGTTGGACTTGTGCAATATCAAACAAAAATAGGGAGAACCATTTGCAACATACCTCCAGAGATGGAAATCTCTACACTCTAGGTACCCTCAGCAAGTTCCTAAGGCTAAGAAAATTGACATCTTTGTCAATGCACTTGTATCAAAACTTTACTTTGACTTAAGAAAATAGTTGTTCACATCTTTTAATGCAACGGTTGAGAGTGCATATCATATCAAGGATGTTGCTATCAAGAAAGGTGACATTGTTGTGAACAAAGACAAAAATGGCAACAAAAGTGGAAAGGACAAAAGCAAATTGTAATCACCTAAAGAACTAGAAAAGACAAATGATCTATCTTTCCTTCATCTCTCTAAGCACATGATAGAAATGAAGTCTAAACTTGAGAAAAGGTTACAGGAGAAGATTGCATTCTTAAATAGTTCTCCCTTAAGACCTTTACATACACATGGTTCATCTTCTTTGAGGTCTACATATTCTACTCCAAGACATCAAATGTCTTCATCTTCTAGATCTAAGATCTCCTTAGAGAGAAAGAAAGTGATACCTACTTTGAGCTTATTCCAAGATATCATGATGGACCTATCTTTGACCAAGACAATGATGAAGACATGGATGCATACCATTCACTTGAGAAACAAAAAAAGGACTCTAGACATACTTCTAATAGAAATTTTTCTCCCTTGGAACATTCTTATGATGACACTTTGCAAACACTTAGCACCAAGCTCATCAGGTTACCTAAGTCTAGCTCATATGGAAACCCATTCTTGGATATCTATTGTGCTTATCATCGACATAATGAGCATAGTACTTCAGATTGGATTGAGCTGAAACATAAAATCCAAGATCTTATTGATAATGGAATTATTGATACCTCTAATGACTCATGTGATGAGGATACTTTTCTTGAGAAAGATCATATTAATGAACCTATTTCTAGTGATGGTTTCCTTGATACCTCCACTTCTTCCAACACTCATGAATCTCCCAATACTTCAAAGCTTTCCAACATGCCTCCATCAAATAAAGAACCTAATGCTTTCCACATTGACTACGTGTATCCTCAAGGGTTGTCTCTAAAAGAAACTCAAGCTAAACTTCACTTGGCTGTAAACCTTTTCCATGCTACTAATACTAAAAATTGTCTACCTTCATACACTACTATGCCTACTCCAAGCACTACTCCACTCCCTATTCAGTCTCCCTTGTCCTTAGAAGTGGCTCCATGTCAAGTAGACTCTCAAAAAGAAAAAGCTATAAATGTCAAGAAAGATCAAGATTAAGCACCCTTTCACTTCTTTCAAGATTTTTCCCCTCCATATTATATAGCTAATCCACCTCCTAAATATGATGAAGACACCACTTCCACTATTTCCCTTGAGATTTCTAAAAATTATGAGAAAATTCCTCATCATATGCTATCCAAAGCTACTTTTCAAGATCAAAGCATCCCCTCATGTTCTACTTCTCCATATCCACTTCAAAATTGTGCTCAAGCTTTAGTTGCTCCTATTAAAAGTGTTGTTCCTATCAAAGCTACTCATGAGTCTATTGATAGCTTTGACCATGTTGATCACTCTAAAGATGTTAATATCCCTTTTCACTATCCATTTGCATATCCTAATTCTATCCTTGGTCCTCATCCATTAGAGCTAAAGCCTTCAAACCTTCCATCTATATTGGGACCTTATGTTCCTTCATCTCCTACACTTTCCACTCTTAGATCTCCCATCATACCTCAAGATCAACAAAGACACTCATCCTTGATGACTTTTCACCCATCTATCCATCTAGACCAGTCATATCAGCCTTATTCATCCACAAATCCCAAGTCCTTTGGAAGTGAGAATAAACATAAGAATCCATTGAAAAATGAATATCACTATGTCCCATCTAATCGACATGTGAATGCTAAGAAGGAAAATGCAAAAAAGAGACCACAAAGGTCCACTATTAAGAGAGCTAAATCAAAGAAAATGTGGGTTCCTAAATCCATCATTGAAGAAATGCACTCTCAAGCACCCAAAGAACAAGGAAAATCTAAAGCTATGTGGATTCCCAAGTCTCTTTTAAAAGACTTGAATATTAAAAATACTTCAAAGATGACATTCAAGCTTCCAAAGGCTTCCATTCCATCTTCTTCCAAAAATATTTCTAAAAATATTCCAAAGCCATCCACTCCACTTTTTTCCAAATCTCTTCTACCACCTCATACATCTAAACCTCAAGCTACTTCATCGATGATTCCTCCATCATTCCAATACCCTTCAAGGTGTGTGTCAATGTTGATCTTGTCCAATATTTCAACTACCCTCATGAAATCCTCTAAAGCTTACACTTACTTTCTATACATTAACTATTATCCTCCATATACTCTTCCTACTACCATTTCTCTTTCATCACCCTATCAATATCTTTGAGCATACCTTTCTATGGTCTTGGCTTATCATGACTTATCTTTTCTATAGGAGCACTATCTACATTCAAACAGCTTGAGCTCTTTCTAAAAATTCAAAAAAAAAATTAAAAAAGAAAAAGAAAATGTGCCTTGGTGAAAACCACTTCTTGTGGCACCTTGGTAGCAAAAGTAAAGAGAAATAAATTTATCCTATGGTGAAAACTACTTCTTGTGGCACTTTGGATAAGTACCATGATGAAAACCTGGAAAATAGGTATCGTGCGTAATTCTTCCATCATCCATCTATTCCCTCTTCTCTCTTTTATCTTCACAATGTTAAGCTATCTTTGCATATTGGCTATCTTATCCATGAGATTATCTATTTGTGCTTTCTCATTCCCCCATAGCCTCCATCTTGAGCTTTATTTTTATTTCTCTATCCCATCGCTATCCTATCTAGTTGACCCCTTGGTCTTGATCATAATAAATGAAACATGGTTCTCATGGGTCTCTTGACATGGCTACTCTTTTGGACTACACACTTCATGCTATCTCACTTGTTGGCTTCATTTCTTATCCTACATGCTATCTTTCTCATTACTTCCATTGTTTATCCAAAATATGCTTCATATGACTATTTCACCTCTTTCCCTAGCTTGGGTACTCTTGAGGAGTCAGCTCTTGAGGATCACTTTCACTTGC
Organism: Cupressus sempervirens; assembly: GCA_028749045.1. Classification (NCBI taxonomy): domain Eukaryota; kingdom Viridiplantae; phylum Streptophyta; class Pinopsida; order Cupressales; family Cupressaceae; genus Cupressus; species Cupressus sempervirens. Next base: position 591,013,729 of record CM053789.1, on the reverse strand, counting down.
TTCACATTCCTTTCTTATGCATCTTTGTTTATCCATCAGCTTGTTTCTCCATCGTGTCCTATACCTTGCTAGACATTGGGAGAAAATGATGTGATCTTGCTTGAGAACTAGTGATCTCTAAATTATTCTAAAAAATCCAAAAAATCATATATGATGCTGAAAAATTTCTAAAAATCAGAAAATGTCCTGAAAAAATGATCATCTTAGTGAAAAATTAGCAATAGGTGCTTTGATGTATCATCAAAAAAATCAAAAATCAAAAAATACAAAAAAACAAGAGGTGAAAACCTTGGAACAGGTGCTACTTGAAACCCTTGCAGCTATGTCTATTAGTCTCAATCATCCATTTCACTACACATTTCCTAGCTTGGAATTGTTTCTTGTCCTCATCTCGGGGGCATAGCTACTTAGCCTATTAAGGTATTCTTATGCATTAGGGTTTCTTTGACAACTCACAAAATAGTGTTTCTCAACACTTCCCCCACCTTGACATCAAGTGTTTTTCAACACTTTTTAGATAGTTTACCTACGGTCTTCGATGTTGGGATATTTCTCACTATCAGAATCAAGTCTTGAAGAAATGGCCAAGTGAATTACACACACGCACTTTAACACTTAAATGATTGAGCTATGCTGATCTTTATCTACTTTGTGTGCTATCTATGACAATTTCTTTATGTTCCATCCCTAATAGTCTTTCAAGGATGTCATTGACTAGAAGACTAGGGGTATGGGGCATGTTCTCTTGATTTCTTCTTGTGGGTATACTTTATTTGTCTATAGTGTTTTAAGCATTCATGCTTGTCCTATTTGACACTTTGACTTATAAACATATCATCCTTGACTATTTTTTCAAGACCACACTCAGGGGTTATCTTGGCACTTATGCCTTGATATAGGTGTGATCTTGCTAAATTAAACTTAGGGAATCTAATCACGTAGTTATCTTGACTTACATTTTTCTGATGCTTAGATTGGATTTCCACATACCTATCTAATATTGATCATATTTGTATCCTCATAGTTATACTAGTGATGATTGTATGATCTCATGATGTCCCTAACAAATGCTCAATGATGAAATTAAGAGTGTAAATATTATGTGCTTCTTGCTGGTAAACCACTTTGCATATTAACTTGCATTTTCAGTCCATTTTTTTTTTAGTCTAGTCTTGCATTCCTGCATGTGGGGAGAGCTCTCTCTTCATCCTTTTGCGGACATTTTGGCTAACTGTTTCTTCTTTTCTTTCTTTATCTTTCATCTTCCTGAGCTTTCATTTCATCTCTATCTTGATATCCTGTCATCATAAGGGGTTAATCTAAACATCACATTCAAATTTATCCAAGTGTCACATGCTTTCAGAAACATAAAGTCTACATCATACACGTAAGAGCTAAAAAAATTGCACATCAGAAAGATACATGAGCATAACTATCCAAGCCAACACATAAATGGGCAAGAAATTGAAACTGAAACTGAAACATCACATGAAAACCAAAATGCTAAAACATCCATTTGAGATAAGTACACAAAAATGCCAAATCAAAATCTAGTATCTCATATATATATCTCAATGTGTCACAATAAATATACAAAATAAGATCCAAAATTTGAATATCCATCTCAAAAATACATGCTATAAACTCAAAATATCAAAACTATCAGCCTATGACTAACTGGCACCATCTGCAATAGGAGTAGGTGGTGGCCCTAGTGGTGGAGCATGTCTCCTATCTGGCAACTGTACCACACCCTCTGATCTGCCTACTCGCTCTGAGTAATCAAAAAGTCCCTATCCTGGTGGCACCACACTCCTATAGGTAGCATAATAATAAGTGACACATGCACCATAATGTGTTGCCTCTCACCTAACAGTGTCCTGCTCCCTCTGGAGCTCATCCACCTATGCTCGCTCATCTATCAACTGTTGGTCTCGCACTATGATGGTTACCTAAGCTATCTGCAGCTTTACCTCCAATGCATGGATCCTCACATCTTGATCATCACCTCCCTGTGCTAGTTGCTCTACCTACACCTGCTCTACTTGTGCCTATACTGCTTGCACCTCCTCTACCCGTGCCACCTACCATGGCCTTAGTGGCACCTCCTTCTCCTCCCCGTCCTCCTCCTCCTCCATCTCCCTCATGGATTGTGCCTAAATCCTCTTCATCCCTACTCGAGATCCCTCTCCAACCTCCATCCATCTCCCACCTCCACCCCCTCTATGTCCACCTCCCATAGGTAGTGCATCAAGCTCTATAAACTATGGGATTGGGTGCCTCTACCTCTCGTAAAGGTATACTAAATCTGCCCTTGCATCTACCACATTTGGGTGGTAATCCTAAGGAGTCACCACTAGCACTGTTGTATTATGTACATCCATCTAATAGTCTAGGATCGATAACCATCCTAAGGCCTCATCAGTGTGCATTTGAGTGTAGGTGGTCATCTCCACCGATATCCCCTGTCGCTCTACAAAACTACCACCATACTCGACTGATCATGAATTTCTCTACTATATCTGTGCTCTGATCCACCAATGGCCTGCTATATCGCATATAGTTTAGCTCCCACGAATCTGACCACTGTTGGCACTCTCAGTCTAGCCGCCATGTGAACATTGTCAGCTCATCAAATACCCATCAATAATAGGTCACATCCCCAGTATGTCTTTGTGGGATTAAATCTCTATAACAAAAAATGTAAGGCTGGCTCTGCTCTCGTGGTTGCACCCATGGTCGGATCACTACAATGTGCTCCCAAGCCCAAATTTGTGCCAGCACTGCTCCACATGCCCAAGAACACAACAATGGTATACTATCTCATGGAGCTCATGATACATATCAACTAGGATCGTCGGCCCCCATGCCATCCTACATGGTTGAGCAATCAAATCCACCACCAGTCTACCCCATCCTAGTGGGAAGCCCTTCTGGCTCCTGTTGGTCACCAAGACCTGAGTAATCAATGAACATAGGAAACTCAATAGAGGGTAGCCAGCACCATAATCATCAATCAATCACTCCCAACTCAGATGACAGTCTAAGATGGTCACATCCTAGAACATCTGTTGCATAGATGCTCACCCCTCTATCAGGGTCTAATCATATTACACCTATGACATATCACTAGACTTGACATTAGTATCACTGGCATCAACATCAACTTGCTAAAAACATGATCGATCAATCAAAAAAACTTACCAACTCACCATGGCATGGCACTAGCAAGATGTGATGCACATCTTCCAATGTAATAGATGCCTCTCCAATCAGCAAATGAAAGGTGTTATGCTCATTGTGCCACCACTCGGCCAGCGCAGTCAACAATCCATGGTTTTCTCGTATATGGGGCATGTGTATGACCCATCACAAACACATAGCACATATAGCAGCCTGCTCAGTGTCACTCAACAAGTCTACCACACACAGCCACACCACCTTGGGGGCTCTGATATTTAATGCCAGAAATACCTCCTATCAACACAAAAAAATGCAAACATTAGTAACATATCGAAAACATGATCCTAATGCACAAAACTCATAAAAACATGCCAAAATGCATCTGTGCGATCTTTTTTTCTACTGACAGCGATACAATTTGCTGAAACAGTATCATACGATACTTCTATTAAAGCTATGCTACTTATTTCTGTCATGTGACATTTTGCACTAGCTCATGCAACATATGGGTATGTCCCTTATGATAGAACCTAAAACAGTTGTGCGACACTTTATTTGAAAAATTATGTTGTGTGACATTTTACAAAGTAGTCATGTGATACTTTTTAACTATCACATGATATTTTGCAAAAAAACCCTTCGTACGTGCAAAAAAGCTCAAAAGCATGACAAAAAAGTGGTTACTTACTGGTGCCCCATACTACTCTAGCCAGTTGTGCAACCAGCTGTGCTCGAAACAATGTCGATAAAGTGAAATGTTCACCAAAGCCATAGTCACCTCTCAACCACTCAAAAGCTCTCCACAAGGCACAAAAGACAAATGATTTTTGAAAATGACACTTGGGCCTCTTTTATAGCTTCTGACCTCATTTTTTACCTAATTTTCAAACATCTCAGAATTGTGTGAAAATTGTACCCCTGGTTAATTTCAACATCCTAAATCAATTTTCAAGATCAAAATCAAAATCCAAGTTCATCTTGATGGTCAAAATTGCATTTCAAAATTCCACCTTCTTCTAAGTAGTTAGCTGACCCTTTGAGGTCTAATCTTCAAATCATCTCTAGGGCATCTTCATTTCTTCATTTCTTCATCATTTCTATGCTTCATATCTATTTCTATTTACCTTTGCACATCTAAATCCTCTTTCTACTCGATTTGACCTAGCTTTTATGATTTATTTTTTGCAGTCAACTTTGGTCAAATTGGAGTATTCTATCAGTTTCTTATAGTCACTCTTTGGTTCTAATCATTCATCTATCATCTTGGACATTACTATATCTTGATTTACCCATATCTAGCTCATTTTTTCATTCCCCTTACTTCATTTCAATTTCAATCTCGAGGGAGTATAAATAGTCTATCAATACTTGCTATAGCTATCCACTTCTTAAGAGCATTTTTTTGATCTTTTCACTTGCTCTTGATCTATCTGCTTTAATAGGTGTTAGTATTCTTCTTGAATTCTGAAATCATCTCTATCTTGGTGTTAAGTACTATCGCTATCAAACTATACATTTAGGATTTGCTATCTCTTTCTGCATTTCATTTTTCAAAATCAAATATCTATATCTATCACCGCCTACTTGGCTTTCTATTTTCTTTGACATAATGTGTTCCTAGATTGATCATGCATTAGTTAAAGAGGGGCAAATGTAATCACCTAAAAATGGTCATCTAGACTATTAGCCCCCTTTTCAACATTTTGGCTAAATTAATTTAATCATTTACCTAGACCAAATTGCTAATAATCAATTTATTTGATTATAACCTATAGTTTGACTATGTTATCCTAAGTTCATTATTTTAATTAAATAAAAGACCCCATTCTTCTAACCCACTTAAAGTGCACACATTAAGTCCTTTTTCTATTTTTTAATTAAAAGAAAAGGCTTTGTGACTTTTTTCTTATATGACAAGTCAACTTATATTCTATTGGTTGACTTGTGTGTGCACATGGATCACTCCTCTTTTCAAATTCTACTATTGATCGTCCACCATCTTCATCTTGATCTCTACTATCTGTATGACTTTAAAAGTGAGAGAGCTTTCCCCCTCAAAGCATCCATCTTTTGAGTATTGTTATGCTGCAGGTTTTCTAACAAGTTTCTTTGGAGCTTTGTGGAGAACTTCTCACTTATTTTCTACGTTCTCTCATTCCATAATACTAGCATAAGATCATATGGCATTCTTAGCATAGTTGCATGTTAGTTTAGCTTTCATTTTTGCAATAATCTCACATAGCTTAATAGTTGATTTTGTAACACTCTCATGCATGTTTTAGCATAGCTGCATTTTGCATTCTCATCTTAGCTTAGTTTCCATACTTGCATTGCATTCTTGAGGAACTCCTTGAGACATTTGCATTCTTGCATCTTGTCTTTGGAACCTCCTGTTACATGGTTTACTAGCAAGAAGTGTATCTCTAAGGCTCAACTAAAAGCCTTACAACTTGAAACATACCTTCTTGCACTCTATGGATAAGGAGCTCTAAGCCGGCATTCAAACATTCCGAACTCATGGAATCGTTTGGATAGAAGGGTTTAGAGTGGGACACTTTTGAATGTACACAAATATGTTGTCAATGATGGAGTAGTGGACACTCCTAAGACCAAGGAGTTTGTGTTCAACCTTTCCAATGCCATTTACACTTCAAAACAACAAGAGGGTTTGAAACCAAAAAAATCTAACAAGAACACCAAGTTTGCTAAGAAAAGACATGTTTACATGCCAATGGTTGAACCTTATGAAGTCATCTTGAAGACCTTAATTAAAAAAAATTGGTCATGCTTCCAGCAAATTCATGCCCCTATGACCCACCTATCAAACCCCCTTTATGGAGAGAGGATCACATTTGCAATTATCACAAAAGCAAAGGCCTTAAGCTTAAAGATGTCATCCAAGATCTTATAGATGCCAGTAAATTTGTCATGGATGGCCTTGTCAAAAATTTTGACCACAAAGCTATTAGAAATAGGAATTGCTGAGAGGGGGGTGAATCAATAATTTACAAACTTTAGTCACCAAATGGATATTATTTATTACTTTAAACCATACATAACAAATTAAACAAGTAATGTTGAATAGTAATAGTAATCATGGACAAAGATAACTCGTAACACCATATTTTATTAACTATAGAAACCCTGGCCAAGGGAAAACCTCAGTGAGGATGATACCCACTAGATAATATACTAAGTTCCTTGTTAGAGGATAGACCTTGTTAGGACTCAATGAGAAAATTGAGTATAGAGAGTCCCTATTAGGAGACTTTGAATCCCTATTAGGAGATTCCAACCATGTTAGGAGTTGTAGGACAGTAGATGCAAGATAAGCCAACTACCTAAACATTCACTTCCAATCACAAGAAGAGGTCACTGCCCAAACAAGTAATTAGACTTCTAGAATATAGATATTGTAACTTCTTTCTTGGCTGATTTTAATCTTTATCTTGATCTCGGATCACAAAAATAGCTTCTCAAAACTTTTCATATATCTCTCTCACAAAAAGTTTGCATATCACAATACTTGTACAACACTTGCACAATTACACATTTGAATTTGCAAGATGTCCTTTGCATAAATACCATGCCTTTTCACAATTTTTTTCTAGGTCAACTAATACCATAATTTAATTTTTCAATTTAGAGTAAACATCTAAGATGAAAGCCCTAATTGGTCAAGTAATTATTTTGTAAATAAAATAATTCCTTTCCTTTAATTCAGTTGTCTTGTTTCACTAGTAAAACATTAATATCTCTTTTCCATATAGTTTGTACTAACTTTTGAGGTTATACACATCATAATTAATATATATACACTATCCAATTAACTTTTCTAGTTGTAATATGATGTCAATAACAAGTTACATATAAAACAATACATTATTGTAAACCAAATTCATACTTAGACAATTTTCTGAGTATCATAAACTAAGTATTTTCATTTTTGAGGTTTCTTGTAAGCATGTACATCATGTGTTTCCATAAATGAAAAAAAATTACATATCTTCATTAGCCAATTGTCAACAATCTCCCCCTTTGGAATTGATGGCAAAAAAAAAGGAAAATTTGGCTAAGTATCAAAAACTTGTCGAAAACAATACAACAACATTACATTAATTAACTATTAAAAATTTTCCATCTTACATATGCTCCCCCTTACAATATTATTTTATACCTTACAATTTTATCTTCTCCCCTTTACCTTATTTATAATTTTCTTATGCATCTTTTCCCCCTTTGACATCAATGAAAAAGGTTAGAATGTCAAAAACTGTCAAAATTGTTGTCAAATTTTATTTTCTTCTACCTTAAGCTAATAGTATCTTCATAAAATCATCAAAACTTGCCTTAAGACTATTCATAACTTTTTCCATGTATCCTTAGCTAATTCAGTAGAGGTGAGAATTGCACATAAGGCATATGATGCAATCTCAACTGCATTAAGATCAAAATATAAAAAGTTAGAATAAGTGTCCTTAGCCTTGACACATTCCTCCAACTATCTCTCAACAATAGATATTTTCAAAGCTATAGACTCTCTAAAATCTAATAATCTCTCCAAAATTTGTTCCTTCCAAAGTTCTAGTTTCCTGATATCACAATGAATATTGCCCACATGTCCTTCATAGTCATTAACTTTTCTGAAAGGTTGTTGTACCTAGTTAGATAGAGCCTATAGCTCACACAAATTACCTTTAATCTAACTATCAGGATCCTTAGTCAACTTATGAGATAGGATACACTTAATGTACAATATCTTGCCATCCTATTGATATTTTTGAAGTTCCTCGATACAATTATCAAGACTTATCAAATCATTCTTGATGTTCTGACAAATAGTGCTAAACAAGTTAGCATCATGTGAAATATGTTCCTTTGATTTACAAGATTCACTAAATATTTAAATTCTTCATCAAAATATTTTAGCACTACTTGTGCCCTCTATTCAGGATCTACTTCTATATATGGGACTGCTAGAGTACTATGTAATCTATTAGCAACCTCCATCAAGGTTCTTCATAGGCTCTTCACTATTCTATTCTTCTCAATAAGTTTTGACAAAGATGAGATCAAGTCAGTTTGTTATCATCATCAGTTGTCAGGTTAGCAAGCAAAAGTAGAGTAGATGAACTAGAAGGTTTAGTTCATCTTCTCTTTGCTTCTTCTCATCTACCTCTTTGACTTTTCTTTCTTCTTTTTCTTTATCTTCCTTCTCTTTTCTTTCCTTCTCTCTCTTTTCTTCCTCCTTTATTCTCTTCTTATTATCTTCCTCTAATTTCCTCTTCATTTCTTCTTCAACTATTCTTTTCTTTTCATCCTCAACTTTTCTTTTCATTTCATCTTTAAGAAATTTCTTCTTGGCTTCTTCTATTTTCCTCTTTTCTTCCTCCAAAAGTCTCTTCTTCTCTTCAATTTTCTTTAATTGATCTTCAATATCCTTAAATTTTAGATTATTAGCTATTATATATCTCAGAGTAGAGATATCAATCTAATCTTTCTCAAAATTATTATACAAGTCATGAATTTGTTCATCTGAACAAAGTTGCCTTTATTAGCAATAGCTGAATTTATCTTCTCAATCTTTGGCTTCCAAGGTTTTTGATCTTTTCCTAATGATTATTTAGAAGTAGTTACCTTCTCTACCTATTTAGCTTCTTCTTCTTCTTTTTCTTCACTAGTTTTAACAATTGCCAATAATGTCTTTTGTCTCTTTCTTGGTCTAGTGGCTTGTTGCTTGACCCTTTTTGTCTTGGTGTTCATAGGTTCCACTAATCTCTCTAATTTTCTCTTTGGCTCACTTGGTTTTACATCTAATACTATTACATATGCAATGCTATGTTCTAAAGATTTCTCTACAATAGACACTCATAAAGGTTGCACATTCATTATATCATGTTTCATAGGTTGGATGACTACCTGTGACTCACTTTCTGTCATACCAGCCTCTGATAAAGCTTTCTTCATTATTGTCTCTATCTTCATATGAGATGCCTTCTCTTAGGATGTATGATGAGTTTATTGGGTAATTTCTTCATAAGTCCCAAATCTATACTCAACTTGCTCCTTAAATTTCAACAATAAATCAATGTATCCAATTGTTATATCATTACTTAATTCATAACCTAAGGGATCAAGGAATGTTTCCCAAGGTTCAACTACTTGAATATAAGAAAATATGTATCAACCATAATACATATATTTTCTTTAAATCTTTTTACAGCTGTAGGTGCAATTCTGAATCTTTGTCTCATCTCATTCTGAAATATTTTCATTATCAAGTTTCCACTTTCCAAGATTTTATTTCAAGATGTCTTCTACACACTCCTATGATCTTCTCTATTGTACACCTCTCACTACTCATAATCTCTATGACTGACAAATATGAAAATTTCTTAAGTACATGAAAGAATAAATGATTAATTAGTGACATAAATCTAAACATGCCATTCTTAGTCCTTTTGATTTTCTCTTGGTTGTCAATAAGTTTCATTCTTAGAATTTCGCTAAGGTTAACTTGTTCCTTCTCAACACATATCTTGTAGGTTGCATAGATGAATATGGTTGACAATTCATCAATCTTAGAACTTGTACATATAGAGTAGGTAATGATTATACTCAGGAATCTTACATCATCTTGTTAAATGGTGTTTATCACCATGGCCTTTCCAATATAAATTGCTTTTGTGTAGCTCTTAACCTTCTCCTTAACTAGTTTCTCACTTGTAGGTACACTGCCTTGTTTGCTAAGACTAGTTACCTCATGTATAAGATTAGTTGAAATATCGACTACATTTTCTTCTATCCATAGTTTTCCATCATGAATTCTACTTAGTATGATCTGTATACATTCATCAGTGTCCAATTCTTAGTAGAAATGATATTTGAAAAGATCTAGCTTCCTCAAATGTTTAGATATGAGTTTCACAATCATATCATGGTTAAAGACTAGTTACATATCCTTGTTCATAAACTCTCTCCCAATAGATTCAAACATACTAGTAAGATAACTTCCTACATCTTCCAAATAAACTACATTATTTGAAGTAATGGATAATGAAGAATTAAGGTTTCCTTCTATGGGTTTCATGGAAACTACCTTCAATTTTGGTCTCTCCTCATTCTCAACATTATGAACTATTGAAATATCCATGATTCTATCAAATATAAACATTATCAAATAAATTCTATGGATAAACCATAAAATACCTTTTTTCAAAAATAGGGTTTGCTTCAAAATCTCCTTACCAAGTCACTTTTGAATGCTCTATTCTTATGATGTAATCACAATAAAGTGGTAATCAAATATATACTCCATTTTATTCCTTCAACTTTAACTTGCATTAATTGTTTACCTTGAAAACATGAAAAAGTTGTCAATTACATTCTAAGATCAATTTCTACTCAAGATTTTCTATCTGATCTTCAAATGCTACCCAAATTTTTCCATAGCTTCCTTCCATCATGACAATCCTTCCTCCACAAAACTTCTCTTTATGAAATTCTCTACAAAAACATAGTTTTCATCTTCTACTATAGAATTAACTTTCTCTATAATAATAGTAACTCTTAGTTCCTTCATAAAAAATTTTGATAATCTCAATATTTCAGGTGAGCTTAGATATCATCTAAACTTATCTCAATAAACCTTTTTCCAATTTCACTGCCCAAAATTCAGTCACTAAGTTATTAATTATGGTGCTATGAACAAGCTTAATTCAACTTAATTAAATCAAACTCAATTATTGACTTTGACATTCCTGTCTCATCATCTTCTAGCTTTTCTTTTGAGATGTCTAATCCTTTTACAAATACCTCATTGAGTTCTTCTCGAAGTTCACTGACTACATTTCTTTTTTCCCCATTTACTTTCTTAGTTCCAAAGTTCGTTTCATAGTTCCTTCTATCATTTATGATTTTTCTTCCATCATTCCTTTTGTTTTTGAAGATTCTTCCATTATTCCTTCTATCTCTAAAGTTTTTGTCCATTCTACAATACTTTTTTGTATGTTTGAAGTTGTTGCATAACTAATGTACTAGAGTTCTACTTCTAGGATTTTGTTGATCATTAGGTGAATGACAATTCCTAGCTATGTGTCCAAATTTGTTACACTTATAATATATGATCTATTGTTTATCTTCATAAGGTCTTCCTTCTTTCTATGTTCTTTTATTAGATCTTATTTTTTCTAGAGGGTTAGTATTTCCAAACATTTTTCTATTCCTTCTATCATTATTATATTCAGGTTTCCTATAATCAATTTCTTTATGACCCATACCATGACAATTATGAGAATAAAAATCTTGAACATGATTAAATGACTTGTTTGTGCAATCTCTTTTCATATGACGTTACATGAAAAACACATACCTCTACATTCATACCTAGTTTTTTAGGAGATTCCACTTGTTTTGGTACATCCAATATCTCAACTTTCTTTTGTTAGCCAACTCATTTAGGTTCATAAGAAGATTGACTAGATTCAATCTTATCATTAGATTTATCTTTTTCTTTTGGATCTAATCTAATCTCAGGTTTCTTTGCAGACATGTTAAATAGATAACCAAGACTAGTCTTATCATAAGTAGGTCTCTATATTAACATATAATCATCAAGATTTTCACTAGTAGATAGTGTTATACTTATGAAGTTCTTCATGATCGTATTTCAATGTTTCAAATTCAGGTAACTTCTTTGCTAGACTTGCTCTAAGATTTGTATTCTTAGTCTTCAATCAAATTCAACTTTGCTAGTATCACTCCTCAAAGTCAACTTTATATTTTTAATCTTTAATTCATACTTAATGATCTTGTACTTTGTCTTTAGCTTTGAATAATCATCATCACTAGTTTCAGATTTAGTAGATTCGGGCTTAGATTTGAGATGTTCAATCTTGTCCTTCAATTGTCTGATATATACTTTGGAGACTTCATATCTATCCTTTAGCTTATCACTTTCTTTAGTAAGGAGATCAATTCATTCAAGTGTCTCTTCAAGGTTTTTCATCAATTGTTTCATATTCATAGGGATCTTACTCATTTTTTTAAGTCTCTTCTAAGTAACTACGCTTTGATACCAATTATTAGAAATAAGAATTACTAAGAGTGGGGGTGAATTAGTAATTTACAAAAATTAGTTGCAAACTAGATATTGTTTATTACTTTAAACCATACATAAAAAAAGTAAACAAGTAATGTTGAATAAGTAACCATGCACAAAGATAACTCATAACACCATATTTTGTTAACTAGGGAAACCCTAGCCAAGGGAAAACCTCAGTGGGGATGATACCCACTGGATAATTTATGAATATATAAGTTACTTGTTGGAGGATGGACCCTAGTAGGATTCAATGAGAAAATTTAGCATACAGAGTCCCTATTAGGAGACTTTGAATCCCTATTAGGAGACTCCAACCATGTTAGGAGTTGTACTACAATAGATGCAAGATGAGCCCACTACCCAAACATGCACTTTCAATTACAAGAGGAGATCACTACCCAAACAAGTAACTAGATATCTAGAATATAGATACTATAAATTATTTCTTGGTTGATCTCTAATCTTTAATTCAATCTCTGATCACAAGAATAGCTTCTCAAAACTTCACATATATCACTTTCACAAAAAGTTTACATATCACAATACTTGCTCAATTACACATTTGAATTTACAAGATGTCCTTTGCATAAATACCATGCCTTTTCACAAATTTCTGCTAGGTCAGCTAAGACCATAATATACTTTTCCAATTTAGAGTAAACATCTAGGTGTCAACCCTAGTTGGTCAAGTAATTATTTTGTAAACAAAATAATTCCTTTCCTTTAATTCCACTATCCTGTTTCACTAGTAAAACACAAATATCTCTTTTATGTAAAGTATGCACTAACTTTCAAGGTTATACACATTATAATTAACATGTATAAAATCTCCATCTAACTTTTCTAGTCATAATATGATGTCAATAACAAGTTACATACAAAACAATACACTACTATAAACCGAATTCATACTTAGACAATTTTCTGAGTACCAGAAGCTAAGTATCTTTATTTTGGGGTTTCTTTTAAGCATGTACATCATGTGTTACCATAAATGAAAAAAATTACATATCTTCATTAGCCAATTGCCAAAAAAAAATTTAAACAACCATTGCTAGAATATGAGAAAGGAAAATCATTCAAGGCCCCTAAGAAAAATCATGATGCTAAGATCAACTATATGTATGCTAACACTAATAATGTTATAAACATGATTGAGCCTGTTGAATATATTTGCATAATGAATTCTACTTTTAAAAATTAACTTAATTATGATACGAAGGATGACAAGCCCAAGGTTGTCCTAAAAACATAAAATGCTTCCCAACAACATAGAAACACCCAACCCAAGGTGGTACTTTGACTGGCAGAATCCTCCTCCTCATAGAGTAAGCTACCTAACACTATCACTAGGGGGCAATCTAAAGTTGTTCTAAAATTTTCTAATGATCCTAAAAAATAATTCATTATCCAAACAAAAAACTATCTCATGAATATCCATTTATGACCTTTTCAGTCAACTGCAATGAACCCTTTCTTGAATATCCATCTTTCAATTGTTAGAATTATCCCCTTTGCACAAGAACATTCTTGAAAAATCCTTGCACTCTACCAATGTCCCCATGGATATTGATGTAGAGAAATTCTAAGAAATGGTGAGCCATAATTCTTCACCTCATTATATTACCTTTTTTGAAGAAGATAACAAAACTCTCAATCATCCCCACAATCTCTCCCTCCATGTTGAAGTCCAAATCTTCTATACTCATGTTTGTTGAGTCCTAATAGATAATGGTGCAAGGTTGAACATCATCCCCTTTAGTGTTATCAAACAATTAGGCATGATAAATTTTTCATTAACCCTAAGTGCAAGATCACTATTAAAGCCTATGATGAAGTTGAAAGACCTTCTAAAGGTCTCATTGTGCTCCCAATCTGAGTTGATCCAGTTTTTAAAATGTGGTTTTCTAGTTCTTGGACATACCACTAGCATACAATTTATTTCTAGGATGACCTTGGATTCATGATATGAAAGTAGTACCTTCCATGTATCATTGGTGTATAAATTTCCCTTTCAATGGTACTAAGATAATTATCCCTAGAGGCAACTCAATGTCTATAAATACATTATCTCCTACATAAACATTGGTTCCTCATTATCGCTCTTCTCACGAGCTAACATCATCTTTTATAGAGTTCAAGAAGAAATTGAAACGATGAGCCTAGGAATGGGTGAATACAGTTTGGACTTTATTTTTTCTTTACCTATTTCCCCTTAGTCTTATAGGAAACCTTCTACCAAATCAAAGTCTTTAGCTATTGCAATGACCATTTTTGGCACTTCTATTCAATCTTCAGTCTCTCTAGAAGTAGAAAAGGAAGAAAAATAAATCAAGGATTGGATATATAGGGAAGAGGAAGATTAGTAGGAAGTCATGGTCACTACTCCCATCTCTCCTAAATACTATGGCAAAGGGTATAAACTTTTGATAAACATGGGCTATCAAGGTCATGGATCCTTAACTAGTAATTAAAAAAGCACTTTTAGAACCCTTTAGTAATATTGAGGGTTGCAACACTCGAGATATTGTTGGCCTTGGTTTTGGGATAGAAGATAAAATACCAAAATTTGACAGAAAAGCTCCCATGTTTAGTGACTCAAAGGATAATGTTCCACCCTTTGTTGCTACTACTCACCAAGATGAGGATTTCATGCCCCACTTCTCTCCTTTGGGGAGAAGAACCAATAATTACCCATAATGATGCTAAGACTTCTACTTCTTAATAGCATGAACAAGATGAATCTAACCATGAAGACTTAAGTAGAGGAAGGATTAGAAAAAATATTGCTTGCTTAATTTCTAGGAACCAAAGTACAGATTTTAGTGAGTATGAATGGGAAAATCTCTCAAATGCATCTTGCAAATTAGGGGTGGATGTCATTCACACCTATGCTACCCAACCAAATATAATTGAAGATTCTACTGTAGGATTAGATGAGATTGGTTCACAAACTTTTTTAGTAGACCACGATGCTCCATCTAGGTCTATTCTTGATTTGAATTCCTTTGCAACTTTCTCTATAGGCTCAACTCCTTAGGTCACCAAAGATGACTCATTTCATATCAATAACCTTGAAGCTTCCACATCTATTTTCTTGATTCATCCTGATCTCATAGATTGGTTGATTCAACATCAAAGACCTAAAATATAGTCTTTCTAGAATGATTATGAGATTTCTTGCTACCTTAACACCATTGAACATGTAACCTCTTCCACTAGAAAACCCATAGTTAACATGATGAAAGAAGGTATCAAATACCTCAGTCACAAAATTAAAAGAAAAAATAGGCGGTCAAATTGCAAAAACCATTTTGTAGCAGTATTTGAGCCCAAAAAAAGTAAAAATAAAGACATATCAAATGGTGAAAACCTCCCTAAGGCACCTATAGATGAGGTACTTGGTAGTCTACTAAGTTATTTTTTAGATAGATCTTTAGTTCTCATTGAACTTATATAGCTATCAACTTGGGCATAGAAGAATCTCCTAAAATGATCCATGTGGCTTTGTCATTGTCAACTAAATAAAATGAGAGTTTTTCCAAGTTCTTTCAAGAAAAGATCAATTTAACATGGACTTACTCAAATATTCTAGGACTTGATACAAATCTAATTATGCATCATTTATCTATCTCTCCTAGTGTAAAATTTGTTAAGCAAAAACTAAGAAAGATGCATCCACATGTAGCCCTCTTAGTCAAAGAAGAATTAGAAAAACTCATGAGTGCAAACTTCATCAAAGCTATTGATTATGCTGAATGGATTTCTAGTATTATATCAATGTCTAAGCATGAAAAATCCATTTGAGTTTTTGCAGATTTTAGAGATTTAAACAAGGAATTCCCTAAGGATGACTTTCCACTACCCAACATAGTCATAATAATGGATATGATGGTGGATTATGAAATTTACTCCTTAATGGATGGCTTCTCTAGATATGACCAAATTAAAATTACTCTCGCTAATAAAGGAAAAATAGCCTTTACATGTGCATGGGTTACCTTCTATTTGAATGCCATGCCCTTTGGCTTAAAGAATTCTAGCACTACCTATCAATGTGTAATGACCACTATCTTCCATGATATGATGCATAAGAATATGGAAGACTATGTTGATAACACACTAACTAAATCTAAGAAAAGAAACATGCATCTTGAAGACCTTAGTTTGATATTGGATTGTATGGAACAATTTTGAATTAGGATAAATCCAAAAAAATGTCACTTTCATATCACATTAGGAAAATTGCTAGGATACATCATATAAACAAAAGGAATTGAGGTTGATCCTGAAAAATTACAATCCATCATGGAAATTCCTCCCCCTAGGAATACTAATCAACTTAGAATTCTTCAAGGGTGTTTGTAATCAATTAGAAGGTTCATTTCTTAGTTGGCTAATAAAGCTCAATCTTTCAACAAAAACTTGCATAAAGGCTCTGTTAGAAACAATAGTCCACCAAGATAACTGAGAGGGGGTAGTGAATCAGTTATCCAAAAATTAATACATTTTTTAAACAAACTTAACCATTCAACCAAAGTAAACAATAACCACAATAAGATGCACATAGAAAATTACACTAGATATGTTGACTAGGGAAACCCTTGATCAAAGAGAATACCTCAGTGGGAATGATGCTCAGAAGATGATGTACTAGTATTAATATTCCTTGTTACAAAATGGACCTTGTTAGGAGTCTATTACAACATTTAGTACATATAATCCCAATTAGGAGACTTTAAATCCATGTTAAGAGTTGTGCCAACCCTGTTAGGAGTTGTGGTACAATGTATGCAAGATGAGCCTACTGCCCAAACATGTTATTTCAACTATAAGAAGAGCTCACTACTCAAACAAGTAATTTATTGCTATGTTTTTCTTTCCTTTGTTCTACCAAATGAACCAATCATTGTTAGACCTTATAGACCAAGTCACAAACCTCAGATCCAAAAATCAAACCTCAAATCACTCAGCAAAACCTCAACAATGAAGTTTCCTTCACTTTCACACTTCTCTGCTCAACTTTGCATTTTTCTCCTACTGCTACTTATCATAAATCAAAATCATGCCTAATGATAAAGGAAAATCTCCTTCCTTTATACTGAGTTCATAATACAATTCTCTAAGTCGGCTATTTGACCTTCTCAATTAATCATTATAGGACCAATTAAGAACGCATTACACTTAGTGATAACATTAATATTTCCTATTGCAAATTGAATATCTTTTCAAACACAATATTATGACAAGTGATCTTAGCCACATCATCACCAACATGTCTTCTTCAAATTGTCAACCTTGATTCTCATAATAATAAATCTAGTAAGAGATATAACAAGTTTACTAGAACATGCCTCTATAAATTCTATCTCAAAACAAACATCACCAAAAATTACATAACTTCTTCCAAACTTATCATTTCTTCTTCCAATGTTAATTACATATACTATATACTTAGAAGTATCTCCCATAACCTCAGATAATTAGAACACTCAACTAGTCATCTGTACCAACTTGATCTTTCCATTGTTCTTCTATCAAATACCACAAAAAGCTACTATGTTGACATCAATGAAAAACTTGGTCATGAATGCAACATACCATCATAGTAACATATCTATTGGAATATCATCAACATTCATGCTTCCACCAATATTGCAAAAATCTCCCCCTTTGGAATTGATGGCAACATAGATGAAAAACATCTAGTTCCAAGAATACCAACAAAGAGATTGTTCATCTTACTTTTCAAATCATCTTCATTAGTCATTCTCCCCCATTGATATACCTCAATGTTCTTTCTTTCAAACTATCATTCCATGTTGTTCTTCTTCTAAACTTGTTATACTCATTCCAAACTTCTCCAACTATCATTTTGTATATGTTGTTTTTCCATGTTGTTTTTCATGCCAAACATCTCCCTAATTGACATCAATATCAAAGATTTCAGAAACCAACTTTATTGTATCAAATTTTACAACAATTGATTCTTACTTAGCTCAAGTGTCAAAAGACATTATTTAAAACAATATCCAACAAGAGTCCTAGTTGACTCTATCCATGAAAGATACTCCCCCATATAGGAAGCATCAACATTTAGTCCAGAAAATAATGGTGCTCTATTACACTAGACTGATGCATTCTTGCATCTTCTACTCTAATGTGGGAAGCAGCATAACCCCAAGCATACCTTTCAAATACTCAAAAGTCTCTTTGGGAAAAGGCTTAGTGAATATATCTACAATCTCCTCTTTAATGCTCGCATACTCCAATTTGATTTATTTTTCTACAACTTTCTCTCTCAACATGTGATACTTGATAAAAATGTGCTTAGTTCTTGAATGCAACACTAGATTATTAGGTATATTTATTGTGCTTATGTTGACACAATGTATGAAAATAGGTTCATTGATTCGTATCCTTATATCCTTCATCATCTACTTCATCCAAACAACTTGATTACAATTTTTTGTTGTTGTAACATATTGTTCTTCCAATATACTTTGTGATGTGCAATCCTACTTCTTGTTTAACCAAGAAACCAATCTTCCTCCAAAAAAGAAGGCTCCACCACTAGTACTCTTTCTTACACAATCCATAATAAATCTTTTTCTTCTTTTTGCTATACCATACTATTGTGGTGTACCAAGGGTTGATACTTGTCTTTTGATTCCTCTTTTAATGTAGAAATTATTGAATTCATGGGAGATGAATTCACCACCTCTATCTAATCATAAGCATTTCAACTTCTTTCTAGTTTCTTTTTCTACTCTTTTTAGATATCATTTGAGTTTTTGAAAGGCTTCTAATTTTTCTTTTAGATACATTACGGTCATCATTCTAAAATAGTCATCAACAAAAAAGAATGAAAAACTTTTCTCCACTATAACTCTCTATTCGAATAGGTCAACATAAGTCTATAAGAATAATTTTCAAGACTTCTTCTGACTAATAGTCTTTGCTCTTGAAGCTTTTCTTTCTCATCTTGCCAATTTGGCAATTCTTGCATAGACCCATGTCAGGCTTCTTCAAACTAGGAATACCTCTTACTCTTTTATGCTTTCTTATTTTGACCAAATGATCAAAATTTACATGACATAGCCTTTTGTGTCATAAACAGCTTTCCTCTACTTGAGCAATAAAACATGAACAATCATTGAGATCAAGATAAAATAGATTAATTTTTATTTTCTTGCTAGATCTAACTGGATTTCATTTCCCATCGAGTAGTTTGGCCTGTCCATTCATGAATTCTACCTTTAATCTAATGTTATTCAACTATGCCACACTTAGTAGATTATACTTTAGTCCTTCAACCCAATAGGTATTGTCACATACAAGTTCTTTAGTCAACACGATACATTATTTTCCTTTTGTGTTACAAGGTTTATTATTTCCAAATCTTACACTACCTTCATCATAATATTCCATATGCCCAAATTTTGTTTTGTCACCAGTCATATGATGTGAGCAGCCACTATCAATAATATATATCATTTTTGCTAATATGAGAGATAAGTGCCACCTTATCTCCTTCATCATTAGATTCATCTTTCACAACAATATATACCATTTCATCTTCACTATTATCAAAATCTTTAGCCTTAAAATGAAGATTTCTTACCTTTCTCCTTGAAGCTCTTGTAGTTCTTGGAGTTCTTCTTGTCTTTATGCTTATTGCATTTCTTTTCATCCTTTATTTCCTTGTTTGGACACCTAGCAACAATGTGACCAATTTCTTCACAAGAAAAGTAGATCAAAGGAACTTTACCTTTGTACTTTCCTCTTCCTTTGGAAAATTTCCTTGCAAGCAGGTCTTCAACAACTTCAAGATTATTGTCTGAACTTTCTTCTGATGTTCCATCCTCTCCACTTCCTGATTGACTAAATTTTGACTTTTTACCTTTTTCTTTGAGTGAGAGTTTAGCTTTAAATGCATATTCAATATTCTTTTAAGCAAGAACATAGTTATCATAATTATCTAACTCAAAAGCTATTAATCTTCCAACTAGAGCATCCAAGCCTATCTTATTAGTTGGATCACATCTCATTTCTTGAATAGACGATACTCTAATTGCAAAAATAGGAAGAAGGGTTTTGAGCACTTTACTTCAAAAAATTTCCTCCTTGATGTCTCCTCCAAATGCTTTGATTTCACTAACACTAACCTTGATCCTTTCCACATATTTTTTAATGTTTTCATCTTCTCTCATTCTCATTTAATCAAATTTTTGTCTAAGGCTTTCTAGTTTGGCTCTTCTTATATTGTCATCTCCTCCATAGATTTCTTTCAATTTGTTCCACATTTCAAAAGTAGTTTTGCAATCTTTTACCTCATCAAATTCAGCATAACTCAGAGCAGATGCAATGTCAATCATCATGATATTATGATTCTTTTTTTTAGCAATGTCTTCTACTAATAAAGTTCTAGTGGGAGTTTCATATTTAGCATCAAGATACTTGCAACCTAAATCACTAACGGTAGCCAGATGTAACCTCATTAGTCCTTGCGATGCTACAAAATTGTCTCTATTTAGCTTGGAAATTTCTCTTTTGTAAGACATCTTGATCTTTAGCGTAGGTCCTTGAAACCTTCTCTACAAGCACCAAAAGCTCTAATACCAATTACTAGAAATATAAGAGAAGTAATTGAGAGGGGAGGGGTGAATCAATTACTACAAAAATAAATCTTAGATCTCTTAGATGTCAGTACAAAATGCAAATAGATAACTAAATATTGTTGAAGCTTGGTAAACATACAAAATGATGTAACTTAGTAATAACTATATTGGCTCGATAAATTATTAACATATAAACCTTTAGATGTTGTTTTTTGTTAGCATTACTTTAACTTAGTTGTAAACACATAAAATAAAATAGCATAGTAGGCTTAAAAACAACTTAGAATAAAAAATATTCATCACCTTAGTTAGTTGGAATGAATAGATAAATCAATTAAGCTTAATACAACAAAATAAAAAAATCTTTCATTAGCTAACATAGCTCAATAGAAACTATCTCTAAAATATTTTTTTTGTTAAGAAACTAAAGCTTGGTTAACACTACAAACTTACAAAAATCCTTTCGCAATTGAGTGATCTTGGTGAGCACTAATTCTATCCAAATTTCCTTTGTTACCCGAGTGAGCTCGATTAACACTCATTTTCTACAACTTTTCTTTTGATGCCTGAGTGAACTCGATAGACACTACCTTCTAAGCTAGGAAAACATAGGAATGCTCAATAGACAGTGAGAACTATCTTCACTATCCAAGTGACCTTGACATATACTGATTGCTAATGATATGATATGTGTGTAACATCAAAGACAACACACAATTAACCAATTGTATCCAACAACCTTTTTTATATCCAAGGTTTGTCAAATGCTTGTCCAACCTTGCATACTAGGTTCTGGGTGCTTGCTTCAAGATGTACAATGCTTTCCTCAATCTACATACTATGTCCTTCTCATTTTTCAAAGGATAACATTTGGGATATTCGATGTACACTTCTTCAAGTTCTCCATTCAAATATGCCAACTTGACATCCATTTGATAAACTTTGAATTTCTTTTTTGCTACATAGGCTAAGAATAATCTTATTGCTTCTATTCTAGCCACTAGAGCATAGGTCACCCCATAATCTATTCTTTCTTGTTGTGAGTAACCTTTACATACCAATCTTTCTTTGTTTCTTACAACTTCACCTTGTTCATTCATCTTGTTCCTAAATATCCATTAAGTTCCTATCACATTCTTGCCTACTGGTCTAGGGACCAATTCCCATGTCTCATTCTTTACTGTCTAATCCAATTCCTCTTTCATAGCTTGTTTTCATTAATCATCTTTGCATGATTCATCTATATTCTTAGGTTCAACTTGAGATATCAAACATAGTTCTTCATTGACTCTACTTTTTTTCATCACATATTTATCTTTTTTTTCGATGATCCACTTGAATGGGTGATTCTTTATCATGTTCTTTCCTGAATTATGAATTGTTACCTCAACTCTTGGCTCTACTAAAGGTTCCAAGGTTTTTTCTTCCCTTGGTTCTCCTTCATTATACAAATCATTGTTAGTCTCAAGAAATACATTATTCTCAACTAACATAGCTCTTGTAGCTTTTGTAATTGACATATTCCTTCTTTCTACAATGTCATTTTGTTCAGGGGTTCTTGGAGTTGATAACTATCTTTTGATTCCATTTTCTTCACAAAACATGTTAAACTCATTTGAATTAAATTCTCCTCCTTTATATGATCTTAAGCATTTAATCTTCATACCAAATTCATTCTCAACTCATTTCTTGAATATCTTAAATTTATCAAATGCCTCTGATTTCGCTTTAAAAAATGTAACCCACATCATTCTAGAAAAGTCATCAACTAGTATCATAAAGTTCCTTTCACCATAGAATCCTTTAGTCTTCGTAGGACCACTAAGATCTATTTGTAAAATCTCCAATTTTTTCATAGTAGTAAACTTCTTATACGTAAGAGAAGTTATGTTATGCTTTGCCAACACACATTCCTTGCAAATTGTGTAAGTAGGCTTTACAATCTTAGAAAAATCTCTAACTACAAACATACTATGAGTCTTCACAATATTGTCAAATTTTATATGATAAAATCTCTTATGCCATAACCAACTATCATCTACCTTTGCAACCAAACATGTCATTTTAGTAGGATTCAACAAAATACATAACCTCTAGATTTGGTTCCTGTTCAAATTACCTTTCCATCTTTATCTCTGGTCATGCATGTTTTCTCTATGAATTGCAACTAATAACCTTTTTCCACTAGTTGTCCAAACTCAAAATATTTTTCTTTAAAACATCAACAAAATCTACATCCTCAATGTTAGTTTTATCTTCAAGAGTTATAGATACAATAGCTTTTACTTGGCATGTTGCATTGTTTCCAACTCTGACAATGCCTCCATCCTGAGTTTTGAAGTCAACAAAATTGTTCATGTCACCAGTCATATGATGTGAACAACCACTATCAATTATCCAATTAGATTTATTTCTCTACACATTCTTTTTTAATTGTCACAAATCCAATTTCATCATCACTAGCACTTAATCCTTGTTCATTAAAATTATTTTCTTCATTTGCATACAAACACTCTCTTTCTTTTCTAGATTTGTAATTTTATTTATACTTTTTCTCTTTTTTAGGACACTTAGATGCATAATGACCATATTCATCACAAGTCCAACATTTAAATATTTTCTTACCTCCTTTTTCTCTTCTTACCAGAAGGGCTACTCCTTCAATATTTTTGTCCTCCTCATATCTATTGTTGCTGGAAAAATCTCCTTTAACACTTGTGCTTCTTGATAAATTAGGTCAAATATTGAAGGCACTGAAAGCTATCTCTATTCTAGTCAATTATCTAGATTGTCTAACCTCATTCTCTACTGCTTCAAGTCTTCCAAGCAATGACTCCTTTGTGAAATCTTTGGTACAAGATATCAATAGCTATATCATTTTAATTTCTAACTTAAATGGTGGTGTTAGAGTCTTTAATATCTTCCATATTGTAATCACCTAAAAATGATCATCTAGACTATTAGCCCCCTTTTCAACATTTTGGCTAAATTAATTTAATCACTTACCTAAGCCAAAATGCTAATAATCAATTTATTTTATTATAACCTATAGTTTGACTATGCTATCCTAAGTTCATTATTTGATTAAAAGAACATGTCCCCTTTTAATTAAATAAAAGACCCCATTCTTCTAACCCACTTAAAGTGCACACATAAAGTCCTTTTTCTATTTTTCAATTAAAAGAAAAGGCTTTGTGACTTTTGTCTTATATGACAAGTCAACTTATATTCTATTGGTTGACTTGTGTGTGCACATGGATCACTCCTCTTTTTGAATTCCACCGTTGATCATCCACCAGCTTCATCTTGATCTCCACTGTCCGTACATCTTTAAAAGGGAGAGAGCTTTCCCCCTCAAAGGATCCTCATTTGAATATTGTTATGCTGCAAGTTTTCTAACAGGTTTCTTTGGAGCTTTGTGGAGAACTTCTATTTCTTGTCTACATTCTCTCATACCATAGCATCTTAGCTTAGCTTTTATTTTTACATATAGCTTAATCTCACATAGCTTAATAATGGTATTGTAACACTCTCATACATGTTTTAGCATAGCTCCACTTTGCATCTCATTCTAGCTTAATTTTCATTTGCATTGCATTCTTGAGGAACTCCTTGGGACATTTGCATTCTTGCATCTTGTCTTTGGAACCTCCCATTGCATGGTTTACTAGCAAGAAGAGTATCTCTAAGGCTCATCTGAGAGTCTTCTTATTCTTGAAATATACTTTCTTGCACTCCATGGATAGGGAGTTCTAAGCCGGCATCCAAGCATTCCAACTCATGGAATCGTTTGGATAGAAGGGTTTAGAGTGGGACACTTTTGAGTGTACACATATAACCTCATCATCTTCTTTGGTTCCTCCTCGAGATTTAATACTTGCATTATTTTCTGATATCCTATCTATATATGTTCTTATAGATTCATCTTCCATCATTTTAGCATCTTGAAATTCACAAATTCAACTTTGTAGCCTCAACTTCTTAGAATGTACATCACCTTCAAAACTAGTTTCCAAAGCTTTCCAAATCAAATGTGAAGTAAGAAGTGATTTTACCTTATTGTATTCAATTTTAGGAAGTGTAGTCAATATTACTTAGCTAGCTCTCATGTCACACATAAAAAGATCTCTTTCATCCTTAGTACAATTTTTCAAATCCTTTTCAACAATGATTTTCTTTGTTAATTTTGTCAAGATCTAATATCCCAAACCCATACACAACAAATGTGTCTTCATCTTTTCCTTCTAGCTATCATAATTTCTTCCATCAAATTTTGGACTATCTTTCCTGAACATGCTTGCCATGGATCTCCCAAAGTTGTTAAAATTTATCTTCAAGGACCTTATGCTCTTATACCAATTGTTAGAAATAATAGTCCACCAAGATAACTGAGAGGGGGTGGGGGTGAATTAGTTATCTACCAATTAATACATTTAACTTCTTTTTTTAAAAATTAACCAAAGTAAATGGTAACCACAATAAGATGCACATAGATGATTACACTAGATATGTTGACTAGGGAAACCCTTGATCAAAGGGAAAACCTTAGTGGGAATGATGCCCACAAGATTATGTACTAATATAAATATTCCTTGTTAGAGGATGGACCCTATCAAAAGTCTATTACAACACTTAGTACATAGAGTCCCTATTAAGAGACTTTAAATCCATGTTAGGAGATTCCAACCCTATTAGGAGTTGTCTTAACCCTATTAGGAGTTGTGGTACAATGTATGCAAGATGAGCCCCCTGCCCAAACATGTAATTTCAACTACAGGAAGAGCTCACTCCTCAAACAAGTAATTTATTGCTATGTTCATATTTCCTTTATTTTTTTAACCAAACCAATAATTTTTAGACCTTGTATACCAAGTCACAAACCTCAAATCAAAATATCAAATCTCTGATCACTCAGCAAAACCTCGGTAGTGAAGTTTCCCTGACTTCGGCACTACTCTGCTCAACTTCACATTATACTCTCACTGCTACTAATCTTCAATCAAAAGCATGCCATATGATAAAGGAAAATGTCCTTCCTTTATACTAAGTCCATAATACAATTCCCTAAGTTGGTTGTTAGACCTTCTGAATTAATCATTATAAGACCACATTAAGAACATGTTACACTTAGTGATAACATTAATATTCTACCTTACAACTTGCATATCTTTCTATACACACAATATTATGATGAACAATCTTAGCCACATAATCACCAACATGTCTTCTTCAAATCCTCAACCTTGATTCTCATAATAATAAATATGCTAAGAGATATAACATGTTTATGAGAACATGACTCTATAAACTCTATCTCAAAATAGACATCACCAAAACTTAGATAACTTCTTCCAGACTTATCATTTCTTCTTCTAACATTAACTACATATACTAGATACTCAAAAGTATCTCCCATAACCTCACATAGTTAGAATACTCGACTAGTCATCCATACCAACTTGATCTTTCCACTGTTCTTCTATTGGATACCATAGAAAATTATTATGTTGACATCAATGGAAAACTTAGTCATGAATGTAATATACCATCATAGTAACATATCTATAGGAATATAAATTCTTACAACAAGCTCTACCTATATCTGGAATGAAAATTGTTAACATAGCCTAGATCTAATCAAAGCATACTTGGCTAAACCTCCAATTTTGATGCCACCCATATCGAAAAACCTTTGATATTATATATCTCATCTACAGATTCCTCTCTAGGAGCATTTTTGGCACAAATTGATGACACTATAAAAGAATGTTATATATACTACATTAGTCACACTTTGGTGGCCTATGAGATGATCCAAAACAACATTGAGAAGGTCTACCTTACAATGGTCTTTGCCTCTCAAAAACTCAGACATTATATGTTGGCAAATATAGTCCATCTCATTGCTAAAATTGATCCCCTAAAATACTTTCTAATTAAAGATGTGCTTACCAGTTGTCTAGCTAAATGGATGATGATTCTTTTGGAATTTGACATTCAGTATGTCAAATGAAAAACTATCAAGTGGCAGGCCATAGCTGACCAATTGGCTAATTTTTTCTATTGGAAGATACAACACCTATGTAGATTGAGTTCCCAGATGCTTCAATTATTTACATCACTAAAAGAACTTGGAAAATATTCTTTAATGGTTCTCATACATATAATGGGATTAGGTCAGGCATCTTTTTTATTTCACCTCGTGGTTACACAATCCCAAAATCTTACAAACTCTTGTTCCCTTGTATTGACAATATTGCAAAATAAAAGGCTTTAACAAATGGGATTAAAAGGTTTCTTGAATGGAGAATCACAAAATTACACATCTATGGAGATTCCCACCTTATCATAAATCAAGTCAACAATGAATATCAAACTAAAGAGTTGGTACCTTACAAGAAGTTGAATGATTCTCTAAGGAAATATTTCACTTTTGTGACATTCTAACAAATTCCTCGAGTAGAAAATAAGGCTACATATGCTATGGCTACCTTAGCATCTATCCTCTAGTTACGACAACATGAATCATGATTTGAGTTCTTGGTGGAAGAACTAAGTCATCCTGCCTATGGTTCCTCTAATAACCATGTGATTTTCATTATTGAGGGTCATGACTCATCCTTGTATGCTATCATATTCTCTTACCTTCATGATCAAGCTATTCTTGAAAACCTCATGTGCAAACAAAAGTTTCAACTCCTTCACAATGCTTCACATTACACTTTGGTCTCTAGTGACTTGTATAGGAAGAGCCTAGATGAAATGTTGCTTAGGTGTTTAGAGCTAGAAGAGTCCAAAAAGGCACTAGCTAAATTCCACAACAAAATTTGGGGGGGTACATTCCAATGGCCTTGCACTTGCTTAGAAATTGCTTAGGGTGGGTTATTTTTGGCTGACCATGCAAGTTGACATTGTTCTTTATGCTAAGTCCTGCAAGAAATGTCAACTTCATGGTAACCTTATTCATGCTCCTAAACATGAGGTTATACCCTTTATTACATTCTGGCCATTTCAATAATGGGCCTTTGACTTGGTAGGGAAGATTCATCCAAGTTCGCCCAATGGCCACAAGTTCATTATTATAGCAACTGATTATTTCACCAAATGGATTGAGGCTATGCCACTATCTACTGCTATGGGAAAACATGTTGCTTTATCTATACTCAACCACATCATTTTTTGCTATGGCATTCCTTCCTCCATTTTTATTGATGATGGAGGACAATTCAAGTAAAAGGACCTCAAACAGCTATGTAAGAAATTCAAAATTCAACAACAATTGTCCTCAATCTACTACTCAAAAGGGAATGGCCAAGTTGAGGCCTGTAATAAGACATGCACTTAAACATTTAAACTTTTGAGTTATGTTGAATTTTATATGTCTTTGTGTGCTGTTTATGAAAAATTCTTTGCTATGTGTTCCCTCCCTAATAGTCTTTCAAGGATGTTATAAACTAGAAGACTGGGGCATGGGTGTGTTTTACTTTCTTTCTGCTTTTGGGTATACTTTTTTAGTCTAAAGTAGCATTCATGCTTGTCCTACTTGACACTTTGACTTACAACGTATCATCCTTATCTATTTTTACAAGACTACACTCAAGGTATATCCTAGTGCATATGCCTTGATACAGGTGTAACCTTGTTATATTAAACTTAGGGGATCTAATCGTAAAGCCATCTTGATTTACATGTCTCTAATGCTTAGATTCGATTTCCATATTCCTATTTGATATCAATCATATTCATATCCTCATAGTTATACTAGTGATGGTTGTATCATCTTATGATGTCCCTAATAAATGGTCAATGATGAAATTGGAGTCTAAATTTTATGTGTTCCTTGCTAGTAAACCAATTTTCATAGTAGTTTGTATCATAGGCTTATTTTCTAACATAGTTTTGCATTTTTTCATATGGAGAGAGCTCTCTCCTCATCTTTTCTTGAACATGTCAGCTAACTACTTTCATAACTTCTTTTCTTTTTCTTGACCATGAATTTTCATCTTCTTGATCCTTCACTTCACCTCTTTGCTATCATGTCATCACAAGGGGTTAATCTAAACATCACATCTGATCTATCCAAGTGTTATATTTTTTTAAAACATAAGTCTATACCATACACATGAGAGAGATCCATGAACATATCAACATGAGCATACAACAACATAGACATGAGAAATAAACTAAAATATCACATGGAAACATAAAAATTTTGAAACATCCATTAAAATGAGATAATTATACAAGACTACTACTCAAATCTAGTATCTCATATATATCAAAATGTGTCACAATACATATACAATGTGAGATCCAAAATTTGGATATATGTCTCAAAATATATGGGGTACAATACAATTTTCATGAAACATTAACCTAGACCTAAGACTGACTTCCCCCCTCATGAGCAGTTTTTTCCTATAGAGGATTCATTCGTGCCCTCAATGGTGGCTGATCCAATCTACCAACCCTCTCTGAGTACATGGTACCCATCAACCCACTAGAATTGTAGCAATCTACACCTGGTGATAGTAGTCTACCCTAGCCATCTGGAGGTCCACCTCCCATTGGGCCTTTACTAAATAATCTCTCAAAGATCTCTATCACCTATCAACCTCTGCTTGCACATCCACTAGTTGCTAGTCTTTGACTGCTATGGTCATCCTCAACCCCTATACCTCTACCTTCAAATATTAGATCCTAGCATCTCGAGCATCATCTCCTCTGGCTAGCTACTCCACTTGTACCTCCACTTGCTCAACTTTCATACATCTTAGTGAACAATCCTCCTCATCCCTCATGACTTGGGCTTGCATCCATCTCCTCCCTACTCAAGAACTGCTCTCATCTACCATCTGTCTATTGCCTCCACCTCTGTTGTCACCTCCTCTATCCCCCCCC
Source organism: Cupressus sempervirens (assembly GCA_028749045.1). Classification (NCBI taxonomy): domain Eukaryota; kingdom Viridiplantae; phylum Streptophyta; class Pinopsida; order Cupressales; family Cupressaceae; genus Cupressus; species Cupressus sempervirens. Next base: position 590,983,921 of record CM053789.1, on the reverse strand, counting down.
CATCCTACTTCTACAAGTGGGGCATCTACCTATGTAAACCTTAGGAATAGATGTCTCTGCATCTCATATAAGTATGTCAGTTCTACCCCCACATCTTCTACCTCTTAATGGTAATCCTAGGGCTCGCGTACCAAGGTTGATGTCTCTCAAAGGCCTATATGATAATCTCACATTAGTAGCCAACCCTATCCCTCCTCTCCATGGTACCATGCATACATATTAGTCTCCACTCAAGCCACCTATCTCTCAAAAATTGCCACCACACTCAGTTGATGACAAAGTGCTCAACTATCTCTGTGTGCCTCCCAACTAGTGGTCAATTATAGTGCATGTACTCTAACTCCAAAGAGTCAAACCATCTATGGCATTGTTGGTATATTTTCTGTACAAAAGATGTAATCTCATCTGGAAGCCATAGATAATAAGTCACATTGCCACTATGGTTCTTAGGTATGAATCTTTTGTATCTAAAAATGAATTATTGGATGCACTCTCACGGTAGAACCCGTAGTTGAATCATGACAATGTGCTCCTATTCCCATATCTGAGCTAACACTAATCCACATGTCCATGTCTTCCCCTCATGGTAGAAAATCCCATGAAGCTTGTGGTATATATCAGCTAGATAGCTAGTCCCCATGCCATCCTCTAGGGCCACCCAATTAAATTTGCAACTAATCTACCCCATCCCAATGGGAAACCATTTTGGCTCCTATTGATAACTAGAGCCTAACCAATCAGTGAACGTAGTAGACACTATAAATGGGTACTCATCCCCATACCCATCTATGAGCTACTCCCAACTCAAATGGTGGTCTAGGATGGTGACATCCTAAAATATCAGGGTTTGATCATAATAAACCTATGACATATAAAAAACCTCACATTAGTATGCCTCACATGAAGATCATAAAATTAAAATGTAAAAGAGAAAATGCAACATAAACTCATAGGATCACTATAATATGGTACTCAAATGATGTGATATACATCCTCAAGTGTGATGGTTGCCTCTCCAGCAAGCAAGTGAAAGGCATTGTGCTCTCTACGCCATCACTGAGCTAGAACAATCACCAACCCATGGTTCACCCATATATGGGGCATTCATGTAACCCACTTTAGCCCCATATCAATATGGTAGCCCTCTCTTCATCATTAAGATGCCCTAAAACATGAACCCCACCACTTTTGGGGCCCCGATGTGAAGTATGGAAAATACCATCTACAAAATAAAGTAAAGAAAACATCAATAGCATTGAAAAAGTGATTGAACATCAAAGTTGAATCTAGAAAACTCAAAACACATGCTATGTGATACTTCTTTCCATAGGCAAGCAATACTATTTGCTATATAAGTATTGTATGATACTTTTTACAATACCCATGTGATACTTATTTCTCGAGTGATATTTTGCATCATCTTGGATGATATTTGGGTATGGCTAATATGACATACTTTTACAGATGGGGTGATACTTTTTTTCCATGCAAATATCATGTGATATTTCTTAAAGTACCTATGTAATACTTTTTAAAATATCGCATGATATTTCTTGTATAAAGCCCTAAAAAATGTGAAAAAGGTCATGAATGCTTCAAAAAATGAGAAAAAGATGATGACTTGTCGGTGCCTCATAGTTAGGTGGTCAGTTGTGCAATTGGTTGTGCTCAAAATGATGTTGGTGGGTTGGAATGTTTGATAAAGCCATGTTTCTCTCTAGACCACTCAAAAACTCTCAAAATCACAAAAGAGAAATGAATTGAAAATGACACTTTGACCCCTTATATAGCCTTCCAACTTCATTTTGGCTCATTTTTCAAACTTGTCATAATTTTGTGAAAATTGCACTCCTAGCTAATTTTGACATCTTGGATCCATTTTTGAGATTGAAAGCAAAATCCAAGTGTTTCTTATAGTGAAAATCACATTTCAAAATTTTACCTTCTTCTATGCAATTAAGCTCACCTTCTGAGGTATAATCTTTGAATATTCATTAGGCATCTTCATTTCTCTATGCCTTCACCACTTCTACACTTCCTATCTGCTTCACTTCACATTTTCATGTCTACATTATCTTTTTACTTGATTTGACCTCATTTTCATACTTTATCCTTCATGGTCAACTCTAGTCAAACTGGGGCATTCTACTATTTCCTTATGGTCACTCTTTAGTTCTAATAATATATCTATCAACATAGACTTTTTTATATTTATATTTTCTCATATCTCTCTCATTTCTATATTCTCTTATCTCATTTTGATTTCAATCCCAAGGAAGAAGAAATACTCTATCATCACTTGCTACAGCTATCAATTTCCTATGAGCATATGATTGATCTTTTTAATTGCTCTTGATCTATCTTCTTTTCTTGGTGTTAGCATTTTTCTTGAATTCTAACATTGTATGTATCCTACTATTTAGTACTATCACTATCAAGTTGTACATTCAGGATTTTCTATCTCTTTCTACATTTCCTTCTTCAGAATTAGATATCTCTATCTATTACTGCCTACTTGGCTTCCATTTTCTTTGACATAATGTGTTCCTAGATTGATCACACATTAGTCAAAGAGGGAAAAATGTAATCACCTAAAAATAGACACCTAGACTATTATCCCTCTTCTCAGCATTTTTGCTAAATTAATTAATCATTTGCCTAGGCCAAATTGCTAAAAATCAATTAATTTTATTATAACCTATAGTTTGACTATACTATTCTAACTTAATTGTTTGACTAGAATAACATGTCACCTTTTAATTAAATAAAAGACCCCATTCTTCTAACCCACTCAATGTACACACATAAAGTCCTTTTTTTATTTTATAAATTAAAAGGAAAGGTGTTTTTTGTCTCACAAGCAAAGTCAACTCTTTATTTATTGGAATTGTTTCTGTTAGAATTCTTTAGAATAATTGAGAGGGGGGTGAATTAGTTATTCAAGGTCTAAATGCCCTAATAATACTTTTTCTCTCATTATAGTGAGCTCATAAACTTTTCATCCATCCAAACTTAAATCAATCATTTTAGCAAATTACAAAAAATCAATATGCAGGGATAAAACATGCAAGATCAACACATGACACAGTGATTTACATGGAAACCCAATTTGGAAAAAACTACCAGTAACATGATACTTAATTTTCACTCTTCTAAAGTGATGCCCTGTTAAAAGCCTGCCATGTTAAAGGCTTACAACACACTATTAAATGTGACCTTGTTAAAGGATTTCACCATACTATTAGGAATGGGCTTGGTCAAAGGACTTTTGAACATTCACTTGGAATGTCACCCTGTTAAAGGATTTATGACATGGCTATTAAACCAACCTAATTTCATAGGATTTAAACTATCTATTACAATAGTTAGAGAGTAACAATAATAGCTTTTTGATCTGATACAACTTACAACATATTTTGCAGATTTCAAATCACATTTTAGTTCAGTCCTTTTGCTTGGCTTTAATCATTTCAGCTTTGACATCTTGTCATCTCAAGCTTCATCTCCTTGAGCCTTCTCACTCATCATACCAATGCAACCATATATGTGGTCATCTATTCAAGTAGAGTATCTATGCTCTCTTACTCCTTAGCACCTCCTTCAGCACTTTATGCTTTCATGCTTGACCTCCTCACTTCTACTTTGTGACCTTGTTACTCCTTAAATAGAAATCTAGATTGCCTTTGTTGCTTGATTCTTCTTCTCCAACTTTAGGGTTTCAAATGGATTAGGTAGGATACAATGTATCTACCCCATATCTTGCTCTTATCTAGAAACTTTGTCTAGAGTCCAATTGTATTCTTCAAAAATGCTTTACATGATGTTCTATGCCACTAGCTCATCACTCTTATCTTCTATTTAATTCACAGAATTCTAGATAACAACCTTGTTGGCTTAGATCTAACGAATCTTTGATCTTAGAAATAATGCAGCAACTCGACATTATTGGTTTACTAATTCTTGGCATCTCTATGTTACTTGGCACTTGTATCCTTCTTGGCACCTGAAGATCACTCGGTATCTAAAGTTCACTCGGCATCTAAAGTTCACTCAGCATCTAAAGCTCACTCAGCATCTAAAGTTCATTCGGCACTTGAAGATCACTTGCTTGGAATCAACTAGGAATCTTTTTGGCACTTACTAGCTTGCTTGGCTTCCTCTCTAATAGACTTAGTTAGGCTTTACAAATGACTTAGCTAAAATCTTACATCTTTGATATGTTTCAGTGTTCCCATTCTCTGTGTCTTAGAGTATTTTGTCAATACATTTTTTTATCAATAGCTTAGCTGATCTTTGTACTTCATTACAACATCATAACTCAACCTTTTTGTAGGTGTACTAGTTACATCTTATTGATTGCCTCCTCCTTGTCAATCATCCAATTGATAGTATTTGGATCACTAAAGCAATTATCATTCCTGCAAGTAGCAAGTTTGACATCAATGACAAAAAAATTATTGAGAACATTCTTTACCAATTCCATTACTTTTTATGTATGATCTCTTCAATCATTTCCAACAATCTCCCTCATGATCTTTTCAATCATTTCCAACAATCTCCCTCTTTGGCATTGATGGCAAACCAAACTAATCAATTGATCAACTTAGTTACCACCAAGATTGTATATGTTGTCTGCTACTTTCTTGACTACTACATCCTTACTACTGATCTCATATATCTCCCTCTTTCATATATATCTACCTCTTGCTTTGTATTGATCAGTTTTCTACATATTTCTCCCTCTTTGACATAAATTCCAAAGATGTAGCATCTTTAATATGCACAATATAAGCTTTGCCTATGATGTCTTCTCCCTCTGTCACCATGCTTGTGATTGATTTGGAGTTTTTTCTTCTTTTGTCATCCTCTGCATCATTTTTTAGATATTTCAATGATTTATTCCTATTGATGCAGGGCAGCTTCCTTTTTGTTTTACACTTCTTGAGTTAGGGGCATTACCCCCAACTTGCCCCTAAGATATTCATAAGCATCCTTGGGCAATGGTTTGGTGAAGATATCTGTAGTTTGCTCTTTTGTGTGAATGTACTCCAACTTCACTTGTTTGTCTTCTACCAATTCTCTGACATAGTAATACTTGATTGCAACATGCTTGAGTTTTGCATGCATTACTAGATTTTTGGATATGTTTATAGCACTTGTATTATCATAATACAATATCATAGATTTAGTTACCTCTTCTTTCATTCCTTTCAATAGATGTGTGAGCAACACAATGTTTGTGCAATTGACTATTGCTGGCACATATTCTGATTCTGCAGTGGACTAGGATGTGCATGTTTATTTCTTGCTAGTCCAACTAACTAGCCTTTTACCTAAAAATAATGCGCCTCCACTTGTGTTTTTTCTATCATCGATGTTGCCTCCCCAATCTGTATCTGTATATGCATTGAGCTCAAACTTCTCATTCTTTTTGTAATATAGACCAAAGTTATCAGTTCCTTTGAGATACCTCATTATTCTTTTTACTTCTATGAGATGATTTTCTTTGGGATTAGCAGAGAATCTAGCCACTATTCCAACTGCTAATGCTATGTCTGGTCTACTATGTACAACATATTGTAGTTTTCCAATCATGGATCTGTACATTGTTTGATTGACTTCAGCTGATACATCATTTTTGGATAGCTTATTTCCTATTGCCATTGGTGTGCTGACTGGTTTGGACTCCTCCAATCCAAACATTTTAAGTATCTGTTTGATGTACTTTGATTGTGTCACAAATATACCATGTTTTAGTTGATGTACTTGCAATCCAACAAAAATTTTGATCTTACCAAACATAGACATATCAAACTCATATTTCATTTTGTCAGTAAAGCCTCTGCAAAACACTTCCTTTCCTCCAAAAACTATGTCATCCACAAAGATTTCAGATACAATAATATCCTTACCTTCTTTTGATTTGATATGCATGTTGTTGTTATCATCAGTTCTTTCAAATCCTATTTGCACTAGATACTTGTGAAGTCTCTGATACCATGCTCTAGGTGCTTGTTTTAGACCATAGAGTGCTTTATGTAATTTACAAACCATATCCATGTTGTTCTCATTAACAAATGCCTCTGGTTGTTCAATATAGATTTCTTTTTCTAATATACCATTTTAAAAAGTAGACTTTACATCCATTTGATAGACTTTAAAACCTTTATATGCAGCATATGCAAGTAATGTTCTTACTCCTTCCATTCTAGCAACAGGGGCAAATATTTCCCAATAGTCTAATCTTTCTTCTTGAGCATAACCCTTGCATACTAGTCTAGCTTTGTTTCTAGTACTCTCACCATTCTCATCTAACTTGTTTCTAAATACCCACTTGGTGCCAATCACATTCTTGTCAATTGGTCTGCGAACTAAACTCCAAGTTTTATTCTTCTTTATTTGATCAATCTCTTCTTCCATAGCTTTATACTATTCATCATCTTGTAATGCACCATATACTATCTTAGGTTCAAATTTGTTGATTAGACATGATTCATATTTTAGTCTATTCCTTGTCATTGGTCTTGCATCTTTGTCACCAATTATCTATTCAGCAAGGTGATGTCTTTTTACATATTTGGATAATCTTGGTTCTGTCCTTGTTTCCATGTTTGATCTTTTAGATTTAGGATCACTGTGCACTGAGCTGTCAGGTTGTTCTTCATCTCTTTCATGTGTACTGACTTCAGGATCTTCATTCTGCAACTCAGCTTCTGAATGTAACTTGGCATTCATTGGTTGTGACTTGGCTAAAACTAAAATTTGTTGTTGAATCTCAATTTGATTGATAGCATCCTTGTCAATAGGCATTCCTTCATAAGAATACACAAAGATTCTATATTTGTCTATTCTCTTTGGTTCTTCAGCTTGGACTTTTGTATGCTCATCAAAGTTTACATTTGCACTTTCCACAATTTTGTTAGTGTTAGTATTCAAACACTTATATGCTTTACTTCTAGTGGAGTAACCAAAGAATATGCCTTCATCACTTTTTGCATCAAATTTCTCATTTCTAGCATCTTTAAGGATAAAGCATTTGCAACCAAATACTTGAAATGTTTTACATTGGGTGAGTGACCATACCATAATTCAAAAGGTGTTGCACTAGTACCTTTCTTCATTTGTACTTGGTTTAGTGTATGAACAGCTACACTTATAGCTTCTCTCCAGTATTTTAGAGCAACATTCTTTTTCATCATTAATTTTCTGGCACAGTCAATCACAGATCTATTTCTTCTCTTAGCAATTCCATTTTGTGGGTGAGTTCTAGGAGCTAACATTTTCTTTTTGATTCCTTTGTCATTACAAAATATCTCAAATTCTTTTGATGTGAATTCACCACCTCTATCTGATCTTAGGCATTTCAAACTCTTTCCTATTTCCTTTTCAACTCTAGCCACATACCACTTAAACATTTGAAAAGCATCAGATTTTTGCTTTAAGAACATAACAGTCATCATCCTGGAATAGTCATCAACAAACAACATTATGTATTTATCTCCTTTATAGCTTTGTACTTCTATTGGACCACATAAGTTAGTATGAACTAACTTAAGTACTTCTTTAGATGTATAGTTTTTGCTTTTGAAACCTAATTTTGTCATCTTTCCTAGCTGACATTGTTTGCACATTATATTGTTAGGTTTTTTCAATTTAGGTAAACCTCTGACTTTCTTCATTTTATTGATATTGACCAGATTGTCAAAGTTGACATGACATAGCCTTCTATGCCATAACCATTCATCATCAAATTTTGTAGAAAAACAAGAAACATCATCCATATCAAGGTAAAAGAGATTACTTCTTGTTTGATCTCATTTTCTTATCAATTTACCATCAATACCATAGATTTTTGCAGTTTTGTTTCCAAATTCTACTTTGCATCCTACATTGCCTAATTGTGAGACACTCAACAAATTGTAGTTTAATCCTTCAATATAGTATGCATTATCACATGAAATTTATTCTATGAGCTTAATGGAGCCTTTTCCTTTTATTTTACATAGAGCATCATTACCAAATCTAACACTATTTCCATCATACTGAGTAAAGTTAACAAACTTACTTTTGTCTCCTATCATGTGATGTGAGCATCCACTATCTATGATCCATCTGTCATTCTTGTTCGTATATGTTACCAGTGCTATAGGTTCTTCTTCATTAGATTGGTCCTTCATGGCTACATAAACAACTTCATCATCATGATCATTAGAATTCTCTTCATTAATATAACACTTCTTTCCTTTGTTTTTGTAATCTCTCTTATCATCTTCTCTTCTATATTTGTACTTGGTGCCTTCCTTATAATCCTTTTTTTGTTTACACCTTGTAGCAATATGTCCTAATTCATTTCAATTGAAACAAATGATAGGCATTTTACCTTAGAATTTTCCTTTGCCTCTGTGAAATCTTCTAGCTAGCAATGTTTCCAAATGTTCCACATCTTCCTCATCAATGCTACTATCACTGGATACATATTTCATTTTTCTTCCTTTCTTTGATTTCACCTGTTTAGCATATTTTAGTGATAGCTTGGCCTTAAAAGCATATTCAACATTCTCAGGTCTGTAGTTATCAAAGTTGGATAACTCAAATGCAGTCAGTCTACCCACTATACCTTCAAAACTTAGATTGTTTCTTGGTACACATCTTAGTTCTTGTATTGCTGATACTCTAATAGCATAGATAGGGAGCAAGGTTCTTAAGAACTTACTATTAACAGTATCTTCATCCAATTAACCACTCAAACATCTTATTGCACTTACCACTTCCTTTATTCTAGCACCATACTGAGCAACATTCTCGCTTTCCTCCATTTTCATATCATCAAACTTTCCTCTGAGGCTTTCTCTTTTTGCTCTTTGGACATTTTGATCTCCTCCATAAATGTTTGATAGGGCCTTCCACATCTTGAATGCAGTGTCACATCCTTTGATATCATCAAATTTAGCATAGTTGAGTGTAGAAGAAATCTCTAGCATTGTCTGATTGTGTTCCTATTTGTTTTTCAAATCTTCTGCAGTAAGAGTACCAGTTGGATCAACATGTTTAGTAATAATTGAATTTTGGGCATAATCTCCTATGGATCTAAGATATAGCTTCATCAGACTTTTCCATGCAACAAAGTTGTCTTTGTTGAGCTTGGGAACTTCTCTCTTAGGCATTTTGATCTTTTCTGCTTATAGTCCCTTTAAACTGAATCAACAGTTTGGCTCTGATACCAATTGTTAGAATTCTTTAGAATAACTGACAGGGGGGTGACTCAATTATTCAAGGTCTAAATGCCCTAATAATACTTTTTCTCTAATTATAGTGAGCCCATAAACTTTTCATCCATCCAAACTTAAATCAATCATTTTAGCAAATTACAGCAAATCAATATGCAGGGATAAAACATGCAAGATCAATACATGACACAGTGATTTACGTGAAAACCCAATTTGGGAAAAACCACCAGTAACATGCTACTTAATTTTCACTCTTCTAAAGTGATGCCCTATTAAAAGCTTTCCCTGTTAAAGGCTTACAACACAATGTTAAATGTTACCTTGTTAGAAGATTTCACCATACTGTTAGGAATGGGCCTGGTCAAAGGACTTTTGAACATTCACTTGGAATGTCACCTTGTTAAAGGATTTATAACATGGCTATTAAACTAACCTAAGTTCATAGGATTTAAACTATCTGTTACAACTGTTAGAGAGTAAAAATAATAGCTTTTTGATCTGATACAACTTACAACATATTTTGTAGATTTTAGATCACATTTCAGGTCAGTCCTTTTGCTTGGCTTTAATCACTTTAGCTTTGACAGCTTGTCATCTCAAGCTTCATCTCCTTGAGTCTTCTCACTCATCATACCAATGCAACCATATTTGTGGTCATCTATTGAAGTAGAGTATCTATGCTCTCTTACTCCTTAGCCCCTCCTTCAGCACTTTATGCTTTCATGTTTGACCTCCTCACTTCTACTTTATGACCTTGTTACTCCTTAAATAGAAATATGGATTGCCTTTGGCGCTCGATTCTCCCTCTCCAACTTTAGGGTTTCAAATGGATTAGGTAGGATACAATGTATCTACCCCATATCTTGCTCTTATCTAGAAACTTCATCTAGAGTCCAATTGTATTCTTCAAAAATGTTTTACATGATGTTCTGTGCCACTAGCTCATCACTCTTATCTTCTATTTAATTCATAGAATTCTAGATAACAACCTTGTTAGCTTAGATCTGACAAATCTTTGATCTTAGAAATAATGCAACAACTCAGCATTATTGGTTTACTGATGCTCAACACCTCTGTGTTACTTGACACTTGTATCTTGCTTAGCACCTGAAGATCACTCAACATCTAAAGTTCACTCGACATTTGAAGTTCACTCGGCATCTGAAGTTCATTTGGCACTTGAAGATCACTTGCTCGGCTTCAACTAGGAATCTGTTTGGCACTTACTAGCTTTCTCGGCTTCCTCTCTAATAGACTTAGTTAGGCTTTACAAATGAATTAGCTAAAACCTTACATCTTTGATATTTTTTAGTGTGTCCATTCTCTGTGTCTTAGAGTATGTCATCAATACACTTTTTCATCAATGGCTTAGCTGAACTTTGTACTTCATTACAACATCATAACATCAACCTTTATCTAGGTGTACTAGTTACATCTTATTGATTGCTTCCTCCTTGTCAATCAACCAATTGATAGTATTTGGATCACTAAAAAAATTATCATTCCTACAAGTAGCAAGTTTGACATCAATGACAAAATAATGATTGAGAACATTCTTTACCAGTTCCATTACTTTTTATGTATGATCTCTTCAATCATTTCCAACAATCTCCCTAATGATCTTTTCAATCATTTCCAACAGTTTGTGCACATGGATCACTTCCCATTTTCAAACTCCACCCTTGATCATTCATCACTTAATCTTGATCTCCATCATCCATACAGATTTAAAAGAAAGAGTTCTCCCCTTCTCAAAGGATCCACAATATTGAGTATTGTTATGTTGTAGGTTTATCATTCAAATTTTTGAGAGCTTTGTGGAGAACTTATAATTCCTTGTCTCATTCTATCATTCATGTCATTCTAGTTTAGATTCATGTAGCTTAGTTCTCTTTTTTAATAATCTAGCTCACATAGTTTAAATAGTTTGGATTTGTAACACTATCATCTTGTTTAATATAACTAGATTTTTCATATTCATGCTAGCTTAGTTAATTCTTGCATTGCACATTTGAGGAGCTCATTGTGGACACTTGCATTCTTATTATTGTCTCAAAGAACCTCTCATTGCATGGATTACTAGAAAGGAATCTATCTCTAAGGCTCAGTTGAGAGAACATTATATGCTTAAAACACACTTCTTGCACTCCATGGATAGGGAGCTATATGTTGGCATTCAGGCATTCCAATATTATGGAATCACTTGGATAGAAGGGTTTAGAGTGTGACACCTTTTGAGTGTACAAATTCTTGGTGAGATCTCTTAGGTGTTACCTTTGTAGTTGGAAATTCCAAAGGTTGTTTACCTTTATCAGTGTCTAGGTTAATAATAGGTTGTATTTGTTCAAATGTAGGATTATCTTGATTTTTAGACTTAGGTCCTTCCAAGTTGGAGTAAACTTGACTATTTCTTGGGCCATAAAGAGTTGAAAGTTCTTTTGAAAGGTTTTGTCTTGACATGCTTTAGCCATTTCTTTGTCAAGGTATCATAAATTGTGTTGGAATAATCACTTAGCTAGTGCAAACTGCCTTGTTGTATGCTTGAAGGATTAAAGGTTCTTGTGTTAGCTTTGTTGAATTCAAATGAATGGGTTTGTTTTTCCTCAGGTGTTATGGGTACACTTCCACATCCAAGTGGTATATGTACGAATATAAGTTCAAAATAAAGACTTCATTGAGTCGTTCCATCAGTACAGGATGTGTTGAAAACAAATTTCATGGTGGACATATTTTTGAGGTTTTATTGTCTTATGTCTTGAGGGTTACTATTTGGCAGATACATGCTTAGTGAGTCCACAAGTGATGGTTGTGAAACTTTAGTTTGATCCATGTCAAAAAAAATTGATTTTTCTTGTCTTTCTTTCATCTTGGATGAGCTTTTGGTTTTTTTTCCACTTCAAAAAATAAGGTTTGATACAGGTCTTATGGTCTTTGAGCTAATTATGCCCTTGTGAGAGTTAGCATGATACCTGAGTATGCAGATGCAATAGGGAATTTTGAAATGGACTCTCTATCTCACAAGTGCACACATAAACTACTAATCATGCCCAAATAGTACCAAGTGTTCCTCTAAGGTGTGCGCTTTGAACCCAAAAGGGTGCAATTGGTAAATAAGTTGTTTGAGTGACAAAAATGTAGAGTATGTATGCTCTAAGTGTTTTTAGAAGTTTCTAGGGTTAGGTATGTAATGAAAGCTATAAAAATGTAGTTTGGGACTCTGGAACCTAAGGTGGACTCCCTAGTTACCAAGTACAACCTAAAACTACCAAGTGCACCCTTGAGGTGTGTACTAGGTAAAAATAGGGGTGCACTTGGTAAAATAAGTTGAAACTTGATAATTTGGAAGGGGTTATGAAAGTTATGACTTCTTTTTGGAATTTTAGGGCTTTACGTTTGTGATGCAAGTTGTGAAGTGAAAATTGACCTAGAGTTAAGATATGCAAGGTTTAAATGACCTAAGAGGATGAGCCACAAGTGCAAGTGCAAGTGATGTTTTAGACTTTTCAACTAAAGGATATGAATATTATTCTAAGGTATGTAAAATACAAAATGTGTTGGAACTTAGACTTTGAATTAAGGAAAATGAAAGTAAGGGTTGATGTATGCAACTTAAGATTTGATTATGCAAGGATTTATGTTTTCATTCGATAGTGATGTTAAAGACATGCAAGATATGGATGCGACATCATGTAAAGTGACGGGCCACTAGTAGAATCAGCCTTTGTTGTCAACAAAAATTGGTCAAACTTTCTACCCAAATTGTTAGAATGATCAAAAAATTATCTTGACAATATTTTTCCTATCAAAATTTTGATGAATCCTTGTTTAGGTCAAACTTTCAATGCTACTCATGGTCAAAATCAATATCTACATTTAGCCATTATGGTCATCAAAAATTTAACCATTGTTGGTCAAAAAGCATGCCCATTCGACTAGCCTTGGTTAAGGTTTATAAATTGGCATTTACATTTATCCACTATGTTCATCAAAAAATTTACTAAGGTTAGTCAAAAATCTTGGCCCATCTGACTAGTATGCCAAACCCACAATAGTATCCTAGTTGGTGAGTTGGTCAAAATTTTGACAAAGGGTGGTCAAAAGTTTGACCAGCCTTGGTTAAGGTTTCAAAATTGGCATTTACATTTGGCCATTATGGTTGTCAAAAATTTGATCAAGGTTGGTCAAAAAGCCTAACCCATCTAACTAGGATGCCAAACTCATGATGGTGACCTTGTCAGTGAATTGGTCAAAACTTTGACTACAGTTCATCAAAATGTTTGCCCATCTTGTTGAAAGTTTGAGATGTTGTCGCACATCACCATTTCATGATACATCTTCCCAACCTCCCAAAAGCATTAGATTCTACCACACATCACCATTTAGGCATTTCATCATACTACAATGCTTTCTCAAGGCTTTGAAATCTAGAATTGTGCCACATGGTGGAGGGTCCCATCTCTGGTGCTTAAGTCAACCCAATATGCACATGCACAGACAGAAGATAGAGATTCAACAAAAGATTAAAAGGTCATTGTTCATTCTGTCAAATAGTAAAACATATGATGTTGACATTCTAGTGTTTCCTTATGTTGTATTATTTATTCAATGCTTTGAAGCCCAAAATTACATTGCATTTCCATGCATCACCATTTCGATATTTCTTCATATGCAAATTTTCCTGGGATTGTGTGAGATGTTTCCACATGTCTCAATGTCATCTGCTAGAAATAAAGCTCATCTACATTGATAGTTACATCTTAAGCTTTCATTGGGGAGATTCTTGCAACATCTAGGCCATCCATTTTAAGGGGAAGATCTATCTCAATGGACAGCATTTGATTTTGGGGAAATATGTTATCCCCCCATGGTCAACGCTACATTTTGTGGGAAAATAACATGTCATGACATCCTTCCCTGTGGGTTTCTTTGTCCATGGCACACTATCAAGGATAGTTCCTTATGGTAAAGCAACTTCTTGGGCCTTGTTTACACAGTTTTAATACACTCCATGTCTCTTTAATGCATGTAATGATTAAATCTTTGGGGATTCAATCTCTTACAACTGGGTACATTATTTTTCTCTTACTTGTCACTTCTAGCAGGGACTCCATTTGCATCATAGCCCTTGTTGCTTATGGAATGAGGCACTCATTTACCTTTAGTATGTTGATCAGATTAACCTCTTTGCATTATGAATTCATCATTACAGATGAAATATGGCATTTGTTTACCTTTATTGTGGTCATTAAATTGTTCTCTTTATTGAGACAATTATGGATGAAATTTCTTGCTTCAAAGAGCTCCTTTCTACTTACTCATCTCTATCAAGTCATTCAACCAATAAGGACACATCTTAAATTATTTTAAAACCTTGCCTACACTCCATGTTGTAATTGGTGGAATGCAAGGCCTATTCTTTTAAGACATAAATAAATTTATTCGATGATAATATGTTTAACAATTCTCACATAAGTAACTTAATCTATATGTGAACTAGAAAAAAATTTCAACACAACAAAAATTGGATCATTCTCTGAGATAAGCTTAAGAATCAATATTTAATCAAGATTTAGATACAAGTTAAGACCAATTCGTACAACACAAAAAGGATGATAGGAACTAGTTTCTTGACTTATAAATATTAAATATCTTCAATGACCCAAATCACAAGCAGTATTCTAATAAAAATGTAGAACTATCAAAATCCTCATAGAGGAGTATAAATTGAAGCAAAGAGAAAAATTGTGATAATGGAATACCAAGGAATAAATAGAATGAAACAAGAGCTAAGTGATCCCCATAACAAAAGAAAGGAATAAATGAAGAACTCACAAAGGGAAATTGGACACTAAAAAATTAAAGATGTGTTTAATAATGTTTTTCAATCAAATGATTATCTGTGTGCCCTTAAAGGAAGTCCCTACAGCAAACTCAAGCGACTTGAGTTTTTTCAACAAATGGAGTATGGTGCAGGAGCAACCTATGATGAAAATAGATTGATACAAGTATGATTAATGTATTTCAATCATTATTTTGTCACTAATGTCAAACCTACTAATTTTTATTAAGATGATTTCTTATATGATTTAAGTTA
Organism: Cupressus sempervirens; assembly: GCA_028749045.1. Lineage (NCBI taxonomy): Eukaryota > Viridiplantae > Streptophyta > Pinopsida > Cupressales > Cupressaceae > Cupressus > Cupressus sempervirens. The sequence continues at coordinate 590,968,600 of CM053789.1, read as the reverse complement.
TTTCATTTGTTTTATTGATGAAGATGTCTGATAAAATGAGGTAACAATAGCACCTAGAGGAAAGGTTGAGTTATGAGATGAAGAAGAGTACAAGAATCAGTTAAGATAATGATATTATAGTGCATTGATAATCTACTTAATGTTTCAAAGGTTGGTTACATTGATTAAGTTTAGAAGAACAAAGTAAGAAGAATTGATTGTATGAAGCTTGATCGAGTGGACAATAGGTGTCAAGAAAAGCTAGTGCAAGCCGAGAAAAAAATCAGTTGGAGATGAGAAAAGTCAATTTTAATGTAAGTTGAGTGAAACTCTATAAGTTGAGTAAAGTTTAGTTGATGTCAAGCACAAGTAATCTTTAGTTCATGACAAGTGTTTTGATAATGAATGTCGAGAAACACAGTATCTGCCAAGCATTAGAAGTCAGTTAATATTGAGTATTGGTATTATGAGAAAGATCAAGAAATTGATGGATCTAAGTTGACAAGTTTGATTTCTTAGATTGTGTGAACCATGTGAAAATCTTAATGAGCCAGTGGTACAGAATTCAAGATGAATTATTTTCAAGTGAATTGAAAGAGGGTTGAAGGAGAAGTTTCTAGAAGAGAATGAAATGAAATGAGGGGTAGATTCATTGAATCCTACTTAATCTAACATAACCCTAAAATGGATTATCGAGGATGAACGAAAAAATATCTTAATTCTCTATTTACAAAGATGGTTGGTCAAAAGCAAGGATTATCATGTACAAGAACCTAAGGAAGACAAGGAGTCTAGGTTATTGCATGATTCAGTGACCTAAGAGAATAGACTACATTGGAAAGCAAAGCAAAAAGGCTTGAGGGTATGGATGCTTGAAGGGTGAACAAGATATTAGAGTTGAAGAGTGTGAAAGACAAGTAGAATGGAGTGCTGAAACATAGATCTATAATCTAAAAGTGGAGTTGTAAGTTGTTATTAGATCAAGCCTTACTGTTACTCTGTAATCATTTTATCAATTTAGGATAAATCCTTTGGATTAAGGTTGACCTAAAAATCATTTTTAAATCTTTTAACTGGGTGACATTCCAAGTGAATGATCTAAAGTCCTCTAACAAGGTACACTCCTAACAGGGTGATTGAAATCCTTTAACCAAGTCAAATTTAACAATGTGCATTATAACCTTTAATAGGGTTGGCCTTTCATAGGGCATCACTTCAGAAGAGTGAGAATGAGTAGCATGTTAATGGTGGTTTTTCCCAAATTGGGTTTCCATGTTAAATCACTATGTCAAATATGTTATTGAATCTGTTATGTTTAATGTTTACATTTTTGTAAATTGATTTGATAGTAACCTACAAGTTTAATTGATTACATAATTTAATATATGCATGCAAGATGAAAATGTTTTATGGATATGGGTTCACCAAGCTATGAAAAGTTTTAATTATACATCTAGACCTTGGATAATTGATTCACCCCCCCCCCCCAGCTATTCTAAAGAATTCCAACAATTGGTATCAGAGCCATCTGCTTAGGAGGACTAATTTGAAGGTACTATAAGCACAAATATCAAGATGTCAAAAAGAGAAGTACCAAAGCTTAATAGAGATAAATTTCCTACATGAAAAAGTCCAATGAAGCTACACCTAGGAGGTCTTGGAGATCATGCACAATCTACCATTGCTATTGAACATGTTGATACGGTTGGAGCCCTAATTGCTAAAGATCTAAAAAAGAAAGAAGGACACAACTAGGTAATATTGGAGATTGCATTTGCCCTAAGCTATGTCAAGTTTGATGATATCAAGGATTGTGTCAGTGCAAAGAAAATGTGAGATACTTTACAAACCATCTATGGAGGTGACAAGAATGTTCTAAGAGCTAAAGCTGAAAGTCTTAGAGGTAAGTTCAACGATATAAAAATGCAAGAAGGTGAGAATATTGCTCAATATTGCTCTAGGACAAAAAATATTGTCAATTCAATAAGAGGAGGTACTAGTATGATAGATGATGATATTGTACTAAGAAATTGTTTTAGAACAATGTTCCCTATATATGCTATTAAATTTTCTACAATACAAGAACTAAGATGTATACTAGGAAAGAATCTAAGTCTTGAAGGTCTAGTAAGTAGGCTCAATAATTTTGAGCTACCTAACTTTAATAATTATAAACCTAATAATATAGAATCTACCTTCAAAGCTAAGCTATTATTGAAGGACCCTAATGAGAAGAAGAAGAATAATAAAAGGCAAAACATGTGTCCAGTGAAAATGATACAGATGAGGAAGATGTTGATCAACTTGAAGCACTATTAGCAAGGAGATTTCATAGAGGTAAAGACAAGTTTAAAGGTAAGTTACCTATCACGTGTTTCAATTTCAATTAGGTTGATTATATTGTTGCTAGATGTCCAGAGAAGGAGAATTATAGAGGTGGTGACAAGTACAAAGGTACAAGAGATGAAGACTGCAAAGACTATAAAGAAAAAGGTAAGAAGTCTTGTTATATTATTGAAGAGGAAAAAAAATATGGATCTAACGATCAAGGTGATGAAGTGGTGTATGTTGCAATGAAGGATGAATCTGACGAGGATGAGGAAACTACACTACTATCTTGTATGAACAAGAATGATAGGTGGATCATTGACAATGGGTGTTCACATCACATGACTGGAGATAAAAGTAAGTTCATTACGTTGAATTATTATGATGGAAATTGTGAGGCCTCGCCCCGACCCTCGTAGCCTTAGTTGTTACTTTATCTTTTTGTTACTCACGACTCGAGATGTCAAGACATTATCTGATGCTTAGAACATATTATACTATATTATTTCATGTTGTGTGATGTTACTTTCAGATACTTTTGATGATTGTCATTTAATGTTTCATGTATATGTATGTCAATGAAATTAGTAAATGTAGGATTGTTACTTTGATTTAAGAGATTTTAAATGGTTAAGAAGTGAATAGGATGAGAGAAACCCCAATTGATGTATGTTTTAATTTATGTGAATTTTTGATACATATACATTTATGTAAATGTGATTTTATGGGACTACTAATGTGTTCAATGAGTGTGCAGATATTTTTAGCCAAGGAAATCGACGGAGGAACAGAACTAATCTCTATGTGCTAATTTTGGAAACCTTGTTGTTCGTAATTCAAGTATTGTACTGTGAGATGTATGTATTTTATTTCTGCATTCAGTAAATGTTAATGTTCGTAACTATGTTTTGTTAGTGTCACTTGACACTTGTAAATTGTTTGTGCTCCTTAGCGTGCTAGTTAGGGTTACTTGTGTAACCCATAGACCTAAGTTGGTATAAGTTAGTGTCAGTTTGCTAATTGGGTTCTTAATCAAGTTTAGTCATCCCTAATCTGGATTAGTGCTTAATCTGCATATTAGAGTTGTTAGTTCGTCCTAATTATCTACTAGCCTTTGTTTGGCTCTAAACCTATTCCTAATGCTTCAAAACATGGAATAATTATACCCAAAGTGTATGGGTATGGGTTAGGGGTCTTTTCCAACCCCTAAGCCCCTCTTTTTGACTTTTGAGGCCACTCAAAAAGTCTCTTTTTGCCTTTGTGCGAAAATTGACCATGGTTATCTTGAGTTACCTCACCTCACCTCCATTTAGGGTTTAACCATAGTGTAGGTTGAGTTAGGAGTTTCTAGAATTGCAAGTGGGTGGGGGTAGTTATTGATCCTTTTGGGTGGTTGAGTTTGAGGCTTATTTAGAGGCATTTCTTGGACTAGTAGAGGTTGTCACCCAATCTCTAGTTTTAGAGAAGGTTTGGAAGATAGTTTGGAGATTGAAGGAAGGAAAGGGATAAGCTCTTCTCAAATTTCTATATACCATAACTCTTTGGTGAAGGTAGGAGTCTTGGCTCTTGTATTTTGTTTCTCCATGTTGATCATGCTTGATTCTTGCATATAGTGTTGAGTTGTTAATTATTTTATTGCGTATGTGTTGTGTTTGATTTGGAGGGGTTTTGTGTTTTTTCTTGACGCTTCTTTTGTTTATCTTGATGAATTTTTTTTGAGGGGATTTCATGGGCATTGTTTTTCCATTACTCACCCTTGGATAGGGAAGAAGTGGCCATGTACGAGGGTAGGGCTTTAGTTAGACCTCAATGGTGCAGAGTCTCCTTTCATGGTGAGAGGAGGGAAAAAGGGTAGGGTGTATGGGACCCTACCGGTCATCACATACCTTGTTGATATTGTGAAATCTTGAGTATGGAAAGGAAAGAAAATCCTTGTTGGATTGGCCCCGAAAGGGCATTTGTGGAACAAAGAAAGTTCCTAAGATTTTAGCCTGGAAAGGGCTATGTTAAGGTATGGTGATTGACATCTCCCATTGAGAAAATCCACCTCCCCCCTAGTCAGGTCCTATGTTTGGATCTATTGTTTTGGTTGCATGTTCTCCTTATTTTTCCTTGAAGATTTGAAGTTAATGGAAGAAAGCCTTGTGAAGAAGTTTGAAGAGTTTTCATTGAATTGTAAATCCTATGTAAATTATAATTTGAATGATTGGCAACGACATCGGGTTTTCTTACTGGTTCTTTCTTGATGGAGCCTTGAACCAGGATGCATAATAGAGAAAGGGAAAAATATTATGAAATTCTCCTTGCAATGTTTCCTATGAACTTAAATTTTGGCTTATGTTTGTGAGAAAATAGTTGGTAGAGAATGTCTTTGAGTTATGAATGTTCAAGTTTTAATAATGAAGAGAAAAATTTGATATGATGAAGTTTTAAAAATTGATGTATAAGTATTATGATGAAATCAAAAAAAAAAACAAATTTTACATTGAGAACTCTAAGTATATCTCATTCCTTGACAAATTTCATAAATGGATGGAAGAAAATATTTGATTTAGAATTATTCACCACCTTTTAATTTTGTGTATAATATCATACTCTTTGTTAAGTTCTATAAAGATTAAAAGCAATTTGATTAAGAATTTTTGTATTTCTTTGAACTCAAAGAAAAAATGATCACACTCCTTGATTATATTATGATCAATAAAACATGAAATGATAAGATGAGAGACAAAGAAATGATTACCCTATGTGCTTCCTTGTTAGTATGCTTGTTCATAAAGAATCAATGTTGTCATTAGGATTGATTCATTCCTAATAAAAAAATAAAATAATAATATATGCATATCATGGTAACACTTAGATAAAATTGTTTGAAAGGAAAAAAAAAAAAAAAAACAAGTGCATCTCCAGAAGTGAAAAAGGCTCTCTGGAAATTGTATGAGGGAGACAATTTTAATCCCCCTTGAGAACAGAGAATATGCTTGAAAGATCCCTTTTATAAAAATAAATAAATCAATATTTCATCCATTGTTAGATATGTATAAATAAACTAACAAAGAAATTAAAATTTTACTTGCGACATATCCATCTAATCATACACCTTCACCAACAAAACTTTTTGCATTAAAACTTGCCCCTTTGCCAAGGTAACTTAATCTGCTCACACCATCCCTTGTCAGAATATTCGAGCTATCACATGGGTCTTGTCCTCAAGTTGGAGAGTCAAAATTTAATATTGAAAAAACATATTTTGAAGCATATGTTGAAGCCTACTTGGGATCACGTGTTTCACTGACATGGTAGTTGGAAGAGAAATCAAATGTTTGGGCAGTCGTGTCTTTAAAGCATGCTTCATTCTCTCCTTTATAACCTTAGGCGTAGATCCTCTTGCTAAGAATATCATCACTCACCATTAATCTTGGTTCTGTACTCCTTGGGCATCAGATGCAAGTGGGACGATTTGTTGTGGAAATGGAAGCTTTTCCATTTTAAAACATTTTTTTACTTTTACCTTTTTTCCTTCTTGCCCACGCATACCTTTGGGACTTATTGGTTGCATTTTCCCAAGCTTTGGTATGCGTGAACAGGCTTTGGGAAGCCCAGTCCATCTTAGGGTAGAGTGTTGACGTGGTAGCCAGGGGGTTTGGTAGGGTTCGTAGGGTTGAGGGTTAGTGGTTAGAGTAGTTAGTAGGTAGGTTAGCTTAGTTGTTATGTATTGTATTGTTTAATTTATTTATTTTAGTTAGATTTAAAATTGTTTTAGTGTTAGAGTGTAAGTTAGTCAGTATATGTTAAGTTAATTTACTTTCTTTTTGTTAGTAAGTAGTTAAGTTAATATTTTTTTTAGTTTTAGCATGATATTATTTAGGTTAGTTAATTTATTAAAGTTTTATGTTTGTTATTGTTTGTTTTTGTTAAGATAGTTATGCTACATTTAGTTAGTAAGTCGTTAAAATTTGTTTCAAATTTTGTTAATTGTTGGAAATTAATTAGCTTAAAATTTGTCAAGTTTAGAGTTATAATAATTTGTGTTTTGCCCTCATAGTTTGGGCATGACATTTTTGTATCAGAGCCCATGTTTCAACACTAGGAACCTTAAACCCTTATGCTTCTGAAATTTAAAACTAAACATTAAACTGTGTAGGATGCCTCCTGTTACTCAAAGCAAACCACGAGGCAGAGGTCGTAGGGTGAGAGGTGGTAGAGAGGGATAGGGGGATGGACAACCTCCACCTCCACCACCATCGAACTTGAATCAAGACATTATTGATGCACTTCAAACTTTGATCAGTGTAGTCCAGCAGAGGGTAGTATCGATAGTTCAGCCAGTTTAGCAGATTCCAGTAGTGGAAGCAGAGGGACCTGGAAGAGGTGGGCCCAGAGTCAGAGAGAGTACTAGGAGTCCCCCACTGAGATAGTTAGATGGGCAGGATGAGCATGAAGGTGAGTCCATACACCAGAGAGGACCCCCATTTGACAGACCTCCTAGACATATAGGAGATGATAACAGGGAATTGATTCAACTTGGGCCACCATTGTTTACCAGTACCAATGAGGGTTCAGTAGCAGAGGCATGGTTGCAGAGCCTACAGTGGTGCTTTGGATTACGACCCTATGGAAGTAATCTAAAGGTATGCCTAGAAGTTCATCAGTTGAGAGGGGATGCCTCTAATTGGTGGCATCAGGAGGAGATCCTAGGTGGCGTGAGGATGGATACCCTCACATGGGAATCATTCCTAGAAATATTTTGAGAAAGGTACTTGTCAGAGCATTTTTGATAGAAACAGATAGAGGAGTTCCATTCTCTTTATCAGAGAGATCTTACAGTGGCTCAGTATGAGAGCAGGTTTCTCGAGCTCCTTCCTTATGTGGAATATATGAAGGACAAAAAACGTTGGGTACATCACTTTATCATGGGTTTGAATTTCTCACTTTAGGGTCCAGTTCGAATGGCCTTCCCTACCAACTTCAGATAGGTAGTGGAGATAGCACTACTGGCAGAGGATACTCGGGGTAGACAGGAATCATGGGATCAGTCTCAGAACCAAAACTCTACCCGACAGAAAACCCCTTGGAAAGGGAATCAAAATTATACACCAGGGTCCTCTAAGGGCCAACAGTCTCAACAATAGTAGTAGGAACCCTCACAGGGTTATCAGGGCTCTAAGCCCATGCAGTGGCAGTCACAGCAGGATTAGAAAATACATACCCCACAGTCACAGTCAGTGCAGACTCAGCAATCTTCCATGGGTGGTTACAGTGGGTCTAGCAGGTCAGGAGGCCTACAGTAGTCAGGATCATAGGATACACAATCGTATACCTGAGGGGCATGCTATACTTGTGGTGGCATGGGTCATATAGCTAGAGAGTGTCCGCAGGGATAGTCATCCAGTGGTCAGAGAGGGGCTTTTTCAGAGCTGACAGTTGGAGACATGGGCAGGTCCCACAGAGTTTTCATAGCGGTTGACAACCACCAGATTGAGCATTAGGCTATAGTTATTGAGGCTACAGGTGGAGTTGGTCAGCCAGTTAGTGCTAGAGACTATCTATATTATCACCCGACAGACCCTAGCTCCTCAAGATCGAGAGCTGGACCAAGTTAGGGTCTAGGGGGGAATGTTGCGATGAGGTCATGATTTCTTGGGAGGATGTAGCATGGATGCAATCTCAATACCATTATCTTTTGATGAACTCCAAGAGGAAGTTCATGCCTAGTGGGGGAGGATATGAGGCCTTGCCCCGACCCTCCATAGCCTTAGTTGTTACTTTATCCTTTTGTTACTCATGACTCGAGATGTCGAGACATTATCTGATGCTTAGAACATATTATACTATATTATTTCATGTTGTGTGATGTTACTTTCAGATACTTTTGATGATTGTCATTTAATGTTTCATGTATATGTATGTCGATGAAATTAGTAAATGTAGTATTGTTACTTTCATTTAAGAGATTTTAAATGGTTAAGAAGTGAATAGGATGAGAGAAACCCTGATTGATGTATGTTTTAATTTATGTGAATTTATGATACGTATACATTTATGTACATGTGATTTTATGGGACTACTGATGTGTGCAATGAGTGTGCAGATATTTTTAGCCGAGGAAATCGACGGAGGAACAGAACTAATCTCTATGTGCTAATTTTGGAAACCTTGTTGTTCGTAATTAAAGTATTGTACTGTGAGATGTATGTATTTTATTTATGCGTTTAGTAAATGTTAATGTTCATAACTATGTTTTTTTAGTGTCTCTTGACACTCGTAAATTATTTGTGCTCCTTAGTGTGCTAGTTAGGGTTAGTTGTGTAACCCATGGACCTAAGTTGGTATAAGTTAGTGTCAGTTTGCTAATTGGGTTCTTAATCGAGTTTAGTCATCCCTAATCTGGATTAGTGCTTAATCTGCATATTAGAGTTGTTAGTTCGTCCTAATTATTTCTTGTCCTTTGTTTGGCTCTAAACCTATTCCTAATGCTTCAAAACATGGAATAATTATACCCAAAGTGTATGGGTATGGGTTAGGGGTCTTTTCCAACTCCTAAGCCCCTTTTTTGACTTTTGAGGTCACTCAAAAAGTCTCTTTTTTCCTTTGTGCAAAAATTGACCATGGTTATCTTGAGTTACCTCACCTCACCTCCATTTAGGGTTTAACCATAGTGTAGGTTGAGTTAGGAGTTTCTAGAATTGCAATTGCGTGGGGGTAGTTATTGATCCTTTTGGGTGGTTGAGTTTGAGGCTTATTTAGAGGCCTTTCTTGGACTAGTAGAGGTTGTCACCCAATCTCTAGTTTTAGAGAAAGTTTGGAAGATAGTTTGGAGATTGAAGGAAGGAAAGGGATAAGCTCTTCTCAAATTTCCATATACCATAACTCTTTGGTGAAGGTAGGAGTCCTGGCTCTTGTATTTTGTTTCTCCATGTTGATCATGCTTGATTCTTGCATATAGTGTTGAGTTGTTAATTATTTTCTTGCTTATGTGTTGTGTTTGATTTGGAAGGGTTTTTTGTTTGTTCTTGATGCTTCTTTAGTTTATCTTGATGAATTTTTTTTGAGGGGATTTCATGGGGATTGTTTTGGCAATACTCACCCTTGGATAGGGGAGAAGTGGCCATGTACGGGGGTAGGGCTTTAGTTGGACCTCAATGGTGCAAAGTCTCCTTTCATGGTGAGAGGAGGTAAAAAGGGTAGGGTGTATGGGCCCCTACCGGTCATCACATACCTTGTTGATATTGTGAAATCTTGAGTATGGAAAGGAAAGAAAATTCTTGTTGGATTGGCCCCGAAAGGGCATTTGTGGAACAAAGAAAGTTCCTGAGATTTTAGCCCTGAAAGGGCTATGTTAAGGTATGGTGATTGGCATCTCCCATTGAGAAAATCCACCTCCCCCCTAGTTAGGTCCTATGTTTGAATCTATTTTTTTGGTTGCACGTTCTCCTTATTTTTCCTTGAAGATTTGAAGTTAATGGAAGAAAGCCTTGTGAAGAAGTTTGAAGAGTTTTCATTGAATTGTAAATCCTATGTAAATTATAATTTGAATGATTGGCAACGACATCGAGTTTTCTTACTGGTTCTTTCTCGATGGAGCCTTGAACCAGGATGCATAATAGAGAAAGGGAAAAAGATTATGAAATTCTCCTTGCAATGTTTCTTGTGAACTTAAATTTTGGCTTATGTTTGTGAGAATATAGTTGGTAGAGAATGTCTTTGAGTTATGAATGTTCAAGTTTTAATAATGAAGAGAAAAATTTGATATGATGAAGTTTTAAAAATTGATGTATAAGTATTATGATGAAATCAAAAAAAAAAAACAAATTTTACATTGAGAACTCTAAGTATATCTCATTCCTTGACAAATTTCATAAATGGATAGAAGAAAATTTGATTTAGAATTATTCACCACCTTTTAATTTTGTGTATAATATCATACTCTTTGTTAAGTTCTATAAATATTAAAAGCAATTTGATTAAGAATTTTTGTATTTCTTTGAACTCAAAGAAAAAATGATCACACTCCTTGATTATATTATGATCAATAAAACATGAAATGATAAGATGAGAGACAGAAATGATTACCCTATGTGCTTCCTTGTTAGTATGCTTGTTCATAAAGAATCAATGTTGTCATTAGGATTGATTCATTCCTAATAAAAAAATAAAATAATAATATATGCATATCATGGTAACACTTAGATAAAATTGTTTCAAAGGGAAAAAAAAAAAAAAGTGCATCTCCAGAAGTGAAAAAGGCTCTCTAGAAATTGTATGAGGGAGACAATTTTAATCCCCCTTGAGAAAAAAGAATATTCTTGAAAGATTCCTTTTATAAAAATAAATAAATCAATATTTCATCCATTGTTAGATATGTATAAATAAACTAACAAAGAAATTAAAATTTTACTTGCGACATATCCATCTAATCATACACCTTCACCAACAAAACTTTTTGCATTAAAACTTGCCCCTGTGCCAAGGTAACTTAATTTGCTCACACCATCCCTTGTCAGAATATTCGAGCTATCACATGGGTCTTGTCCTCAAGTTGGAGAGTCAAAATTTAATATTGACAAAACAAATTTTGAAGCATACATTGAAGCCTACTTGGGATCACGTGTTTCACTGACATGGTAGTTGGAAGAGAAATCAAATGTTTGGGCAGTTGTGTCTTTAAAACATGCTTCATTCTCTCCTTTATAACCTTAGGTGTAGATCCCCTTGCTAAGAATATCATCACTCACCATTAATCTTGGTTCCATACTCCTTGGGCATCAGATGCAAGTGGGACGATTTGTTGTGGAAATGGAAGTTTTTCCATTTTAAAACATTTTTTTACTTTTACCTTTTTGCCTCCTTGCCCATGCATACCTTTGGGACTTATTGGTTGCATTTTCCCAAGATTTGGTATGCGTGACCAGGCTTGGGGAAGCACAATCCATCTTAGGGCAGAGTGTTGACGTGGAAGCCAGGGGGTTTGGTAGGGTTAGTAGGGTTGAGGGTTAGTGGTTAGAGTAGTTAGTAGGTAGGTTAGCTTAGTTGTTATGTATTGTATTGTTTAATTTATTTGTTTTAGTTAGATTTAAAATTGTTTGAGTGTTAGAGTGTAAGTTAGTTAGTAAATGTTAAGTTAATTTACTTTCTTTTTGTTAGTAATTAGTTAAGTTAATATTTGTTTTAGTTTTAGCATGATAGTATTTAAGTTAGTGAATATATTAAAGTTTTATGTTTGTTATTGTTTGTTTTTGTTAAGATAGTTATGCTACATTTAGTTAGTAAGTCGTTAAAAGTTGTTTCAAATTTTGTTAATTGTTGGAAATTAATTAGCTTAAAATTTGTTAAGTTTAGATTTATAATAATTTGTGTTTTGCCCTCGTAGTTTGGACATGATAGAAAAAGTATAAGGTTTGATAATGATGCACCATGTCTAATAAAGGGAAAAGGTTCAATCAAGATCATAGAAAAGATTTTATGTGACAATATTTGTTATGTTGAAGAACTTAACTATAACTTGTTGAGTGTGTTAGAACTATATAATTTGGGTTTTAAGGCTGATTTTGATAGCCAAATTGCTAAGATATATGATATTGATTGAAAAATAATTAGGAAAGGTTATCAAACTAGAGGTAATCTATTCTATCATGATATAGAGGATGTTACTTGTTTAGTTATAGAATTTGATGATGTGTGGCTATGGTACAAGAGGTTATGTTATGTTACTTTTGATAACCTGGTTAGTATCAATAACATGAGAAGAGTCAGAGGTTTGCCTAAGTTGAAAAATCCTAACAATATAATTTGCAAACAATGTTAGTTAGGAAAAATGACAAAGTCAATTTTTAAGAGTAAGACTCATACCTATAAAGGAACATTAGAGAGTGTTCATACTAACTTGTGTGAACCAATTGAAGTGTAAAGCTACAAAGGAGATGAGTAGATTATGCTACTTATCGATGATTATTCTAGAATGATGGTCATTATGTTTCTAAAATAGAAATTTGATGCTTTCCAAATGTTTAAGTGGTACTTAGCAAGAGTTGAGAAAGGACTAGGTAAAAGTCTAAAATGTTTGAGATCTGAAAGAGGAGGATAATTTAGATCAAATGAATTTGAGATGTTTTGTAATGACAGAGGAATCAAAAGACATACATCTCTCCTAGAACCCCTCCACAAAATAGAATTGTTGAAAGGAGGAACAAGTTCATAATGGACTATGCTAGGACATTCATAATGGAGAATAATGTTGCTTTGAAATACTGGACAGAAGTTGTAAGTATAGCTTTTCATACCTTGAATTGTGTACAAGTCAAAAAAGGTACACATTTAATACCTTTTAAACTATGGTATGGATACTCACCCAATGTAAAATATTTTAAGGTATTTAGAAGTAAGTGTTATATTCTCACAAATTTCAAGAATGGTAAACTAGATGCAAAAAGAAAAGAAGGTATATTTCTTGGTTATTCCACAAGAAGTAAAGCTTATAAGTGTTTAAATACTAACACTAACAAAGTTGTGGAAAGTGCAAATGTAAAATTTGATGAATATACAAAAGTATATGAGGTTGAAACTATGAAGGAACTAGAAGAATAAAAATCATTTGTATACTTTAATGAAGGGATGCCTTCTAAAGAAGATGTTGTAAATCAAGTTACAAATGAACAACAAGTTGCAGTGACTATTGAGTCGCATATTATGAATATCAAGTTGCATTCAGGAACCAAGCTACATTTAGGTGCTAAGTTACAAAATGAAGTTGAGGCACACTATGATTCTAAGGTTAGTGTACATGAAAGAGATGTTGAACAACCTAACAAAGAGGTACATAGTGATTTAGAAGTTGAGAGACCAAATGTAGAAGCTAAAGATGAACCAAGATTGTTTAAGTATTTCAAGAGACATCATCCTACTACACAAATCATTTGTGATAAAGATGATATATCAATGACAAGGAAAAAGTTGAGAAATGATACATGTTTTTTGAGCATGCAAGAACTCAAAATAGTGAAAGATTTCTTAGAAGATGTGGACTAGAGTAAAGCCATGGAAGAAGAGATTGAACAAATTGAGAAAAATAAGACATGGACTCTAGTTCCTAGACTAGAAGACAAAAATATGATTGGTACCAAGTGTGTATATAGAAACAAGTTAGATGAAAATGGTGAAATCACAAGGAATAAGGCAATATTAGTATATAAAGGATATGCACAAGAAGATGAGATAGATTATGGAGAGACATTCACTCTTGTTGCAAGGATGGGAGTAAGAACTTTGTATATAAAGGTTTCAAATTTTATCAAATGGATGTTAAGTCTACATTTCTGAATAGTATATTAGAGGAAGATTTTTATATAGAATAGCTAGAAGGATTTTTTTATGCTAACAATAAAACCAAGATATGTAGACTAAAAAAATATTTATATGGTTTGAAGCAAGCACCAAGAGCATGGTATGAGAGAATTCATAATTATCTTGTCAAAATTGGATTTGAGAGGACTAATGATAACAACAATCTATACTTGAAGGCAAAGAAAGGTAAAGGTATTTTGTTATCTATAATTTTTGTTGATGATATTATATTTAGAGGTCAAGATACTTTGTGTAATGCTTTTGCAAATGAAATGAAACAAGAATTTGAGATGTCTATGTTTGGAGAGATCAATTTATTTGTGGGTTTGCAAGTACATCAAATGAAAAATGGAATATACATCACTTAGTCAAAGTATGTTAAGGAGATAGTAAAACTTTTAGATTGGAAGATTCCAAGCTAGTAAGTATACCTATGGTGACATGACATAAATTGTCAAAGAATGATGATTTAGCTGAGGTGAATCAAACATTGTATAATTTTATGATTGAAAAATTACAATATGTAGTACATAGTGGACTTGATATTACATTATCTATAGGGATACTTGCAATATTCTTTGCTAATACTAGGGAGAATCACTTGATGGCAATAAGGAGAATAATAAGATATCTAAAAGGAACACAAGAGTATGGTCTATACTACAAGAAAAATGAGAAATTTGAATTGAAGGTCTATATTGATGTTGATTGGGTTGGAATTATTGATGACAAAAAGAGCACTAGTGGAGGAGCATTTTTCTTAGGAAAAAGGCTAACTACATGGACTGGCAAGAAACAAAACTACATTTCTCAATCTACTACTAAAGTTGAATATGTTGTTGCTGAGGTAAATTGTACAAGCATTGTATGGATCAAAGAGCTGCTCAAATGCATGAAGGAAGAAATCACAAAATCTATGATAATTTATTGTGATAATTCAAGTGCTATAAATATATCGAAGAATCATGTAATGCACACAAAGACTAAGCACATTGCAATCAAGTATCATTACTTGAGAGAATTAGTTCAAGATAAAGAGGTGAAGATGGAATATGTCAACACAAAAGAACAAATTGTTGATATCTTCAAAAAAGCATTACCTAAGGATGCTCATGAGTATCTAAGAGTTAAACTAGGGTTGATACCCCTATCAAAGGCTATCTAAGAAGCATGAGGAGTTCCCTCCATCAAAAAATTTGATTGACATATGTTACACATTGATGGAATGGATCTTACTATAGGAGCTACCTAAAGTAATCAAAGAGATGGAACTACAAATCAATCATAAGCAAGGTGACCGAGGGAGAAATTGAAAATATTCATATCTACATATGAAGATGACAAGTCTTTGGCATTGTTGTCAAAGAGGGGGGAAGTATACTAAGAAGTACTAAGGAATGAACTAAGGGAGATGAAGGAGAAATCCTAATCTGCCTAATCCTACTAAAGGAGAAATCCTAACTGTTGAGGGAGAAAATGTAGTTTCTAATCACATCTACCTAGTAAGAGGGAGATAGTGTTGAGGGAGATATAATAAGTGATCAAGAGGGAGTCATAAAGATGAGTTGATTGTTTTTTTATTAGAATAGAATTATGTAACCTATTTAGAAGATGAAAGCTGTTGATAGAGGGAGAGATTTCAATGCAAGGAATTATTTTCTTTTAGTATTCTGATTATTCATACATATTAAGTTTGGTTAGTTTGGTTTGACATCAATGCTAGAGAGGGAGATTGTTGAAAACAGATTGATACAAGTATGACAAATATGATTCAATCATTGTTTTGTCACTGATATCAAACCTGCACTTTTTGGTTAGACAATTGCTTATATGATTTAAGTACTATAATTTATTTCATTGATGAAGAGGATTTGATCAAATGAGGTAATAATAGCACTAGAGGAAAGGTTGAGTTATGATATGAAAAGGAGTACAAGAATCAATTAAGACAATGATATTATAGTGCATTGCTAATCTACTTAAGGTTGCAAAGGTTGGTTAAATTGATTAAGTTTAGAAGAATAAAGTAATAAAAATTAATTATGCCAAGCTTGACCACATGGACAGTAGGTGCTGAGCAAAGTTAGTGCAAGTTGAATAGAAAATTAGTTGGAGCTGAGCAAAGTCAATTTCAGTGTAAGTCAAGAGAAACAGTGTAAGTAGAGTAAAGTTTAGTTGATCTCAAGCACCAGTAAGATTTAGTTTGTGCTGATTGTTTTGATACTGGATGTCGAGCAACATAGTATGTGTCAATTATTATAAGCCAATGAATGTCAAGTATCAGCATTATGAGAAAGATTGAGAATTTGATGAATCTAAGTTGACAAGTTTGATTTCTTGGATTGTGTAAACCATGTCAAAGATAAGATTGATGACCTGATGGCACAAAATTCAAGATGAACTATTTTGAGGTGAATCCAAAGAGGATTGAAGGAGAAGTTTCTAGAAGAGACAATGGACAATGGAGGATGAATAGAAAAATATCTTAATTCTCTATTTATAGAGATGGTTGGTTAGAAGCAAGGGTTTTCATGTGTGAGAACCTATGGAAGACAAGGAGTCTAGGGTATTGCTTCAATTAGTGACCTGAGAGAATAGACTGGATTGGAAAGCAAAGCAAGAATGCTTAAGGGTATGGATGCTTGAAGGGTGAACAAGCTATTAAAGCTAAAGAGTGTGAAAGCCAAGCAAAATGGAGAAATGAAATAGAGATCTATAATTTGCAAATGGAGTTGTAAGTTGTTATTAGATCAAGCCTTACTATTACTCTCTAATATATATATCAGTCTAGGGTAAATCCTTTGGATTAAGGGTGACCTAATAGTCATTTGTAAATCCTTTAACTGGATGACATTCTGAGTGAATGATCTAAAGTCCTCCAATAAGACTCATTCCTAACATGGTGATTGAAATCCTTTAATCGAGTCACATTTAACAGTGTGCATTGTAACCTTTAATAGGGTTGGCCTTTCATAGGGCATCACTTCAAAAGAGTGAGAATGAGCGGCATGTTACTGGTGGTTTTTCCCAAATTGGGTTTCCGCATTAAATCATTGTGTCAAATGTGTTATTGAATTTGTGATGTTTCATGTTTACATTTCTACAAATTGATTTGATAGTAACCTACAAGTTTAAGTGATTGCATAATCTGATGGATGCATGCAAGACGAAAATGATTTATGGATATGAGTTCGCTAAGCTTTGAAAAGTTTTAATTATACATCTAGACCTTGGATAACCGATTCACCCCCTCTCAGTTATTCTAAAGAATTCCAACACCCTGACCATCTCCAATAAATTTTGGGTCATGTTAGTATGTTTTGAGTCATGATAGGAATATTGAAATAGATGTTATTTTAATTATGTGCAATTGTATGTTCGATTAAGATCATGTACAACACAAATGCCGAATATTGAAAAATCTTACATTTTAAGAAGTTTGGGTTGTTTGAAGAAGGTTACATTTTCACATTGCCATGCTTTGCAAACTTGAATCTTTAGTTTTCCCACCTCCAAGCTCATTACCAACTCTTGTATTGCACTTTCTCAACACAATCAAAAATTAACGTAAAAACCTCAACTTATCTAAGAAATTGAAAAATAAAATTATTTATTTTAATGAGCTTCACATAGAGTTCTTACAAATTGCACTAGAATAAACATTTTGGATTAACATCTATATTTTAAAATATTTAGTCATAGTTGTATTATATAACAAGCTAGGTGTATTCTAGGAAAAAGAATTAAGATAGAAACATGATTTTCAAATTTTTTAATTATTGATAAAATTAGAGATGATGGTTATCTATATGGATTAGATGAAATAAAAAAATTCTTTGGTTATAGAAATACAAACCATGCAGTTGCATTGATACCCAATATTATTTACATGTCCCAATTCAAGTAAGTCATGCTACACACACCAACAAGTACAATTGAGGTAATTATGGTATGAGAGATCTTTTTTTAATCTCTAATAGTTTTATGTTGAAATAAACACAAGACGAGAATCATATTATACTATTTTCTAAATGCATCAATCTTCTACTCTAACACATAAATATATGAACAATATTCTAATCTTGGTTTTTTTATTAATGTAAAATCTCTAGACTTGTGAGTTGGTGCAACAACACATTTAAAAAATACAAGAATGTAAGAGAGCTTAGAATAGGACAATTGAATAGTTTCTTTAGATTTAGGACTATGGATATATAGCATTACCAAATCGAAAGAGAATCCAATGCAACCTCCAGATTAGGCAATAGCCTTGAGATGAGAACCAAGCTTTGATTGTACCATATTTCTAAATTGTACCAAATAGAGGCACAAGTAGTGAGTAAATTAACTACCTAGATAAATACTTAAATGCAGTCGTTTGAAAAAAAAATATCTGCAGCTAAATTGAAATAAGATATTTGAACAAACATGGTGTAGAATGATGTATCATAGCATGATAGATGATGCCATGGATAATTTGAATAAATGCCAACTCTATTGCAACATGACAACTCTAGTAAATCAGAGACCCCTATGGTGTAAAGTGAGTCAGAGACCCCTAAGGTATAAAATGTTATGCAAGGTCACAAATGAATAAAATTGGTATTGGATATGTTCATTGTAAGATATTTGACATATTGGAGGTGCCAAGCAGGGATGTGGTGGCATAAAATGTCAAAAATGTAAAAAGTTGTAAAATGTGGCAATGTTGCTCAAAATATTTTCTTGCAAAATGATAGTTTTGAAATGTGAAGAGTCATCAATATTGTACACTTGGATAGGAGTATTTAGGAAGTTGAAAATTCATTCTCATTGCATATATTATGCAATCCATTATAATGAAGAGCAGTGATGGAGGTAAGATGGTGATTTGAAGGTTAATGTAATGTGACAATTTTGGTTTTTGGTGCAACTCGGATTGTACCTTGTATTTTGATTGTAGAATTGTACTTCTTCCTCTAGATTTCATGGACATGACTCTAAAATTAGTCTTTAGACATATGAATGCATATTCCTATATTGATTTTATATACATTTGTCCACCATTGTTAATCTTGATGTATTGGGTAATTTGTAGTTCTATCAATGCATCCATTAGTCTTATTTCCACCTTCATTAGACACAAATCAGTTGCACACAAAGATCATTGGATAATTGTACAACCTCCACTCTAGAATAGATTTCATATTTTCCATGGATAATTTGAGCTCAAATGAGACTCTAGAGAATATTTCAAGAGCTTGAAACAACAACCTTTCAATCAATTATCCTTCCTTTTACTTGACATTTATCACATGTTGCAAGGGTACTTTGTGAAAAATGTGTTGATCATCATGTCATTTAATTTTTTTAAACATTGTAATCCTTTATGATCCTTTATTTTTGTGTGTGTTCAAATGTCAAAATGTATCATTAAATTTTTCCTTGTACATTGGTTTATTTTGTGTAACTTATATGGCAAGGGCAAGCAAACATTCAATTAGGTAAGGTTGTAAGTAGAAAATAGAGCAACTAGGTAAAGGTGGTAATCTCAGATTTTGTATAAACATGAAAACCATATAGATAAAATAGCTAGGTGGACTTGAAAAACTATAAATTTTATTTTATTTTATGATTTTCATTTCCCTGGAATTGAATTTAGAATGAGAATTTTTCCAATTCCACATGTTTAAATGAAAGATTGAATTCTAGTATTTGGAGTAAATGGGAATACAAAATTCAAATTAATGTAAACTCAAATTCCAATTTAGTACATTCAAACTATAGTTTACAAATTTTTCAAAGTTGGAAATGTCATTTGAACTCCAATTCTAGCAAATGACTGAGCTCTTAGGGTCTGTTTGGTTCCTAGAAGATGATAGGAATTGGCTTTTTCAAAATCCAGATTTGAAAAAAATTTGTTTGTTTCAAAATTGGGAAAATGGAATTAGCGTACTAGACTTCCAATTTTGCATCAAAACTAGGTTTTCCAACTTCCTACTAGCAAGTAGGAATTGAAAATCAAAACCTAGTTATATTTTTTAAGGAGTGTAAAAATAATAGATTGGACTACTTTTTGACATTTTCCTTCAGCACCAAGCTTATGCATAAAAATGTGTCTTCACATACGTTTTTCAAGTGAAACAAATTATTTAAGTAAAATCTCAAAAATTGGAATGAAGATTTACAAAACCTTGATTTGGCTAAACCAAGGTTTCTAGAAATCTCAGTAATTTTAATTCCACAAACCAAATGGACCCTTAGAGAATGTGCAGAGAATGGTTTTTGAAAGAATCTCTATAGAAAATCATAACATTGATTCATATATTTCATATCTTATATAAATGACTAGTATACTAATATATTCAAAATTTAAATTCTAATTAATCTTTCATATCATTTATGAGGAAACTTGAAAATTTTATACTAAGGAAATCAAATTGATGAGTTTTCAAATTAAGATCACATCACAATTTTAAAGAGGAATGTAATTCCATGAATTTCAATGATTGCAATGATTGTCAGATATAAAGAAAAATATTTGTTGAAAAAGGTCTGAAAAATTTCAAACAAATTCATGTGATGTGTATAAAGCTAGATTTATCGACCTTTGACAATGCCCTCCCTACAAGTAATAAAATGGGAAGCTTTAGAAAGAGGCATAAACATCCATATAGCATGATGAAGGTGGAGCTTTTTGTCAAGTATCACATTTTCATATGTTTTTGTATATGTGTACCCAAAATGTAGAAGCAATAATAAGGCTCATGGTGTTGGTATAATGCCTGAAAGAGATATTGTCCCAAGGAATTGAATGGCCATAAGCTTTGTATGAAATACATGTAAAAGAAAGAAAATTTTAAACAAAAGCAAAATAAATTTATAGAGCCAAACATTCTACATATGTCCTCCCTACTCATGTCAAGATGAAAGTTTTGGAATCGGGTGTGAAGACTCATCCAAGATAAATGGAGGGATATTTCCATGAAAAAATATGGTTGGAAATCTTGTGGTAGAAAATCATGCAAAATGTGGAATCGTAGACAAGGAACCTAAATTTTTCGACAGAATTTTGCCATCAAATGTCTTTTCAAGGAATTATATGATTGTGAAATAGGTACAAGATGAATTTCACAAAGAATATTTTATGTCCTCATTTTGTCTAAACATACCATCAAAATAGCTACTAAACTAATCTACCCAAATCTAAAACTCTATCAAATTATGATGGTGTTTGCATCATGCATATGATTTGCTAATTAAATTAGCTCAGTATAGTGTAAGTGTGAATAAAGTATTTAAATTACCCTTCAAATAAAATTTTATATTTGTACTTAAAATTTTTTATAGTCAAATTTAGATAAAATAACTCAAGCATCATCACTAAGCACAAATTAATTGTTCAAGATTAAACATAGAAAACCCCTATATGCAAGCTTTGTCAATGTGTTCATATACTAATTTATTTGTATATGAAATAGAATATGATTTTAATGTTATTTTTTTTATAAGAAAAGGGAGTTTTGAAAAATGAAATAGACTAATAAGACTTCAAATAGTTCATAAACTGTGTAGATTTGATGTATTCAAGAAGAGAATACTTACACAAAATGAAGTCAGATCATCCCACACAAGTTGAGTATTGTCCCTTTTATTTTATTATTTGATAGTTTCTTGAAAATGACACATTAAAAATGCACTTATGAGCAAAGACCTAGACCGAATAAAATTGATTAAATAATGAAGGTATGTTAGTTTGAGCTTCACTTGGTTTTCAGAATACTTTAATTTTCTCTACTTAACAAGGACAACCATGTGAAGATGGAATTTCATGTGGCCTCACCCCCCCTCCCTCTAAAATAAATCTAAATTCTCCATTAACATCTAATTTCATACTTCATTCATTCATTCATCCATTTATGAACTATAACATTCAATCAATACAATAACATAACATTCATTAATATGATATAAAATTCATTAATACTAAACACTAATCAAGTCACTAACACATAAAAATATTCATTAACATGACATAAAATTCAATATTAATATGCAACATTTATAGATAATTACTTAAAACAATGTTCTTTCATCATCCAACAAGGTTTATCAAAGAGAATTTTTAAAATAGTCATTTCTTTTTTTTGTTTTTCTTAGATATATTAAGGAAAGTGTTGATAGGAGCATCAATATCTTCCTCATTCTCCTCATATTGTGGTTGTAATGTCAAATTATGATGCTGCCTCCTACTTTGAGGAGCACGAGGTTGCTACACTAAGGGGGGTCTACTACAATAACAAGTAAATGGGTTAAATTTGCATACTTTTTTTTTACTGTTACAAGTATTTCATTAACCAATAGAACATAACATGCATTTTTCTTTACCTAACAATGTCACGTCATGTACACTATCATTTTGATCAACTACCACCTCAACATGTTGAACACTTCAAACATGCTCCACTTGTTCACCATGATGTTCAACATGCTCTAAAATATTTTTTTAAATGGTACATGGCCAACTGCAATGGAAGATGTTTAATTCTATTAATAATTACATAATTTATTTACAAATGCATGCACATCATATCACGTGCATTGTTATCAGAGGATTTGAAGGTTATAGTGAAATGGTATGCACATTGTTATCATTGTTTGATATATAAAATAGAAATAGTCAATTTATGTTGGAAATTAACACCAAACATGAAATTTCTCAACTATTTAATTTGATTTACTTTTAATTTGACCAATTTACTTGTGTCTCATCTGGTGCACTAAGATTCTTTGGTATGGCTTTCAAATTCTTAGTGTAGGTGTACAACCACGACTTTATAGCCTTCCTTCAAGGAAAATTTTTGTCTTCATCTGTGGGCTCTATATTGAAATCTATGCCCTATATTTTTTTCTTAATATCGTCAATTTTGCATGTATGATTTGATTAAACAAAATATTTTGCAACCTTACATAACAAAAAAATTGATATGAAATTATATTTCTTCTACTTAAAAGTCAAGAGTGAAGTTTCATATAGCCACTAGAGCCAAGTTTGTGTTGACCAAACTTTTGACCTCTCACTTTTGTAGCTTTTTATGTGTCCTATAGTCTGTGAAATTTTTTAAATATGTTAGATTATATATTTACAAAGATAACTAATTATTGGACAACCTTTTGACCTCTCACTTTTGTAGCTTTTGATGTGTCCTGCAATTTATGAAAATTCTTAAACATGTTAGATTAAATATTTACAAAGATAACTAATTAGTGTATGATTACATTTTACTTAATACTATTATCACATACCTTATTTTTCCCTCTTCTGGTTCAATTAATTTACCTTATAGTCTTTTCTCTTTTGTGTCTTCTATTATTTCATCCCACTCCATTGGTGGAATCATAGGAGGGTGCTCGTACTATGGGTTATCCTTTAGAGCCCTTCTGTATTGGTCCCTCACAGTCTTTATATGCTTGGATGCTCTTTTAAGAAGTAGGGCACTATTAAAAAAAAAAAATTCCAAAGAGGTCCTCTAAAGATTTAATGAGATGACTTTTTAATTTAGGATCTTGTTAATTCCACCTTTTTTTGAAAAAACAAAATTGTTAGATACGTAACTTTAATATAGTACAATAAATGCAAGAAAAGAAAAATGTTGTATCAATGATATGAAGCTACATATGTTGTACCTATGGTGGGCCCAAATAGCTTCAATTTCATTTCAAAAAGAGTATCATAAAAAAGACCATTTCCTACAAAAACATCATGGGATTATCATTCCAAAATCAGTTATGTATAAGTAAACTATAATAACAATGTAAGTAATAACAATTTTAAAGCACCTAGAAGCTTTGATACTTTTAGCATAAACATAGTTTTCTTGTTTAGCAACAATCACCCCACAAACAAACTATTACTAGTAACACGTTTGATCTAGGAAATGGTTCAGCTTCAATTTTTTTTCTTGTATCAACTGTAGGTGTATATATTAGTGCACAAAATAGGTTGATGAGTATAAAATGCACCAAAGAAAAAACAATCAATGAATTATTAGCACATAATAAAATATATAAAAATAACGTTTTACCAGTTGTAGTTGGTACAAATGAAGAAGTCATCAAGCTCCTTGTTGCTAACAATATAGTTGATAGTATCAAAGTGGTAATCGAAGGAGGCATCTGCACTTCATCATGAGTGGAAGAATACATTGTTAGGAAAGACATTTTCAATGGATAAAGATCAAATGGGGAACTAGAAGCATCCCAAACATAAGTTGATTCAATAATGCATGCAAAGGTTAAATGAATGGTTAAAGGTATAAGGATTATTTACATGAAGGCTATGCACTACAACACTCACCATGTTGACCATATTTCATAGTTGTCAAAAATTCTTGTAAGAAGAACACATCATATTTTAGATCATGATCCATAAGATATTATAAAATATAAACATCTATTGAAATTTTATTATTTCTTAAGATTAATTACTAGTTACCTTCATACAACTGACTTTACATATTAATTCATCTTTGAGTGCCTCTATCTCCTTGGCTTTGTTTTGTCCTTACTATATTTATTTATCATTTGAGTAGCCATGAAGGTGGGGTCAGCCCTATGTGTGATGTTATCTAATAATATCACCTCAATCTCATATCACATCTGCTCTAATGTCATTCTTTCTTTTCCCTATCAATAAGTATCAAGTTGTGACATCAATATCAGTAAAATTCTATCAAAATAACTCCAAAGCCATAAAGAAAAGGACATAATATTATGACATTTTTTTTTATATAATTTGTACAATTGCACTAATCAAGGTTTACCTTTGCTGAAGAAGGTGTGTGAGGAACATCACCGCCTGTGCCTTGTGGTGAATCCATGTTTCCTTATGAAAAAGATTTGTAATTCTTAGCAATCAGTAGTGAAATGAAAGTAATAGGTTTACCAAAAAAATTATTAATAAAATAATAGATTGTATATTGGAGGCAATTGGTTTAAAATATGGTATACTTACTAGTCCCATGATAGTGAATTTTTTGTATCTGCACAATTCAAATTGTAATCTATCAGAAGCTCTTCCCCTGCACTTATTGATTTTATTGCACATGCAAAAATATGATTTCTCATGTGTGCCTCAAATATACAATTTATTAATTGACATAGGTTGAGAACTATTTATAAAACCTACAATATTTCATGTTTCTTTTGGCCTTCCATCAATATACATAGTGAGCCTTTTGCTTTGATCATTTTCTTTGCATTGTATATAATTTGTTGATAATACATACCTATACATACTTTTTTTTACTGCACAATCTACATCCAATTATTGCAATTGTAACAAGGTCCTACATACTCCATCAATCAACAACTTTATTATAACTAACCTTTATTCCATCCATGGAAAACAAGCCCAAACCATGTAATGAAGATGGTGTTATGCAATATATCCTTTTGTTAACAGAAAAATCAATGTTAACTGGAGGTAGTTCCTTGGGTATCCATTCTTTTTGAAGATGTGTATACCTTAAGGGAACCTTCCTATTTCCTTTGGTCTCATTATCATAATAACATGACCCCTCCTCAGCAAGGAAAAATTATAACCTTTTATTGAATTTTATTTTAATCTTTTGACCTCTAGTTGATCTCCCTATTTTAGACCTACAGATGTCTCACTTTTGTCTTCTCTACCCACATTTTCCTCACTCAAGGAAGACAAATTACATAAATTTTGATTTAGTGATACATGCAATCCATCAAATGAGACACGTAGAATGACTAAATTTGATGTGGATGATGTCCACAACTAAATAATAAATTGTATCTATAGGGTCTATTGACTTATACCTATTGATCCATGTCATTGTGCATGATCTTGGTCAAAGGCATTAAATTGCATGCATATGTAAATCATTTATTTTAAGTTAGCCAAAAACTACATGATATGTAATCTAAAAATTACATAGAAAACAAAAATTACATGATGCATTCATTGAAATCCTTGTATATTTTTTAATTCCTTACCTCTACTTTATGTGTGGTACCTATGCAAAATCATTATATATATACTCCATGACATTAGAGTTCAACACATAGTAACTTAATTATAAAAACATATGATTCATACAAATTTCTATGAATAAATTAATACCTTATACGTGACATTGATCATACCTCAACATTCATTTCATTGATCACCAAAAAGGTATTGAAACCAAAAAAAACCTGTCACCCTTAATTGAGCACAGAAAGATAAATTGGAAATATTGGAAATAGTAGATAATAGTGCAATAATAGTATGTAAGACATTGAAGTCTAAAAGACAACAATAAAGAGATGTATAGAGAATGGGCATTTATTCTAAAATGGGGAGGGGATTGGTTGGTGTTTGTATAGATTTAAAAAGTGGCTTCATGATCATTAGAGAAGTCATTCTATGTTGAATACATTGTCAAGTGGCTTCTATTTGGCTATAAAAGCTTTTATGTAAGAATAATGAAGAAAGAGAGGAACATATAAACAAGAATATTGCCCAAAAATGAGCTATCCATTTAATCTCTTTATCTATTGGCATGGGACTTTTGTCACTTGAACTTTTCAAAATAAATTACCTATTTGGACATATGAAAATATGATTATCATAATATAATTATGTTTTATCATAATCTAATGATGCATCATCATAATATTAATTCAAGTTTTTTAGAGATTAAATTTTAACAGTTACCAATTCAAGTCACATCTTGTTTTCTTAGAATGGGCATAGATAAAACAAAAAAGGGATGGTTAACATTTATTATACATAGTGTTTCATTTTCTTAAATTTCTTACATAGAATAGATAGATCGTTATCCTTTTTTGTGTAGTATCTCATTCTCTAATAATGAGCATAGATAGAAGGGAGGTGATTATCTTTTAGAATTCAATATCTTGTTTCATTAAAACACTTTGATCTATAAAAGGGGAAATATTATCATTTATTATGTGGCGTAATATTTTCTTATAATGATCATTTTTAAAAGGGGGTGATTATATTATTGTATATTATCCATGTGGTCATGTAGATTTGTGATCATATTAATGCAGATCTTCATATGAATTCGAGTAACCATTTCATTTGGATAACATTTACAAATTTGAAATATCCTTGTTGATATATAAGATTAGATTGAGGTTTTGTATTATGAAAATATTATCTACCCTTTGATATAATGATATACTTCTTGAAGCTTACAATCAAGTAGAAGCAACATTTCAGTAAAACATTAGAAAACATAAATTTCATCTACTAAGTAGAGTGAGGGTTTGAGATCATGTCCACTTAATCAGAAAATAGGTATAATATAACTTGAAAACCTTCAAAATGGAATTAGCTTCAATTACATTATCAAAATTAAGAAACTATAATAAGAACTTTTGACCATTCAATCATAAAACAAAGCATCTAGAAAACTCACATAAACTTCCCAAGAAATGGCACATGCAATTGCCAAAATCCCAATAACCAATTTTTCATACTTAACCAACTAATACAAATGCCTAATTTTTAACTCAATCTGAAATACTAGCTAGGGCATATTTGATCAATTGTTTCAAGAAACATCATTGAGGAGCAATTTGTCTTGGGAATAATCAAATATTTATCAATCATGACAAGAAACTTCTTGAAATCAATCACCCAAGATAAGAGTATTGTCTATGGGTTATTTTGAAATAGAAATACAAGGAAAGGGACATTATCACCACTACATGTTATCCAATTGAAAAAATTCCTACATCAAATACCAAATTGAGCGTATACCAATTTAGGGCCAACAAAATACAATGGTCAAATCTCATTCCTCAAAATTTCATCAATGGAAGAACCTACTGGCAAATGTCAAGGTAAAAGGTAAATATGTAGAAAATGTAGCCCATTAAAATCTTAAAAAACACAATCACCTCAACCACCTAACTCCCACGTGTGTAGACCTCCAAAACTCCCAAACAGTGAAAATATCTTGTGCCTTTTTCTTTTCTTTTTTTTATGGAATTATGAGCTCGATTTGGTCAAAATTTTGACCAAATCAGGCTCATAAACAAAAATAAATAAATTCTACAAGCCAAAAAAGGCCTTGATCAATATTAAAGGTCCAAAATTGACCTCAAATGTATTAGTGAGTATGATGAATGATTTGGAAAAGTTGATTGTTGGAGATGTTTCTGAGATTTTGATGCTTGGAGGAAATGGTAGGGTTTTGGACTATCCAAGGTGGAATGTTTATGCAACTAGGGTTAAGAGAAATGATGTTTAGGGAGACTAAGGATGTGATAATACTATGACAAGTGTATGTAAGGTTTTGATCTTAGGAGAATATCTTTGGAAAGTATTAATCTAAGAGTTTAACCTTATAAAGATGGACTTCAGATCTTTACCAAAACAGGCAAAAATCAAAAAAAATCAAGTTGAGAAAAAGGACAAGGTCAAATCCATCAAGCCATAGATATAATTTGACCCAAGATAAATGATAAAAAAGATGACAAAAATACTAAGTTCGAGATCCTTCATCCATCAACATAAAGAGATACTTTAAGACATATACATTGTTTTGATTTTTGACCAAATTCAAAAGGGTTCTAGATTCAAGGTTCTAGCTTCAAAATTAAGTCTAGAGGGGGGTCAAAATGAGGGTTGTGTGAATTAGGTATGCAAGATACAAGGATCCTAGGGTGTAAAATGATGTTTAGAACATTATCAGAATGGGGACCTATGCAAGCATCTATGGGAAATTCTACCATCTCAAAATGTAATCTGAAGGTCAAAATTGATTATTCTAGCAATCAAGTGCACCCAAAAAACAACAAGTGTGTTTTGACAGAGCCAAATATTCCTATGGTGCAATTGGGGCCCAGAAGGGTGTTTTTGGTAGTTTATGGGCACAATTGGTAAAGAGGGCTAAATCTTTGGTGATTTTGGACTTGGTAAATTTTAGATTGTTATGCTAGAGGTTGGGTTGACTAGGGATGATATTATGATCAAAATGAGGATGCAAAATGAGGTCTAGGACATGAGAAATGAGGATTAGGGTGTGAAAAATGAAGGTTAGGACATACAAGAGTTCAAGTTGGGGGATGCAAGATGAAGACTAAGGACTGAAAGGTGAAGACTAGGAGATGTGAAAATGAAGACTAATAGACACAATATGAAGGCTAAGGGATGTTGTATGAGGACTAAAAGATGCAAAATGAGGGCTAAATAATGCAAGTATAAAGATCAAAATATGGAAAATACAAGAGTATGATATGCAAAAATGATCTCTAAATCATGCCAAGGACTCCTAAGGCTACAAGTCTTCATCTTTGCAAAGTTCTCAAGGGTTTCACAAAAATTTTGCAATATTTTGACAACAGGTTTGTAATGTATTGACAATGTGGATGTTTGAAAGTGTCCAAGTTTCAATTTTGTTTGGTGTAAGTTTGTAAATTTGGCGTTATCTTGATTAATGTTATGCACACACACAAGACATAATAGACAAGAATAGTTGTTGTTAAACTTAAAGGACACATCACAACCTAGTGTTGGAATTACAATAGGAAAGGAAAATTATGAGAGGAGGGGGGGTGAATCAGTGCTTCAAACTTTTACCCATAAAAACATTCACCATACATCCATCTCACAATTTAATAAGTAAACTAAAATATCATATAAAGCATATACATCTAAAGTATGTAAACAAGTAACCATTCACACATGTATGACATAAGATATGATTACCTAGAAACCCTCCAATGAGAAGGCAAAACTTGAGTGGGGATGACACCCATAAATCTTCACTACTATAGTAATAAATTGTATCCAGTGAAAGTTACAATATTTGATCATGAAGCATGATCTACCCTGTGAAAGGTATGCCCTATTAAAAGCTTACAAAGACTATTAGGTCTTACCCTATTAAAATATTTCAACACCCTATTAGAAGTGTGCCTAGTTAAATGACTTCAACTCACAATTAAGTAAGCAACTTGTTAGAGGATTTCAATATAGTTTGTTAGGACTACTCTATTAAGAGATTTAACTGATTCACCTATTAGAATGTCTTAGTAATAATCTTGTGATTAGTACTCTATTGCTTGATGTCAGATCACCTCGATACTAATGTGTACTTGATCCCTTTTGATTAGATGTCTCTCTATTGTCCATTGTTTCCTTCTTCTATTCTCCTTTAACTAATTATGCAATTTAACTCAAATCATAATACCTTGGTCACCATGAATGTCCTATTTTCACGTGCAAATTCTCCTTCTCTCCTTAATCATTCATAAAAAGTTTAGGGTTTTTCCTCCTTAAGAAGACCTAGGTGACTTAGGGTTAGGTATGAAACAATGATTGTGATTCACCCATATTGCTACTTAAACCTTCCTTTTTTTGATTGGATTCATGTAATATATAGGGATTCATACTTAATATTTTTCCTTATCAACAAAATATCATAAATCAATCCTTAAGTCAGGTCAAAAATAGTTTACATATTAGTTGTGCCAATAAAAACAACTATGCCAAAACTGTGTTACTCAACATCTGAAGTCTCTAGTGCTTGGCACTAACTATGATTTCAATGTTGTCACTCAATATTTAAATGAATTGGTATGCACTGCTTGCTCAATCCTAAATCGCTTGGCACATACTATCTACTCGGCACTTGAATGACTCAGCACATGAGTGACTTAGAACTCATTATTTACTTGACATGCTCTAACTCACATCTTGTGCTTGACATATGTTACTTTTTTAGCATGAACTAAGTAAATAAATTACGTGTATAGACACTCACTTGTCAAAACCAATCTGAGATTAACACCTAGGCTTTAAGACTATATCCACTAAATTCTCACTTGAACCAAAGTTCAATCATGCTTGTCCAGAGTGGACGACCTAAGATCTTGGCACCACATGATCCCCTTTATAGTACACTCACTTCTTGAGGCTAGAAAGCTCCACTTCCCAAGGGATTTTTGTCTGATCCTTCTTTGATTATAGGTTGTTTCTATCATTTATTCTTTGGAAACCAATCTTTATCAAGTAGTTATGAATTCTTTCATACCATGCTCTAGGATCTTTCTTGAGACCATATAATGCTTTATGTAATTTATATATAGATCATATCCCCTTTTCTAAGATCTAAAAAACCTTATGGTTGTTCTATGTAAACTTGTTCTTCAAGAATGTAGATTTTACATCTATTTGATAAACTTTAAATCCTTTATGTGTTGCATATGCTAGTAAAGTCCTAACACCTTCTAATCTTGTAATGGGAGCAAAATTTTCACCATATTTAATACCTTCTTCTTGAGAGTAACCTTTACAGACTAACCTTGCTTTATTTCTTAAAAAATTTCCATCTTCATTCATCTTATTAATGAAAATCCACTTTTTGCCAATCACATTCTTATCCTTGGGTCCAGGAACAAGAATCCAAGTCTTACTCCTCTCTATCTATTCTATTTCTTCACTCATAGCTTCAATCCAACATTCATTATCCAATGAATCTTTTACTAATCTAGGTTCAAAGTCAGAAAGAAAGCATGTACCTTTTAAATTTTTTCTTATCATTTTTCTATCTAACTTATCTCTAAAGATCTAATTAGGTGCATGGTGCCTTCTGACATATCTTGCTAACACAGGTAATTTGAATTTAAAATTTGTTTTACTAACCTCACCATGATCTTTTGTATCAAGCTTGGTCCCCACTATCTGTGACTCGAGTCCATCAGACTTGGTTTTCTCTGGCAATAGCTTGGTAGCTTCTAATTATGACTTGGGTCCTTCAGACTATGACTCGGGATGCACTGTTTGTAACTTGGTAACTTTTCGAGCTTTTGGGGACTCGGGAGGTGAAGTTTGTTGACTTCCACTTTGATTTGGCAAAGTATTAGCTTCATAATGGAAAAATTTTCTATAATCCTAAGGTTCTTTGATTCTCTCTTCTTCACTCTTTTTTGTAAACTCGTCATTTCTTACATGTGCACTTTATATGATTTTATGAGTTGATAAATTTAAACATTTATATGCTTTTCTTCTGCAGGAGTATCCTAGGAATATGCCTTCATCAGCTTTGACATCAAATTTACCTTTTCTAGATTCCTTCAAGATATAACATTTTCTACCAAATACTTTCAAGTAACTTATATAAGGTTTGTAGCCATGCCATTGTTCATAAGAAATTTTATTTGAGTCTCTCTTTAGTTGTACTTTGTTCAAAGTATGCATTGTAGTACTGATTGTTTCCTTCTAGTATTTGATTGCAACATTCTTTTCTATCGTTAAGGTTCTTAGAAAATCCATGATGGATATGTTCCTTCTTTCAGCTATACCATTATGTCGTGGTGTATGATGGGTTGATACTTGTCTCTTAAGTCCTCTTTCAATGTAGAATTCATTAAACTCATTGAAAATAAATTCACCACCTCTATCTAATCTCAAACACTTCAGCTTCTTTCCAATTTCTTTCTCTACTATTTCCAAGTACAATCTCTTGTATTTCTTTGGAAGTATAAGCTTTACTCTTAAAAATTGACTTTGACATTTTTCATAGCTGACATTGTTTGCACTCTATATTATTAGGATTCTTCAACTTAGGAAATCCTCTAAGTCTTTTCATGTTACTGATACTAACCAAATTATCAAAATTAATATGACATAATCTCTTGTGTCAAAGCCATACATCATCAAGTTTTACCATAAGACAAGTAGCATCCTCTATGTCCAGATAGAATATATTACGTCTAGTTTGATCACCATTTTCAACTAGTTTCCCATTTGTGTCATATATCTTGGTAGTTTTGTTTTCAAATTCAACCTTGCATCCTAGATTATTCAGTTGTGACACACTTAATAAGTTATAATTTAATCCCTCAATATAGTAAGCATTGTCACATGAAATCTTGTCTATGAGTTTGCGAGACCCTTTTCCTTTTATAAAAAATGGTGCATCATTACCAAATCTTACAATATTTCTATCATAAAAAGTTAAGGTAATGAACTTACTTTTGTCTCTAGTCATATGATGTGAGCATCCACTATGAATGATCCATCTATCATTCTTGTTTACACAAGTCACAAGTGCAGTTGCCTCATCTTCATTAGATTCATCCTTCATTGCAACATATACCACTTCATCATCATGTTCATTAGAATCATTTTCATTAGCAATGTAGCATGACTTCTTGCCTTTGTCCTTGTAATTTTTTCTATCATCTTCTCTTCTATTTTTTTGTTTGTTTCCTTCTTTGTAGTCCTTCTTCTATGTACATCTTGTAGCAATATGACCAAATTCATTGCAATTGAAACAAATGATGACTAACTTACCTTTGAACTTGCCTTTACCTCTGTGAAATCTCCTTACCGATAATTCTTCCAATTGTTTAATGTCTTCCTCATCTATATTATTGTCACTAGATGCATATTTTGTCTTTCTTTTCTTCTTCTTCTGCTTTACCTCCTCAGAATCCTTCAATAACAACTTAGCTTTGAAAGCATATTCAAGACTCTCTCGCTTGTAGTTTTCAAAGTTAGATAGCTCAAAAGTAGTGAGTCTACCTACCAGACCTTCAAGGGATAAATCATTTCCTGGAATACATCTCAACTCTTGGATTGCAAAAACTCTAATAGCAGAAAAGAGCAATAATGTTCTCAAGACTTTACTTAACATAGTATCATGATCTATATGACTAGTAGCTCCTCTTATTGTACTAACAAATTCCTTTATCCTAGCAACATATTGAGCAATATTTTCACCTTCTTCGATTCTCATATCACCAACTTACCTCTGAGGCTCTTAGACTTGGCTCTTTAAACATTTTTGTCTCCTTCGTAAATGGTGGTCAAGGCATCTCACATCTTCTTTTTAGTGTCACAGCCTTTGATATCATCAAATTTGGCATGGCTTAGAGAAGAGGAAATCTCCAATGTCACCTAATTGTGTTTCTTTTTCTTCTTCATATCTTCAACAGTTAGGGCTCCTACTGGATCAACATGTTCCATTGAAATGGTAGATTTTGCATGATCTCCAAGTCCACCAAGGTGCAGCTTCATCAAATTTTTCCATGCAAGAAAGTTATCTTTGTTGAGCTTGGGTACTTCTCTTTTAGACATCTTGATCTTTGTGCTTCTAGTACCTTAAAACTAGTCCTCTTAAGTAGATGGCTTTGATACCAATTGTTGGAATTCTTTTAGAATAACTAAGAGAGGGTTGAATTAGTTATTCAAGGTCTAGATGTACAAAATAAAATTTTGTCACAATTCAATGAACCCATAAAACATTCATACTCATGCATGCATCCATTGTGTATTTACTAAAACTTATATGTTACTGTCAAATCAACTTGCAGAAATGTAAAGCATGAAACAAAACACATTCATCATAACACTTGACACAATGATTTAATGTGGAAACCCAATTTTGAAAAAACCACCAATAACATGCTACCTCTTTTCACTCTTATGAAGTGATGCCTTGTGAAAAGCTAACCCTATTAAAGGTTATAATACACACTATTAAATGTGACCTATTTAAGGGATTTCAATCACCTTGTTAAAAGTGAGCCTTATTAGAGGACTTTAGGCCATTCACTTGGAATGTCACCCTATTAAAAGATTTTCCAATGACTATTAGGTCAACCTTAATCCAAAGGATTTACCCTAGACTGATATAATTATTAGAGAGTAATAGTAGAGCTTTGATCTGATACAACTTACAACTTTACTAGTAGATTATAGATCTTTGTTCAGTCCTTAATTTTTCTTGGCTTTCACAATTTTTAGCTCTAATAACTTGTTCACCCTTCAATAATTCATCTCCCTAAGACTTCTTTCTTGGTATGCCATTGCAAACTCTTCTCTTGGGTCACTTGATGAAGGAAAACCCTTAATTCTTTCTCCTCCTTAGAATCTAGCTCATGACACCAACCTCTCTAACTCTTTTGCTTCATGACTGGACATTCCTATATAAAGGAAATTAGAATATTTTCCCACTCATTATCCATTGTCTAAATTAAGTTTTTGGATGGATTAGGTAGGATACAATGTATCTACCTGATATCTTGTCTACTCTAGAAACTTCTCCTAGAATCCATTTGAATTCACCTAAAAATGGTTTACATCAAATTTTTTGCCACTACCTCATCAATATTATCTTCCTCCTAATTTAAAAGTTCTAAGAAAACAAACTTGTCAACTTATATTTGATGAATCTTCAATCTTTATCATAATGAAGCAGCTCGACATTATCAATCTTTTGATGCTTGGCACATACTATGTTACTCAGCATCAAATGTAAAATCACTTGCCATCAACTAGATTTTACTCCACATCAACTATCTTGCTCGACATCCAGTAGCATTTTTTTTCACTTGGCTCCAACTAAATTTTTTTCTTAGCTTGCACTAACTTTTCTTGGCACCTACTATCCACTCAATCAAGCTTGGAAAACAAACTTTACATAACTTCTAAACTTTCTAAGTGTAGCCAGCCATTTTGTAACTTTAAGTAGATCATCAATACATCATGTTATCACTATCTTAACTAATCCTTGTACTTCATTACATAATCATAACTCAACCTTTCCTCCAGGTGCTTTTGTTACATCTTGTTGATGAAATCCTCCTCATCAATCAACTAAGTAATAGCACTTGAATCTTTGTAAGCAATTGTCTTACCAAAAATAGCAGGTTTGATGCCAGTGACAAAACAGTGATTGAAACACGTGGTTTTCTTAAACAATCTCCTTAACAATCACTTTTCAAATGATCTTTTCAATCAAATATCAACAATCTCCCTCTTTGGCATTGATAGCAAACCAAACTAGTCAACCTATATCATCACATGACAAACATCTTGTTCAACAAAATTGACTAGGTTAAGACAATAAGGCAATACCAAAGAAAGAACTTATATTCCTCTTTTAAAAACTTTAATCTTCTGATTAGGTTACAAAATCTCTTCCTTAAAACTCCTTCTGAGTTCCTTCTTGTATCTCCCTCTTACTATGTGGATTAGGATTTCTCCCTCTTTCTTGCTAGCTCTCTGATCAATGTCTCCCTCTCTGTTTTGACTTGATTCTTGATATTTTTCTCCCTCTCTGATTAGCAAATTAGTTTAGGACTTTCTTCCACTTTTCTCTTGATCAGTAAAACTCTTCTTCTGATGATGATTAGTTTAACATACTTTCTCTCTCTTTGACAACAATGCCAAAGACATATACCAAAAACTTGGCATCTTAATACAGGGTATGTGCAAGATCATGGTGTGCCAAAAAGTGGCAATGTTAAAAAAATAGAATTTGAAAATGTCTAAAAGCATTTCAAAATCTACTCTGACTTTTTTCCACCCATCTTGATACCAACTAAAAAGTTAGGACCAAGCCTTATCAGGTATCTGATTTCATATCAGATACCCGATATTATCGGATATCCAATTTCATATTAGATATTTGATAAAATATCGAATACCTGATACCTGTACTGTGATTTTTTTTAAAAACTTTAGTGTTTTTTGTTTCACACTATGTTTTTTGGCTTAAGCTCTAGTATCCAATTAGCGAACAGATACACAATATAGGTAAGTGTTTTTTTTTAATGGTTTCAATGAATTTTATTATAAATTTGTTAGTTTTAATTAAATTTGTTAAAAATTGTGTTTTTTTTTAAATTGAAATTATTGAAATTTACAATTTTTTTTAATAGAAATTATTGTTAGAAATTCTTTAGAATAACTGAGAGGAAGGGTGAATCAGTTATTCAAGGTCCAAATGTCCAATTAAAACTCTTTTTCTCTAAGTGTAGTGAGCTCATTCAACTACTCATTTATTCAAGCTTAAACTCTTCTACTTAGCAAGTTATTGAAAATCAACATGCAAGCATAACATATGAAAGATCAACACTTAACAAAGTGATTTATGTGGAAACCCAATTTGGAAAAAACCACCAGTAACTTGCTACTCAATTCTCACTCTTTTGAAGTCATGCCCTGTGAAAGGCCTAACCTGTTAAAGGCTACAACACACTATTAAATGTGACTTGGTTAAAGGATTTAACCACCCTGTTAGAAGTGGGCTTGGTTAGAGGACTTTAGAACATTCACTTAAAATGTCACCCTATTAAAAGATTTACAAATGGTTTTTAAACCAACCTAAGTCCATAGGATTTTTACCCTAACTAATACAATTTCTAGAGAGTAACAAAAAGGGTTTCTAACTTGATTACAGTTCAAAACTTATCTTGCAAATTTCATATCATTCTTCAGCTCATAACATTTCCTAGCTTACAATCTTTGTAGCTCTGACAGCTTGTCCTCCTCTCAAGCTTTGTCCCCTTAAGTCTTCATGATCAATATACCAGTGCAATCCTCTCTTTCTAACCACTTATCGAAGCAAATTCTTTGTGCTCTGTTCTTCCTTCTCCTTGATATCTTCTCCTTGACACCTTTCAACTACTTCACAATTTGACACACTAGCAACTCTTGCTTCTTAGCCTGTGACTACTTAAATAGAAGTCTAGAATTTTTTTTCCCACTCGATTCTTCCTTTCTTTAATTTTGGTTTGAATGGATTAGGTAGGATTCATTGAATCTAACCCACATCTTGTTTCTTCTAGAAACATCTTGAAGGTTCTTCTTGAAATTTCTCTAAAATGGTTTACATAAAATTTTGTGCCACCAGCTCATCATCCTTATCCTTCATCTAGTTCACAAAATTCAAGGTAACAACTTTTTCAACTTAGATATGGTGAATCTTTGACTTTTCCAATAATGCAGCAGCTTGGCACTATTCAAATTTTAGTGCTCAGCACACACTGTGTTACTCGACATTAACTACATTTTACTAATTCTTGGCACCTACTGTGGATTCACTCAGCATCTACTAAGTTTTTCTGATGCTCGGCACCTGAACATGCTTAGCTCCTTCTATATCACTCGGTACACACTAGATTTTTCATTTGCTCGGCACTAACTAAAAATCTACTCAGCTCTAACTAGCTTTCTTGGGACTTACTTATGAACTTAGTTGAGCATTGCAATCAACATTGTTACAACTTATACTTTTAAAGTTTTTAAGTGTGGCCAACCTTTGTATCTTTGAGTATGCTATCAATACATCATTTTACCATTGTCTTAATTAATCCTTGCACTTCATTACAAAACCATAACTCAACCTTTCCCTTAGGTACTCTTGTTACATCTTGTTGATTAAATCCTCTTCATCAATCAACTAAATGATAGTACTTTGATCTTATAAGAAATTGTCATTCTAGAAAATAGTAGGTTTGACATCAATGACAAAACAATGATTAAAAATATTCTTTAACAACAATCTCCCTCTTTGCAATCAATCTTCTTTTTGCAATGATCTTTTATATTAGATTTCCAACAATCTCCCTCTTGGGCATTGATAGAAAACCAAATTGATCAACCATCAGACCAAGCTATTCAACCAAGTTATCAAAATGCTAACTAGGTTAGAATAGTAAGTCAAATGCCAAAAAGAAAAATGTGTTACCATCAATTTTCACATCTCCCTCTCTGTTCTGCTATCCTAATTATTTTACTTATGTTTCTCCCTCTTAGCTATTGTTTCCTTTTTCTTTCCTTTCTGCTATATCTTCCTTTCTCTCTTTTTTATGGCTTACTAGTGTTCACATTAAGTTTCCTTCTTACATTATCTCTCTTGCTATCAGCTACTTCTCCCTCTATCCAATTTGACTATTGTTGATTAATTTTTGCATATCTCTCCCTCTTTGACAATAATGCCCAAGACATACTATTTCAGCATCTTAACATGCAAGTGTAGCATTTACAAGTACTCCAATTTCTCCCTCTATCACCTTGCTTGTGACTGATTTGAAACTTTAGCACTGTGATTACTTCAAGAAAAACCCTAAAGTAAGTATCCTTTGCATCAATGTAATATTTCAAAAATCAACTCATTTTATGTAGGGAAATCTTTGTTGTTACTTAAGTAGCCTTGGCTAGGGGTATCACCCCTAACTTACCTCTAAGATACTCAAAATCATCTTTAGGTAGTGCTTTAGTAAAGATGTCAGTAGTTTGTTCCTTTGAACTGACATATTCCGTTCTTATTTTCTTGTCTTCCACCAATTCTCTTATATAATGATATTTAATTGCAATGTGCTTTGTTTTGACATGCATCACAGGATTCTTTGAAATGTTGATGGCACTTGGGTTATCACAATAGAGTATCACAGGTTCAATTACCTCTTCCTTCATACCTTGCAACAGATGTTTGATTCATACAATATTGATGTAGTTGATAGTAGTTGCAACATATAAGCTTTTATTGTGGATTGTGAAGTACAACTTTGCTTTTTGCTGGTCCAAGTAACCAATCTTTTACCTAAGAAAAGTGCTTCTCCATTGGTGCTCTTTCTATCATTAATATTACCTCCCTAATCTCTATCAATGTAGGCTCTCAACTCAAAATTTTCACTCTTCTTGTAGTATAAACCAAAGTCATTAGTTCCTTTTAGGTACCTCAGTATTTTTTTTACTGCCATAAGATGATTTTCTCTTGGATTTGAAAAAATCTTTCCACTATTCCAACTGCTAATGCAATGTCTAGTCTACTATGTACAACATACTACAACTTTCCAATTATTGATCTATACAATGTCTAATCCACTTTAGCTAACTCATCATTCTTGGATAACTTATGACTTGAGTTTCTCTTTGATGTATTTTGATTGGGTCACAAATATGCCATGCTTTAGTTGATGTACTTACAATCCAATAAGGAATTTGATTTCTCCAAACATTGACATCTCAAACTCATGTTTCAGTTGATCAAAAAAATCTTTGCATAGGACATCTTTTCCTCCAAAGATTATATCATCAACAAAGATTTTAGATATCAAAATGTCTTTACCTTTTTTC
This sequence comes from Cupressus sempervirens, assembly GCA_028749045.1. NCBI lineage: Eukaryota > Viridiplantae > Streptophyta > Pinopsida > Cupressales > Cupressaceae > Cupressus > Cupressus sempervirens. Next base: position 590,929,053 of record CM053789.1, on the reverse strand, counting down.
TGCTTTGATATATAGGTTTTTGTTTTCATCTATTCTCTCAAATCCTATCTTCACAAGGTATCTATGCAGTCTCTCATACCATGCTCTAGGTGCTTGCTTCAAACCATAGAGTGCTTTATGTAATTTGCAAACCATATCCTTGTTGTTGTCATCAAAAAATTCCTCTAGTTGTTATATGTAAACTTTCTCTTCCAGTATACAATTCAAAAAAGTGGACTTCAAATCTATTTGGTAGACTTTAAAATCTTTGTAAGTAGTATATACAAGTAATGTTCTTACTCCTTCCATTCTTGTAACAGAAGAAAATGTTTCCCCATAGTCCAATCCTTCTTCTTGTGCATAGCCTTTGTAGACTAGTCTGGCCTTGTTTCTTGTTATCTCACCATTCTCATCACATTTGTTCCTAAACACCCATTTGGTACCAATTACATTTTTATCAGCTAGTCTAGGAACTAGGGTCTAGGTTTTGTTCTTCTCAATTTGGTCAATCTCCTTTTCCATAGCTTTATGCCAATTATCATCTTGCAGTGCATCTTTTACTATTTTGGGCTTAATCTTACTTAGTAGATATGATGCATTCTTTAGTCTATTCCTTGTCATTGCTCTAGCTTCCTTGTTTCCAATGATTTTTTTAGCAAGGTGATGTCTTCTCATATACCTAGATAGTCTTGGTTCTATCCTTCTTTCCATGTTTGGTTCTTCAGCTTCAGAGTCACTTTGTACATCACCATCTAGTATTTCATTGTGTCTTTCATGTGTACTAACTTGAGAGTTAGAATGTACAACTTCTTCATTCTATAACTCGGCTTCTAAATATAGCTCGGCATTCACTGGTTGTGACTTGGTTGATACTGTAACTTTTTGTTGATTCTCAACTTGATTGGTAGCTTCATCTTCAATTGGTATTCCTTCATTGAAGTATACAAAAGATCTATAATCTTCTAATTTCTTGGATTCATCAACTTGGACTTTTGCAAAATTTACATTTGCACTCTCTACAATCTTTTTAGTATTAGTATTCAAACACTTGTATACTTTACTTCTAGTGGAGTATCCAAGAAATATGCCTTCATCACTCTTTGCATCAAACTTGTCATTTCTAGTGTCTTTAAGAATATAGCATTTACAACCAAATACTTTGAAATGTTTTACATTAGGTGAGCTACCATACCATAGTTCAAAAGGTGTTGTATTTGTACCTTTCTTGACTTGTACTTGATTAAGAGTATAAATAGAAGTACTTACAACTTCTCTCCAATACTTTAGAGCAACATTTTTCTCCATCATTAATTTTCTAGCACAGTCTATCACTAATCTATTCCATCTCTCAGCAATGTCATTCTATGGGGGAGTTCTTGGTGCTGATGTATGTCTCTTGATTCCTTTGTCATTGCAAAATATCTCAAATTCTTTTGATGTAAACTCTCCTCCTCTATTTGATCTCAGACACTTCAAACTCTTTCCTATCTTTTTCTCAACTTTGGCCAAATACCACTTAAACATTTGAAATGCATCAAATTTTTGCCTCAAGAACATGGTAGTCATCATTCATCATCCTAGGGTAGTCATTAACAAACAACATTATATATGTCTCCTTGGTAACTTTTCACTTCTATTGGACCACATAACTCTGTATGGACTAGTTCTAGTACTTCTTTGGAAGTATAGGTTTTTCTTTTGAAACTTGACTTCATCATCTTTCCTAGTTAACATTGTTTGCACATTGTGTGTTTAGGTTTCTTCAACTTAAGCAAACCTCTAACTTTCTTCTTTTTGCTGATGCTAATCAGATTGTCAAAGTTAACATGACACAACATTTCATGCCATAACCAAACATCATCAAGTCTAACAATAAGACAAGTTGCATCTTCCATATCTAGGTAAAATAGATTACTCCTAGTTTATTCACCTTTTCCTATCAGATTTCTATCAATTTTGTTTCCAAATTCTACTTTGCAACCTACATTTCCTAACTGTGATACACTTAGAAAATTGTACTTCAATCCGTCAACATAGTATGCATTATCACATGAGATTTTCTATGTATGTTTAATAGAACCTTTTTATTTTATTTGACATGGAGCATCATTACCAAATCTAAAAATATTTCCATCATACTGAGTAATGGTAATAAACTTACTTTTGTCTCTTGTCATGTGATGTGAGCATCCACTATCTATGATCCATTTGTCATTCTTGTTCACACAAGTTAGTAGTGTTGTTGCTTCATCTTCATCTAAATCATCTTTCATGGATACATAAACTACTTCATCTTCATAATCTTCTTCAACAATGTAGCATCTTTTTCCTTTGTCCTTGTAATCTCTGACATCATCTTCTCTTTTGTTCTTGTACTTGTTTCCTTCTTTGCAGTTCTTCTTCTATGTACACCTTGCAGCAATTTGTCCTACTTCATTGCAATTTAAAAAATGATAGGTAGCATACCTTTGAATTTACCTTTGCCTCTATGAAATCTTCTCGCCAATAATGCTTCCAATTGTTCCATATTTTCCTCATTTGTGTTGCTATCACTAAATGCATGTTTTCCTTTTCTACTCTTCTTCTTTGATTTCACCTCCTTAGTGTCTTTCAATGTCAGCTTGGCCTTGAAAGAAGATTCAAGATTGTCATGTTTGTAGTTATCAAAGTTGGACAATTCAAAAGCAATGAGTCTCCCTACTATTCCTTCAAAATTTAGCTAATTTCCTAGTACACATCTTAATTCTTAGATAGTTGAAACTCTAATAGCATAGATGGGGAGTAAATTTCTTCAATATTTTCTATTGACAGTGTCATCTTCCAATTGACCACCCAAACTTCTTATTGCACCTATCACTTCTTTCATTCTAGAGGCATATTGAGTAGCATTCTCACCTTCCTCCATTTTCATGACATCAAAGTTTCCTCTGAGGCTTTCTCTCTTTTCTCTTTGAACATTTTATTCTCCTCCATAGATATCTAACAGGGCTTTCCACATCTTGAATGCAGAGTCACATCCCTAGACATTATCAAATTTAGCATAGTTGAGGGCAGAGGTAATCTCTAGCATTGCCTAATCACCTATTGATCTAAGGTGTCATTTCATTAGGATTTTCCAAGAAAACAAAGTTATCTCTGTTGAGCTTGGGAACTTCTCTCTTGGACATCTTGATCTTCCTACTTCTAGTACCTCTAAACTAAATCAGCAAATGGCTCTAATACCAATTGTTAGAAATGCTTTAGAATAACTAAAAGGGGAGGTGAATCAGTTATTCAAGGTCCAAATGTCCAATTAAAACTTTTTTTCTCTAAGTGTAGTGAGCCCATTCAACTACTCATTCATTAAAGCTTAAACTCTTCTACTTAGCAGGTTATTGTAAATCAACATGCAAGCATAACATATGAAAGATCAACACATAACAGAGTGATTTATGTGGAAATCCAATTTGGTAAAAACCACCAGTAAAATGCTACTCAATTCTTACTCTTCTGAAGTGATGCCCTATGAAAAGCCTGCCCTATTAAAGGCTACAACACACTATTAAATGTGACCTAGTTAAAGGATTTAACCACCCTATTAGATGTGGGCCTGGTTAGAGGACTTTAAAACATTCACTTGGAATGTCACCCTATTAAAGGATTTACAAATGGCTATTAAACCAACCTAAGTCCATAGAATTTTTACCCTAACTAATACAATTTCTAGAGAGTAACAAAAAGGGGTTTTGACCTAATTACAATTCACAATTTATCTTACAAATTTTAGATCATTCTTCAGCTCATAACATTGTCTAGCTTACAATCTCTGCATCTTTGACAGCTTGTCCTCCTCTCAAGCTTTGTCTCTTGAGTCTTCATGCTCGATATACCAGTGCAATCCTCTCTTTTTGACCACTTATCAAAGTAGAGTCTCTATGCTCTGTTCTTCCTCCTCCTTGATATCTTCTCCTTGACACCCTTCAACTACTTCACAATTTGGCACACCAGTAACTCTTGCATCTTGGCCTATGACTCCTTAAATAGAAGTCTAGAATTTGTTTTCCCGCTTGATTATTCCTTCATTTAATTTTGGTTTGAATGGATTAGGTAGGATTCATTGAATCTAACCCATATCTTGTTTCTTCTAGAAACATCTTGAAGATTCTTCTTGAATTTTCTCTAAAATGGTTTACATAAAATTTTGTGCCACCAACTCATCATCCTTATCCTTCATCTGGTTCAGAAAATTCAAGGTGTGATGTGAATATCAGGATTTAACTGTGTGATTTTGAGTCAAACTCGATGAACCATGTTTCATGAGTAGTGATTCAACATGAATCCATCTCTCATGAGAATAAATGGAACACTTAGCACTCATTGGATCTAGGTGATGCTCACAGGGATGAAGCACCGGGACTTCCCGGGAGGTCACCCATCCCAGTACTACTCCAGCCTAAGCGCGTTTAACTACAAAGTTTCTTCCACAGTTAAATGGGGTTGCAAGCTTTGGGTTTAACTATGGAAGAAACTTCGTAGTTAAGCGCGCTCAGGCTGGAGTAGTACTGGGATGGGTGACCTCTCGAGAAGTCCCGGTGCTTCACCCCTGTGAGCATCACCTAGATCCAATGAGTGCTAAGTGTTCCATTTATTCTCATGAGAGATGGATTCATGTTGAATCACTACTCATGAAACATGGGTCGTCGAGTTTGACTCAAAATCACACAGTTAAATCATGATATTCACATCACAATTTGACTGACTATGGAAATCATCTCCTACTTATAAAATTCAAGGTAACAACTTTGTTAGTTAGATCTAGAAATTCTTTAACTTTTCCAATAATGCAGCAGCTTGGCACTATTGAAATTACGGTGCTTAGCACACATTGTGTTTCTTGGCATCAACTATGTTTTACCGATGCTCAGCACCTACTATGGATTCACTCAGCATCTACTACATTTTTTCTAATGCTCAGCACATGTTACTTTTCTTGACACCTGAACATGCTTGAATCCTTCTATATCACTCGGCACACACTAGATTTTGCATTTTCTCAGTACAAACTTAAAATCTACTTGGCTCTAACTAGCTTGCTCGGCACTTACTAATGAACTTAGTTGAGCTTTGCAGTCAACCTTGTTGCAACTTATACTTCTAAAGTTTCTAAGTGTGGACAACCTCTGTATCTTCAAGTATATTATCAATACATCATTTTATCATTTTCTTAATTGATCCTTGCACTTCATTACAAAACCATAACTCAACCTTTCCCTTAGGTACTCTTGTTTATGATAAGATAAATAGGTTTTATAGGGACCCTGAAATCCAAAAGTAGCTACAAACCAAGGCTAATAATAAGCAATAAAGCCTAGGCAAATAAAATGAGTCTAAAAGTTGATAATAAGCATGAGGCCCAGCCAACAACAAAGGCCAACAAAAATTCCAAAACAAATAGTCTATAATGAAACTAAGCAAAAGCAAAAATGAAAAGCCATTAGAACAACAAAAACACAAAAGACAGAACCAGAGGACTAGTCTTCATTCTTCTTCTCAAAATCCTGCATGGTCTAGGTAGCCTCATAAATCTTTTGGTGCTCATAAATCCTTAGGCACTCTTGTTACATCTTGTTGATTAAATTGTCTTCATCAATCAACTAAGTGATAGTACTTGGATCTTATAAGCAATTGTCATTCTAGCAAATAGTAGGTTTGACATCAATGACAAAACAATGATTGAAAACATTTTTTAACAACAATCTCCCTCTTTGTAATCAATCTTCTTCTTGCAAAGATATTTTCAATCAAATTTCCAACAATTATGTTTTGTGAATTAATAGGTATGGCTGACCAAAACGATGATATTGAGGCAAGAAATATTATTTCTTGTAACCCCCCACCAAATGATCTAGTGCCCCCTCCAAATTGTCAACCAAATGATCCCCTATCCCCTCAAAACCATCCTCAAATTGAAGATTTGATATTCAAAAATCTCACTGAATTGAGGGCTTTGCGAACCACATATAATATTGTACCTGCATTGGCTCCTATGTTATCCACATTAAACACCATAGTGGATAATATTGAAAAACTTACCAATGAACAAAATGCCACTCTTCAATGGTGTGATGAAATGCATGCCATGTTTGATGATGGGTTGGACTATGATGAGGTTGTGGCCCTCAATATAAGTAAACATGATTTGGTTTCCCTTTTTGCGAACCCAAAAACTAGTTTACAAGTCGATCGCATAAAGCTCAAACTATCAATTAAATGATGCACAAATGACGCTATACATGCAAACTTTTGGGATCATTGGTGGATGGTTTTTGACATCCCTCCACATAGAAATTTAAAGGTGCCATTTTATTTCCTTAGAAAATTGTATGCAAAATTTGTTTTGGACCTCAAGGTCAACTATTGAAGCATGAAGCCCAACATGGATGTAGGAGGAGGAGCTCCTCAAGAGAGACCCTCTTCCCAGTGGAAGAAAGCTAGCACTTTTGTCCCCCCTACTAATGTATTTCCCCCTCCTTGAGTGCAGTATCTTGATATCATTATAGAGGTTAGCTCTCAGACTATTTGAGTCATCCATAGATTGAGTAGCCTATTGATATCACAAGCTAGGTCAGTGTTGCCTCCCTGTATTGATGATGTTGGCACGAGTTCATCATCGACGAGATCATCACATGTTTGTGTGCCCCATACTTGCATAATGTGAAAGAATATTTGTCTGGGTCCCATAGGTGATCTTTCTAAGTATCAATTTGTATTTGATGAGGATACACCAGATGTGCGTATAGAGGCTACAGACCCTAACATGAGAGAGGAGGGGCATGTAGAGGCATGGACTCCTTCTATGTCAATACATATATACATTTTTTTTTTACAACATTTTCGATTTAAAGTTAATCTTTATAATAGAGTAATTTTAATTTTTAAGCAATATTGACTTATACATGTATATGATCTTCATTCATGTTTAGTTGATGCCTAAGGAGGAGCTCAAATAGGTTGATGATGCCACACTCTTGGTTATTTCATTTAGCCTTGAGACATCTATGATACATTATGTTGTGTTCTCATTAGTTTTTCTATTTGATATTGTCGCATATATGGTTTCTAATCTTTCTTTTTTCTTGCAGGTATCACCTATCCCTAGGGGACAAAGTGCAGGGGATGAGGTAGGACCCATTGAGAAGGGAAAGGTAATTAGGTGTATTCTATTTGATTAAATATTGATGCATTCTTGTAAAAAAATTTTGGTAACAAAATTTAATTACATTCTCTATTTTATAGGGTGTGGCTACTAGTGGTGAGCCCAAGCAGATTCCACATCATAGACAATCTGGCATTTCCATTCGCACTGAGAGCCCCATTGTATGTATAAGTATCATTTATTTTTTATTTTTTTTATATTCATAAATAAATTCAAAATTGATTTTCATGATATCAACAACTAGTATTTTGTATCTCGTAGGAAACACCTAGTGCACACGAGGTTGGACAATAGAGTTATGTATCTTTGTTGATGCAACCATTATATCTTGAGGAGGAGTCCACATAGGTAAGTTGTAGTTTGAATTCTTGATTATATGTTATAAATTTAGTATGCTATGAATTATAATGTTATATTTTAAGTTATAGATTCATCTAACAAACATATTTTAACATAAACAAGCCATAATCAACAAGGTGCAAGCATTGTCGAGGACATATAAGAGGACTCTTGACCGGTCTAGGAGGTTGATGAGAGAGGTATTTATGATGAAAGTTTAATACTATAAATCTTCATTAAAAAAAATAATTATGCATTTGAGTAATTCATTGTTAGATACAAAGAATCGTATAAATTTAGTAGTCTAACTTTGGGTTTTCCTTTTTTGTTTATGTAGGAGGCATCTGATCCACCTAGTGCAATGAAGAGGTTGCATTTTGATCATCCACCAGCAACCTAGGCAGGGATAACTTTAAGGAACACTCCCTTCCCAAAATTTATAAAATTATGGCGAATCACATGTCATTTGGGTGAAAAAAAAAATTAATAGTGTTGGCGAATTATGTGTCAATTGATGGATATTTGGTGGTAAATTTTTTAATAGTTTAGACAATTTTTATAAAATAATGGCAATTATAATTTTTATTTTTAATAAAATTATTAATATTGATGGTGAATTATCTTTTGAAATATGGATATTGGTTGGCAAATATTTTAATAACCGATACCATTTTTATAAAAAAATGGTGAAATTATTTTCCAAATAATTGAATTAATTTATTTGTTATGGCGAATGGTTTTCAGAAAGTTACAGTTGGTATGGCTATTTTCAAAAGATAGGAAATAAGTAGCCTAACCTAACATACCAACTTACATAAATTATTGGCAAATAGAAAGTGGCAAGTGGCAAGTGATGGTTTAAAGACGTGGTTTTTTGACTATACATTATGAAAGCATAATCTTTGCCACTACCACTGTAATTATGTTAAATGTATTATTTGAGAACTCAGACCGTTTGATGATCCAAGATCAATGGCTAAGGTTTAATTTTGGCCAACATTTCTTGAAGAAAGAAGAATTATTGAGGTAATCACCAAAATGTTGACATGTATCAAGGTAAAGTACAGTGTACCCAGAAAGAATTAAATGCCATGTCAGTGATAGCGACATTCTCTCACTAGTACGCTACCACTAACCACATACCACTTTCCAAATTTTACAGCTAATTTTTGACAATTTTTTATTGACAGTTACCAATACCATTGCATTTTAGTTTATCTATAACTATATATAATAAGCCAAAAGATATCTTATTATTATTACCAATACAAAATGAACAAAGCTCAGATGATTGAAATGATAAACATTAATTACATGTAGATTATAGACAAAAATTAAAAATTAAAAAATGAACAAAGCTCGGGTTATTTAAATGATAAACATTAATTACATATAGAATATAATTTGTGCTTCTGGATTTGATTGTGTCAATTTTTTTAGCATCAAATTGACACAATCAAATCCAGAAGCATAAATTATACTCTAACGGATTGTGGAAATCTAATAAGATACATATAGAATATTAATTACATAATTTAGACTACTATCCGATGATAATATATCAGTAGTTGAAGGTTTATTTCGGGACCAAACGTTTAGAATGAAGCCTTGACCTTGCTCAAGTGTTCGAAATGGTGACACGTTTTTGTTTAGCGTGTATCACTTAAGTTGTAGGAGATAGTATATTGATGTCTTGTCACTATTAATTACAATTTACAATTGGCCTTTTCCATTGGCTAAGCGGCTTCACATGCATTACAAGACATGCCACAGTCCACTAGCAGTAGTACTATTAGTCTTAATTACAATTGGCCTTTTCCATCGATTAAGAGGCTTCACACGCATTACAGGACAATGGACGATGTTAGTGTTTAATTACAATTGGCATTTTCGGCACGTGCTTGCAATTATGTTCAAGATTTGAGAATATTTGCTAATTTAATGTAATTGAATTAGCAGTCAGACAGGCAAATATTTAAGAAATATTTCTCAATAGCTAAGCTTTTTTAGGAAAAAAATAAATAATCCCTAGCACCCTGCCCACCAAGCTTATTTATAGGCGATTGAGCTACTTCTTTCATCATTTCTCATCTCATTTTTGGTAGTCGATAGGTTTGGTTTGTTTGGTGTTAGTCTATTAGAACTTAGAGTTTGAACTTTGCAATAAAGATGGACAACCCTATTCACCTGAGATGCACTTTGGAAGAATGAGAATTGGAATCATGTCAACAGTGAGTTTTTGGAGAATGAGAATTGGTATCATGTCAACAGTGACATTACGTCACAATTTCTAGCCTCCCTGCTTGACCTCGAAGAAGCAACGGCCAAAATTGTGTTGCTCCTGAGGAAGATTTTTAAAGTAGTATATTTGGACGATGACATTGAAATTGTCACTCATGCAGTTTTAGGAGTGGGGATCCCTTGGGTGGATGAAGTCCACAAGCTTTTGGAACCTGGCCAGAATGTGGTCTTGCAACCATTTTTACTGGGCTTGACTGCTGGGTAGTTGAAGCACCGTAGGAAATGGGCAAGAATTGGGTTCAATTTTCTTTGAAAATGGTTTTTCCTAGATGAGGTGGAAGATAGCAACCACTAGCTACAAGAATTTGCAACCATGGTCTAGGGTTTTCCCCTGATTTTGTAAATTTGTAAATTTCAAGAAATATCAATGAAATTTCTGGAGTTTCAGTTCCATATAAAATTATATTTCATTGTTTTAACTTCTTATGCTTACTTATGCGACATTGCAATATTTTGCATTTTTGAATTTTCTATTGAATTGTTTATAAAAGCCTATGTGAATATAAAATATTATTTATAATGATAATCACTAATACATTTCCCCTAGAAACAAGGTTGCAGAGCAACGTAGTTCCTGCCTCAAACTTTACCTAATAGCAAAATATGTTATTACTTATTATTATAAAATTATGCGAAACTTGATTGGTTAAAGTTTTTTATTTCAAACACTAGTTAAAAAAGTTCGTTGCCTATAGTTCCTACGGCAGGCACTAATAACTAATGTCCAAATAGTAAAGTTAAACTACCAAGATTAATTATGTAAATAATTGCATTTTTGCCTTCATTACAATTGTTAGGTAAAATTTTATTATTTTATGTTTTTTTTTTGCTTGCGCAGAAGATCCATTTTCCACTTCTTTTGATTTTAAATAAAGTTTTGCCAAATAATAATAATAATAACAACTACAAGAGCTCTATTGGAGCACAAGTCCCTGCCTATTGTGAAAAGAAAGTAGAAATATTATAGCTAAAGATAAATAATATTAGTTAGAGATATAATTTGTGAATATATAATATTAAGATTTTAATACAAATTTTAAATATATATCTATGTCTTATGAAATATATTTAATTTTAGCTATATAGAAAATTTAATTTAATTTTTATAAATTAACAAATATATTAAATTGTAATTTTGATTTAAGGATTTGAGGCAGACTGATTGACCCTTGTTAATTATATGATTAGCACTTTTATATTAAATCTTGAGATGATTAATAATATTAATATTAATTCAAAATATTAATGTATAGATAATGTCTTAAAAATCTATTAATATTAGTTTTGATTGTACTAGCTAGTTGGTTTCCCAAATATTTATTTAAAATTAAATAGTAATATTATCTTAAATTATTCTATATATGCAATTATGCAACTTGGTAGTCTCACGGGGCCACCACACCATTCATGAATCACCATTACCATTGGATGTTTATAGATCAACGACCGAAGTTGAGTTTCAGGCTAAAAGGAAAAACAAACCCTGTCATTTCAAACGCATCCCAGAATCATGACATGTGTCACTAAACTCCTCGGTTGACCAACAAATAATAATGTCATTTCAATTTGGTGATGACATGACACTGACACGTTTGACTCGTGATGTGAGTCATCCTAATACCTGACTAGTTTGGTTAATGGAAGTGGGACCCATGAGGCCACCACACCATTCATTGGTGTTGTTGGATGTTTATAAATCAATGACCGAAGTTGACTTTTGGACTGAAAGGAAAAAGAAACCCTATCATTTCAAATGTGTCCTGGAATCATGACATGTGTCACTGCTCAGTTAACACATTAACATAATCACATTCCACTTGCAGTTAACAATGACGTTATGAATGACATTAATACATTATGATGGGTTAGTTAACACTTAACGTGTGTCTAGTAACTAGTGGTCCACGATTCCACTCACATTTAAACTGAAAGTGTACCGTGTGACAAGTGTGACAACTATAGACTATAGAGCATAGATTGTACAATTTTGGCAGATTAAGTTTCTTTAATTTTGCAGTTATATGTTGTGTGTAGATTTAGAAATTAGAAAGGGGTTACAATTTACAAAGTTACAATGCAACAAAGTTATGGATTCTTAATTTCTAGGTTGAGGATTGTGGTCTGAGGAAAGCAACAAACTACAGTCTCTCAGCTCTCTACAAAAATTGAAACTAAGGGAAACGTGAACGTGAACGGGAAAGTGTAACTACTAAAATCTTGAAAAATTATGTCTCGCATTTTAAATTTTTCAAGCCTCTTGATTTACAACTTTACTATTTATATTATATAAAAAAATTTAGTCTGTAAGGTTTTAATTTTGAATCAACCCTGTAGGCTTGTAGCTATGTTTAAATATTTACCACGATGAGCAAAACAATTATCAAGAATAACATGGGCAAAATAATAGAATTCCACAATATGCTTAAAAAACTAGGTTTCAGTGATTTATTCCATGATAGACATGATCCTATCATTCATGAAAATAAGGGTATAATGGAGATAAGATTTTCACTTGAAAACAAGTGGAATGATCCAAATAAGGCTTCAAAATTTTGTTCATTTAACCCTAGTGTAAATTGCACCATGGGTAGCTGGGTCAGCACACATGGCATTACCTCAAGTATTCCCTTGCCCAGAAATTGTTATACTCTGCGCCAAAATTATGATGAAAATAGAAAAGCAATTGTGAATAAAATTGCTCAGGAGGAAATTTTGTCCATAACTGAGAGTGAATTTGCTAGTCTATTGAACCTAGGGTTTCAACAACAATAGTAAAACATACATATTGACCTGGCAAAGCTGGCAGATGATTATGAAAAATTAGGTGCAAAACAGAGAGATTCTTATATTAGAGGATTAACAAGCGGTTGTAGGTTGAGTCCAAATCAGATGCCTCCTTATGATTTTGAATTTTTGTGCCATGGGCATAGGACAATATTTCCTTGCTAGCATTTTGTTTGCAATTGGATAGTAACAAACAAGTGGATGCCAGCATTCTTGAAATGTTTTATCCTATCCATTTTTAAAAAGAACCAATAAGATATCATTTTATTGACCACATTTTTCATTGCGTGCAAGATCAATTACTAATGATTCAAAGAGGTTCAAAGAAGACATTTAGATTCACAACCTACTTGTGCTATCTTCTCCTAGCAAAGCATCGTGCATTATTTGAGGCAAACAAGCTTTGCAATCAAACTCAAGGCCAAAATCTAATAAATGAGTGGACACCTCATATAAGGATGATTGATAACAGAAGGAACTACAAAAATTTTGTAGACTTCTTTTTGGCACCAATGTACCATAAAATTACAGGCACTCCAATGCCTAGATTGTCTGTTACTTGTAGAAATTGTATTCAACTTAGAAGCGAACTACAATTGGCTAACTGGTACGTAATGGAAGAGTACACTATGTTAAGGTTTTATAGTTCATGGGTAGAACCCTAAAAAGTTCCAATACATGTAACAAAGAGGGTATTTGCATTGGAATATGTACAAAAAATGGAGAGCACAGATGTACTCTTTCATGGCTAGCAAAAGAAAATGATATTTTCCTCCTTGTCATTCTCCTTTGGAGGGTTCGCATTTAAGAGAAGAGGATTCAAAGTGGCAAAAGCCTTTTTTTCAATTTTTTGATTTGATGTTGACAATCACTGGCAATATGATCCACTGGACATAATTGGAGCAAGGCTTAAGGGCATTAGGACTTCTGCAAGAAAATATCAACGTGAAAGTATGCCTTTGATTGAAAAATTTTAAAACATGGACTCCTGGGAGGAGGTCAAAAAATAGATGGAGAAATATGCTACTGAAAATAATATATCAATACAAGAATTGTCATCACAAATAATGGCATTGCACAAACAGATTGGAAAAGTGCAGGGCATGACATCATCCAATTTCTATAAGAAAGCTGATAAACCATCTACAAAACCTATTCCAAAAGAGCTAATGAATAAATTTATAGATGTTGGATGGAGTCGAAGCAAAATTTCTCAATTTTGGAAAATTAGGAAGAATCTCGGTGAGCCAAAGACCTCTGCAAATACCTAAAGTGCATCACAGTGATACTGATGATGATTATAATGACCAGGATTCTTTGAATCCCACATCCAGTACACAAATTTAGAGAGTAGTTGATGCATCCACCAAACTTCTATATAGCATAGGGGCAAAAATTGTAGAAAAAATAGGCTACCAAGGTTCTGGTGGTCTGGGTCCTAGTGGAGAAGGGATTTGGTTACCACCTCAACCACCAGCTATAGCACCAAAACATGGTCAAAAACCAGGCCTTGGGCATAAATATTAATCATCAACTCAGTCAATTCCATCCACATTGGATTCATCTCAGTTAATTAAATTTATTCCTGCTTCATTTATAGTTCCACTTCCAAGCACTCAGATTCAATCTGAATGAACTATCACTCCCACAGCTGTAGATATCCTAGGTACAACTACAACTAGTGGTCCGAAAAGAAAATTGTATATAGATGGAAAAAAATTTGGTCCCAGAGATCAAGAAAGTGTAAAGAAGCATAAGGTTATGACAAGTATTAGTAGTAGTACTAGTACAACAATGCCAATGGTGACTGAGTCCAACAATTGCCCATCCTTCAGGACAAAACCCTCAGAACAACCCACAAACCCCACTAATGGATCTAGGTGTTGGTTATCCTCATGGTATTGGTGGAATCTTGTACATCAGAGCAAGTGCTACTACTATTTCACCATTCAAACATTCAATTATCTCACAAAATCTTGATTTTCGTTAAATGAATTTGTAACTAACTATGAAAAATCATAAAACAAGAATAGACAAAATAGTAAGACAATGAAGATGGAAGCAATTGTTGTAGCTCGTGATGCAAAACCTACAACCAACAGGTTATTTTCCACATATGACCCAGATAATGATATGATGGAATTCATGGTTGTTATGCCCCCAGCTAGAGATAACAATCCACTAGAGAGTCAGTTAGATCCATCTGAATTTCAAGTTAGAACCCTCCAAATGGATTTATCCAAAATTAAAAATATGGACAAGATAAATGTGTCCAAAATGACCAACCAAGTGGTCTATAATTCAATGATGAAGTTGGAGAGAGAGAAAGAAAAGCTTCAGGGCACAATAGATAAGTTAAAGGCAGACCTAGCAAATGTAAAGGCAAGTGAGAAAGAAGTAGTAAATAGGTGCAAAGAATTAGAGAATAGGATAAAAAATTCATCCTTTGGCTCTAAAGAAGAAATTGAATAGCGAGAACAAATGGACATAGAACTGAAAACTCTGAGGGAAAATTTGGAAAAAATGGAAAAAAAAACTTCAGGATGAAAAAGACTCTTCAACAAAGTTATACAGAAACTTGGAGAATGCTACAAATGTAAACAATAAGTTAAATAAAGAATTGGAAAATGAGAGGGTGAAAACAAAAGAGTGGGAAGAGAAAGAAAAAGGGTGAGAAAATAAAACAGAAAAAATAAGAAAACATAGTGAACACCAGTACTCAGAAATGAAAGAAGACCTAAAGAAGGAAAATGATACTATTAAAAAATATGAAAACAGCTTGAATGATCATGTAAATAGTATAGTAAAGAAAATAAAAAATTACTTCTAGGGTCAAATAAAGACTTCTGTTGATAGGTTGTTTGATTGGTTCAAACTCTACGAAGCTCTTACAGATATTTTTGAGAAGCTAAAAGAGCAACTTGAGGAGAACAAAAGTTTTGGTCAGAGATAGAAAATTGCAAAGCGAATTATGGAAGAAATCAACAGCACTGCTGATAGGCATTTGGCAAGCAAGGGAATTCAAGACTACATTGGTTCAATAATAAAGGCAACCTCTATATTTCATAAATGTCAAAAACTAACAGAAGAAGAAGAAGTTCTTGCTTTATTTGGGCCAAAGCTCACCAAGATGAACAATAAAATAGCAAAATTGATATCTCTTGGTTTACCGAGTCCTAGACCTGATTTCTCAACAACGAGTTTTGTTGGAAGAGAAGTTTACAAACAAAAGCTGGAGGACCACATAACCTTTGATTTAGGCAACCGTCCTTAGGATAGAACTCATTAAGGCATTGTAAAGTGCATCAAAACATTCACAAATTTGCATGCACTAGTGGAAGGAACATTGCTTGAAACTCCCTCTTCCAAGTATGGAATGCTGACAAGAATGCAGGTCATTTACCATAACATCAAAAAAAAATTCCCTTCCAACTGAAGAAGAATGGAGCATACTACAAAAACTTATAGTCTGTATGTGAAAGTATTTTCAGTTTCAATCATCGCTATATCTTTACTATATATGAATATCTTTCATATTATCCTACATACTACAGTCTAGACTCTAGAATTGAGTTTAAAGTAACAAGTTTGAAGTTTGTTTTTTGAATAGGATCAATGTTGCAGTCTTGCAGATGCTCTTGCCTATGCAAAAATAGCTAATTTACTAAACTAGTCTATCAAATGCAGAAATGTACAACTAAAATTGTAGAGATGTTGTAGACTTGTAGATGTCTTACTAATTTAGATTTTGAGACTTCACATTAGGCAAATCAACCTGAAGATGTTGTTGCTCCCTTGTTTCTATAAAAGGGAATTCAGGGTCATTGGCTTACAAGAATTGTACCATATTAGTTGAATATTGCAAATGAAAACCATTAATAATTACTAATTGTGGAATTGAATCTATGATTCTATCTAATTTTCATGTTTTCCAATTCAATGTATGTTGAATAAATGAATAAAATAGAAAACAAAATTTCATTCAAGAATTTCAAATTCAAATATGAATGATCATTGATGACATGATATAAACTACACTCTACAATAATAATACTCTTTGTTCTCAAATTTTAATGATGAAACATAATACATTCTAATTTCTTGCTTTTCTAAAATGAACATTGAATGATAGGATATCATTTAGTAGTTAATAAGTTCAAAAAATACCTATTGGTTGCCACTACTAATTTAGCAAAAATTTCTTAAATTTTCCAATTCATCTCTATGTCATTATCATCATCTAATTCTGGTAGTCCAGTTGCTTCATTGTTCTCTTCATTTTCGTTTGTGTCTTCTTCAACTTCAAGTTCACTCTGACCTCCGCTTCTATGACTCTCAATCCCATGGCCAATGCCACTGCCAACTCTACTTGTCCCACTTGGAGTCATTGTAGGAGATTGATTAATGGTGTTTCCCAATCCCACCCCTCTTCTTTTGCATCTTTTCTTCTAGATTTCCATTTCTTTTTTATAAGGAAAAGTATTGACATCATACCTAGATGTGTATACCCTCAAGCATGATTCCAAATTCTTGTCTAGTTTGTTTCTTAGCTTTGATTTTAGGAAGCCCAAAGCACTGAAAACTCTCTCATCCTTAACTAAACCCAATATCATGGTTTGACATAGATCAGCAAGCTTGAAGTACTCTAAAATTTCTTCACGCAACAATGTGCTCTATTTTAGTTCTATCCAAAGCTTTTTTGTCGAGCCCTCTTCATGTGGGTTATGCATTAATTGATATTGATGCTTCATGGTCCTTGCAAAGGTGCTTGATTGCTGTCTAAGAAGACCCTCATCTAATATTTTGTTGATAGCCACTCCATTGAATTCTATAGATTTGCAAAATTCCTTTATCAAAATCAACAACCTTCTATGATAATCTTCCTTATTGTTGAAGGACCAATATTGAGGAAACACAATTGCCATGGCCACAAGTAGTTGATCATATGGGAATCATGATATTATTTCAAAGGAAACTCTATAGGCTATGTCCCTTGTAGTAGATTCTATAGACTCGATGATCTCAATAAACTCTTCCTTTGTAACTCTTGCAACTCGCTTCTTTGGGGCACTATAGTACATTGGTATCTGAAATCCCCTTACACAAACACATAAATCTCCATTTTCAATGATCTTTAAATAATTATCAAGATCATCCAAATTCGTTAGTTTTTACCAGTGATTAAATATATCATTGAATAAATTTAGGACAATATGATAGAGACTATCGAGGGCTCAGCATGACATTTTACGCAATTGAGCATATTCTGCAATATACATGGCTCTTTGCTAGGCTTTTTTCATAATTAACCTCATTTCTTCTAGCATGGGAAGAAGAGATGCCAAATTCAAAAGTGTCTCTATATTGCTTAACCTTCGAAGCAAGTCACCACATCTCTGATTTTTTGCATTGTCTCAACTTTCATACATCAGTCCAATCAAATATTGATATTCAAAAAATACTCAATGCGCTGGTCCATCCAAAGAGATCCATCTAGTATCAACATCTTTTAGAAGCTTTTTTCCATTGGTAATTCCATCACCAAAGTGCTGAAATTCCCTAAAATGCTTGGGACTTCAACAAAAATATGCATACAACTCTTTTACTAAATCTTCAACCTTGTTTACTGAAGGAAACTTCTTCACAACTCTAAAAGCAAGATTTGTCCTATGGGCCATATAGTGAATGGCAACAACATATGGTGAACAAGAAGCCTACATCTTTATGTAAAGACCATTCCTTTGAACTTGCATTACCGAAGCTCCATCCACTCCAACACAGACCAACTTCTTCACTATTGTCAATTCATCCATAGCTCCATATTCAATTAAATTGCTCTTTACTAACTGAAATAAAGTTTTTGTTGTCACATTGTCTCTCAATTTAGTAACAGATAGTAGATGTGGTTGGTAGACATTATTCTTTATAGCATAAACATGCATGCATACCCACAACTTATTATCTATTGCCGTAACTTCATCTAAGGACAATGCAATAAAGGTTGACTCTTTTATTTTTCTTTGTACATCCTTTATTTTAACCTGCACAATACAACTTGCCCATTCCCATCCACTATTTATTGACCAATGACTAACAAGATAGTTAGGAACTTTCAGAACGCGTAAAAAACAACTCATTTTTGGATAGTCTATCATTGGACGCCCTCTACTCAAAATATAGAAAACATTACTTAATTGAACATCTTTTCCACGTTCTTCTACTTCACTTGCTTTTGCAAAAATAGCATTAATAGAACCTTGAACTTCACCAGGCTTCGTCTAAAATTTCTAAAACATATAATATTCTTCAGTATTCCTTTTATGTTGGCATTTCTCCTTTGTTTTATATCTTACCACTTTTATTTTCTTACCATCTATAGTTGAGGTTTCGTAAATCTTACGAACATGTTTCTCTATGGTGTCTAGTTTAAGTTGCAACCACTTTTCCTTTTTATACTTCCAACTACAAATTGCACATCTGCATTCTACTGGTGGCTCACCTACAATTGAATTGTCCACGGGCTCAATGAATGGATACTTTTCTACCCAATCAAATTTAAATCTCCTAGCCATTTCCCAGTGACGATCAATTTTTTCTTTTGATTTTCCTCTCCCTTTAGTGCTACTGTTAATTGCACCATCATCATCACCAAAGTCGATTGATTCATCCTGGTACTAGTTATTTACTAGATATTCTTCTTCAAGGTCATCTTCATTAGAGATATCAGGTTCTGCAACTCCATCACCAGATTTGAGATTGTGCAAGCTCCTCTGATGATGTACCTTCCTTACTTTGACCAACACTATTACGTCTACCTCTGCCAAAGTATGAAGATATATTTTTTCATTTCATTGGCCTCTCTTGGACATCTCCACCTTCATTAGTCCTACTCCTCTTCCTATTTAAATTTGACTGTGACATCTCCATCAAATTAAGGTTGCAATAAAATAATATGGACTCATAGTCATAGTTGTTCTGGTTCTCTACTGATCACAATACTATGAAGAAGGCTCCTTCTTTTGGCATGTTTCAATAATGAAACTCATATATCTTAAATAGACAACTACAAATAAACCATTTTCATTTTGGCGAATAGGCCGACCATTACATATGATAAGAACTAATATTTGGCAAAGCTTGCGTAATTTCAAGTAATCAAGTGGGTGAATAGGGCAGGAATATGGAACCCCATTGTGTGTGATGCATGGTGAATTGGGTCCTAGGGAAAATAAAAATATCACATAGGAAAATGGGAATTTGGCAAATAATGATCGTCGAAAGAGACACTCAATTAATTTCATGGCGAATAAGTGTAAACATTAAAGAGAAATATGGGCGAAGAACCTAACTACCAAACTGAAATTATGTAATAA
Organism: Cupressus sempervirens; assembly: GCA_028749045.1. NCBI lineage: Eukaryota > Viridiplantae > Streptophyta > Pinopsida > Cupressales > Cupressaceae > Cupressus > Cupressus sempervirens. The sequence goes on along the minus strand of CM053789.1, from coordinate 590,909,082 downwards.
TAGTGGTGAAAATTCTGACCACTATATGAGTATTTTATAAAATCTGGGCGAACCGGTCAACTAGTATACGGTGTTTTTTTTTGCCAATTTCTATAGCCCGATCGGGACATATTCGCCAATTGGCAACTAATCGCCACTAAAAAAATCCCTGAACCTAGGATAGTATAATTGTCATAGGATATGTCATGAGACATTTTGAGATGGCATATACCATATTGTTTACAAAAACATTGATATTATACACATTCTAATGGAATGATCAGCCACATTTTGTATATGGATCTATGTATTTTGATATATATTTGTGTAATTTGTTTATGGATACATGAACTTTGATATATATTTGTGTGATTTGTCTATAGATACATGTATTTTGATATAAATTTTTGTCATTTATGTGCACAATGATATACATATTAATTTAGTATAATATTGTTCAATTTATCGTGGATCGTGTGTATTTTTCATGTTTATGGAATATCATTCATTTTGATCATGTTTGTTATATTCGATTCAATTGCAATAATTTGTGAATAACATTTTAATAACCTTTATTATCAAATTTTGATGCAATGTTTAATTTGAAATGCTATCATATATGTTTAATTTGAAATAATCTCTGCAATCCACCTCCTTCACCCTAGTACATCAACTTTACAAAGAAAAATGAGAATAAGTGTTATTATGAGACTTTACTATGCATTCGGCTTACCAAGCCCACATGACATTTTGGTAATGCAAGAAAGATTCAAGGCTTCCATCAGCATCATGACATTGATATGTATGAGTTTGGATCAACCAACAGCTCTAAAATAACTAAAAATCAATATCTCAAAAAAATTTCAACTAGATGTTGTTGTTAGCACATTAAAATCATGGTCATAGCAAGGTCATTTCAAACCTTATATAGGTTTTTCCAACCTTGTATGATAATTCTCAAACCCCTAACTACCTCTTTGCACTCATTTTCACTTTACAAGAAAAAGTTGCAAAAGTTGCAATTTGCAATTTTGAGCAATTTTTGCTATAACTTAAAATTCTTAATTAGATGAGTTCACCAAACTTGGTAAGGGGGTTTTTTAGACCTCAACATGACCATCTGTAGCATTCAACATTTCATCAATAGCCCTCATGAGCTCTGAGTTACAACCCTCAAAAGATCAACCTCGATACGTACTTAGTGTACCTTAGAGACTCTTTGGTACGAGGTGGTCGTGGATGATGGAGGCTTTTCATGGCCAAAACAAGGGTTTCACTAGGGTTCATCCACCCATCTAGAGCTAATGGTACTGATGATTTGATGCCAAGATTAGCAGTTTCAAAGTTACGTAGTAGTGCACCTATGAATTGAGGCACACTACAAGTTTTGGCATCAAGCGAGATCACTGTGCCAAATCCAAATGGAATGTGATATCTCAAAAATGAGACAGTTTATTTTAGGACTTGGCATGACCATCCTATAGCATTCAAAATTTTATCAATAGCCCTCACGAGCTCTAAGTTACGACCCTCAAAAGATCGATCTCGATATGCACTTAGAGCACCTTGGAGACTCTTTGATACAAGGAGGCCACAAACGATGGAGGCTCTCCGTGATCGGAAGAAATGTGTCACTAGAGTTCACTTCCACATCTAGAGATAATGGCACTAATGATTTGATGTCAAGATCAGTAGTTTCAAAGTTACATTGTGATGCACCTATGAACTAAGGCACATTGTGAGTTTTGGCATCGAGCGAGATCATTGTGCTGAATCCAAATGAAATGTGATCTCTCAAAAATGAGATAAGTTATTTTAGGCCATGGCATGAATGTCCTGTAAAATTTGACATTTCATCAATAGCCCTCATGAGCTCTAAGTTATGACCCTTGGAAGATTGACCTCGATATGCACTTAGAGCACATTGGAGACTCTTCAGTACAGGGTGGCCACAGATGATGGAGGCTCTCCACGGCTAGAACAAGGTTGTCACTAGGGTTCGCCCACCCATCTAGAGCTAATGGTGCTGATGATTTGATGTCAAAATCAATAGTTTCAAAGTTATGTTGTGATGCACCTATGAATTGAGGCACATTGTGATTTTTGGCATCAAGCAAGATTGTTGTGCCGAATCCAAATGGAATGTGATCTCTCAAAAATGAGATAGGTTATTATAGGCCTTGGCATGACCTTCATATATCATTTGATTTTTTATTAATAGCCATCACGAGCTCCAAGTTATGACCATCAGAAGATCGACCTCGATATGCACTTAGAGCACCTTTGAGACTCTTCGATACAGGGTGGCAATGGATGATGGAGGCTCCCCATGGCTAGAACAAGGCTATCACTAGGGTTCACCTACCCATCCAAAGCTAATGGTGCTGATGATTTGATGCCAAGATTAGCGGTTTCAAAGTTATGCTATGGTGCACCTATGAACTAAGGCACCTTACGAGTTTTGGCATTGAGCGAGATCACTGTGCTGAATCCAAACAGAATGTGATCTCTCAAAAATGAGATAAGTTATTTTAGGCCTCGGCATGACCATCCTATAGCATTTAACATTTCATTAATAGCCCCTACGAGCTCTGAGTTATGACCCTCAAAAGATCAACCTTAATACGCACTTAGAGTACCTTGGAGACTCTTTGGTATAGGGTGGCCACAGATGATGGAGGCTCTCCACAATTATAAAAAGGGTGTCACTAGGGTTCACCCATCTATCCAAAGCTAATGGCACTAAAAATTCGATGCCAAGATCAGTGGTTTTAGAGTTACATTATGGTGCACCTATGAACTGAGGCACACTATGAGTTTTGGCATCGAGTGAGATCGTTGCACTAAATCCAAAAAAATGTGATCTCTCAAAAATGAGATAGGTTATTTTAGGCCTCAACATGACCATCTTGTAGCATTTGACATTTCATTGATAGCCCCCATGAGCTCCAAGTTACAACCCTCAAAAGATTGACCTCAATACACACTTAGAGCACATTGGAGACTCTTTGGTATGGGGTGGTCGCAAATGATGGAGGCTCTCCATGGCCAAAAAAATAGTGTCACTAGGTTTTACCCATCCATTTAGAGCTAATTGTGTTGATGATTCCATGCCAAGATTAGCAGTTTCAATGTTATGCTGTGGTACACCTATGAACTGAGGCACACTGTGAGTTTTGGCATCGAGCGAGATCGTTGTGCTGAGTCTAAAAAGAATGTGATCTCTTGAAAATGAGATAGGTTATTTTAATCCTTAGCATGATTTTCCTATAACATTTGATGTTTCATTGATAGCCCCCATGATCTTTGAGTTATGACCCTCGGAAGATTGACCTCAATACATACTTAGAGCACCTCGGAGACTCTTCAGTACAGGGTGGTTGTGGATGATGGAGGCTCTCATTGACTGGATCAAGGGTGTCAGTAGAGTTCACCCACCCATCTAGAGCTAATGGTGTTTGACAATTCAATGCCAAGATTAGTGGTTACAAATTTATGTTGTGGTGCACCTATGAACTGAGGCATACTGCGAGTTTTGGCATCGAGTGAGATCACTGTGTTGAATCCAAACGAAATGTGATCTCTTGAAAATGAGATAGTTTATTTTAGGCCTTGGCATGAATATCCTATAGCATTTGGCATTTCATAAATAGACCTCATGAGCTCTGAGTTACGACCCTCAAAAAATTGACCTTGATAAGCACTTAGAGCACCTTGGAGACTCTTTAATACAAGGTGGCCGTAGATGATGGAGGCTCTCCGCAACTAGAACAAGGGTGTCACTAGTGTTCACCTACCTATTTGGAGCTAATGGAATTAATGATTCGATGCCAAGATTAGTGGTTTCAAATTTACGCTATGGTGCACCTATGAACTGAAGCACACTGCAAGTTTTGGCATCAAGAGAGATCGCTATCCCGAATCCAAATAGAACGTGATCTCTCTAAAATGAGATAGATCATTTAAGTCCTTGGCATGACCATCCTAAAACATTCAATGTTTCATCAATAGCCCCCATGAGCTCTGAGTTATGATCCTTGGAAGATCGACCTTGACACACACTTAGAGTACCTTGGAGACTCCTTAGTACAAAGTGGTTGTTGACGATGGAGGCTCTCTGCACCTAGAACAAGGGTGTCACTAGGGTTAGTATTAATAAAAAACATTATTTTTAACCTCTCTCAAGTTTTTGGCATTGGGCACAATGCAAGTTTGGTGTTAGTATGTATTAAAATTATCATTTTTTAGGTATAAAATCATTTTTGTTTCTTACATTAAATCAACAAGTTTACATTTACAATATCTCAAATGTTTCATCATTATCACATTAATACATAACTACCAAAAATCATAGTGTCAAAAATAGAATAGATTTTTCTTCATTTTGCTCATTTAATTTTTTATCTTCATGCATGGCTACACTTCATGATGTACCTACATTCTAATATAATAAAAAAGATTAGTAACTTATTGCATTAAATAAGATAATCATTGGTTCACTAAATCATTATGAACAAAATAACATAAGAAGTAAATATACCTAGTTGAGTGTTCCAATAGGGTCGTCTCTCTATTTTAGGGTCCCCAACAGGGCTTCATGATCAGCATTAGTAATACTAAAAAGTTTCTTTATTTTTGGTCTTCCTTGATGCTTCAACAAATTTAAATTTTTTTCTATAATAAGAAGCAAATATATGAGAATTATTTTGTGCTTCTAATAGTCTTCGAATGCAAGAATTTCATTCCTTCTAAGAATTTATGTCTACAACCATGTTCTAGCAACAACCATTGAACCAGTAGGATATGTGAATCCATCATCATCTATGATCAGTTGTGCAAGCTTTTGTTTACCTCTTACACAATGTGCTAACCAATAATTTGATTTCCCATCATTCCCCTGTGGTGCAACCAAGGCAAAGACATGCCATGGCTGAAGAAGATCTGATAGATAGTTATGCTCAAGTGAACTTTCCATGTCATCATTTTTGATAGAGGGTATGATAGACAATGGAGTAAGATAATGCGGAGCCCATATGTCCACCCACTCACTCAACTCGCAGTGATCTCGATCCCACTGAAAACAACTAGGACAAAAGCAAGCTAGCTATTATGTCCAAATGGTCCATGTACTAGAATTAGAGCTCTAGAATGAATGCTTTTTTTATGAGTCTCTCACTGTAGCACAATCTGATCTATCACCTATGAACCCTTCCTCAACCAACCAAAAGAACCTGCATACTTCTAAATCAAGAGTCCCCCCTGTGATAATGTTGAACTACACCAATCAACAATGTTATGAGCATCAAGAAGATCTGCTCCTAAAATCTTCAATTGCTCCTTAACTAGAGCTCTCTTCACACATGCCCCTGCTCCATCATGTTCCCCTTTCCCATATGAGGCAACTCCCCTCTCTATGTTCATCCTACACAACCAATAAAACATGTGAGCATTTTTGAATTGACACATACAATTATCTGACCAAATGATATGTCTATCCATAGCAATTGCATGCTCCTATAAGAAATCAAAATAATTCTCGAAAAAATGTTGCACAAACTCATGAGAGTGAGATCTATCATCACTCATAAAAATGATACTCTCTAATAATCTTTTGATTATCTTCCACACTATCAGGGGCATGTCTATATGTTATGTGGATGAAAATAGCAATATGAATGAAGTTGTAATACTGATATTGTATCTCATTTTGAGGCTACAATGTGTAGTTCTCAGCAAAGTCAACAACTGGTATAATAGTGCAAATGGGTAAAGTCTCCTTACACATTCTAAATTGTCGATCCAACCACCAAGACCTATGACTATGTCTTGCATACTTGTAGAAAAGATGTCTTGAAATCTAAAATAAAACTAGCCATACTAAATTTTTTTGCAACCACTTCACATCTAGAGCCCTCACCCCCAAGATCTTGTTCACACCCCTCATGGAAACATATGTCAAACTTGGATAAGCCACCACATTCTGAACACTTCTCATTTAAGTAAGCATTTCTATAAAAGAAACAACCATCAACTCTACGACATTAAAATTGATCTAGCAAGTCTCTTTATGATTTTGGAAGGCCACTAGAACCACAATTCTCCAACATTTCTTTACCATGCAAAGTAGAACAGATGGAGCATAATAGTTCATGGTGCATAGAAAACTCGACATGATATTTGCAACAACATGTATTTCAAATTTTAAGTGGCACTGGCTTCAAAGATTCAAAAACCTTTTGTGATATATGAAGACTTGGATGACTCTCTCTAAATTGTTTGAACAACATATTTTGACTTACCTACAAATATTTTTTAGGATGTGGCATGTAGTCTCTAATGCCAAATCTCAATTTTAACACCTCTTTAGCATTGGATGATACTCTTGAGCTAGAGTGCCAAAATTGTGTGATTTCTTCCTTCACATCATTGGATATCTTCTTATCAAAACATGGAAGTCTCCCACCAAAATCCCTTCTTTCATTTTGAAGAGGATCATCAATTCTCTCTCGTCTACTAAGTGCTCTTCTCAAAGTAGTATGATTTAGGTTCAAGTCAATACAAGTTTTTCTCATATATCTACCCTTTCTCAAATGACGAATTACCAAAGAGGTTGTAATAACCCTTCGAGCAACTCTCTTATCCTTCTCCCTATTATTTTTCTCAATTCTATTAAGAGCACTTAAAAGATTCTTCACAATAATGGCATTTCTTTCCAATCTTTTATTGACACAAATCTTCAATTTGGAAAGCATAGGCCTCATATTTTGCATCTTTAATAAGTGCAAAAAAAATTGGCATTGCTCCACCACTGTCTTGTTGCCAAAAAACATCTTATATAGTCTTGAAGCGCATAACCAAATGGTTCTTTCTGATTTTTTCCCTTCCAAATTGGTAATAATTGTTTCATCAATTTAAATTATCTATTTTGGTGTTCTAAAACCTTCATGTTGATTATAATTAGGAAATATGTAAGGTTCCTATACATTGTCATGTTCGACATGGTCAATCATACAATTTACATTATGACCTAGTAGCATTTCATTCTCTAAATTATCAATCTTGACATTATCATTATCAATTGGTACATATTCATTCCCCAACTACACATATTTATTATCTAACTCTATGATTTCATCTTTGAGCAATACATCGTCAACCTGACTCACATTTAACATACCATGTTTCTTACTTCAATGATTTAGCTTGTCCCTTTCCCTATTTGTTGCAATGTCTTCAATTGATACTTTCCTTTTGTGTTTAGCCTTTCGACGACTACTGCTCCCCATTTAGATGACAATATCAGACACCTAATGATATATTATCAAACCTTTTTCAATCGTATGGGCTCCAAAAAGTCAATTTTTCCAAAACCCATGAATATGGCCTGCAAAAAGTGATATTGCCAGGTCTGCAGTGACAAGAAATATGTTGGGAAAATCATGACAGTATTATTGAGTATCCGATCTCACATTGGATACCCAATTTTAAACTGGATATCTGATATCAAATCTGGTACCCAATATTGATTCCAAATTTTGGAGGGAATTATGGACAATGTAATCAAATTTCATTACTATATATATATATATATATATATATATATATATATATATGTATATGATTATTATTATATATGATTTTACTATGTATGGTATATTTATATATATATATATGATTATTATTATATAAGATTTATATACTATTATTATTATATATAATTATTATATTGTCTTATTATGATTATTATATTACATTATTACTAAATATAATATAGTAATATATGTTATTATTATTATTATAACCTATAAATATAATATATAGATTTATATATATGTATATGATTGTTATATTATATTATTATGATTTTTACTATTATTATTAAATATAGTAACGTAATATATGTTATTATTGTTATTATTATTATTATGACCTATAAATATTATATATATATATATATATATATATATATATATATATATATATATATATATATATATATATATATATATATATATATATATATATATATATATTTACTATGATTATTAAATATAGTATAGACAATATATATTATTATTGTGATTATTATTATGACCTATGATCCATTTGGTTGGTTTGAATGTGTCAAAAGGGGTCATATATATATATATATATATATATATATATATATATATATATATATATATATATAATGATTTTTACTATGATTATTAAATATAGTATAGACAATATATATTATTATTGTGATTATTATTATTATGACCTATGATCCATTTGGTTGGTTCGAATGTGTCAAAAGGGGTCATAGGTTAACCTATGACCCCTCTTGACGCATTTCATAACAACATATATCCCTAGGGGCCCTAGGGGCCCTACGGACCCATTTGGTTGGTTCAAATGTGTAGAGAAGGGTCATAGGTTAACCTATGACCTCTCTCGATGTATTTCATGACAACATATGTCTGTAGGGGCCCTAGAACCCCTAGGGCCACATTTGGTTGGTTCTAATGCATGGAACCTATGACCCCTCTTGATGCATTTCATGACAATGAATGTCCTTAGACACCCTAGGGCTCCTAAGGACCCATTTAGTTGGTTTGAATGCATCGAGAGGGGTCGTAGGTTAACCTATGACCCCTTTCAACACATTTCATGACAACATATATCCCTAGGGGCCCTAGAACCCCTAGGGATGCATTTGGTTAGTTCTAATACATTGAGAGGGGTCATAGGTTAACCTATGACCTCTCTTGACACATTTCATGACAATGAATGCCCCTAGGGACCCATTTGGTTGGTTTGAATGCATTGGGAGGGATCATAGGTTAACCTATGACCCCTCTCGATGCATTTCATGACAACATATGTCCCTCGGGGCCCTAAGACCCCTAGGGACACATTTGGTTGGTTCTAATGCATCGAGAGGGTTCATAGGTTAACCTATGACCCCTATCGAAGCATTTCAGGACAAGGGATGTCCCTAGGAGCCCTAAGACCCCTAGGGATGCCAACCAAATGCATCCATAGGGGCCCTAACCTATGACCCCTCTCAACGCATTTCAGGACAAGGGATGTCCCTAGGACCCCTAGGACCCCTAGGGATGCCAACCAAATGCATCCATAGGGGCCCTAACCTATGACCCCTCTTGACGCATTTCATGACAATGAATGTCCCTAAGGGCCCTAGGGCCCCATTTGGTTTGTTTGAATATGTTAGGAGGGATCATAGATTAACCTATGACCCCTCTTGACGCATTTCATGACAACATATGTCCCTAAGGGCTCTAGGACCCCTAGGGATGCATTTGGTTGGTTCTAATGCATCGAGAGGGATCATAGGTCTCTCAATGCATTTCATGACAATGAATGTCCCTAGGGGCCCTAGGGCTCCTAGGGACCCGTTTGGTTCATTTGAATGCATCAGGAGGGGTCATAGGTTAACCTCTGCCCCCTCTCAACACATCTCATGACAACATATGTCCTTGGTTAGTTCTAATATATTGAGAGGGATCATAGGCTAACATATGACCCCTCTCAACACATTTCATGACAACAAATGTCCCTAAAGGCCCTAGGGGCCCTCAGGACCCATCTGGTTGGTTCGAATGCATTGAGAGGGGTCATAGGTTAACCTATGACCCCTCTCAATGCATTTCATGACAACATATGTCCCTAGAGGATCTAGGGCCCCTAGGGACCCATTTGGTTGGTTTGAATGCATCAAGAGGGGTAATAGGTTAACCTATGACCCCTCTCAACACATTTCATGACAACATATGACCCTAGGGGCCCTAGGACCCCTAGGGACACACTTGGTTGGTTCTAATGTGTTGAGAGGGGTCATAGGTTAACCTATGAACCCGCTCAATGCATTTCATGACAACGAATGTCCCTAGGGCCCGTAGGGACCCATTTAGTTGTTTTGACTGCATTGGGAGGGGTAATAGGTGAATCTATGACCCCTCTCGATGCATTTCATGATAACATATTTCTCTAGGGGCCCTAGGACCCCTGGGGATGTATTTGGTTGATTCTAATGTGTTGAGAAGGGTCAGAGGTTAACCTATGACCCCTCTTAATGCATTTCATGACAACATATGTCCTTAGGGGCCCAAGGGCCCCTAGGGACCCATTTGGTTGGTTTGAATGCATTGAGAGGGGTCATACATTAACCTATGACCCCTCTTAATGCATTTCATAACAACATATGTCCCTAGGGGCCCTAGGACCACTACTAATGTGTTTGGTTGGTTCTAATGCTTCGAGAGGGATCATAGGTTAATTTGTGATCCCTCTCGACACATTTCATGAAAATGAATGTCCCTAGGGCCCCTAGCGACCCATTTGGTTGGTTTGAATGTGTCGAGAGGGCTCATAAGCTAACCTATGACCCCTCTCGACATATTTCATGAAAATGTATGTCCCTAGGGGACCTAGGACCCCTAGGGATGCATTTGGTTGGTTCTAATATGTCAAGTGGGGTCATAAGCTCAATGCATTTCATGAAAGCATGTCCCTAGGGGTTCTAGGGCCCCTAGGGATGCATTTGGTTGGTGTCAATGCATCGGGAGGGGTCATAGGTTAATCTATGACCCTTCTCCATGCATTTCATGACAACATATGTTCCTAGGGGCCCTAGGGCCCCTAGGGATGCATTTAGTTGGTTTGAATGTGTCAAGAGGGGTCATAGGTTAACCTATGACCCCTCTCAACACACTTCATGACAACGTATGTCCCTAGGGGCCCTAGGACCCCTAGGGATGCATTTAGTTGGTTTGAATGTGTCAAGAGGGGTCATAGGTTAACCTATGACCCCTCTCAACACACTTCATGACAATGTATGTCCCTAGGGGCCCTAGGACCCCTAGGGACCCATTTGATTGGTTCAAATGCATAGAGAGGGTTCATAGGTTAACCTATGACCCTTCTCAATGCATTTTATGACAACATATGTCCCTAGGGGCCCTAGGACCCCTAGGGATGCATTTGGTTAGTTCAAATGCATCAAGAGGGGTCATAGGTTCTTGACATGTTTCATGATAACAAATGTCCCTAGGGCCCCTAGGGATCCATTTGGTTGGCTTGAATGCATTGGGAGAGTCATAGGCCTCTCGACGCATTTTATGACAACATATGTTCTAATGTGTCGAGAGGGTTCATAGGTTAATCTACGACCACTCTTGACACATTTCATGAAAATGTATGTCCCTAGGGGCCCTAAGACCCCTAGGGACCAATTTGGTTGGTTTGAATGCGTTGATAGGGGTCATAAGTTAACCTATGACCTCTCTTGACACATTTCATGACAATGTATGTCCCTAGGAGCCCTAGGACCCCTAGGGATGCATTTGGTTGGTTTGAATGCATCAAGAGGGGTCATAGATTATGATGCATTTGATGACAACGTATGCCCCTAGGGGCTCTAGGGCCCCTAGGGACCCATTTGGTTGTTTCAAATGTGTTGAGGTGTCATAGGTTAACCTATGACCCCTCTCGATGCATTTCATGACAATGAATGTCCCTATAGGCCCCAAGGTCCCTAGGGACCCATTTGGTTCGTTTGAATGCATTAGGAAGTGTCATAGGTTAACCTATTACCCCTCTCGATGCATTTCATGAAAACATATGCCCCTAGGGGCCCTAGGACCCCTAGGGACGCATTTGGTTGGTTTTAATGCATTGAGAGGGGTCATAGGTTAATCTATGACCCCTCTCAATGCATTTCATGACAACATATGTCCCTAGGGGCCCTAGGACCCCTAGGAACGCATTTGGTTGGTTCAAATGCGTCGAGAGGGGTCATAGGTTAACCTATGACCCCTCTTGACACATTTCATGACAACATATTTGGTTGGTTCAAACCGATGCATTTCATGACAACATAGGGCCCCTAGGGATGCATTTGGTTGGTTCAAATACATTGAGAGGGGTCATAGGTTCTCTTAGCACATTTCATCACAACATATGTCCCTAGGGACCCATTGGGAATGCATTGAAAGGGGTCACTAGGGGCCCTAGGGACATATTTTGTCATGAAATACATCTAGAGGGGTCATAGGTCATAGGTTAACTTATGACCCCTTTCGATGCATTTCATGACAATATTATATTTAATAATAATATAATATTGTATATTTTAATATAATAATATAATACTATATATTTTAATATAATAATAATATATTACTAGATTATATAACAATAATAATCATATATATTACTATATATTATATTTAATAATAATAATAATAACCATATATATTATTATAATCATATAATATTACTATATATATATTTAACAATAATAATATTTATCATATATTACTATATTATATTTAGTTATAATAATAATTATATTTATAACTATATTATATTTAATAATAATAATCATACATATTTCTATATATAACAATAATTATAATCATATATAATAATAATAGTTAATAATAATAATCATAATCATATGTAATAATAATAATGCCCACACTTCTCAAATTTTTGTTTCCCTTTAAAATTTCCCTCCAAAATTTCCCTCCAAAATTTCCAATGTGGGTGGTCTCCCTCCCAATTGAAAAATTTAGACTTTTCGGATACCCAATTTCATATCGGGTATTCAATTAGGCTTGGTATTCACACACCTATTTGATCAACCTAGAAAATGTGTTTGAGAAGGGTTTCACTGACACTCAAACTTCGAGTAGCCATTTGACAAGATTATTTTCATTGAAATTGAACAATGAAAAGGGTTTTTTTATAACACTAAAGATTCCATCGATATAATTGATGTCAAATTTTGAGTTCGATATGTATTTATTAGTTAATTTTCAATGAAGATGATTGTAAAGTGTTGATTGACATATTGATTGAAAAATAGCTATAACTTTCAAACAGTATAACATTTTTGAAATCCAAAAGTTGTGTCACATTCTATGCTTCGCCTAGCATAAGTAAAAAAAATTAATTTGTTAAAGTTTTCAATTAGTTAAGGTGCTCAGACACGGAAGTTTTTTTATTCTAAAAAAAATTTAGTAGAAAATTCATATTTAATTATTTATTTGGAATAGAAATACCCAAAAATATCCATCATATCTAGCCATGAGTCTACTTTTTATATCTATAATTATATTTAAAAATATTATCATTTGATTTTGATTAAGGTGGTCAGACATACACCTACTTTTTATTTTTGCCCTGAAATTTTCATAGTACTGCATTAAAATCCAAACTTTTGACCAATCAAATATTCTTTTCTATAGATAAGGCCTAGTAGTTTAGAAACTACATTCAATTTCCTACATATTACTTTCTTACAACTTTTTGACATAAAGCCTAGAACCACTTTAAAATTATGTGTCAAGTTGACATAACCCTGATTTGCTAATTTTTCACTACCACTTAAGGTCATAGTTTGGTTGACCATGATCCTGTACATACCCTACATGCAGATATAAGCTTTTGCAAATTCTTCAATTTCTCCCTCTGTCACCTTGCTTATGACTGATTTGAAGTTTTAGATCTATGATTATTTTAGGTACTTCTTTAAGTAAGATCCACTACATCAATTTGTATTATATGAACATCAGCTTGTTTGATGCAGGGCACTCCCTCTGTTCCTTAAATAGCCTTTGATGGGGGTATCACCCCAAGTTTACCTCTTAGATACTCATGAGCATCCTTAGGTAATTTTTGTGTGAAGATATCAGTAATTTTCTCCTTTGAGTTAACATATTTCATCTTCATGTCTTTGCCTTGAACTAACTCTCTTACATAGGGATACTTGATTATAATGTGCTTTGTCTTTGTGTACATTACTGGATTTTTTGATATATTGATAGCACTTGTATTATCACAATAAAGTGTCACTGGTTCTCTGATGTCTTCCTTCATTCCTTTGAGTAGTTGTTTGATCTATACAATTTTGGTGCAATTTATAGCAGTAGCAACATATTCTGCTTCAGCAGTAGATTGGGAAGTACAATATTGTTTCTTGCTTGTCCATGTAACCAGTCTCTTGCCTAAGAAAAATGCTCTTCCACTAGTGCTCTTTTTGTTATCAATGTTTCCAGCCCAATCAACATCAGTGTAGGCTCTCAGTTCAAAATTTTTATTCTTCTTGTAGTATAAACCAAACTCTTTTGTTCCTTTCAGATATCTCATTATTCTCTTCACATCCATCAAGTGATTCTCTCTAGGATTAGTAGAGAATCTTGCAACTATCCCCATAGCTAATGTAATATCAAGTCTGCTATGTATCACATATTGCAATTAACCAATCATGGATCTATATAATGTTTGATTCACCTCAACTGAACCATCATTCTTTGATAGCTTGTGTCCTGTCACCATAGGTGTACTTACTAGTTTGGAATCCTCTAGTCCAAATATCTTCAATATCTCTTTGACATATTTTGACTGACTGATGTATATACCATATTTTATCTGATATACTTGTAATCCCAAAAAGAATTTGATCTCTTCAAACATAGACATTTTAAATTCTTGCTTCATCTGATTTGCAAAATCTTGACATAAAGAATCTTGTTCTCCAAATATGATATCATCAACATATTTTAGATAACAATATACCTTTGTCTCTTTCTGTCTCCATGTACAGATTGTTGTTATCATCAATCCTTTCAAATCCAATCTTCACAAGATAAGTAGGAAGCCTCTCATACCATGCTCTTGGTTCTTGCTTCAATTCATATAAGGCTTTGTGTAGTCTACATACCATGTTCTTATTGTTATCATCAACAAATCTTTCTGGCTATTCTATGTAGACTTCCTCTTCTAGTATGTTATTTAGAAATATAGATTTAACATCCATCTAATAAACTTTGAAGCCTTTGTATGCAGCATAAGCAAGTAAAATTCTTACTCCTTCCATTCTTGCAATAGGGGCAAATGTCTCACTAGTCAATTACTTCTTCTTGTGCATATCTTTTGTAAACTAATCTTACTTTGTTTCTTGTCACTTCACCATTCTCATCTAGCTTATTTATAAATACCCACTTGGTGCCAATCACATTCTTGTCTTCTGGTCTAGGAACTAGACTCCATGTTTTGATCTTCTCTATCTATTGAATCTCTTCTTCCATGTCCTTGTACTAGTCATCTTCTTCTAGTGCATATCTTTCATGTGTACTGATCTCAGAATCAGAATGTGCATTTTCTTCATTCTACAACTCGACATCTGAATGCAACTCGATATTCACAAGATGTGACTTAGCAATTATTGAGACTTACTAATGGTTTGTAACTTGATTTGTAGCATCTCCTTTAGCAAGCATTCCTTCATATAAGTATACAAATGATTTGTATTCTTCTTGTTCTTTCATATGTTCATCCTCATGTACTCCTGTAAATTCATCAAAATTCACATTTGCACTTTTCACAATTTTGTTAGTGTTAGTATTTAAACACTTATAGGCTTTGCTTCTTGTGGAGTATCCAAAGAATATACCTTCTTCACTTTTTGCATCAAACTTTCCATTCCTTACATCTTTAAGAATATAACACTTACTTCCAAATACCTTAAATTATTTTACATTAGGTGGATATCCATACCATAGTTCAAAAGGTGTTGATTGAGTACCTTTCTTGACTTGCACATGGTTCAAGGTATATATAGCAGTACTTACAGCTTATCTCTAGTATTTCAGAGCAACATTCTTCTCCATCATAAATTTTCTAGCACAGTCCATTATAGACCTATTTCTTATTTTAGAAATTCCATTTTGTGGAGGGTTCCTAGGTGTGGATGTCTATCCTTTGATTCTTTTGTCATTACAAAAAATTTCAAACTCATTTGAAGTGAATTCTTCTCCTCTATTTGATCTCAAGAATTTCAAATTCTTACATGTTTCTTTCTCAACTCTTGCCAAGTACCACTTAAATATTTGAAAAGCATCAGATTTTTGTTTCTGAAACATGACTATCATCATCCTAGAGTAATCATCAACAAATAGCATTATGTACTTATCTCCTTTGTAGCTTTGCACTGCAATTGGTCCACACAAGTCAATATGAACAATCTATAGTGTTTCTTTGAAAGTATAAGCGTTACTCTTAAAGCTTGACTTTGACATTTTTCCTAGCAGATATTATTTGCACACTATATTATCAAGTTTCTTCAACTTAGGCAATCCTCTAACTCTTTTCATGTTACTGATAATAACCAAATTATCAAAATTAACATGACATAGTCTCTTGTGCTAAAGCCATACATCATCAAGTTTTTCAATAAAACAAGTGGCATCCTCTATATCCAAATATAATAGATTACTTCTAGTTTGATCACCTTTTCCAATTATTTTTTCATTTGTATCATATATCTTGGCAGTTTTGTTTTCAAATTCAACCTTGCATCCCAGATTATTCAGTTGTGACACACTTAACAAGTTATAATTTAATCCTTCAACATACTAAGCATTGTCACATGAAATCTTGTCTATGAGTTTGATAGACCCTTTTCTTTTTATCAAACATGGTGCATCATTACCAAATCTTACACTATTTCCATCATAAAAAGTTAAGGTAATGAACTTACTTTTCTCTCCAGTCATGTGATGTGAGCATCCACTGTCAATGATCCATCTATCATTCTTGTTTACACAAGTCACAAGTGCAGTTGCCTCATCTTCATTAGATTCATCCTTTGTTACATATACCACTTCATCATCATGTTCATCGAAATCATTTTTATCAAAAATGTAGCATGACTTCTTGCCTTTTTCTTTGTAATCTTTTTTGTCATCTTCTCTTGTATTGTTGTGTTTGTTTCCTTCTTTGTACTTCTTCTTCTGTGTACATCTTGCAGCAATATGACCAACTTCATTGCAATTGAAAAAAATGATGGGTAACTTAGCTTTGAAATTTCCTTTACCTCTATGAAATCTCCTTGCCAATAGTGCTTCCAAATTGTTCAATGTCTTCCTCATCTATATTGTTGTCACTGATACATATTTTATCTTTCTTTTCTTCTTCTTCTTCTACTTTACCTCCTTAGAATCCTTCAATAACAACGTAGCTTTGAAAGAAGATTCAAGAATCTCTGGCTTCTAGTTGTCAAAGTTGGATAGCTCAAAAGTAGTGAGTCTACCTACCAGACCTTCAAGGGTTAGATTGTTTCCTAGAATACATCTCAAATCTTGCATTGCAAAAACTCTAATAGCATAGACAGGCAATAATGTTCTCAAGACTTTACTTAAAACAATATCATCATCTATATGACCAGTAGCTCCTCGTATTGCACTAACAACTTTCTTTATCCTAGCAACATATTGAGCAATATTTTCAACTTCTTCCATTCTCATATCATCAAACTTACCTCTAAGGATCTCATACTTGGTTATTTGAACATTTTTGTCTCCTTCATAAATGATGGTTAGGGCATCCCACATCTTCTTTGTAGTGTCATAGCCTTTGATATCATCAAATTTGTCATATCTTAGAGCAAAGGAAATCTCCAACATAGTTTGATTGTGTTCATTTTTCTTCTTCATATCTTCGGCAATTAGGGCTCCTGTTGGATCAACATGTTCCATTATAATGGTAGATTTTACATGATCTCCAAGTCCACCAAGGTGTAGCTTCATCAAAAATTTTCATGCAAGAAAGTTATCTCTGTTGAGCTTGGGTACTGCTCTTTTAGACATCTTGATTTTTGTGCTTCTAGTACCTTAAAACTAGTCCTCTTAAGTAGATGTCTCTAATACCAATTGTTGGAATTCTTTTAGAATAATTAAGAGGGGGTTGAATCAATTATTCAAGGTCTAGATGTACAAAATAAAACTTTTTCACAATTCAGTGAATCCATAAAAAATTTGTACCCATGCATGCATCTATTGTGTATTTACTAAAACTTATATGTTACTATCAAATCAACTTGCAGAAATGTAAAGCATGAAACACAACACATTCATCAGAACACTTGACACAATGATTTAACATGGAAGCCCAATTTAAGAAAAACTACCAATAACATGCTACCTCTTTTCACTCTTCTAGAGTAATACCTTGTGAAAGGCCAACCCTATTAAAGGTTACAATACACACTGTTAAATGTGACCTGGCTAAGGGATTTCAATCACTCTGTTAAAAGTGAGCCTTGTTAGAGGACTTTAGGCCATTCACTTGGAATGCTACCCTATTAAATAATTTTCCAATGACTGTTAGGTCAACCTTAATCTAAAGGGTTTACCCTAGACTAATACAATTGTTAGAGAGTAACAGTAGAGCATTGATCTAATACAACTTACAACTTCACTTGCAGATTACACATCTCTATTCAATCCTCAATTCTACTTTCCTTTCATACTTTGCAACTCTAACAACATGTTCACCCTTCAAGCATTCATCTCCTTGAGCCTTCTTGCTTGGTATGCCATTACAAATTCTTCTTTTGGGTCACTTAACAAAGCAAAACCCTTAATTCCTTCTCCTCATTAGGTTCTCTCTCATTACACCAGCCTCTCTAACTCTTTTTCTTTATGACCAAACATTCCTATATAAAAAAAATTAGAATATTTTCCCGCTCATAATCCATCATCTAAATTAGGGTTTTGGATGGATTAGGTAGGATACAATGTATCTACCCCATATCTTATCTATTCTAGAAACTTTTCCTAGAATCCATTTGAATTCGCCTTAAAATAGTTTACATCAAATTCTATGCCACCAGCTCATCACTCTTATCTTCTTCCTGGTTCACAAGTTCCAAGAAAATAAACTTGTCAGCTTGTATTTCAAAAATCTTTGATCTTTATCATAATGCAGCAGCTCGGCATTATAAATCTTTTGATATTTGACACATACTGCGTTACTTGGCAGCAACTATAAAATCACTTAGCATCAACTAGATTTCACTGGTGCTTGGCATCAACTAAATTTCACTCACCATTAACTGTCTTGCTTGGCATTCACTAAAATTTTCTTTCACTCGGCTCCAACTAACTTTCCACTCGGCTTGCACTAACTTTGCTCAGCACCTACTATCCACTCAGTCAAGCTTGGCAGAAAAACTTTATGTAACTTATTCTTCTAAACTTTCTAAGTGTAGCCAGCCATTTTGGCACCAACTATAAAATCACTCAGCATCAACTAGATTTCACTGGTGCTTGGCATCAACTAAATTTCACTCACCATTAACTATCTTGCTTGGCATTCACTAAAATTTTCTTTCACTCGGCTCCAACTGACTTTCCACTTGACTTGCACTAACTTTGCTCAGCACCTACTATCCACTTAGTCAAGCTTGGCAGAAAAACTTTATGTAACTTATTCTTCTAAACTTTCTAAGTGTAGCCAGCCATTTTGTAACCTTAAGTAGATCATCAATACATCATGTTATGACTATCTTAATTTATCCTTGTCCTACATTACATAAGCATAAATCAACCCTTCCTCTAGGTGCTTTTGTTACATCTTGTTGATTAAATCCTCCTCATCAATCAACTAAGTGATAGTACTTGAATATTTGTAAGCAATTGTCTTACTAGAAAATAGGAGGTTTGACATTAGTGACAAAACAATGATGAAACACATAGTCTTCTTCAAAAATCTCCTTCTTAACAATTGCTTTTCAATTCTTTTCAATCAAATATCAACACTCCATAGATATCCTTCAATTTGGTCCATATGTAATGAGCAGTAACACATCCTTTGACCTCATCAAACTTAGCATAATTAAGATTTGATACAATGTCAATCATCATGATGTTATGATTTTTATTTTCAGCAATCTGTTCTATAGTCAATGTTCCATTAGGAGCCTTGTAAGCATTTTCCAATTATTTCAAATCTAAATCACTGATGGTTTCCATGTGCAACTTCATGAGTTCTTTCCATGCCTAAAAGTTATCTCTATTCAATTTGGAAATCTCTTTGTTGTAAGACATCTTGATCTTTAGCGTAGGTCATTGTAACCTTCTTTGCAAGCACCAAAATCTCTAATACTAATTGTTGGAAATATAAGATGAGTAACTAAGAGGGGAGGGGTGAATCAATTTCCCCAAAAATAAATCTCAGATCCCTTAGATTTCAATACAAATCAAAACATAAACTATGATTAAACTATATTCTATTGTTACTCGGCACACACACAGGCACTCGGTTAACACTAGCAAATATTGTAACTCGACAAGCATCGAGAATCAACTGTAACTTGGTAATAACTGAATATACTGAACTTAATGCAATTAACCTTAAATTTAACTTAGTTTCATACACATAAAATAAATAACATGAACATAAGTGACACCAAGATTTAACGTGGAAACCCAATTTGAGAAAATCCACCAATTGCAACTAGTTACTCTTTTTCACTCTTGTGAAGTAAGCCTTGTTATGAGCCAACCCTATTAATGATTACAAACACACTGTTAGGTGTGACCCTATTAGAGGATTTAATCACCTTATTAGGGGTGGTCCTTAGACACTTCAATCTATAAATGTTACCTTGTTAGAGGATTTACAAATAGTTGTTATGCTAACTCTATTAAGAGATTTAGATCACTGCTACAATGGTTAGAAAGTAACAATGAGATGACCTAATTTCTAATGCAATTGAATTTTTGATTATATATCACAATTTTGTCTTGTATCCTTGATCCCTCCTGATCAAATGTATCTGTGTAGCTCCACAAGGATATTTTTCTTCTCCTTCAAATTTTCTTCCTCTAAGCATCTTCAAATCTTCTATTTTCTTCTATAATTTCAATCCTTAACTTGACCTTATATCTATATCTTACACATTGTCAAGTTGGCTTGAATACAACTTAGAATACTTAATATTAATCTCCTCAATTAGCTAGAAGTAACAAATCAAATCAATTGAACTCAATTTTCCAAAACAAGAAAATCCTTTGTTGGCCAACCTTGCTCGGTAGACACTAACTCAGAAACGATTTTCCTATGTTAACCAAGTGAACTCGATTAACACTCCATATTTGCAAAGTTCCTTTGGTAACTAAGTGAGCTTAGTTATATTGGTTCTATACATAGGAAACTATCTTCATCACCCAAGTGAGCTTGGCATACAGTGACTCGAAATGATATGACATTTTGTGTAACATCAAAGACAATACACAATTAACCAATTATTTTCAACACTAAGGACCGCAAGATTGTGGGATGACTTTATGGGCATGGGTCACCCCCTAAGCTAGTAGATAGAAAGGATTTTAGTAGCTAAGATATGGTGTTTAGTTTGGGTACTCCATTTTCCAAGTGAATGATAAACTCCTCAAAAGGTCTCCTTTCATTGAGAATTGGGGTTTGACGCACCATAAGGGTATTGGAGGAGAGCTATCACTCAGAAATATCATTGATATGGCATTAATTGTATTGAGTCTATATAGCAGTTGGAGTGTAGACCTAGTTTTAGCTAGTTACCACTTTGAGGGCAATGCCTAAGAATCACCAAGTGGTGAGTCTTCATTCCAAGGTAGGGCTCTCTAAAAGAAATTGCACAAATTTCTCATACACCAAAGATCCATGAATGGTGAGGGGAGAGGATACATCCATGCAACTCTTTTGGTTCTAAACAATGAAAAGAAACCAATTAGAAAAGAAAAATCATTTTAAATCACTAAACTTAGTGATATATTATCTAAATAAAACCACACATATAGTTTGGACAAATACACAAGTCTTTGTCAACATCCTACACCAAACATATTAGTAGTTTTCAATTTATTAGTCTTCTCCCAACAAGTGCAACATGTTGTAAATATACCATTAGTAACACAAAAAACCTCTATTCTAGGTTCTAGAATCAAAATAAAACCCTAGGTGTAGATTATGACTAAAACTTGACCTTTATGTAAACCAACTACATGGTGATAGTACCAATTGTGACAGAGAAGACCACAAACACTCACTAAGCTCCAAAGTGTGTTGAGATAATATCAACTGTGCCTATGATGTAGTTGAGACCCAAAAGGGTTTAGTTGGTAATTTAGGGGCATAGTTGGGAAGCTAGGAACCAAACAGGGTGATACAGGGTCAAAATGGCACCTATAACATGCGAAACTCAAAGAAAGACTACTATGTGCACTTTGACAATGCCAGGTGTGACCCTAGTGCACTTTGGGCCCAAAAGGGTGCAATTGGTAGCTTAGGGGCATAGTTAATCAAAGTGGAACAGTAGATAGAGAAGGTTTTGGGTCCTAAGCACCTAAAAAAGCTTCCTAAGGCACCCAAGTGTGCCCTGACAGTACCAAGTGCACATCTGGGACAAAGAGCTATATAAATGCATAAACAATAGATAAACACGTGTTATTGAACCTCCTAGTTAGACTAGGTGTGATAATAATAAATAGACAAACATTAGACTCCTTCAAATGAGCTCCCTCCTTGCACCTATATGAACAAATAAAGAAAACCCAAGTTAGTAAGCATGATCCACATCAAGTTCACCAATTGTTGAAATCCTTATTAGGGTGTTGAGCATTAGTCCTCTCTTTAAGTCTTTTATTTCTTCAAGTAGATCTTTTCCTATCGTGATAACTATGTCTACTCAATTCTGACATATCTGTATCTAAAGAGTCAGGCAAAGTATCATTGGGAGTTTCAGGTATATTGGAACCTCAAAGATGAAAAGGGCCTTGTTATAGTTGTTGTGGTATTGATTGTGGTTGTTGTGTCACTAGTTGTGGTTTTTTTTGAGGTAACTTTACTTGTTGAGTGTATGACCATATATGAGACTATAGTTGCAGAGGTATTTACTAAGTTCATTGTAGCAAATGTACTTGTTGTAACAATTATTGTTGATAGCCATTTTTTTTCCAATCATTGTTGATATTCCAACTGTTGTTTTATTTTCTCCTTTTGTTTCACAAAAATTTCTTGTTGTTATTGGAATTATTTTTGATACATTGTGTGTAAGTCAAGTGGATTTAGACTAGGTTGTGTGTTAGGAATGTTGGCTCCTTGCATCACTTATTATTGTTGTTATTGCTATGGATGTTGGTATGTCGTATGTATGTTAAGCTGAATTTGATTAGGTTGTGCATTAGGAACTCTAGGTCCTTGTACCACTTGATGTTTTTTTTTTGTCTTAGATATTGATTATGTCCCTTAGATGAAAATATTGTATTAGGATCCTTGATTTGATATGTTTAGGGGTTTGATGCTTCACCTTGGGACATCATGTTTATTTGGAAATGACCCATATTTCTTTTTAGTAGCTAGTAGAGTTAGGAGCTAGGGTGCACTTTATTGATTTTCTCCCAAAGAAGGTGTATATGTCATTCCTATGGTATAAGTACCCTTAGGTATTTCTTGTTGTTGCATCATTTGACTAAGATCAATCCTTAATGTCCTTTTTGGGTACTCTAAAAGAGTCTTGTTTGCATTAATTAATTGAGGTTCATTGAATTGGGGATTGGTATTGATATGTTCAAAGGTACCTTGAGAATCTCAATGGTTTATTCTTTGTGAGATATCTTAGGTGTTACCATTGTAGTTGAAAATTACAAAGGTTGTTTCCCCTTATCCAAGTCTAAGTTAAGCATAGGTTGTATGTTTTCAAATGTAGGATTGCCTTTATTTTTAGACTTACTTCATTCAAAGTTGGAGTTAAACTTGACTATTTCTTGGGCCACCAAGAGTTTGAAGTTCTTTTAAAAGGTTTTGTCTTGACATGCTCTAGCCATTTCTTCATCGAAGTTGTCATAGTCTATGTTAGAATCATCACTTGGGTGTAAAGTACCTTATTATATGCTTGAAGGATTCAAGGTAGTTGTGTTAGGTTTGTTGAATTCAAATGAATGGGTTTGTTCATCCTTGGGTGTCATACATATACTTCCATATCTGGGTGGTATAGGTACGAGTATATGTTTGAAATAGGGACTCTATTGACCATTCCATATGTAGAGGATGTGTTAAGAGGTAATTTCATGGTGGACATGTTGTTGAGGGTTTTTTGTCTTGTGTCTTGAGGGTTATTGTATGGTGGATACATGCTTAGCAGGTCCAAAAGTAATGGTTGTGAAACTTTTGTTTGATCTATGTCAAAATTTTGTTGAGGATTCTTGGTTT
This sequence comes from Cupressus sempervirens, assembly GCA_028749045.1. NCBI lineage: Eukaryota > Viridiplantae > Streptophyta > Pinopsida > Cupressales > Cupressaceae > Cupressus > Cupressus sempervirens. Next base: position 590,885,061 of record CM053789.1, on the reverse strand, counting down.
TCTTTTGTCTTGGATGATCTTTTGATTGTGTTTACACTTTGGAAAACGAGGGTTGATACAAGTCTTCTAGTCTTTGAGTTGATTGTGTCCTTGTGAGAGCTGGCATGATACCTAAGTATGTAGATACAATGTGGAATTTTGAAATGGACTTTCTACCTCCCAACTGTGCACATAAACTACCAACTACACCCAAATAGTACCAAGTGTGTCCCTAAGGTGTGCACTTTGGACCCAAAAGGGTACAATAAGTAAATGAGTTGTTTGGGTGACAAAAATGTACAGTATGTATGTTGTAGGTGTTTTAGGGTTATTTTAGGGTTTATGTATGTAACACAAGTTATAAAAATGTAGTTTAAAACTTGGAACCTAAGGTGGGCTCCCTAGTTACCAAGTACACCCTAAAAATACTAAGTGTACCCCTGAGGTGTACACTAGGTAAAATAGTTTGAAACTCTATAGTTTGGAAGAGGTTATGGAAGATATAACTTCTTTTTACAAATTTTAGGGGTTTATGTACATGATGGATGTTTTGAAAGTGCAAAATGACCCAGGGATAGGATATGCAAGGTGCAAATGACCTAAGGGGATGAGGCACAAGTTCAAATGCAAGTGCTGTTTTAGACTTTTTCACTAAGGGATATGAAGATGATTCTAAGATATGAAAAATAAATATTGTGTTGGACCTTAGACTTTGGATTAGGGAAATGAAATTAAGGGTTGTTGTATGCAACTTAAGATTGGATTATACAAGGGTTTATGTTAGGGTTTGATAACTACATTTAGGACATGCAAGATATGGATGTGGGATCATGTCAAGTGTTCAATTTGATGAATGATTTGGACAAGTTGATTTCTAGATATGTTTATGAGATTTTGATGCTTAAAGTAAATGGTAAGGTTTTGGACTATGCAAGGTGGAACGATTATTCAACTAGGGTTAAAAGAAATGACATTGAGGGAGACTAAGGATGTGATAATTCTATGAAAAGTGTATGTAAATTTTTGATCTTAAGAGAAAATATTTGGAAAGTATCAACCTAAGAGTGTAACCTAGTGAAGATGGATTTTGGATCTTGAACAAAAGAGACAAAAATTAAAAAAAGATCAAGTTTATAAAATCGAAAAGGTCAAATCCATCAAGATAGATAAAATTTGACCCAAGAAAAATGATATAAAAAAGATGACAAAAAGACTAAGGTCAAGATCCTTCATCCATCATCATAAGGAGATACTCAAAGACACATCCTTTGTTCTGATTTTTTACTAAGTTCAAAGGGGTTCTAGGTTCAAAATTAAGTTTAATGGGGGATCAAAATGAGGGTTATGTGAATTGGGTTAGAACATGATTAGAATGGGGACCTAGGCAGGAATTTAGGGGCAATTCTAGGGTCTCAAAATGTAATCTAAATGTCAAAATTAATTATTTTGGTAACCAAGTGCACCCAAAAAACACCAAGAGCACTCTAACAGCGCGAACTATGTCTATGGTGAAACTGGGGCCTAGAAGGGCGTAGCTGGTAGTTTAGGGGTGCAGTTGGTAAAAAGGGGCTGAAGCTTTGGTGATTTTGAACTTGGTGACTTTCACATTATTATGCTAGAGGGTGGGTTGACTAGAGATGATGTTATTATCAAAATTGGGTTTGCAAAATTATGGCTAGGACATGAAAAATGAGGATTAGGTTGTGCAAACTAAGGGTTAGGACATGCAAGAATACAAGTTGGGGGATGAAAGATAAAGACTAAGGACCGAAAGGTGAAGACTATGAGATGCTAAATGAAGACTAAGGGAAACAATATGAAGGCTAAGGGATGCTCTATGAGGACTAAAAGATGAAAAATTAGGGTTAAAGGATGCAAGTATGAGAAATAAAAGATGGAAAATGCAAAAGTAGGATATGCAAAAATGAGCTCTAAATCATGTCAAGGACTCCTAAGGCTACAAGTCTTCATGTTTGCAAAGTTCTCAAGGGTTTGACCAAAATTTTGCAATGTTTTAACAAGAGGTTTGTAGTGTTTTGACAATGTGGATGTTTGAAAGTGTTCAACGTTTAAATGTGTTTGGTGTGAGTTGGTAAATTTGGCATTATCTTGATTAATGTTATGCACACACACAAGACACCATAGACAATAATAGTTGTTATTAAACTTAAAAGACACATCACAAACTAGGCTTTAAGATTGTATCCACTAAATAACCACTTGAGCTAAAGCTCAGTCATGCTTATCCAGAGCGGAAAACCTAATATATTGGCACCACATGCTGCCCCTTACAGCGCACTCACTTCTTGGGGCTACCAAGATCCACTTACCATGGGTCATCACTCCCCAAGTGACTATTGCCTCTACTAAGGACTGTGAGAATGTGGGATGTCTTCACTAGCATGGGTGACCCCCTAAGCCTGTAGATAAATAGAATTTTGGACACTATGACATGGTGTTTAGTCCAAGCACTCCATTCAACAAGTGAATGATAGACTTCCTCAGAAGGTATCCCAACCCCGAGAACTAGGCACTAGTAAATTTGAGTTCATTTTTCGATGAATTTTGGTCAAAATTTTAACCTAGGTTGGTCAAAATTTTGACCAAGTAGTTCATGGGAATTTTTCTCATCAAAATTTCGACCAGTGTGCAAGTTGGTCAAATTTTTTACCAATACATTTGTCAAAAGAAATTAATTTTTGGTAGCTCTAATTTTTCATTGATGGTCAAAATTTCCACCAATGTTTGGTCAAAACAAAATTTATAACTGATGAAAATTTTGACCAATTCTTGGTAGAAAACTATCAAGAATTGGTTGAAATTTTTACCAATATTTGGTCAAAAAAAATTATAATTGGTGGAAATTTCAACTTGGTAGAAAACTATCAAGAATTGGTTGAAATTTTCACTAACGTTTGGTCGAAAAAAAAAATTTATGTTGTATCAAGCAATTGTTTCTTATCCAAGCCATTTAATTTGCAACCTTTTAAATATCTGCAAAGATAAAGTTGGAGCATGAAAAAAATTCTTCTCAAAGGTGTCCTCTAATTGTAAACGTCCATTCCATTATCTGTTCAAAAAACACAACATATCTAGTTCAATAGATAATGGAGTGGACTCTTTACAATCAGAGGACACCTTTGAGAAGAAAAATTCCCCTGCTCCAACTTTATCTTTGAAGAAATTTAAAAGGTTGCAAATTAAATGGCTTGGATAAGAAACAATTGTTTGATACAGCATGGAACAAATGGACATTTATGCATAGGGCATCATCAATTATGTGAGTGATGCAGATGTAGCCAAATTTTTTGGGGTCAAAGCCACCAATTAATATAAGGTTTCTAATCTCCATGAGGTTGACATTGTGGTTGTAAGGGTTGTGGAGAGGTCACTTCTTCATTGTCCACTTCATCACTGATTAACTTGCACCATAGACCGACGATTTTCATCTTTGTTGTGGGCTCCTATCCCCTATGTGAGTGCTGATGTAGAAGCCGAAGCGAAAAAAATAAGTGAAAGCATGTTGAATAAGGTTTCTAATCTTGACTTGGTCAACATTGTCACAACAAGATCATCACATAAACAAGATGGACAATAATTAGAGACTGGATCCAAAGGCCACAGTCAAGAAGCTATTATAGAAAATGACATTCAACAATGGCAACAAAAGAGAAATAGAACACAAAATTATTACAATTGTCACTATGGTGTTCACAATTGATAATGTATGTACATATTTTTCTATCAGGTTTGAATGGAAGCAAAATTTAAAGAGAGTATAATGTGTATGTAGATATAGAGTGATTAACAAAATAGAACAAGCACATGTGGCAATGCCACATGATTAACAAACCTGTGGTAGCTTTTTGAAATATTGAGGTGGCCTATTGGACCTTTACACAAAAATAAGGCAATCTATACCTTACAAAATTGGGCTCAACCATACCTATAAATAGAAAAATTATAAGATTTTTTGGCATCATGTGGATAAAGAGATTAGATAAGCCCTTAAAAAAATTCTTCAAGAAAGCCCACAAAGTTGTAATATACAAGGACTTATCTAAGCCTTAGTCTCTTTGTGGCTAGGGACCTTCCGATTTTTTAGAATTACAATACAAATAGGGTGATCTCATCAACCTTGGACTAGGACAACTATTCTATTCTTATTAAGTGATGAGATGAGATAGGTGGGACTATTTCACTACAAAATGTATTGGTAAATAAAACCATAAAAAATTGACTAGAATAGAAGAAAAGTGATGAACTGGTTAAGCTAAAGAAACAAGTGAATTTCCTGCAGACTATCCATTGGTGATCAAGATAAAATATTCCACTATTGGAAAGCAATAGCAAATATTACATGTGCTTGTATTTAGATGATAGTACTCGGATGTCAGATAACTAGGTAAGTACAAAAAATAGAAATTCATTTTAAAAGCTAAGTCGAGCATTTAAATTTCTTTCTATAGTAGAACTACCTCCAATTAGAATGCAATGAGAACAAAATTTATTTGCAATCCACAGTTCCTCTAGAATCTATATTCCTCACATCACCAAACAAGAGATAACACTAAGATAATAAATCTCATGAATCACAAAGAGATATGAAATCATAAAGTCGTCATCTTTACCTAAAGTGCACAGTAATTGCTAAGTGAATACAAAAATTCCTCACTAGCATTTTCTATGATTAATTTTAACATGGCTTCAAGATTTGGATTGAGTATCTTCATATAATTGATTTGAATCATAATACTACAATCAAGCAGAACTTGAAAACCATCAAGAAATACTATCCTAATCATTTCAACAGCTCTATAAGTAAGAACTACAATGACCTAAACTCTAGTAACAATAGGGAGTCAATCTTGCTCCTTTGAAATTGGTTGAAACAATCATAAAAAAAAAAGAAATTGTAGAACATGAACTGTGTACTTGTGGAATGCAGGCCACAATACAATTAACCATGATGTTGTGTTCTCTATAGTAAGATAAGAGATCTGATTCATGGAATTCTACCCTTTCAAGCAAAGTCTTCCCCTCGTAATCATAAATTGGGAACCCATTCTCATCTAAGGAGTTCAGATACAAGTTTATCCAAGCAACTTTGACAGCTCTGGGATTAATATCAATACCACAAGCCTATAAAAGGAATAAATGAATCAATTACAAATATATTAGACATGCATAGGTGTATGAGTGCACATTACTATACACACAATATACATAATTTTTGTGCAACATAATAATCTCCAATACCAAAAAATCCCAATTTGATGTTAGAATTTAGTTGCAGCCTAAGCAATAAGACAAGAGAAGCATTTAACATAGGAAGGATCAACAATTTGAATTAAATTAGGTTTTATCAATTAAAGTAAAGGTAAATCATAGATCTCTAATGCTACAATAATCAAATTGGAAAAAATGAACATTTAATAGGAGCTTGCCTTCTGAGGGGACCACTTTTCAGCTAATGCAATGAATATCCATCCATTCCCACAACCAAGTTTAGTCACTGTTCTATCCTTAAACATAGAATCAAGGTACCTATTGATTCCTTCAAAAATGTAAAGGACCAGTCCTCTAGAATAAAAATACTCAGAAGCTCCATTATTGTCAACTTCTTCCTATTCTACTAAAAACCTAATTAACAAAAAATATTTGTTAGTAAAAATATTTAATATTCTTTTTAAAGCAACAATTGCTCACAATAGAGAATAAATGAGCAAAATGGATTGGATGGTTCTTGTTGATGACTAGTGGTCCAAGGCATAGCTGTGGTCATTTAACTCAAAATGATCTAAACTAGGTGAAAGCAAGATAGAGTTTCCATTAGAGTTAACGGAAGAGCTATGTCTACCTTGTAAGAAGAAGTCACAATATCAACTGCCAAAGATAATGAATGTCTTAATTTATAATGACTCCTAATCAATAAAAATTGTCATCAGTAATCAGCTAACAAAACATAGTATCTGATGCCATTCGGTGATTGAAAAGTTTACCAATATGAAGCATCAGCAATTGAAAAAACATGGGGGCTCAATTCTTTAAATGGAGCATCTCTATATTTCTCCATCATGTGAGCATCATATAGATGTGGAAGCTTCGTAAATGGGTTGACAGTAATTAAGATATTTCCTATATATGTCTACCTTCGTTGCAAAAGAAATCATTAGAGACAAAAAATACATTATCATTAATTATTCAATACATTATAGAAATAAGCCATCCAAGAAGCCATTTGACATGGAGAAAACCATACAAAAACATGCCAAGATAGAGATGAAACAACTATATATTTCTTTTAATCTAAAATTTAAATGTCATTTATTGCAATGGTATATAAGATTGCATATTACCACAAGTTCATTACAACATTAATTACTAAATGCTCACAAGACATGAATACAAAATTCCATTATTATCAAGATGCACACACAAAGGTCATGTAAGGAGTGTTCACCATGATGACACATCATTGAATATTCAAAAAATTACTATTGCATTGCAAGATAATTTTACAAAACCAACAGAAATTTTATTTGCCAGGAACCTCTAGGAAATAGCCTCTAGAACTTCTCCAACAAAATAATGATATTGACATGATTTCATGAATGCTAAAATTTAAGAGTGTTAAATATTTTCAGAATGGTAGGTTTAACTAGTGATTTAATAGGCATTTGTCTCTTGATAGTCAACCTAGTCCTTCTATTATAGGGATCAACAAGAAGGCTCCTAGGTTTACTACCAATGGTATAATATGTTTGGATATTGATAGTCTTTGTTCATTAATGAAGTTTTTCGTGAAGCCCTGTTATGCTACATGCAAAAAGACAAAAAATCTAGCACATGAAAAACATAATCCATTAATTAGGTAATGCAATAGGGATGTACTTCTTAGTGGAATGGATTTTGTAAAATATTTAATAGAGATTGGTACTTGATGAAGCTAAGCAAGCATACTTCTCTTGAATGCATTTTGACTTGCCTTGGCCTCCATATCTTCTCAACGTAGTTTCCTTGTCTTATATTTGCCACCCAAACTGAAATTTTATTGATACTAAAGTCGTTCCTATTTTCAGTCTTAAACAATTAGACTTTTCATCCAAATTTTGTTTTTCCAGTCTTTATATAAACCAAAATTTTAAGTTTAGTGAACATAATCTGAATTCAAATTTGGAGTTCTAAGATGCAAGAATCTAGATGCAGGGCTTATAGCATTTATAGCAAGGTTACAGTTGTCGCAACTGCATTTTATTTAATTATTGATCTTTTTCTTTTTCTCATGAAATATTCTTGTAAGTGGATTTGATAGTGGCAATGCAAACCTAAAAAATATAAAGATCCATTATATTGATGATGGAGTCACTGAATTCCAAACATTATGCAGAGTAGAAATTCTGACCAAATCTTTATGATAACTTTTGTGACATTAATATAATTTTCACAAGCCATAGTTTTAAAATTTTGACATTTCCACTTTATCTAAAATGAATTACAATTACTAAGCACTTTGGGAGCTAGAAAAACCCTAGCCTACAAGACCCTCCTTTTCTTTTATAGTTTTACCCAATGGTCGTTCATCCGATAGGATATCGGCTCAAATACTGACCTACACTTTTCAGATCACCTGAGCTCAAAGCTCAACTCCAGTTAAACTCTCCAACAAGATTTATCTCGATCATCAGAGGCAAAGAGATCTATGGTGATGTGAAGGCTTTACCTATTCATAAGCTAGAGAGATAATGATTAAAACTAAAATTACAAGGGTTTCTTAAATACCTATAGATGGGCAAGCAGAGTTGAATTAATCTTCACAACGCTTACTGTGGCTCTTAAAATATCTATAAACACCCACATTTCATTAATCATGCTATTAGTTTGGCAAAGACTTTTTTCAAATGAAAGTCTTGCCTATGCTACGAATATTTGTTGTGCAAGAATTCTCCACCTTTAAGAAATTATTCCAACATTCCATGGACATTTCACAAATTTGCATAGTAAACGATGCTTATATTCACTAGAACTTTTTATGGCTTGGGTGGACAAAATATACACATGCATATGTGCATGCATAGGTGTCGATACATGTGTCTCTATGTTTGTATATTTTCAACAAATCTAGTTTGTGTGTATCTTGCAGTCATGACTCATCCAGATCGAATTGTGTAATAATATATGATAAATGTTTAGAAGCATAATAGAGAAGGCAGACTTTAAACATGAACAAGAAGATCATAAATCATATAACAATGACATATTGCAAATGATAAACTTATGACTTGAATAGTGATAAAGTTTACTTTTAATTGGTATTGTATCAAAGCTTCAGACTGATTATGTATTGAATTAAGCTTGATGAACAACAAATTGATACACAAACAAAAACCAAAAAAAAATCAGAAATCTTAATCAAAGTCCTTAGATATATTGCTCTCCACTGAGTACCCGGATAAATATTGTCTTGTTTGTGGTCCTGTACATACTAAACTAATCAAAGTCTATAACTATTGTGTTAGTTTCCTCTATTATCAATAGTTGTGTCAGATTTAACATAAATTCGATGGAAAATTATAGAGCCTTTGTGCTAGATACAACACTAGATGAACAACCTCTAATTAAATGGATGACTAAACCTGCCTCTTCAAACTATCCATAATAGGAAGTAAGAAGATCACAGGCATCTGCTAAAATTCCATGTGAGATGAAACAACTCACCCGAACAAAAACCCAATTAAGTGAGCAGGAATCACATATGTTGAAACCTGATCCATTGAAGTCCATCCTGGCCCCTTTTGCATGTGACAGTTTACATGGTAAACCAACTCCAACAAAATGTAGGAAGATTGGACCCACTTTGAGTCGTGCTCAATGGGAAGTTGACTCAAGGATGATTAAGTTTGGCGGATTGAAAACTATAAGCATAAAGCCTATACCACCAATTGTAGAACAAATGTTAATATACAATCAGTCATCAAACCTTGGAGCAATAGAGTTTATAAATAGTGTGCCATTTTCTTTAAATAGCAACACTTCTGTTGGATTTAACATAAATTCAGTGGAAAAGTATACAGCTTCTGTGCTTGATATAACACAAGATGAACATACTCCATTTAAAAGGATGATTGAACCTTCCCATTCAAACTTTTCACAGCAAGAAGTAAGAAGTTCAGAGGCATCTACACAAATTCCATGTGAGATGCAAGGGTTCCTAAGAAGAAAAACTCAATTATGTGAGTAGAAGTCACATATGTTGATGTATGATTGTTTGAAGTCCATCCTAACCACTTCTGCATGTGGCAGGACACTTGATATATTGACTCCAACAAAACAGACAAAGATTGGATTCACTTGTTCAAGTTGCACTCAATGGGAAGTTGATTCAAGGATGATGAAGTTTAAGAGATTGAAAACTCTAAAGCCTATACCACTGATGGAATAGCAACAGTTGAGATACACTCAGTCATCAAACCTTGTAGCAACAAAGTTTATAAGTAGTGCATCAGTTTCCTCAAATATCAATAGTTCTATTGGATCTAACATAAATTTGGGGGAAAATTATGGACCTACTGCGCTTGATACAATACAGGATGAAGAATCTCCAGTAAAAAGGATGATTGAACCTTCTTTTTCAAACTATTCACAACAAGAAGTAAGAAGTTTATAGGCATCTGCAAAAATTGTTGGGCTTAACTAGAGTGACCTCATGAATAAAAATAAATTGCCAGCCATTCTTTAACTAAAACTATTGGTTAGTGATGTACCCTAATCCCTACATAGACATTGTCTTGTGTACAACAGTTCACATGCCTTGCCTATGATTCCACATTTTGCATACATGTCTACCAGGGCAGTTGCAACTTAAACATATACATACTCTTGACAAATCTATTTGTGCATATCCAGCAATCATGGCATGCCATGACCACATTCCTTTCAAGCACTCTCTCAGATAGCTCACATGCCTTATTTGCAGGTCCATTTTGCAAGCATTTCTACCATGGCAATTGCAAATATGTCTAACAAAAATCCATTATGCTTTATAAAATGGTAAACCATATATATGACACTTTAAATTATTAATAAGCTATATACATGGGAAAGTTGTGGCTGCCTGAATTTACTAAGCAACTTAAATTTATATTTGACTAATTTTAGATATTAACGTCCACTCGTTAAAAGAATTGTAGTTTGATTCACCATTTCAACTTATTCTAAAATCAACTACATAAATAGAATTCACTCAGATTGAAGTCAAATACAGTATTGAGAAAAAAAAAAGGATAAATGCAAGATGCAAATTCAGAATGTCTCTATCACATGCATTATAACTGAAAAATAAAATCCCTAGTTGATTATAGCATGTGAGCCAAAATCCACTTAAAAATAAAAATTTCCCCATGTCATAAGGGGTTCGCATTAAAGAAAAGGTTAACAGAAAAAAATCCTCTACTGAAACCAATAAAAGGCAATGCCACATCTCTAAAGTAAGGTATATGATATGTTGCAAATCGCATGATATTGTTGTAGCAAAATATCAAAAAAGATGAAAAAATATAAAGTAAAAGATGTAGCTATTGTAGCTCTACTATAGAAAAATACATTGAGCTGAAAAGAGAACAAAAAGATGAACATAGTTAAAGAATTATGTCACAAATCCATCAAATTTGCACTAGGATTTTACAAACTATAACCTATTTTCATTTAATATTTTCACGCTTTCCTAGATATTACTTTCACATTTTATCATATTGTAACATTGTTCCAACATTTCCAACCATTCCTTCACTGGCGAATTATTTGCCTAGGAAACAGAAGGATCTTACTTTCCATCTGTTTCCATCTGTTGATGGAAACCCTAATCACAAATGATTGTTCATGCTTGAATCTTCATCTAAAATTTCTATATTTGCCACTAATTGGAATGAAGGCCCACAGTCCACCCACAAAGGTTGTGTCTTGGCATCCGTTGTTAGCTGCAAAATTGGATTAAAACAATATAGATTAGAATGGCATATACATAAGTATATTTCTTATCTAATAAGTAACGAGTAGGAGGATTCTAAGGAATCCCTGATACAGACAAGAAACTTAAACAAGAACAAAAAATAATAGAACCCTCAGATAGGAAAGCCTATGAGTCTCTGCCAATTGCACCTACCTAAAGAGGATACAGCAGCTTACGCAATAGAGAAGAGAAAGTAAATATTTAAGAACCATTAATTCACAAAACTTGTACCACCCTTCCAAAAGGGAAAATAAGAAACAACTGCTTAGTGTTGTCCCTGTATAAAGTAAAGGATATCAAGCTGCCTTTGTTCTTACATTTTTTTTTTGGCATCTCTGGCCACCAAAGCCTCAAATTAATATAGATAGACTCCAAATTGAGATGAGTTTACTGGGATTTAGTATCATTGGAAGTAATTATCAAGATCTGAATAAACTTATGTGAGAACCGAACTACTTTTCCCAGTGTTCAGGTCTATTAGTTTCAAATCTATATTTATAAGGATTATATTTAATGCCTGCTTTCGAAAAATACCCAAAAGAGCATTATGTATGTCAAAACATGAATGATTGTAACTGAGGAAAAATTAAAAATGAGTTATTGCAGATTAAGCAAGAGTTACCTTGCAAAACTTTTTGAAACATAAAGAAGAGACAAAAATATTACATTAAACCATGTACTCCTATTTGAAGAAGCCTAGGGAAATGATCAAAGGTGTCAGAGATGCATGTATTTTCGCAACCATGGAATACTAAAGCCTGTGATCAAATTGGAGCTCTGTCTACATTAAAAGTTCTTGGCTCATTGTTTGAAACCAATTTGTAAAGCAATAGAAGATTGTCTAGACACATGCCTATCCAAGCTCTCCAAGATTACAGAATTTGAATTTAGCAATTTAGATATTGCAAACTAGAATCATGAACCATGCCATGTTTGTGAATGTAAAATCTCCTTTGATTATCAAAAGGCCTGACAGTTCAGCAACTATCATACCTTTTGATATGTTCTCTAATGTTTGGGTCCAGAAAAAATAAGTACTGCGAAATGAAAATTCACAAGTTTTTCTAGAATAGGATGGAATTAGTAAGTTAGTACAAGACATGGATCCATAATCAAAAGGCCAAACCGGATTTTTCACCCAAGGTACCCACTCTTGTTTTAATTTTTCAGCGGTTTCAAACATTTCCACACATATAGACTCAAATGTATGCACTCTCTTCTTGTGTTTCTCAAAGAAACATTAGCCTATGTAATAAATTGGGAGGGCATTTAATCAACAAAACGTTTACCGAAGCTATAATGAATGTATTTCAGAAAAGGGAAAAACGTATTTTCTCTGCACCTCAGTCAAAATCTATCAACTTGGTAGAGTAACCTATGCCAGTAGCATTTATGCATATAAGATTGAATGATTAAAGTCATGGAAAAAGAGTATCTGTCCCATATAAATTTTTCACCTGGTACAAATATCTAGCTCCAAAAAAAGCAGTGAATGCACGATTGACTACAAAAGCTGAAATAGCATATCCTCCAAGGGTTGCAATTCATGAGGAGCAATCACCCAGTTCAAACATTTTACAAGTTGAGAAAAATCAGGAGTTTCTCAATAGTCCTCGATGAAGATAGAAGTGGTAAGTCGAGAATAATAAAAGAGACACTCCCAAATTTATATATGTATGAGGATTAACAGCTAAATTATGTTTAATAGAAAAACTTAGCCTAATTATTTGTTTGCCCTCATAAACTGGTACCTATGAGAAAATAAACTGGTACATGTAGATTCTTCCTAAATCCAAATGATACATGCTTCCACCCACCTAACTGAAATAGATGCCCTAATATTTATGTTTTTCAATACTGATAATATTGCAACTCCAATGCTAGAAAAATGATAACTTCACTAAGAATTATAAAAGACGAATCGAGGAAGAAAAACAAAGGAAACATACCGAGTAAATCTGTGAAATGCACAATGCTCGCCGTAGGATCAAAACTAGGCTAATTAAGTCCCCATTGTTTGAGTATTGAATTTAACAAAATTTGAATTGTGCTTTATGAATTTGTGCTTACAAAGATCGATCACTACCCCAATATTACCCGCAAAGCCCCAATATCACCTACAAATTTTTGTGATACCCTGCGGCGCAGAATGAAATAAGATAAAAGAATAATATCATGATATGACTATAAGCCCGCGTGAGATTAAATTTTAACATACTTTTCGACCAATATTAATATATGATACTTTTAACATATTAATGTTATGACCCAAGTTGGTCAAAATTTCCACCAACTTGGGAAAACAAAGGACATTTTCAACCAATACAGGGATGTAAACCAAAAAAATAAAAGAAATCATACCTTTGGTCAAAAAATTTGGTAGCAAAATAAGTGCAAATGTACTAGTGAGGGTTTGACACACCACAAGGGTACTAGAGGAGACTTATTACTTAGCAATATGGATGATAGGTCATTAACCATATCGAGTCTATTATAGCGGCTAGAGTGTAGACTTGGCATTGGCACGTTAGCACTTTGAGGTCGACCCTAGGAATAACCAAGTGGTGTCTTGGTTCCAAGCCATGCCTCTTGCATGGATTTCTCTTTCACCAAAGATCCTTAGCTAGAAAGGGGAGAGAATATATCCATTCAAATATTTGGGTTCTAAAAATGCAGAGATGCCAATCAAAAAATCAAGTTGATTTTAAAGCACCAAACTAAGTGTTAGCTAATCTAAAGAAAACCACACACATAGTTTCGACAAATACACAAGTCTTTGTCAACGTCCACCAAAAAAATTAGAAGTTTAAGGTGACTGGTCTTCTCCTAACAAGCATCATATGCTGCAAAAAGACCATCAGTAACACAAAAAACCTCTATTCTTGGTTCTAGAATTAAACTAAAACCCTAGGTGCAAATTATGACTAAAACTTGACCTTTATGTCAACCAACTACATAGTGACAGTACCAACTGCACCAAAGAAAGCTAGAAACACTCAACAAGCTCTCAAGTGTGCCCAGATAGTGCCAATGCCTATGGTATAGTTGGGGCCTAGAAGGATGATGTTGGTAGTTTAGGGGCACAGTTAGGAAATTAGGAACAAAACAGGGTCAAACAAGGTTAAAATGGAACCTATAACATGTAGAACTCAAAGTAGGTGTACCAAGTGTGCCCTTGGTGCACTTGGGGCCCAAAAGGGTTCATTTGGTAGTTTAGTGGTGCAGTTGGTCAAAGTGGAATAGTAGACACAGAAGGTTATGGGTCCTAAGCACATAAAAAACCTTCATAAGGCACCCAAGTTTGCCCTGAGAATACCAAGTGCACACCTAGGACAGAGAGCTATAGAAATGCATAGACTTTAGATTAAAACTTGTTATTGGATCTCCAAAATAGAACAGATATGATCACAATAAATAGATAAGAATTATACTCCTTCAAATGAGCTCACTCCTTGCACATACAAGCACAAACAAAGAAAACCCAAGTTAGTAAGCATGATGCACGTTAGGTTCACCAATTGTAGGACTAGAAAATAGGTTAAAACCTAGCATACTATGAGAAACCACAAACTCAATCGAAATATGCTAAACTATTATAATCTACCATGAAAACCAATGAAAGTAAAGGAATTAAAATAAGTAACCCACCCTACCCCCCCCCCCCCCCCCCCCCCCCCCCCCACCCCCCCCTCCCCCTCTTCAATTGTAGTTCACATGTCCTTTCTTCTCCATTGTTGATGCAGCTCCAATTGCCTATAGTGGACACACAATTGAAAGCAAATGACAAAATGATATGATGATGAGATGAATGCTATCAAGAATACTATAACTATGGTTTGGGCATAATGAGTCCATAAGAGGTTCTAAGGATATGGGTTGAAGAAAAAATTGAGTACAAGATGGCTCAATTTATAGCCAAAATGCAAGAGGTGAGACATGAATGAGGAGATGGACATTTGTCAATTCAAGTGCGCAACTTGGCACAATATTCCTTAGGATAGCTATGACAAATATAGAATTCTATGACACATACAACTCAACATGGCTAAAACTAGAAGAGAATCTATGACATGCATATGACACATCCAAGCCATTTGTAGACAAGAATCTATGACAAATGTGGCCTATTATAGTCATGTAAAAGGAATAATATATGTCAAATATGACATATATTAGTCAAGTGTATAGAGAGGATCTATGATGCATTGTTGACATGTGTCAGGATTAGGTGGAATATTTGAATTAAAAATTCATAATTCCACACAAATGGAAATTAGTAAATCAAAAATTAGAATTTGGAAAATAAGACTTAGGAAATTGAGAATCCTCATAGTTCGCAAAGAGGAACCAATTAATTAATAAATATTAATTAATGGAGAATGTTGGTTAATAAGAATAATTAGTAAAATTGGGATGAAAATGATTGAAATGACATAGGAATAGATTATGGTTTATCTAACCCTAAAGGATAAATTAGTAAATGATTGGCCAATTTGATGAAACAAATGTAGGATTAAACTTTTGATGATTATGAAGATCAACTAGGATGATAGTGGGTAGATCAAATCCATGATCAAATTGATGGAGTGATTAGCATTGATAACATGTCAATGACATATGACATAGATTAAGGACATGTGACATTTAACAGACATTGTAAAGGCCACAGGATTGAAATTGATTAATAAGATTGATCATAATAACATTGACGGACATTGTTAATGTTATTAATTAATTGGATAATGTCATGATCTTACATTGAGGGACTCAAGAATATCGATGATCAAATAATAAAAATGACAAATTTGACCTAGTGAGGGACATGGCAATACTAACGTTAGATTTGATAGGTTTGATAGATTTCCAAGGAACTGAGTGACATGAAAATGTATAGGGTTGGATAAGTAATGATTGATTTGAGATATTTGACATGTTTTGGATCATTTAGAGTTGATTTGGGGTGGTTTAGAGTTGATTAGGGGTGATTTTGGGTTGATTAGAAAGGATTTGGATGATGTTGAAATGGGTTAGGGTTGATCGGACAAGATTATGATGATGTTAAATTGTTTTAGACTCAATTCCAAAAAGTTTAGATAAAATAGGAATTGATTCTGAAATGATCTATAGTTGATTTGAAAGGGGAGTGTGAATGATGAAGAATATTGTCAAAATATGCTTGAATAATAATCAAGTTGGCCAAAAGATTATAATTAGTAAAATGAGAAAATGGGGTGTGTTAGTATGAAAAAGGTGATTAAACAATAGATGCAAACCATTTGTTAACGTCTACATTTTTCCCCTCTTTGATACAATGTGATTTAGAGCATTGTGTCAAAGAATAACTGATGAGAAAGCCATAAAAATATGCCCTAGTAGGGGTGGTATATATGGGTGCCCCCTTGAGAAATTGAACAAAATATGTATATGATAGGTCAGTTTGTTGATAATGACGAGATGAATCCATAGCAACTGACGGATCAAAAATTGGAGCTCAAATGCAAAAGTTATGGGGTCTAGATTGCAAAAAGCATTATGACCAAAATAGAAAATGCCTCTTGCATATCCATCTAGGAAGAAAAGGGATATAAAAGGGATTGGAGAGGGGTTTAGAGGTCATTTTCATGCTCTCATTTGGAAGAAAAGAGCTCTAGAGAAAGAAAAAAAGATGGATAGACTACCTAGGGAGCAACATCACGAAGAACGAGTGTGTACCTATTGATGGCGAGAAAATGAAGGACCACGGGTGAGTACATTAAGGCCCCTCTATGTATTTTATTCATTTCACATGTTTCTAGGATAGGTAGGGGTCAAATGGGGGTCAAATAGGGCCCCTGGAGCAATTTCGGGTGTCCAATTGCCCCAACTATGCCTAAAACATAGCCAAATGTGCCTAGGTTGTACTTGGCATGAAAATCTACATGTTGGTTGCACTTGGCATGACCAAGGGCACCATGGGTGTAGTTGGGAGGCCTAATCAACCCTTTAAGAGGTTCATAAATGAACTCAACATGCTTTAATGAAGATTTGGGAGAAAGTGGTAACTCCCTAATGTGAAATACTTGAGACATAAAGTATTCTCCACATCCTTTGTCTTCAATCTTCATCTTTTCCTTGGTCTTACTGAGGAGTATAATAGGCTCCACATATTTAGAGGAATTTTTGGATTGTGCTTCATTTTTTTATGGGACTTTGTGTGCAGTAGCATCTCTCAAATTAGCACAAAAATGGAAATGATCTAGATCACTGAGGATGCTAACATCCACCTAGGTGAATTTTAGACATTGGTGATATGTAGAAGACACTTCTTTCATGGTATGAATCCAAGGATGGCCCAGTATCATGTTGCAATTCATTTTGATATATAAGACCTGGAACAGTGTGTTTTCAGTGGAAAAACCCACTTTGACAGGTAATATAATGACACCTTTGGAGAAACATTCACCATCATCACAAGCTTTTATTGTGATTTTGTGGGAGGGATCCACATCTTCTTCATAGTGACCAAGATTGTCAAAGACTTTTATAGTATAGATGTTCAGTCTTGCTCCACAATCTATCAAGACATGTCTAACCTTAGCATTATGGATAAAGACCTCAAGATGAAGGGACCATTATGGTTAGGTCTATCTCTAGGAACATCTCAGGGTGAAAAGGTGATATGTTGTGATGTGGACAAGTTCTCAACCATGGCCTAGAACTGGAAAACATCGATCTAATCGGGTACTACTGACTCTTTTAGGGCTTGGTCAAGGACTTTCTAATGTTGAGGAGATGCATGCAACAAATCTAGGATTGATATTTGTGTGAGGTTTTTTCCAAGTTGGTCAACAAGGTTGTAATCAAAAGAAGTAGGAGTAGTAGGTCTACCAAGTGTCATAGGTCTAGTAGAGCCTGTAGGTCTAGTAGGGACCCCATATAAGGTGATTTTGCTATGATGCATGATGACAACACAATGAGGATCTTTGGCCTTTAAGGTGAATGTGGACATGCATGAGTCAGACTCATCAAAGAAATTGATGATGTAGTCATATCCTGTGTGTGTGTAATTAACATTAGCTTGTGAGTTTTAATTTGAACTAGAGAATTTCCCTTTGTCATGGTTCCCCAAAGGATCCTTGAAAATGGTATGATAAAAATTTTAGGATAACAATAAAAGGTCTACAGTAATCACTCTATCATTGATAAGGTCTTGGATTTCATGTATCAGCTAGAAACATGAAGTGGTCTTGTGTCCTTTGGAACGATGGTAGTCACAGAACTTTTTGTCATCCCACCAAGAGGGTTTTGTTTTTGGTTCATCCTCAACTAGGGGTAATTAGAAGATGTTATTGCTGAGCAATTGTTGAAGTTTAGTCTCAAGTGGTATCTCAAGGGGTGTAAATTTTCTATATTTATTCTTGGAACATCTTCAAGGTTTTTCCTCTATTGAAGTATCAGTTGTTTATTTTTGATGTGGCACTTGGTTAGGAGTTTGTGAATTTGTAGGATTTGCATCTTTAAGGGTCATTTGAGGTTGTTCTGTGTTGATTGTTCAAGCATTGATGATACCATCATTTGTGACATTATTATTCTTGGAGAAGAACTTCACCTTGTCATTAGAAGAGTTTGTATTGTTGTTGTCTTTTTTTATTTTTAGGACTCCTTTACGAATGAGGGCATCTTTAATGGTAGTTCCCTTTTTCATTAATTTGACAGTAATGCTCATACTTTTGATCTTGAGTTCATACATTAGATCGAGGACTAGGTTCTCAATACATAAATTGATTAGTTGTTCTTCTGTAATGTCCAATGAGTATTGACTAAAAAGGTTTCTCCAACATAATAAGAATGGTATGAATGGTTCTCCTATCTTTTGCTTTATTGAGCACAAATTGGATAGTGTCACCTCATTTTTTACATTAAAAGAGAAGTGGTGTATGAATTTTTTTCCATTTTTTACCAAGATTTTATATTACTCAGTAATTTGGAGTACCATTTAAGTGTTGGCCCATTGAGGGAATGAGGGAATAGTCTCCTGAGATAAGTTAGTTCATCATTTAGCTCAATTCAAGAGGCAGAAAACTCTTTGATGTGATCAAGTGAGTTACCTTTTCCTTGATATTTCTTAAATCTCGGTGCCTAGAAATGTCTTGGAAATGGAGGCATATACAGACTTTTATCGAAGGGATTAGGGCATAAATCCCTTTTTGCATATAGAACTTGTTTCTTTTGGACTCATAATGCCTCAACTTCTTTATCCAATTGTTTGAATTGGTTTAGAAAATCCTCATTAAGATGTTTAGTATTAGTCCTTTCTTTGAGTCGTTTCTGTCTTCTAGTAGATATTTTTCTATGGCAAGAACTATGTCTACTCAGTTCTGACATATATGTATCTAAAGATTCAGGCAATGTATCACTAGGAAGTGGAGGTATGTTGGCACCTCAAAGATAGCAAGGTCCTTGTTATAGTTGTTGTGGGATTGATTTTTCTTGTTGTTCCATTGTTGTGGTTTTTGTTGAGGTACCTCTATTTCTTGAGCGTATGGCCATGTATGAAATTGTTCTTGCAAAGGTATTTGATGAGTTTGTTGTGGCACATGTTGTTGCTATAACAATTGTTGTTGATAGGAAATTTATTGTTCCAACCTTTGTTGATATTCCAACTGTTATTTTATTTGTTCTTGTTGTTTGACAAACATTGCTTATTGTTGTTGGACTTTTTTTTGATACATTATATGTAAGTCATGTGGGTTTAGACTAGGTTTTGTGTTAGGAATGTTGGGTCCTTGCATCACTTGATGTTGTTTTTTTTAAAGTGGATGTTGGTAGGGTGCATATATGTTAATTAGATTTTGAGTAGGTTGTGTGTTAGGAATGTTGGCTTCTTTTACCACTTGATTTTGTTGTTGTTGTCTTGGATGTTGATTATGTCCCTTCGATGTGAGCTATGTGTTAGGATCCTTGATTTGATATGTTTGGGGGTTTGATGCTTCACCTTGGGACATCATGTTTATTTGGCAATGGGACATATTACTTTGTGGGATTGGTGAAATCTAAATAAGACTCTTCCTTTTTGGTTTGATAGGTGTTTTTGCAATAAGTGTTGATGCAACACATGATTTTCTCATAGATGGATCCATAGTGGTTGATGTTGTAGTAGTCGGTAGAGTTAGGATCAAGGGTGCACTTTGTTTATTTTCTCCCAAATGAGGTATTTTTGTCATCCTTGTGGTGCAAGTACCCTTGGGTATTTCTTGTTGTTGCATCATTTGATTAAGATCAATCCTTAATGTTCATTTGGGGTACTTTAAAAGAGTCTTGTTGCCACTAATTGATGAAGGTTCATCAAATGGGGGATTGGTACCGATGTGTTCAAAGGTACCTTAGAGAATCTCAATGGTTAATTCTTGGTGAGGTCTCTTACGTGTTACCTTTGTAGTTGAAAATCCAAAGTTTGTTTCCCCTTATCCAAGTATAAGTTAATCATGGTTGTATGTTTTCAAATGATGGATTGTCTTAATTTTTAGACTTAGGTACTTCAAAGTTGGAGTTAAAATTGACTATTTCTTAGGCTACCAAGAGTTTGAAGTTCTTTTGAAAGAAAAGTCTTGACATGCTCTAGCCATTGCCTCATCAAGGATGCCATAGTTCATGTCGAAATCATCACTTAGGTGCAAAGTACCTTGCTTTGTGTTTGAAGGATTAAATTTTCTTGTGTTAGGTTCACTAAATTCAAATGAATGGGTTTGTTAATCCTCGGGCATCATAGGTACACTTCCACATCCAAGTGGTATAGGTATGAACACAAGTTCGAGATGAAGACTCGATTGAACCATTCCATGTGTAGGGGTGTTGGAAATGAGAATGGAGTAACTGAGAGGGGGAGGGGGTGAATCAGTTACCACAAAAACATTTCACAGTCCCTTAGATGTCTAAAACCTTGATCTTAGTTATAGATTACTGAAACTTGATAATGCAGCAAATACTAATAATTATTAAGAACTGATAACCAAAACAATTCAGCAATCATGAACATTAGAGACACCAGATTTAAAATGGAAACCCAATATGGGAAAAACCACCAATGTAACTAGTTACTATTTTTCACTCTTCTGAAGTGAGCCCTGTTAGGAGCCAACCTTGTTAAAAGTTACAAAACACATTGTTAGGTGTGACCTTGTTAGAGGATTTAATCACCCTGTCAGGAGTGGCCTTGCTAGAAGTCTTTAGAACAATTCAACTGAACTATCACCTTGTTAGAGGATTTACAATAGGGCTGTTAAACCCACTCTGTTAAGAGATTTTGAGTTCACTATTACAATGGTTAGAAAGCAACAATGAAGTGACCTGATACAATGTGCAACTTATCTTTGCTGATTGTAGATCTCTGTTATGCTTGATTGGATCCTTACTGATCACATACAACTTTGCAGCTCCTTCAACACGTTTGATCCTTCATCACACTTCTTCAATATTCGCTTATTCCATATCCATACATTCGCACTCTTATGCATCCAAACTCTTACATCTTACGAATTCACAACTTGATCTTTCATATATACCTTACAGATTATCTTAGTCGGCTCTAATCACTGACCAATAATCAAATAAATACAATAGTCGGCTAGAAAAAAAAAATTACAAATCAACAAATCCCTTTACTGGCCGACACTGCTTGGTTAATACTGTTCAAAAAATAATTCCTGTGTTAACCGACTGAGCTCGGTTAATACAGCGAACTCTGTGTCATCCCTTCAATCGTCAAGAGAACTCGATAAGTATAGATGACCGAGTGAGCTCGGTAGAAACTGTCTTTGCCAAATTCCCTTTGGACACCGAGTGAACTCGGTAAACACTGATTTTCCTTTGCTTACCTTCCTAGCTCGGTAAACACTAACTTTTCTTTGGTTACCTTCCCAGCTCGGTAAACACTGACTTTTCTTTGCTTACCTTCCCAGCTCGATAAACACTCTGTCACAGTTTCCTTCGATCACCGAGTGAGCTCGGTAAGTACTGAACTTCCTTCGTTAACCAAGTTAGCTCGGTAGAAGCTATCTTTACAATGTGATATACAGAAATGCTCGGTAGACTCTGTAAACTACTATGCTTACCTTTTGAGCTTGGTAGATTTTGTCTGATGACTGATATGACATTTTGTGTAACATTAGAGACAACACTCAATTAACCAATTGTATCCAACAAGGGGATGCATTAAGAGGGAATTTTAATGTGGACATGTTGTTGAGGGTTTGTTGTCTTGTATCTTAAGGGTTACTATTTGTCAGATACATGCTCAATAGGTCTACGAGTAATGGTTTTTAAACTTCAGTTTGATCCATGTCAAAAAAAAGTTGAGGTTTCTTGGTTTTCTTTTGTCTTCGATGAGCTTTTGGTTATGTTTGCACTTTGGAAAACAAGGGTTGATATAGGTCTTCTTGTCTTTGAGTTAATTCTGTCCTTATGAGAGTTGGCATGATACCTAAGTATGTAGATGTAGTGGGGTATTTTGAAATGGACTCTCTACCTCCCAAGTGCACACCTAAACAACCAACTACACTCAAACAAAACCAAGTGTACACCTAAAGTGTGCACTTGAAACCCAAAAGAGTGCAGTTGGTAAATGAGATGTTTGGATGACAAAAATGTAGAGTATGTATACTCTAAGTGTTTTTAAGGCATTTTTAGGATTTAGTCATGTAATGCAAGTTGTGAGAATGCAGTTTGGGGTTCTGGTACCTAAGATGGACTCTCTAGTTACCAAGTGTGCCCTAAAACTACCAAGTGTGCCCCTTAAGGTATACACTTTTTTTTTTAAAGGGTTGCAAGTAAAATAGGTTGAAACTTGATAATTTTAAAGGGGTTATGTAAGATATGACTTTTCTTGGAATTTTATGCATTTAGGTATGTGATACAAATTGTAAAAGTGCAAAATGACCTAGGGTTATGATATGCAAGGTGCAAATGACCTATGAGGAATGATGCACAAATGCAAATGCGAGTAACTTTTTTGTCTTTTTTGACTAAGGCATATGAAGGTGATTGTAAGGTATGAAAAATGCAGATTACTTTTGGACCTTGGATTTGAGATTTGTGAAAGTGAGATAAAGCAGATGAATTATGCAACTAAGATTGGGTTATGAAAGGGGTTATATTAGGGTTTGATAATAATGTTTAAGACATGCCAGATATGGACATGGGATCATGTAAAGTGTTGGGTTTGATGAATGATTTAACCAAGTTGATTGTTGGAGATGTTTGTGATATTTTGATGTTTGAAGGAAATGCTAGGGTTTTGGACTATGCAAAGTGGAATGATTATGCAACTAGGGTTAAGAAAAATGATGTTTAGGAAGACTAAGGATGTCATAATGCTATGACAAATGTATGTAAGGTTTTGACCTTAGGAGAAACTCTTTGGATAGTATTAATCTACGAGTTTAACCTTATGAAGATGGAATTTGGATCTTGACCAAAAGGGACAAAAATCGAAAAAGATCAATTTGATAAAAAAGATAAGGTCAAATTGATCAAGACAGATAGAATTTGACCCAAGAAAAATGATAAAAAGATGACAAAAAGACTAAGGTCAAGATCCTTCATACATCAACATAAGGAGATACTCTAAGACACATACTTTGTTTTAATTTTTGACTAAGCTCAAAGGGGTTCTAGGTTCAAAATTAAGTTTAGAGGGGGATCAAAATGAGGGTTATCTGAATTAGGTAAGCAAGATACAAGGATCATAGGGTGTAAAATGATATTTGGAACATGACCAAAATGGAGACCTATGCAGGCATCTAGGGGCAATTTTATGGTCTCAAAATGCAATATGAAGGTCAAAATTGATTATTCTGGCAACCAAGTGCACCTAGAAAACACCAAATGCACTCTGAAAGAGCCAACTCCGCCAATGGTGCAGTTGCCTCCCAAAAGGGTTTAGTTGGTAGTTTAGTGGCATAGTTTGTAAAAAGGGATGAAACTTTGGTGATTTTGGACATGGTGACTTTCCAAATTGTTATGCCAAAGGGTGGGTTGACTAGGGATAATGTTATGATCTGAATTGGGATGCAAAATTTTGATGACGTTGAAATGTTTTAGAGTTGATTCCCAAAAGTTTAGATAAAATAGGAACCAATTCTAAAATGATTTGTAGTTGATTTGAAAGAGGGGTGTGAATGATGAAGAATATTCTTGAAATATGCTCGAATGATAATCAAGTTGGCCAAAATATCAGAATTAGTGAAATGAGAAAATTAGATGTGCTAGTATGAAAAGGTGATTAAATAGTAGACACGAACCATTTTTAGCATCTACAGGAATGATCTTCAAGAAAATGACATTAGAATAAAGGAAGGCAAAAAGAAGAATGCAATGGCTTTGATTCACATTCAAACAACTCTTCAAAAGAGCTTGTTTCCTAGAATTGTTGATGCCCAGATAGCATAGGAGGCCTTGAAGACTCTAAAAGATGCTTACCATGGAAATGATCAGATTAAAGTTGTAAAGATACAACCCTAAAAAGAGAATATGAAAATTTGAAGATGAAGGAAATGGAGAATGTGGGAGCCTTTTGTGTGAGAGTCAAAGATGTGGTCAATAAAATGGCAACTTTAGGTGAACCTATGACCCAAGAGCATGTGATATAGAAGATATTAAGATCTCTAACTCCAAGATGGAATATTGTAGCAATTATTATGGAAGAAAGCAAAGATTTAGCCGCCATGGAGTCAAAATCAGAATTATTCAAGAGGAACCACAGGAAGAGGAGGTGCTCAAGGAGGAAGAGGAAGAGGTCAATTTGATAAAAAAGATCATTCAATGCTACCATTGCAATAGGTATGGCTATTTTGAAAGAGAGTGTAGACTCAAATTAGGTAATAATAAAGTCAATTATGCTCAACAAAATAAAGTGTTAGGAATAAGGCGTCTCAACCTTGGATAATTCCTATTCTTATTATTTGTTTTGTAAAATGTATTTCTTGCAAATAATGTTGATGTGTCGGCATCTTGAATTGTGTATAAGGAGATCATCACTAAAACGGTTATGACGGATTCTTATGACATGTAAGAGCTATGTTAGGAAGATTCAATGACAGGTGAAGACATGTGGCAATTGATAAATTTGAGTACTGTACACTCTACCTCAATAGTGGGGTTTGGGGTTCCTATTTTCTCGGAGAATGGTAAAACCCTAAAACGGTTACCTTTGGGAGTAACCCTAAAAGTGAAGTGCATGTTATAAGCACTTTTAGGGTTGCGAAGAGGTAGAATGCGAAAAAGTGTATTGTTGATACTGTGAGTTGCTACTAGAGTCTTCTATTGTCGTTGTTGAACTTGCATTGCAAGTGTATTGTAACCTTGTGTTGAAGATAATACATTGTGCAGGTTCTGGAGGGGTGGGGTTGTTTTACCGAAAGGTTTTTCCCCACTGGCAAATCTTTGTGTTATGTGTTTCTTTCTCTGTATATTTTCTTTATGCTTGCTTGGCTGAAATATTGTTGTTTACATGATATTGAATCTGTAAGTGTAAAAGATTTTAATAGGATTTGCACCATACTTCTCTTAAGAGATTAGTGTAGGAAGTTGTTTCTGCACCTGAGTTTCCTTACATAAAGATCCTTCCTCAAGTAATTTATTTTTTTGTTTGGACAAAGCTAAAAATAATATGAATGATGTTTGGTATTTGGATGTCTGGTAGTAAGGAAATACTCTCAAATCTTAATGATAGTTTTAGATCCAATACTACTCTTGGCAATAACAATATAGTGGAGGTTGCAACCAAAGGAGCCATGAATGTTTAGACAAAGGAAGGTACGAAAAGTATTCAAGATATTTATTATACTCCAAAATTGAAGCATAATTTATCAAGTGTTAGGAAGTTATGTAAGAAGAACTATAGAGTGGTATTTGAGAATATGAAATGTACTATCTATGATAAGAATCAGGGAAATAAAGTGATTACAGTTGTTCCAATGACAAAGAATGGGATGTTTCCTTTGAAGTTTGCTGAAAATGACAATCAGCTTGTCAATATGGCCATTTGAATTTCAATGTTAAAAGTTTCTCACATCAAATGCCTTAGTTCTCGGGTTGCCTAAGGTTGAAGAGAATACTAGGATTTTTGAACGATTTGCAAAAGGAAAGCATGCAAGGGAATCATTTCCAAAAGACAATGCATGGAGGGCCCATCACACACTACAACTTGTTCATTCTGACAGATGTGGCCCTATGCAAAAACAAAGTTTGGGTAAGTCATCATATTTTATCACTTTTAGTGATGATTTCTCATGCATGTGTTGGGTGTATTTTTTGAAGACTAAGGATGAAGCCCTTGATACTTTCTAGAGGTTTGAAGCTCATGTAGAGAATGGAAAGGGGAACACGGCCAAATTTTGAGAACAGATCGTGGAGGAAAGTATTGCTCAAGATATTTTCAGAATTTTTGTGAGATGAATGGGATCAAGAGACAACTCACAACTACCTATACACCTCAATAAAATGAAGTGGCTAAAAAGGAAGAATCATATTGTGGTAGAAATGGCAAGGAGCATGTTACAAACCAAAGGTTTGAGCAATTCTTACTAGGTTGATGCAGTTGTTACATTGGTCTATATTCTCAACAAGAGTCCTACTAGTGTCATACAAAAGATGACTCCATATGAAGCATAGTGTGAGAAAAGGCCTAATGTAAATCATTTTAAAGTTTTCAGTTGTTTGGCTAATGTTTGTGTACCTAGTCAAAATAGGCAAAAGCTAGATGCTCAAAGTGAATCATGCATTTTTGTGGATTATAGTGAGGAGAGAAAAGCTTATAGGTTGTATAATCCTATTACTAATATGATTCCTATCTCAAGAGATGTGAGTTTTTATGAAGAGGGAGTCTATGGTCATCAAAAAGACGATGTTAAGCAAAAAACAATTTTGAATGATGATATTATTGAAAATAATGATCATGAGCAACCAACTAATGGTTCTATTTTGAGATCTTCAAGTCCACAGGTAGCCCCTTATCAAGTCCAAGCACAAGTTCAAATTCAACTCCAATGCCGACAAAGAATATGAGACGAATGAATGATATTTATCAAAGAAGTCAAAATCAAGTGCGTGAAGAAGATCCAATAGGTGAGACTAGTAAATTTTGCATTACTTGCTCAAGTTGATTTTGCACCAGCATGTTTTGAAGATGCATGTTCTAATGAGGTTTAGATGCAAGAAATGAAAGAATAGATGGATTCAATTCATAAGAATGAGACTTGGGAGCTTGTAGAGCTTCTGCGTGAGAAGAAGAATATGGCGCCAAATGGGTCTACAAGATCAAGTATAACAACGATGGGAGTATTGAAAGACATAAGGCAAGATTAGTTGCTAAAGATTTTACTCAAAGGTATGGCATTGATTATGAAGAAACTTTTGCACCAGTAGCAAGACAAAAGTCTATTAGGATGCTAATCTCTCTTACAACTCAAAAGAAAGCAAGTATTCATCACATGGATGTAAAAAGTACCTTCTTGAATGGGTACTTGGAAGAGGAAGTATATGTGGGGAAGTGACAAGGTTTTGAAGTTCAAGGCAAAGAAGATCATGTCTACAAGTTGAAGAAGGCCTTGTATGGTCCCAAGCAAGCACCATGAGCATGGTATGCTCAGATTGATGGGTATTTTCAGAAGAATGGCTTCCAATTAAGTAAGAGTAAACCTACCCTTTACTACAAACAATAAGGTTGTGATATTATCATTGTAAGTTTGTGTGTTGATGATTTATTATATATGGGTAGTTCTTCTAAAATGAAAGATGAATTCAAAGCTTCTACGATGGAAGAATTTGAGATGAAAGATCTTGGTCTCATGAAGTATTTTCTTGGACTGGAGGTTTATGTAAAGATGAAGTTTTTTTTGTCAAACAAAGTATGCAAAGGATATGTTGAAGAAATTTGATATGGCTGATTGTAATCCTCTTTCCACTCCATTTTCTCATGGAGTTGTGTTGTGAAGAAAAGATGGTGTTGAATTACCTGATGAGACAAATTATAGAAGTATTGTTGGGAGTTTGATGTTTCTGACCCACGCAAGACCTGATATTGCTTATTTAGTTTCTCTTAGTTCAAGGTACATGACAAATCCATTAGAGATACATATGAAAGTAGCCAAAAGGATTTTAAGGTATGTGAAAGGAACTATCAATTTTGGTATTCATTACTACTCTTCTAAAACATTCAATCTTGTTGGATTTAGTGACTCAAATTGGGAGGTATTGTGGATGACCGTAAGTCTACATCTAGAAATTGTTTCTCTTTTAGTTATGGTTTGATTACATGGAGTTCAAAGAAGCAAAGCAATGTTGCCCTCTCATCCACAGAAGCAGAGTATGTTGCAGTTACTTTAGCTAGCACAACAAGATCTTTGGCTAAGAAAGATTCTAGCAGAAATTGGGGAGAAGCAAATTCAGCCTAAAGTAATTTATTGTGACAATGTAAGTGTTATTAAGTTAACAGAAAATCCAGTTCATCGCAAGAGGATGAAACATTTTGATTTGAAGTATCATTTTATCCGTGACTTGGTACAGAAAAAGGAAGTTGAATTGAAACACATAAACACTCCATATCAACTAGTAGATATCTTCACCAATGCAGTTGAAAACAATCATGTTCTTCGTGATCAAATTGTGAGTCCACTAAGCATCAAGGTCCAAGTATGAGGATAATTGATAATGTTGCTGGAAAAAATAGCTCCTTAAGAAGTTTTTTAGTTTTTTATGCAAATAAGAATGTACCATATGCATATATTTAGGATAGAGTTTATTTGTTTTTAGTTTTATTCTCTTTCAAATAAAACATGTATAGATACATGTGTATCTAGTTTTTTGTTTTAGTTGTGAATTCTTTATACTCAAGCCTTTGTAATCTATTTTAGTAATTCTGCAATAAAAGTTATATTTTCATAGTTTCTTCTTCTCTAAAATCTACACGTTTGTTATATCTTACAAATCATTCTGACAAGATTATTGATGATTTCAAAATAGCAAGCTGAAAAACGAGATCTATTTTTAGATTTAAATGAAAGACAAACAGAATTGTCAGAGAGTCATTGTTGGTCATTCAAATTGTGAACACATGTATCAAGCTTGGATTAGGTACAATGATTCACCCGTGGATGTAATATAATTGATTGCAGCCCACATTCATTAAATTTATATTACAATGCACACAGAACAAATCTTTCAATGCATTGGTCGAAGCTTGTGGATACAGTATAGGTGTGGTTCATTATTTTATATATTTTATAGAGCATCATTGAAAATGTATTTTGTGCCTACCCT
Organism: Cupressus sempervirens; assembly: GCA_028749045.1. NCBI lineage: Eukaryota > Viridiplantae > Streptophyta > Pinopsida > Cupressales > Cupressaceae > Cupressus > Cupressus sempervirens. The sequence continues at coordinate 590,855,780 of CM053789.1, read as the reverse complement.
ACAATCAATACTTTTTCAAAGACAACAATATCAGCACTACACTGAAGAGTTGTGCACACAGCTATTGTAGTGGATTATTTCGAGCATTTTAGAGCATCCTTGCACCTAAAATTTGTACATATCATATGATTAATTATTACCTTCACCAAGGGATCGATGATAATTTCTACAATCCTCTTCTGCAATTTTTGAAATATAGAGGAATATTTTTATCATTTCCAAAAACATCTAAGCGTCTAATGTGCAATGTGCAATGTACAATGTGCAATCCCCAGGGAAAGCTGAAATTCTAAAGATTTCTTATAATTTTACAAGTATTATAATACTTATCCATTGACCAAAAGTGATGGATTTAAAAATGATCAAATCCAGTCAGCAATAGGAAACAATTAAATCATATCCTAAGCAGTATGCTTCTAATATAAAGCAATATTAGTTACAAACCATTCAAAATATTTCATAAGTATGGTTGACAACAAATATGAAACCTAGATTGCTTAGCCAAATCTCATGAGGAATGTAAGAGAATTTAGAAATAGTAATAAATCGCCATTTTGCTAGTTGAAATTTTGCGAGTTAGAAATTGCAAAGAAAACTTTGAATGGTCTAACAAGAAAATATTGAGACAAACATTAATGAGATTTTATTTATCTATATTGCGCAAAGGGAAAACTTCATTGAAAATTTTTACAAGAGATTTTTAATTGAGTAAATTTTCTTTTTGAGAAATATTCTCTTTAAAAAGATAATATTTTATTTAAAAACTTAATATCATATTGTTTTAGCAACAAATTTTAAAAATGAAATATTTTTAAGTACAAGTGATATATTGTTAGAAGGGTCCTAATTATAAATTAATGGGATAGAAGGGAAATATGTTTTCAAACCATATGCTTTCTAATTTGAAAGAGTTGCAAATCATCTTGAACAAACCTAAATAAAAGGTCTTGATTTATTTTTAATCGAGGTATCTTACTAATATATTTTATGTGCAAGATTTCTTTATCGAATAATTAGCAATCAAGAGCATGCATGCATTCACCAAATGAAAGAAGAGAAAATGAGCATTATGTGACCTTTGAGAGATGTTGATATTAACTTGAAACTTTTAGATTGATAAATGTTTGACTTTACATTGTAAATAAAGTGGATCAGTTGCATTTAGTTATTAGTTGTGAATAGACACAATAGTTTGTAGCTTGTTCACATCATTTCATTTTCTATAAAGGATACCAAGACCATTTTCTAGAAGAGATATAAGATACAAAAATATATGATTTTGCAGTTTTTTGATATTCATATATAACTGAATCATGGCTCAATTGTACTTCCTCTTTTGAAATTAATATAAGACTTTGTTTCTTGTTCCAACTTACATTAGAATTGTCCTCTAGGATTTGTTACTATTGTTTGATAGATTGAACTTGGTATATAATTCTTGATCATCAAAGTTGCATACAAAAATTGTCTATGCAATCTTTGTCTAATTAGGTCTTCCTTGTTGAAGTTAAGTTCAATTAGACTAGGGTTATGTTTTATGTTTTCTATCCAGTAGTTGATAATATATGATCATTGTCTCTCAAGAGTTTGACGATAATAGCTAGGATAAACTTGGCTCTATTTGCCTAGAGTTGGACAAGGGATTGGTCTTGAAGTGTTCATTTCATTGAGTTGATATACTTTGAAGTTTGGGAAGATCATTGCCATCCATCTACAATTCATTCAGTATTAGTACTCACACCACATTCCATTTATCTAAAGCATTCAAATTTACAGTTTTGATTTGTTTTGAGAACCCCTTGCCATCTTGAGAAGAATCGCTAAGTTTTCTTCAAAGTTATATGCTATAAAAAGCCTCTAAATTATCGATTTTGGAAGATGAATAGGTTTGCCCACCTAGGTCCTACAAAGTGTAAAGTGTAGAGGAAATAAATCTTTAATGATCATTCCTATCAGTTGACCGAATTGAGTTGGAAGATTCCAGCATTGAGTAGACAAGCTCATAGGATTTCCAACTAATTGGTAGTTGCAAATTGGTCACAAACGGTCACAACCATTTGAATATTGGTTGTAGACATTTAAGGAGGTCTATTTAGACCCAATAGATTGGAAAATGTTGAGCTTAGGAGGATTTGTAGCAAGTTTGGTGGAAATTGAATAAAGAAAACTCTATTTTTCCTAGTAATTATGTTATTTCATCCCTTTGTACGACCCTGTACAGATTTTGTTACACAATTAAGTGGCATGGTTGTTTAGAGGAGTGATTTCTTGGTTAGAGATAATCAATTTTGAGTATAATCAATGAGGTTTAATACAAGTTATACAACATTTTGTGAAAACAGATTTGAAACCCTTGCTCCATAGGGGTTTTGGAGAATTATTGTCCTAACGTACAATTCCACAAGTGGAATAAAATGGATCTTGGAGAAATTCAAGTTAGGGATGTATACTATATGATTCCAAAAAGCCAACGTTAAAGGAGTTGGTTGGGTATTTTACAACCAAGCCCTAGGTCAAACAAGCCCATGTGTTTGGCCTAAAAGTGAGGTTTTGTATACACAATTAGCATAGTGGGGGTATCGACCAAGTCTATTGATGGAATAGGTGGAGATAAGTTGGGAGAAGATTGTATGAACTATTGACTCAATTTCATGAACCCATCCTTAAGTACTTTCTTTGTTAACCCAGCCTACTTAGGCCAATTAGGTCTATGAACACAATAGGTGTTAAGGGGAGCATGAGTGGAGTTAGGTCTTGATTCTTTAAAGTTTGGTCCAAGTCCTAAAAGGGTATCTAAAACCCTAATTTTTTTGGCAAGTTGTTTTGGAACTATTGAAGTTGTTTCCCAAAAACTAGTTTCATTATGCTAGTACGTCAAAGAGTGCATTTTGGCCTTGGAGAAATGGTGGGTTGTTGAAACCTTTTAAAATGGCTTATGATATGATATTCTAAAATATAATATGTCTTTCCACTCCCATAGAAGTTTATTTTGAGGTTGTGTTCAAGTTTTGTGTGTATGTGCCAAGGTGTTGAGATTGGTTTTTCCTTAATACTAAAGATAGGAACAAAGTAGATGTTGGTTGATTTCTGTTTGCAAAAAGAGAGTTTTTCAAACTCATAAGGAATATCCCTATCAAGTGTGTGGGTTGATGTGTCTAAAATCTTCAAGATCAAAAGGGTCATCAAAAGGTTGGATAATAGATTTGGTCCATTTTGAAGATCAAGGTTGATTGGGTTGAGCTCATTGTGCTTCTATTAACCACTCTACAAGTTAGTAAAGCCACCCAAAGAAAAGCCCTATATTATAAACCAGCATCTAACAATAATATATTTGACATTATGTAGGCATTATTATAAATGAAATTTTTAGTACCATTGATTAGGATGATGAAATTTCCTAAAAATATGGAGAAGAAAATAGAACTATAATCAGATGTTGTAGATGCATCAAAAACACAAGACATTGAAATAAAAGGAATCAAATGAAGATATAACCAATGATATATCTCAAAACTACAATTACCAATAACCCATCACAAGTTGATCTATTTATATGATGGTGAGAGCACAAATCGAGACATAAATGAAGACAATAGAAAAGAAAATTTCTAGCATTTGAAATAAGAAGCTATTACATTCATTACAATCTAAGAAGACCCAAGTAAATGCCCTATGCATGACAATATTATCAAATTCGAGAGAAAAACCCTTCTCACGGTACCTTCTTCAAAAACTCCCCCAATACTGACTTTTCACTATAAGGTTGGGCCTTACATACCCTATTTTAGGTTTGGAGCCAAGAATGAATCTACATTTTAATGTTTGGTAGTTGGGCGCCAAAAAATAGAAGGTTCCAGAAAAGCAGTCCAACTTCCCATAAGTGTAACTTTTGATCTTGAACACAAATTAACAAATTGTTTACACTGTCAAAAATGTCTCTAAGTGATCTACCATATTATGAACTGCTTATGGCCTTCATACATGTTTAGGGGCCATACAGGGCCATTAGTACCTCAAATCTAACTCTAAAGGTTTTTCAAGATGTCTTCTAAAACTTAAAAGTGTAATAACTTTCAAATGGTGTATTTTAGTGACCTAAATCTTTTTCCAAGTGCTTAAAATTCCAATTGCTAGCTTCTCCTAAACTCACACCCTCCAATTATTCATTGGCCATCCTACAAAATAGCTCATTTATCCTACATTTTCACGTCAGCTTGAAATTTTGAATGCTGACCTAGAAAAGTAGGCGTGGAGATTTGAGAGTTGGACTTTAATTTTTCCAAATGGGTATCCATAAATGTAAAAATATCAAACATTAACTATCAACAGATATATTTTTCAGTGATGTAGGATTATCCTAACACCACTAGATACACCTACATTGTATGACCTTATTAATAAATAAAAAATAGATTAAGAATTGCATGATTGATTCTAGTGCAGCAATAAAAATTATGTCATTTGAGGTGATGAAATGGATTCAAATGTGGGTTGATGCTACTTATGGGAAGTGTTGTGCCATGAACAATAGGTATGTACTTAACAAGGGAACCTTATCAAAGTAAGGATATCCACGAGTGTAATTAAGATCAATCTGTGCCATATCCAGATACAAGAAGGAACTTTTGGAGCATTTAATGTGTATTTTTGCTATATCCATGAAGGAATGCAATCAAATAAACCTAATGCCTATTAACAAGGGGTGCCCTAGAGTATGAAAAAGATATGAAAGGTTTAATCTTGATTTCATGCTAGCAAAAACATGTTGGCCTTCCTCAATTTAAGCACGGGGTAAAGAACACGAATATCACCTAACCATGTTAGCTAATCATATATAGCATCTAACGTGATATTAGTACAAGAATATTGGGAATTATCTTCCAGTTTGAAAGCTGACATGGCACATCTGAGTACAGTTTTTTAATCAATAGCTTGATCACTTTCGGATTTATCTACTGGCAAAGCTAGCCGTTTGTGTTTGTGGAAACTCCCTCCTCTCTCAGTGATTTTCGGGAGAGTATTACAGTTGACAGTATACCAAGTAGACCGCTCTTCTTGAAACAACCTAAAAAGAGTTCAAAGGACTCCAGGTTAGCAATAGAGAACATTTTTTTGTGAGGACTTGGAACAATAATAAACTAAAAAGAGGAGTAAAAATTTATCTTGGTGTTAGAAGTATATTGGAACCTACGGGTGCTTGCAAAGCATTGGACATTGAACTACCAACGCATATTTGCATGTGGAAACTTCCTTGATGGAATGAATTAATGCTCGATTTGACTCCGAACACATAAATCTCACCTGCATAAATGAAAAACTCAAGACAGCTAACCACTCAATAAAATGGACTAGCACGCTGCTTCATGTTTTAACATTCTGTCAGATAAATTAGTTTGACATAAGCAAGCAAGCAATTAGAGATATTAACATAAGAAACAATGTAACAATGATATATTAGGAGAGAGTGACCAAAATGAAGAGCAGTAATCTCTGTGCTGTTACAAAATGAAAATAAGTATTGAAACCATTGACCTATATCAAGTGACAAGTACCAAAAGTCCAGTATTTGTGTTTTCAATGCATTAGACATGGAAATACCTCAGTTTCCCGGGGCTCGTTTGTAAGGTCACAAATTGTGCCATTGGTGTATATGTGAGCATGATACCTGCAATATTATAATAAGCAAGTAAAGTTCCACTTTTCAGTTCCCTTATAATAGAGAATATGATAAAAGAATATGAGAAAACAAATGAAGAAAAACAAAGCCAGTGTCCTAACATCAACTAAAATCAAGGATGAGTATATAAATGATTATTTTTAGCACTTAGAAGGATGATTTAATTGTCAGTGGACTAGAGTACCACAGATGTAAGGTAATGTTATGGTAACAGTGATAACGACTTTTCAAATCTGGAAACAATATGTTCATGTCTCATTACGAATAATGGGAAGAAAGCAAATCATGATACCATCATAATATTTGTAATTGAACAAGCAATACCAAGCTATATATTACTAAGATGGACATTCCTCTTTCACATTTTCAAACATTCCAAAAAACTCAAAAAGAATCTCTCTTAGCAATGTCCTGAAAAGAATGTGGTTAAGGAAATCCTTCAAACTGAGGAAGATACAATTTGAGACAATGAATACTGAAGATCTTTTGATAAAACCTTGAAAACCAATTTTGTTATTAATCACAAATAAATTATGACATGTTTTTCTTACCTCTGAGCAGCAGTTTTGGAACGGGGATCTTTCTGAAGGGAAACATCCGGTGAACTCTGATGTAAAGCTTCAGTAGCTCTCTCATCATAAACACCCAAAACAAATTGCTGCAGCAACTGATAATCATACAGGTAAAGTCAAAAATATAGCTTTTACCCAAGCCTAATTAATGTTTTCCGAGAAATGTTTTTAATCACAATTTGATATGAAATATCTTGAACACATTTGCAGCAACTCTGCAGCTATTGGATCCACCATGCAGAAAAGTGGTTGAAATTCAGGCATGGTTATTCATGAGAGCTTTACGGGGATACAGCCTCTACCTACTCTCTTGCAACCACAGTATGTATTTACAGAGAAAATCTGCCTAGAAATCGAGAACACCTGACCTAAAAAACAACATGGGAAATTCAATGCACTTGACCAACAAAACCAAGAAAAAGAAGAAAGTTGAATAAAGTACAGAAACAGAAAGACATATTGAAGGAATTTAATTTCAGATACAGCAAAATGTGTCAAAGATAGTTGATTATTGAAACTTTGCCATAAAGGTTTTGAAGAACCGTGCAAAACCATCCTGTTAAATTAATTCTAAAAGTTTATCAATCTGTTCATATTACCCTTCTCTTCCTGTCAACTACTGTAGGCTCTGAGAGAAGTCGTGTAAACCCAGGACTTTCAATGTACCCATGCGTTCAAAATCAATGGATGAAGTTCAAACTCTGAGCATATTTACTCGTCACCTTCAAGATGGGACTTTTGTCAATCTTAGATGGTAGATTATTCCAAGGCTAGTGACAAGTTCATGAGCTTAATCATTGTGCCTTACTTCCCTCTCAAGGCCAGTTGTGCATAAAAATTTCATGGATAATTTAGCCTATAATCTTCAAATTTTAGCTTTATGAATATATTAAATTATGCAGCACTATGTAACAAGACATACTCACTCTAAAGGTTATATCTTTAATTTTAATCGTATTTATGACTAAAATCACTTTTGGAAAATTTGAGCACACCAGAATCAGATAGATGCATGAAACAGTTTTATATCCAACCGATAGAAGCCAAGAACATTGCACTAAAATAGTTGGATTATGCTAATGGAAGTACATGTCACACTTTTCAAAAAATCGCAATCTTTTCAGTACAAAAGAATTATAAATTTCCAGCATCTTACCTTAACAGTTAATTGTACAAAGATAAGGCATTAATCAATTCCTAATGGGTAACAAGTGCATGTCATCATGATTTTCTTGTATTGACAGAAGTCAGAAACAAGTGTTAGCCTTTCTCTAAGTTTTTGTCATTGACGTCAAAAGAATTGCAGAACAAAGATAAACCACAGAATGAATAATTAGTAATATTAAAAATAATAATGCACTTGCAATTCTCTCTGATATATGACTTGTATTCAGTTGCTGTTACAGTTTTCTTTTTACAGATTTGTGAGTGCAAATAACTGAGAATTTTGAAATTGGTCATACTCGTGAATAAAACAAAAACCAGAATAACCAAGTAGATGAAATGCCTGTATAATCCAAAAAATCATTATGGCATAAGAATTCAATAATCTGTAACCCACAAGTAAATGGCTAGCATCTATCAGGTGGAAGAAATTGCCAATTTCTGAAGACAATTTCTGCAAAAACCATGGTAGTAATATAATATGGAACCTGACAACAAAGTGCTATGTAGCAGTTGTCGTATAAAAGGAAAGAAGAAGCGTAAGCACTTTCTGCATCAGTTATCAAGACGTTGGGTTTTCTTGTTTATCTATGATGCTTCTGTATGCTCGACAGCTCCTTAAATATATTATGTCCACTTGGTGGAAATCTTTGTTTAATCTATTTCATGTGGCTGAAAGAGTTGACGGCATAAGAAAAGAAGTTGACGGTAATAATTTGAAAACCAGTAATCTGACAGTGGGTTGTTTGGTTTGATTGGTTGCATTTACAGGCTGAAGGTATCAGCAGATAACTTCCTTCTAGCCATTTGTGATTTTATATAAGAAGATGAGGAGATTCGAAGAAATATCGTGAGTAAAAAGAATACAAACAAAAACGTAAGAAAAAACTGGTCAATAGACTGAATTTTATATGCTCTGGAAGAAGGAAAATGTGATGATGAAAAAGATGTCTATGGTAAAAGTCTGAGAATGATTAGACTTTTATTTTTTTGAAAAGGAAAGTAGACTTGTGAACATCAAATCACAGGTATATAATAATATTTTGAGATTGATATTTCCTGAGATATGTATATGTCTTTCAAATTGGAAGACTATACTGCCGTGACTTTTCCAAACTTTAATTTCAAAGATTTTTCTGTTGACTAACATCTTCAGCATTCAGAATTATCTGTTGTATAATCTACAGACCAACAGAGACTGCTTGGGTGATTTATCTAGTTCACCATGTTTTTTTGAGTATCGAAAAAGAGTTAACACATGTCATAATTTGTTATGTTGTAGAACTAAAGGAACAAATGAATTTTCAGATTGATGCTTTTAATTGGAGAGTATCTTAGTTCACACTGATCTTTCAATCTGTTTGAATTCAGGATAAGGGCACTTCTGTATCAGTTTATCATTGATTTGAAATTGCAAACCAGGGTTGATATCTATATGGTTACCATTAGTCGTGAAACATTATGTTTGTAGTGATATCAGAGTTGGAACTTTAAAATAATGGTGGATTTGCCACACTGAATTGTTGATCTGGAGGTATTGAGTTGCTGCTCATTTCAACGAGACTGTATCTGGAAAGGCTGGTGCTTTTGAATTAAAGGTGTTGGGTGACTCCTTGGGTCGGTGCCCTAAAACTACTGTAACTATTTTGATTTGTGAGGCTGGATTAGGACAGTATATCCTAGTAGCATTATTCACCCTAATTTTTCTCATCTCGGGTTTCCACGTCATATTATTGTGTTCAGTTTTAGCAGTGCTTATTCTTGCTTTTCAGTGTGATGTGTTCATTTCTATTTTCAATTGGAAGTAATTGATTAAAAAAAATTGAAAAGTAAATTTGATTTACTACTGATTCAGTCAAAACTCATTTAATGCCTTCAAGAATTTCAGCTTAGTATGATTTAAATGTCAAAATGTTAGGCATACTGTAAAAAATTGAGTTTTGCAAATGCAGGAAACAACATTTTTTTTTGCAAATGCAGGAAACAAGTCTTTTGACAAGAAGGAAACAAAAGTTTGGATAAAGAAAGAAAGAAATCTTTTGTTGTTGAAACAGCCTTACATGCAATGAGAGAACATCTTTGGATAGTAGATAGTGGTCAGGTGACAAAAACAAGTTTCCACATTTACAGAGTGTAATAGTGGTCCTGTGAGATTTGAGGACAAGTCTTTGGTGCAGATTCATGGTAAAGGTTCTTTGAGTATTGACTAGTATTTTATTAGCAAATAATGTATGATACGTTGATGATTTAAAATACAATTTGCTAAGCGTCAGTCAATTATGTGACAATGCTTATTTTGTAAATTTTAATGCTCAAGGATGTGAGATGAGAAAAGTTAACTCCAGAAAGCTGATTGTTGAAGGAAAAAGAACCAACAGTAATGTTTATGATTTAAGAATGTAAAATGTAGAACTTGTTAAGTCAGATTGATGAAAGTTGGCTTTGGCACAACAGACTAGGACATGTCAATTTTGAGAATCTTGAGAAAATCAGTTATTTGAATTTAGCAAGATATATGCCCAAAATTGTCAAACCTAAAAATATTATTTGCAAAATCTAGCTACAAAAAGTTTTAAATTAAAAGAACAATCAAGTTTACAACCTCTTTAAGTTGATCCATGTTGATCTTTGTGGACCAACTAAATGTCTAAAACTAAAGGTTTGAAAAAATGAAAGATATTTTATGTCACTTGTAGATAATTATTCTAAAATGACATGGGTGGCATTCTTAAAAGAAAAGTCAGAAGCATTTGAAAGGTTTAATCTTTTTAGGGCAGTAATTGAACAGGGGTGAAGAGTTTCTTTCTAATGAATTTGTTGTTTATTGTATTTTGCAACTGGAACACTGCAACAAAATGATGTAGTTGAAAGGCAAAATAGAACAATCAAGGAAATGGAAAGCACTCTACTTAATGAAGGTACAATTTCTAATAGGTTTTGTGTGGAAAGAATAATGTTTTATTAAAAGAGGAGGAAAATTTGAAGAGTTTTGATTCTCAATGTGATGAAGGTCTGTTTCTTGGTTATTCAACTCACAGTAAAGCTTATAAATGTTATAACAATAGATTAAAAAAAGTGGTTGAATATGTTAATGTAAAAATTGATGAAGACATATACAAAGACAACTCTAAAGATTCTATTGTTAAAATCATATTTGAAAAACACAAACTCCGCAAAAACTTGGTCGGCCCTAAAAATTTGAAAAACTCAGAATCGATTGAAAGTCGGCAATAAATTGACTCTTTTATCAAATATTTGAAAATATATAATTTCTTAAAATATTCTTAAAAACACACACATATACACCCCATTTGTAGAACATATACTGGTTTGAGATTTCCATCATATATCAATCAAAGTATTGAGTTAAATACATAGCAATTGCTCACAGCCTCACCATTGCAGACAAAAAAAACAATGGCAAACAAATGAGAAAACCTTATTTAGCATTTAACTAATTATGTTTTAAGTTATTCGTGGGCAATGTGAGGGTTTTAGCATTTTTTCTTTCCAACATCACCATACAATAACGAAAAACTTGACTGCAATTTTTTGGGCGATTATATTGTTTCCTATAGTGACACATGATATATCGTCATTTTATCGATATACCACACATATTTTCAACCATAATTTAAACAAATAATGTGCTTCAAAATAATTCTACTCCTTCAAATGAATCTAATGAAAATACTTCTGCAACAAATACTTATATTGATGATAATGAAACAAATTTAGAGAATGCCAATCTTTTGAAAATATTGGCAAAAGAAACCTTCTAAATTTTTAAAAAGAAATCATCCTGAACAGCGAATTATAGGAAATAAAGCTGATGATCAAATAAGGAAAAAGGTTATATAAACTTATAATGAGGAAGACTACCTTTCTTTACTTTTTGAAATGGAACCTAAAACATACAAAGAAGCTAGTACACATGATAATTGGATTAATGCAATGAAAAGAAGACTTAAGCCAGAATGAATAAAATACTTGGGAGTTGGTTCCTCAACTATCAAATAAAAATGTTATTGATGTCGAATGAGTGTTGAGAAACAAACTAAATAAAAATGGTAAAATTGTCAGAAACAAAGCTAGATTGGTGTGTAAAGGTTACACACAAACTGGAGGGATTGATCTCGAAGAAACATTTTCTCCCATAGCCTGATTAGAAGCAATCTGTATGTTTTTTGCATTCTCAGTATATAAAAAGTTTCTCATCTTAATGCAGTAAAAAGTATTTAAATATTTACAGGGTACTATTGATTATGGCTTGCAGTATCCACAAAATGATAAGTTTACTCTTGCAGCTTTTACAGATGCAGATTAGGTAGGTTGTGTGGATGATAGACAAAGCATTAGTGGAGGTGCTTTCCTTCTACAAAATAGGTTGGTTGCATGGCTAAGTAGGAAGCCAAATTCCCAAATAAGTTGCAGCCACTTCATTCTCATACTAAACATATCTTTATCAAATATCATTTTTTGAGAGACAAGGTTGAAGACATTAAGATCAACTTGAGTTTGTGCCTACATGGTGTTGAAGTTTGTAGCTGCGATAGAGATCTTCATCTCTGATTTTATGAGATAGAAATATGTTTGTTATGACCGTTATGGTCATTTTCAGCTGAAAGAGATATATATGATTATAATTAAGTTAATATTATGTGTCCTACGCCATGCGAAGAGGCATGCGTATGGAAATGTTAAGTGTTAAATATTTGGAAATTTGATTGGTCTTACATTCAAAATTTGAAGAGACCTTCATATGTAAATATGAAGAGTCAAATGCAATCTATTTATGTGATTGCTCAGTGTACTGTAATAAGATCAAGTGAAAAGCCTTGTACTCAAACATTTTATCATCAATAATATATATATTTTGCTCGTGTGGCAGGGTTTTTCCCAAGATAAATCTTTTGTGTTTTCTGTGCATCTTATTTACTTTTCTTATGCTGTTTATCTAATTTCTGGGTATAAAACTTAACATCGTATCAGAACCTAGTTAGATAACAGCAATTAGAACTTTATGTGAAAGAAGTTCCTTTATATGTCTTCCAATTTCATGTGCCCAAAGTGATGGTTGCTGAATTATATGTTTTAAGTGTTTGTTGAGTTGTGTTGTGTGATAGCTCATCCATGCATAATACTAGATAGTCATTTTAGGTCATGTATTTCTTGATGGTGTTGATTTTATTGTGGAACTATATGGCATCAACAGCACTCAGGATCTAGCCATTAGCAATGTTTCTTTCACGAAGAGTATTCAAGCAATACATTTTTTTGAAGGGCCTCCATCGAGGTTTATATTTGTTCTGGGCAAAAGTGAAGGATATTGTGCCATGTCCCCTTTCTAGCGACATGATTTCCACAGTAGATTTGCCTATCATTGACTCTCGTAGGCAAACGATTTGGAGAGAGAGTCATTATGTTGATCAGTGGTTGTATATTGCTCTTGGAGAGTCATAATTGAGCCTACATCCAGTTGAGTGGGGCCTACATGTTCTAATTTTGAGTTGAGATTGCACTTTTATTTTATAAAGTTATTTTATAATAAAGTGCATTATAATAAGATTTTATAAAAAAATGTTTCTAGAAGTTCCTAGTGACTTCTTAGAAAAGTTAATAAATTGAGGGCTGGAGGCATCCATTTGAACAAGCGATTTTGTGGATTCAACTTCTATTCATCTTGGAGCACTTTGTAGTCATTTGGTCTGCAAATTTCCATTAGATCTTTGGGAACGAAAACTCCCTTGGATTTGCATAACTGAGGAAGTGGAATATCTTCTGAAGGGTTGCTCATTGGATATGGTATTTAGCCATTTCATGGTGGATTATTCTGAGAATTGATTTGAGAGTTTAAAACTGTCTGCAAGGAGGGGTTTGGAATTCATCATATCATTGGAAAATCAGTTTGGTAAAATTGGGAGGTCATTCAGTGCAATTTTCTCATCAGTCCGTACCAGGGCCTGGACTCACATTTTTACTCATAACTTCATATTGCTTGGGAGTTTGAATTTATGCTTTGGAGGGGTTATATATTTACCCTAGGCATTTCAGATCATACCAATTTCGGCATCCAATACCCAGCAAATTATTTTATAATAGGGTCGTACATAGCAGTGTCGTACTAGGGCTTGAGACACAAATTTGTTCATATCTCACAAACTATTCAGAGATTCATTCAATGCTTTTAAGAGGTCATTTAACAACCCTAGGCGTCCCTGTTTGGGGTATTTTCGGCAGCCATTAATTTGCATAAATTTCAGTACAGGTTCCGTACTGTACGGCTTGTACCAGGAAGCTATACGGCAGGGAACAGAGGTGAAAATTTGGGGTGCAGAATTGTCATCAGTATATCAAACTCTGACAACAAATAGTGGCAGCAAATCTCCAGGTTCTTGTATTTGATTTGGATAGCATAAATTGCATATATTCAATTCTTGTAATGCCTTAAATCAGTCACTCTTTCTAGTTAAAGAATATTGTAGCAACAATCCATTATACTCTCAGAATTAAGTCCTTAATAACACATTGTAATCAAATTTCCTGAATATTGTTATTGGTACTGTTATTGTTAATTGTATTGCATTGTTATATCAGTCATACCTTGTGAATTTGTTGCTATACTACATTTTAAACAAATAATTAGTTGCATGCCAAGTGTTTGGCGGATTGTCACAGTTCAGCATTGAGGTTTTAGTGGCCTTTATAGTAAGGGTCATTACAGTGGTATCAGAGCGGTGTTCTTGCCATCCTGTTGGGTAAAACATCTTTATGCAACCTTATTCCAGGTATTATATAAGCAGAAGAGCAACACTTAAGGGTGAACAGAAATTCAGAGATATGGGTGAGAGACAGTCACAGAGTCCACCTAGATTTCCCAAAAATGATGACGATGAGACTAGAGAGTTTTTCAGAATCATGACTACTGGACAGCAAGAAATAGCCCAGTCATTACAAGCATTGACTACCATGATGAAGAGAGTTGTTCAGCCCAAGGTTTAGGAACACGGTAGAGGTACACCAGATCATGATAATAGAAGTGTGGCAGGCTCACAGGGTGCTCCTAGGCGCAGATCATGGACAGCAAATAGGCCTACTCGTCCCACTTTCCTTAGGGAGGAGGCTCAAGAGATGGGAGAAGATGACTTGCCGAATGATTTTCAGGATGATCTTAGAGTTGCTATTGCAGAATGGCAGGCATTACCACCACATGTGCGAGAGTTACTTAACTTTGATCGTTATCTGAACTAGAGGAGAGAGCACATGAGTAGTCGTCAGAACAGAAGACCTAGAGGAGGTCATGATAGTGAGTTGCAGCGAGCTGCTGGCAAACTCACTTTACCATCTTTTGATGGCAGTGGTCAGATGACAGCACAGGCGTGGATTCATAAGTTGGATACTTTCCTAGCATTGAGGCCTATGTCAGAGATAGATGCCATCAGATAGGCCACCTTGCATTTGGAGGGCGCAGCTCATGACTAGTGGTCACATGGTATGATTACTTTGCAGCACAATGAGGTGACGTCTTACTAGGATTTTGTGGATAGATTGGTTGAGCGTTTTGATAGGAAGAATCCAGAGATTTATTTTTGTGACCTCGCACAGTTGAGACAAACAAGCAGCTTGGAGGTTTATATTAGTGAATTTCAAAGGTTGTCAGTTATGGTACAGGATGTGATTGAGAGGTGGCTGGTTATCTTGTTCACAGAGGGATTGTCTGAACCCCTGAAGGGTTGGATTAAGGCATTTGATCCACCGACACTACAGGAGGCTATGAGAAAAGCACGGAGTATGGAGCTTATAGCACCTTCTAGCAGGTTCACTTCCAGGAGTACTTCTTCTTTCAGAGATAATAAGAAGTTTGATAAGAATAAAGGGAAGAATGTTGATACCAAGGGTAAATCCACTACACCCTTGGATGCAGAGGCACTGAACGACCTGCGCAGGAGGAAGCTATGCTTCTATTGCAAAGGCCCATATGATAGGGACCATGATTGTCCTTTGAGGCCTAAGGGAAAGGCCAACAGAGTTATGTGGGCATATTACAAGGGATCATATTCTGACAGTACAGCACATGAGGATGATCACAGTGATACAGAGCCTGAGGGAGAGACAAAGGTTCCAGAGTATAAGGGGGAACTTGAGTTACATTTACAGCAGGGACGTTTGTCTAGTATTCAGCAGGAGGGATCCTTTAGGTTACGTGGTGTTCTAGCAGGACAGAAGGTGATCACATTGGTTGATACAGGTGCTACACACAACTTCATTGATGCACGACTGGTTGAGCGCCGTGGTATTAAGACAGAGGAGTTTGAGGGTCTCCGAGTACAGGTTGCTGATGGTTACACTCTTAAGTGTAACAAGATGGTTAGAGACATGCCTTTACGCCTGAATAATTATGAGTTCAAAGCAAATTACCATGTGGTCAATATGGGTGACTTGGATATCGTTTTGGGTATGACATGGTTGTGTTTATTGGGTGAGGTCACTTTCAGACTTAAGGACATGGAGATCAAGTTTGAGGTAGATGGGAAGCAACATGTGTTGAGAGCTATCAGGAATAGTGACATCCGAACCATTTCTTTCAGGCACTTGGAGAGATTGGTGAGACATAATGATATTGGATGGGCAGCCTTGTGTACTCTCATGCCCACACAAGAGGGACAGCAAAAGACAGAATATCACCCAGACATTCAGTTATTGAGAGATAAGTATGACAAGGTATTTAGTGATATTCCAACTGGTACACCACCTGATAGAGGGATTGAGCACATCATTGAGTTAGAAGAGGGTGCTAAACCAGTGATGATTACTCCATGCAGGCATCCTAAGAGGCTCAAGGATGAAATAGAGAAAATCATCAAGGAGGTTCTTGCAATGGGGCACATTAGACCTAGCAAGTCTCCTTTTGCTTCTTCGGTAGTCCTGGTAAAGAAGAAGGATGGTTCGCTGCGGATGTGTATTGATTACAGGGTGCTGAATAAGAAGACCATTAAGAATAGATATCCCATTCCGCGTATTGATGAGTTGATAGATGAGCTACATGGGGCATGTTACTTTAGTAAGATTGATTTGAGATCCGGTTACCACCAGATTAGAGTCAGAGAGCAGGACATAGAGAAGACTGCATTCAGATGTCATTATGGGCACTTTGAGTTCGTGGTCATGCCATTTGGATTAACCAATGCACCAGCTACTTTTCAGTCCACCATGAATAAGGTCTTCCATCATCAGTTGAGGAAGTTTGTGTTGGTTTTCTTTGATGATATCTTGGTATACAGTCGGACATGGCATGAGCATATAAAGCACTTGGAGACAGTATTGAATAATTTGCAGGCAGAGTCCTTGTATGCCAAGGAGTCCAAATGTGATATGGGTATGACCGAGTTATTATACTTGGGACATATTATCAGTAGACAAGGAGTACGGATGGATCCTGATAAAATCCGTGCTATAGTGGAGTGGCCTATTCCTGAGAACCTAACTCAATTGAGAGGGTTCCTAGGTTTATGTGGCTTCTATCGTAGATTTGTTTGTGGATATTCACAACATGCGGCTCCTATGACAGATTTGTTGAAGAAGGGAGCCTTTGTTTGGACATCAGAGGCGCAAGCTTGTTTTGTCAGATTTAAGGAGATTATGACTTCATGTCTGGTATTAGCATTGCCTGATTTCTCGAAGCCATTTGAGCTTCAGTGTGACGCATCAGGAGATGGTATTGGTGTTGTTTTGATGTAGGACAAGCACCCTATTGCATATGAGAGCAGGAAACTCCGTGGGCCAGAGAGATCATTCAGCATTTACGACAAGGAAATGTTAGCCATTATGCACACATTGGCTAAGTTCAGGCAGTATCTAGTAGGTGGTAAGTTTTGTATAAAAACTGACCACAACAGTTTAAGACATTTCCATGGTCAGAGAGATCTTAATGATAGACAACAGAAATGGGTGAGTAAGCTGCAGGCTTACGATTTTGATATATCATATGTGAGAGGGACTCAGAATGTGGTAGCAGATGCTTTTTCACGCAGGCCACATCTCAGTGTGATGGTTGAGATCTCTGAGGATTGGAGGCATTTGATTGTTGCAGAGTATGCTAGAGACTCTTGGGCATCTGGGTTAGTTGATGGGTCAATTGTTGATACCAGGTATACACTAGTAGATGAATTGATTATCTACAAGAACAGGATATTTTTAGTCCCAGGATCGAAGGTGAAGCGGTCTATTATGAGGGCTCTTCATGATTCACCTACAGCTGGACATCCCGGGTACTTCAAAACATATAGATAGGTGCAGGAACGGTTCACATGGAAAGGGCTCAAGACAAATGTATTGCGGTATGTTCGTGAGTGCCCTGTTTGCCAGCAGAACAAACAAGAGCACACCTTTCCAGCAGGACTCCTACAGCGACTTCCCATTCCTGAACATAAGTGGGAATGCATATCCATGGATTTCATTACAGGGTTGCCCAAGGCCCAGGGTCGTGATTGCATTTATGTGGTGGTGGATAGACTAACGAAGTATGCTCACTTCTTTCCCATCACTACTACTTACACAGCAGTATAGGTAGCTGAGGTATTCTTTAGAGAGATTTTCAGGTTACATGGGATTCCTCGAAGTATTGTGAGTGACAGGGATAGTAGATTCTTGAGTCATTTTTGGCAGGAGGTGTTCCAATTATGCGGCACTGAGCTCACACCCAGCACTAGTTATCACCCGCAGACTGATGGACAGACGGAAATAGTGAACAAGTGGGTGGAAGGCTACTTAAGGAATTACGTGGTTGGACAACAGAAGGCATGGGTAAGATGGATTTATTTGTGTGAATATTGTTATAATACCACCTTTCATATGTCTATTCAAATGACACCTTTCCGAGCTCTATATGGGTATGATGCGCCAAACTTTGTTGATTTGCTAATGAGTGATATTAGGGTTCCGCGTGTTGGGGATTTGATTCAAGAGAGTAAGGACATTATTAATGCTCTCCGGGATAACATAGCCAGGGCACAGAATCAGTATAAATAGTATGCAGATCAGAAGAGGACAGAGAGGAGCTTTGAGGTTGGTGACATGGTTTACCTCATGCTTCAGCCATATCACCAATCTACCCTTAAGAAAAGTGGATCAGAGAAGCTTAAGCCTAGGTATTATGGGCCTTTCAGGATCATTAGGCATGTAACGGAATTGGCTTATGAGCTTGAGCTTCCAGCACATAGCAGAGTGTACAATGTGTTCCGTGTGTCGCGTCTCAAAAAGGCGTTGGGTCAGAATGTGGTACCTTCTACAGTATTACCTCCCTTGGATGATGAAGGGAAATTGATCTTAGTTCCAAAATCCATTTCGGATAGTAGAGAAAAGCAGCTTCGTAGAAGAGTGATCAGAGAATATTTGGTTAAATGGAGAGATCTACCTGTTGAAGATGCCACTTGGGAGAATGAAACGATTTTGCAGCATCCAGCCTTGAGATTGCTTGAGGGCAAGCAATTTCAGGAAGGGCAGACTGTCATGTCCCCTTTCTAGCAACATGATTTCCACAGTAGATTTGCCTATCATTGACTCTCGTAGGCAAATGATTTGGAGAGAGAGTCATTATGTTAATCAGTGGTTGTATATTGCAGTTGAGTGGGGCCTACATGTTCTAATTTTGAGTTGAGATTGCACTGTTATTTTATAAAGTTAGTTTATAATAAAGTGCATTATAATAAGATTTTATAAAAAGATGTTTCTAGAAGTTCCTAGTGACTTCTTAGAAAAGTTAATAAATTGCGGGCTGGAGGCATCCATTTGAACAAGCGATTTTGTGGATTCAACTTCTATTCATCTTGGAGCAATTTGTGGTCATTTGGTCTGCAAATTTCCATTAGATCTTTGGGAACAAAAACTCCCTTGGATTTGCATAACTGAGGAAGTGGAATATCTTCTGAAGGGTTGCTCATTGGAGATAGTATTTAGCCATTTCATGGTGGATTATTCTGAGAATTGATTTGAGAGTTTAAAACTGTCTGCAAAAAGGGGTTTGGAATTCATCATATCATTGGAAAATCAGTTTGGTAAAATTGGGAGGTCATTCAGTGCAATTTTCTCATCAGTCTGTACCAGGGCCTAGACTCACATTTTTACTCATAACTTCATATTGCTTGGGAGTTTGAATTTATGCTTTGGAGGGGTTATCTATTTACCCTAGGCATTTAAGATCATACCAATTTCGGCATCCAATACCCAGCGAATTATTTTATAACAAGGTCATACATAGCAGTGTCGTACTAGGGCTTGAGACACAAATTTGTTCATATCTCACAAACTATTCAGAGATTCATTCAATGCTTTTAAGAGGTCATTTAACAACCCTAGGCGTCCCTGTTTGGGGTATTTTCGGCAGCCATTAATTTGCATAAATTTCAGTACAGGTTCCGTACTGTACGGCCTGTACCAGGAAGCTGTACGGCAGGGAACAGAGGTGAAAATTTGGGGTGCAGAATTGTCATCAGTATATCAGACTCTGACAAAAAACAGTGGCAGCAAATCTCCAGGTTCTTGTATTTGATTTGGATAGTATAAATTGCATATATTCAGTTCTTGTAATGCCTTAAATCAGTCACTGTTTCTAGTTAAAGAATATTGTAGCAACAGTCCATTATACTCTCAGAATTAAGTCCTTAATAACACATTGTAATCAGATTTCCTGAATATTGTTATTGGTACTTGTTGATGCGAGTTTTGTATCACTTACATAACATATTAGGATTTGAATATTCGATACAAGATATCAAACATACAACTCCTCTCTTGAAAAGTTAATGCTCATGAGACATGAGTATAACTCCAATGTTCCTTACACCGTTGGATACTCGCTCAGTTTTATCGATGTGATTTGTTGGTAATCACGTAGGCGGCCTTATGCTATTCATTCGAGGATGACTTGAACTTTGGTGGGATGAAGGTGATGGTGGCTCGGTTTGTGAAATGTGCGGAAGCAGATAATGTTGATCGTAGTGATGGCGGTGGAAGTGTCTGCCAATGGTGATGTTGATGGTAAAGTGATGGTGGTGGAAGGTGAGTGGATGAGTTCTAACACTTAACTTACTCCTCTAACTTGCTTCTCTAAGCTTCGACTACCCAGCTACTTACTATTCTACTCCTACTCCTATGAATGGAAGGTTAGCAAATGGACGGGGATCGAACCTAATGAGAGCTGACCAGCAGCCTCACTTCCACAGGTGCAATGATTCAAAGGAAAAATAAACTAGTTTACCACACAAAGCTTCCCAACCAGCCGCTAGGATGCTAGTGGCCTAGTATTGATCCCTATCAAACATTTACCAATGCTACCATGCAACTATCCATCTACTTTAACTTCACTTAAACAACTTCAAATGAAACCAACTTTAACAACTTGAAAGAAAATCTAAGTGGAAGTAGAAAACATGCAATAACACCCAATGTTCTTGATCAACATGCCAATCGCAACAATGAAAAAGAGAGCATTTTGGTATTTTTTTCGCAACAATTTCTCCAACACTTTACAAATGAGAGCAAATGGCCTTTTATAGGGGCCAGAAATACAATGGACGGTGGAGATCAAAACAAGATCGACGATCCAGATTGGATCCTCAAAACCCTAATTAGGGTTGCCACCCCATCGGCCAATGAGAAGCCGCCACCTCATCAATGGACCAATGAAAAAAGTGCAAAAAGTGGCAACCAATGAGAAGGCACCAAAATGGTGGCCAATCAGAAATAGACACTTGTCCTATTCTAGAAGAAAGGGAAATTGCCACTTGGACTTACATCAAATGATCTTCTAATATAAATCTTCCCTTTTCTTTCATTTTCTTAGCTAAGGCAATGAACTTAGCTAGCCTTTCGTTAACTTCTTCCATAGGAGGACAAGGTGTGTGCTTCGCCTAGAGTTCCGCTGTCTTTGCCACGCTGTTCGCTGCTTGTAGTATTTTTTTTCGTGATCCTGCTCATATTCTTTTGCAAATCCAATAAAAGCGCTGAGAGGGAAGGGTGCCCAAATGTTTTTTCTTGATAGCAACCTTTCCTAACTCATCCAATCTCGATCCAAAATCTATTTCACTGACATCTTCTCTGATATCTTCAAAACCAAGGGCTACGCTGTTGTCGCTCATCATGGTCACAATGGAAGTGTCAATACCTAGGCCATGATGTGCAACTGCCTTTTGTATATTCTTTTATTGTACCACCATTGGTATTGTTTATTCACCTCATTTCCGAGAAGAAGGGAGTTTTGGGCATCATATCCTCTTTGTCTTTCTTAGTGTTCGCCCACTTGGGATTCTTACTTGCACTATCATCCTCCATGCTCGTCGCCCTATTACGAGATGGTAGAGTGGTGGACCAAAAGGCAAGAAGAACCAAGCGGAGCAATCCTTAGCCTAGAACGAAAGATGGATATCTCAGCTTAAGCACTCCTTGCAACTCTAAATGATGAAATTATCTCTACCTATAGCCAAGGGGGATTGTCCTTCCTTCAGTCTGTCCCTCATCCGTATCATGTCCACTGTACAGATATTGGTGTCGGTTATTCACTTCATTTTCGAGAAGAAGGAAGTATTGGGCATCATATCCTCTTTGTCTTTCTTAGTGTTCGCCCGCTTGGGACTCTTACTTGCACTATCATCCTCCATGCTCGTCGCCCTATTACGGGATGGTAGAGTGGTGGACCAAAAGGCAAGAAGAACCAAGCGGAGCAATCCTTAGCCTAGAACGAAAGATGGATATCTCAGCTTAAGCACTCCTTGCAACTCTAGATGATGAAAATTCACCTTAACCGATAAACTTACAGCAATTGTCGGAACCTAGGATATGACTTTCAAGTAGTTCAAATCCCTTGCAAATCAGGAATTTACCATGCAATTCACCTCCAAATAAAATTACCCAACCTAGGGCAAAAATCGCAGCCTCTTGAAAAAAATCAGAATTTTATCTTCCACAAAATTCGGCCCCCACAAAATTCGGCTCCCACAAATTTCGCCCAACTCTGGAAAAAATCTGCTCCTCCACAAAATCGCCCACATGGAGAGGAAGAAATGATTTGTGAAAATGAAATGGGAAGGAGACTCCCTTTATAGCCAATTTTCTTTCTGCATAAAGCTGGCCTACATGGTCTAGGAGAAAACAAAAAACAATAATTAAATTCAAGTTAAGGCCCACAATTAAATACTTAGCTTAAAAAAAATTAATTTTGCCAAAAAGAAAATTGCACTTTTAAATTTACCAATTAGCTCCAATTGCAAAACAAAATTAAATGGTGCCTTGAGGGTGTTTAATATTTCCATTTAATGAGGATTTAGTAATTAATACGTCATTAAAATTGTATTTTAGCTAACCAAAAGTTATTTTTCAATAATAAATTACTAAATTCATTAAAAACTTAAAAGTTTTCAAGGCAAATTAATCCAATTAAAGTCAATTCTTTGCAATTTTCTACCAAATCGATTTTGCCAAGCTAAAAATTAAAAAATTAAAATTGCATTTAGAACCAAAAATCGATTTTTTGCATTTTTCCTCATTTCAACAAAATTAAAAAATTTCACCAAAGAAAAATTTGAGATTTTCCAAAAACTTAAGTCTAATTAAAATTTCTCTTTTGAGAATTATCCAAATTTACAGAGTTAAAACCAAATTTTCAAAAGAAAACATCTAAGTACAAATTTCACAACTTTATCCTGCCAAGTTGAAATTAACTTACAAAATTATTCGGCCTAGGGATAAAATTGATAGCTCTGGAAAATCAAGTTAAGAAAATCAGGTGAAAATAAGCTAAGCCTCCCCATATCTATCCTGAAGGTGCCAAGGCGTGAAATTTTCAAAACTCAAAATTTTGGGCAATCCAAAATTTTGTTAAGGTGATTAGAAAAAAGGGGGTCCCCAAAATTTTGAGGCGATGGTGTGAAAACCTCACAATAGTACTGTTATTGTTAATTGTATTGCATTGTTATATCAGTCATACCTTGTGAATTTGTTGCTATACTACATTTTAAACAAATAATCAATTGCATGCCAAGTGTTTGACGGATTGTCATAGTTCAGCATTGAGGTTTTAGTGACCTTTATAGTAAGGGTCATTACATATTGTGTTGGATTTAACGCTGGTCAAAGCTCAGGGGAAGAATCTTTAGAATTTCGTTTATTGCATCCAGAGTTTTCCGTGATGACTGCATGCATGTTGTTTGTTCACTTCAAGAATGTTGTGCTCAACATTATCATCTCCAAATTAATGATAATTAATTCCTCAAAAAGTCATCAAGATTTATCTTCCATCACTCTATAAGTTATAGAGCTCACTTTTTCTACCAATAGGGGTTCAAAGCATCTTGCTACTATGCGTCGGGGGTTTGCACTCAATTAAGTTCATTCACGACATGACCGATCAAAGGGGCATAACTATAGAAAATTTCGTCGCAATCTACAGATGAAGCTTTGTGTCATTTGCATGGAAGTGTTTTGGCAGGGATCCAATTAAATCAATTGTTTTATATGACCCTGATATTCATAGCAAATAGTCATCTTTATCATTTCTTTATCACCGTTGGCTTTTCCTTATCACCATTGGCTACCATGATTCTATTTTTACCTGCAACGACAGTTCATTATTTTTTTTATGTTTTGACATCATCACGTCTTGGTAACATTCTTCTTTATTCTCTCCTTGCTTTGAATTATTATTATCCAAACCTTTCAAAGTAATCTTGATTTCGTAGGTAGTCATCGAACTATATGAAACATGACATCTCCATCTCAACTATATTGGTGTTGTATTATATATTGAGTTCTAACTTTAAGGCAGGAGTTTTCGTGAATTGTATTTGGGCTTGGACTTATTTGATCGGGCAAGAAGTCAAGATTTTCGCATATAGTTGAGCTTTAGATTCTCACATCCTTTATTTCCTATGAAATGAGTGAAGTAAATTTTGATCGATATTGTCCGATTACATTTCTCTATCCATCATCGTGCATGTATCTGATAAATTGTGCATTTTTTCAATGTATTGAGAATGATTCTCGAAAGTATCATCGGTTCTTTGAGAAGTTGTGAATTGATTGTTTTTAATCCCGTGTGAAGACAACTTTCTACA
This sequence comes from Cupressus sempervirens, assembly GCA_028749045.1. NCBI lineage: Eukaryota > Viridiplantae > Streptophyta > Pinopsida > Cupressales > Cupressaceae > Cupressus > Cupressus sempervirens. Next base: position 590,831,262 of record CM053789.1, on the reverse strand, counting down.
AGAACAGTGGTTAGTGTTCAATGATTATGTATGCTGATATCAGTGGTCTCTTGATGTTCAGTCTTTCTTAGCTCTGTGTTGTTATTCATGATGGTGCGGAGAGAATAACAAACCAATACTGCGTGTGTCACGATTTTTGAGTTTGAAGACATTGTGTCGAGTTGGGAGCCAAAGGTGACTTCCGATTCATATCATGTGTAGTGCTCGATATGTTTTAATTTTGCATCAAAACTGACAATTAGTTTGTATCTAGTCACAACAAATCTTTGAAGGAGGATGAGGATGATTGCTTGCAGAGTTCAGGAATATTGTTTTCCTTGTTCATCAGGTGGTGCTTGCCAAAAGCAGTGATTCAAAATTAGCGGGTGCATCATGTATGTTGACTTACTGCAAATCATCTAGAACTCACATTTACTTATGAAAATCAATGTTATTTGGAAGCATGAATAGTGATACTTGAGGTAGAGTTGGAATTCTTGTGGCATATCTGCAGAGTAGAATAATGTTTTGGAAGATGGCACATGTAACTACAAGAAGGCAGAAATGACGTTATGTTTGTGTTTGCTAGAACTCACATTTGCTTATGAAAATCAATGTTATTTGGAAGCATGAATAGTGATACTTGAGGTAGAGTTGGAATTCTTGTGTCATATCTGCAGAGTAGAATAATGTTTTGGAAGATGGCACATGTAACTACAAGAAGGCAGAAGTGACATTATATTTGTGTTTGCTATTTCCAGCAAACAACTAGTGTGGTGGTGGTTCTGGAATCATGGATGTACGTTGGCAATGTAAAGGACAACTATTGATCCAGCGCATGTCAACGGCTTTATATATATGATGATTACTAACCTCATGCAAATGCGTATATGGATCATTTTTTGTGAAGGTTTAGAAGTATAGACAACTGTATAAGCTGAAAGTTTAGCATTGGATCGAACACTGTCTGTTGTGAAACTTTAGAGGGAGGTTTCATGATTGAAAACAATTAGTATCAGTTATATTATTTTAATGATCAGAGGGAGTACTCTATCACAATCTTATTGCATTAGGAGTGTTTGCTTTGCGCATTAATCTATATATATATATATGATGGCTTGATTTTCTCTCTCTTGGTTGCAGGATACAACAAGATAAGGATTTCATTTTCAGAGGGAGACTATTCACCTTCAAAGGGAGATTACGTGATAGAGGGAGATGTCAAACCCTTTGCAAGTTTATGCAATAGTCACCCATCTTATTGTGGTCCCTGCTACGGGGGAGTCTCTATTATTAAAGTTGTCCTTGCTGAGAGGGAGTCTCTGTTAAGAGAAAATCTCAATTAGTAAAGTTCTCCCTTCTGAGAAGGAGTTTATGTTAAGAGAAAATCTCATTTATTAATGTTGTCCCTGCTGAGAGGGAGTCTCTATTAAGAGAAAATCTCGATTATTAATGCATTCTTCTCTAGGAGAAGTTTGAGGTGAAAGCCCTCATTCCATCCTCTACGAGTAGGCATGGTGGAAATGTATTCTTCTTTAGGATAAGTGTCATGTCCCCTCTTTTGCACTAGTTCTTTTCGCACCTAGTTAATCTATCTCCACATCCGGATACATTAATGGCATTACCAGTTAGGATGCCTATTAGTCACAAGGAAGATTTGTCTTAAGTTCGTAATTTAATGTCTTAAAGTACTTTAATAAAGTTACTTTATATTTTATTAAGACATTCACTTTATAAAGTGACTTAAGTGACTAGAAGATGAAATTGGTGTTTTATCCCACATCTCTTATTCCAACAGTTTTCCCTCACTTTGAGGTTATAAATAAGAGGCTCAGTCTTGGGAAAGACACAACAAATGAATAGATGAAAACTCTTCAAATCCTAATGGTCGCCTAGATTGTGACTAGATTCCTCCTAAGGACAAAACCCCTTACGGAAGGTTGGTGAGGCTAGACGCAAACCTAGCAATCACACATCATATTTGTAGAATTAAAGTTTGATTTTGAGGTTTTAAGTGTATGAAGAAAGTTGGAGATAGAGAGAAGGTAGATTGGCATAATACACAGAACACCAGCAGTTGACCCAAGTTTGGGCATCAAACAAAGAAGTTCATCATATTATCCAAGGTAAAACATCACGTCTGAAATAGCCTCCTTGATTTCCAATTTATACTACCTATGTCTGTACTGTTATATTGCAGAGTAGAGTTCTAGAATACGGCAGAAAGGATTTCCAGTCGGTTATGGTTATCAGTGGGAGCCACGTATGAACTCAATGTGGTTGGGCCGCAGCATATCAAAACTAGCACGCAAGTAGAGTGGATGATTTGCAAGACGTCGTTGTCCAGACAAAAGGACGAGTGTTGTTATCTGCAGTAAAGAGACCCCCGCACATCCATAGCCTTCAGCATTATCTTTGGGTGACAGAAGTTTGTGAGTAGTTGTGATACAGTTGGGACTAGTAATAGAGGCAGCCAATAACTGACTCATTACACCCAATAAATGAAGGTGGACGTTGGATTTATATACAACTTAGTCAGCTCCCAACAAGGCATCCCATCTTTGAAATCGGATTTGTACCAAATAAACCCGTTCTGTAACTTTACCTTCAGTAAGTCGATTTCTTATTATACACAATGACAGTCATGTTATGCATAAGTGTCTCAAGACTTGGATCCATTGTCATAAAATATTAAATGTATTATTCTCATTTGGTGACAAGATTTCATTGATTATCATAATTAGTTCACAGCAAAGTGTGGTTAAACAACAAGGTGATAGTACTGTGGTAGATTGCTTGATAGCTTTGCTTAATTCACAACTGTTTGGCATAATTCCTAATAGTTTTAAATTCATTGTTTCTTATCAAATCCAACAAAGAACATTACAGTGGTATCAAAGACACAAGACCTGCCATCTTGTGAGAAAACAAAATATTTGCAGACTGATTTTTTATCCAAAAATGTCAGCTGGGAATGAGTAAAAGACATTATAAATTCAGCCATCTACAGCCGGAACAAGCAGATTCTTCAAAACATATTAACATTGAAGATAGTTACTTAGTGGATGAGGAATTGATTTTTGGAACAGGTGAACAAACTAAACAAACTAAACAGGTTGATCATTTTGAACAGGCAGAACAGGTAAACAACATTCAAATGGCACATAGTGAAACTGAACAAGACAAGGAAGTAAGGGAAACATTGCGGGCTATTAGAGATGGGCAAAATAACATAGTTGATGCACTTCAACAACTTACAATTAACATACAACAATTAGCTCCTATTAATAGGAGAGCCCCGAGCCATCACAGTGGAGGAAATAGTGTAGCTGGATCACCCCGAGCTATTAGAGCTACCTCACGTAACACTAACAAGCCTTTAATGCCAGTGTTTAATACAGAAGAAGAGACGGCACCACCAGCAACACCAAATTTACTACCGGAACAATGTTATGGCAATATATGATGAATGGGATTTATTTCCTAATCCTATTAAACAGAATATGTCCTTTGTCCAATATCTAAATCAAAAAAGGGAGTCAGATAGACAGCAGCAGGATAGGAGGCTTCGAGCACCAAATAGGGACCTAAAGCATGCTATGAACAAATTATCTCTCCCTACTTTTGATGGCAGTAGTAAGACATTTGTGAGAGCTTGGATTCACAAGCTAGACACACACCTAACTCTTAAATAGAAGCCATTAGGTTTGCTACGATGCACTTAGAGGGAGTGGCATACGATTGGTGGCATCACGGGTTGGTTACTCAGGATCATGGTCTCATTACATCATATGAGACTTTCAGCTCTAAGTTGATTACTTGCTTTGACAGGAAAGGTATAGAGGTCTATTACAAGGATTTGGCACAGCTACAATAGAGCAAATCTCTAGATGATTTCATTGACGAGTTTCAGCAGCTCTCAGTGATGGTTCCTAACATGACAAAATAGCATAAGGTAATGTTGTTCACTGAGGGTTTGCAGGATAGATATAGAGGTTTGGTTAAGGTACTTAAACCAAACACTCTGGATGATGCTATTACGATCGCTCACGATCTAGAGTCACCCTCTTCAATATTACAACCTCCTATGAAGACGTATAAGCGGACCTCTTCGTTCCAAAAGAGCAAAAACCAGCATAAGGCTACACCTCCCAGGATGGACTTTGAAACACAGAACGAACTTAGAAGGAAGAAGCTATGCTTCACTTACAGAGAGCCATGGATGCCGGATCATAGATGCCTTGGCAAGGGCAAGATACATTATGTAGAGGTACTTTAAGAGGAGGATGAGCAGCAAGAGGGCAGCGATGTTGAGGGCAGTAATGAGGAGGAGAATGAGGATCAACCACCTAGAGGGAAGAAGGCAGGTACGCAAGGGCAGCCTCCTATCATAGCATCACTTTCTAGCGATCCCACAAGACACCCCTTTCGTTTGAAAGGAATTGTTAGAAGACAATGTATTATATGTCTCTTGGATATAGGTGCCTCGCACAACTTCATAAGCTCACGTCAGGTTACCAAGAGGAATTTACAAATTGATGACATACCTGAGTTTGAGGTTAGTGGGGCAAGAGGTGAGAGATTGAGATGCGTAGGGAAGGTGTCAGGACTTCCGATTCATTTTGATGATTTCCTTCTTGTGGCAGATTTTTATGTGGTGGATTTAGATGGATTAGATGCCATGTTGGGGAGACAATGGTTACAGACCATAGGCAAATATACAGTTGATCATGAGAAGATGCAGTTGGAGTTCTCACTGGATGGCTGACAGTTGGTCCTCAAGGCTATGCTAGAAGGGGAGCCCAAGTTGATTACAGCTCACAGGATGGAAGCCATTTTGAGGATGGTGATATCGAGTGGGTGACACAGTGTTTCATCTCTTCTAAGGAAATACATGATACAGGACAACAGTACCATTGTGACATCTAGACAGTGCTTGACAAACATAGCAGGGTATTTGAGGATTTACCCCTAGGTATTCCACCAAATAGAGGGTTTGAGCATATCATTGAGCTAGAAGAGGGCGCCAAACCCATCATTACCACTCTTTATCGTCACCACAAACATTACAAGGAAGAGATAGAGATGACGATTAAGGAACTGCTAGATATAGGACATATTAGGCACAGCTCCAGTCCGTTTGCCTCTTCAGTGGTGTTGGTTAAAAAGAAGGATGGCACCCTTTGGATGTGTATTGATTACCACGCCCTTAATAAGATGACCATTAAAAACAAGTATCTAATTCCCCGCATTGATGAGTTACTGGATGAGCTTCATGGAAATGTTTATTTATCGAAGATAAATCTTCGATCGGAGTACCATTAGATATGAGTCCAGGAAGAGGATGTGCATAAAACAGCTTTCAGATGCCATTACAAACACTATGAGTTTTTGGTGATGCCATTTGGGCTCACTAACACACCAACTACCTTTTTGTCATGCATGAACCACATCTTTAAAAAGCAGCTATGAAAGAGTGTGTTGGTATTCTTTGATGACATATTGATCTTTAGCAGGACTTGGGAGGAACATTTGCAGCACTTAGATGAGATCCTTAGCCTCATGGAAAAACACTCTTTATTTGCAAAGGAGTCTAAGTTTGAATTTGGACTAACTAAGATTCTCTATCTGAGTCACATGATTGGTGCAAAGGGAGTTAAGGTACATCAGAAAAGGATACAAGCAATCCTTGATTGATCGCCACAGAGAGATGTATCTGAGTTGCGGGGCTTCCTTGGCCTTTGTTCTTATTATAGGTGATTCGCTAAAGGTTTTTCCCAGGTAGCAGCCCCCCTTACCAATTAGACATAGAAAGGGGCATTTAGATGGACAGAGGATTCAAAGGCAGTCTTTGATAGACTAAAACAGGTGATGAGCATGTGCCCGATTTTGGCACTTCTAGATTTTTCTAGACCATTTGTTTTGGAGTGTGATGCTTCAGAGAGCGGAATCAGAGCGGTTTTGATGCAGGACCGACATCTCATAGCTTTTGAGAGCAGGAAACTTAGGGGCAACGAACTATTATATTTTACTTATGATAAGGAAATGCTGTCCATAATGCACGCTTTAGCCAAGTTTAGACAGTACTTGGTAGGAAGTAAGTTCACAGTAACGACTGATCATAACAGCCTACGTTACTTTACGGAATTGAATGAGTTGAATGAAAGACAACAAAAATGGGTCAGCAAGGTTCAAGCATATGATTTTGACATTGAATATGTCAAGGGTAAAAATAATATAGTTGCATATACACTTTCTAGGAGACCCTCAGTGATGAAGTGTTGTGCCATTTCAGAGATCTCAGTAGATTGAAGGTCCCAACTGTTAGTTGAGTATTCTAAAAATACTCATGCTTGTTAGATTATGGATAGTCTACTTCAGGATGATCGATACAAGGTAATGAATGATATTATTTATTATAAGGATAGAATCTACCTAGTACCAGAATCTAAACTTAAAATCAATATTATCAACACTACAAATGATGCACCTTCAACAGGTCACCCAGGTTTTTTCAAAACTTACAAGTAGATCAGAGAGAGATTCTCATGGAAGGGGCTAAAAGACAATGTATTACAGTATGTTAGAGAGTGTCATACTTGTCAGCAGAACAAGTCAAAACAAGGCTTCCCAACAAGTTCACTTCAACCTCTCTCAATTCCCGCACAGAGGTGGGAGAGTATTTCCATGGATTTTATTACAGGGTTGCTGAAGGTCCAAGGCAGGGACTGCATTTTTGTGGTGGTAAACAAATTGACTAAGTTCGTGCACTTCTTTGCTATTGCAACGGACTGGTCAGCCTCTCAAGTGGCCGAGTTGTTCTTTTGAGAGGTTTTCCATATTCATGGATTACCCAGGACTATCGTGAGTGATAGGGATAGCAGGTTTCTCAGTACCTTTTGGTAGGAGGTTTTTAGATTGGCAACCACAGAGTTGACACCCAATACTAGCTATCACACGCAAACGAATGGTCAAACTGAAATAGTGAATAAATGGGTGTAAGGGTATTTGAGAAACTACATTGCAGGTCAGCAAAGAGCTTGGGCTAAATGGTTGTATTTGGGGGAGTATTGCTATAACTCCACATATCATATGTCTATTCGGATGACTCCTTTCCAGGCTCTTTATGACTACGAACCTCTCTCTTTCATTGATTTGGCTTTACAGAAAAGCAGGGAGCTTGGGTTAAATGGTTGTATTTGGCGGAATTGCTATAACTGCACATATCATGTCTATTTGGATGACTCCTTTCCACACTCTTTATGTCTACGAACCTTTATCTTTCATTAATTTGGCTTTACAGGAAAGCAGGGCTCCATTAGCCAAAGATTGGGTCCAGGATCAACAGGATATTCTCAGATCTCTTAGAAATAATATTCAGCAGGCACAAAACCAACAAAAGTTATATGTTGATTGACATCGTACAAAGCGGAACTTTGAGATAGGTGACATGGTTTATCTTCGTCTCCAGCCATATAGATAGATCTCCCTAAAGAAAAGTGGGTCAGAAAAGCTTAAGCCCAAATTTTACGAACCTTATTGCATCACCAAGTGGGTTGGTGAGGTTGCTTATGAGTTGGATTTACCTGGCAACAGTCGAATCCACAATGTGTTTCACATCTCATGCCTCAAGAAGGCAATTGGTCAATAGGTTGTACCATTAGAGGGCTTGCCTCCACTTGACAAGGAGAGGTAGAGGTGAGTGAGACCAGGGAAAAGAAGCTACGAAATAGATCTGTCAAAAAATATCTAGTCCGCTGGAAGGATTTACTGTATGAAGACGCCACTTGGGAAGGTGAGTCTATTTTACAGTATCCAACATTAAGATTGCTTGAAGGCAAGCAATCCCGGGAAGGGAGGACTGTCATGTCCCCTCTTTCACACTAGTTCTTTTGGTGTTTGGATAATCTATCTCCACATCCGGATAGATTAACAGCATTACAAATTAGGATGCCTGCCAGTCACAAGGAAGATTTGTCTTAAGTTCGTCATTTAATGTCTTAAAGTACTTTAATAAAGTTACTTTATGTTTTATTAAGACATTCACTTTATAAAATGACTTAAGTGACTAGAAGACGAAATTGGTGTTTTATCCCACATCTCTTATTCCAACAGTCTTCCCTCACTTCGAGGTTATAAATAAGAGGCTTAGTCTTGGGAAGGACACAACGAATGAATATATGAAAACTCTTCAAATCCTAACGGTCGCCTAAATTGTGACTGGATTCCTCCTAAGGACGAAACCCCTTACGGGGGTAGACGCGAACCTAGCAATCACACATCATATTTGTAGAATTAAAGTTTGATTTTGAGGTTTTAAGTGTATGAAGGAAGTTGGAGATAGACAGAAGGCAGATTGGCATAATACACAGAACACCAGTAGTTGACCCAGGTTTGGGTGTCAAACAAAGAAGCTCTTCATATTATTTGAGGTAAAACCATAGTTCCAGAAATCGCCATGAAATCGCCGAAATCGCGATAAGATTCATGGCTCCCGATTTTTTTGGAATCGGAAATCGCTGGTGGCGATTTTTTCTTGTGAATCGCCTGAATCGCCAAAATCGGCGATTCATGGCAAAAATCGCCAAAATCGCCATCGTGAATCTCCAGAAATCGGCCGCGGCAGCAAGGATAGAAAGTTCAATTTTTTAAAAAAAACACATGTTTTATTTGCTTTCTAAGTTGACTTTCCTCTTTGTTATAACCCTAAAGAGCCTTCTATTTGCTTAGTATGAGTAGAAGAGAGGAAGAGTGAGAGAGAAGAAGAGAAAAGAGAATCCATAAGTTTCCAACCGGCAAGAAGGAAGAGCACCAAAGAGATCAGAAGTCCATTTGGGGAGGCCATAAATTGCATTGGGAGCATTAAGGAGTCAATATCAACACTCCTCAACTCATTTGCAAGAGGTAAGTGTTGGTTTTTATTTTGCATGTTAGTGTAGTATGCATTTTTTGTTAAATTTTTTTAGTGTTCATTTGCAAATCTTGAATGTTTTTTATTTTTAGTTTTACTAAATTACAAACTAGGGTTTGTTGTTTTGTAGTTTTTGTTTATTAGTTGCAAACTTTGATTTTTTACATGAATTTTTTTATTGCAGCAGCCCTTTGCCTTCATTTTCCAATTTCCACAATGGGTAAAAAAGATGAATGCTGGAAATATAATGAAGAGTTTCCTGGGAGAACCAAATATCAAACAAAATGTATATTTTGCAAAGAAAAAATAAATTCGGGAGGTATCTATAGATTGAAATACCACATTGCTGGCATACCTGGCCATGATGTCACAGTTTGCACTCAACAAACCGCTGAGGCAAAACGCTCTTGTTTAGTGGCATTAGAAAAAATTGAACAAGACAAGTTGACTAAGAAAATGCAACTTGAAGGGTTAAGAGGTATTGGCTCCCGTGCTCCCACATCCGCAACCGCATCTACATCTGCAAGTGCATCTGCATCAGCTTCCGCATCCGTAGGTTGTGTTGGAGAGGGTTCTTCTAGGCCTCCTTTTCATCCTAGTGCTAGTGCTCATGTGAGTGTTAGTGGTAGTCGGTCTCATACTGAGACAGAGTCCAACACCAACCTATTGCGGCCTAGAGTGCGAAAAAGCAGAATGGATAGTTACTTTGTGCCCCGCACTACTCCTGGCTCCCAACCCACGCTTGAGGGCATGGGTTTGAACAAGGAGATTCATGATGCTGCCAGAAAAGAGATTTGCAAATTCTGGTACTTTTGCAACATTCCATTTATTGCAGCCAGGTAATTGATTCTTTTTTCTTTGTTATCTTCAAAGTTAAAGTTAAAAGTAAAAGTAAAACTTTAATTATATCTACTTGTTTTATGATTTAGTTTTTGACATCTAAATTTCTAATCAATATCATTATCTATTTGTGACAGGACTCCTTATTGGCAGAACATGATAGATGCAGTTACCATTTGTGGTCCGGGGTTTAAAGCCCCAACTGAGGCTGAGTTGAGTGGATACCTCCTGGAGGAAATGGTTGAGGATATGAGGCATGAGCTTGAGGACAACCGAAAGGAGTGGATCGAAAAGGGTTGCACCATCATGACTGATGGTTGGACAGATAGGAGGGGAAGAACACTCCTCAATTTTCTTGTATCCTATGGAGGTGATTGATCATTCTACTTTCCTACATACATAATTTTGAATCGTGATTGACTATTTCAAATTTTGATTTGTTGATTGCTAATAGTAATTATAATTCGTTGTTTTGTTACTTGTAGGATATACCATGTTCCTCAAATCCATTGATGCTTCTGCTCATGTAAAAAACGCCACATACTTATGTGAGGTTATTGAGGAAGTTATAGCAGAGGTGGGGGAAGAACATGTGGTGCAAGTGGTGACGGATAATGCAGCAAGTTATGTTGCTGCAGGAAAACTTTTAACTTTTTAAGTTTTGAAAATAAATTTATTTGAATTTTGAACTTTTTATAATTCTAACTTAGAATTTCTAAGTTTCCTAAGTTCTAACATGTTTGAAATTTGAATTTCTAATTATCTTAAAATTGTTGTAGGCAAACTTTTGATGGAGAGGCACCCCACCATATTTTGGTCCCCTTGTGCAGCACACTGCCTTGACCTCATGTTGGAGGAAATTGGCAAACTTGAGTGGGTCAAGTCATGTGTGGAAAGGGCAAAAAACATATGTAAGTTTATTTATAATCATTCATTTGTCCTTAGCACAATGAGGAAGTACACAGGAGACAAAGAGTTAGCTCGTCCAGCGATCACGAGGTTTGCCTCGAATTTCATCACCTTGCAGTCCTTGTTGACATCAAGGGATGATTTGAGGAGCATGTTTGTTGGGCGGGAGTGGATTTCATCTTCCTATGCTACGACCACTGCAGGGATAGATGTGGTGGATTGCATATTTGATGATGATGGTTTTTTGAAACCTGCTAGAGAAATACTTAAGGTAATTTTATTGCAATTTAACATTTAATATTTTACAGTTTACTATGCTAATTGTTTAATGATTTAGTTTTACCTTATATTATTGAATTATTCTATGTTTAAGTTTTGACTCTAATTTTTGTTTTACTTTATATGTAGGCCACTGAGCCTCTTGTATCTCTCCTACGAACTGCTGATGGGGAGAAGCCCTCTATGGGCTACATATATGAGGGCATGGATAGGGCCAAGGAGGCCATTAGAGCTCAGTATGCAGGAGTGCAGGAGAAGTATGCCCCTATTTGGGACATCATTGATAGGAGATGGCAGAATCAGCTCCACAGACCCATCCATGTAGCAGCTTACTTTTTGAATTCGGCATTTCGTTTCCATCCTGACTTCAAGGCAGATGAGGAGGTTCTCACCGGATTATATACAGTGATCCAGAGGTTGAGTACTGATGAGGATAGCAGTGCTGCAATTATTGAGCTTGATAAGTTCAATAATAAAGAAGGGCCACTTTTCTCTAGCAGGGTAGCCATAAATGCTCGGGAAACAATACAGCCAGGTAAAAATTAAATAATATATTCAATGTTCATGAATCTAGATTCTAAACTTAAAGTTGATTATGTAATTTTAGAGTTAACTTGTAATTTGTAATTTGTAAATGAGACTAATTATTTTTATTTTCCCTTATTTCAGATAGATGGTGGCAAATGTTTGGGGCCACAACCCCAAAACTTCAAAAAATTGCCATTCGTATTCTGAGTCAGCCAAGCAACGCTTCTGGATGTGAGCGCAGTTGGTCCATGTTCGAGCACATCCACTCGAAGAGGAGAAACAGGTTGACAGTGCAAAGGTTGAATGATCTTGTCTTCGTTCATTACAACCTCCGTCTTAGGATCAGACAGATTTTGGGCACTGACTCCTCTCCGATCATTCTGGACGAGATTGATCCAGAATCAGAGTGGCTCACAAAGGTTGTAGATCCAGTCTTCACTGAGGAAGACCGTGCGTGGATTGACCAGGTGGATATAAAGGCTGAGGCAGCTAGAGCACGTTCTTCAGGCATTGGTAGACGCACACGTGCACGCACAGACACAGGCCCTAGCGACATTCGTGAGCCCATCTTATATGCGGGAGATATGGCTCGACGGTCCTCTAGGACCTACATTAGACGCCTTGCTACTAGGCAGACTGGATACTCAGAGGCTGAGGCTGAGGCTGTAGCCGAGCTTGAGGATGATGTTGAGGATGATGATGACTATGAGCCTGAGGCTTGAGCTGGAGCCTTGTTTTTATATTTTGTTTACAGATATTGATACTGAATCATTGATACTGATAGACATATGTTTCAAAGTTTCAAACTTTCATGGATCTTCATCTTAGATTCTTACATAAATTTATGATTTGATGTCTTATGGATCATCTTACATACATTCTATGATTTAAATCATTATGATCATTTGATTTCTATTTACTTCAGCTAGCCTACAATTTACATTTTAGAATCTTAGATAACATAGTTACGTATGTGATGGATTTTATGTTTCATGTTTATGTATGTTAAGTTTTAACTTCTATTTGATGATGTTATAGTGTGCTTAAGTTATATTCAATAAAGGGTGCATGAAATAAGTTTTAAATTGTTAAAATCTTTAAATTTAAAGGGTTTTTTCAAATTTGCCGATTCATCGCCGATTCATTGCCGATTCATTGCCGATTCACGATTCGATTCGGCCTTGCCGATTCCGATCCGATTCCGATTCACGTTTCTTTGGGTAAAACATCATGTCTGAAATAGCCTCCTTGATTTCCAGTTTATACTGCCTACGTTTGTATTGTTATATTGTAGAGTAGAGTTCTCGAATACAACAGAAGGGATTGCCAGTCGGTTATGGTTATCAGTGGAAGCCACATATGAACTCAGTGTAGTTGGGCTATGGCATATCAAAACCGGCATGCAAGTAGAGTGGAGGATTTGCATGACGCCATTATCCAAACAAAAGGACAAGTGTTGTTATCTGTAGTAAAGAGACCCCCGCACATCCATAGCCTTCGACATTATCTGCGGGTGACGGAAGTTTGTGAGTAGTTGTGATACAGTCGGGACTAGTAATATAGGCAATCGATTACTGACTCATTGCACCTAGTAAATGAAGGTGGACGTTGGATTTATATACAACTCAGTCGGCTCCCAACAAGGCGTCTCATCTTTGAAATTGGGTCTGTACCAAATAAACTCATTTTATAACTTTACCTTCAGTACGTCAATTCCTTATTATACATAGTGACAGTCGTGTTATGCATAAGTGTTTTAAGACTTGGATCCACTGTCATAAAATATTAAATGTATTGTTCTCATTTGATGACAAGATTTCATTGATTATCATAATTAGTTCACAGCAGAGTGTGGTTAAACAACAAGGTGATAGTACTATGGTAGATTGCTTGATAGCCTTTCTTAATTGACAATTGTTTGTCATAATTCCTATTAGTTTTAAATTCATTGTTTCTTATCAAATCCGACAAAGAACATTACAATAAGTTTGAGGTGAAAGCCCTCATTCCACCCTCTATGAGTAGGTATGATGGACCACCCTCTGTGAGTATGCAAGGTATAAATGTACCATTCTTTGGAAGAAGTTTTGAAATAAAAGTCTTTGTTCTACCCTCTGTGAGCACGCATGGTGAAAGTCATGCGTGTGAATTCATTCTATGTACTTATGAAGTCACTATGGTGGATTATGCTATGATGAGATAACATGTGTTATGTGAACTTATCATCTTTGTTTGCAGCTATGTGCACGTGCTTGACTAAAGATCTCTCTTGCTAACAAGGAGTGTTGAAGTTTGTAGTTGTGATAGAGATCATCATCTATGATTTTATGAGATAGAAATATGTTTTTTATGACCATTATGATCATCTTCAGCTGAAAGAGATATATATGATTATAGTTAAGTTAATATTATATGTCACACGCCATGCAAAGAGGCATGCGGATGGAAATGTAAAATGTTGAATATTTGAAAATCTGAATGGTCTTACATTTGGAAATTGAAGAGACCTTTGTATGTAATATGAAGAATCAAATGCAATCTATTTATGTGAATGCTCAATGTCTTGTAATAAGGCCAAGTGAAAAGCCTCGTACTCAAACATTTTATCATCAATAACAATATACTATAGATATTTTGCTGGTGTGGCTGGTGTGGCTGGGTTTTTCCCTTCAAGTGGAAGGGTTTTCCCAAGATAATAAATCTTCTGTGTTTTCTGTGCATCTTATTTACTTTTCTTATGTTGTTTATCTAATTTCTGGGCATAAAACTTAATACATGGAACCAGCTCACAGATAATTTTACTAAACTTCTTTCTTAAGATACCTTTGAATTCCTTCCTCAATGGCTTGGGAATGTGGCTTGAATCATGCTTAAGTTTCTTTTTGCTTCTCTTATACCCCATACCTCTGTCATTGATGTCAAAGGGGGAGAAAAAATGATACTAGTTGATATGGTTCAATTGGTTGATATGGTTCAATTTCTGTTGATGTGGTTCAGTTTTTGTCTCATCATGTCGGTTTCAGACTCTGTTTATACAGCTTGACAGGACAGACTTTTTTACCTCGGATTTGCAGGTGTGCGGGTTTTTGACATCAAAGACAAAGGAGGAGATTTTTAACCTGTGTTTAAGTTTTGTCAATGATGTCAAAAGAATTGCAGAAGAAAGATAAACTGTGGAATGAACAATCAGTAATATTAAAAAAAATGGACTTACAATTCCCTCGGGAATCAGACTTGTATTCAGTTGCTGTTACAGATATCTTTCATACAGACTTGTGAGTGAAAATAACTGAGAATTTTAAAATTGATCATACTCGCGAATAAAACAAAAAACTGAATGACCAAAAGTCGATGGAATGCCTATGTAATCCAAAAAATCATTATGGCCTAAAAGCAGTTCAAGATTCTGTAACACACGAATATATGGTTATTAGCATCTATTAGGTGGAAGAAATTGCTGATTTTTGAAGACAAAATTTCTGCAAAAAAACATGGCAATCAAAAAATAATATGAAACTTGGCAACAAAGTGCTATGTAGTATTTGTCATATAAAAGGAAAGAAGTGTAAGCACTTTCAGCATCAGTTATCAAGATGTTGCACCTGTAGCCTTTTTGCCACCTATAGAATTGGTTGTTTGAATTTTTCCTGTTTATTTATGGTGCTTCTATATGCCCTCCGGCTCCTTAATTATGTAATGTCAACTTGCTAGAAATTTTAGTTTATTTAACATTTCAAATGGCTGAAAGAGTTGACAGCATACAAAAAGAAGTATTGAGCTTTTATATGCCCGCCGGCTCAAGAAATTTACAGGCTGGCAGTTGTCTGTTGTTTAACTTTTACGATATTAAATAGTTTCTATTTATTCTCTCTTCCATCTTTTTCTAAAGGTTGTTCTTTTGTAATGTTTGCATAAAATCTTTTTGTTCGTTATGGAAACTTTATTTTTCACTCTAGAAGAATGTTTCTATTTCCTCTCTCCTGTTCATTATAGAAACATTCTCTTGTATCTTGTATATATAGAGCATTTATGATTACTGTTTAATAACACATTCCTTATTTTACCATAATATGGAATCAAAGAAAATTCGTGGCCTCTTCAAAAAAATTAAGTTCTTTTTTGAAATTATTAGTTAAAAAATTTTAAAATATTTGCCCGAGTGTGTTCAAAATTTACATTTTTTTTTTTCCTCCAAACCCGACTAGGGATTTTGGCATTCAATTTTTTTTTATAATTTTCTTTGTGCAAAATCTACCTTTTTTTTTTCAAATCTACCCTCTGTTCGAGAACTCTGCAAATTTTTTCAAGTTTTTTAATCCGACCAAGGTTTTTTTGAAAACCCTCAATTCCTGTATAGGATTAAAAAAAAAATTGCATATTCCTAGTGCATTTTTGCAGATCTCAATTGGGATATTCTCTCTTTTTTTTGGGTGCATCGTTTTCTGCGATTCAATTTTCAAGCCAACGAAATCAAAATCTGACAGCAGATTCTATCTGGGTTTTTTGAGCTCTAATTCAAGTCTCTTCAAATTTCCTGGGTCTTCCGTCAATCTGCCTTGAAGTTCGTGCCATCTCAGTTTTTTCACGATTTTTCATTGAAAAACGTGCAATGGCATCTCAGTTACATGCAAGCATACTTTTGTCACAAACTAAATATACCAAGAAAATGCTTAAAAGTTTCAGATGAAGGACTCCAAACAAGTTATTCCTCCAATGGTTACAGGTTGTAAACTAAGTAGGAATGATGAGTCTCCTATCACAGATCTAACAAAATAAAAGTCTACGATAAATAGTTTGTTATATCTAACAGTGTCAAAACCTGACATAATGCAAGCAGTTTGTAAGGTTGGACGTTTTCAATCCACATCGAAAGTTTCTCATCTTAATGCAGTAAAAACGTATTTAAATATTTACAGGATACTATTGATTATGGCTTGTGGTATCCACAAAATGATGAGTTTACTCTTGCAGGTTTTACAGATGCGGATTAGGCAGGTTGTGGATGATAGACAAAGCATTACTAGTGGTGCTTTCCTTCTGGAAGATAGGTTGGTTGCATGGCTAAGTAAGAAGCTGAATTCCATCACTTTGTCAACTGTTGAGGCTGAATATGTCACAGCCACTTCATTCTCATACTAAACATATCTTTATCAAATATCAATTTCTGAGGGAAAGGTTGAAGATGTTAAGATTCAACTTGAGTTTATGCCTACATGGAACCAGCTGACAGATATTTTTACTAAACCTCTTTTTTAAGACACCTTTGAATCCCTTCCTCAATGGCTTGGAAGTGTAGCTTGAATCATACTTAAGTTTCTTTTTGCCTGTATCTCTTATACCCTATACCTCTTTCATTGATGTCAACGGGGGAGAAAAAATGATACTGGTTGATATGGTTCAGTTGGTTGCTATGGCTCATTTTTTGTTGATGTGGTTCAGTTTTTGTCTCATCATTTCTCATCATGTTGGTTTCAGACTGTGTTTATACAGCTTGACAGGACAGACTTTGTTGCCTCAGATTTGCTGCCATGTGGGTATTTGACATCAAAGACAGAGGAGATTTTTAGCCTGTGTTTTAAGTTTTTGTCAATGATGTCAAAAGAAATGCAGAACAAAGATAAACTGTGGAATCAATAATCAGTAATATTACAAAAATGGACTTACAATTCCCTCTGAAATCAGACTTGTATTCAGTTGCTGTTACAGATATCTTTCATACAGACTTGCAAGTGAAAATAACTGAGAATTTTGAAATTGATCATACTCATGAATGAAGCCAAAAACAGAATGACCAAAAGTTGATGAAATGCCTATGTAATCCAAAAAAAATCATTATGGCCTAAGAGCAGTTCAAGATTCTGTAACACATGAATAAATGGTAATTAGCATCTATCAAGTGGAAGAAATTGTTGATTTGTTAAGACAAAATATCTGCAAAAAACATGGCAATAATATAATATGAAACCTGGCAACAATGTGCTATGTAGTATTTGTCATTAAAAGGAAAGAAGTGTAAGCACTTTCAGCATCAGTTATCAAGATGTTGCATCTGTAGCCTTTTGCCACCTGTAAAATTGGTTGTTTGGATTTTTCCTGTTTATTTATGATGTTTCTATATGCCTGTCGGCTCCTTAATTATATTATGTCAACTTGCTGGAAACTTTTGTTTATTTTACATTTCAAATGGCTGAAAGAGTTGACAGCATACAAAAAGAAGTATTGGGCTTTTATATGCCCCACCGGCTCAAGAAGTTTACCAGCTGGCAGTTGTCTATTGTTTAACTTATTACAATATTAGATAGTTTTTATTTATTCTCTCTTCCGTTTTTTCCTAATGGTCGATCTTTTTGTAATGTTTGCATTAAATCCTTTTGTTCATTATGGAAACTTTCTTTTTCACTCTACAAGAATGTTTCTATTTCCTCTCTCCTGTTCATCATAGAAATATTCTCTTGTATCTTGAATATAAAGATCATTTATGATCTCTGTTTAATAACACATTCAATATTTTACCATAATATGGAATCAGAGCAAATTCCTGGCCTCTTCAAAATATTTTAATTTCTTTTCTGAAATTATTAGTTCAAAATTGTTGAAATATTTCCCTGAGTGCCCAAAATTTGCATCTTTTTTTCCTCCAAACCCAACTAGGGAATCAGTGCTCAATTATTTTTAATTTTTTTGGTGCAAAATCTGCCTGTTTTTCAAATCTGTTAAAGAACTCTACAAAGATTTTGAAGTTTTTTAATCCGACCAAGGTTTTTTTGAAACCCTTGATTCCTATCTTGGATTAACAAAATTTTTGCATATTCCTAGTAGGCTTTTGCAAATCTCAGTTGGTTTAGTCTTGTTATTTTTTCGGTGCATCATTTTCTGTGCCTCGATTTTTGAGGCGGCGGAATCAAAATCTGACAAAAGATTCTACCTAGTTTTTTGAGCTCTTATTTGGGTCTCTTCAAGTTTTCTAGGTCTTCTATCAATCTGCCTTGAAGTTCATGTCATCTCAATTTTTTCACAATTTTTCATTGAAAAATGTGCAATGGCATTTTTTAATAGTCTTATGCTGGAAGGTAATCAATGTTTCAACAAAAAGAACTTCAACACCTGGGCAGAGAATGATGACGATCTTCGAGTACCGTCGCCTTCAAGTGCTTGTTCTGAGTATCGAGACTCGTCCTACCATAGTCAATGCTACTCAAGATAAGTTTGATGAGCATAATTGTGAAGCAGTTCACTTATTATGCTTTCAGTTACTGTTGATCAAATGCCTCTCGTGCCTCCCGGCAAGACAACTGCAAAGATCTGGAAAACACTAAAGGATCTCTAGGAGACATCAGACAAAAGCCGAGCTTTTTTCTAAAGAATCGTCTATTCTCTATTATTATGGATGAGCACATGTCCTTATAGGAACACCTTCTAAACATTAAGGACATCAAAGATCAGCTTGAGGCCAGTGGTCATACAATGGAGGAAGAGGATATGGTGGTCATTACTCTAAAAAGTCTACCAACATCCTATGAGTACTTTATTGACATGCTCAACAATACTACAACTAATGTTGACCTAAATTCTCAAATTTGTACACCAAAATTCTGCAGCAGGATCGTTGGAAACAACAGTTTGGTAGCAGTGCTCCTTCATCCTCCTTTGAACAAGCATTTTCAGCCCAATCCTTTCACAAGGATAAAGGCTCGTCTAAGTCATCTACCCAGTCTCAGAATAGCATCAAGAAGAAGCATATCCGATGCAACTATTACCACAAATTTAGTCATGTGATCCAAGAATGCAAGACTCACATTGCTTCATATCAGCGGAAGTACGGTGGATCCTAGCCACAAGCCAACATTGCAAAACATGCAAACCTCTCTAATCAACCTGAGGTTGCCTTTTACGCTTTTTGAGGACATGCAATTTTTTGTTTTTTGAAGATAGATTGACCATTAAGGGAGGGTATTATGATATTAGATAGTTTCTATTTATTCTCTCTTCCGCATTTTTCTAATTGTCACTCTTTTTGTAATGTTTCCATAAAATCTTTTTGTTCCTTATGGAAACTTTCTTTTTCACTCTACAAGAATGTTTCTATTTCCTCTCTCATGTTCGTTATAGAAACATTCTCTTGTATCTTGTATATATAGAGCATTTATGATCTCTATTTAATAACACATTCATTATTTTACCATAATATAACTTCCTTCTAACCATTTCTCATTTTATATGGGATGAGGAGATTTGAAGACATATCTTGAGTAAAAGAAAATAGAAATAATAACATAAGAATAAACTGTGGGGAATAGACCAAATTCTATATGCTCTGCAAGAAGGAAAGTGTGATGGTGAAAAGGAAATCTATGGTAAAAGTCTGAGAACAATTAGACAATTTTTTTGAAAATGAATCTAAGCTTGTGAAGATAAAGTCACTGATATGTACTGGTATTTTGAGATTGATATTTTCCTGAGATACATATATTTCTTTGAACTTGTAATACTATCCTGTCGTGGCTTTTCCAAACTTCAATTTCAAAGTTTTTTCTATTGACTAATTGTAATGTGCTTTTTTGGGGGCATTAGAAAATTACTAGACCAACTTGTAAAATAATTTAAAGTGACTTTGAGGTTTTATTAAAACTATTTAAAAAGTCTCTTTTAATTAAAAAGAAGCAAATGTGTCTAAGGGGAAATAAGACAAAAGACAGAATGGGGAGTTCACTGTTTGAGCATTAAAACAGGAAGGCTCATTCATTTTCAACCATGCTTGGATTTAAGATTGATTTTCTGGCTTCTCTTTGGAGAACTTTGGGAAGCTTCTAGCTTTCTCTTGTTGAAGCCTAAAGAAGGAAAACCTTCAGGATTTCTAGATGGATTGGACATGGCTCGAATTCATCCTCTGTAGTGGATTTATAGCAGAATTCACATCTGGGATTACAGGTGCGTCTTTTAGTTTTTCTCCAATCTGACTATAATACCATTTTTAAGATTGGATTTTATGTTGTGTTGTTAATTTATAATACAACAACAAATCTGAAATTGTATTAAATTGAATATTTTTATGAGTATTACTGGTTTACAATGCAGTAACAAACTCTGTATAATTTTGCATGAGTATTCTTCTGATCATTTGTTGTTTTATGTTGCATGAAAAATCTGTTTGTTGTCTAAAAATTTCTTTGAGAGAAAATTGTGGAAAAATATCCCTTTGGGTTATTAAAGTGGTAGCAGAGCACCGAACCTGCCAACCTGTTGGGCATAATCTAAAACTTCATCAGAAAAAAAATTTTAGAAAGTATATCAGAGATTTCATCAAAACTTAGTATAAAATTTTATCAGAGCAAATTTTACAGAGATAAAGGGGGTTTGTATTGCATCTACAATGATGTTTATTTGCAATGTTAAAGCTGGAGAAAATTAATCAAGTCTCAGAAGAATTGCAAAAGTTGTGGCGTTGAAACCTTGATCAACATTGAAGTATTCCACATGGCTATCACTAAGTATATATAAAATCAAATTGTTGGCCAAACTATAATGAGGTCCTTTTAAATGCAAGCGTGCAAATTTGACTTGCATCACTAGGATATTGCCGCTTATTGATGTTTGGAAAGATAATTATTCTAATGAGTCAACTATCTTCATGAAAGCATCAATATGTCAGACTATTGAATTTGGAATGAAGTAGAGTTTCATAATTTTTATTTTTATTTTTTGGTGGGACCTGAATCATTTAAATGTGTTTTCGCCTATTAGTTTCAAAGAATATACTTGTGGAGGATTTAATATTGATGCAGCGCACTGTATTATTAGCACCCATCTTCTAATGGTCTGTAATGAATATTTCTAATGTTTGGCTATTAAGGTCTGAGTTCCGAAGTACATGAAGGAGGCACAGGTGGAAAGAAGTATCCAGAACAGTTTGGGTAATGCTGGTGGTGGAGAAAATTGCACTACAATTGAAGTCTGAGAATGTTTCAAGTGTCTCAAAGAATTTTCCAAAGGTATACATAATCTTGGGGGACAAAAATGAGGTCACAGAAAGCTGCGGGAGTTGCAGATAAATTTCACAGATTACAGAAAAGGAAGAAAAGACGATTCATATAAGTGAAAAGCCTTTGGTAACCTGTTACTCTATTTCACTACTTTGGTAGAAGAGTTTCAATTGCACAGAGAAGCTAAGAATAATATTGGATAATATGTGTTACAGGAGCAGAGAAACACTTTATGTACATAATCATGGCTGGGATGGCCCTTAAAATTAGGTTTAAGCTGCCATTTGTTGCTTTAATGAATGGGGTTTGCCGGAGAATAACTCTCACAATCGAATGATCAATCTTGAAGTGATATCTACCCAAACTATTGGAAGTAAAGGATTGTTTCTTTGAGGCCATCTGCACGAGACACAACTTTTCGAAATTGCATTGGCGGGAAGATTGAGATTGCCAACAATGTTTACCGAATGGGTGAGTTAACAGGAACCTGGTAAAGTAACGTCAATTTTTGGGACTGACAAAATGATTTTATTCTCGTAGCAGAGATGTCAAAGTAACAATCACAGCAGGCGTCGCCTCCTGACTCGTAACCGACAAGCCATGATTGCTTTCTACAAATGGTTCGATCAATATTTCAAAGACAAGGTGCCAATAAATTTCCAATGTGGCCTCATTCGCATGACACAGAGACAATATGAAAGAGTCTAATATCTAGGGTTTATTGTCGCGACACTGTTAAAGATTAAACTTTTGCATTTTGTAAAGCTTTTGTCAAAATTTCTATAGTGAACAGCACTTAGAACTTTAATATCTTCACTTTGTGCACTGAGGGCTCTCCCAAACCTTGTCAATGTATCCAAGGCAAAGAAATCACAAATTGATTGCCAAAAGATCACTGGTAAACTAGTTAGAACTTTGATTGGGTTTAGAGAAGTCATGCGTTGTTACAGAGGTGTCTCCTTTCAGAAACGTTATCCATTCCTAAGAAGTTTTAGGCGATAATGCATCTAGTCGAGAAGGTAATTTGTGATTGGTAGTGTAGTTGTTTGAGCTTCAGCAAATTCTAACTAATTTCCATACAGGACTCACTGTCAGTGTCGTCAGTGTATTCCTGAGCTTTTTGGGATGTAACAGGTCATATGTGGCCCGATGTCTTGGTTAATTAGAACGTGATTGATTAAGGGAAGTTGGGGACTGCCATTCAGTCAAGTACTAAGACTTTGTATGCAACTCTCATTTCCATTTTTTGTTGCACCCAAGAGTAACAAGTTTGCAAACAATTCTTTTACCATTTGATACTAAATTTAAAATCTATGATCTACTGCAAGTTGAAGGAAATTGTTTGTTTGATATTTTTGTACTCCCTTCTGGCATTATTCTTTAAAAAATTAAACAACAATCTGCAACCATCAACTCCTTGTGCACATTTCCAGCCTCTGCAAATTGCTAAATATTAAATTTGGAACAAATGGGGGCTTTTAAATGACCAGACAAAGCAGACTGTTACAGAACTAAGTAGGATTATATACAAATTGTTTAACAAGTTTTGGGTGAGGATAGTAGACAAATAGAGCAGTGCAATCTTCAGGGCATTACAGCCTTCTATGATTCCCTTAGTCCAGCACAGGTTAATGGAGCATCCGTGAGAAGAGGTGAGAGTAATGGTTGTTACTTGTCTCAGGGAATCACAATAATAGCTCCTACTGCTCCCTATAATAATAGAATCTTGAAGAAGGTTCTACAACTAATTGAGGATGGCTTATGTGGATTTCATGATGTCACAAGCCCTACATTTGGTAGACGGGCTAAGACCTTGGAACTTACGGAACTTACGGAAAAGGCCAGATTTTTTATCATGATGTTGGATTTCAATTGTGAATGACTGGTGCTACAATTATTTTGATGTTTCTTAAGCAAAGTTAGGAAGCATCATCCAAACAAGGTGAAAACTTGAACAATCATGTCTTTAATTCTAGATGAGGATGATGACGCACGTAAGCAATTAAAATCAAATTTGCTGGCTATAATGGAGGAGGGAGGATAGTGTCTCACACATGGCTTACGAGCCTGTGAAGGAAATAATTGAACATAAATTTGACATGTTCAAGGAATATATGACTGAAAATGAGCTAAGATCAGTAGGCAGACAAGTTGCAGGATTTTCAAATTTGAACCAGAATCAAATGAGGAAAGAGCACCTTTGTTTTAATTGCAAGCAAGGTGGGTCACTTGGTCACGCTTGTGAAGAGAACAGGGAAGAAGTCTTAGCTCAAGTAGTGCAAATCAACCTTGCAGAAGTTGAGAACTGCATAGTCCATCTTCAACATGATGACACACATGAGAAGGAACCCATTTTGGATGATAGTAGGGATTATTCTAGCATCTTATTTGGTGAATTGGAGGATATTATTGACAAAGATTATAGTGATCCCTCTCCATGAGGATGAATTATGTGAAGACAATAACCTTGATGATTCAATACGTTTGGAGAGGGAGAAAAGCCCCAAAAATAATGGAGCTGAAATTGAAAATGAATCTAGTATTCAAGAACTAGGACAAGATGATGTTACTATAGGAGCTGATTTAAAGGACCGATCATACATTTCATTTCTAGATGATGATTTTGGGGCATATAATTTGGAGGATAAGCTGAAAGTATCAAATGATACGATCATTGCAGCCTTAGTGCATTTGTGTTGGAAATTAAAAGTATTGAAAAGGAAAAGGGAATATTGAAGGAAGCCAATAGTGCTAGCCTTCACACCCTTAAGAAGGCTCTGGAAAGTATGATGAAATCAGATTACTTGAAAGTTGAAACTACTAAAAGACAAGGATATAGCCATCAGACATGCAGAAGATAAGAAAAAGGAGGTAGCTGGACTTTATCTTCAGATAAGTATGACACATTTCTCCGTATACCAGGCTGGAAACGAGCCTTCTATTGCAGCCATTCACAAAGAAGATGAACTTAAAGATAGAACTATGGAGATGGCATGAAATGTTGAAGGAATCAATACCATTTGTGGGCATGATAACAACAACAATGTTCCCACCATTCTCCAATGAAGACCATTAGGACCAGCAAGAAGTCAAATGCATGAGTTCTGATTTTTATAACAGCGGTAACATGATCTCACCATACCATGAGGTAGAAGATGAACCAAGTGACTTCACTTAAAAAACTATGTGTAGAGGTGATCATTTCATTGATGGAGACATTAATTTTAGTGATGATACTCGTGGTGATGCTGAAAATTCAGAGTTGCCCTTAATGTATACTGGTAATTTCTACCAATTATCTAGAGACATACCACCAAATCTTCATGAGATGACAACTATCTATTTGTAAGCTTGTCATTTTATCTTTATGCATAATCCAACTATTAGTGGTTGTTACGATGGGTCTACTATTATTTTTTCAGATTTGGTCCAACCTCCTGAGGTTAGCGAGTTGCAAATTGTTTTATGGAGACTCCTCATCTTGAGACACACACCTTATGAGATGGTTACCCTTCTAGTATAGGGGTACAATGATAGAAACGTCATCTTCTGTATTGTTGGTCCGCTTTATGATAGCGATACTTGGACTTATGAGACGAACTTCATGCATTTTTGTGGTTTTGGTAGGGTGATCTGATTGTTCATTTGGTTGATCCAAGATGATAGGTTGTTAGACATCCATTACTCCTCCCAGGATTGTACGGATAAGATGGTTTGGGATCCAGGTGTTGACCGAATGTATGTGTGGCATTTTGAGGATTTTGTTGTAGTACTACACAGTTTGAGATTTGATGCAATTCTGATCAAAGTTGTGCAGACTACAGACATAGTGGTACTTCACAAATTGACATGGTATTGAGGGATCTGGTTTATGGATGAGTTGCATTTGGAAACCTTGCTATGCACTGTTGCGGGATGTGTTTTAAGATGGGGATATAGAGCTCCTAGCAGATTTATATGGGATCCGGGTATTGATTGCTTCAGGACAAGCAAACTCAAGAAGGGAGGACATTAAAAAACTACTAGCCCGACTTATAAAATAATTAAAAGCGACTTCAAAGTTTAATTAAAACTATTTAAAAATTCTCTTTTAATTAAAAAGGGGAAAGGTGACAAAGGGGAAATAAGATGAAAGATAGAATGGGGAGTTGAAGAGTCATTATCTGAGCATTAAAAGAGGAAGTCTCATTCATTTTCAGCCATGCTTGGGTTTGAGATTGATGTTTTGGTTTCCTTTGGAGAACTTTGGGAAGCTTCTTGCTTTCTCTTGTTGAAGCTTGAGGACGCAAAACCTTTAGGATTTCTAGCTGGATTGGATGTAGCCCCGATTCATCATCTCTAGTGGATTCACAGCAGAATTAACATCTGTGTGCATAATTTAGTTTCTCTCCAATCTGACTGTAATATTGTTTTTAAAATTGGATTTTACGCTTTTGTTGTTGAATTGCCGATTTATAACAGAATATCAGAATCTGAAATTGTATTAAACTGAATACTTTGATGAGTATCTACTGGATTACAATGTAATAACAAACTCTGCGCAATTTTGCAAGAGTATTCTTCTCGTCAATTGTTGTTTTATGTTGCATGAAATGTCTGTTTATAGTCTGAAAACTTCTATGAGAAGAAATTATGGAAAAAAATTCCTTTGGGATATTACACTAAGGTCTCCAGCATTCAGGATCAAGTGTATACTCTACAGACTGACAGAGGAAGTTTGGGTGATTTATCCGGGTTCGGCATATTTTTCTAAGTATTGAAAAATGGGTTAAAACATGTCATAATTTGTTATATTGCAGAACTAAAGGAATATGTGGATTTTCAGATTAATGCTTTTAATTGGAGTCTATCTTAGTTCACATTGAACTTTCAATCTGTTTGAATTCAGGATAAGAACACTTCTGTGGTTTATCATTGAAATGGAATTGCAATCCAAAGTTGATATTCTATATGGTTAGTCGTGATAAATCGTGTTTGTAAACTTTGTACTGATATCAGAGTTGGAACACTAAAATAATGGTAGATTGCTACACTGGAATGGTGATTTGAAGGTATTGAGTTGGTACTCATTTCAATAAGATCATATCTGAAAAAGTCGGTGCTTTTAAATTAATAGGTGTTGGGTGACTCCTTCGATTGGTGCCCTAAGACAATTGCAAATATTTTAATTTGTGAGGCTGGATTAGGAAAGCAAATCCTAGCAGCATTACTCACCATGGTTTTTCCCATCTTAGGTTTCCACAATATATTCTTGTCTTGTTTTAGTGGTGCTTATCTTTGGTTTTAAGGTAGTATGTCCAATTTGCAGGTTTGGGCCTCTAGACCGGCCACAGTTCGAACTAGTCTGTATTATTGGTCTGACTCTAATCCGCCTATGAGACTAGATAGGATATATGCCACAAAGGCCTGGTTCTAACTAGGACACAAGCCGGTCAAGCCCGAGTGGACCAGAACAATAAGCAGCGAACTGACATTGAACCCGCGCAAATTCAGGCCCACAGACAATGTCCAAGTCATTTTTTTTGCAAATTTAATAATTTTTTGACATCCACAACCCTAAAAAGTGGATTTGAAAGGCTTATGTTAACTTCTAATTCTCACTTGTGGTGTGCAAATAGATTATTATCTTAAGCTGGAGCAGATAGGTGGTTGAGCAAGAGTTTGGTTGTGCAAGGAGGAGTTGTAAGAATGATTTGGGAATCTTCTTCAAGTGTTTGTGCTTCATTCCTACACCTTTGCAAGCTTACAAAGAGTGGAAAAGGTAAGTTCTTGTTCTATTTTCTTTTATTTTGGTTTAAGTTTTTTAATCATTTTCATTTCCATTTAATTGTCCGTAAGATCTACCTATTTTTTATAGAATTTTTCATGCTTGTGCATTTATATTGAATACGTATAAAATTTCTTGTCATAGGAAAAAGAACTACCTACAATGGCATCTACCTCTTCCTCTCTAGGCACTATTGAACAAAGAATAGAACCCCATTTTGATTTTCCTTTGTATGATCCCTTCCAAAGGATGGTGCTTTTCATTGGAAACATCGAGGTTGTGATGTAAAAAGGAATAAGTTGTATTATTCTGTAGTAGGCCATTTGTGTGGAATCATGGGTCAATGAGTTTGACTCAAAAACTACACAACTGAATCCTAATAGCAATATCACAAATAGACTTGATGTGGAAAAATATATCCTACTCATCAATTGATGAGCTGAAAGGGCTTTGCAATGAATGGTTCAAAGATACAGCACTTGTTGAAGGTTTTGCAAATGGGGTTGCGAAAACAGTGGGTTGAGTCATGGAGGAAACTCTATAGCTAAGCGTGCTTGAGCTGGAGTGAGTAGTATTGGGATGGATGACCTCCTAGGAAGTCCTGGTGCTTTACCTCTATGAGCATCACCTAGATGCAATGAGTGCTAAGTGTTCCATTCATTTTCATGAGAGATGGGTTATTGTGAACAACTACTCATGAAACATGGGTTAATAACTTTGGCTCAAAAATTACATAGTTGACAATATCACAATTTTACTTGTTGCAAAAAAATATCTCCTACTTATCAATTGACGAGCTTAAGGGGCCTTCTAATGAATGATTCATAAGGCACAAGACTTGCTGAAAGTTTTGCAATTGGGATTGCAAGAAAAATGGGCTTAACCATCAAAGTAACTCGATCATCAAGTGTGTTTGAGCTGGAGAAGTACTAGGATTGGTGACCTCTTGGGAAGTCCTAGTGCTTCACCTCTGTGAGTATCACCTAGATGCATTGAGTGCTAAGTGTTTCATTCATTTTCCCGAGAGATGGGTTCTAGTGAACCCCTCCTCATGAAACATGGGTCAATGAATTTGACTCACAAACTACACAATTGGATCTTGATAGCAATATCACACTTAGACTAGTTGTGGAAAAATATCTCCTACTTATCAATCGGAAAAGAGCTAGTCGAGTGCCATGCACAAAATCACCTCACAACAAAATTGCAGCGCTTTAATCTCGGAATTTAAAATTTTCATAATCATCATTTAAATCTTTTTCATCTAGAGAGCTCTAGTAATAAATTGCTTTAGAATGATATAGTCATATCACTAGCAAATCATTACTTCGCATTGTTTCTTTGCAGTTTGCATATAGAATTAGAATCATCTAGTATAGACCTTTCCAATGATATATAAAAAAACTTATGTTTTTGCATAAAACTAGGACCAATAAGCTATGTCAAAAATGCAATTTGTCAGTTGTTGTGGAATTTTGGATTTTCGCATCTTAAATATGTCTCGTCAAGAGCTATATGTTAAGTTTGTAGTTACAGTCAGATTGATGTCAATCCAATACCTTTTTATCTTCTATGTGGATTTGCCGAACATTTCCTTTGTAACAGAACTCATAAGACCACCACCCATCATGCTGCATGACCATTGAATCAGACATCAAAACTGTCAAGGCAGCACAGATGTGTTTACTATTTCAAAGAAAAGCTAGTAATTTAAGAGTAAATTCTAAGAAAAATAGAATTATTGTGTGAAATAAGCATAAAATCTGGAGGAGCTGACTCTCAGAAAACATTGGTCCTTCAATGCCTCAAGAAGTTCATCCGGAGTCTTAGTTTTAATCTGCCTATCTTTTGCCAGAGTGACACCACTAGTATATTGTTCACTGGAATCCTTGGCGTCCTTATATACATCAGTCTTTGGAAGAAAACACTCAAATTTTTTCCCCTCTCTGTCAGTCATCAAAACTGATTCCTGCCCTGGATCCTGGTATGAATGAAGTTACAACAGTCAGAAGCATTGAAGCAAAAGAAAAAGGAGTGGGCCCTAAATTATGACACAGCATCTGTACTGATTTTGAAACAAACGAGTTTTGAAAGGCATAAGATTAATAAAAAATTAAATACATATAACCTCAGTAGTGGAAACATGAAGTGCCCTCAACTTGTCAAGGCAATGCTAAGGAATTGAAAGGTAAAAAGCGGAATGCATAATTCTCGCTGAAATAAAAAGGATAAATAGAAATCTATATTCATTACAGACATTCAATATTTTTTTAAAATTCACTAAACATAATGTTTTTGGCATGGAATGATGCGCAGCTTTAGACCTAGGTCAAAAATAGGGCAATCAGTAAACTATCCTGGAAAACAACTCACCGCATGAAAAGGTGCATCCACTGAATGCATCTCGATCTTGTATTTAGGATCATGATTGCTATGACTAAATATGGCACCTGATGTTCCACATGCACAAACCACAGAAAAGGTAAGAAACATGCATAAAAAGTCAAAGATGGGGCACATATATCTGAGTATTGAAGCATATAAATCAATACCACATGCATATAAACCAATACCAGTGTCTGTTAAATAATATCTGCAGCTTGAAAGCTCAACTAAATTTCAACGCATCAAAGCTCGTGAGTTTCTTAGGACAAATTTATCCTGAGATTTAAGATTAAATGGCAGTATTTGATATAGGCCTTTAACAGAAATTCCTAGCTATCACACAGACAAGTTTGGCTCTTGCCAAACATGACAAACACCATGATTCTCCATATTAGATACATTAGAATATAGTTAGGCAAACTAGTATTTTTACGTTTACTAAGAAAAGTGGCTTGTCTGTCTGTTCATAAAATGTAGTCTCTTGTCTGTTCATGGATTTGTTAGAACTCGCACACTTATGAGCATGGTTGAAGAACTCTCCAGAAAATCTTTTGGCTTGTGAGTACTTTGGAGACAAAATGTTAGGCAACTTACTTACCCAAAAAATCTACAACGAATTTTTGAAAAACTATTGGCAATTTAATTGCCATTAAATTCCCAAGTAAATGCGAAAAATTACAAGCTTTCTAGAAAAAAAACTGCAAAATCATATAATATATTTTTTCTTGCTTACAATTAAAAAACATGAGTTCCATCGGTGGTAAAGGTTTCAAAGACCTTAATTTGGGCTTGGCTACCCCTTGACCATGTTAAGGACATTGCCCCAGACCCCCCCACAAGGGTGCTGCCTGTTGACTCCCCTATTGCCCTAAGACCCCTATGAGGGCAGTACCC
Source organism: Cupressus sempervirens (assembly GCA_028749045.1). Classification (NCBI taxonomy): domain Eukaryota; kingdom Viridiplantae; phylum Streptophyta; class Pinopsida; order Cupressales; family Cupressaceae; genus Cupressus; species Cupressus sempervirens. Next base: position 590,800,790 of record CM053789.1, on the reverse strand, counting down.
CACCTCACTGGGTTCTTCACTCCCAAATCCCCGTTAGTTAATGGAATCTATCAAATGAAAAACTTGAGTATAATGAGTAGGTGACAAGGAAATGAGATATAACTTTTGAGTGTCCCTAAATAGACGATAGTATTGCACATTTGGAAGTGGCACTATAACTCATTTAGAGTTGAACTTGTTTTTAGTCTGTGGTATGTATTAAATTCTAGTTTTGATTTTTCTATGATGAAAATTTCAAATTAGCATAGCATTCTGCAAGCACACCCATTAGAATAGTAGGGCCACCGATGCAGGGTGCCCTGAGAGAATCAGGGCTATTCAGCTGGAATTGCAGCAGTCCTGATTCAGAGAACAAATATGCATTTGTCTACCCAATGCGATCCCATGGCATATCAAGAATTTGATGTCTCCCGCCAAGATAGCAGCATTTCGAGGGAGTAACCACAGGGCACTACGGGATTGGCTGATTGGGCTGCTACAATATTAAAATTTACAGATTTTACGACTTACATGCTCCAATGACTTGGCGGTGGCAGACAAAGTTAGTTTTTATATCAGCACAGATCTATATATCATTCCTGCGCCGAACCAGAGAATGCCTTTGAAGAATATTATCAAACATTTATGTACATTAAATGTTTGATAAAATTTCAAAGTTAATGTTGAATAATCACCGAGTGCCTAGTTTTAGTTTTTTTTTAAATTGGGCCAAAGGAGTTCTTGCTGAGCAAGGTTACGAGTATAGTTGTGTAGCTGCCAACATATAGCAGCAGTATTATGCAATGTTACAGCTTGTGTGTTAGGTCTAATATGGCATCAAAACTAATTATTATTTTCAGTTGCAAAAGAAGTTAAAATTTGATGTCCCTGACATTGTTCTCAGCCTGATTGTCAGTCCACAAAAATGATTGCATTTCTTGTGATTGCTAGGCACACTGCCATGGTCTGGTAAGCATGGTACAGCATGAGGTGAAGCATACGATACAGCTGCCATGCAAACATCTTTCAGCATCAGAATTTTATGATTAATCAGTTCTCTAGTGCAGCATGAGCATTTTAATCAAAAGGCACAGAACATTCTAGGAGCAAAAAAGTACAGACTCCTCCAGCAGTATGGGCAAAGAGTCAGCAAAATTGAGTCTTGCAAGCATGGTGCATTTAAGTGAGGAAGGCTCGTAAGACTTGTGAATTAACATGAGTGGCACTGCTGAAAGAGAGGCATTAAAGTAGGGATGGAATGCACAAACACTGTTCACTGCAGAACATGCTCAGAGGCATGATGCAAGTACATGTTAGCAGATATAGTTCCAAGTCCTGCAATTCAGAAACAAGCAATGAATCAAATTTGAATGACGTTTGTAGGTTGCCGTTGAACCATATGCTTCATAAACTTGAGAGGTAAAAACTCATGCAGGGTCAGCTGAGGGAAAGCACAAGTACTACAGGTGTAGTAATTAGGATGCAATTTATTCATAACTAGAATTAGAAACAAAGAGTGAAAATAATTGCACTCAAAAATTGAAATAATAATTGATGTTACTGGAGGTCTTTATGAAACAATGTTTTTGTGAGACACGATGGCAAGTAGACAGCCTTTATTTTACCCCACTCACAAAAATTGAGAAGGAAAATACAATCACTTGTGGTACTCATTATTTGTGAATATCGAGGCCAAAAGCAAATAGTGTTGACCAAAGAAATGGAACTAGTTGATGATCCCTACAATTTTCACAAAAAGCATAGAGAGAGTTCTGATTTCTTACAAAGTTGTAAGCTGTCAACAAATTAGTAATGCAAGTACGAAATGTCACTTTAGTATCCATAATGTTGGTACACTTATAAGTCAAGAGCAAGATGTCAGAAGCTGGGTACTATTGTGAGGTTTTCACATCATTGCCCCAAAACTTTTGGGGACCCCCTTTTTCAGTTGCCTTAGCAAATTTTTCGGAATTGTCAAGAGGTTTCGAATTGGTAACTTTATACCTTGGACGCCTTCGGGCCAGGACAGATTTGATTTGGTTTATTTTTCACCCGATGCGAAACTTGATTTTCCGGAACATATAATTTTATCCTTAGGCCAAACAGGTTTCAATAACAACATTATTTTTTTTTATGGTTAGAATGACATCCAGCACAATAAAATTGCAAATTTTTAGACTCGGATGGATTTTGAAAATTTGATATAACTATATAAGCTTGAGCATTTTCAAAATGAAATTTTTTAGATTTGGTTGTTTTGGAAAATCTTGAATTTTTTTGGTGAAAGAAGAAATTTTTGATAGTGACATTGAAATTGGAGTTTGAATTTTGACTACTAGGAAAAGGATTTATTTTGTTAAAAGAAAAGAAAATTGAAAGTGTATTGCAAAATTGAAATTGGATTAAATTGTGAAATCGCATTAAATTGGTTGAAATTTTGCCTAGAGGATTTTAGAAATGTTAAAGGAAATTGGTAATTTGGAATTGACAATCGATTTTGGCTTGCTAGATTTGATTTTAACGATATTTTAATTGCCAAAACATTATTAAATAAAAATTTTGACATCTCTTAGACTTGCTTTGTTTCTATTTTGCAATTTCTGATCAAAACTAGCAATTAAATGGGCCAATTTCACTATAAGGCTAAGTAATTTTAATGTTGCATTTAAATCTGGGTCATTAGTTAAGGGACTAATTTAATTTTTTTTCCTCCAGGCAGGTCGGCCCACTTGGAGAGGCAAAAAGTGTGGTATAAGAGGGGCTTCCCTCTTATTTCCTCATTCCTTTTTCCTCCTCCTCCTTGGATGTGCGATTTTCTTCTAAGGGAGGCAAATTTTCAGCTTGGGCGATTTTTGGGGCAGATTTTCCATTTCTTGGCAGCATTTTTTTCCTTCTTGCTTGGGCGAATTTCTACCCTAGGACGATTTTTGGAGCAGATCTGATTCTTTCCAGCTGGGGCGATTTTTTTTTTTTTGAAGTCTGATTTCTCCATCTTTGGCAGAGATTTCTCTTCCAAAATTTGGCAATTTTATCTGGTGAAAGGACAATGTGATTTAAGGTCTGATTTTGGCAAGTGTGTGATGCAGCCCAAAAAAATAAATTTGACCTTCGCTAGGGCCTCCATGAAGAAGATGAAAGAGATGAAAGCACATGCATTAATTGCATAGTCATATTTCAAATTGGAGAAAACATTCATGAGTGATATTGTGATTAAGTAAATAGCATGAAGGTAGCATCATCATCTATGGTCATGTTATGAAATGCTAAAGAGGAAAAGTTACTGTTACTATCAGCATTAATGTCAGAATAAAAGGGGATTAGTGAATGGAGAGAGAACATGTCAGCATATTATCAAGTTCTATTAAAGCACATGTCATGTATAAGGAGGTCATCGATATCCACTGTTGTATTAATTTAATACAAAACAGAGCTAGATGCTAATGATCAGCATTATCATGAACAGTCAAAAGGCAATGATATTGTTTTGAGAAGTTAAGTATGGAACATTATGGAATAGCATTAAATTATAGGTTTACAGATCAACCAGCATACCAATCAGAGTCTCATATATCAGATTCAAAATAGGTACAGTTGAAGACATTATATGCAACATTTACTTCATCTATTCTTATTCACAATAAGAATATGAATATTTCATTTGATATATATCTGTACCATGATTCCATTATATGAATATATCATTTGATATATATCTGTACCGTGATTCCATTATGCTGAGGTACACCAGATATTGCAAATTTGGAAGCATTTGTACAACAGGTATATTGAACAGCGAATACTTGATACAAAAATCAGATGAAGACAATACACGTGTAGAGGCTAAAGAAATCACACAGCAAATGAAGATTCATGCTGAGGCAAGAAATAACTGAAGAACAGGGTGAAGTATTGGTTACATATAAATGAATCTTAAAAGGAAGACATAAAAGGTTAGTCAGTCATGTTGAATCTCAAAGCAACCTGTTATCCAAAGGTCCAGTAACATTAGTTCATGCCTTGTCATGTGCATAGTTTTGGGAAGAAATATCAGATTGCTAGAAGATGGGCTGGATATCTCCCTGCTATTCAAGATTTAGTTATGCAGTGAGATTGAAGAAGGCCATGGATGACAGAGCTCTGTATTTTGGAGAGGCAACAGTATATATATTGAAGACGGCTGGTGACACAAACCTTGGACCCATCAACATGGTCCAAGTCAGAGATCAACTGTTTAGAGACAGCTGTTGTGAGAACATGAAGCAACGACCAGCAATGATGTGGTAATCTGATAAACACATGATTACATAGAGGCACTCCTGATACTCCTTTCTTACATAAAACACTCAAACCTTGAACTGTATGGTGTGTGGGAATTACACAGAAGCCACAACGCACCTGTAGCATACATTTATATCTGCCGGTATCATTTTGAGTTTACAAAATAAATAAATAAAAATGTGCATCACGCTTTCTTTCCTGTGAAATACAACCAGTCATCATGAGCCTGCCAGGCTTTTGAATTAAGAGATGTTCTGAAAGAAATATGTGGCACTATGGAACATGTCTTTAATTTGTGATGACTCCATCTGCACAAAGTGAAGAGTCTTCAAACGTGAGCAGCTGTAACATTAAAAATAAATTACCATGGAAGTAGTGAGATCAACATTAAGATATCAAATCACTTAGCAATATTTAATAACAGTTTGTGTTTGTGTAGGAGGTGGATGCTCGTGTAAAGTCTTTAAGAAGAAGTATTTGATATGGAGGCGCCTGCATCCGAATGAAGATACGCACAGGATGAACCGCTGGAGGGCATGGTGTCTCGGGGTGTGGAGAGTAAATTATATGCACCTTATCAAACACTACAAAGTTATACGAAGGAAGGAAGAGCCCTCATGGATATGGAACACGAGAATTTAATTTGTTCCACCATCGCCTAAACTATTAAAATTAAGTTTGGTCATCATTTAAAGAACATGAAACATTAATCACTAAGTCAGAAATTATACTAAAATTTTGTGTTTATTATGGTTAGCTATTTGTTATGAAAGGAGGCAGAGTCTGGAAAGGCAACCAACACCTCTCCATCTATTATAAATTCAATTTGTAAAAAACAATTGAGGGAATTCATATTCATATTTAAAATTTTACATATCTTATGCACACTTCAATATATTATATTCTTTCATTGGTAAAGGAATGAGCGATTGAACAAAGCTCGTGGATTTGAATTATTGGGTGAATTTTATGCGATCTGGATAAATTTGCAGTAGATGGATCCTCTGTAAGGAGTGTCTCTATGTGCAAATCTTATTTCCAGCACAATCTGTAAGCATATCTATTTTATTTATTTGCATTAGGGTTTAAAATATTGTTAAGTTGTCCTTTTATAATTATTTTTAAAATTCTATAAATATTTTAATGTTTGGACAAGTGGACTAGGTCATTATTGCATTTTAAACTTGATAAACGTAAATATAGTGAAATATTTAATTGTTTCCGTATTTATGTCTAGTTTGTCTCCATATCATAGGAGTTAAAGTGCATTCTAGACTAGTTTAAAATTGTGTTTGTATATTTAAAATTGCATTATAAGTGAAAATTTAGAGTTGCAACTTAGGACAGTGCAAGATCAAAAGCAATTCTACATGGGATCCTATCTTTTCTATTTGATTGCAAGACTATATGACAATCCTGGACTTAAGGCCTTAGGAGTGATTGGCAATGGGTCAGGGAAATGTTTGGTGCATGAGTGCTATCCATAACTTCAATTGCACAACACCAAAGATTATAAGATGTTTTATGACGCCTTTGCCATGAAGACAGTAAGGATATTATAAGGGACACCCTACTAGAAGGCTCTCAACGGAAGCAGAAGTAAAAGTTAAGAAGTATGGGAGTTGGTTCATCCAATTTCCGCAATTCACATACATTAGAGTGGCAGGAAGTACAATTTGTCCCAAGAGACTTTGAAGGTACCCACTTGACAAGATAATTTTGATGGAATTGGCTAGGCAACTTGAGCATTACAACAAAATGATTAAACTTAAAGGTGACACAGGGATTACCTTCTCATTTGGAATAGGCAATGATACTTGCCCCAATCTTGTTGCCTTTGCAGCTGTGGAGAAAGAATTAGAATGGTATCATCTAGAATGGTATAGAGAAAGACAAGGATTTGATCCTAATGGTCTTATCAAGGCATCTCATGAAAACGCATTCAAACATTTTGTACTATAGAAGATTTTTGGGCCAATGCACAGGATGACTTTCATGTGAGAAAGCTAGCATTCTCAAGATTGTTAGTGGGCATGATGAGGGCAATCAAATGGAGAGGCCTTGATATTCCCGATCAACTAGAAGAGGATGAAAATGTGCTAAGAGAGGATTATGATACAATGGATGGAACAGAATTTGGTCCAATGGATTGGGATGATCATCAGGATCCTTCCTTAGAGGCAGTTACAAGGGCAGTTGATCTACACACTGAGTCGTGGTACAATAGGCAATTACAAAGTCAGAAGGTAAACCTTACTTATGAGAATATGAAACCAGAGGGAGGTCCAACGAGGTCAATAGGACAAAAAGGTGGAGGCAGTAGCCAACAACAAAGAGCAGTTAAGAGCAAGAAGAGAAATTTGGAGGTTGAGAAAAGTAAAGAACATCAGGAACCTCCAACAAAGAGATAGGATGCAGCACCGTCAAGGGAGAGCATAACTGAGGCTAGAGACCAAGAGGATAATACAAGTGGACAAGGGGTCGCGGTAGAGGTGAGCTCTGATTCAGAATCAAACGGTTACAGTGACACTACCGAGTTCTCTCCTCTCTCGGAGAACCAACATGAAGATGATATGACAAGTCACTAGGAAGAAGAGGATAGGCCAATTGATATTGAAGAAATAAGCCAGGCGCCCAAGGCCGTTGGTGATGCTTTGCTAGTCGAACCAAATCCAGATTTGGGGAGATGTATTGCACCGCTATGGTTAAGGCAAATGCTTATGCCAAGAAGCGAGGTGGTGATTGTCCGAACAGTTGAAGATATTCAAGAGTTAGTGGAAAAGGAAGATAGTGAAAAATAGAAACAAATTGCAAAAACGGTGGCAAAGGTAATTAGGAGTGATGATGAGGGTCACTGAAAAGTTTAGATTGCTATACCAAAGGTTAGCAAGGCAGTGGATGAGATTGTAGCTGAGGAGTATGAGATAGTAGAGCATAACTTGGTAAGAATCACGAATGACATGGAATGTGAAGAGATCCAAAAAGGCATGGTTTCAATTAGAGAAAGGTTAAGGAAGGCAGACGAGAGGATTGTAAAGTTGAAGGCTGAAAACAAGCATTGGAGAGATTGCCAGCCTATCCAACAGTTGCACCAAGCAACCCTTCCGCAAGACAGTAGGGGCAATATAGAAGAGATATTGGCTCAGCTGCACGAAGTCAAGGATTGGATCCATGCTATAATTCAAGATGGGTGAAATTTCTTGCATTCCTTTATCACAACATTCAGGTCATTGGTGGCTATTAGAGACAAATTTAGAATATTTGAAGGGGAGTGGAAGGATTTCCTTCCAGTCAAGGACTTATCCATTCCCAGGCTACAAGCATTTATTGAGCTACCAGAGAGATATTTGAATTCTGGAGAGAACCAAGTTGGTAGATGGAGGAATGAATACAGTGGAATTTTGGTTTGTTGCCCTGACTATCAAATTGAGGATACTTGAAAAAATACGGAATGAGATTGCACAGCACAACCCAGGCGTTGACACTTCCATTTCAACCATGATGAGCGATGTTGGGGCTGCACTTGATTTTGAAGATATCAAAGAGGAGAACGTCAATAAGACAAAATTTGGATCGAGATTGGATGAGCTGGGGAAGATTGCCATTAAGAAGAAGCATTTGGGCACCCTTGCCTCCCTCAATGCCTTTATCGAATATGTGAAAGAATATGAGAAGGATCATGAGAAGACATTGCAAGAAGCAAGCAACATAATGGATTTAGCTGAGCTCAAGATGAAGCACATGCCTTGCCCTCCCATGAAGGAAGTCAACGACAAGCTAGCCAAGTTCATTGCCTTGGCTAAAAAGATGAAAAAAAGAGTAGAATTATATTAGAGGATCATTTGATGTAAGCCCAAGTGGAAAATTCTCCTTCTTCTTGGGTAGGATAGGTGTCTGATTCTGATTGGCTACCATATTGGTGCCTTCTCATTGGTTGCCACTTTTCCTTTTTTTCATTGGTCCATTGATGAAGTGGCGTCTTCTCATTGGCCAATGAGGTGGCAAACCTAATTAGGATTTTTGGGATTAGATCTAGATCGTTGATTTTGCCTCTTAATCTCTATCATTGGTTGTAATTTTGGCCCCTATATAAGGCCATTTGCTCTCATTTGTAAAGGGTTGAAGAAAATTGTTGCTTAAGATAATACCGAAATTGCTTCTCTTTATCATTGTTGTGACTTGCATGGTGATTAAGAACACTTGGTGTTATTGCATGGTTTCTACTTCCAATAGTTAGAGTTAAATTTCATTGAAGTTGTTTAAGTAGATTTCATTTCAAGAAAGTTGTTAAGTAAGAGTAAGAGTAGATGGATAGTTGTATGGTGATATTAGTGGATGTTTGATAGGGATCTATAAACTAGGCCACTAGCATCCTAGCGGCTAGTTAGGAAGCCTTGCGTGGTAAACTGGTATTTTTCCTTTGAATCATTGCATCTATGGAGGTAGAGTTGCTGGTAAGCTTTCATTAGATTCGATCTCTATCCATTTGCTAATATTTCCATTCATAGGAGTAGGAGTAAGGCAGTAAGTAGTTTAGTAGTTGGAATTCATTCTTGGAAGAAAGTTACGAAGGCATAAGTCATTTGAACACGCACCCTCCATCATCATCACCATCAACATCATTTGGCACTCATATACTTTACAAAGCAAGACATCATGACCATCACAACAAAAGTCCAAGTTATCTTCGAATGAATAACGTAAGCCCGCCTATGTGATTAACCAACAAATCACATTAATATAACTAAGTTAGTATCCACAGGTGTAAAGAACATTGGAGTTTTTCTCATGTCCTCATGAGTATTTACTTTTCAAGAGAAGGATTGAGTGTTTGATATTCCATATCAAGTATTCAATGGCTATATGTTATGTAGTGGTACAAAACTAACATCAACAAGTACTAACTAAAGAATATTTTGCTTTCTACTAAGTTGTAGGAAGGAATATCAATCTCTAAATACTTTTTGCAACAATGAATCTTACTGATCAGTTATCTACTATCAACAAATCTGTAGATCACTAAAATATGGTGGTTTTGGCCTATGAAGTTACCAGACCATCAGTGCTACTTTTGCAAAAGAAGCAGAAGAAAGATTGAATGAAAGCATGGACCTGAAACAGTACATAGAGTGGAACCAGTTGTAATGACCCCAATTTTTGGTAAAGAGACTTATCATTGGAAATATTTGCCAAACATCTGAAATATATAAAACTATCAACTCTATGATATGATTATTCATGAATAGCTCTACCTTCATGAACAGTACAAAAAAACTGGCAATTACTCATCAAATGACTACAATGTTATTTAGGGTCTTTAAATCAATGCAAGTTGTTGTCCTTCATTTTGTCGTCACAATTCGTCACAAAATGGAGGCAACACTACAAAAAAAATTCCAATTAAGTTTAATATTTCTCTAAAGTAACTCACTAATTGATTGGCAAAGATTGATCAATCAATCATTCACAATTCGTAGAATGGGTCTTTTTACTGAAGCCTCTCATCAAGTCCTTTTCGCTTTTTCAATTTGTTAGCCTATACTTGATTTTTGAGACCTTTGAAATCATTTTTGTGTTTTTGAGTGTTTGTTTGGATTGATTTTATCTTTTTGTTTCCTTCAATCTCTTGTTTTCGGCCATGCTCTTGTTTTGAGCTAATTTGGGACTTTATTGGAGGTGTCAGTCAAAATTTATTAAGTGCATATGTAAGGGGATTTAGAAACCCCACTGCATATTTTAAATATTAGACCTTATAATTTGATGTTATATAACACTTTTTTTAAATATATTACTTAAACTCACTTTATGTTATGTTTTTTAGTTAAATAGATTCACTTTTTGACTTTAAATTTATAACTTAAGTGATTTAAGTTATTAAAGACCACTTTATAGTCTATTTTGATGTTGAGTTGCACTTTAATGTTTTAATTTAAATCACTTAAGTGAAATTTCACTTTTTCAACATGTTAATGCACTTGTGAAACCCGATTTTGGTAAAAACTCAAATTTTATAGCAAAAAAATTCTCATGCTATATACATCCATATGCTTCCAAATTGCATTCTTAGCCATTCAGAGAAAAGCCCTATTTTGCCTACATGCAATCCACCTTGTAAAACCCAATTTTGGCTATTGTTGCCCAAAATACAAGTTGCTCAAACTATTTCCAGCCTTTTTTAGTGTTTAAAAATTATCTAAATCATACCTAGAACACATATCCTCCATGGATCTGCCACTATTGTCCAAATCTTGAAACCCTCATGGATTCAATCACATTAAAAGATGCTTCACTCTTTGAAATTTTCATGTTGTAGCGATCTCTTCAAGTCAAGATATGTCAAAATTTCTTCAAAGAATAGAGACATCATGTCAAGAAGACATGCTTCAAATCAAAAAAAGCAATATTCTTTTGATCTCCACTTTCTCAATCGCCGCCCTATAACCTGAGTTTTTGTGGGAGTGTGCCAAGCATTTTGATCCAAAAATAAATAATAAATAAAAAACAAGTTAAAGAGGTTGCAGGGAAAGTTGTTTTGAGTTTACATCTGGACATCATTCATAAGGTTTTCGAAGTGTCGAAAACTCTAGAATTTGCAAATCTAATAAGGGAGAATTCACAACTATGTAATGAGAAAAGCTTGATTACATCAAGTTTTCAAATGACAATTTGCAATTCATCAAAGAGAATCAAAGACTATCAAAAGATGCAACACCATGGTTATCAAGGTGAAGAGAGTGGTACGAAATACAGGAACTCCCAATCTTTTGATCATCCATGATTGCATCGCCAAGTACAAGGCCTTTGTCAATAATCTATAGGATTGATTCATTCAGAATCAAAAATATCAACATTTTCTTCAAGTGCATTTTCAGCTTATAGGTTGCGTATAATCCATTTGCATGCAACCCGATTACACATACCTTCAATCATGTAATCCAATAAATCTTCTTTCTTAATTTGACTGAGTCAAGGTGTTTGAGTTTCTCCCACCTTTTTCTCCTCTTTTCACTCACTCCTTCAAATATATAAAAGAGTTCGCTTACCGTAAACAATCATATATTTTATATGCACGAAAGCTCTGCCAAGTTTGTCCAAGCACAATTGTGATTTTGTAGTAAGTTTGAAAGAAAAGTGCATAAAAAGAAGCAATTGAATTCGTAGCTTTGATTGGAAGCAATTGTTGTAGATCAAATTGGAAGTTGTGACTACAATTTGTGTTTACTATCTTTTATTCATGTTAATCTTGTATGTGTATTAGAGCAAAGTGAGTACAAGAAGCAATTGAATTTGAAGTTGTGACTGGAAGCAATTGTGGTGGTATGAACTAGAAGTTGTTATTGTAGTTTATATTACAATCTTATATTCATGCAATTTGTTAGAATTAAGGTACTTTCATGTCTGTGAACTGAAATTACTTTTTTATTATAGTGTAGAAATCATCTACTTCTGGAAGTTTATGCGCCCCAATAGTAGAGATTTACCTTTGAAGAGTTGCATAGGAGCTTGTGAGCTTCATTATTATTCTATAGTATAGAAAATAGACATAGATCTAAGCCGGTATGCTTTCAATCAGCATGTGAGTTGATGTGAATTTATTAGTACCAATGTTTCCAATTTTAAGAGAGAAGTGTAGTTAAGAGATCCATCTTTATCATTACCCGCTCTACGAGTAAGTTGATTCTTTCCTGAAACACGAGAAAATATTATTATTAACACTCTTTAAAGCATCTCTTAACTTCTTGCTTACCTTGGGTTGATCCAAGGAACGGTGAGAAGGGGGAGCCTTCCCTTTAAGCTAGGAGAGACTTTGTCTAACACGTTGTGGCTGGTAATCCTATTTTACAATCGAATTTGCGTAAACAGGTAGTTGCAAAATATCTACCCAACACGAGGATCAAAAGAAAAGGTGAGGGAGAGCACAATACTAACAATTACTCATCAAATGACTACTTCATAGGGACGAATACACTAAACAGATCAAGATGTTACTCTTTTTAGGTTTACTAGCATAAGACCGGACATATGTGTGAGCCTAGCATGCTAGTGGAGATCAAAGCGGGAAACTTTTTCTAAGAGTGATAAACAAGGGGTACAGGAGTTTGCATTTGCTGGATCCCTAGGCCAATCAACCAAGTCTATAATTGATATTTTGATTCAGGTGCATGCCAACATCATACATGCCAAAGAGAATAGTATACATAACTGTATTTGAAGATAAGACTAGAAGTAAATTTGATAGGTAATGGATGGACTCATTAATTGAAGGATATGGAGATGTTTGTGTCACAACTGATAATGTTGTATGGTATACTTTCAAGAATATTCAATAGGTTTCTGACATGAACAAAATTCTTATGTTCAATAGGGAAATAACAGATATACCTAATCTTTGACTAAACTTTCATGGATATAAATGAGTAGTCTAGCATGTCCCTGCCAAATGATCAGATCACAAGTTGTATTAAACCATGACCACAACCCCTTAAAAATATAACTGGGCTTATGTCAATAAAGATGGCACCATATATGGTGCCAAGCAATTGATAGAGGAAGTTATTAAAATTGAATTAAAGATTTATCAAAGGTAGAGACTTCCTATATAAAAAGATTTAATTAAAAATTAAATTACAATTTCAAGTCAGTGATTAAGAACAAAAGGTTGTACACCTTTGAGAAGTAGCCATTGTGAAAGATTGTCACTCCCTCAAAAAAAAAAGGTACAAAAGGGAGATCAATTTATTTGAGATGGGACATCCAACTATCAAGAATGAAGTGTTGGATACAATTGATTAATTGTGTGTTGTCTTTGATGTTACACAAATGTCATATCAGTTGACAGTCAGTGTATGTCGAGCTCACTTGGTCAATGAAAACAATTTTCCTAGTCTACTGAGCGTTCCTGAGTTTACTCTATGCAAAAGGCAGTTTCTACCGAGCTCACTCGGGCGTCGAAGGAAGTTAAGCAAAAAAGAGTGTTAACTGAGCTCACTCGGTTAACAAAGGGACAGTTGAACAGAATCAGTGTTAACCGAGTTCACTCAGTTACCAAAGGAATTTTGTAAGTTCGCAGTGTTAACCGAGCTTCTATTGGTTAACACAAGAAATAGCTTCAAAATCAGTTTCTACCGAGCAGGGTCAGCTACCAAAGGATTTTCTTATTTTGGCATGTAAAGCTTAATTATTTTACCTATTGATTCTAGCCGACTGAGGTGATAAATATTGGCTATTCTAATTTGCATTTGAGCCAACTTGACAATGTGAAAGGTATAAGTAAAAGATCAAGTTGTGATTTCAAAGTGTGTGTGAGATGCAAGTTGAATGTATTGAAAAAAATAAGAGAGGAAGCGAACTTGAAGGATAAAGTAGATATCCTTGTGGAGCAGAAAAGTATTATTCGATCAAAGAAGAATCAAGTATGAACCAGAGCAGAAATCTGTAATCAGCAATTCAGTTGAATCACAAATCAGGTCATTTCATTGTTACTCTCTAACCATTGTAGCAGTGAACTAAAATCTCTTAACAGAGTTGGTTTAACAGCCATTTGTAAATCCTCTAACAAGGTGGCCACTCCTAACAGAATGATTAAATCCTTTAACAGGGTCACACCTAACAGTGTGTTTTGTAACCTTTATCAGGGTTGACTCCTAATAGGGCTCACTTCAGAAGAGTGAAAAACAGTAACTAGTTACATTGGTGGTTTTTCCCAAATTGGGTTTCCACGTTAAATCCTGGTGTCTTATGTGTTCATGTTATTTCTTTCATGCTTGCAAGTAATTACTAATAACATCTTAAGATTTACTAAAGTAATTCACACTATGCATTTACCGAGTTACAGCAATTTCTGTGTATTTACCGAGTTTCAGCAGTGATTAGTTTTTAGTTGACATCTAACGGATCTGGGATTTATTTTATATATTTCCAATAACTGGTATCATAGCTTTTGGTGCTTGTAGAGAAGGTTTCAAGGACCTAAGCTAAAGATCAGAATGTCTTACAAGAGAGAGATTCCAAAGCTGAACAGAGACAACTTTGCAGTATGGCAAGGACTTATGAGGCTTCTTTTGGCTACCATCAGTGATTTAGGATGCAAATATCTTGATGAAGAATAGAAAACTCCCACTGGAACATTATCAGTTGATGATATTGCTAAGAAGAATAACCATAACATCATGATGATTGACATTGCATCTGCTCTCAGTTATACTAAATTTGATGAGGTCAAAGATTGTAAAACTGCTTTTGATATGTGGAACAAACTGAAAGAAATCTATGGAGGAGATGACAATGTAAGAAGAGCCAAAGCAGAAAGTCTTAGAGGATCAAATGAGGATGAGAGAAGATGAAAATGTTGCAAAATACGTCGAAAGAATCAATGCTAATGTTAGTGCAATCAGAGCATCTGGAGGAGAAATCAAAGAAGAAACTGTTGTAAGTAAAATTCTCAGAACTTTGCTTCCTATCTATGCAATTAGAGTGTCTGCTATTCAAGAAAAGAGATGTGATTCAAATAACAAGCTAAGTTTGGATGCCCTAGTAAGAAGATTGACAGCTTTTGAACTAGACAACTTTGATAACTATGTTCTTGCATCTAAGAATATTGAGTCTGCATTTGAAGTTAAACTCTCACTCAAAGAAAAAGGTAAGAAAATAAAACATAATCAATCAGAAAGTGAGGAAGAAACTAAAGAAAGTTCAAACAGTGATCTTGAAATTGTTGAAGCTCTACTTGCAAAGAAATATTCCAGGAGCAGAGGAAAGTACAAAAGTAAGATCTCTCTAATATGTTTTTCTTGTGAAGAAATTGGTCATATTGTTGCTAGGTGTCCAAACAGAGAAGGCAAGGAAGAAAAGAAAAGCCACAAGTACAAAGGAAAGAAGGAATTCAAAGGTCACAAGTCCTACAAAGACAAAGGCAAGAAAACTTGTTTAATGGCTAAAGATTCTGATAACAGTGAAGATGAAAAAGTATATAGTGCTGTAAAAGATAAATCTGATGATGAAGGAGATAAGATGTCACTTGTCTCTCGTGTTAGCAAAAATGACACATGGATCATAGATAGTGGATGTTCTCACCATATGACTGAAGACAAAACTAAGTTTGAACATTTTGAACACTAAGATGGAGGTAGTGTAAGGTTTGGGAACAATGAACCTTGTTGCACAAAAGGGAAAGGCCGAATCTCATTAACCAATGAACTTGTATGTGACAATGCCTATTGAGTTGAAGGACTAAAACATAATTTGTTGAGTGTGGCATAGCTGAACAACATTGGATTCAAGGTAGAATTCATGAATGACAAGGCAAGATTACGAGATAACCAAGGAAATCTGATTGGATTAGGTATACAAACAAAAGGTAACCTATTTTATCTTGATCTTGGTGATTGTTCATGTTTCATTGCTCAAGTAGAAGAAAGTTGGCTATGGGACAGAAGACTATGTCATGTGAACTTTGATAATATGGTCAAGATTAGCAAACTCAGAAGAGTAAGAGGTCTTCCTAATTTGAAGAAACCTGATGTTGGATTATGCAAAAATTATCAATCAGAAGATGTCTTCGAAATTGTGCATATTGATTTATATGGACCCATTGGAATAGAAACCTATAGTGGAAAAAAGTTTTTCATTCTTTTTGTTGATGATTATTCTAGAATGATGACTGTTATGTATCTCAAAGAAAAATCAAAAGCTTTTGAGAAATTCAAATGGTATCTGGCTAGAGTAGAAAAAGAAACTAGAAAAATATTGAAATGCTTAAGATTAGATAGAGGTGGTGAATTCATCTCAAATGAATTCAACAATTTTTGCATTGAAAAAGGAATCAAAAGACAAGTATCAGCCCCTGGTACTCCTAAGCAAAATGGAATAGCTGAAAGAAGAAACAGATCCATCATGGATTGTGCAAGGACACTAATGATTGAAAAGAATGTTGCTATCAAATACTGGAAGGAAGCTATCGACACTGCAATTCATACTTTGAACCGAGTTCAGTTGAAGGAGGACTCAAACAAAACTCCCTATGAGCTATGGTATGGCTACAAACCCAATGCAAGTTACTTGAAAGTATTTGGCAACAAATATTATATCTTGAAAGAATCTAGAAAAGGCAAATTTGATGTAAAAGGTGATGAAGTTATATTTCTAGGATATTCTTGCAGAAGTAAAGCATACAAATGTCTCAATTTGTCCATTCACAAAATCATAGAAAGTGCATATGTGAGAATTGATGAATTTGCAGAAAAGACTAAAGAAGAAAGCAAAAAGAAGCCAGAAGACTACAAAAGATTTGTCTACTATGAACCTGATACATTACCAAACACATTTGACAAAAAGGAGACTTCATCTCCCGAGCTCTCCAAATCTCCATCAGCTACTGCAACCGAGTCACAAGGACCCGAGTCACATTCAAAGGCTACCAAGTTAGTGCATATCAAGTCTGAAGAACCTGAGCCACAGATAGAAGGACTCAGGCCAGAAGTTGAAATTCAAAATGAAGACAATGTAGCTCATTCAAAAGTCAAAGAACCTGTATTGGCTAAATATGTCAGAAGGCATCATGCATCTGATCAGATTATTGGAGACAAATCTGATGGAACAATGACAAGAAGCAAACTAAAAGGTACATGTTTACTTGCTGAATTTGAACCTAGAAGTGTTAAAGATGCACTGGAAAATGAAAGTTGGATTGAGGCTATGAATGAAGAAATAGAGCAGATAGAAAAGAATAAAACTTGGACTCTTGTACCTAGGCCCAAAGATAAAAATGTAATTGGTACAAAATGTGTATTCGGAAATAAGCTGAATGAAGATGGAAAAGTGTCAAGAAACAAAGCAAGGTTGGCATGTAAAGGTTATTCTCAAGAAGGTATTGATTACGGTGAAACTTTTGCCCCTGTTTCAAGATTAGAAGGTGTTAGGACTTTACTGGCTTATGTATAGCTCACAAAGGATTCAAAGTATATTAGATAGATGTTAAATCTGCATTTTTGAATAGAATACTTGATGAGGAAATCTACATTGAGCAGCCAGAAGGTTTTGTTGATCCAAACAAAAGGGACATGGTCTACAAATTACACAAAGCCCTATATGGTCTAAAACAAGCTCCTAGAGCTTGGTATGAAAGACTACGTAACTATTTAATACAAATTGGTTTTCAAAGAACAAATGATAACAGCAACCTATACATCTAGGAAAGACATGATAAGAAGATTGTTTTGACAGAAATATTTGTGGATGATACTCTATTCACAAGAAATGATGATTTATGCAAGGCATTTTCAGAACAAATGAATAAAGAATTTGAAATGTCCATGTTTGGTAAAATAAAATTCTTTGTTGGATTGCAAATACAGCAGAACAAAAATGGTATCTATATCACTCAATCTAAGTACATCAAAGAAATACTCAAAAAATTTGGAATGGAAGATTCAAAACCAGGTTGGAACCCCCATGTGTACTGAACTTAAGCTTACAAAAGATGATGACTCCAAAGAAGTAGATCAGACCCTATATAGATCAATGATTGGGAAACTACAATATGTGGTACATGCAAGGCCTGATATTGCCTTAGCAATTGGGATAGTGGCAAGATTCTCAACTAAACCTAGAGAAAACCACATGATGGCAATAAAAAGAATCTTGAGATATCTGAGAGGTACTGAAAACTATGGCTTATGGTACAAACTTGGAGGCAACCTTGACCTAAAAGTATTTACTGATGTTGATTGTGCAGGAAATCTTGATGACAGAAAAAGCACTAGTGGTGGAGCATTCCTTCTTGGTAAAAGATTGGTATCTTGGACAAGCAAGAAGCAAAATTGCACATCTCAATCCACAACAGAAGCAGAATATGTAGCAGCAACAACAGTGAATTATTCTAACATTGTTTGGTTCAAACAGTTGTTGGAAGGAATGAAGGTTGAAATCAAAGAGCCAATAGTGATGTATTGTGATAACACAAGTGCAATCAACATATTAAAGAATCCAGTAATACATTCCAAAACAAAGCAAATTGCTATCAAATATCACTTTGTAAGAGAATTAGTACAGGACAAAGAAATTAGATTGGAATATGTGCATACAAAAGAACAAATTGCTAATATATTCACCAAGCCATTACCTAAGGATGCATTTTTGTATCTAAGAGGTAAGCTAGGGGTAATTCCCCTATCTGAAGCTCACTAAATAAAGTTTAGTGATGCATCAACAGGAACCAAGTTGAATCAATCAGTTGATGCAGTATTGACAAGGACATATTGCAGATGAATCTGTACTCAAGGTACATTGATACTAATCAGAATTGTCTTTGGCATGTGTTGTCAAAGAAGGAGAAGTTTACTATCATATCTTTCGAAATTTTGTAAAGGGAGAAGTTAAGCAGTTCCTTCATAGAGGGAGAAGTTAAGCAGTTAAGCAGGGTCAGCTACTAAAGGATTTTCTTATTTTGGCATGTAAAGCTTAATTATTTTAACTATTGATTCTAGCCGACTGAGGTGATAAATATTGACTATTCTAATTTGTATTTGAGCCGACTTGACAATGTAAAAGGTATAAGTAAAAGGTCAAGTTGTGATTTCAAAGTGTGTGTGAGATGCAAGTTGAATGTATTGAAAGAAATAAAAAGAGAGGAAGCGAACTTGAAGGATAAAGAAGATATCCTTGTGGAGCAGAAAAGTATTATTCGATCAAAGAAGGATCAAATATGAACCAAAGCAGAGATTTGTAATCAGCAATTCAGTTGCATCACAAATCAGGTCATTTCATTGTTACTCTCTAACCATTGTAGCAATGAACTAAAATCTCTTAATAGAGTTGGTTTAACAGTCATTTGTAAATCCTCTAACAAGGTGGCAATTCTATTGAATTGTTTCAAGACCTTTGCAAGGCCACTCCTAACAGGGTGATTAAATCTTTTAACAGGGTTACACCTAATGGTGTGTTTTGTAACCTTTATCAGGGTTGGCTCCTAACACGGCTCACTTCAGAAAAGTGAGAAACAAATAACTAATTACATTGGTGGTTTTCCCAAATTGGGTTTCCACGTTAAATCCTAGTGTCTTATGTGTTCATGTTATTTCTTTCATGCTTGCAAGTAATTATTGATAACATCTTAAAATTTACTAAAGTAATTCACACTATGCATTTACCAAGCTACAGCAATTTATGTGTATTTACCGAGTTTCAGCAGTGATCAGTTTTTAGTTGACATCTAAGGGATCTGGGATTTATTTTAGTGGTAACTGATTTAACCCCACGCCCCCCCCCCCCCCCCTCAGTTACTCCTCTTATATTTCCAACATAAAGAACGGCACTTAATGGAAACAAGCATATTAGACAGTGAACATCATTACAGCAGCAATAATTAGACATTATACATCAGAAATGGAAAAAACATTAAGAAGAACAATTAATGATGACAATAGGTTATAAGGGAGCAAGATTGAAGAGGCACAATCCTTGATGATGGAGCAGCAACTTCCCAAGTGTTGTCTCTCTCCATGAAAACATGAAGGTATAAATTGGGACGATGGTGATGAGAGCAAGTCAGCAAGGAAAGCAATCAAAGCCATCTTATAGAAGCAGTTACAATCAATCAAGAAGATAACATCCAGATTAGACATAAGAAGAAGCGGACCTCTGATTATTTCAGAACTATTATATCAAACATCTAACAATTAAAAATTACTCTTTTGTCTACATTTGCCTATTCTTAGTTATTTATCAATGTTTCTCTTGTATGCATATGATCGGATATAAAAGCATATCTCTATTAATAAGTCCATTTGTAAACCCCTATCATGTAGAGAAGGAAAGAGGCTGAGGAATAAGGGAAAGTATGAGATTGCCATCTAAGTAAACCACCTCGAGTGGATGTCCATGTTCCCTACCATTGGAGCCAAGAGGGCAAAGATCCACCTTGAGTGATAAAAATATTGTTTCAGTTTGTATTGGTTTAAAGATTATTAAATGTTGTTATCTAACCCTAATAATTGAATCCTTCATATGGTTACAGAATCTAAAATTAGGCTCATATTGTTTAAAGGAAATAATTTACTTAATAAAGATAAACCCTAATCCTAACTTCTTGCAATTGTGATTCTAGGAAAATTCTAGGGTGTACATGCACTAGCACAAGTGAGAAAATACAGTACACAGGCAAGTGTGGAAACCTAAATTTTTAGTATTTGCATTGTTTAACACAATTAATATGGTCAATTGAAATCCATCTATTTGGAATTGTTAAAGTTTTACATACAAGATGCCAAATGAGGAATCAAAGCCAACACCCATCTAACACTAGAAGGATGGCATGCAAATGTAGCCTTGGATATGTGATGTAAGAGCATCCCTGGTTGGTTTGCAATCCTACAAGATGGTGTGGTTTGCCTTTAGAATTTGGGAACTCGATCGAAGAAGGAAGTGTGACTTGGTCGATATCAAGTCGGTTTGTCGTTGTGTTAACCGAGTGACTCGATTAATGAAGACGTTCGGCAAAGCTTGGGGCACTCAACATATACTAGGAGCTCGTCAGTAGTGTTGACTGAGTCAGCTTGGTCGATGAAAGAACTCTGTTGCACTAGGAGCTCGGCAATGCTTGGGAATTTGTTGATGCTCGGCTTGGTCTTTCTGACGCTCGGCTTGGTCTTGGTTCCTATTGGTGTGCAGTTGTCTGTGAGCCGACTTTGGGTATTTAATTTGTGTTGTAGCCGACTTGTGGCTCAACATATATATAATGTAAGAGATTTAATTTGCTTTATAATGAATTGGGCCGACTTGTGGCTTGGTTGGGTATAAGTAGGGATTTTTGTGGAGCCTTTAGGCATGATGATCCAGCTTGGAGAAGACGATGAAGGGTAGATGCAAACTTTGAAGAGCTAGTAGCTGTGGCTTGAGAACCAGAGGATTGCCTTGAGGGTACAAGTGTGGATTATTCTTGGTGTTCTTATCCAATTGTGGTTCAGGACTAGTTGGGATTGGGCTTGTAAGTTGGATCTTGTAGGATCTTCCAGAACTAATATTGTAGTTGTTGTTTGAATTTGGCCCTAACCCGGAAAGCCTTACAATCGGGCATATTGCATGTAATCAATTATTTTGTGAATAAAGAGTTGTGATTTGGTATCAGATCTTGCATTATTGTTGTGTTGTTGCGTTTCCGTTGTGTGGTTATTTGCTGGGGGTTTGGACACCTCTTTGGGGATTCTTCTGCCTTGCACTACATCAATATGGTACTTGTTTATCCATGGGGTCCAATGAAGACACCCGTTGTGTCTTAAAAATTTATATTTCTCTCTTGCTTAATCATTTTTTCAAGAAATTGTAGGTTTAGTTCTTGAAAAAAAATGTCATTCTTGATTTGTAGTGTTCAAAGTTTTGGTGGAAAAATAAGTGAATTGAGTCAATGAATGAATCAATACTCTCAAGTTTGATAATATAGGAAATTATGTCTTATATAATAGGAATACATACAAGTTGTAGTCGTTTGTTTTGGAGTGCACTTTAAACCCTACACATGCTTCTAGTCTTGCAATACCTTCTTTGTAGTGGCCTACCCCTCTACTTTGGCAAAGAATTTTCTTTTATTTTATTTTTGTCTAGAAGAAAAAATGCAACTTAGTTGTGTGGCATACACTAGTAACCAAGCACACACCTATACAAACTTCAATGTTTTTTAATAAAAATTAGCTACCTGCTTTTCAAAATGCACATTCTTTCTTCCATCAAGCACTTTTGTCTAAATCTTGTCTTTGAATTGAAAAAATGTTTTCTTCAAAATAGCACACGTCTCCATCTTACATTTGCATCACTTGTGTGCATTTTAATTTTCAACTAAAGAGAAGTGATGATATGGCATGCCCTTCCTCTATGGTGCACATCTACATTGTGGGTTATAAAAAAATGTATAGTTTGTATTATATGTCAAGGCCTAGGCATGTGTTTGTACATTAACTCAATATTCTTTAAATTGTCCTTTGTAGTTGTGCATTTGAGATGGCTAGAGTCACCGCTCATGAATTTTCCTTTGAATGGTGTCTACTTTCCATACCTATACGTTCTTCACATGCCCTTGTCAACACATCCTTGAGTTCAAATATGACCTACTAGTCGTTTAATACTCGTGTTTTTCTCCTTCATCACCTACCAATACTCAAAGCAAAAATATTTTTTTTAAACTTCTTTATGTAAGTGCATACTTTATCTTCTTGATGCCTCCTTACCTGGGACAAAAATCTTAATTTTAATACCTTTTGTGCATTGGTGCGTAGTTCTTCTTGATGCACTTATTTACATTGGCATGAGCCATTGATTTGAGAACATCAATAAATTAGCAAGAACATTTTTTATTTGCTCCTTTGGAGTCGTATCCCTACAATTCCTTCAATTATCTTATAGATTGCTTTTGCATCATCCTTTGCTTAGGTATATATCCTTCATGGTGCAATTGCTTTATGTTCTTCTCTGCACCACACACCATGTCCTCTACCTGAAGCCAAACTCCTTTTTCCATTTTTTAAAGATTTGTTGGATATATGTGTGTACTGATACTCACGGCAAAACACATTGATCTATTCTATTAGTGTGGCTAGGCTACATTCTTGAGGCTAATAAACCAGGTACTTAAGCCACACATGGATTCTTGTATTTAGTAGGACATATAAGGAGCAATTGTCTCATATCAAGCATGTTACACAAAATTTTGAAGAACAAGATGTTCTTGAATGCAAAGAACAAGATTTTAAAACAACCAATTGTCTATCTTCAACATGTTATTAGCAAAAAAATAGTAATAAAAAATCAAGATTTTTCTAGAGAAAAATGAGGCTATTGTGAATTGACCATGACCTTCTAGTGTCACCAAAACTAGGAGCTCTGTTGGGAATTTGTAATACACAAGGAAATTTGTCAAATCTTAATAAGAAGTGGAAATTGATTCCAACAAACAAAAAACGGTGTTTGACAAATTTTGACCTGAAATAAGTCATTCACACATTCTTGTTATGCCTAATTTGCAATAGTTGTTTGAGTTGGAAACAAATGCAAGCAAGTAGATTTTTGTGAGGTGTCCTAAATGCAAGGAGGAACAGCAACATGCTTCCATTCAAAGTTGTTTCATAATGCAGTCCTAAATTAGTCCATATGTGACCAAATTGCTTTCTCTAATCCTACTAACAAAAAAGTGAACGCATTCCTTCATAGATAAGAAATTGTTGTCCACATGAATCATCAAACTCTCCAAGTATTGCAAGATTAAACAAAATTATAAAACAAGACACTACAAGTGTACGAGGTTTTTGTAACAACTAAACTTATTAAGTGCAAAATGTGACAAATAGGATGGTGATTATGTTGTTTAGGCCACCTATTGAATTTAGCAACACAAGTACCTACAAGATTAAATAGAAAACAATGAACGATTTTCACTATGAGAGGAGCAAGAAAGACATGCTATATTCCTCAAAGAAAAAGATCGAATGAATGATACAATGCATAATGACTTATTTTGTAAAAACAAGTAAAGCCCTAATCTAAAATTAGAAAAGTGTAGAGAGCTAAATAAAACTCTAATAAGTGAACTTGGCTGAAAACAACATGCATTTAAATATAAAGTGCTCAACACCCCTCGAAAGTTTAAATTAAGAAGTAAAATACCTCTAAATGCATTAAATGCAGGAATGGGTCTTGTCAACTGAAGGCCTAATGAGGTACCTAACACAAACAAAAGATCTCTCACAAGTGGAGAAAAAAAAGAAATGGGAGGAAAATCCTTTCCAAAAGAAAGAAAAAGAGAATAAAGGACTAAGAAGCCACCACGAAAATGTCCCAAAAGAATAGGAATATGAAGAACCTCTTCTCAGCTCAAAAAAGTTACAGATAATTGTTGAAAAAAGAGTTATACTATTAAAATGAAGAAACTCCTTCGAAACCAAGATGATGATCACGACGAAGAATAGAAGAATCTACATGAGTGTTCAAAATAACACTACGTAAACAATGAACATATGGTGAACAAAGGAAAAACATTTGTCGCTCGAAGATACCAATGGCATGTGAATTTGCATGATGACACAACTTGAGCATGCAAGATTCAATTACTAGTTGAAAATACAAGCAGCAATGACCAACTGAGGATGTTGCCTCTACAAAAATTGGAATGCAAAAGAGTCTATATGGTAAAAGCTCCATCTCATCAAGATATAGCCACTAGATCCAACTAGTGCAAAGGAACAAACACTAAAAATGTAGCTCACTCCAAAGTGAAACCAATGAATCATTAGCACCAACAATAGAATCCCTCCATAATGCTAACGATGGAGAGAGATGACATGTCCAATGAAGTTGTGTCACAAAGCATTGCATGAAGAAGAATATGAATGTGCATAAGAAAGTACTTGCAACTAAAAAGGTTTATACAACCAATTGATGTGAACTTTATGCCACTACAACATATAAAATCGAATACTTAATATTCCTAATGAAAACCGAATCTCCAACTCTCTTGGATAAGGATGTTCATATGTTATACAATGTACATGGATTGTGTGATCAAATGAGACAACCTCAAGGTTCCTTCTTTATTATGGACTTAATTATAATGATGTGATATGCTAGGTATCACAAAGGGAGTTACATTGTTCATTCAATGGATATCAACTACTTTAACTTACTTCCAACAAAACAAGCTGCAAATCTAATCCTAGAATGAAAGAAATTGTGGGTGTCTTTGTGACTATGCGAGAACTAGCCTAGCCATCAACATCAACCAAGCTAGTCTGATCTCCTAAGCCAAATATGATATGTTCAAAGTTCAAACTATTACCAATATATATCAATGTGTAAGCAATAATCAAAGTTAAGCTTATGATTATCACACTTGACCATGCAAGGCAAAAAAACAATCAGCGAACAACTTCACCAAAGATGCATCCACAATCACGTCCATTCAACTAAACACTACTTCTAAACAACACGAGATAAAATCCTAATCTTGAGGAACTGAAGAAACCATGCAATACACCAAAGAAACACAAAATAATCCACCATGAATACCAACAATTAATTAGTAATTACTCCAATAGCATTACGGAAACAATTTGAACAAAGTTCTCTCTCTTATTAATGATAGGAGTGGGGTTTAAATAGGAGCCCTATTTACGATAAACAATGACGATTGATTTGAAACCAATGGCACAAATTAACTCAGATAACCCTAATTAGGTTTGCTACAATCATTAAATACATAACCAATGATGATGAGGCACCACCCTATGGGCCAATGAAATTACATTCCATATCCCTTTGAGGATGAACAAATGAGAAAATAATATGTTCCTCATGTCCATTTTTGAATGATTTTGATTGAGTGATCTTCGAGATGTCAACTCAGAGCTCTTTGATAGGTTAAGTCATAGTTTGTAAACTTCGACTTAGAGAGTATGCGGCAAGCCCAAAATTTCAACTCAGAGAAAACTCAATGAAAACTTAGTAAAAAATCAGCAACTTGGAAAGAACTAAAACTAAAATCTGTTAATGAAACTTTTTTTTTTGTAAAGTTCAATTACAAAATTTTTAAATTAAAAATCGACATCTTTAAAAAGAAAATGCATGGTTTTATCGCAAAAAAAGCATGTAAAAAGCGCACTTTAACCAGCATTTTACTTACATCGACATTTTTACGCATGGTTTTTGTGTCTATAAAAATGCAAGAGTTAAGCTTGTGAGTAATCACTCCACAAAAAAATAGAGAGTATTTGACAACTTGGGGACTACTCAAAGAGTTTGCAAACTATGGGTTAAATGATACCTGGATGTCACCTCATCTTTTTCATCTTTGATCCTTGTTTCAATTTTTCTTCTCCACCCTCTTTCTTTAGGAAATTCTCTTATTAACCTATTCTTGAAATTGTTCTTGATTTTCTTTAAGTGATGGGTTTCCTCTATTGCTGATGGACACATAAATCTTAATATCCTTGAACGCTTGATGATGACAATCTTTCTCATTTCTAGAACTTTCTTCCTTCCATAATTTTATCATCTCTGCATGGTAAGGTTTTCGCCTTCAATTGGTAGGGCACCCTTGATAGTTTTATCTATTGCATCCTTGGCTTGGAATCCTTTAGCCTTGATCCCTCATAGGGACAAATTGGAGTCCCTACCAACTTATCCTTGAACTGAATCCTATTTAATCCTTCTAAAAAATTCATGTGAACATGGACAAGTTGATCTCCCTATAAGATAGTCCTTATTCTTCATGCATTTGATCATGTCGAAAGTTACCTTGCATAGGGACACATGAATTATTAGAGTAATTAGATATTTTCTAACTAACTCTAGTTTGCTTAAGCTAAAATTTAGACATCTAATAATTAATTATTTTATTAATTATTATGATGCAACCTAGGTTAGAACTTTTTTCGGGTTTCGATCTCCTTTATAAGGATGATCTCTCTTCGTAATTATTAACAAATTCGTTTTTGATAATAGCAATTCATCATTTTTCTCATCAAGAATGTCGCATCTATGGATCTGGCATTTCCAGCCTCCATAGCATTTTTCTTCTCTCTCCTATGATAAGTGTTTGCATGCAGTGATTCTTGGAAGTTGTGGGGTTGATCTGTCATCAACTTCAACATGGTATCACAGCTCCAAATCTTCATGCCCCTGTTTTGTTCTTGAAAGATTTGGCATCGATTTTCAGATCTGTGGCTTTCAATGGATTTTGTATTGGATTTGGGGGAGGGGGGCTATTTTTCGGAGCACTTTGAGCCCAAACGAACATCACCGTTGAGCTCAAAGCACTCGAAAACCTCCAATTCCATATAAAATACATCTAGTTTGGACGTTGTTGAAATTTGAGGCAAAAAAAATTCGCATGTAGGCCATATTGACCTGGGCAAACAAACAGAGGCGATGATATTAAAGTTTTTTTGAAACAAAATATTTTTTTGTTGTTTCAAAAATATTTTAATTATTTATGGGAGAAGGTGCAACTATTTTTTGGTATTGTTTTTATACATGAAACAAAAAATGTATATTTTGTTTTCAACGTATGAAAGGCCACCTTTATTTTTAAGGTACCTATGCCTGGCAACGTCTCCTTGGGCTCTATTGTGACAGACTTGCCAGGCCCATCTACAATCTCCAACACAAACTCCAGCACAAGCAAAGCTTTTAGCTTTGAAGAAAATCCACGTCATCCTAGCTGGTTTCACCTTCATCGACACCTTTTACTGGAAGCTCTGACTCATTTTTTGGGGTCTAACTTGGCCTTCATGTATTACACCACCCATGGAGCAATTTGTTTGGGAGGCATGTGTACTGCGCGCCCATTTTGGGAGATGACACCATTTGTGGCGAATATTTTTTAGACCGCAACACCTACCTTCCCTCCACACAAGCGCCAATTGACTTAGAGACTCCCATACCTTCATGCTCATGTAAAGGGTGGCATCAATCTCGGCCAAGTTTGCAGACCTTTA
Source organism: Cupressus sempervirens (assembly GCA_028749045.1). Taxonomy (NCBI): domain Eukaryota; kingdom Viridiplantae; phylum Streptophyta; class Pinopsida; order Cupressales; family Cupressaceae; genus Cupressus; species Cupressus sempervirens. The sequence goes on along the minus strand of CM053789.1, from coordinate 590,773,059 downwards.
AAGGATGCGTTATTGGGTGGTGTGCGTCTATGCGGTTTGGGTTATCTAATTGGGCAGTGGCAGAACAAGTCACCAATGGTGACTGCATGAAAAGGAGTCAAGTTGATGCCTTTGTTTTTGGAAGGAACCTATTTTGGAGCCCATGCTAGCTGTGGGGAGCGAGATTAGCACGTAACATCCGTTGCATTGGCAAATCCTTGCTAAGATCTTTGCCATTGATGCGCCGTAATCTACCTCCGGCTCTACCTGAATCCACCGATGGATGTGCCAGAAGATCCATCGCACATGCACCATTCCAATTGATTGGTTTGGGAGGACTTATAGATTGGCTTTCCTCTTTTGCAATGTTTTTTCTATTGGAAATTTGCATTTTGAAGGGGATTTGCATGCAGTCAATTTAAACTTTAGCATCTAAGATTGTCTAGAGCGCCTTTTAATGTTGATATGGTTCAATAGTTTTTTATGGGTATGCTTTAGTCGTCATTATCAAATCCCTCGTAAAGATGTTTTGCAAATAGTTGTACTATGATGGACCCCACTTTGAAAGCCCATGCATCTTCTTTAGACCTCGACATGGATTTTTATTGGCAGCTATTTTGGAGGATGATGTTATTTTTTCTCCAAGTCTATTGATGGGATATAGTGTCAAAGTTTTTTACAAGAAGACTTTTTTGGCACATACTTGGCCACTGGTTTTTAATCCGGCACTAGCCCTTTGATCTGGTGACAGTGACTTTTTCATCATCTTTTTTTGTTTCCAACGGCTGGACTCTTTCTCTAGCAAGGGTCAATTTATGGCATTTTCTGCCTCAACGGCCATTTGCCCGTCAAATTTGGGCTCATCACTTGCTGATGTCAGCACCATGTCAGCACTGCATCAGCATATCCTATGACCTCTTCAGGCTCTGTTTGGATCTACCTTCATGTTTTTTGCTCAACCCATTCCAGTGGTGTAGATTATTTTTATGTTTTGATGCTTTTTTATGGTTTTTTCTGCTATCAAAGTCAGGGGTACAATTTTGCACTCTGGGAGACATCTTGAGCATTCGATCTCCAATTTGGGAATTATTTATATCATTGGAAAGGTCTTTCAGATCTCTTTCCAATGATGCTAGTCGTTTTTCTAGATTCTGCTGTAGGCTAATTCTATTCAATCTTTTGCATTTTTGCATTCTAGTGGATATCTTGGTTGTTTCAAGTCTGAGAATCAATTTTGTTGTTTCTGATGATTCGCCATGATTTGTACTATCTATTGTATTAGTCTATTTAGACATCATTTGTATGCATTCTTGCAAACGCACTAAGATAAAGTTTCATACTGAATCTTTATTTTCACTTCAATAGTTTTGCCTTGTTTTGTCTTCTGATTCGAGCAGTGTCATATAAGGACACTCGTGCAAATTATTGTATTCTTGGGATTCACCATATCTTGTGCCTTATTGTACATGCGCTACTCATGATTGAAGTGTCATGGGGGGTTGATGTTTTGCCTTTGTTTGCCATCTTCCTTTGTCCAGTGAGTGTCCCTTCCGTAACATTAGCCTCATGACATGACTGAGATTAATCACCTCACACACGTGTACTATTTTGCGCATCTTGATCATGTTTCCTTGACATGCAGTTATTTTGACCCACTTTTCCAGTTGCCTATCACCTCACCCTTGTCTGCATTAGGGGGGTTCTTCTATTGTTTCTCATACTTCCTTGGTTTGTTTCTCATACTTCCTTGGTTTGATTGATCAGCTCTTCAAGCTTCAGTGTTTCATGTCATCTATATCTTTGAGTTCAGTTGATTGCCTTTATGTGCCTCTTGATTCGATTGCAGTCTTCTCTACCTAGTCAAGTTCTATTTCAGTGGAGGTTCTTCAAATCAACAATTACTTTTGACAGAGCTTTGCAGCTTCTACATGCTTCAGTGGTGTTCTTCATGATCATCTTTTGTTCCTATCTTCCGGGACATTCCCCAGTTTGGAGGCTTCTTCAGTCCTTCACTAGTTTCTTTTTAGCATTATTTCTATCTGTTTTTGGAGTAGGGTTTTTCCCATGTGGTTTTCTCTATTTCTCCTCTTTTCAGAAATTTGGTTGTGCTTGGGTACCTCATCAGGCCTTGTTGCTGGGACCTAAATCTACTTTCTTTAGTAGTTTCTAGGTTTTTAGCTACTCCCTAAGTTTATCTTAAGGGGGGGTGTTGGAGTAATTAGATATTTTCTAATTAACTCTAGTTTTCTTAAGCTAAACTTTAGGCATCTAATAATTATTTCTTTTATTAATTATTATGATGCAACCTAGGTTAGACCTTTTTGGGTTTCGATCTCCTTTATAAGGACAATCTCTCTATGTAATTATTAAAAAATTCGTTTTTGATAATAGCAATTCATCTTTTTGCTCACCAAGAATGTCTCATCTATGGATCTGGCATTTCCAACCTCCATAGCTTTTTGCTTCTCTCTTCTGTGACAAGTGTTTGCATGAAGGTGATTCTTGGGAGCTGTGGGGTTGATCTGTCATCAACTTCAACATGAATGTCCTTCAATTTGAAATTGAACTTGCCTATAAACTCCTTACTTTTAAATCGAACCTCATCCACATCCCTACTTGATGAGATCTTGATCTTGAATCCTCTGTGTCCTTGAATGTATCAAGTTCTTTTTTCTTTGAGGAATTATCCATGTCGTAATTGCCTTGTTGAATTCTTCCTTCCTTATCCACTTCCCTGCATTATCTCAAAGTGGTGTCCTTTGACCTTGATTGCTTTAGGCTAGTCCTCTTTCATTGTTTTCCTAGGCCTTGAGCTTGAACACGTCTTCAACCTTCTTTTGTTCACTTCCTTGCAATTGTCCCTACCTTTGGCCCAAACATGATTCCTGCTACAAAGCTCAAAGTCAGGTATGTTTTTAAGGGGCTCAAATAAGGAACGCATTTCAGAGCTTTGAAACATTTGATTTAATCCTTAAACCCAACTCAAAGACTTCGAAAATTTATGGACATGTGCTGCTAATAAAATATGGATTTGAAGAAGGCCCAAAATAAGTTCATTTATCCTAAAATGCACTGGTTTTGTAGAGAAAAATCAGACTTCTGAAGTTAATAAATTCTGAAAACTAAGTTTGAGGGCTTAGCTTGGAGACTAACTAATTTAAAGAAACGAAATAGTGCCGTTGCTGCTACAATCTTAGAAAAATCAGAATTTTTAATTCATGAAATCTAAGAAATTTTGTGAGGACGTGTGTTTGAAGACATCGTCTACAAATAGGTGTAATCAGATTGTTAGGAGTCTTAGGACATCAAAACACGAATTGACTTATTTAGACTTTAAAAATCAAGGATCAAAACTCTTCATTAATGCACAACCTCTGATTTTTTTAGCACAAACATGCAACATGCCCAAAAACAAGGAAATCAATGCACTATTTAGCTAAATATCACTCCAAACATGCATTGTGACGCCTGCTAATGGGAAGCAAGTCTTAGGATCACATTAGAATAATATTATATTTACTATAATGGTCATCTTAGGTTCTATATTTAAGTTCAGATACTTTTAGACTTTTAGTGCTTTAGTCCGCTATTTTTAGTGTCACTATTTCTTGACTTTTGCCTTGTAATTTGTTATTTAAGGAGTCTCCCTCTCCTCAGATTAATGCAATCATGAATTCCATTTTTTATGCTCGTTCCATTTTTTACAATTTCAAAGTATCTGAGCAGGTCAATGGGGTTTCGAAAAAACTGGCAATTTTTTTATCAAAAATTTGTACTCTTCTGATCTGGAATTTTTTACAGAAATTACATTTTCAATTTCTTTTATATAAATATTGGAGAAATTCAAAATTGATTTTTTTCAATTTTTGCAATCTATCCTAAATTTGACCAGGGTTTACTGCAAATCAATAGGCATCCAATTTATTTCTGTAATTCATGTTCTTACATGGGAGTAAATCTTTTTGCATAGCAGCCCAAGTTTGTTTTTAGGTTGCATCTAGTCTTGGTCATCAAGATTTTTGGCAGACAACTGCATGCCCAATTTTTCCTCACCTGCAACCTGATTTTTTTGGTTATATCCACGTATTTGTTTTTTTCCCATTTTTGACAGTTTGTGGCAGAAAATATCAATTTTTTTCAAGCTTTGGTGTCAACAGTAGGAGGCCAAATGCCCGGGATTTGGCCAAACATCTTCAAGCCAAGTATCAATTTTTTTCAAGCTTTGGTATGAACAGAAAGAGGCAAAATGCCCAGGATTTGGCCAGAGATACTCAAGCTCAAATTAAGCTGTTTCACAAAGGTTAATAACTGCATTTTTTTGTTTGGTTGCTACACAAAGGAAGTCACGCAAGACCTTTTTTTCAGTTAGCAACTGCAAAAAGTCCGTCATTTTTTTCTTCTGAGATTTTCAACAACCTTTCAATAAAATCTCTGCCTTCCACCTAAGCCATATCAATTTGTCTGTTTGTGCAAGAGAGTCATTTTTTGTCTACACCCGCCTTCACAACCACACCTTCTGGATTTTATTTATGGGATTTTATTTCTAAATTTTTGTGGTCAAACTCTAATCTAATTTTTGGGGTTTTCTGTTTCTACATATTTCAACCCTAAGCCTAATTAGGGTTTTTTATTTTTTGGGGTTTATACAATTTTTTATCCTTAAAATTATTATACGATGGGTTTATTTAATTTTTCCCCTTAAAAATATTGGGAGGGTTTTAATAATTTTTACCTCAAAAATCATCAAGTGTGTTTTCATAAATTTTTTCCCTTGAAAAAATTAAGTTGGGTTTTCATAATTTTTTCCTCTTAAAACAATTCAGTTGGGTTTTACCATTTTTCCTCAAAAACAAAGTTTCGTATACCTTGATCCATACTCTACTTATGTTGGGCTTCCATCGATTTTTCTCCTCAAAAATCCTTTTGGTTTCTATAATAGGTGAAGTTCGTATGTAATGTTATTTCAAGGTTTTTGCCATTTTCCTCTGAAAACACAATGCCTTGTACTCTTGAAATCATGGGATTTTGCAGTCTGTTCTGAAGCATTTCACTCATTTGCAATAGTTTGGAGGGTTCCGCAGCTACTTTTTGGCTTCTGTAATATGCAAAGTTTGCATGCGATGTTATTTTAAGGTTTTTGTCGTTTTTCCATGAAAACACAATGCTTTGTACTCTTCAAATCATGGTATTTTGCAGTCCGTTCTGGGACATTCTGCTCCTTTGCAATAGTTTGGAGGGTTCCGCAACTGCTCTCAGTGTGTATTTTTGTTTCTAGGGAAGGACAGTTCAGTTATCCAACATCAGGTTGGGTGTTTTTGTGATCATTTTTTATCACCAATTTTGCAGATTCTAGGAGGGTCAGTGCAAGGGTCTGGCAAGCTGTACTCTCTCGTTGCACATCATTCTGAAGAAGGGGACCTCCGTTTTTTTCCTAGGCTACTCTTGGTCATTAACATTCTGTAGATCCGGAGAGGGTCTTGGCAACAGCAGAATGTTCTGAAGAATTTGTGACCACAAGACACGTATAGTCTTTTGTAGGGTAGTATGACCTTTAATGAGGGCATTAAAATAATATTATATTTGCTATAATGGTCATCTTAGGTTCTATATTTAGAAATAGATATTTATAGCGCTTTAGTCTGTTATTTTTAGTGTCGCTATTTTCAGTGACTTTTGCCTTGTAATTTGATATTGAAGGACATCTCCTCAATTTGATGCATCCATGAATTCCGTCCATTCTGTTTTTAACAATTTTAAATCAGACAGATTTTTTAGACAAATTCTGAGAAGTCTGAAGACATCCGTCCACTCTTACAACTAGTGGCTTAGACTTAGCAAAAAATCTCATTAATTAACTGAAGCACGTTCCAATGAAGGTTTAAGGATTAGAAATGAAAGAACAAACTTTCTAAAACAATGTAAATCTGATTTCTGAAGACAAGGTTGAAACTTACCCCCTTTTGGATGACTTTCCTCTTTAAGTTCAGTTATTTTGCATAAGCACGGCCCCTTAACACTCAACAATAGTCATTGGGGTGATTGGGCAAGTTATGAATTTATTGTGATTTTTTCAAAGATCACTCCTGTTTAGGTAGGTTTCGGATTTTGTCTCAGGACTAATGCCTTATCTGCCCTCAAGTTATCATTAACTTGGACTTAACCTCCAAAAAAGGTCGGCAAATAATGTAGATTGGATTTGATGCCCATAAACAACCTGGGAATTTTTCAATAAAAACCAAACATTTTGACAAAATTTGCAGACTAGTCTGAAAATTCACCCACATTTAGCCCATTGGATGCCTTAGTTTGGTCTTCAAACTCAAGCTTTTGCTTCCCAAAAGTGTAATTTTAGATTTTGGTCTGCAGAACTCTTACCTATAGGCCTTTCTTGCCTCCAAATTGATCGCAAAAAATCAGAATTTGCCTCTCATATAGCCTGCAATCAGTCTTGAACAGATTTTGTGTTTGAGGAAATTTCTATATCTCTTTCCAAAATCAACTTCCTCGGGGAAAAACTCACATTTAAATCTGAATGTGCTTAGATTTCCATCTTGCATTGTGGATTCCCTCTTTGAAAGCTAAAAAACTCTGATTTTACATCAGCAACCACACCACATCAGATTTGTTGGTCAAGGTTTGTATTCATCTTCACTACCAAGGTTCGATTTTAGCCCTCTTGTCCTTGGACTATTTCTTCTCCCAGCTCTTTGGTTTTTCTTCTTACGCCCTTTTGGCCTTCAAAGTCAATCCTTCATTGTTTTTGCATGAATATTGCTGCTAGATGCGTCTTTTAAAGAGGTTTTGGGCTGGACTTTCACTCACATGGCCAATGTGCAATTAAAAACCCCACCTTGAAACTTATATTTAGTTTATATCCCTTTTTATTTATTAATCTTCACTTTTGCTACTAAGGGAAATCAACTTCTGTAAGGATCATAATCAAGTTGCATTATTTTCGAAGTCCATAAATTACCATCACCAAAAGGGGAAACTCATCCAAATTCCATTTCGATTAAATTCCTTATCCATAAGGGAAAATCAATCCCTATAACAATTATTATAGTTCTACACTTAGAATTTTTTGCCTTAATTTACCCACAAAGGGGAAATTTGGTCTCCATAAGGATTCCAACTTGCGTGACTTTAATTATCCATGTGGGGAAAATCGACTTTCATTTAGATAGCAAAAATCTTGTACTTAGAATATTTTTACTTGTCCTCAATAGCTTCCAAGGGGAATATCGACCTCCATCTAGACTTGGGGGATTTCTATGTTCATCTAGGCAAGGAAAAAATTCTAAGCCCAAAGGGAAAATCGATCTGCTTCTGAATTTTTCACTTTGTTCCAACACTTAAGACTTTTTTTTTTTTTAATTATTGCAAATATCTCTTCAAGTGGGGAATTTTTTCATCCATCTGGATTTTCATGATTTTCGTAAGGATTTTTCGCATCTTAAGTATGGTAGATCAATTTTTATAAGGGTTTTAAAGCCCTTATGCATAAAATATCTTTATACTATATTTTGGAATATTTGATTAGCCAAAATATTAGTCCACTTAAAATTTTGTATCTCAACTCACTACAACTTGATCCTGAAGAACCTTAATCTGAACATTCCAATTGCATTACATAACCCAACTTGATTACTCAACACTTCCTCGATCTTTTGAGCTCTGAATTGCTACCTCAACTGCCAAAACCTAATGACTATGAACAAAAAGAGGGATCCCCATTTGCAATGGGGCGATGGTGTGAAAAGCTCATAACACAACCAATGCACTCACACATGAAACAAGAATCACTAGGATTTTGTGTCATTATGCAGGGACACTCATCAGACTAAGGTGTGATGGCCAAACAAGGCATGTCACACAACCCCTCATGTCACTTTATAATACAGGACAAGTACAAAATAAGGCACAACAGAATGTATCAAATCCCTAAAAACCATACACGAGTGACACGTTATCTTAATGCATCTACAAACAGTAAATGCATGTACAAGATGTTCAAAATGCCCAAATAAGGAAAAGTGAAAGAAGTTTGTGTAGAACAACCTGAGTGAAGCCACCCAACATAAACAAAAAGTTTCCACAAGCCAAAACAACTAAGTACGTATCTAGAATGTGAAGACACAAAAAAAACAAAAAAATTATACCTAGAGAAAAATCTAGAAAAAATGCATGGATAGATGTGAAAAACTCAAAGAGACCTCTCAAAGACCGCAAGAATCGCAGAAAATGGAGGAAATGGTAAAAAGATATCAGCTCGAGAGTGAACAAACACATCTGGCTTCAACATGCTATTCTTACATCCAAAGGACACCAGCATCATTGGATATCTCTTTATATCAGCTTTCCAATGATATCTAATTTGCAAAAAAATGGACATCTTATGCAAAAATTAAGGCCAAAAGAATACATGCAAAATTTAACCAACTGACAACTAACAAACACAGCCCTTGCAACTTGATTTCAGCACAAATCACTCACTAAATGTAAAAACAGGCAGATACCCAGATGGTCATTTAAGGCCAAGAAAATGCCCTAAAACATTTTCTCAAAAAAATAGCAGAAATTAAGGCCAAAAGAATACATGCTAAATTAGCGAAAAAATGGACATCTTATGCAAAAATTAAGGCCAAAAGAATACATGCTAAATTTAGCCAACCGACAACTAACAAGCACAGCTATTGCAACTTGATTTCAGCACAAATCACTCACAAAATGTAAAAACTGGCAGATACCCAGATGGTCATTTAAGGCTAAGAAAATGCCCTTAAACATTTTCTCAAAAAAATTGCAGAAATAAAAAATTTACTTCATTTTTTAAGGGTTATTTTTAACCATTTTTTGTTTTTAAATTTCCTGACAAACTATGATGAATTTGACAAAACGAAGGGTACTTGTTTTTTCATGCCCAAGAAAAAAAGCTAGAAATTATTTTTCTCCAAGATGAGGTAATTTATAGATTTTCAAAAATAACCCACTTATAGATCTACAAAAAAGGGTAGATTTGGTGACCTCATAATGTTTTTAAGAAAAAAAAAAACCTCGAGGATTAAGAAGGGGTTTGTTGAATCCACGCTCTAATACCATGTTTAGTTTTGCAAAACAAACAACTAAAAGATCAAATGGCAAACAAAGAACACCTTCCACAAATGAGAGCAGCAAGAAAGATATGCTATATTCCTCAAAAGCAAAAGATACTTAGTGAATGATACAATGCACAATGACTTGCTTTATAGAAAGCAAGAAAAGCCCTCGTCTAAAATCAGAAAAGCAAATAGAATTTAAATAAAGCTCAACCAAGTGAACTTAAGCTATATAGAATGCTCTAACACCACCTCTACATTCAGCATTACCACCCTTCATCAAGAGATTAACTTTGAGCCACATCTGAATAATTTTCTTAAAGAGGGATTGCTATACAAGTTGGGGAAGTTGAAAGTACCAAAAGGAAAGACGTTGCTGTTTTTGCATGAGGCTCATACCTCAAAAGCTTTGGGTATATTTTAGTGTTGTAAAGACATCAGCTAACCATCAAAGGTGGGTGTTTTGGCCATATATGTTAGTAGACATCTCAAGATCACTTAGAGATGCAAGCTGTCATGTATAATAAAGCAAGCCAATCAATTGTAAGTTATGGCTGTAACAATCACTTCCAGCACATTCAAGAGGCCATGGGAGAGTATCTAAGAGACTTCATAGGAAGAGGCATTCTAATGTTCAAGAGAGTGTGATTACCCCTCCATAGCGGCAGCTAATTGTAGGTGGAGACATTCTAATGTTAAATAGAGGGTGCAATTATTCCTTCACAGAGATGGCTAGTTTCACTTGGATGTGCGATCAATGCTTGTCAAAGAACTCTTAAGGGCAGGGAAGCAGGAAAACTGTTTTTAATTCATGTGCAGGATCACTTTGGTGGAATGCTAAGTCACAAGGTTCGAGTTCGACAACTATGAAGTTCAGATCAAATTCAACATTAAATTCACCTTATGTAATTTTCAAAAAAATATAAATAGATGTTATTAATATTCAAATTATTAAGAAGTAATATAATAATAAACAAATTATAAATATACAAAATATAAATATTTTAACTTTTGATAATAAATAAGCATAAAAATTATGAATATGTCGTTCTATTTTTTCTTTGATAAATAAGATAAAAATATTTAAAATAAAGTAATATAATTATTAATAACAAATAAACATAACACTAATGTTTTAATAAATATTACAAATAAACTTAAATCTTTAAATAAACTTAGATCATTAAATAAAAAAAATCTTCAAACCTAAAAAACTCAACAAGTTTTAATCGAATACAACAGCAATTTTATTGTCGTACAAATTCATGACGAACTTTTACGATTTTTTTAATTTTTTACAGGTTCATCGAATTTCAAACTTGTAGCCGAAAGTTTGGCGAACCTTGTGACTTAGGCGGAAAGAAGTTTTGGTATACACAACAAGAGAAGATAGACAAGCCAGTTGCCAAAATGCCAATCACCGCAACTAATTTCTTAATACTTAAATAAACATTTAATTAATAATGCAAGTCATTGAAATTCAAACTGCAGAAACAATAAACAGAAGCGTACACAAATATTTACTCTTCATGACCTGTTTTTCAGTCCTTCAAAAAACATGCAAGGAAACCTTCACAGCTGATATAACTCACAGTTGCACAGATACATGTCTTACATTCAGTTTTCCAATCCTTAGGAAATCTTAGTCTTTCAAATCCTTTGATAGGTAATCTTAATAAAAAATGCTTACAATATTCGATCTAGCTCCTAACTTTGATAAAGTGAGTTTCAGCTGCCTTGTCAAAGAATAGGATATATTTCCTTCAAGTACAGTGTAATCAAGAGATCCAACAGATGGGATGCACATTTGTAGATGGATAATAAATTGCTTTTTATGCAGCTGTTAGAATTTGGAGGACTATTCAAGGGTATTCTGCAGTTACATCAGTGGAACCATTCTGATTTTCCCCCCAGAGAGTGATGTGAAAACTCAAGTCATTTCTTGTTCCTATTCTGAGCATTTGTGAAGACTGAAATCTGGAAGAGCATTGCTAAAATTATCAACAATAACAGATAGGTATTTCTTAATTATAACTTTGAATAGTGTTTATGAATTTATTAGCTAATCAATTTAATTACGTAGGGAAGCCAGAAGAGTGAATAATGTATGCTTCTGGCACTGTTCTGTATATTTCTCTTCAGGAATAGTTTATTCTATGAACTTTTAGTAATATCTCTTGAATGGCTCCAGGACGTATCAAAGGAAAATGAGGGATGCTTGGTGGTGTAATGAGTCCTGTAAGTGATTGTTTGAGGCCCGCAGAGAAGAATTTTCAGGCCAGTGCAGATGTTATAGAGGACGTGCAGAAGGGACTGCTTTGGCTTAAGAACATTGAGCAGCATGTAGGAGGGGAATTCTCAGGTCTATAATCTTATGGAGGATCAGTACCAGAAATTTTTATTGGACCAAACATGGAATATCAGCCAATCTTGCATCAGTTGAATCATGCTGTTTGATTGGTGATATCCATGAAAGAACTCTTTATGTGGACAATCTGGGAGATTCATGTGTTATTTGATGTTTAGACAATCTGGTTGCTCTGCCAGGGTTGTACAGTTTTCTCCAGCAGTCATTGATTTCAAAGTCCAATTTTCTGAGGTGTCCTCATTAGCTTCATGGCTGAAGGCCAAAGAATGAAGACTCGGACTATCTTGTGATCATTTTCTTCTAAGAGGAGGAAGTGACATTTAGAGGGAGCTCGAGTGCGCAGGGAGAGTGTCAAATCACTTTGCTAAGAATCAACAAGCTTGTCTATCAGTGTAACTGCTTGTTTGGTTTGAAATCAGCTCAATTTTGTTATGATAATCAAAACAGTGAGAATGCTGCCCCTGCTGAGAGGGACCCTCCATTCAGAGGGAGTCTGATTGACCATCACAGGCAACCTTGGACGAGGAGGTCAAAAGGTTGATATCTATCTCAAAGAGAGACGCATTTATTAATGAGTTCTTCTCTGCAAGAGAAGTTCGAGGTGCAATCCCTTGTTAATGAGTTCTTCTCCGCGAGAGAAGTTCGAGGCGAAATCCCTTGTTCCACGCTCTATGAGTGGTAATGGTGGATCCACCCTTTGCAAGTAGGCATGGTGGAAATGCATTCTTCTCTAGGAGAAGTCTGAAGTAAAGCCCTTGTTCCACCCTTTGCAAGTAGGTATGGTGGACCACCCTCTGCAAATAGGCATGGTGAAGATGCATTCTGCTCTAGGAGAAGTTTGAGGTGAAAGCCCTCGTTCCACCCTCTGCGAGTATGTATGGTGGACCGCCCTGTATGAGTAGGCATGGTGGAAGTTGTGTGTGACTCTATGACTTTAACTTGTGCTTTTATGGTTCACCCTCTGGCAGTAGCCATGGTGAATGTCATGCTGACGTAACAACAATTTATTGAGAAAATAAATGGTGAGGTTTTTTGACATTATTTTTGGTTGCAGCTATGTGCACTTGTCATGAGATGACTCACAGAAGATCTCTCTCTTGCTAAGAGGGAGTGTTAATGTTTTAGTAGCTGCAATACATATCTTGCTTACCTGTGATTGTCTATGAATTTATTGCAGTGAGGGTTCGATCTTTCCTGTGCATGATTTGATTCCTATGCATGATTTGAGTCCAAGTTCTCTGATGGCTTTGTGTAGCTCATATTATTGATATTGAGCTGTTTCATTTACTCACTTCATGATCGTGAGTTCTCTGGGTATCAAGCATGGTATCATATCGAAATGATTTGCTGTATTATCAAGGCAGTTTCAAAGATTATTCCAGTTGGTCATTCCTGTCTATGACTTTGCTGCTGAGTCATCTCCATCAGTGTATTATGCCGACAGTTATTTCCTCACTCACGTTAGCTCACTCTCCTTTGTCTGTGATGTGTCTTCACAGATCAGTGGGTTTCAATACATCTGGTGATGTGAAGTTTATTTGACCGGAAATTGATCGATTGGACTTTTCATTGTGTGTATAAGCTTTTAAACCCACATCAAGTTATCGGGCCGACATCAGTTCTACTAATATGGTCAAGCAGGTCTTCCATATTCTCACCTTCTTCACAATGAAGTTATGATGACATGGCAATGAATAATTTCTGAGAGTTCATGTTGATGGTTTTTCTGCTGTCGGTCCATTATCTTTACTAGGCATCATGCATGAATTATGTGGGGTATGGTTGGTGATTTGAGTAGCCGGTTCTTGTGCAAATGCTGTGTTGTATTAAGACATATCCCTCATCGGTGCTAGAGATAGTATGGCTTCTCCAGATTGAAGGAATACAAAATGATAACCTTGGTAACCGCTGTTGCCTCTCTAAGCGTACCGCATGCTTCCTCATGTAGTGTTGGGCATAGTTGTTTTTGTGGCATGGCTATTATCTACAGAAGTGTTTTATATACTCAGGAGTATTGTATAGTTCACTGAAAAAGGATGACTAGAGTTTTCTCGTGCAGTGATTTTTAATGAAGCTCTGATAATTCTGTGATTAAGTTCAACTTCTGTGATAAGTATAATATATGCCAAAGCATCATTGTACATATGATCAGTTAGCATTAGATTTGTTTGGGCAAGTCTGTTTTATTGATGATTCATGATAGTATCTGAGAGATTCTTGAAGTATTTATATTCTTTATTTGAATAGTTAATCTGTATATAAGGCTTTATGATTGACAGTTAAGTGTTATCAATCACAAGCTGGAGAACATTGTACTCAGAGTTTGGGCTCCCAATAAAGTGATAGTTCTTTGTGTGGCTGGGTTTTTCCCTCGAGCAGAAGGGTTTTCCTAGGGTATCTCGGTGTTCTTGTGTTTTGGTATTTTCTGTTATTTGTTAAATGATTTTCTGGTTCTTAAATTTATTATTTAACAAATTAAAACTGAAACTTTTTTGAATTCACAATATGCAATTCCACAATTAAGGTGTGTTTTGGAGATTATTTCCAACGTTTACAGATCAATAGGCTCCTTCATTAACTACAAAAACAACTAGCTTGCCTTATTTATGTCCCAAAACTTCCCTTCATGTGACTGCATCTGTAGCCATAAAAGAAAAGGTGTAAGAACCATCCTTACAGCATGACAAGAACTGTAGTATATACCAACCAAAGCGTTCAGCTAAATTGAAAATTCAAGACAACGAACATAGCAGATCCTATATACATATTAAATACTTCATTAAGCATTGAAAGGAGAAAAAAATAACCAAACAATTGTCAGCTGAGGCTCAAAGTTATTACATCAAGCCAGTAATGTGGAAGCAACTGCAAGAAATCTAGGATGCCAAAGTTGACTTGGACTAGGACCAATGGACTAAACATGGGTTCTCCATTGTTATGCAAGGCAGGAGGCTGCATTCAATATATTGAGACAAGTGGAATGAAATTCTAAAAGCTTAATCACATGGGCTTTCTAGTGGCTTGCTATGGACTACAGAAGCAAAAATCTGCAACTGCATGGGTGGTTCTGAAATATAGAAGTGAGAATAGACTAGTAAAAAGGTGAGCATGGTCCTCAGTTAGTCGCACAGAGACAGCCATGGCATACTAATGGCCTCTTGCAGCCAGCAATAACTAACAGTGGATGGTGCGGCTAGAATGTGCAAACAATATTTTTGAGTACTAGATACTAGATCTAGTTAAAATCGTTAGGGAGACTTCTTATCTATAAAAATGGCCTCTTGTGAGCCTTTCAAGAATCCAGACAAACACGTAGTGCCCTGGAGGCCCCTATACCTGTCCCTGGCAATGTAAACTTCTGACTCTAGTAATGATTTGGCTAAATCTCAGATTCTAGTATCCGAAGCTCCCAGCTGTCACGATAACTACATAGTTTCAAGAAATGGCCCAGGTACAACAGTCATAATATATTAATAAAAACATAAATAGGCGGCGATCAAAAAGCACAGAACTAACTAAATTTCCGCCAATGCCACTGCATCAAGTTTTCAATTAAGAGCATTATGATAGTATGACAATATTATGCGGTTTCCTTTTTTAACCGATAACATAACCCTATGTGATATATATGTCAGGAGTTGAGACTTATTTTGAATTATCTGTTACGAGTGATGTTTTCTTGTGTTAAAATACATATAAATTCACATTATGGTTGATTTTGTTTACATTTATATGTATGGATATTACCCAAAGTGTGTTAAAAATCAGCGAATCCTCGAAACAACACTGTATCATGCCCATTCCCTGATAAAATAGCTTCTAGATGCATGCAAGGGCGTGTCAAACAAATACGACCTGTGCCACACATGGGAAATTGGGGAATCAAAGCAAATAGGGAACAACAAGCTGACGACAGGGAACTTGTTGGATTTGTGAAAACCCTGCCAGCCTCCCCGATAGCGCCATGAAAGAGCAGAGTAATTTCTGCTGGCCAAAAAGTGCAAGCGATGGACCTGACCGATAGCATCTGCGGGATCAGGACAGGTGAGAACTATGTGCTAATAATGAGAAGGCCATATATTTGTTGCAGCCAATTGTCATTGTTGGGAACCAGTAACATAGCACAAAAAAGATATTCTTCCTAGCGTGAACAAAAATGCCGGCCATTCTGGTCTATGTTCTCTATTAGTTTTATTTAAGCTTACATACCATTTGCTAATCTGCTGACAGCTGAATTAAAGCCCGATCTTAATTTGGTGTATGTTAAGATACATACCTGAATTTGGGGAGACGATGCGTTCGGCTGCCGCGCTTCCTCTGAGAAGACAAGCCAACAACACTATGAATAATGATAGATTCATGTGAAACATAGTAGTGTGGAAAATTGGTACCAAGAGAGATCGAGAGCACGAAATTCTGTATCTTCAAATTGCCGTCACACCGCGGAATTCATATTTTTCGAAGAGTCTTTCTGATACGGAAATAGTGGAGAGGAGTTAGAAGGTGCGCAGCAGGCCTTTTCATTCACCGATTGTCTTAATTAAACATAATTTATATCTATTTGTTTAAATTTGAATTTTTTATAATAAATATTTTATTTTTATTGAAGTGGTATAAAAATTTAAAAATTTTGTTTTTTTTTTAATAGAGTCTTGTTATATGTTAAAAAAAAAATTAACTAAAAATAGGGAAACATGTAAAAGATTTTTTATATTAGAAATAAGGAGATCAAAAAAAAAACAAGAGATCACAGAGTATCAGAGTTCAGAGGTCAAGCTTCACACCTTCAAAAATGAAGTATATACAACGAAACAATCGAACAAAATCATAGACCATGACATCAAGTAAAGCACATCAACCTAGGTGTCCACCCAAGCCACCCAGCCCAAGGGGCCATCCATCCACACCACGCTTTTCGGATCTTGAATTTGACTCCGCATGTAAACCATCTCACTAGAAGCATTCTGAGGTCTTCTTTTAATCTCTTTGCTAAACCTATTGAAGATTTGAATGAAAGCATGTATATTATCTAGGTGCAACCTCCAGAAATATCCATTAGTAACCTCATTCGCAAAAAAGGTAGCATGATATATATGTGTCTTATGGTTGGCTCACAATTATCAATTAGATATTTAGAAATTTAGAAGCATTATATCTTATCATTTAAAATATTTTAAATAAATTTATAAACATACATATATTTATATTAAATAAAGTAATATATTATACTAAGATATATTATTTATGATAAAAAAATCAGGGTTTAAAAATAATTTAAAGTCATGTTTACAATTTTATAAAAATTATCAAACTATACATTCGAGAAAAATCAAGTTGTCATCTTAGTTTGAAAGCGAAAAATCAACTAATATGGTCATCAAATTTGAGCTAGTCAAACCCTAAAAGGACAACATGTGGATTTTGGAGAAAACAAGAAACAAAAAAGTGGGGAAAGATTTCATAAGGGAATTTATGCAATTAAGGGACGATTCAAAAGTTTGAACAGTAGTCAGTAATAGAACTCATTTGATCTACTTAAGAAATATGAAAAGGAGTTGAGACAAGGGAAAGAGTCTTTCTTGGAGTTGAGTCATACCATCAACTAGAGATTTATTGAAACTCCAGGTGTAGAATTCCTACTAGCTACTTATTGTAATCACCTAAAAATGGTCATCTAGACTATTAGCCCCCTTTTCAACATTTTGGCTAAATTAATTTAATCACTTACCTAAGCCAAATTGCTAATAATCAATTTATTTGATTATAACCTATAGTTTGACTATGCTATCCTAAGTTCATTATTTGATTAAAAGAACATGTCCCCTTTTAATTAAATAAAAGACCCCATTCTTATAACCCACTTAAAGTGCACACATAAAGTTTTTTTTCTATTTTGCAATTAAAAGAAAAGGCTTTGTGACTTTTGTCTTATATGACAAGTCAACTTATATTCTATTGGTTGATTTGTGTGTGCACATGGATCACTCCTCTTTTCAAATTCCACCGTTGATCATCCACCATCTTCATCTTGATCTCTACCGTCCATACATCTTTAAAAGGGAGAGAGCTTTCCCCCTCAATTCATCCATCTTTTGAACATTGTTATGCTGCAGGTTTTCTAACAGGTTTTCTTTGGAGCTTTGTGGAGAACTTCTCTTCCTTGTCTACATTCTTTCATCCATGGCATTTTAGCTTAGATTCATGTTGCATGTTAGTTTAGCTTCTATTTTGCAATAATCTCTCACATAGCTTAATATTTGGATTGTAACACTCTCATTCATATTCTAGCATAGCTGCATTTGACATTCTCATTCTAGCTTAATCTTCATTTGCATTGCATCCTTGAGGAACTCCTTGGGACATTTGCATTCTTGCATCTTGTCTTTGGAACCTCCCATTGCATGGTTTACTAGCAAGAAGAATATCTCTAAGGCTCATCTGAGAGCCTTTTTATTCTTGAAATATACTCTCTTGCACTCCATGGATAGGGAGCTCTAAGCCGGCATCCAAGCATTCCAAACTCATGGAATCGTTTGGATAGAAGGGTTTAGAGTGGGACACTTTTGAGTGTACATTTTTGGCGCCCACCGTGGGGCTTGAATCAAGTTCTAGCTCCATTTGTTTTCATTTTTTATCTCTGGTTTTTTACAGAAGCATATTGGATCTAATCAAATGCTTTTGTAGAATTATCACTTTGATTTTAAGGCCAACCCATAAGTAAATTGGTTTGAAGGTCAAAAACTTAGTTGGTTTAAAGATTTGATCATATCTTTTAAACCGCTTGGAGTTTGGTTCTGAAATTTTTTTTGCAAGTTGGATATATGCTCAAAATGTCTCAGTCCAATTTGCAGAGCATTTTGACATAATTTTTGGGAGTTATGAGTTTTTCTTAGTTTTTTATAAAAAGTCATTTCTGATTGCAAATCAGCAAATTTTTTTTAAAAACTTACATTTTCAGAAAGGGTTTTCAATTCTAATGGGGGTTCCTTTTTTGTGTTTTGAATTTTGAAGTCGTATTAAAGATCAAAAACTCGATTTGATAAATTTGGTCTATTTTAACAAAATTGATCTCTAGAGCGCAAATGAAGAGATTTTTTAAAATTTCTTGCATTTTTGGAAAGCTCTCTGATTTTTAATAGGGGTCTCTTCTTTTCATTTTCATTTTTAGATACAAAATCATAGTAAACAAGTCCAATCTTGTTGACTAGGTCAAAATCAAAGAGTAAAAATGAGAGCATTTGTGATTAACTTGCACTTTCTTTGCATGCACTTGGTTGGAAGATAAGTTAGATTTTTGAGGCAACTCACCACTTTTTATTGCAGATTTTTATGTTATTTCATACTAACTTTTGGTTCTAACAAGTTGTGATTACAGGTTGTCATCCTTATGAAAAAAAAAAAAAAATTGAAACATTGCATAAAAAGAACGCATGTCAAAGCTTCAAATGCGCAAGGGCTACTAACATTGTTTGCAAGGCTGCCCAAAGCATAAAAACCCAAAATTTCTTACTTTTTTGTTTTCATGTGTGGCATTTACTAATTGTTCATTTTTCATAGGCACATAAAACTTGTGATTGGAGTCTTTTGGTAATAGGAGAGTATGCTCTTCACCCTTGTGGTGAATCAGAAATCTTGACTTGCCATTTGGTTTCAAAAGCAAGGGGTAACTGAATCTTCTTGGCGTGTTTGGGAGAAAATGATTGGAATAGGAGAGTATGCTCTTCACCCTTGTGGTGAACCAGAAATCTTGACTTCCAAAAATTGATCCACTCTTTGTGTAGTTTAGAATCCTTTAGAGGGCCTGCTCTCGGACAACCTGAGAGGAACGACCCAAGTGGGGACAAGCTGATTACCTGGCTCTTCCAACCCACTATAAACTCAAGGCTACCAAAGACACAAAATTTTGGTAGACGTAGTGTTTGTCTTTGCCTAGTGTGATTGCTTATGGGATTTCGACCATAGGGAGATCACTAGGCAAGAATGCTTAAGGTACTCTTGTGATCGTGAGATCGGTTACTCATCGCAAGGTGAGGTGTCCCGTAATTGGGAGCAAGAGGAACACTATGAACGGAAGCCCTATCTAAAAACTCCAAGTTAGTAACTACCCTTTTTAGCCGCTCAACTTCTTGATGCAAGGATCGATCCTAGTGGACTACCCGGATCACCCCAAGATTTTACACTCACCATCTGTGTTCCCTTGGTTATGCTTATGGCATTTCCATGACAAAGCCAATATCTCTTGTGGGAAACCACTTGGTGTGAGGCAAAGGAGCATCAAGCGTGGGCCAAGTTGTTGAGTAATGAACCATGCCCTTTAGGTAGATATTGCTTTATGTGTTCTCGAATGTGCTATACCTATGAAAATCTTTTGAACATACACATGACGATAATTCTAAGGAATTCTTTTGAGACGTCACATATGCTTGTATCATGCAAGGTTGCTTTGTCCCTTGCTTGATTGTTTGAAGAATACTCCATGTGTCACTATCTTGCTTGGAAAGAAATTGCTTTTGAACATCAAACTTGCTATGCTATCAACTATTGTCAAACTTTGTCAACCAAGTCAAAACATCAAATGCAAATATTTTCTTGTGTTGCTTGCTAAGGGGAGTCTCATCATTTGACTTTGATTTTCTATGTCTCTAGTTTTTGAACATGCTTAAAGTGGTTTTTTGGTCTTAGTGCTCTTGGTCTTTTTGTCTTCATGGTCTATGCATGCTTGCTAGTTATCCTTTTGCTAAAATGGTTACCTTGATTTCTTGACTACACTCTTGGGTTGGAGAGTTGTTCACTTGTCACCCTGCTTGCTCTATCTATTTGGCTATTTTGGCATCTTGACTAGCTATTGACTTGAGTCATTCATGTCATAAGTTTCTTGGACATATTGTTTGAAAAGTCGCTTTAATCTCTCTCTACTATCTTGGCAAGTGAACACTCTACCTCCTATAGTTTCAACATCAAGTTATCTTGTAGGCTCTTTTATGCTTGGCTTTGCATCTAGAACAATGGGATCTAAACCTTGTGCTACCAAACTTCAACTGAATCTAGATGATCATGATATCCTCCATGTCACTAAAGAGTTTCAAGATCTATATGTGCAATATAAAGAACTAGAAGAGACAAATGATCTTTCTTACCTTCATCTCTCTAAGCGCATGATAGAAATGAAGTCTAAACTTGAGAAAAGGTTAGAGGAGAAGATTGCATCATTACATGAATCTTCCTTAAGGTCTTTACATGCATATGAGTCACCTTCTTTGAGGTCATCCTCTTCTTCTAGGTCTACATGCTCTACTTCAAGACATCAAATATCTTCATCTTCTAGATCTAAAGACCTCTTTAAGGAACAAGCAAGTGATACCTCCTTTGAGCCTATGCCAAAATTTCATGATGGACCTATCTTTGACCAAGATAATGATGAAGACATGAATGCATTCTATTCACTTGAGAAACAACAAGAAGATCCTAGACATACTTCTAATAGAACTTTTGCTCCCTTGGAAGATTCTTATGATGACACTTTGCAAAAACTTCTTGGCAATAAGATCATCATGTTACCTAAGTCTAGCTCATATGTAAATCCATTCTTGGATACCTATTGTGCCTACTATCAATCTAATGACCATGCTACTTTTGATTGTATAGAGCTGAAACATAAAATCCAAGATCTCATTGATGATGAGATTGTTGATCTTGGAACCTCTAGTGACTCATGTGGTGAAGATACTTCTCTTGAGCAAGATTACATTGATGAACCTATGTCTAGTAGTGGCTTCATTACATATTCCACTTCTTCCAACACTCGTGCATCTCCCAACACTTCAAATCTTTCCAACATGCCTCCATCAAATAAAGAACCTAATGCTTTCCACATTGACTATGTGTATCCTCAAGGGCTACCTCTAAAAGAAACTCAAGCTAACCTTCACTTGGCTACAAACCTTTTCTATGCTACTAATCCTAAACATCCTCAACCTTCATGCACTACTATGCCTAATCCAAGCACTACTCCATTCACTCTTCATTCTCCCTTGTCCTTAGAAGTGGCTCCATGTCAAGAGGACTCTCAAAAAGAAAAATCTATAAATGTCAAGAAAGATCAAGATCAAGCACCCTTTCATCTCTTTCACGATTTTTCCCCTCCATATCTTATAACTTGTCCACCTCCTAAGTATGATGAAGATAGCACTTCCATTATCTCCCTTGAGCTTACTGAAAATTATGAGAAAAGTTCTCTTCATATGCTATCCAAGGCTACTTGTCAAGATCAAAGCATCCCCTCATGTTCTACTTCTCCACATCCACTTCAAAATTGTGCTCAAGCTTCAAGTGCTTCTATTAAAAATGTTGTTCCTATCAAAGGTACTCATGAGTCTATTGATGGCTTTGACCATGTTGCTCATTCTAAAGATGTTGATATCCCTTTCCACTATCCCTCTCCATCTTCTACATCTATCCTTGGTCCTTATCCATCAAAGCTAAAGCCTTCAAACCTTCCATCTATATTGGGACCTTATGTTCCATCATCTCCTACATTTTCCACTCCTAGCTCTCTTGTCATACCTCAAGATCAACAAAGACGCTCATCCTTGATGAATTATCACCCATCTATCCACCTAAACTAGTCATATCAGCCTTATTCATCCACAAATCCCAAGTCCTTTGGAAGTCAGAATAAACATAAGAATCCATTGAAAAAGAAAGATCACTATGTCCCATCTAATCGACATGTGAATGCTAAGAAGGAGAATGCAAAAAAGAGACCGCAAAGGTCCACTACTCAAAGAGCTAAACCAAAGAAAATATGGGTTCCTAAATCCATCATTATACAAATGCACTCTCAAGCACCCAAAGAACGAGGAAAATCTAAAGCTATGTGGATTCCCAAGTCTCTTTTAAAAGACTTGAATATTGAAAATACTTCAAAGTTGACATTCAAGCTTCCAAAGGCTTCCATTCCATCTTCTTCCAAAAATCTTCCTAAAATTATTCCAAAGCCTTCCACTCCACTTTTTTCCAAATCTCTTCTACCACCTCATAGATCTAAACCTCAAGCTACTTCATCCATGATTCCTCCATCATTCCAATACCCTTCAAGGTGTGTGTCAATGTTGATCTTGTCCAATATTTCAACTACCCTCATGAAATCCTCTAAAGCTTACACTTACTTTCTATACATGAACTATTATCCTCCATATACTCTTCCTACTACCATTTCTTTTTCATCACGCTATCAACATCTTTGATCATACCTTTCTATGGTCTTGGCTTATCATGACTTGTCTTTCCTATAGGAGCACTATCTACATTCAAAAAGCTTGAGCTCTTTTCTAAAAATTCAAAAAAAATGAAAAAAATGAAAATGTGCCTTGGTGAAAACCACTTCTTGTGGCACCTTGGTAGCAAAAGTAAAGAGAAATAAATTTATCCTATGGTGAAAACTACTTCTTGTGGCACCTTGGATAAGTACCATGATGAAAACTTGGCAAATAGGCATCATGCGTAATTCTTCCATCATCCATCTATCCCCTCTTCTCTCTTTGATCTTGACAATGTTGAGCTATCTTTGCATATTGGCTATCTTATCCACGAAATTTTCTATTGTGCTCTCCCATTCACTCATAGCCTCTATCTTGAGCTTTATTCTTATTGCTCTATCCCATTGCTATCCTATCTAGTTGACCCCTTGGTCTTGATCATAATAAATGAAACATGGTTCTGATAGGTCTCTTGACATGTCTACTCTTTTGGACTACACACTTCATGCTATCTCACTTGTTGGCTTCACCACTTATCCTACATGCTATCTTTCTCATTACTTCCATTGCTTATCCAAAACATGCTTCATATGACTATTTCACCTCTTTCCCTAGCTTGGGTACTCTTGAGGAGTCAGTCCTTGAGGATCACTTTCACTTGCTTCACATTCCTTTCTTATGCATCTTTGCTTATCCATCGGCTTGTTTCTCCATCATGTCCTATACCTTGCTAGACATTGGGAGAAAATGATGTGATCTTGCTTGAGAACTAGTGATCTCTAAATTATTCTAAAAATTCCAAAAAATCATATATGATGCTGAAAAAATCTTTAAAATAAAAAAATGTCATGAAAAAATGATCATCTTAGTGAAAACCTAGCAATAGGCACTTTGATGTATCACCAAAAAAATCAAAAATACAAATTTTTTTTTAAAAGTCTTGAAAAAATCTGTCAAGTGGTGAAAACCTAGAAATAGGTGCTACTTGAGACCATTGCACCTCTGTCTATCAGTCTCAATCACCTATTTTGCTACACATTTCTTAGCTTGGAATTATTTCTTGTCCTCGTCTTGGGGGCACAACTGCTTAGCCTATTGAGGTATTCTTTTGCATTAGGGTTTCTTGGACAACTCACAAAATAGTGTTTCTCAACACTTCCCCCACCTTGACATCAAGTGTTTTTCAACACTTTTCAGATAGTTTACCTACAGTCTCTGATGTCGTGATATTTCTTACTATCAGAATCAAG
Source organism: Cupressus sempervirens (assembly GCA_028749045.1). Taxonomy (NCBI): domain Eukaryota; kingdom Viridiplantae; phylum Streptophyta; class Pinopsida; order Cupressales; family Cupressaceae; genus Cupressus; species Cupressus sempervirens. The sequence goes on along the minus strand of CM053789.1, from coordinate 590,749,109 downwards.
TCTTGAAGAAATGGCCAAGTGACTTACACACATGCACTTTAACACTTAAACAACTATGCTATGCTGATCTTTATCTAATTTGTGTGTTGTTTATGACGATTTATTTACTATATGTTCCATCCCTAATAGTCTTTCAAGGATGTCATTGACTAGAAGACCGGGGGCATGGGGCATGTTTTCTTGATTTTTGCTTGTGGGTATACTTTGTTTGTCTATAGTGTTGTAAGCATTTATGCTTGACCTATTCAACATTTTGACTTACAAATTTATCATCCTTGACTGTTTTGCAAGACCGCACTCAGGGTTTACCCTGGCACTTATGCCTTGATACAGGTGTAATCTTGCTAAATTAAACTTAAGGAATCTAATCACGTAGTTATCTTGACTTACATGTCTCTGATGCTTAGATTGGATTTCCACATACCTATCTAATATCGATCATATTCATATCCTCATAGTTATACTAGTGATGGTTGTATGATCTCATGATGTCCCTAATAAATGCTCAATGATGAAATTAAGAGTCTAAATGTTATGCACTTCTTGCTGGTAAACCACTTTGCATATTAGCTTGCATTTTAGGTTTATTTTCTAGCTTAGTCTTGCATTCTTGCATATGGGGAGAGCTCTCTTTCTTCATCTTTTTGTGGACATATCAGCTAACTCCTTTCATATATTTCTTTACTTTCTTCTTGTTCATGTCTTTTCACCTTCTTAATCTTTCGCTTCATCTCTTTTCTATCTTATCATCACATTATATAAAGTTTTGACCTCTTAAATAATTTTGACGTCCTAGATTCATTTTCGGGATCAAAATTCAAATTCGAGTTAATCTTGATGGTCAAAATTGTCTTTTAAAATTCTACTTTCTTCTGAGTAGTTAGTTGACCTTTTGAGGTCTAATCTCTGAATCATCACTCGGGCATCTTCATTTCTTCATGTCTTCATCATTTCTATACTTCATATCTACTTAAATTCACTATTTCATGTCTAAAATCACCTTTCTACTCATTTTGACCTTATTTTTATGCTATATCCTTCAAGGTCAACTCTAGTCAAACTGGGGCATTTTATCAATTTTTTTATATAGTCATTCTTGGGTTCTAATCATCTATCTGTCATCTTGGACATTGCTATATTCTAATTTTCTCATTTCTAGCCAGTTTTTGCATCCCCTTACCTCATTTCAATTTCGATCTCGAGGGGGCAGAAATACTCTATCACTGCTTAGGAGCATTTGTTTGATCTTCTCACTTGCTCTCACTCTATCTGCTTTTCTAAGTGTTAGTATTCTTCTTGAATTCTAACATCATCTCTTCCTAGTGTTCAGTACTACTGCTATCAGGCTGTGCATTTAGGACTTGCTATCTATTTCTGCATTTCACTCTTCGGAATTAGACATCTATATCTATCATCGCCTACTTGGCTTCGATTTTCTTTGACATTATGTGTTCCCAGGTCGATCACGCATTAGTCAAAGAGGGGCAAATGTAATCACCTAAAAATGGTCATCTAGACTATTAGCCCCCTTTTCAACATTTTGGCTAAATTAATTTAATCACTTACCTAAGCCAAATTGCTAATAATCAATTTATTTGATTATAACCTATAGTTTGACTATGCTATCCTAAGTTCATTATTTGATTAAAAGAACATGTCCCCTTTTAATTAAATAAAAGATCCCATTCTTCTAACCCACTTAAAGTGCACACATAAAGTCTTTTTTCTATTTTACAATTAAAAGAAAAGGCTTTGTGACTTTTGTCTTATATGACAAGTCAACTTATATTCTATTGGTTGATTTGTGTGTGCACATGGATCACTCCTCTTTTCAAATTCCATCGTTGATCATCCACCATCTTCATCTTGATCTCTATCGTCCATACATCTTTAAAAGGGAGAGAGCTTTCCCCCTCAATCCATCCATCTTTTGAACATTGTTATGCTGCAGGTTTTCTAACAGGTTTTCTTTGGAGCTTTGTGGAGAACTTCTCTTCCTTGTCTACATTCTCTCATCCATGGCATTTTAGCTTAGATTCATGTTGCATGTTAGTTTAGCTTCTATTTTGCAATAATCTCTCACATAGCTTAATATTTGGATTGTAACACTCTCATTCATATTCTAGCATAGCTGCATTTGACATTCTCATTCTAGTTTAATCTTCATTTGCATTGCATCCTTGAGGAACTCCTTGGGACATTTGCATTCTTGCATCTTGTCTTTGGAACCTCCCATTGCATGGTTTACTAGCAAGAAGAGTATCTCTAAGGCTCATCTGAGAGCCTTTTTATTCTTGAAATATACTCTCTTGCACTCCATGGATAGGGAGCTCTAAGCCGGCATCCAAGCATTCCAAACTCATGGAATCGTTTGGATAGAAGGGTTTAGAGTGGGTCACTTTCGAGTGTACACTTATCACCTAAAATTTGTAACATTATGTTTTTGTTGCATTGAATGATTAGATAGTTTGACTTTAATAAGATTATAATCTCTAAAACTTTCTTGCTAAATGGAACATCAAAATTAAATGCTTAAAGGTGGAAAGATAGAATGTTTAAGCAATATATGTTAAATGTAGGTTGCCAAGTACACATGTCATATTAAAAATTGATAATATTTAGTTGAGCATTCTTCGTGGAGTAAAAAACTATGAATCTATTATTGTAATGTTGGAAAAAAAAAATCATGATTCCATCACTTGTGGCTCTATGTAAAACCTTATGATTATGTCATTTCTAAGATTTCAACTTTGTTTTAAATCACATTTCATCATTTTTAGAACTTCATATAAAATGATAACAAAAATTGGTACCAATTCTATCATTTTTTATTAACATGTGTACACCAGTCATCGTTGTTAGCAAAGAAGTGTTCAAAAATTAGAAAGGCATATTTTTCTAATGCAGTAGACATTATTCCATGTTGGTAAGTGATGTATTTTCATTTATCTCAACTCTAGTTGATGATGTATCAAACTTTATGATTCTTGTTAACCAAAGACTGTTATACAGAAAAGTTGAAATTTCTTGCTAAGTATCGAACCCCAAACATTAGGCTATTCTAAGGGCATTCTTACCTAGATAACTCACGTAGTGCAAGGTAGGAGATGTCCTAGCCTTCAGCAAATAACCACACAACGGAAATAATGCAACAAAGCAAGATCTGATACCAAACACAAGTCTTTATTCATAAAATAATTGATTACATGCAATGTGCCTGTAAAGCCTTCCGAGTTTTGGCCAAATACAATAGCAATTAAAAAAATAGTTCTGCAAGATCCCTCAAGATCTAACCCAAATCCTAGCTAGTCCAGATTCACACTCTGGTAGAAACCTCCAAGGAAAATCTAAACTTGTGCTCGCAAGCCCACCAAACAATCTCCTTATTTCCCAAGCCTTGGCTACTAGCTCTTCTCAAACTTTACCCAAGATCCAGGTGTAAACTGCCTCACATTTGGCACTATGTCCACACACTTAGGAGAACTTCACTCACTTAGCTCCTCCATCTTCTCCATACTAGATCCCCCACTCTATAATGACTCAAGATCCACTCCCTTGAATGAATGCCTTAAGACTCCACAAGACCCCCTTACTTATACCCAACTATGCCACAAATCGACCTAGCAAATTTACAAATTAAATAAACCCTAACATTAAATGCACATTTAAGCCACTAGTCAGTTTACAACAGAAATTAAATACATATAGCTAAATTAAATGCCAAGTCGGCTCACAATAGCAACTGACTCCTAGACAACTCAACAACATAAAAATCAAGTATCAAAAACAACCTTTGAGCATCAACAAAACCACAAGCATCGTTGAGCTCCACTAACTACTGAGTAACTGGACCCCTTTATTGACCGAGCTACTTAGGCAATATTGCAATCTAAACCCTATAGTACAAGTCAAGCTCCCCAGTATATGTCAGGTTCTACTCCTTTGGTGATTGAGTCCCTTCTTTGACCAAGCTACTTGATCAACACTACAACCAGGCATCACCGAGCTCCCAGTGCATGTTGAGTGCCTTCAATGACTGAGCACCTCCAGGATCATCGAGCACCTCTTCTTTGACCGAGTGACACTCCAAGTACTGTCCAAAGCAACTACTGAGAATTCCTCCAAGACCTCCAAAGTAGTCACCAAGCAAACCTATGATGCTCCTACATCAATAAGACTACTAACCATCAAATCTAGCAATGTTTCTAGTTCAACCCAAGTAGTAGTGGCTCATAGCTAAAAATAAGGACGTGAATAGGTAAAAGAAAACTAATAGCTCAACCAATCAAAAACTATAACAATGTCTGGAGATGGTGTAAATAGGTGTTTATTAAGATATAAGTTATGTTGTTTAGTTTCTCATGAACAATTCTTGCTTTGGAAAGAGTATGTATTAATTCGAAGTATGGTACTTGTGTTTTTAAAATAATCTATGACTTGTTCTTGTATAAGGAGTGTTATTTTTAATTGTCTCTATATTTGAATGAATCACTCCTTATTTTAGCATCTTCCATCAATAATATTAGCCTCATTAAGATAAGAAAACAATTACTTATTTTCCCCTTTGATAAAACATCTTCCCCACTAGAAAATCAATAAATGCACTTGACACATAATGTAGACTAGTTGTAGTCATTTTTGTCCTCGTACTTTTATTTTGTGTTCATTTCTTTTACTTTATCGCTGCCAAGGTATTCCTGTTATCGTGAATGTTGATGATTTCCTATGGGGGAGTATCCTACCATTGTTGGAGCACTTGAGAGATTGTTACATGTTGCATTCATGGTAGTATTTTTCATTGATGTCAACATACTGAAGATTGGTAGAGTAGCAGAAAGAGATTGAGGTCGTGTAGTTAGAAGGTGGCAGATGAGGTTATGCGAAGTTGAGGATGTGTTCTACAAAGTGTCCTAATGATGCAGTTAAGTGCACATGTAGATAGTCAAAGAATAGCAACAATTATCTAAGATTTACAGAAGATCATTTACAGACAGCATTCTTGAGATGTAATTTCTAGTAATCAAGTTATATCTCCTAATAGGGATAGAATCTAGTTGAGCAAAGTTAGACAAAGGTAGAAGACATCTTGATGATAATGTCAGTGAGTGTGTGAAGTTCGAGGTCACACATGTGAAGAGTTGTAAAGACTGTGAGCTGACAGTGTTATGTAATTATAGAAAGATGTGATGTAACGTGTATTATTTTATCTTAATGAGGTCTATTGTAGTTGTAAATTGGGAAAGCCTCAAGGCACACTCAATAAATTAGTTTGAGGACTTGATATAAAGGAATATTTGTTTCCTTGGTCTTGTGAAATGATATGCAAAGTATAATGGGAGTAAGCAATCTAAGGGATTAATGTGATGCTAGTTTTTGGAGTTGGTATTGAGATATGAGAAGTATTTGGCAGAAGAGGCACGGTAAGAGGATAGAGAAAGAGTATGAATTGTCGAGATCAGTTTTATTTGGTATTATTTTGCAAGGGATAATACAGAAGCTAATTGGACAGTGAGTTCGGTGATCTGCCCCTGAAGCTATTTGGACAATGAGTTCGGTGGTCTACCCCTAAAGCTATTTTAGGAGTGGGTCCTTCTACCTTCTATAACTCTTAATAGGGTTGGCACAACTCTTAACAGGGTTGGAACCTCCTCATAGGGATTCAAAGTCTCCTAATAAGGACTGATATGTACTAAATGTGTTTCGTTGACTCCTAACATGGTCCATCCTCTTATAAGGAACTTATATATTCGTACATCATTTTATGGGTACTATCACCACTGGGGTTTTACCTCTAATCAAGGGTTTCCCTAGATAACATATCTAGTGTTATTGTGTATGGTTATATTCTTATGGTTGTTGTTTATATTGATCATATGTTTGAGAATTAATAAGGTTAATAAAAGTTGTTTTAATTAGATAATTGATTCACAACCCCCTCTCAGTTATCTTGGTGGACTTTACTTTCTAACAATTGGTATCAAAGCATCATGTCCTTGAAGGAAAAGCGTAACAACCTAAGGAGATCAATGGCAGCCCATTTTAGAAAAGAAAGTCCTAAGTTTGATGGAGTTAAATATGACAACTAGAAAGAGAAGATGAATACACATTTGCTATGCATGGATTTAGGATATTGGTTGATCATTACGAATGGAAAACCGTGGTTAAAAAAAAAAATCTTGAAGAGTGTATTGAAGTTGAAAGAGATTTTTTTATGTGTAACATGCTCGCCAAAGAAGAACTTTTGGAAACTCTTCCTAAAAATGATTACAGTTGGGTAAAATCCTTGAGGTTATCTTGTGAAATTTGGAAAGCTTTGGAATCTATTTTTGAAGGTGATAAACATGCTAAAAGGATTAGACTACAGAATTGGATATATCTATTTCAAGAATCTAAAATTATGGAAGATGAATCTATAAGAAGTTATATTGGAAAAATGTGAAAAATTGTTGTAGGAATCAAGGCTTGTGAAAGAAGGAAAGAAGAAGATGAGATCATATGGAAAATCTTGAAAACTTTGACACAACCATTCAGGAAGATAGTGCAGATGATTGAGCAAGTGATATCGTGTACTAAAAAGTTCTCTAGAGAGACTCTTCTTGGAAGATTGGAAGCAACAGACATAAGATTTAAACAATGTGGAGATTTTCCTAGAGTAGAGACTGTCTTTTGTGCCCTGAGTGTTCGACTTGCCCTATCTAGGAGTTTAAGCACCAATGGAGTTTATGCTAGTAGCAATATATCAAGAATTGAAGAAGAGAGAAATATTGAAGAAGGAATTGTCTTGCTTGTGAGAAGAGAACCAGATGGTAAGAAAATCTTTAAATGTTGGACTTATGATGAATTTGGTCATTATGCTTTTAAATTCCCTAAAAGAGTAAAGAAGTACAAAAATAATTTCAAGTCTAGAAATCCTAGAGAATGTTTGTATGCAAATGGTGATAATGAACTACATGAAAAGGTTTTGAATGAAAGTGATGATGAGTTAGAATTTGTTTCTATAAAAGAAGAAAGTTCTAAAAAGGAAGTTAGAGAAGAAAGAGACTTAGTGTCACAAGTTAAGAAGAAAGATGAATGTATCATAGATAGTGTTTATTCACATCATATGACTGATGATATGAATAAATTTGTTGAGTTCAATAGTTATGATGGAGGAATTGTCAGAGTTGGAAATAATGCAACTTGTCACATAAAGGGAATAGGATCCATTACTATTGATGGAAAGACTAATACAAATGATGTTTATTTCGTTGATGGATTGAAACATAATCTTTTGAGTGTTGGGTAATTAGTTGACAACGGATATCAGTTGTAGTTCACTGAAAAGACACGTATTATCAAGGATAAGGATGGTAAGATGATTGGTACTAGTATAAGATCTAGAAGGTAATGTTTTCCAGTTGAATCCTACTGAGATGACATGTTTAGTTGCTAATGTTGACAATATTTGGTTATGGAATAGAAGGTTTTGTCACATAAACTTTGATAATATTGTAAAAGGAAGCACTGCATTTATAGTAAGAGATTTGTCTAAAATTGTGAAGCCTACTAATGGTGTATGCAAGGAATTGTTATGGCTAAATAGAAGAAAAGTTCTCTCCCTAGCAAGAAGTTCACTACAATAGAAAAGTTGATCACATATATTTGAGTGGTCCTACAAAGACAAGAGGATTCTATGGTGACATGTATTTCATAATTCTTGTTGATGATTGTACTAGGATGATGTGTGTAGCATTTCTTAAAGCAAAGTTTGAAGCTTCTGAGAAGTTTAAGTTGTCCAAGAATAGAGTTAATAATGAATCTGGAGTGAGGATTAAATGTTCAAGGTCTGATAGAGGTGGAGAATTTACTTCAAATTAGTTCAACACTTTTTATGAAGTAAATGCTATTAAGAGACAAATTTCATCCCCTAAAACACCTTAGCAGAATGGTATAGGTAAGAGAAGAAATGGGTCTATAACAGAAGCAACAAGAGCTATGATGTTTTAAAATGTTGTATCAAAGATATTCTAGAGAGAAGCAGTAAATACATTAGTACATACAATGAACAGAGTACATATCAAAAAAGATACAAACAAGACTCCTTATGAATTATGGTTTGGACATGCACCATCAGTGAAGTATTTTAGAATTTTTGGAAGCAAGTGTTACATTAAGAGAGATGATGATATTGGTAAGTTTGATTCAAGAAGCGATGAAGGTATGTTCCTTATTTATTCATTGAAAAGAAAAGCTTATAGATGTTTTAATCAGAGGACTAAAACTATTGTTGAGAGCGCATATGTTAAAGTGGATGAGTTCAAGAAAGAATACTTTATTACAATTTTGATTAAGAAGCTAATCCTAAGACTAATCAAAAAAATGTTGAATTATTTTATGAAACTAACAATGACTTTTAGAATGAGATTCAAGTTGTGTAACATAGAGAGGAACCAAGATCTGAACCTAGAAGGAAAGCAAGAATTGAAATAGTAACACCAAACATGAATTTGACAAAAAATCACCATGTTGAAAAAACTATTGAAAGCAAATATAGAGGGGTTATGAAAAGAAAGAAGGTACATGAATAGTTGTGTTTGATTTCTCATGTTGAACCTAAACGTGTGGATGAAGCCTATAGGGATGATCATTGGATTCAAGAAATGAAGAAAGAATTGGAGCAGATTAAGAAGAATAACACTTGGGAACTGCTTCCAAGACCTAAAGACAAGAATATCATTGGGAAAAAATGGATTTTTAGAAACAAGATGAATAAACAAGGTGAATTTGTGAGAAACAAAGCAAGACTGATATGCAAAAGATATTCACAACAAGAAGGTATAGATTATGAGGAGACATTTGCACCTATTGCCAGAATTGAAGCAATAAGAACATTCTTGGCTTATGCAGCTAATAAGAAATTCATAGTGTATCAAATGGATGTGAAATCAACATTTGTAAATGGAAAACTTGAAGAATAATTCTACATTGAGCAACCTGAAGGGTTTCCTTTGACAAAAGAAGGAGATATGGTTTGCAAGTTGAAGAAAGCATTGTATAGATTAAAGTAAGCACCTAGAACCTAGTATGCGAGGTTGGACAAGTATTTAGAGAAATTGAGATTCGCTAAAGGTATTGCAGATAGAAACCTATATCTAAAAGAAATTGAGAATGGTCTATTGATTATTGTGATATTTGTGGATGATATAATCTTTGGAGGTGATGATGGAGCAAGTGATAAATTTTATGATGAAATGAAAAAGGAGTTTGAAATGAGCATGATTGATGAGATGAAATATATTTTGGGTTTACATGTGCAAATGATGAAGGTATTTTTATTTATCAAACTAAGTATTTGAAAGACTTGTTGAAAATATTTGGTTTGGAAATTTGTAAGCCTATTGGTACACCTATGATAACTAGTCATAAGTTATCTAGAAAAAATGAGACACCTACTGTTGAATAGAAGATGTACAGATCCATGATTGGAGGCTTGCAATATTTGACTAATACAAGACAAAATATAGCTAATGCAATTGACATTTTTGTAAGATTTCAAGCTCGTCCAAAAGAAGTAAATTATGCAATAATAAAGGGAATTTTTAGATATTAGAAGGGTACACTTGATTTTGGACTGTGCATGATAGATCAAATGACTTTACATTATTTACATGTAGTGATGCAAATTGTGTAGGCAGTATGGATGACAGAAAGAGTACAAGTAATGAAGCATTTTTCCTAGGAGGAAGATTGATTTCATGGCTAGTCAAGAAACAAGATTGTATCTCACAGAGAGCAACATAAGAAAAATATGTAGCAACAACAAAAAATTGCAATTAGATCATGTGGCTAAAACAAATGTTGAAGGATATTGGAGTTGAGTTTACAAAAACTATTATTGTACATTGTACTAACACAAGTATAGTGAGTATGTCTAAGAATCTTGTGTTACATTCTAAGGCAAAGCACATATCTATTAAGTATCATATTTTGAGAGATAAAGTTGTAGAGAAAGAAATAAGACTGGAATATGTTAGTAAAAAAGAGTAGATTGTAGATATATTTACAAAGCTTTTACCTAAGGATACATTTAAGTATTTGAGAGGTATGCTTGAGGTTATGCCCCTACCTACTTTAGAGTAGATGAAGTTGAGATTGAACCAATCTAGTGGTACAAAGCACTATTGTTTATCTAGATTGAATGTTGATGCTTCCTCTATGGGGGAGTATCTTTGTTTGAGTTGAGTCATGAAGGACTCTGGGTAATTGGTATTTTAGTAGTGTCTTTGGACACTTGAGTTGATGGAAGATATTGAGTAGAAGATTGACATAATGATGCCTTTTTTATTGATGCAAATGGGGCAGAGAAGTACATGAAAAAATCCTCTAGATTTGGAGGAGAGTTGTTCATGAGATGAAGAAATTATTGATGTCAATGGGGGAAGTATATCAATGGGGGAGAAATTGATTTGATTAATGAAGGGGATTAGAAAATATGAGAGTAGTAGAAATAATAAAGTTGTCTTTGTTATTCTTGGAACTTAGATGTTTTTCATATATATTGTCATCTATTGGATACAATTGATTAATTATGTGTTGTCTTTGATGTTACACAAATGTCATAATCATTATCAGTCAGTATATGCCAAGCTCACTCGAGCAGTGAAGATAGTTCTCAGTGTCTACTGAGTGTTCCTATGTTTACCTAGTTTAGAAGGCAGTGTCTACCGAGTTCACTCGGGCATCAAAGGAAAAGTTGTAGAAAGTGAGTATTAATCGAGCTCACTCGAGTAACGAACGAAAGTTGGATGGAACCAGTGCTAACCAAGCTCACTCAGTTACCAAAGGATTTTTAATAAGTTTGCAATGTTAACCAAGCTTCTATTGGTTAACAAAGGAAATCATTTTAGAGTTAGTTTATATTGAGCAGGGTCGGCTAACGAAAAAATTTCTTACTTTGTTGTATTAAGCTTAATTGATTTATCTATTGATTCTAGCCAACTAAGGTGATGAATATTTATTATTCTAAGTTGTATTTGAGCTAACTTGAAAAAGTAAAAGATATAAATATAAGGTCAAGTTGTGATTTCAAGTGTGCGAATGAGTGTAAATTATGAAGTGATTGAAGATCTATTGATGAGCAGAGGAAGCAAATTTAAAGGATAAGTAGAATATTCTTGTGGTGCAACAAAGCCATATTTGATCAGAAAGGATCAAGTAAAAGCCAAAACAGAGATCTAAAATCAGCAAATTAGTTGCAGTCAAATCAGGTCATCTCATTTTTACTCTCTATCCATTGTAGCAGTGATCTAAATCTCTTAACAGAGTTGGCTTAACAGGTATTTGCAAAACCTCTAACAAGGTGGCAATTCCATTGAATTGTTCTCAAGACCTCTAACCAAACCACTCCTAACAGGGTGATTAAATCCTTAAACAAGTTCACACCTAACAGTATGTTTTGTAACCTTTAATAGGGTTGACTCCTAATAGGGCTCACTTTAGAAGAGTGAAAATTAGTAACTAGTTGCTATTGGTGGTTTTTCCGAAATTGGGTTTCCACACTAAATCCTAGTGTCAAATGTGTTCATGCTATTTTCTTTATGTATTTGCAACTAAGTTAAAGTAATGATAATCATAGATAACATCTAATAGTTTATATGTTAATATTTTACTGAGCTAATCCAGTTATTACCAAGTTACATCATTTTGTGTTTACCGAGCTTCAACAATATTCAGTTATCTATTTGCATTTTGTACTGACATCCAAGGGATCTAGGATTTATTTTAGTAGTAATTGATTTACCCCTCCCCTCTCAGTTACTCCTCTTATATTTCCAACAATTGGTATCATAGCTTTTGGTGCTTGCAAAAAAGGTTTCAAGGACCTAACCTAAAGATCGGGATGTCTTACAAAAGAGAGATTCCCAAGTTGAACAGAGAAAATTTTGCAACATGGCAAGGACTTATGAGATTACATCTGGCTACCATCAATGATTTAGGTTGCAAGTATCTTGATACTAAATCTAAGACTCCCACTGGAACATTCTCAGTTGAAGACATTGCTAAAAAGAAGAATCACAATATCATGATGATTGATATTGCATCTGCTCTTAGTTATGTTGAATTTGATGAGGTAAAGGATTGCAAAATTGCTTTTGAAATGTGGAACAAACTGAAAGATATCTATGGAGGAGATGACAATGTAAGAAGAGCCAAAGCTAAAAGCCTTAGAGGACAATTTGATCAAATGAAAATGAGAGAAGATGAAAACATTGAAAAATATGTGGAAAGGATCAAGGCTAGTGTAAGTGCAATCAAAGCATGTGGAGGAGACATCAAGGAGGAAATTGTTGTAAGTAAAGTGTTCAAAACTCTTCTTCCCATTTATGCAATTAGAGTATTTTCTATTCAATAAATGAGATATGATCCAACTAATAAGATAGGTCTGGATGCTCTAGTTGGAAGATTAACAATTTTTGAATTAGACAATTATGATAATTATGCTCCCACTTCAAAGAATATTGAATCTACATTTAAAGCTAAGCTTTCACTCAAATAAAAGGGTAAAAAGTCAAAATCCAGTCAATCAGGAAGTGAAGAAGATGGATCATTGAAAGAAAGTTCAGACAATGATGTTGAAGTTGTTGAAGCCCTGCTTGCAAGAAAGTATTCCAAAGGAAGAGGAAAATACAAGGGTAAAGTTCCTCTGATATGCTTTTCTTGTGAAGAAATTGGTCACATTGCTGCTAGGTGTCCAAACAAGGAAATTAAGGATGAGAAGAAAAGCAATAAGCATAAAGGAAAGAAGGATTCCAAGAACTATAAGAGCTTCAAGGACAAAGGTAAGAAATCTTGTTTTATGGCTAAAGATTTTGATAACAGTGAAGATGAAATGGTATATGTTGTTGTGAAAGATGAATCTAATGATGATGGCACTTATCTCTCATGTTAGCAAAAATGATATATGGATCATTAACAGTGGCTGCTCGCATCATATGACTAGGGACAAAACAAAATTTGAGCATATGGAATATTATGATGGAGGTAGTGTAAGATTTGGAAACAATGAACACTGCAGCATTAAAGGAAAATGATGTATCTCATTGATAAAGAACTTGTGTGTGACAATGCCTATTGGGTTGAAGGACTAAAGCATAATCAACTCAGTGTGGCATAGTTGAATAACATTGGATTCAAGGTATAATTCATGAATGGATAGGCCAAACTAGTGGATGGGAAAGGAAATTTGGTTGGTTTTGGCAAGCAAACAAAAGGTAATCTATTTTATCTTGATCTTAGTGATTGTTCATGTTTTATTGCTCAAGTAGAGGAAAGTTGGTTATGGAACAAAAGGCTATGTAATGTGAATTTTGATAATTTGGTAAAGATAAGCAAACATAAAAGAGTAAGAGGTATTCCTACTTTGAAGAAACCTAATATGGGTCTATGCAAGAACTGCTAAATTGGTAAGATGGGAAAGACAAGCTTCAAAAGAAAAGACTATCAGTCAAAAGAAGTCTTGGAAATTGTTCATACAGACTTATGTGGACCTATTGGAATAGAAAGTTATAGTGGAGAGAAGTTTTTCATTCTCTTTGTGGATGACTACTCAAGAATGATGACAATAATGTATCTAAAAGAAAAATCAGAAGTCTTTCAAAAATTCAAGTGGTATCTGGCAAGAGTAGAAAAAGAAACTGGAAAGAAGTTGAAATGCCTAAGATCAGACAGAGGTGGTGAATTCATCTCCCATGAATTCAACAATTTTTGCATTGAAAGAGGAATCAAAAGACAAGTATTTGCCCCTGGTACATCACAACAGAATGTTATAGCAGAAAGAAGAAATATATCTATCATGGACTATGCAAGAACCCTGACGATTGAAAAGAACGTTGCTCTCAAATACTGGAAGGAAGCTATCAGCACTGCAGTTCATACCTTGAATAGAGTTCAGTTGAAGAAAGATTCAAATAAGACACCTTATTAGTTATGGTATGGCTAGAAACCTAATGTAAGTTACTTGAAAGTATTTGGCAGAAAATGTTACATATTGAAAGAATCTAGAAAAGGAAAATTTGATGTAAAAGGTGATGAAGGTTTATTTCTAGGATACTCTTGTAGAAGTAAAGTATACAAATGTTTGAATTTATCTACTCACAAAATTATAAAAAGTGCACATGTTAGAATTGATGAATTTGTAGAAAAGAGTGAAGAAGAAAGCAACAAGGAACCTAAAGACTATAGAAGCTTCATTTACTATGAACTTGATACTCTGCCAAATCTATCTGAAAGAAAAGAAGCTTCAACTCTAGAGTCCCCAGAAACTTCTATAGTTACCTAGTTGCAGATAGTGTAACTTGAGATGCAAGGACCTGAGTCACAATCAGAGGCTACTGAGCTAGTTTAAACAGAGCATGATGGACCCGAGCCACAGACAGAAGGACTCGAGCTTGAAACTAAAATTCAAGAAGAAGATGATGGAACTCATTCAAAGACCAAGGAGCCAATATTAGAAAGATATGTCAGAAGACATCATGCACCTGATTAGATCATTGGAGACAAATTAGATGGAACAATGACAAGAAGGAAATTAAAAGGTACATGTTTACTTGCTGAATTTGAACCTAGAAGTGTTGAAGATGCTCTAGAAAATGAAAGTTGGATTGAAGCAATGAATGAAGAGATAGAACAGATAGAAAAGAACAAAACTTGGACTCTTGTTCCTAGACCCAAGGATAAAAATGTAATTGGTACAAAATGGGTATTTAGAAATAAGTTGAATGAAAATGGAAAAGTATCAAGGAACAAAGCAAGATTTTTGTGCAAAGGTTATTCTCAAGAAGAAGGTATTGACTATGGTGAGACTTTTGCTCCTATAGAAAGACTTGAAGGTGTTAGAACTTTACTAGCATATGTAGCACATAGAGGATTTAGAGTATATCAAATGGATGTTAAATTTGCATTCTTAAATCGAATTCTTGATGAAGAAGCCTACATTGAACAACCAGAAGGTTTTGTAGATCTAGCAAAGGAGACATGGTTTGCAAACTACACAAAGCATTATATGGTCTCAAACAAGCTCCTAGAGCTTGGTATGAAAGGCTCCATAATTACTTGATACATATTGGTTTTCAAAGGACTAACGATAATAGTAGTCTGTATATCAAGGAAGGACCAGATAAGAGGATTGTGTTAGCAGAAATATTTGTTGATGACACTCTATTTATAGGAAATGATGATTTATGCAAAGTATTCTCATAAGAAATGAGTAAAGAATTTGATATGTCCATGTTTGGTGAAATAAAATTCTTTGTTGGATTGCAAATACAATAGAACAAGAATGGTATCTACATCACTCAATCTAAGTATATCAAGGAGATACTGAAGAAATTTGGAATGGAAGATTCAAGACCAGTTGGAACACCTATGTCTATTGGACATAAGCTTTCCAAAAATGATGATTCCAAAGAAGTAGATAAGACCACTTACAGATCAATGATTGGAAAATTACAATATGTAGTTCACACAAGGCCTGATATTGCTCTAGCAATTGGAATAGTGGCAAGATTCTCAACAAATCCCAACAAAAATCACATGATGGCAATCAAGAGAATCATGAGGTATCTGAAAGGTACTGAAAACTATGGTTTATGGTACAAAATTGGAGGCAATTTGGACTTGAAAGTATTTACTGATGTTGATTGGGCAGGAAGTCTTGATGATAGAAAAAACTCTAGTGGCAGAACATTCTTTCTTGGCAAAAGACTAGTATCTTGGACAAGCAAGAAGCAAAATTGTACTTCTCAATCCACAACAGAGGCAAAATATATAGCAACAGCAGTCAATTGTTCTAACATTGTTTGGTTCAAACAACTGTTGCAAGGAATGAAGGTAGAAATCAAAGATCCAGTTGTCATATATTGTGTTAACACCAATGCAATCAACATATCAAAGAATCCAGTAATGCATTCCAAAAAAAAGCATATTGCTATAAAATATCACTTCTTAAGAGAGTTGGTGCATGATAAATAAGTTATATTGGAATATGTGAATACAAAGGAATAGATTTTAGACATATTCACCAAGCCATTACCTAAGGATGCATTTCTATATCTAAGAGGTAAGCTAGGGATCATTCCCCTATCTGAAATTCCCTAAATAAAGTTTAATGAATGCATCAACTAGAACCTATTGAAGATCAATTAGTTGGTGTAGAATTGGAAAGGGCATATTGTAGATGAATTAGTACTTAAGCTATATTAGTATTTACAAAGTTATTGTGTTTGGCATGTGTTGTCAAATAGGGAGAAGTCTTCTAGAGATGAAGTATGTTGAAAGAGGGAGGATGTTCTGAATGAACTTGGTAACAACCATTGTAGATATTATTCAGTGAAAGGAAGAGCTCATATTGAAAAAGGAAGTTTTCAAATCCAAAATTTCATTGTGCTATGACATGTTGTGTTGCCATTAATGCCAAAGAGGGAGATTGTTGGATACAATTGAGTAATTATGTGTTGTCTTTGATGTTACACAAATGTCATAATCATTATCAATCAATATATACTGAGCTCACTCGGGTAGTGAAGACAATTCTTAGTGTCTACCAAGTGTTCCTATGTTTACCTAGTTTAGAAGGCATGTCTACCGAGTTCACTCGAGTGTCGAAGGAAAAGTTGTAGAAAGCGAGTGTTAAGTGAGCTCACTCGGGTAATGAAGGAAAGTTGGATGGAACCAGTGCTAACTGAGGTTACTTGGTTGCCAAAGGATTTTCATAAGGTTGTAGTGTTAACCATGCTTCTGTTGGTTAACAAAGGAAATCATTTAAGAGTTAGTTTCTACCGACCAGGGTTGGCTAACGAAGGATTTTCTTATTTTTTTGTGTTAAGCTTAATTGATTTATCTATTGATTCCAGTCGACCAAGGTGATGAATATTTATTATTCTAAGTTGTATTTGAGCCGACTTGAAAAAGCATAAGATATAAGTATAAGGTCAAGTTGTGATTTCAAGTGTATGAATGAGTGTAAATTATGAAGTGATTAAAGATCTATTGATGAGAAAAGGAAGCGAATTTAAAGGATAAGTAGAATATCCTTGTGGTGTAGCAAAGTCATATTCAATCAAAAAGGATCAAGTATTAGCCAAAATAGAGATCTGAAATCAGCAAATTAGTTGTAGTCAAATTAGGTCATCTCATTTTTACTCTCTAACCATTGTAGCAGTGATCTAAATATCTTAACAGAGTTGGCTTAACAGGTATTTGCAAAACCTCTAACAAGGTGGCAATTCCATCAAATTGCTCTCAGGACCTCTAACTAGGCCACTCCTAACAGGGTGATTAAATCATTTAATAGGGTCACACCTAACAGTGTGTTTTGTAACCTTTAACATGGTTGGCTCCTAATAGGGCTCACTTTAGAAGAGTGAAAATCAATAACTAGTTGCTATTGGTGGTTTTTCCCAAATTGGGTTTCCATGTTAAATCCTGGTGTCAAATGTGTTCATGATATTTTCTTTATGTGTTTGCAACTAAGTTAAAGTAATGATAATCATAGATAACATCTAATGGTTTATATGTTAATCTTTTACCGAGCTAATCTAGTTATTACTGAGTTACAACATTCTATGTGTTTATCAAGCTTCAACAATATTTAGTTATCTATTTTCATTTTGTACTGACATCCAAGGGATCTAGGATTTATTTTAGTAGTAACTGATTCACCCTTCCCCTCTCAATTATTCCTCTTATATTTACAACAATCATCAATGCCAAAGGGGGATATTTTTAGCATGAATGATGATGATATTCCTATGGGGGAGTATCCTAGTATTACTGGAGCACTTGAGAGATCATTACATTGGTTACATGTTGCATTCATGTTAGTATTTCCCATTGATGTTAACATACTAAAGATTGGTAGAGTAGCAGAAAGAGATCGAGGCCGCATAGTGAGAAGTTGGCAGACAAGGTTATGTAGAGTTGAGGACATGTTCTTTAGAGTGTCCTAATGACATGGTTAATCGTGCATGTAGAAATTCAAATACTGGTAATAATTATTCAATATTTACATAAGACAATTTACATATAGAGTTCTTGAGAAGTGGTTTCTAGTAATCGGGTCATATCTCCTAACAGGCACAAAATTTGGTTGAGTGAAGTTAGAAAGAGATAGAAGACATCTTGAAAATGATGTTAGTGAGTGCATGAATTATGAGTTTGCATGTATGAAGATTTGTAAAGATTGTGAGTTGACATTGTTATGTAATTATGGAAAGATGTGATGTAAAGTGTATTGTTTTATCTTAATAAGGTCCTACTATAATTATAAATTCAGAAAGACTTAAGGCTGACTCAATAAATTATTTTGAGGACTTAGTATAAAGGAAGGTTTGTTTTCTTGGTCGTAATGTGAATGTGTATGCTATTTTGTAAAATGATATGTGAAGTATAATGTGAGTAAGTGATCTAAGGGATTAATGTGATGCGAGTTTGCAAATTTGATATTTAGATCTGAGAAGTAGTTGGTGTGGAAGAGGCATGATAAGAGGATAGAGAAAGAGTATGAATTATTGAGATAAATTTTATTTGGTATCATTCTACAAGGGATAATACAGAGGCTTGTTGGATAGTGATTTTGTTGGTTTTCCCCTGAATTTGTTTGAATAGTGGGCCCTTCTACCTTCTACAACTCCTAAAAGGGTTGGCACAACTCCTAATAGGGTTGGAATCACCTCATAGGGATTCAAATTCTCCTAACTAGGACTGATATGTACCGAATGTATTTCATTGACTCCTAACATGGTCCATCCTCTTTCAAGGAACTTATATATTAATACATCATTTGAGTCAAGCTAATAACATTACTCTACTAAAAGCCCGTCTTCAAAGTATTCCTACTTATGCTTTGAGTCTTTTTAGAATACTAGTGAAATTTGCAGATACTATTGATAAAATTCAGAGGAATTTTTTATGGACTGGTACTGAGGAAAAAAAGAGAACGACTCTGATTGCATGGGATCAAATCTGTAAGCCTATCAGAGATGGTGGATTGGGAATCAGGTCTATAAGAAGTATGAATAGAGCTCTTTTGGAAAAACAAGGCTGGAGAACTTATCATGATGATAAGGAATGGAATACTATATGGAAACATAAGTACCTTTTTAATGCTAACTCTTTATGTGATTTCCTTTCATCTCTTGATGTGCTTTCTCCATCTACTATTTAGGGAGCTGTTCAGGGAACCAAGAACACTTTACTTAAGGGTTGTTCCTGGAAAATTGGAAATGGGAAAAAGGTTAGATTTTGGGAAGATTCTTGGTTAATGGATCATCCTCTGATTAAGGATTTTGAGCATACTACCCAGGTTGATAGATGTAAGCAAATGTATGGTACTTTAGTGGGACATTACTGGCATAACAACACTTGGGTTAACTTGATTGATGTTGACCAAGTTTTCTATAGTATCCAGATAAGTTTGAATGCTTTTTCTTTGTATCCCAACCATGAGGATGAGACAATATGGAATGCTAATCCTAGTGATCAATTCAAAGTATCTTCATTTTTTACTTCTAAGGATAAAGGTAATCACCCTTTATGGTCTCAAGCCTGGATAAAGGGTCTCATACCAAAAATAAACATCTTCTATTGGATTTTGCTTCAAAACAAAATCCTTACCCATGATAACTTACAAAAGAGAGGTATTAATGTAGTAAATAGATGTACTTTATGTAAAGGAGGTTTTGAAGACAGAGATCATTTGTTCCTATATTGTTCTTACAGTCAACAAGTGTGTACTGCTATTCTAGTCTATTGGAATATAACTTGGGTTCATCAAAATAATGTTGAACTTTGTTTCAAAAGCTACAGGTGTCCTTCTAAGGATCCTGATGTTGATTTTCTATGGAAAATAACTCTTCCCCATCTCTGGTGGGGCATTTAGAAAGAAAGAAATAACAAAAAATTTAGAAATAAAGAATTTCCAGGATGGGTGCTTGGACAAAATATTGTTAAAGAAATAAAGGAAAATTTTAAGTCTTAGAGAAAAAGTGATCAAAATTTTCAAATTGATTCTCCGATGCGACCAAAAGGTTCTAATTTGAAAAAAGATGACCCAAGATCAACAACTAGATGGAAGGCTCCTCCCATTGGATGGATTAAAGGAAACTTCGATGATGCTACTAAGGGAAATCCGGGCAGAGCAGTGTGTGGAGGTGTCTTGAGAGATCATATAGGTAATATAATTGATGTCATTGCAATACCTATAGGTAATTCTAATAGTCACATAGTAGAGGCTACTACTGCTCTTTATACTATGAGGCTAGCAACTAAATCTAGTTGTCCACACATCTAGATGGAAGGAGATTCATTAAACATTATTAATATGCTTAATAATAAAAATTCTATTACCTGGTCATTTGAGGCAAGCATTATGAAAATTAAAACTTTAATGAATAAATTTGAAAAAGTGATTATATCCCATACATACCATGAAGGTAATGCGGTGGCTAATTGGATTGCCAACTATGCGGTTCAAATGGGATATAAGATGACGTGGAATGGTGACAAGGAAAAATGTGGATCTCAAATCCCTCATTAATTATGATGCTACTCATGCAATGGTGGGAAAGATTTGCTAAGATTAGAAATTTAATGATATTTGGGAGTGGGGCTACAGACATTAGTGTTCTTTCCTCGAGGAAGTACATTTATGTGATTTTAATCCTGGCAATGCATGTATTAGTTCTAAGGCATGTTTTATTTATTTCAATGAATGCATGGTATATGATTAACTCTTCTACTTTTTTCCTTTTATTGATATTGGTTTGTTGTAGCAATTTGAGTTCTCTGGAAATGGGTGGAGAGCCACGAAAATAGGAACCACAAAATTGCAAGGCTTGGAAGGCTAAAGTGGATGTATGGAAGATTCTGCAAAAGGGGAATGTGACCAATTATTTGGAGTGTCTTAATGGGTTTAAACCTCATGTTACTGCAACATTCTTTAAAAATTGGACAGAAGATAGAGTTTCTCTGCATGGTGTAACTGTGCATTTGATAGAGGAATTCATAGCGGAGGTTATGGGCTTACAAATGGAAGGCATTAAGTTTAGAAAAGAAATGAGTATCTCAAATGCAACATTCAATAAATTTCCCAAAATAGAAGTAGAGGAGAAAAATGGTGATTTCTATAAACTGCGTTAGATAAAGGTCATTTGGCAGGATGTGCTCTCATGTACTCGAGTATTTTATCTTAGATGGTAGAGCTAAACGTGTGCATAAATTTCACTTTGTCTTCCTTAATCATTTTAGGCACAAAGATAGACTCTCGTTTCCTTTTTATTTGAGATTCTCTCTTCTCCAAAGTTTCCAAGCTCATAGGAAAAAAGAGTCACGTCCTATTCTGCATGAAGGGTTGATTCTTCTTATAGAGGGTCATTGTAAAAATATGGCCATTGTGTCTTCCCCTTTGTTAGATAAAAAGAAGGGTTTTGCTATTGAAACTTACTCTAGGAAGAGTAAGGGTGATGAGGCTATTAAGGGTAAAAGGAGGAGTTTGAAACGTGAAACCCAAAAATATCCTCAGCATAATGTTGAAGAGATTACTGAATTTGATAACTCAAAAAATAAGGAGGAGAAAAATCTGGAGGAAGAGGAAAACACGGATGTGGGAGATTTTGGCTCCAATTTGGAAGGTTACCTAGATAGCAAGGGAGAAAGTGGGAAGGAAGATGAGGAAGAGAGTAGTGAGAAAAATTCAGGGTTGGGTAATGTTGGTGAAGAGGGAAATCAGAGAGATCATTCCAAGGGAGTAAGGGATGATAAAGAAGAAATGGATAAGGCTAAGGAGGACCCTATAAATATGAGGGAGGAGGAAAATATAGAGAAGGACGAGTCTTCTAACAGAGAAGAAATGGAGAAGGATAAAAATGACTCTCTTCAAAGGGATACTATGCTCTCCTTTTTGCATACTACAAAAATTAAAGCAGATATCATGTTGCAAGCTAACACATGGATGTATAATGAACTAATGAATCTCAAAAGGAAAATGGAAAAGGTGCAGCAAAACTAGGATATGGATTGTGCCAAGCTTAGTCAAATGGAAGTGCGGGTGGGTAATATACTAGATAAACTCAAGGACTATGAACAAAATCTTTCGTTGCTAATCAAGGAAAGTGGCAATAAGATGGAACAAGTAACCTCCAGTATTTGTGTTGTTGCTACAAGTTTAGGAAAGCATACCAATGAAGAAATTATGTCTCTAGGGGGACCTAGTAAGAGAACTAGGCAGAGTTCCAGGAAAAGGGCTATGGAGGCTACTAGTGGCTCGACTGCTGATTCCATTCAAGGTGTTGTAGAGATTGGTAAATAGGTGGTCAAAATGATTAAAGAGATGCAATAGTAGCCTTTACTTTCTTTGGTCTTTGGTTTCTGGTTTTTTTTTCTAGTCCTACTTATATTTGCTGGTCTTGTTAAATGGTTTTTGTTTTTGGTTTTTTCATCTGGTAATTATCTGTTCTTAATACTAGGTTCTAGGTCCTTGTAAAACCTGGGTTCAATTTATGGATCTTTTTTGTGGTTTTAGGTCCCTGTAAAACCTGATTTTGCTACTATTTAAACTGCAGGTTTTAGGTCCTTGTAAAATGTGGTAGTGCTTCATGTTTTATCTTTTCTTTTTTATTAAAGGGTTTTGGGGTCCCTTCAAAACCTATTTTTACTGTAATCTAAAACAATTCACATCATCTAATCATATGCTAAACATTATAATATGGGAATGTGTCAAATAAACTAACATCATCTAAACACGATATCCAAGCATTTTAATAAAAACATAAATCACAAGAAAACATACTCTAGAACCTGAAGCATCAAGTGAAAATATTTAGCAATAGTCGCACTACGATAAAAGATTGTCTCTGTACACCAGTTCCTAGTAGTGTTGAAGGTAGCTATGCCTCCCAAACATATGACACCCATAGGTCTACACCTGCCATGCTGATGGAGATAATGATCCAACCACAAACACACACAAAGCAAACATCCATGGCTAACACACACGCCAAGCAGTATGATGACTGAATCCAAGACATAGACAATGCATAAACTACAAGTCCTAGTTAGACACTGAATGGGCTACTAAGTAGGGGCTGACATCATGGAGAGTTGCTTGGCATCAACAAGCCCAAGTCCGTACTGGCAGCTCTCCACTTCCCAACGAAAGGAGCACATTTCAAATTGTTTTTATTATCTTTAAGTTTTATTAACACTCACACATTTTATTTAGTTATCACTTGATTACAAAGATTCTGCATGCCAACCCTCGAGAAATAGACACCAGGCTGCAAAGATAGAAGCCCCCTCCATATGCTACCCTACCCTACCCATGCTCATCCTACGACAAGTGCCCATGGACATGCATATTCCCAACCCAACCCCAATGATCATAGCTTCTAGAAATACAATAGACGATTGGGCCCTGCAAGTCACCCAAAAAATGTACACGTACATACTCATGTGTGGCGCACAACCATCACGAAGATCATAAAACAATGATTGGATGAGAACACAAGAAAAATATCACTCAATCAAAAACAACTCAAGAGGATAGATTCTCCATGAATCCCTAAAGAACAATAAAATCATACATCATAAAATCACTCAATTAGCCTCAATCTAGGAGTATGGATTCTACACGAATCCCAATGATGCAACAAGACCAAACATCATGAACTCACTCAACTGGCTTCAATTTGGGAGTATGGATTCTACACGAATCCTAGTGTCCACAAAATAATAAGAAGGGTCTAAGAGAGACCATAACATTAGGTATAAAATCACTTAACCGAACATAAAGTCAGGAGTATGGATGTGACAGGCATCCCAATACAAACACAAAAGTGCAACAAAGGTCTGACTGATATCCAAATAGATAATCTAGGTCCATGACCTAACTAGTGCTAATAAAACCTAAGAAAATAGGGCAACACGCAAAACGAGGTTCAAAACCCCAAATTTTGGAAAACTTTAAAATTAAAACCCATTTGGCCTTTGGGTAGAAAAACCCCAAAAATCCAAAAATAACTATGTACGAACACCATATGCAAAAATGGATAGCATAATAGGGCAAAACCCCAAACCCTCATCCCAAAAAATAGGGAAATGCTCATACCTGACCAACCAGGTAGAACCAACAAACAGAAATGGAAGGGAACACTTGTTCTCAACCTCCAGCCAAACGACTACCAAAACCAAAAGTAGAAACAGAGCAAAAATAATAAAATAGGAGAGCCCTACCTCGCAACTAAAAGGGCAAAATAGTAATCTGAATCAAAAAATAAAAAGCCTAGAGAAGTGGGTGAAAATCATGGCAATGCAAGGTCTCCCTGAGTTGGATCCAACGAGCTCAACCATGCGACAATCCCACACCTATAGCTCCCACAATGAACAAAACAATAAATCCTCATGAAGAGGATTTTGGGTTTTACTATCCAACTTTCTAATTCAAAATGAGAAGAGAGGAATTAAATTCTTTTTTGGATACTTATTCACTTTTTGAGTGAATAATCAATTAGGGCAAATAACCAGCCAACCTAGTTAAACCTCAAATCAACCCAAACAAAAATAGGCTATTCCTAGAAATAGAAATTCATCTATAGCAAAGTTGAAAGAAATTAAAATAAATCAATTAAAATGCCCAAAAACCCAAAAACATAGAAATTCCCTTAACAACTTTTGTGACAATGCGAAACTCTAAATGCACAAACACGCTCATAGGTCTAATTACATAGTGCAAAAGAATTTGGACTTAATAATCATCGAAAAGATTAATTAAACAATTAAAATAAGGATATGTTGCAAGGATGACATTGGTAAAATATCAATAGCTGAATCATTAACTTCATATGCCACTACCAGGGATATAAATCCTGCACACTAAACAACACAATCAAGTGCAATTGCATATAATAACATAGCCGAAGCAATAAATGCATTAAATGACCTAATTTAACCATTTATTTAATTATACTAAAATAATCTATTTACATCAATCATGTTCGCATAAAGAATAACAATGCAGGAATGAAGTAAATAACCATACCATTAAATCCATCACATAATATAATTAGAGATATGTCCAAATACTGGATTATTAGATATCATCATAAAACATAGTGTCATATCAAAATGGTTTCATCATGCAATATGATTGATTGAACAACATAGTAGTCTAACATCAATGATATTGAAATCAAGTATAACATCTGACCCTCAAGTCATCTCAAATGTAAAACACAACATGAGTAACAACCATCTCTTGGATCAAAATATAATAAGGTAAATATCCACAACACAAAACAATGAATCCAACATGGAAAACCCATTTCTAATTATTTAAGCATTTAATAATGGTTGTTAACATAACATTAAAAAGACACATAAAATACATAAGTGAACACAATCATAATCATGACTAAGCATTGCTACAGGAACCTAGTCCAACGTATCATGGTAAAAGTGCATAGTGCAATCTTTGCACACATCTTAGGATAATCACAGAATAACATCATGATACCACATCAATCTTGGTAACCACTAGCACAACCTCAGTGAACCAAAAATCACATCATAATCTTAGAAATCAGCCAAAGCATAATCAAAGCAATTGATACAAAACATAAATCCAAACACCTCAACGATGTAGACCACTCATGGTCACAATCATGATCCCTTCTCAAGGAGAGGTCAACAAGGTTGCATCCTTCAGGATGACTGACAAAAGTCAAATGGGAGAGGCACTACACAACTAATAATTACATAGGGACCACTCCATTAAGTATCAAATTTTGAGTATCTCCTTGGATTTGCTCTGTCTGCATCCCATTTCAGAAAAAGATCACCCTCCCTAAATTTTTTGACCTTAGCCTTCTTATTGAAGCTCCTCTTCATATGTTTCTAATGTATTTCCATCTTCCATATTGCTTACTTCTTTTCTCCTCTAGCTCCATCAAATCTGCCATTCCTACAGACATAACATCATTTCCAATTAGTTCCAATTGATGAGCTAGCTCAAGAGCTAGAAACTCTAATGAGATAGAAAGTCTAGCTTCCTTGCCATATACTAACATGAAAGGAGAGTTTCCAATAGCCCTTTTAGGTGATATTATCAACCCAACGGAGAGTCTTCAATTTCTAGTGCCAACACCTTTGATTATCTTCAATAGCCCTCTTGATGATCCTGATCAAATTCTTATTGGATGACTTAGCCAAACCATTACGTTAATGGTGGTAATTGGAAGATGTGCTTAAGTAAATGCCATAATCAATTGCCCATACAAATATTTGAGCTCCTATAAATGATTTTGCATTGTCTGATATTATAGTGGAAGGGGCACCAAATCTGGTAACAATTCCATTAAGGAATTCCAAAACTAAAGCCTCTATAGAATCCTTCAAGGAAACTACCTCTATCAATCTTATAAAGTAATCTGTTGCAGCCAAAATCCACATATGACTAGAACTAGAAGGTGGATTAATGGGACCAACCAAAATTGATCCTCACTGAGTAAAAGGCTGATTGACTTGGATGTGGTGAAGTGGAAGGGCTGCAAGTCTTTGATTACTTAAGCAGAAAGCACACTTTTCACACCTCCTTACATGTTTGTGGCAATCATGGAACAAGGATGGCCAGTAGTAACTAGCTCTTGACTCGCCTCACAATAGGTGTATCATATTCATGCACTAGGCCTTGCTTAGGAATAATATATTCAAACTAAGGACTATTTCTCCCACTATGAGGTGCATTTAATCTTATCAACCCAAGGACGTATACTTGAAATGGTCGGCCTAGTATGTGTACTAGGTCTCTTAATGAGTCACTAAGCTTATGCTGCAGGAAAGTAAAAATGCAAGGAAAAGAACTTACACCATTGCTGCAGGAAACTAACACAATTAACTCTATGAATACTGGAAATACAATAAAAGGATAACAAATATTCCAACTTGGCTCATCCACTAAAATTGTTCTCACATATGCTGCAGGAACATTCACAAAGTGTGATGCTACATGAAGGAACTCACAACTTCTAACTAAGATGCTATGAATGCTTCAAAATTAATCTATTTTATCCTAA
Source organism: Cupressus sempervirens (assembly GCA_028749045.1). Classification (NCBI taxonomy): domain Eukaryota; kingdom Viridiplantae; phylum Streptophyta; class Pinopsida; order Cupressales; family Cupressaceae; genus Cupressus; species Cupressus sempervirens. Next base: position 590,722,008 of record CM053789.1, on the reverse strand, counting down.
TCTAATCCACCTTCCAAGTGGGCCCCCTTGGTCGGCTTCTCTAAACTACTAACACAATATGAAAGCCAAAAACTATTTCATTCAATTTAGAAATTCATTACATAACACAGAACTGTAAAAACACAACTGTAAAAGTTAACAGTCTGTTCTCAGAAAATATTTCTTCTAATTGGTTCTAAAAACTTAACACACTTGGGTCGATTCCTATATATATAGGAAATCACCATTTATTCCATAGTAGAAAAGTAAATGACCTAGCTTAAAATCTACAAGAGAGAGAAAATAGGAAGATAACAACTGAAGGCGGGAAGAAGGAATAACGGCTTAAGGCAGGAATAATAAAGTCTGAACATCCGCTCACAATAGAGTAAATGCAAAGAAGGTAATAAGTCTTCATAGTTCCTTCTTACTCGCTTCCATGTCTTCTGGAACCATTACAATGTCCTCCATCATGGTTGCTCCTTGGTGTTCTCTTCTCCTTAAATGTTGTTGACGCTTAGCTTTTGAATTCCTCCAATCATCTTTTAGTCTTCATTAACAGGTTAGTTATAACACAAAACATTTTTACAAATAAACATTTATCAAATTAAGTTCAAATATAAGAATGCACATTTTGATAACTAAATGAAATACTGCATACTATATATAATATTAGCAAAAGATGGCATAGTTTCTACCCCATAGGTTTATCATAGGTTCGGTAAACATAGGTCCACAAATGTTTTAATAGAGTATCAACAAAGTATCTTAAACATCATAAAATAAAGGCAAATTTTGGTCTCATCAGCTCTCATGATCTTTATTTTAGTGGTTCTTGCTAAAAGGTGGCCACCATTAGGACCATCATGGAGCTCCTCAATCATTCTCTCTGCTTGATCTACATCAACACATCTTAGCAAGGCTCCATTGAAGTCCCTCCTAAAAAGAACAACATCAATTATAGCATAAGAAATAGACTGTAGTCTAAACTATCTTCTTTTAGCTTTATCCAACCCTTGAGGATATCCATTTCCAACTAAGAAGGTCTTCATGTTATCTATCCAACTCCTTGCTTCTTCCTCAAGCTTGTGAGATGAGATCATCTATTTGCACAACCCCTTCCCTCTTACTAGTTTGGTGATCTAGATATCCACATCATACTCTATCACCTTAGTGATCCAACCTGCCCTTTTCTCATTGATATCTCTGCTCAACAAGAAATCTTTAACACTTGCATGAGGGACCAGCAAATAGATTTTGTTATGAGACAAAAGGTGTATGAATTTATTCAAAGCTCTTATGACTGTAAGGGCCTACTTTTCCATGTAGTTGTACTTATTTTCATACTCTTTAAGCCCTTCACTAAAGAAAGCAATAGGATGCTCTTCATTTTTATCATTTGATTGAGTCAAAACAACAGAGATACTTGACTCACCTCGTAAGGTGTAAAGAATGAAATCCTTATCAAAGTTCAGATTAATGAGAGTAGGGGTTGAAGCTATGGCCACTTTGATTTCTTCAAAACTTGCTTTCCCTTCCTTGGTCCATGTGAAGAGAATATTATTTTTAAGCATTACTATAAGAGGTTTCACCATGCTAGCTAGATTAGGAATATATCTTCTCCCAAAATTTATTCTACCAAGAAAATTTTGTAGGCCTTTCTTGTGACTAGGAAGAGAAAAGGCAAGTATTTCCTTTATTCTTTTTGGATAAATGGCCAGACCATCCTTGGATACAATATGTCCTAATAATTTCCCTTGATTAGTGGAAAAGACACACTTGCTTGTGTTAAAAGATACTCCATACTCTCTACATCTTATAAACACTTGTCTGAGATGACCAAAAAGTTCTGCTACATCTTTTGAATATACTATGATATCATCAAGGTAGACCAACACAAACCTTTCAATCATGTTTTTGAAGGCCATCTCCATTGCCTTTTGAAATGTGGTACCTACATTTTTTATTCCAAAAGGCATTTTACTATAGGCATAGGTACCCCATTTGGTAGTGAAAGTAGTCTTATATTTGGTAGCCTCTTTGACTAACACCTGATTATAACCTGAGAATCTATCCAAGAAAGATAATCTCTCTGAACCACTAACTTTGGAAAATATCTATTCCATGGAAGGGAGAGGATGATGATCTTTAAGGGAGGCTTGGTTAATATCCCTAAAATCTACACACAGTCTAATTTCTCCATTCTTTTTCTTAATAGGGAGAAGGTTTGCCACCCAAGAGGAGTGCTTAATAGGGAAAATGATATTGGCCTCAATTAATTTGGAGAACTCATTTCTCATTAGTGGCTCAATCTTGGGATTTACTGGTCTACGCTTTTTCCTAATAGGGTTGACATTATCCACTAGATCTATAGTATGTTGAAATAGACTAGGGTCAAAACCCTTTATTTAAATCATCATATGTCCAAGAAAATAAATCATTAAATTCTTGAAATAGATGGACAAAGCTTTCTTTATTGGTTTTAAAACATATCTTCCCCATGTTTAATGTCCTTCCATCAACAACTGCAACTGGCATATGATCTCCTTTGTTTGCAGCAAGATTCATGCCTCTATCCCTTACTTGGTCATTAGGATTGAAGACACTCATTAAGGTAATGAGACCCTTAGGAAACTTATTGGAGTTGAGGTTGATGATTTGATCCCCATATTGGTCATGCAATCTTGACTAATTTCTATTTGAGAACTTTGCTTCATTTTGCAAGAAACTCATAATTTGTGCATGAGATTCAAAGACTTGCCAATTGATATTATTATTAGGGATAGTAGGTCTAACCACCACTTTAATATTTTGCTTCTTCTCATCTTTGAGGCTCCTTGGGAAATCATAAGATGCACCCACAAATGCAATTTTGTTAGCATGTCTATTTTCTCTTCTAGGGATGCTCTGGATATTAAATGCATTGAAACCTTCAAGAAAATCCCATTCTTTATGTTTATAAGAGCTAAGGAAACTATTCTTAGTAACATTTTGATTCCTCACATTATTGACCACCAACTCACTATCTCCATATATACATAATGCTTGAATTCCTCTTTCTTGAGAAATAGACCTTGAATCAATGCCTCATACTTGGCTACATTATTAGTACAACTAAATTGAAGTCTAAATGAGAAGTAGTACTTTTCTAGTGTAGGAGAAACCAACAACACACCAACCCTTCATCCATTTTTATTTCTTGATCTATAAAAATACATACTCCATGTCCCACTTGTGTCGTCTTTGATTTTCATCAAGTTGGGGATAAGAGCATCCTTTTCTAATATACAATAAGTGCCTAGGCTTGTCTCTAAGGTTTCTAATATAGGATCAAACTGATATGGATTGGCTCATTCATCTAAGAGGAAGTAAGGTATATTGGCTAAAGAAGTGGCAAGCTCATTTTCTGTGTCATTTTCATCAATTTCTAGGATGGTATAGTTCATATTGATGAGATTAGGAGTGTCAGGCTCAATATGATGGAGGGCTAATGGTTCTACTCTGATTGAAGCTTTGGTTCCATATCTAGTTCTAAAAAACATATATGACCAATCAGAGGATATGGAACTGCCCATTTGGGTAGTAAAATCTCTTGAAAGACAAATGGCAAAGTGTGGTTTAGCCTCAACAATTGATATATCTTGAACTACAATACAACTTGAGCATGCATGTAAGGTCATTTCAACATTTTTAAGGACTCCTATAGTCTTAACCATACTACCATCTGACTACAATACATCCTTAAAAATGGGTTCATAGTTCAATTCTAAAATATCAACAACACATTTGGGCATTACATAACTACTAGCCCCTTAATCAATCATGCAGTTGTGGACTAGCTTATCTCCTATAATCAGAGAAACATAAAATGGAGGAGGTCTAACCTTTTTACTTGTATCTACCTCCTTTGATGGTTGTACCAAACTCATGAAATTATCCATGCTAGGTGGCTGATCTCTGAGTTCAATGCTTTCCAACTCCTATTGCAGTAGCCTCTTTTGTGATGGTATAGTAGCAACAACATACTACATAGAAATGTTCACATTGGTCCTCCTCATTTGATCTACCACACTAAAAGATGCATTAGATATTTTTCTAGAAGTCCTAGATGTAGAAGCTTGAGATGGAACAACCTGAGGGTTATTCACATCTCCTCTGCTTTCATTTTGCCTTTGCTGTTGAGGAGTATTAGTAGACTGACTAGCATTATGTTGCTGGGCAACTGTTTCTACATGTGGCACTAAACTTGATGTTGAAGCCTGATTAGGAGGAGGAGTAACCTCTTCCACAATTCTTCTCTTTCTCCTGGTATTATAAGCACATGAATCTTGGTTTACATTACAATGCTCTTCCCCTAGACGATTCATGAAAGAACAACCATCCTACTGAAAAGTATCAATAGGTTGATTAGCATTGTGTTGTTGGGAAACTGCTCACTCTGGTACAATTAAAGCCAAGTATGATTCTTCCTTCTGACACATGAAATATCCATAGGAGTAGTAACAAGAAGGGCATAAATCTTCATCTTGGGCAAGATTGTTTTGAGGGACTAAAGCCCTATTTAGGTTGGTATTTGAAGTCTGGTGGTGGTCAATAGGTCTATTCTGATTGTGAGGGTGGTCGATAGGTTTATTCTGATTGTAGGGGACATGAATCTAGTTTGGGGGTCTACCATGAATGGGACCTTGACTCTAGAGTTGGAGAGGCCTATTATTTTGAGCTTGCTACCTCTTCATAGTTACCAACTCATTTCCCATTCTTTGTACTATTACACTATCATCCTCCATATTTTTTACTTGTTCTAGCATCCTCCTATCTTTATTTGGCATCAATGTCTACATCATGGCCTCAATCCTATCAAATCCATTAAAGGATGTGGAGGTTATTGGGACCACATCAAGAGGCTGACTTGTAGAGGAAGTATGAATAGGGGCTACAATAGGTTGATGATTGGGCATGTCAGGAAAAAATGCATTGAGGGCCTTGGAGCTAATTTCCCTTCCTATATTAAAATATTTTATACCCTTATGGCAACCTCATAAGCATTTGGTAGAGTGTTTCCTCTCATAGATTGCAGAGTGGTAGCAATATCACTATTGAAGGCTCTAAGATAATACAAGAATGCATTACCAGGAGAGGGCTTCACTGTAGTAGATATCTTGTCCCATGTCTTCTAAAATCTATAATTAAAATCAGTCATACATTTATGGGGTGCCCTCTTGATAGTTGTCAGTTGTTCTAAAAGTGATAGATGATCACTTTTGTCCTCAAAATGCTTGCACAGGGCAGCCCCTAACCCATCCCAATCAGTATAGGATTATGATGCAAACCTAATTACCATTGTAGTGCCTTCCCTTTCAAAGACGAGGCTAACTGACTAATATCAACATCATCCTCGATGATGCTATGAATATTGCAGACTTTAGACACCTCTTGAATATGCTCAGCAGGGAGATGGAGGTTTCACCAGTAAACTTAGGTATACTTTTAAGAGATGATATTGGTATGTCATGCCTTTGGGATAATAGGAGGGGGCTTCCACCATTTAAGATGGTGAAAGCATGAGCTCTAGCCATGTAAGCAAGTGATCTATTGATATGAGCATATGACATTTTAGGCTATGATCTAACAATAGGAGTGGAGATGGATTTGCAGGGGTATTTATTACTATCACACTCCTAACTAGTGATAGAGAAACCCTAGCCTTTCTCCTTGGATTAGAAAAAGAAAGCTCTTGGTATTAGAAATTACCTCTGCAAGATACCCTTGTGTGTATCTTGGGTATGAATCACAACAACTTTGGTATGGAAACTAGATTGTGCTTGATGCTTAGAGTTGCCAAGTACTTTTGAAAAAATGAGCCTCTTGAAGGCTTTATACTAAAGGTAATACTTCTCCTTAGCATGAACAAGGAATCTTTCTTTGATGCTAGTGACTCTAAATATTTTAATATGAGGTCCCACTAAGTGTGCCAAAAACTATTGTCAGAAAAGCTTGCACCATTGTCCAAAGTTTTTACCTAAGGACAACCTTGTGAAACATGGAAACAACCTCCAAGCCATGGGACTTAAACTATGAGGTTGAGTCTCTAGAGAAGGCTAGCTTCCTCTACTTTTAGGATGAACTTAAACTATTCTTGAAGAGAAAAGGGAGAAGGAATACATTAAAGGAACTACTTAATCTATTCTAAAGAGGTGATGCACCAAAATAGGGTGTTCAAACCAATCTTTGCCCATACATGCACAATAAAAATATCATGACAATCCAAAGATATACAAATTCAGACTTGCTTCAATCTATTAGCTACATACAAATCAAACAACCAAATGAGTGACACAAAGAAAAAGGCTTCACTTCTTATCATTCATAGGCCAAAAGAGATATAAAGATGTAGATTATAGATATCCATAGTACATCAAAGAGAGCCATACAAATCTTGCACAATACATCGATGGCTAAAGGAGATAAGATAGGATGCCAATTCAGAGGCAAAGAGGGAATTTATAGTAGCATGCCAAGGCAATACTAGAGAAATATAGAAATCCCACCCCAAGGAAGAGTACAACATCTGCTTTTATAGTGTAAGCATAACTCAGATAGCTTCCACCCTAAGATAGAATTCAACCACTAAAATAAACTTTATAGAGAATAATTACTACAAAACTAGAAAATATCTAATCATGGTACAAATCTAGACATGAGAAGATCACTTATCCACCAAACAATCTCTGAGAAGACATGAACAACAACCATTAACCTTTTGATTGAGTAGATGGATCAATTGATGACGATGGAGTGTTCTATTGCATTTATCAAGCCTAGGGAATGATGAAAGTGGTTGCAAGAGATTGAAAAGATCAAATCTATCATCAAAGAGCTATTTCCCCTATTATCAACTTGCCAAATTAGGTGGAAAGCATAGGTCAGTTGTACTCAATTGTTGCTCTGTACCATTCCTGGTACTTGATTGGTTAGGAGTTCCTCTTCGTCCAACTTGGTGGGTGAAATTCTTTATATGTTTTGTCTAATACTAAACTCATGATCTTACAATCATTAATTTATGGTCAAAACCCTTTATATCATATTTTGTTCATAACCCTAACTTCTACGATCTTACAATTGCCAATACCTCATAGCATCATGCCCATCCTTCATTCTTTTTATGATCCTTTGGTAGCGACAAAATCATATGATCTCATGACAAAATGGTGACCCTTAAAACCTTTGGCGTAAGGTCATGGTACCATTATTCTTTCCTTGTGATGTCATAGCATGGTCAATTTGACCTTTACAATCTTACGATCCTAGTCCATCATGATATTGAAAGTTGTGGCAATAACCCTTACGATCCTATGATCATGGTTTGACTATCTTTGTTGTAACCTTGGGAGGTGTCCTCACTTGTGCTTGTGACCTTACAAATTTATGATCATACAATTAACCTTCCCCTTTGTAGCATCGACAACCTAGGAAGTTAACTCTATGATCCTATGATTGTTGACCCTCGTGGCGTTAGAACATATCCTTGTGACACTTACAATCTTATGATCACTTACTATCGTAACATCAAGCAAGGCTTTTCTTTGGCTGACGATCTCTCAACTATTTGTGATGTCACAACAACCCAACCAATCGACCAATAGGAGCCTTGTAGCATCTTATCACTGCTTGATTTGCTCGATGATACTCTAATACATGAGCTATCATAAGATTGGGACCATACTATTTTGTCACAGCTCTGGTATTTAAAATATAGAATTAAATCTTGTGACCATTGGGTGTGTTCAAATATTTGAATCTAATCCTTGGTGAGAAGGCACTTTTGGTCAACTTTCCTTGCACATGGGCTCCCACCATAAATCCCTAGCAATAATGTCCCAAGATTTATGATAAAAGAGGGTTGTAAATCCATCAGGTCCTGGGACCTTATTAGGTGGAAGGAAAAATACCACATGTTTAATCTCATTCATTTTGAAAGGGGAAATGCATGAATAATTATCTTTCTTAGATATCATCTTAGGGATACTATTTAGTAATTCATTTATTTGTTAATGGTCTGAGGTGGGTTGTGAAGGGGGATCAAGTAACTTTCTAAAAAATATAATACCCTCAAACTAAATTCCAACTGAATTTGTAATAAAATTACCTGAGTCTATGTCTTGTATAGAGAAGATGGAGCTAGCTACTTCTCTTTGTTTTGTAGAAGCATGGAAGAACTTCGTGTTTTTTTCACCTTCCTTAAGCCATAGTTCATGAGACTTTTTTCTCCAATACACTTCCTCTCTTCTACAAAGATCTTCCCATTTACTTTGTAACTCTTTATGTGAGAGGAAAATTAGAATTATTCATTCCAAGTAGAATAATGTGTTTTTTTATGTCTTGTAGCTTAGTTTTGACCCAATTCTTCTCTTGAAATATACTCTTGAATATTGTTTGATTCCATTACTTGATTTGAGCTTTAACATGCTTAAGTTTATAAGTAGGAGATGATTTCCACAGCTAGTCAAATTGTGATGTGAATATCAGGATTTAACTGTGTGATTTTTGAGTCAAACTCGATGACCCATGTTTCATGAGTAGTGATTCAACATGAATCCATCTCTCATGATAATAAATGGTACACTTAGCACTCATTGGATCTAGGTGATGCTCACAGGGGTGAAGCACCGGGACTTCCCGGGAGGTCACCCATCCCAGTACTACTCCAGCCTGAGCGCGCTTAACTACGGAGTTTCCTCCACAGTTAAACCCAAAGCTTGCAACCCCATTTGCAAAACCTTCACCAAGTGTTGTGCCTTATGAACCATTCATTAGAAAGCCCCTTAAGCTCATCAATTGATAAGTAGGAGATGATTTCCACAGCTAGTCAAATTGTGATGTGAATATCAGGATTTAAGGGGCTTTCTAATGAATGGTTCATAAGGCACAACACTTGGTGAAGGTTTTGCAAATGGGGTTGCAAGCTTTGGGTTTAACTGTGGAGGAAACTCCGTAGTTAAGCGCGCTCAGGCTGGAGTAGTACTGGGATGGGTGACCTCCCGGGAAGTCCCGGTGCTTCACCCCTGTGAGCATCACCTAGATCCAATGAGTGCTAAGTGTACCATTTATTATCATGAGAGATGGATTCATGTTGAATCACTACTCATGAAACATGGGTCATCGAGTTTGACTCAAAAATCACACAGTTAAATCCTGATATTCACATCACAATGCTTAAGTTTACTATAAAACTAATACATTTTTGTACCTTCCACTATTAGAGTGGAAACCCATCATTGATGGAGAAGTGTGGATGTTGAAACCATATTCTTCATATTTGAATGAAGGCTTATGGGTTTGGGAATCCAAAACTAAATATGAGGATATATTTAAAGCAAGTGGAAAGTGATCCAAATATGATCCTTTCCTAGGCTCAACATCCCATAAATCATTATCTTCCATAAATGCTAAGAATTCATGTATAATTCTGAGTGTAGGACATATACCACCACATTTCTCTACTGCATTAAGAATAGTATTGTAGTCTCCTCCATTACCAAAGTTCAAATCTTGATGCCTTTGTATTAATTGTGCTAATGTGTCCCACAACCTTTTTTTCTCAATTGTTTTTAAAAGGCAATAAACATTGATGAGATAAAAAGAAAGATCAAAATGTTGAATCTTTAGGAGCTTCCAATTAGTATCCTAACCCAGTATCCATGATTGAATCATTTTAGGATTCCACAAAAACCTCATTACACCTAAAGAACCTTTCCCTTACATGTGAACAATCTTCCATGAATTCCATTTAGCCATTGTTTTGTCATAGATATCTTGAGATAATTTTTTCTCTTGCAATAATATAATATTCTGCTGGGAAGAATCAAGTTATTACCTGATCCTATGGTGCTTGTTAGAGGCATTAATTCCTTTGACATTCCACAGGACTATCTTCATAGATGACAAGAAGGGGAACTTGTCCTTCTTGTTGATCTTTTGATCGGTGAGAACTTCTCATCATGAGTTATTTGTAGTACACCTTCTTCCACTTGTTCTTTGATTTTGGCACTCTTGGAGAGTCTTCCTATAAATTTGGAAGTCTTATTCCTGATGGATGACTCTAGGGGGGTCTTTTCTAGAAATAATATAATTAAATAATCCCTTGTTATTGTCTTCATTCATCTAAAGATTATGACCAGATGCCATATGATTAGCTATACCATTTTTTGAGAGTCTTGATTCTTACCAAAATGGAGTAAAGTAATCCATGATTTAATTCTATTTGTATATTGTGGTGCAAGTCATGTGAGGCATGAAGGTTCAACACATTTTCTTCCCCTATAGGAGAATAGATCACTTCATCTAAGGTATGTGATGTTGAACTAAATCCTTATGATTTGCCTCATCATCTGTCTTATGTGACAATTCATGAACAAAATATTGTATATCCTATGCTCATCATTCTTAAGGAAAGAGATATTATCTCTAGAATATGTTTGGATATTTTTTTGTCCATCATGATCTTGTAAGTTTTGGTCCTTACTTTCCCCACTAAGAAAATCAATAACCTCTTCTATACTCAGTGATTCCTTAATATCAATTTGTGACTTAGTATTGAAATCTGTGGTTACAATGTTTGATGGGTGTTTATCTACATCTTCCAACATAAAAACTTCCTCTTCCTCATATATTTCATATATCATGGTGGTTGCTAAATTTGTTAGTATTTCATTTGCCATATGGTTCAATTGTGTCTCTAAAACCTTTGCTCGATTTGGACTAGATTGTACTTATGAAATTTGAATAGGACTATTGTGATACATTAAGGTATAAGTTAATGTATCCATTTCCTTTCATCTTTATGTGAGTATTAATGCACATATGACTGGTCATATAACAATATATTTCCTCTATGTATCCTTAATCATTAGATCCCCCAAATATTTTGAACAACAAATATAATTTCCCTATCATTTCCTACACAAATGAATTAAATGCAACATCCTTAGGAAAGGTTTCATGTAATCATGTATCTTTTGAGCTATCTTGGAAACCTCTAGATGTTTCCTAAATAGGGGATATTTAGCCGAATCTGTCAACCAATCTTTGCACACCAAAATGTCATCATCTTGATACATAGTTTGACACTAGAAGTTGAAGTGTCCCAACGCATTTGCATATTATTGAATAGTTTTTCCTCCCTCAACAACAATCCTCTAATCCCATGTACCCAATCTTGAATGTATCTCAATATGAGATGACAACTTCTTGACCTCACTAACAAGAAGGCATACTCTCACCTCATGATTCAAGTTCTCATATGCAATAAGATCATGCTTCACAAAGATACCTAAATTGTTAGCCACCATTTCTATACTTTCTAGATATTTGTATTCAAGAGGAATCGAGGAAAATGGGACCCATTGTGGTTTAAATGGAAATAGTGATGAATTTGGTTTAAAGTTTTGCACCCATAGAATTGTGACCAGGCCTATCCCCTTGAAGAATCAACCTTTAAACTTATTTACTTCATCATTATGTTATTTAAACTCAACTAATAGAATGAATATTTTATGCTCTGAATCCACAATAAATATATCTTTGGATTCATTCCATTAGGAATTTTCCCAATAAAAAATCTTAGCTATTTTTAAATAAAGATGAGTGAACTTACCTATTAAGGTTATTTGTCTTAACTAGGATACATGTGGAAGGACTACATGATCTAGTAAATGTATATGTTCTCCTTGATACAAGATATCTCTTCCATAATGACTACCCTAATTGTGCTTAGTAGCATTAATAGATACCTTTACCCTCCAAACCTTTGCTCCGAAATCTGAAATAAAGGGGGTCTTTTCTTAGCATCTTTAGGAGCTCTTTTACCAAAATTTTCCACATTAAAATTATTTCCAAAATCATGAAAAAGTCTAAATGATTCATCCAATAAGATGTTTTTTGGAGGCTTTTCACAGGTTGTTTGTTTGTCATAGTTATTGCTTACATCCTTACGATTCATCATATTAGGGTGCCAGAAGGAGTTCCTAGGAATATGTAAAATATGGGTTATTTGTTACAAAACCTTTGGTTTTATGTTCAAATACTTTGTCTTCCCTTAAAATGATGAGATCTACTCCTACCCTTGTCAAAGAAATGTTGCTTAGCTCGATTTGACCATTTTCCCCAATTGATACTTGTATTGAGGGTTTTCTCAATCTTTTCAATTTTGAATCTTGAGACTATAACGCTATGCTTACGAAGCCCATCTAGACCAAAATTTTGAAAACCTTCACACACAATGTCCAACATGATGCTTCCCCTGATTTAATTATTCTGCTACCTAAAATTGAATTAGGCAATCCAGATTGTCTAATGCCCACTTGGAAAGACTTCTTCATATCAAGACATTGAACCAATCAATTTGTGAGATCTTTCTCTACATCATGTTTCCACCACTAAGATTTTTGTGTGCTTGGGTTCTACCTTCCTAATTTGAATTCAATAAATCAAACCTAGGGTATATAAAATCTTGATTTGCAGATTAAACTATTGCTTTCCCAACAAAGATCTTGGGAAAATATTTCAAGCCATGTTGTGTAGTTTATAATCTACCTTTCAATTATTCCTTATTCTTCTCCACAAGCCTGTAACTTTGAAAATCTCCTCACACAACCCCATTCTTAAACCTTGGTCATATCATATATTTTGATATTTCTATTAGGATTTAATTGTGTGATTTTGAGTCAAAATCATTGACCCATGTTTCATGAGTAGTGATTCAAGATGAATCCATCTCTCATGAGAATAAATGGAACACTTAGCACTCATTGGATCTAGGTGATGTTCATAGGGGTGAAGCACCGGGATGGTGGGAGGTCACCCATCCTAGTACTACTCTAGCCTAAGCATGCTTAGTATCACCTATCCCTATGAGCATCACCTAGATCTAACGAGTGCTAAGTGTTCCATTTATTCTCATGAGAGATGGATTCATCTTGAATCACTACTCATGAAACATGGGTCAATGATTTTGACTCAAAATCACACAATTAAATCCTAATAGAAATATCACAATTTGACTTGTAGAAATTATCTCCTACATATCAATATCATGTATTTTTTGTTTTTCACATGAAAAATTTAAGAGATCATTTTTCAGTGATAAATCAAAAAGCATAGAAAGGATAATGCATTCAATGCTACTAGCTCAACAAGGACTATTTTTTATGCCACATTCAAAAGAAACATGTTCTCACTTGGACACTTCTTAATACAATAGAGACACTACAACATTCTATGAGTTTGTAAAGAAATAAGTAACCCTAATTCTACATACATATTTCTTTCACTTTCTTTTTTATAAATGCAAGGAAATATATTACATGAAGATAGAGACATGTTAGGACTCATAACTTTAGCAAAGCTCTAGCATAAATACTTACTAAAGGCTACAAAGTTATGAATTTTTTAGGGTTTACTACCAAGCGATGAATTTGACAATGTTATTTGTTAGTTTAAATTTGGAAGTAAGTTCTTCTAAAGCATTAAGTTTGGCATCTGATTGGGTAATTAATTGATTCAAGTATTAAAAAAATAAGGTTTTGATATAATAATTAAACCAAAGTTATATCATAATATTATAGTGATAAGGTGGTGTTTCTATTAAAAAGATAATTTATGTAGAGATAGAGTGGATGATCTATAGTATTTTTAAAATACCCACAACACATTTATAGCTAAAGATAAACATTGGGAAATACTTTGTAAAACCCAAACAACAAAGTATTCTTGCAAGCATATCTCATTAACTCATAATCATGAGGTATTGATTTTGATACTCAGAGTGTAGTCAACATCAAATTACAAAATTACAAAATCCTCATATGTAATTTTTGTCTCATTAATCAAAGGATGAACCACCCATTACACATTGAGCAACATTCAAGTTTTTTTTGTATAAAAGAAAAGATGATAACATATATTGATGGGTATGTACTGTGTTTCCTTTTGTTCTCTCATTCATATGATGGATCACAGAGTGTGATCTAAAATATCAATGCAAAAATTATAGCACAATCTACCTAGGAAATATAGCAAAGAATTATAATGGATTGTGGAAAACTACCATATACGAGTGTGTACTAGTTGATTGCATTTGCATGAAAGTATGCAAAATTATTTCCATAGCCCCATTAAACACATATCAAATAATCTTTGCAATTTATGAGATCACATTTTGTTAGGAATCTTTCCAAATAGTTCACGTGCCTTGGCCTTCCACCTCACAACAAATTGACTAGTGAATTTATTCATTTTCCATCCAAAGTTTGGTGTGTGCTCAACCTACAAATTGAGCCAATTGTTTATTCACACACCCACTAATACTTGTGCCTTCAAAAATTTCCAAATGCATTCATAACCTCCACAAATAGGATCCCTAGCTCCAAGACTGACATGAATGTCATTTAGGATAAAATATTTCATTAAAGATATCTAAAAGGATGGGGCATTCTACCAAAATGTCAAGTACTCACATGGTCAAATTTTCTAATTTATATGCATACAAATTGTAAAGACTACACCCAAAAAATAAAAGCCACATCACCAATCTCCACAAAATGCAAAAAACTCAATGAGAATCAAAGTTATTTGGATATTGACTAGTCAACAATAATTTTATTTACCATTAAATTTAAAATAAATATTTATATATGTACAAGTATGAAAAAAGAAGGTAAAATAAAAAGTTCTAAAAGATACCATAAACCAATTACCAAAACATGAAGATGTTTGTGAATATGACAACCAAGTTGTCAAGAACTCCAAAACCTACTCAAGGACACAATAGGGAAAGAATATTGTAGGAGTACTTTACCACCCTACCAAAAAGTTGGTGAGCTTCACTAAAATATTCCATGACATGAAAGATACCCAACCCAACATTGAGGAAGTCTAAACAAGTAAAACTATCAGGAGTAATGGAATAGTGTCAAGAATACACTAGTGTTAAAAAATATAGCTCCACAAGATAACATAAAACATCCCTTTCTTGGTTATTGTTTGAATATCAGAGTCCCATCTCAAGCTCTTTAAACATAACATAATTTTATCAACTTGGAGTTACATAATATCTTGCATACATTCCTTATCAATATACATAGATAAAATACCAAGAGGTATTTTGTATACCAAAAACTAGGCACACTTCTATAAACCATTTCAGATGAGAGAATTTGCGAGAGAAGTCTCAAGAAGTGGCTTATAGCTTCCTATCCATGACATGCAAAGGTGCAAGTAGTGAAATGGTGGCTCTGAAATGAACATAGCTTATGGAACACTTGGAAGGTGTGCTTGGCGAAATAATGGTATTAGAAAACCACAAAAATGGGTTTCCTGTTCAGGATTGGACACCCTAATTGGTTTCTAAATGATTTATTCAGTCTCATTTAATTATCAACCAGGGACGTAAACTTGGAATGGCATTCACAAAGTATATGCTTCAAACTCTCTCTCAATCTTAAGACTAACCTACATAATTCAAATTCTTGAACTTTAGGAAAACTATGCTAAAACCAATAAATGAATTTACTCTAACATAGCATATAATCATAGGAAGTTACTATAACTACCTATGCTGCAATAACAATCTACCAATTTTGTTATCAGTGGGCTGTAGGAGCAACAAAGTTCAACCTTACTTAGAAATGAATAGGAAAATTAATTATACTCTAACAAAACACTTCACTCACCAAGTGGCCCCCCTTGGATGAGTGAACATAAAATACAATCAAGATAAAAGATATAAATTCAAACCATGCATTCTATTCATTAATGGAGAAAGATTACACTTGATTGAAAAATAGTATCACAATAGTTATGTTATGAAAATCAACTCATTTGACTCCTTCAACTTAAATTCTACAAATTTACAACAGTCATTTATTTGAAGGAAAACTTACAACTACCTCCTAAATCTAAGATCACTCTATAAATGAGGATCAATTACAAATTCATAAAGTTTCAAAATAGAAACAACATTAAACATGAATAAATCTTCTCCGAATATAGCATATTGAGGAAACTACATCCACACATTGCACACAACAAAACTAATAATTGACTTGCCCTGCTTGCAAAGGTCTTGCAATCCATGATTGGTTTTGACTATTCTAGTGCCACAATGTTGGTCCTTGAATGCCCGTGGTAAACACTTGCAAAATAATCAATGCACACACAACCTTCTATATACATATATATTATTATCATCAATATTAGGAAAAAGGTTTAAAGTTTCAATTAACACTCTTACAAGTCCTATGGCTATAGGAGGAAGACTACCCAAACATAATGTAGGCAGGGAAACATTTATCAACATGTATATAGCTACTGCATTATACCATCCTTGTTCATGAATTCAAGAAAATATCATGTCTTTAAAATATCCATATTTCTATTTCATTTCTTCACATATATATAACATATACATAAAAACCATAAGTTCATATGCTTGAAAACCATTAATTCATGTCCGCTTTGAAAAATAGTTTTTTGAAAGGAGGATATAAAGAACTAAGAAAGATGGCCTTTTGGAGGCCCATCATTCCTCCCAACTACACTATTTCTGGTCCCCAACAACCATGAAATTCTAGATTCTTGCACAAAGTTTCAAGTCACTAGTCATCTTTTCTCCAGGCTCATCGTTAACATAATCAAAATTCCCATGATTTTCTCTAAGTCTTTGCCATCACTGGACTTTTGTAGACATATAATGATCTTCTACATTGTCATTCATTGCTAGAAATGACTGTAGGAGTATAGGAGGATGAAACCTTAATGGAAACCAATAATTATATAGACTCCTTCCCAACATGATGTACCATGGGACTCTTCTAGCGGCGAGAGTTAGATTCTATGGAGAGTGAGGTTCCCTTGTCTTTAGATCATGTGACATTTGTATCCATCTTTTTCTTGAGGCACTAATTGTTGCTACAATATCATGAGATGAATGTCAAGCCCAATCTATAAAAGCTTATTCTCTTAGTGAGTAAACCTTGTTAGCTTTGCTTGGGTTTAATATAATAGAAATCTAGTCTAGAAATGTCTACCTAGAATGTTGAACTTCAAGCCTCATAATCAAGGGAGTTTTCATCTCATTATCTCTGTATGGTGCAACTTGGTGCTCCCTACTTATTTTGTTATGCATCTAGGACATAACTACCCTTAATTACACATCTCCTACATAAAGGAGTGAGTTCCATTCTATATCATCTAGCACTACCAAGTTATGCATGTATAGTTTACACGATTTTTTTTTTAAGGGTCATTAGAATGGACTAGAATACATCATAGAATTCATGAGGGGTTGAAATAGAGGGACTGGGGCCTTCTACAATTCTTTCCAATTCAAATTTAATAAGCTATTCCTTAAGGAATAATGTATATACCAAAGATAGTGATCTGCATGCCATAAGCTCAAGAATCAACCTTGTGATTTGATCAATCTATCTCTTCAAAACCTCAATTTGTTCTGATTTCTACTCTAGTTGATGGCCTTTCTCATCAATGACACGTTTTAGTTTTTCTTTTCCTAATTTCCACTATTCCCTTTCCCACAACAATTATTGATATAAATTTATCCCTATAGCCAAGAGTGTAGACAAATCAAGTGGTGGCAAGGGTTCTTGACTAAGAATATGTACCCATTCAGGTGCCAAGTGAGGAGTTTTTACTATGCTTTGTGGTGTGGAGGGTTCTCCCTTCCATAGAGCAAGGGTTGTCACTGCATTTCCCTCCTCATTAGACTTAGCTACTACCTTAGCCAACATCTCTAATCCATCCTGATTAAGTTTTTCTAACACTTCCTCTACAATATCTTTTTGAAATTCTAGCTATTCTTTAGAAGGAGAGTCTTCTAAATCCCTACGAATTTCTTGCATAATAGAATTTTCTTCAAACCCTCCAGACTCCTCAAAATCCTCATTATGTCAATAAGTATATAGTTAACACTAGGGTTAACTTCTATTTGTAGATTCTAGTTATTGAATTTAGTATCACTGGCTATATTTTGTTGAAACACTCCCTCTAAAGAGGACCTCTCAAAAAATTCAAAGGATTCTAGGTTAACAATTGGAGCAGAAGCCTTAGCATCCCTTTTACTTAAAAAAATTCTTGCACTTCTTCTTCTAGGAGGTGTGGATGAGCATGGAGGACTCTTTCATTTCCTCATGCTAGTGGTCATTTCCTCCATAGCTACTTCAGGATGTTTCTCCAAAGTTTCTTCCCCACATGAATGTAAGGTTTCATCAACATAATCATTATCGCTATGAGGTTGCTACTCTAGTATTCTCTCTTTTGTTTCTATAGTTTTACCCTTGTCTCTCCTAGTGGTGGACCTGGTCTTTACAAATAGTGGGGTTTTAGGGACATTAGTAGTTTCTTTATTTTTACTTCTCTTCCTTTTATAAGTGGAGGTACCAATTTTGCAAATTATTTTCTTGGATGGTCTAGAATTGGAAGGAGAAGCTTCAAGAACATTTTTTGTCCTTTGGATGACTTTGCAAAATCCAGTGGATGTTTTTTCTCTACGCACAACACCCTAGCCTCTAGGGTTGACCATCCTAGGTTCTACCTCATTCATTTGCATAAATTCTTCCCATGTCCCAATCAATTGCTTATTTAATTCTCTCTACAATTAGCTTTAGAAAACAATGATGCGAAATAGAGTAGTCTTTTCTTGACTGAACTAAAAAAGATTGGTTTTTTACAACATTAAATAGGAAGTTGGGAAGATTTATCAATCTATTGTCATGCCGAAAATGACTCATAATTTTAAAATACAGGCCATGCAAATACTTGTAGCACCCTTCACATGTGAAATACTAGCTAAATGAATTCCAAGGGAAAGGATACTGTGGAAGTGCCTTTCTTCTTATCTACATCTAGTAGATGATCATCGTGCAAAGTGAACTAAGCCCTAACTAAATGCAAGTCAAAATCCTTCACACACTTTGCACCTTCCTATGGAAAACTAGTTACTTCTACCACAATATCCTCTATAAATTCATTTTTTAAGCCTTTAACCACTGCAAATCCATCCTTCAAAGTGCTTAGAAATTGTAGAACAACTTCTTCATCAAACCCCTTAAGACTCAAGTAGCAGTCCAACCACCCTTTCCTTTTGAACATTTCACAAATGGACACATTGCCCAACAAAACCCTGTGATCCACTGACTCATGTCTTTGAAGGTCTCCTCCCATTTTTATGAACAAAAAATTTAATTTTTTGCAAAAACTTGGTATTTTCATAGAGAAAAACAATGATAAATTTATAGAATTCAAAGTGTTATGACACAAGATGTTGTAGACAAAAAAAAGGTGGTGTACCAAATGCTACTTGCTTCATGGAATTAAAAGAGTTTAGTGCACGAAATATGATGATATTTTCACTTGCATCGAATCTCATAATAGTTCACTCGTAGTGAGGCGTACCACCCCAAACACATCGCTAACATATCATTAGGTGTTAAATTTTAGCTTTTATTATCTTTAATTTCCTTACAGATATTATGATGCAATTACAGAAGGATAGATCAACAAGCACATGATGGTAGTCATCTCATAAATAAAAGAAACCCAATGTTTACATGCTAATTTGAAAATAGAATATCCTCCCCTCCAACTAAGTAAGAGCATGGGTCCCACCAGGACATGACATGTAAGAGTATAAAATTAAAATGACATGAATTTCCAATAAATAATGAATAAAATAAAATATGTACAAGGGTATGTGGTATGAACATGGTGAGTGTTGCAAGAAGAGTGCTTTGAAAAATATCACTTGCATCAATGGAGTGATGGGATGGTATGGAAAGATGGTTGAGAGAGAAGGTGAGGCAGAGTTTATTATGGAGAAATAATTTCACAAAATGCAAAATGTTTATTATGGAGATCTTGAATGGAACCAAGAATTGACAGAAGTCTGGGTAGGAGACCTAGACACTGCCCATTGACAAGTATCTTGAACCGTACATGATCAATGGTTGAAAGTTGAATTGTGCCATTATCAAATGATGAGATTATCTCATAGTTCCCGAGCCATCTAGTTTGAAATTTTCTTGGCATTGTTGGTATCAGGAATTATATAACTATTGACAATGGGTAATGAAGACATGTAATTGTTTTCATACATACTTACAGGAAACCTTGGAAATAAAGATACTTAGCATTTGGTACTCAAAAATTGTCTAAGTATGGAATTTGGTATACAACAGTGTATTATTTTGTTTGTAACTTGTTACTGACATCATATTATGACCAGCAAAGTTAGATGGAAATTTTATACATGTTGATGATGACTTATATAACCTTAGAAGTTAGTATTGATTGTACAAAAAATAGATATTCATGTCTTACCAGTGAAACAAGATAGTGGAATTAAAGGAAAGGAATTATTTTGTTCACAAAATAATTACTTGCCCAATTAGGGCCAACATCCTAGATCTTTACTCTAAGTTGGAAAAGTGTATTATGGTCTTAGCCAACCTAGAAATAATTTGTGTAAAGGCATGGTATTTATGCAAAGGACATCTTGCGATGAGAAGTGCAAGTTGTGAAACTTGAGATTATATTAGATCCCAAAGAAAAAGATAAATCTAATGATGAAGAAGAAATCAAGAGATTATTGAACAATCTTTCACTTTACTTGAAAAACAAAGTAAGACCATTTCTATTTATGGCGGGTAAGAAGGACAAGATAAGAAGTGAAACTGTGGTAGCCATAAGCCAAATGATAATAGAGTCCAAAGCAACATCTTCACCAACACCCATAACCTCAGAAGTGTCAGTGAGCAGTGACACAATGCAAATAGATCATACTAATGTTACCATTAACATTGATGATACAAACCAATTTGAGAGTTCTGAACATAATGAACCTCATACTGAGGATATTGAAGATAAATTGAGACAAATTGAAGAGGAGAAAAGGCTACTAGAGGAAGATAAAAGGAAAAGAGAAGAGGCCAAGCATAAATTGCTTGAAGATGAAACGAAAAGAAAAGTAGAGGAAGAAAATAAAAGAGTAGCTGAAGAAGAAATAAGAAGGAAAATAGAGGAAGATGAGAAGAAAATATTGGAAGAGGAAGAGAAGAGAGAAAAAAAAAGGAAGGAAAGAGAAAAGAAGGAGGAAGAAGAAATAAGAGTCAAAGAAGCAATTGAAAAGAAGCAAAGGAAGGATGACACTAAACCTTCTAGTTCATCTACTTCACTTTTTCTTGCTAGCCTAATGACTGATGAAGATGATCAAATTGACTTGATCTTCATCAAAGCTTATTTAGAAGAACAAGATAGTAAAGAGCCTGCAAAGAACCTTGATGGAGGTTACTAACAGAATACATAGTACTCTCTACTAGTGAAGCACACAAAAGTAGATCTAGAACAAAGGACACAAGTGTACACTCGAATTGTGTCACACTCTAAACCCTTCTATCCAAACGATTTCATGAGTTGGGAATGCTTGGATGCTGACTTAGAGCTCCCTATCCATGGAGTGCAAGAGAGTATATTTCAAGAATAAGAAAGCTCTCAGATGAGCCTTAGAGATACTCTTCTTGCTAGTAAACCATGCAATGGGAGGTTCCAAAGACAAGATGCAAGAATGCAAATGTCCCAAGGAGTTCCTCAAGAATGCAATGCAACTAAAGATTAAACTAGAATGAATATGAAAAGTGCAGCTATTCTAAGAATGAATGAGAATGTTACAATCCAAATATTAAGCTATGTGAGATAGATTATTGCAAAATAGAAGCTAAACTAACATGCAACATGAATCTAAGCTAAAATGCTATGGTATGAGAGAATGTAGACAAGAAATAGAAGTTCTCCACAAAGCTCCAAAGAAACCTGTTAGAAAACCTGCAGCATAACAATATTCAAAATGAGGATGGATGCTTTGAGGGGAAAGCTCTCTCCCTTTTAAAGATGTACGGACGGTGGAGATCAAGATGAAGATGGTGGATGATCAACGATTGAATTCAAAAATAGGAGTGATCCATGTGCACACACAAGTCAACCAATAGAATATAAGTTGACTTCTCACATAAGACAAAAAGTCTCACAAGCCTTTTCTTTTAATTGTAAAATAGAAAAAGGACTTTATGTGTGCACTTTAAGCGGGTTAGAAGAATGGGGTCTTTTATTTAATTAAAAGGGGACATGTTCTTTTAATCAAATAATGAACTTAGGATAGCATAGTCAAACTATAGGTTATAATCAAATAAATTGATTATTAGCAATTTGGTCTAGGTAAATGATTAAATTGATTTAGCCAAAATGTTGAGAAGGGGGCTAATAGTCTAGATGACCATTTTTAGGTGATTACATTTGCCCCTCTTTGACTAATGTGTGATCGATCTAGGAACACATTACATCAAAGAAAATCGAAGCCAAGTAGGCGATGATAGATATAGATATCTGATTCCAAAGAATGAAATGTAGAAATAGATAGCAAGTCCTAAATGCATAGCCTAATAGCGGTAGTACTGAACATTAGGAAGATGATGTTAGGATCCGAAAAGAATTCTAACATCTAGCAAAGCGAATAGATTGAGAGCAAGTGATAAGGTCAAACAAATGCTCCTAAGAAATAGATAGCTATAACAATCAGCAATAGAGTATTTCTGCCCCCTCGCGATCGAAATTGAAATGAGGTAAGGGGATGCAAAAACTGGCTAGACATGAGAAAATTAGAATAGAGCAATGTCTAAGATGACAGATAGATGATTAGAACCCAAGAATGACTATAAGAAACTGATAAAATGCCCCAGTTTGACTAGAGTTGACCTTGAAGGATATAGCATAAAAATTAGGTCAAATCTAGTAGAAAGATGATTTAGACATGAAATAGTGAATTGAAGTAGATATGAAGTATGGAACTGATGAAGACATGAAGAAATGAAGATGCCCTAGTGATGATTTGGAGATTAGACCTCAAAAGGTCAGCTAACTGCTCAGAAGAAAGTAGAATTTTAAAAGACAATTTTGACCATCAAGATGAACTCAAATTTGGATTTCGATCCCAAAAATGAATCTAGGATGTTGAAATTATTTAAGAGGTAAAAACTTTATATAATGTGATGATAAGATAGAAAAGAAATGAAGTGAAAGATTAAGAAGGTGAAAAGATGTGAACAAGAAGAAAGTAAAGAAATATATGAAAGTAGTTAGCTGATATGCCCACAAAAAGATGAAAAGAGAGCTCTCCCCATATGCAAGAATGAAAGACTAAGCTAGAAAATGAACCTAAAATTCAAGCTAATATGCAAAGTGGTTTACCGACAAGAAGTGCATAACATTTAGACTCTTAATTTCATCATTGAGCATTTATTAGGGACATCATGAGATCATACAACCATCACTAGTATAACTATGAGGATATGAATATGATCGATATTAGATAGGTATGTGGAAATCCAATCTAAGCATCAGAGACATGTAAGTCAAGATAACTACATGATTAGATTCCCTAAGTTTAATTTAGCAAGATTACACCTGTATTAAGGCATAAGCGCCAGGATAAACCCTGAGTGCAGTCTTGAAAAACAGTCAAGGATGATACATTTATAAGTCAAAGTGTTGAATAGGACAAGCACGAATGCTTACAACACTATAGACAAACAAAGTATACCCACAAGCAGAAATCAAGAAGACATGCCCCATGCCCTCAGCCTTCTATTCAATGACATCCTCGAAAGACTATTAGGGAGGGAACACATGGCAAAGAAATCATCACAGACAGCACACAAAGTAGACAAAGATCAGCATAGCTCAGTCGTTTAAGTGTTAAAGTGTGTGTGTGTAAGTCACTTGGCCATTTCTTCCAAAATTGATTTTGATAGTGAGAAATATCGCGACATCGGAGACCATAGGTAAACTATCTGTAAAGTGTTGAAAAACACTTGATGTCTAAGTGGGAGAAGTGTTGAGAAACACCATTTTGTGAGTTGTCCAAGAAACCCTAATGCATAAGAATACCTCAATAGGCTAAGCAGTTGTGCCCCCAAGACAAGGACAAGAAACAATTCCAAGCTAGGAAATGTGTAGCGAAGTGGATGATTGAGACTGATAGACATAGGTGCAAGGGTTTCAAGTAGCGCCTGTTTCCAGGTTTTCACCACTTTTGACAGATTTTTTTTTTTTTTGGGTGATACATCAAAGTTAGGTTTTCACTAAGATGATCATTTTTTCAGGACATTTTCTGATTTTTAGGATTTTTTCAGGCTCATAGATATGATTTTGTTGGGATTTTTTAGAATAATTTAGAGATCACTAGTTCTCAAGCAAGATCACATCATTTTCTTCCAATGTCTAGCAAGGTATAGGACACGATGGAGAAACAAGCCGATAGATAAGCAAAGAAGTATAAGAAAGGAATGTGAAGCAAGTGAAAGTGATCCTCAAGGACTGACTCCTTAAGAGTACCCAAGCTAGGGAAAGAGGTGAAATAGTCATATGAAGCATGTTTTGGATAAGCAATGGAAGTGTTAGAAAGGTTAATCTTTCCTTGGATGTATTAATTGGGATATTCCAAGGGTCCCTAAATGTAGTTTGTCCTCTTGTACACATGTGGAGGACATGTCATTGTTTGTCCTTTATTCCACATGTAAGGACAACTCTTGTTTATTTCTTTATTTAGTTCCTTAAGAGGATTGTGACACTTTGCACACACCTATTATGAATGTGGCATTCATAGAAATGGGAGTTACAAATGCAACTCCTTTCTCATCTCTATATAAGAGATGCTCCTCCTTCTTTCTTCTTCACTCTTAGCACTTGATGTTATTGTATTGAGCTACTTTTGCTCCAACACACACTCTCTCTCTTCTCTAGGCATTTTCCTTCATTCATAATACTCACAAGGGGTTTTCTTTGCTTTCCCCTTATAAATCATTGTCTCCATTGTTGAACCATCTTGGTGTATGCTCTTGGATTTTTCTTATCTTATGGTAACATTGTTTCACACTTAACTTACTTGGATTGTTTCTCGTTCCTTGCTCAATATTATCATTTCTTACATGGTATCAGAGCTTGGTTATCTAATCCTTGTTTTAAGTTTTGTGTTGTAATTTTCTGCTCATTCTAACATCTTTTGTGTGCAGGTTTTTAGAGTATCATTTTTATCATTGCTTACTAACCCTCTTTGGAAGGCTTGCCGCCAAAGGGTTCTCTTATAAAAATTTCAAATTTTTTTCTTGTTTTGGAAGGCGTGCCGCCAAAACAAGAAGTATTACTTCAGTCTACTTATTTATATTAAATTGTGCAATTTTTTTTATAAATATTGTATACATTTGCTCTAATTATTCTTCTTATCATTTAATTAAAAAATATTTCCTTTATATAATTGAAGGAAATAATATATTTTCATTCCTTAAAAAAATAAAAAATATATATATATATATAATTAAAAAAAAAAAAAAATATATAATTTTCCTATTTTTTTAACAAAAAATTTCTAATATACTATAATCTATTTCTATTTGGCAATTTTAAAAAAATTTATGAGTTTTTAATTAAAACTCTCTTATCCACAAATTTTTAATATTTTTTTTTACCTTTTTTTATCTCTTAAAGATCGCTCAGATCTTTTAGAAAATTTCCTTTTGTTCCTATTGTTCACAAGCTTGCATGCAATAAAAATGCTCTTCTTAAGGCGTATTATCTGCTTTCCTTATTCCGTCTGCATGCAACCAAAGTTTTTTTTAAAAAGTCTTCAAATGTATATTCTTGCATGAGTCTTTTTCAAGAACGCAGATTTCCTTGCAGCCTTTGTTGCCAGCTGCTTGCAAGGAGCATTTCCTCGCAGTTTGCTTGGTACAAGCCATCTTTTCAATTCACTGCTTTCCTTGTACTGAATCTTTGTTTCTTCAGTGCAATGTCCAATCTTTGCACACAGATCACCAACCCGCTTACCTGTCCATCTGTCCATGATTCAATCCATCTTCTCTACTTCTCGGCTTGAATTGAAGTGGTCTACTTCAATACTTTATCAGGCAGTCACATACATGATATCTTTAACTGCAGCAACCTCACCGCTCTTGAGTTTGGCCAAAGCTTCATATAGATCTAAATTTAATATTGTTTTTTTTGCTGAGGACGCACATTCGGCAGTGCATTTTATGATTCGTTCCATCTAAGTGATTGCTCAAGGTAAGGATCTATGTGTTGGCCGAAAAGAGCCCTATGTTGATCAACACAAAAGGAAAAAAACCAGAGGCTGTCGATCTGAAGGAAAAATGCTTTGATCGACACAGATTTCTGCCATCTTCAGAAAAGATAACGCTCGGGGTAGGGTTTTTCGCCTTGTTTGAAACCCTCATAGTCAGGTTTGTGGCCTGAATCTTAATTGAAATCCTGAGTTGTTGCATGTTTGAAAAAATAATACGTGTCACTTTCATTATTATTTATTTCTGTAGATTCGTTTTAACTTTGTTCCAAGTGTTGCATCTTAAACGCTTTGGGTGCTATTTTTATCATTACAAGCGTTTGAAATTTCGTTTCCTTCTTGCATGCAATTCTGTCCATCATTATTTTTTGGGCATATTATTAATATAGGCATCCTAAATATAGAGAATTAGATTCGTTGTCCTTTTTTAGCCTATTATCATCCTAATAATGCTTCTGCAAGATTCTGTTTCAGGTTTATCCTTGTACTAACATTTTGTTGCAGAATTATTATTTTTATCACTTTTTTTTCAAAGTCATATTTCTATTAGGGGGGGCATTTTTATTTATAAAAAATGTCAACCTTAATTCCAAAAATAAAACTTAGTTATTCTAATTATCATTCCTAGAAAACTCATATCTCATTTATTTTTTGTTTTAAACACCTATTCGAAATAGCCACTGATCCTTCTCTTGAACCTGGTTCAGCGGCTACCCAAGACGAAAAAGATACTTGGAAATCTAAAAATGAAGAAGCTTTAGGTTTAATTGGTATTTCCATTATTCCAGATTTATATGTGTTAATTGCTCACTATTCTAAAGCTCATGATGCATGGTCCATCTTGCAAACCAAGTATGATAGTGGAGATGAATACCGCAAAATACAATTGCAGGATCAACTTGAAGATCTCAGGTATGCAGATTTTAAAAGTATGGATGAATTTCTGTTAAAATTTGACTCTCTTAAAAGTCAAATTATTGCCTTAGGTGTTCAATTAGAGGACATTCATTTAATTCATCTTATTCTTAAAAAGTGTCTTCCTAGATAGTTTCAACAGTTTATAACTAATATTCATGCACAACTTGCTATTCCTACTTTAACTTCTCAGTTAACTTATGCTATTTTTCAAACTTTATTAAGACAGGAAGAAGCTAAGCTAATTCAGTTTGGTACCCTTAAATCAACTGAACATGCATTTGTGTCTAGAAATTCAAATAATAATTTTCGTTCCAATAATAATAATAATAACAACAAACAATATAATACTAATTCAATAAATTCCAACAATAAATTTCATGCGAAATATAACAATAATAACAATCATCATAATAAAAATCGTAATACTAATAATCAAAGGAATCATTCCAATTCCAAACCTCATTGTTCTTATTGTGGCAAAGATGGTCATATTGTCAATAACTATTTTAAAAAGCAAAATGATAAAAAACCTATGAATAATAGTAACAATAATCAAAAATCAAATCATAAAAAAGGTAACTCTACTGGTTTTAATTCTCGTCATGCTTTTACTTGTAGCTTGAATCTTTGTAGACCTTTAGAATGGATTGTTGACAGTGGTGCATCACAACATGTAACTTCTCATAAAGAAATTTTTGACTCTTTACAACCTGATATTGCTAACATTCCTATTCAGTTAGCTAATAATCAGACTTGTAAAGTTGAAGGATTAGGTAATGTTACTATTCCTAATGGTAAATTGCATGATGTATTATATGTACCTAACTTGAAAACTAATCTACTTTCTGTTTTACAGTTATGTCAGGACTATAAAGTTGAATTCTACAAAGATACCTGTTATATCATAGATACTCAAAAAGTGATTGCTCATGCTAAAATGGATAATGACAATTTGTTTAAATTCCATGAATTTGCTAGTTCACATTATTCATTACATACTTCTATTGATTTCAATATATGGCATGAAAGACTTGGCCATTTAAATTCAGATTATATTACTTTCATGCAAAAGCACAATATGGTTGATGGCTTGCCTCACATTATTCCTCCTAAGATTGCCTGTACAGGTTGTATGAGTGGTAAGATGCATAGGGAGCCATTTCCAAGTGGAAAATCATGGCGGGCAACTCATAAGTTGCATCTTGTCTATAGTGACCTTTTGGGCCCCATGGAGAATAACTCCATCCAAGGTTCTCGGTATGCACTTACCTTTGTTGATGATTTTTCTAGACGAACTTGGATCTATTTTTTGCATAGCAAGGATCAAGTTCTTGATATATTCATTGAATTTCAGTTATATGTTGGAAGGCAATCTAGTTTTAAACTTAAAATTCTTAGAACTGATAATGGAAAGGAATATGTGAATAATGCTTTTCACTCTTATTTGAAATCATGTGGAATTAAACACGAGCTTACTATCCCTTATACACCACAACAAAATGGTGTGGCAGAAAGAAAGCATCGGACCATTGTTGAAATGGCTAGAAGCATGTTACATGCTAAGAATCTGCATTATAAATTTTGGGCTGAAGCCATGTTTTGTGCAACTTATATTCTTAATAGGACTCCTACCAAAGCCCTCAAGCTTATTACTCCAGAAGAGGCTTGGTCTGGTAGGAAACCTAATTTACAACATTTGTGGATTTTTGGATCTATTGCTTATGTTCATACTCCTAAACAGAAAAGGCATAAATTAGATGCTAAGTCATCTCCTTATATGTTTGTTGGTTATGATGAAAACACTAAGGGTTATCGTGTTTATGATTCCACTACTAACAAAGTTCAAGTTGCTAGAGATGTTTGTATTGCAGAAAATGGAGTCCATGACTGTTCTACTACACATGATGGAGAATTCAATGGCACTAAAATTGTGTTGGTGGAGGACCAACCTCCTTCTCTTAACCCTACTCCTCCTCTTAACCCTTCAACTCAAGTTCCACCTATTATTTCTGCTCCTACAAGTCATGATATTCAAGTAGCTACTAATGATGCTTTTATTGCTAATGATTCTTACTCTAGTGATAATTCTATTGCAACTAAACGTAAACCTAAATGGGCTTAAAACTTAATCAATGAAGGTGATGATTACATTTCTAGATTTGGTGGAATTAAACATAGAAGGATTAATTATTGTAATTATGCTTTGATGACTACTATTATGAATTCTAACGATCCTAAGTCTTTTGATCAAGCTAATTCTCAACCTCATTGGCAGAAAGCCATGCAAGAGGAATATGATTCTTTAATTGCTAATCAAACTTGGGATTTAGTCAAGTTACCTCATGGCAAGAATATAGTTTCATGTAAATGGTTATACAAAACAAAATTGAATACTAATAATGAAATTAGTAAATTTAAGGCTAGACTAGTTGCTAGAGGTTTTTCACAAATTGAAGGATTAGACTATAATGAAACTTTTGCTCCTGTTGCTAAAATGCCTACTATCAAATTAGTTCTTGCTTTAGCATCTAAAATGAATTGGCCCATTCATCAAATGGATGTTAAAAGTGCCTTCTTAAATGGTGATTTACATGAAGAAATCTATATGGCTCAACCTCCTGGATTTGTTAAGAAAGGCAGTGAAAATCTGGTTTGCAAATTGAAGAAATCTATTTATGGTCTTAAACAATCACCTAGAGAATGGTATTCTAAAATTAATTCTTTCTTTATTTCTCAAGGTTTTGCTAGAAGTCAGAATGATCCTAATTTGTATATTAAACATACTAACGATGATATTATCATTGTTATTGTTTATGTAGATGATCTAATTCTCACTTCTAGTTCAGATGCCTTGATTTCTGATATCAAGTTTCAACTTAAACAGAAATTTCAGATGACTGATTTAGGTATCTTACATTACTTCTTAGGTATGCAAATTTTCCAAACTCCTAAGGGTATCTTTCTTTCTCAAAGCAAGTATGCTTATGATCTTTTAGAAAAATTTAAGATGAATGACTCTAACCATGTTTCAATTCCATGTGAATTAGGTACTAAATTAATGAATGATATGAATACTCCTTTTGTTGATGAAACTTTGTATAGACAGTTGGTAGGAAGTTTAAATTATTTAACTCTTACTAGACCTGATATTGCTTATAGTGTTGGTTTAGTTTCTCGATTTATGTCTAAACCTCAACAAACTCATTTTAAAGTTGCTAAACGCATCTTAAGGTACATTAAAGGAACTATTAATATGGGATTATTTTATGATGCAAATTTTGAATTTATTTTACATGGCTATACTGACTCCGATCTAGGTGGAGATCCCAATGATGGGAAGTCCACTTGTAGTTATTGTTTCTTTGTTGGTTCAGGTGCAATTTCTTGGAAAAGAAAAAAAGAACACTCTATTTCCCTTTGCTCAACTGAAGCTGAATACAAAGGTTGTACCAATGCAGCTAAGGAAGCTTTATGGATTAGAAGACTTCTTGATGATTTGGGTCTACCTCAACAATCACCTACACCTATACATTGTGACAATCAAAGTGCTATTGCCTTGGCAAAGAATCCAGTTTTTCATGCACGAACCAAACATATTTCACTTCAACATCACTTCATTCGAGAACAAGTTGAAGATAAGCAAATTACTCTTCTTTATTGTAAAGGAGAAGATCAAGTGGCTGATATTTTAACCAAACCACTTTATAAAGAGAGATTTTAGTTCCATTGTAAAAATTTGGGCTTACAACCCGCTGATGTAAACTCCCCAAGTAAAGATTAAGAGGGGGTGTTAGAAAGGTTAATCTTTCCTTGGATGTATTAATTGGGATATTCCAAGGGTCCCTAAATGTAGTTTGTCCTCTTGTACACATGTGGAGGACATGTCATTGTTTGTCCTTTATTCCACATGTAAGGACAACTCTTGTTTATTTCTTTATTTAGTTTATCCTCCTTAAGAGGATTGTGACACTTTGCACACACCTATTATGAATGTGGCATTCATAGAAATGAGAGTTACAAATGCAACTCCTTTCTCATCTCTATATAAGAGATGCTCCTCCTTCTTTCTTCTTCACTCTTAGCACTTGATGTTATTTTATTGAGCTACTTTTGCTCCAACACACTCTCTCTCTCTCTTCTCTAGGCATTTGCCTTCATTCATAATACTCACAAGGGGTTTTCTTTGCTTTCCCCTTATAAATCCTTGTCTCCATTGTTGAAGCATCTTGGTGTATGCTCTTGGATTTTTCTTATCTTATGGTAACATTGTTTCACACTTAACTTACTTGGATTGTTTCTCGTTCCTTGCTCAATATTATCAATTCTTACAAGAAGTAATGAGAAAGATAGCATGTAGGATAAGCAATGAAGCCAACAAGTGAGATAGCATGAAGCATGTAGTCCAAAAGAGTAGACATGTCAAGAGACCTATGAGAACCATGTTTCATTTATTATGATCAAGATCAAGGGGTCAACTAGATAGTATAGCAATGGGATAGAGAAATAAGAATAAAGTTCAAGATAGAGGTTATGAGTGAATGGGAGAGTACAATAGAAAATCTGGTGGATAAGATAGCCAATATGCAAAGATAGCTCAACATTGTCAAGATCAAAGAGAGAAGAGGGGATAGATGGATGATGGAAGAATTGCGCATGATGCCTATTTGCCAGGTTTTCATCATGGTACTTATTCGAGGTACCACAAGATGTAGTTTTCACCATAGGATAAATTTGTTTCTCTTTACTTTTGCTACCAAAGTGCCACAAGAAGTGGTTTTCACCAAGGCACATTTTCATTTTTTCATTTTTTTTTTCTTTTTTCTTTTTTTTGAATTTTTAGAAAGAGTTGAAGCTATTTGAATGCAGATAATGCTCCTATAGAAAAGATAAGTCATGATAAGCCAAGACCATAGAAAGGTATGCTCAAAGATGTTGATAGGGTGATGAAAGAGAAATGGTAGTAAGAAGAGTATATGGAGGATAATAGTTCAAGTATAGAAAGTAAGTGTAAGCTTTAGAGGATTTCATGAGGGTAGCTGAAATATTGGACAAGATCAACATTGACACACACCTTGAAGGGTATTGGAACAATGGAGGAATCATGGATGAAGTAGCTTGAGATTTAGATGTATGAGGTGGTAGAAAAGATTTGGAAAAAAGTGGAGTGGAAGGCTTTGGAATATTTTTAGGAAGATTTTTGGAAGAAGATGGAATAGAAGCCTTTGGAAGCTTGAATGTCAACTTTGAAATATTTTCAATATTCAAGTCTTTTAAAAGAGACTTGGGAATCCACATAGCTTTAGATTTTTCTCGTTCTTTGGGTGCTTGAGAGTGCATTTCTTCAATGATGGATTTAGGAACCCACATTTTCTTTGATTTAACTCTCTTAATAGTGGACCTTTGCGGGCTCTTTTGTGCATTCTCCTTCTTAGCATTCACATGTCGATTAGATGGGACATAGTGACCTTTCTTTTTCAATGGATTCTTATGTTTATTCTCACTTCCAAAGGACTTGGGATTTGTGGATGAATAAGGATGATATGACTGGTTTAAATGTATAGATGGGTGAAAAGTCATCAAGGATGAGTGTCTTTGTTGATCTTGAGGTAATATAGGAGAGCTAGGAGTGAATGTAGGAGATGGAGGAACATAAGGCCCCAATATGGATGGAAGGTTTGAATGCTTTAGCTTAGATGGATAAGGACCAAGGATAGACTTAGGAGATGCAAATGGATAGTGAAAAGGGATATCAACATCTTTAGAGTGAGCAATGTGGTCAAAGCCATCAATAGACTCATGAGTAGCTTTGATAGGAACACCATTATTAATAGGAGCACTTGAAGCTTGAGCACAATTTTGAAGTGGATATGGAGAAGTAGAACATGAGGGGACACTTTGATCTTGACAAGTAGCTTTGGATAGCATATGAAGAGAACTTTTCTCATAATTTTTAGTAAGCTCAAGGGAGATAATGGAAGTGGTATCTTCATCATACTTAGGAGGTGGGCAAGATATATGATATGGAGGGGAAAAATCTTGAAAGAGATGAAAGGGTGCTTGATCTTGATCTTTCTTGACATTCATAGCTTTTTTTTTTGAGAGTCCTCTTGACATGGAGCCACTTCTAAGGACAAGGGAGAATGAAGAGTGAATGGAGTAATGCTTGGATTAGGCATAGTAGTGCATGAAGGTTGAGGATGTTTAGGATTAGTAGCATGGAAAAGGTTTGCAGCCAAGTGAAGGTTAGCCTGAGTTTCTTTTAGAGGTAGCCCTTGAGGATACACGTAGTCAATGTGGAAAGCATTAGGTTTCTTTTTTGATAGAGGCATGTTGGAAAGCTTTGAAGTGTTGGGAGATGCATGAGTGTTGGAAGAAGTGGAAGATGTAATGGAGCCACTACTAGACATAGGTTCATCAACGTAATCTTGCTCAAGAGAAGTATCCTCAACACATGAGTCACTAGAGGTATCAATAATTCCATTATCAATAAGATCTTGGATTTTATATTTTAGCTCAATGCAATCTGAAGTAGCATGGTCATTAGATCGATGATAGGCACAATAGGTATCCAAGAATGGATTTCCATAGGAGCTAGACTTAGGCAACATGATGAGCTTGGTGCCAAGAAGTTTTTGCAAAGTGTCATCATAAGAATCTTCCAAGGGAGCAAAAGTTCTATCAAAATTATGTCTAGAGTCCTTTTTTTGTTTCTCAAGTGAATGGTATGCATCCATGTCTTCATCATTGTCTTGGTCAAAGATAGGTCCATCATGAAATTTTAGCATAGACTCAAAGGAGGTATCACTTGCTTGTTCTCTAAAGAGGTCTTTAGATCTAAAAGATAAATATATTTGATGTCTTGAAGTAGAGCATGTAGACCTAGAAGAAGAGGATGATCTCAGAGAAGGTGACTCACATGCATGTAAAGACCTTAAAGAAGATTCATGCAATGATGAAGTCTTCTCCTCTAACCTTTTCTCAAGTTTAGACTTCATTTCTGTCATGCACTTAGAGAGACGAAGGTAAGAAAGATCATTTGTCTCTTCTAGTTCTTTGTATTGTGCATATAGATCTTGAAACTCTTTAGTGACATGGAGGATATCATGATCATCTAGATTTGGTTGAAGTTTGGTAGCACAAGGTTTAGATCCCATAGTTTTAGATGCAAAGCCAAGCATAAAAGAGCCTAGAAGATAACTTGATGTTGAAACTATAGGAAGTAGAGTGTTCACTTGCCAAGATAGTAGAGAGAGATTAAAGTGACTTTTCAAACAATATGTCCAAGAAACTTACGACATGAATGACTCAAGTCAATAGCTAAGCAAGATGCCCAAATAGCCAAATAGATAGAGCAAACAGTGTGACAAGTGAACAACTTTCCCAACCCAAGAGTGTAGTCAAGAAATCAAGGTAAGCATTTCAGCAAAAAGATAACTAACAAGCAAACATAGACTATGAAGATAGGAAGACCATGAGCACTAAGACCAAAGAGTCAGTTTAAGCATGTTCAAGAACTAGAGACATAGCAAATCAAAGTCAAATGATGAGACTCCCCTTAGCAAGCAACACAAGAAAAATGTTAAGACTTGATGCTTTGACTTGGTTGAGAAAGTTTGACAATAGTTGATAGCATAGCAAGTTTGATGTTCAAAAGCAATTTCTTTCCAAGTAAGATAGTGACACATGAAGTATTCTTCAAACAATCAAGCAAGGGACAAAGCAACCTTGCATGATACAAGCATATGTGACGTCTTAAAAGAAATCCCTAGAACTATCGTCATGTGTATGTTCAAAAGATTTTCATAGGTCTAGCACATTTGAGAACACATCAAGCAATATCTACCTAAAATTCATGGTTCATTACTCAACAACTTGGCCCACGCTTGATGCTCCTTTGCCTCACACCAGGTGGTTTCCCACAAGAGATATTGGCTTTGTCATGGAAGTACCATAAGCACAACCAAGGGAACACATATGGTGAGTGTAAAATCTTGGGGTGATCCGGGTAGTCCACTAGGATCGATCCTTGCACCAAGAAGTTGAGCGGCTAAAAAAGGTAGTTACTAACTTAGGGTGTTTAGATAGGGCTTCCGTTCATAGTGTTCCTCTTGCTCCCAATTATGGGACACCTCACCTTGCAATGAGTAACTGATCTCGCGATCACAAGAGTACCTTAAGCATTCTTTCCTAGTGATCTCCCTATGGTCGAAATCCCATAAGCGATCACACTAGGCGAAGACAAACACTATGTCTACCAAAGTTTTGTGTCCTTGGTAGCCTTGAGTTTATAGTGGGTTGGAAGAGCCGGATAATCTACTTGTCCCCACTTGGGTCGTTCCTCTCAGGTTGTCCGAGAGCAGGCCCTCTAAAGGATTCTAACTACACAAAGTGGATCAACTTTTGGAAGTCAAGATTTCTGGTTCACCACAAGGGTGAAGAGCATACTCTCCTATTCCAATCATTTTCTCCCAAACACGGCAAGAAGATTTAGTTACCCCTTGCTTTTGAAATCAAATGACAAGTCAAGATTTCTGATTTACCACAAGGGTGAAGAGCATACTCTCCTATCACCAAAAGATCCCAATTGTAAGTTTTAATGTGCTTAAAAATAAACAACTAGTATATGCCACACATGTAAAATTAAAAAACAATAAAAATTTAATTTTTATGGATTGGGCAACCCTGCAAACAATCATTAGTAGCCCTTGTGTATTTGAAGCTTTGACATGCATTCTTTTTATGCAATGTTTCAATTTTTTTCATACGGATGGCAACCTGTAATCACAACTTGTTAGCACCAAAAGTTAGTATAAAATAATATAAAAATATGCAATAAAAATTGGTTAGTTTCCTAAAAAATCCAATTTATCTTCCAACCAAGTGCATGCAAAGAAAGTGCAAGTTAATCACAAATGCTCCCATTTTTACTCTTCGATTTTGACCTAGTCAACAAGATTGGACTTGTTTGCTATGATTTTGTATTCAAAAATAAAAATTAAAAGAAAAGACCTCTATTAAAAATCAGAGAGATTTCCAAAAATGCAAGAAATTTTAAAAAATTTCTTCATTTGCGCTTTAGAGATCAATTTTGTCAAAACAGACCAAATTTATCAAATCAAATTTTTGATCCTTAATATGACCTCAAAATTCAAAACACAAAGAAAGAACCCCTATTAGAATTGAAAACCCTTTCTGAAAATGTAAGTTTTAAAAAACAAATCGCTGATTTGCGATCAGAAATAGCTTTTTATGAAAAAAAAAGAAAAACTCATAACTCCTGAAAATCATGTCAAAATGCTCTGGAAATTAGACTAAGACATTTTGAGCATATAAAAAACTTTTAAAAAAAATTTCAGAACCAAACTCCAAGCGGTTTAAAAGATATGATCAAATCTTTAAACCAACTAAGTTTTTGGCCTTCAAACCAATTTACTTATGGATTGGCCTTAAAACCAAAGTGATAATTCTACAAAAGCATTTGATTAGATCCAATATGCTGCTATAAAAAACTAAAGATTAAAAATAAAAGCAAATGGAGCTAGAAACTTGATTCAAGCCCTACGGTGGGCGCCAAAAATGTACACTTAAAATGTGTCACACTCTAAACCATTCTATCCAAACGATTCCATGAGTTGGGAATGCTTGGATGCCAGCTTAGAGCTCCCTATCCACAGAGTCCAAGAGAGTATATTTCAAGAATAAGAAAGCTCTCAGATGAGCCTTAGAGATACTCTTCTTTCTAGTAAACCATGCAATGGGAGGTTCCAAAGACAAGATGCAAGAATGCAAATGTCCCAAGGAGTTCCTCAAGAATGCAATGCAACTAAAGATTAAACTAGAATGAATATGAAAAGTGCAGCTATTCTAAGCATGAATGAGAATGTTACAATCCAAATATTAAGCTATGTGAGATAGATTATTGCAAAATAGAAGCTAAACTAACATGCAACATGAGTCTAAGCTAAAATGCTATGGTATGAGAGAATGTAGACAAGAAATAAAGGTTCTCCACAAAGCTCTAAAGAAACCTGTTAGAAAACCTGTAGCATAACAATATTCAAAATGAGGATGGATGCTTTGAGGGGAAAACTCTCTCCCTTTTAAAGATGTATGGACGGTGGAGATCAAGATGAAGATGGTGGATGATCAACGGTTGAATTCGAAAATAGGAGTGATCCATGTGCACACACAAGTCAACCAATAGAATATAAGTTGACTTCTCACATAAGACAAAAAGTCTCACAAGCCTTTTCTTTTAATTGTAAAATAGAAAAAGGACTTTATGTGTGCACTTTAAGCGGGTTAGAAGAATGGGGTCTTTTATTTAATTAAAAGGGGCCATGTTCTTTTAATCAAATAATGAACTTAGGATAGCATAGTCAAACTATAGGTTATAATCAAATAAATTGATTATTAGCAATTTGGTCTAAGTAAATGATTAAATTAATTTAGCCAAAATGCTGAGAAAGGGGCTAATAGTCTAGATGACCATTTTTAGGTGATTACAACAAGCAGTGCTACAGTATTTTGATGAAGAATTCAGAAACTTGTTAAATGTTGCAAAAACAAAGGCACAAATCTCACATGATGCTAACTTGTTTAGCACCATTTATCAAAACATTAAGAATGATTTGATAAGTCTTGATACTTGTATCAAGGAACTTTAGAAGTTTCAACAGGATGGAAAGATACTATATATTAAGTCTACCTTATCTTATAAGTTGATTAAGTATATTGACAATCATATTGAAGGGAAAATGAGTGAGCTTGAAGCTATATCTATCCAGTTACAGCATCCAGCTAGTAAGATTGATGATTTTGAAGGACAAGTTGCCAGTATTCATAATAATATCAAGAAAATGGAACTTTGAAAGGAACAAATTTTGAAGAGAGTATCGGATTTCAAAGAGTCTATTGCTCTGAAAATATCTATTATTAAGAAACAGTTGGAGGAATGTGTCAAGGCTAAGAACAATTATTCTAACTTTTTGTACTTTGA
This sequence comes from Cupressus sempervirens, assembly GCA_028749045.1. Taxonomy (NCBI): domain Eukaryota; kingdom Viridiplantae; phylum Streptophyta; class Pinopsida; order Cupressales; family Cupressaceae; genus Cupressus; species Cupressus sempervirens. Next base: position 590,683,915 of record CM053789.1, on the reverse strand, counting down.
CTTGAATGCAGTTGAGATTGCATCATATGTCCTATGCATAATTCTCACCTCTACTAGATTAGCCAAAGATACATGGACTAAAGGTATGAGAAGTCTTAAGAAAATTTTTGATGATTGCATGAAGACACTGTTAGTTTAAGGAAGATGTTTTATAGAGATTTTGATAGTAATTGGACATTTTTTGGACAGTTTTTGACATCTTAACCTTTGACATTGATGTCAAAGGGGTAGAAGTACATAAGAAAATTGTAAATAAGGTAAAGAGGAGAAAACAATATCATAAAGTATATTGTAAGGGGGAGCATATGTAAGATTGATAAATTATAATAAATGTAATGTGAATGTGTTATTTATTTTAAGTTTTTGATACTTAGCTAGTTTTCCCTATTTTGTTTCCATCAATTCCAAAGGGGGATATTATTGGCAATTGGATAGAGAATATATGTAGTTATTCTCATTTATGGCAACACATGATGTACATGCTTATAGGAAACCTCAGAAATAAAGATACTTAGCTTTTGGTACTCAAAAATTGTCTAAGTATGGAATTTGGTATACAACACTGTATTATTTTGTTTGTAACTTGTTACTAACATCATATTATGACTATTGAAGTTAGATGGAGATTTTATACATGTTGATGATGATGTGTATAACCTCAAAAGTCAGTAGGAACTATACAAAAAATAAATATTTGTGTTTTACCAATGAAACATGACAACATAATTAAAGGAAAGGAATTATTTTGTTTACAAAATAATTACTTGTCCAATTAGGGCTTACATCCTAGATGTTTAGTCTAAGTTGGAAAAGTCTATTATGGTCTTAGCCAACTTAGTAGCAATTTTTGTAAAGGCATGGTATTTATGCAAAGGATATCTTGCAATGAAAAGTGTAAGTTGTGAAGAAATTATGTAATTGTTGTGTTGAGCAATTGTATGCAAAATTTTGTGAAAGTGATATATGCAAAGTTTTGTAAATGCTATTCTGTGATCCAAGATCAAGCTAAAGATTAGAGATCAATTGATGAAGAAGTCTGATTACTTGTTTGGGCTATGAGCTCTTCTTGTATTTGGAAGTGCATGTTTGGGTAGTAGGCTCATCTTGCATCTACTGTACTATAACTCCTAACAGGGTTGGAATCTCCTAAGAGGGATTCAAAGTCTCCTAATAGGGACTCTATACTAAATTTTATCATTGAATCCTAATAGGACCTATCCTCTAACAAGGAACTTATATATCAGAGTATTATCTAGTGGGGATAACTTTCCCTTGGCCAGGGTTTCCCTAGTTAACAAAATATGGTGTTATAAGTTAACTTTGTGCACGGTTATTATTATTGTTCAACATTACTTTATTACTTTTTAATGTATGGTTTAAAGCAAAAAATAATATCTAGTTGGTGACTAATGTTTTTAAATTATTGATTCAACCCCTCTTAGTAATTCCTATTTCTAACAATAACAGTGCCCAATCTCCCACAAAAAGTTTCTTTTCTTGGATGAATTTGTCATGCCATTTTTTTCTCTACTACTAGATCAATTTAGTGTTGTGGAGTACAAATTTCCTATATTCATATAACCCATTCAATTGTAATAACCAATCTTCTTAGGCTCTAGTAAGATCAATGTCTAGGTCTGAGGCTATTATGAGCATCTTATGTTGAAACTCAATAGGCATGGATGTTGATTTTCCATAAACTAGCTCAAAAGGAGTAAACCCAATTGTGTTTCTCCATGATATACGGTAATCCCAAATGGCTTCAGGAAGATGGGTAGCCCAGTCTTTTTTTTGAACAACAACTATCTTGGTTAAAATGGATTCTATCTCCTAGTTGGTTATCTTGGCCTCGCCATTGGCCTAAGGGTGATATGGTGAAGATTTACCATGGTGCACCATGTATTCTTGCATCAACTTTGAGATAAGATTTGAGGTAAACTATGCTCCTTGATCCATGACTATCTCCTATACTCCAAATGTGGTGAAAATACATTCATAGAGAAATTCAACAACTTTATAATCCCTGACATGCCTCATTAGTTTAGCTTTGACCCACTTTGTGGCATATTGAGCACATACTAAGATATACAACTTTCCATGAGAAGATGGTTCAATGGGTTCAACAAAGTCAATACTCCACTTGTTAAATGACATGACCACTATCTGAGGCTATAAGGGAATTTCATTAGACTTTGTTGGGTAACCCATGCACTAGCATGTATCATAGTGTTTGGTATGTTTTGCTTCATCTTTATGAAAAGTAGGCTAGTAGTATCTAGTTGTCACATTTTTATAGGCTGTCCTCTTTGCTGCAAAATGGCCTCCATATGACTCTTCATGACATACCCATAAAATGTCATAAGTCTCATCCTCTCAAACACATCTTTGGGTGACCTGGCTATGTCTACATACCCTAGATTGAAAGAATCAATAGAAAATAGGTGCTCATCAGGGAAGCTAATCATCAACTACTGCATGATCATTTGGCACTTACAATCTTGATAAAAAATCAGCCACCAATTAGCTTTGCCTGGTTTGTCAATTATCTTTACATCAAATTCCTACATGAGGAATAACTTGTGTGATAATCTACCATTAATGGTAGGTTTATTCATCAAGTATTTGATGGTAGAATAATTAGTGTAAAAAAATACTTCACAACTTGTGATGTAGTGCCTAAATTTTTTTAGTGTATATACAACTACTAACAACTCTTTTTTGGTAACAATATAATTTAGCTCAATCCCTTGTAAGTTTTTACTAATATAGTAAATAAAATGTTCAACAATACCTTACTTTTGTACTAGGACTACTCCAATAGCATAGTGAGATGCATCAATGTGGATGTGGAATGGCAGCTTCCAATTGGGTCCTCTAAGAATAGTTGTTTTTGTTAAAACATCTTTCAACTGTTGAAATGTTGCTTCACAGTCTTCTGTCCATTCAAACTTAGCCTCCTTTTTTAGTAAGTTGCACAAAGGTGTGGCAAGTTGGCTAAAATCCTTTATGAATCTTCTATATTAACCAACATGACCAAGAAAAGTCCTAACATCTTTCTGCTTGACCAGTGTGGGGAGTGTGTTGATGACTGCAATTTTTGCAAGGTCTACGTATATTCCAAAAGATGAAAGATAATGTCCCAAGACAACTCCTTCTTCCATCATCATGTAAAACTTCTCACTGTTAAAGGGGAGATTATATTCCTAACATCTCTTAAGAACCTTCTCCAAGTTAGCTTATGCCTCCTCAAATGTGGTTCCATGAGTAGTGAAGTCATCCATGTATATTTCAACATAGTCAACAACAATGTCAAAGAAAATACCAAGCACTGCTCTCTGGAAAGTAGCAAGTGCGTTGCACAATCCAAATGGTAAGAATGAGTAAGAAAATGTTCCCCATGGATAGGTGAATGTTGTCTTATCTTGACCTTCTGGTGACATTTGGATTTGGTTATATTCACTAAAGCCATCTAGAAATGAAAAATACTTTTTACTGGCAAGATTATCAAACACTTGGTCAATGAAAGGTAGTGGAAAGTGATCCTTTTTAGTGGCTTTATTAAGCTCCCTATTGTCCACACAAATTCTCCATTTCCCCACTTTTTTTGGGACAATTACTAGAGGTGAAATCCATTGGTTGTCAGAAATAGGATAAATGAAACCTGCACTAAGGAGCTTCTGTAACTTTGTCTTCACTATATCTCTCAAAGCGAGTTTTATTCTCCTTAGGGATTGTCTTATTGTCTTGCACTTAGGGCTTATATAGATTCTATGAGTGAAAATTTTAGGATCTAACTCCTTCATATTAGTTTAGTCCCATACAAAGGCTTGCTAACTTTCTTACAAAATTTTGAGAAGGATGGACATCTAAGATGTAGTGAGATTCTTATTAACATTCAACTCTTTTGACCTTATTTGACATGAAATTTTTTGTAAGTGATGGTGACTTTATTTCATGAGGCAACAAGATGTGAAGATAATAAAATGTTGTAGGAGACTAAGGTGAGGTCTACTTAGGAAATATTGTTTGGAGGGAACAATTAGGGACATCACAAGAAGATTCCTTAGAACCATGTTGCTTGGTGAGGATTGCTGCTAGTATATCATCTTCTTCTTGTGACACCAAAAATGAGTTTCTTTCAATGACCATGAGTTTTTGCATTGAGTTTGATTCAGGGGAAACATCACCCAAATTTGGCTAGACAACTTGGTCAAGCTCTACTTGGGGTTTTGTTGGAGAATACAAAGTTAGCTTCTTGGTATTTATCCCATCTGATATGGTCATTTTTCCTGAGCAACATGCAATGCAAGCATCAGATGTGGCTAACCAAGGTTATCCTAAGATTAATGGATATCCTCCTAGAGTGGCTTTAGGTGACATGATTATGAAATCTGAAGGGTAATCTAATGAATATAGCATTACAAAAACATCTTCAACCATGCCATCTGGCTTAATAGTGGAATTATTAACTAATTGTAGCATTGTAGGTGTATCTTGCAAACCAATAATGCTAAGCCTCAACAAAACTTCCCTATTCATGACATTGATCGATGCCCCTAGGTTAATCAAGACATTCTATATTTGGATGCCATTAATATGAATAGTGACTACTAGACTCCCAAGATTAGAGTACTTGAGCATTAAGACTTTTCTTAGCATGAGATTAGAAAGCTGTACCAATATATGGACAATGTCAGGGTCTTTTTTCATCCTTTTGGAATGCTTAATACAAGTTTCTTTTATAGGTTTGTTATAAATTGGGACTTCTTTAAGGGCATCCAACAAGGGAATTTATACTGTCATTTGCTTGAGTCGATCCATTAGATTTGACGCTATAGGATTTTCTTTGGGAGGAGCTGATTGAGCCAATCTTTGTAGATAAGGGGGATTTGTAAATACTAGTGTAGATTTAGGAATAGGTAGAGCAATAGTAGGTTGGTTCATAGGTATGTCCTCAACATCAACAACTTTAGTTATTATAGAATCTTTGGGTGCAAGCAGTGTAGTTCTTGATCTGAGATGGATATCATTTACTTGCAAGGAATAAGCTTGCTGCTTGCTGTTAGGATTTGGAGTTGGTTACATAAGAAGTTGTGTTGGATTTTGAGGGTTATTATTGGCTACAAGAGGTGGAGGCATGTGAGCTTGCTATTGAGGTAGAGGCATGAGAGCTTACTACTATCTAGGCTGATTAATTCCTCACAGAGGGCTTGGTTATAGTGTGGTTGTTGATTAGACTAGTTATAATTCCAACTCTATCCTTGAGGGGCAAAATTTTGAGGGTTATGACTTGGCCATTAACTACTATTATTATAACCAAAAGTATTCAAGGGGTTTGGAGGCATACCTTGTCTCTAAGCCCATGGAAACCTTTGAGAAATATAGAAAATGTATCCATTCTCCTTGTCTATGACTTTAAACTTAGTGGGCATTGGATTAGTGTCCATAGATACAACTGTCTTGCACCTACAATTTCTCTTCTTTTATCTACAATGAGAGTAGAATTTGATTAGCATGGCATCAACCTCCTCCTTTTTCCTTCTTGCTTGCATACTATTCAATTGAGTGGTGACATAATTGATAATGTCTTTCTTGAAGTCAGAAAGAAGATTGGATAGCTCCATCTTAGATACTCCCAAACCACAATTGGACTTTTGTGGTAGATCTCTAAGTCCACTACCTTTCTTCACAGTAGCCATTGAATAGCTTAGATATATATTCTTTATGTTAGCCTAGTTCTTTTGAGTAATGTCTCCTCCCACCATAGGGTCTAGGGCCTCACTACTTCCATCAGTCACACCTTTTAGAAAAAAGATGCTTTTGTGATTCCTTGTTCAACTGGTGCTATGTATTATGCTGCAAGTGGAACATGAACCTTGAGATGTAATGCTCCAAGGTTTCATCTTCCTTTTGGGACATTTTGAAAATTTTATCCCCTTTCAAATCTTGACCCCTATAGTATTCTTTATACTTTAAAAGAAACAAATTGCTCATTACAAGCCAATCTACTATAACATTGGCGCCCAACCCAATGAACCATCTCAAGGAAACCTCTTTTGGAGTAGATGGGAACAACTTCAACTTGTAAGCATTGGTTGTGTAGTCACAATTCCTGCAAAGTATGTCAAACTCAAAGAGGAAGGTTTGAGGATCTTCTGTAATTAGGCCATATAATTTGGGAAACACAACAAAAGGTATGTTCTTCAAATTTTGATTACCTTGTTGAGGAGGGATAGGAAAAAAAAATGTAAGATGAGCCATTCTGGGAGGAGGACTTGGTGGTGGTGGTTGATAGATAACAAGAGCAAGTGGGTTGTCTTGGTATTTGGGTTAAGCAAAAAGGTCATTCAAATGCAATGATCCTTCAGAGGATGAAGATGAGGATATTTTTCCTTGAGCATCCGCAAATGGATTTTCAAAGGGTTCTTCTTCTTTGCTCTCATTGTGAGGTTCTTTAGGCTCAAGATTAAAAATATCTAATGGTTCTTCCTAATTATTACAAGGAAGAAATCTCCCAAAGTGGTCTCTCCTTCTACACATAAAATTCTTGCTTAAGACCAACCTCTAGATTATTAGAAATGGAAATTATGTAACTACTAAGATAAGTTTAAATTAATACCATCCCCAACAATGATGCCAAAAAATGCTTTGCAAAATAATGGTATCAGAAACCCATAGCAATGGATTTCCTATTCAGGATTGGACACCCTAATTGGTTTCTAAATGAATTATTCAATCTCATTTAATTATCGACCACGGATGTAAAATTGGAATAGCATTCGCAAAGTATATGATTCAAACTCTCTCTTAATCTTAAGAATAACCTATGGAATTCAAATGCTTGAGCTTTAGGAAAACTATTCTGAAACTAGGAAATAAATTTACTCTAAAAAAGCATGTAATCACCGGTAGAAGTTACTCTAACCACCTATGCTACAGGAACAACCTACCGATTATGTTATCAGTGGTTGTAGGAGCAGTAGGGTTCTACCTTACTTAAGAATGAATAGGAAAATGAATTATACTCTAACAAAAAAATTCACTACCAAGTGGGCCCCCTTAGATGAGTGAACAAAGAATACAATCAAGATAAAAGATATAAAATTGAACTGTGCATTCTATTCATTCATGGAGAAAGATTACACTTGATTGAAAAATAATAGCACAATAATTCTGTTATGAAAATCAACTCATTTGAATCCTTTGACTTAACTTCTAAAAAGTTACAATAGTTGTTTATTTGAAGGAAAACTTACAACTACCTCCTAAATCTAAGATCACTCCATAAATGAGGATCAATTATAGATTCATAAAGTTTTAGAACAAAAAAAACATTAATCATGAATAAATATTCCAAGAATATAACATGTTGAGGGAATTACATCTGTGCTACAACATAAAGTAATAATTTATTTTCCTCACTTATGAAGGTCTTGCAATCCATGGTTGGCTTTGACTATTTTAGCACCACAATGTTGGTCCTTGAATGCCTGTGGTAAACACCTGCAAAATAATCAATGTGCACACAACCTTTTATATATGTATATATTCTTATCATCAATATTAGGAAAAAGGTGTAAAATTCCAATTAATACTCTTGCAATTCCTATGGCTACACGAGGAAGACTACCTAAAACATAACATAGGCGGGGAAACATTTGTCATTTATAACTACCGCATTATACCATTCCTGTTCACGAATTCAAGAAAATATCATGTCTTTAAACTATCCATATTTTTGTTTCATATCTTCACTTATATATATAATTTACTAAAAACCATAAGTTCATATGCTTAAAAACCATAAATTTATGTCTGCTTTGAAAATTAGTTGTTTGAAAGGAGGATAAAAAGAACTAAGAAAGATGGCCTTTTGGAGGCCCATCAAGGTGCACTATATAAGAATGGAAGATTCAAAGATGGGAAATTGAATGCTAGCATACAAGAGTTACTATGAGAATGCAATGCAAGCTATGTGAAAGATGAAAATGTAAACTAAACTAACAATAATGAGAGTTACAAGCCTCCCTACTTATATACTATGTGAGCTATTCTAAAGTATAAAGAAAACTAAGCTACATGCAAGTAAGAAATGATGTAAGTATATGGGATGTAAGTTTGTGAATACAAGTGCAAGAATGCTCCATGATCTCCAAAGATCTAAAGTCACCTAGAAATCTTGTCGCATAATCTTAGTACAAAGCATGAGGTTATGAGAATGAGGAGAGGGTCCTCTCTTTTAAAGAAAAATGGACGGTTAAGATTAAAAGCCAAGAGAGACATAATCAAGGGTGGAGAGTGCATCTTGAGTGATCCATGTGTACAATAATCTCACATAATCAAGATAAATGGTGGAGTTCAGAAAGGTGAGAGATGTGTGGAGGAAAATGAAGATTCTACCCACCTCAAAAAGTGTGCACCTCATTTGAGATAAAAAGATTTTATTTTATTTTAAAAAATAGGAATAATTCTTTATGTGTGCACACTTAAGAGAAGTGGAAAGTGGGGGTTTATGTTTAATTAAAAGGGAGCATGTTCTTGTAATTAAATAAGAGACTTTAGGATGAGGTAGTCAAACCATAGGTTATAATTGAATAAAAAGATTTGCGATGATTAAATCAATGATGAACAATAGATAAATAAAGAAAAAATATTAGAAAGGGGGCTTATATTCTAGATGATAATTTTTGAGTAATTAAAATTTCCCGTCTTTGACTAATGTGTGATCAATATGGGAACACATTTAGTCAAATAATGAAGAAGCTAAAAAAGTAGCAGATAGATAGATTTGACTATGAAAAATGAAGCACATTAAGATAAAAAACCCTAAACACTCATCCTGTTAGTGGCAAGACTAAACATTAGGAAGTAAATAGTATCAACACTCAAGATGAGCACTAATATGTCAAGCCAAGTAGCCAAAGCAAGCAGATGAATCAAGAGAAAATAGATATCCATAGTAGAAAAAATAATTTGCAATAATGATAGAATATTCCTACCCATTGAGATCGAAATTGTAATGAGATAGAGGAGATGCATAAATGAGTTGGATTTGATCAAATTGAGATAAGATATCAATCATGATGATAGATAAGCAATTAAAACCCAAGAGAGACCACCAAGTAGTAATATTATGCCCTAGTTTGACTAGATTTGACCAAGAAGAATAAAGCATTAGAATTAGGTCAAAACAAGAAGAATGATGAAATTAAATGGAATGGAGTGAAAGAAAAGAGATGAAGAGAGTAGAAATGATGAAGACATGAAGAAATGAATATTTCCCTAGCAAGATTTGAAGATTAAGCCTTAGAAAGTCAACCAATTGCATAGAAGAAGGAATAATTTTAGAATGCAATTTTGACCATCAAGATGAACTCAAATTTTGATTTTGATCCCAAACATAGATAAAAAAAAGTTGAAACTAGGTAAAAAAGAAGAAGTCAAAAGGGTATCAAAGGGGTCCAAAAGGGTAGATAGATTTGATATTAAGATTAATGCTCCGATGACAGGAAATGAAAAGAAGATGAGATGAAAATATCAAAAGAGGATGAAGACATGATCAAGAAGAAGTAAGAGGAGATCAACACAACTAGCTAACACATCCACAAAAGATAAAGAAGATTATCTCATCATTCAAAATGCAAAGATAAGCTAAAATAAAACCCTAAAATGCAAGCTAGCATGTAAAGGTGCAATTGCAAGGGTTATATAATTAGGTCTTAGTTTTTATCATCGAGCCTTATTACGGATATTGGAAGATCATGCAATAATCACTAGCATAATTATGAGGATATAAATATTATATATATTGGCTAGGTATGTGGGAACCCAACTTATGCATCAAAGACATATAGGTCAAGATGACTAATGGGTAGGTTTAGTGTAGCAATGTTGTGCTCACATCGAGACACAAAATGTTGAGATGGCCATAAGAATGCACTTGCAAAAATAGACAAGGATGATATATTGTAGATCCTAAGTGTCAAGCAGGACAAGCATGAAGCTAAAGACACCTAAGATTGACAAGGTATACCTATAGGCATAAAGAAAAAGAAAACATGCCCCATGCCCCCAATTTTCTAGTCCATGATATCCTTGAGAGACTATTAGGGAGGGGACACTCAACGAAGAAATAATCATAAACAACACACAAAGAGAAATAAGCCAACATATCTCAGTAAATATTTAGTGCTTAAGCACATGTGTGTAAGTTACCTGACTGTCTCTTTAGGATTCAAGTTTGCCAATAAAAATTATTACATCCTAGACTGTAGCTAAAGTATTTGATAAATGTTGTAAAAAAACTTGATGCCAAGGAGAAGTGTTGAAAAATACTATTGAGCAAGCTGCCAAAGAAACACCAAAGCAATAAGGAGACCCTCATAAGCTACATAGTTTGTGCCCCCTAGACCTAGACAGTGTCGTTCCAAGCTAGGCAAGGAAAAAGAAATATGAGATGAAGGGATCATGAGCGCAAGTGAGACACTGATAAACATGGGTGGAAAAGTCTCAAGTAGTGCCTATTTCCATGGTTTCACCACTTGGAATTTTTTTTTCCAAGACTTTTTATAAATTTTTCATATTTTATCAAGATCATAAGCTATGTACTAGTGCTAAGAAACAAAAGCTAGTCTCAAAAAGTGGCTTATAGCTTCCTTAAAATAGGCACACTTCTATAAATCGTGGGTGCCAAAAATGTATACCAAAAATTAGGCACACTTATATAAACCATTACACTTGAGAGAATCTATGAAAGAGAAGTCTCAATAAGTGGCTTATAGCTTCCTATCTATGACATGAAAAGGTGCAAGTAGTGAAAATGAACATAGCTTATGAGACCCTTGCAAGGTGCACCATAGAATTCAAGATTAAAATATGGGATAAATAATTCTAGCATCAAAGAATCATTATAAGAATGTAATGAAAGCTAAGTCAAAGATGCAAATATGAGATAAGCTAACAAGAATGAGAGTTACAAGCCTTCCTACTTAAACTCTGTGAGCTATTTTAAAGCATAAAGAAAACTAAGCTACATGAAAGTAAATAGGATGAAAGTGAAAGAATGCTCCAAGTTCTCCAAAGCTCCAAAGTCACCTAGAAATCTTGTAACATAATGTCAGTTCAAAGCATGAGGTTATGAGAATGAGAACAGAGCCCTCTCTTTTAAAGAAACATGGATGGTTGAGATTAAAATCTAATAGAGGCATAATCAAGGGCGGAGAACACATCTTGAGTGGTCCATGTGCACAAGTACCTCACCTAATCAAGATAATTGGTGGAGTTCAAATAGGTGAGAGATGCATGGAGGAAAATGAAGATTCCACCCACCTTGGAAAGTGTACACCTCATTTGAGACAAAAATAATTTCTTTTATTTTTAAAAATAGGAATAATACTTTATGTGTGCATACTTAGTATAAGTGGAAAGTGAGGATTTTTATTTAATTAAAAGGCAGCATGTTCTTTTAATTAAATAAGAAACTTTGGACAAGGTAGTCAAACCATATATTATAATCAAATAAATAGATTTTTTATGATTTGATCAAAGATGAAAAATAGAAAAATTAAGCAAAAATTCTTACAAATGGGGCCTATAGTCTAGATGAAGATTTTTTGGGTGATTACACCATTAACTTACATGATTCAATTCACATTATTATCAACTAGAACCCTTTCTTGATATTCATATCTAGCACCCCTCCCATATTAATAGAAAGAAACACCCATCCAGTGGAAGAAATAGTATGATGAAATAGTTATTCTATCCATATCTTAATAGTGCATCATTATCACTCTTATTTACCATTAAAAATTCCATGTCTAAATGGAGATATTTTTAAATATTCATAACTTGGATATCTTCCTTTAATCCAGTAACACAATTTAGGTATGCCAGTCTTTGATTCAAAGAATTTCAAATGTGTTTAAATGAAATTGATCCAATCATGTAAACATTCATATGATGTAATTCATCTTAAAATTTGTTTTTGGACCACATCGATATTGGACTCTATAAGTGAAATGCAAGTATGATTAAGTAACCAATTAGAATAATTCAAATTCAAAGTGACACTTCAACTGCACAACATTGAGTACATATTTGTGGCCCACATCATTGACAAGGAAATAGCTCACAAGCTCTTAGAAGATGCATTATAAAATAATGAGAACAATTAGTGATGGAAAGGAAATTCAAAAATTAAAAGCAATGATGCCAATATGGTGACCAAAATATTTCTAGGAATAAAGCATGTGGTCAACCAAGCCAATGGTCTCCATTCCACTTGTCAAACATGGTCACTAGTTGCCTCGATCTAAGTAGTTATTCTACCCCAATTCAGGTCACTATTGCATAGGAGGAAATGAATTAAAATAGTGTTCAAAGGAAATGACATCACTCATCCATAAAGGGATCATTGTTAGAATATTTTACAATAATTGAGTATTGGTGGGGGGGGGGGGGGGGGAGGGTGTATCAGTTACCCTCAAGTCGAGATGTACTAATTCAACTTTTAATCACTTCAAATACTTCAAATCTAATCGCGAAGTAGCTCGGTCTCTATAGAAAATAATAAACAACATAAAGCTTGCAATACATTATCCTACTATTAACAAACTTTTCATAATGTAAAACATTAATAGAAAAACATCTCAAATAACATCCACACAAGTATAAAACTAGGTTTTAACATGGAAACCCAATTTAGGAAAAACTACCAATAACATGCTACCAATGTTTCACTCTTCTGAAGTGAGCTTTGTGAGGATCCAACCTTGTTAAAGGTTACAAAACACACTATTAAGTGTGACCTTATTAAAGTATTTAATCATCCTATTAGGAGTGGCCTAGTTAGAGGGCTTTAGAACATTCCATTAGAATGTCATCTTTATTGAAGGATTTACAAATGACTATTAGGTTAACCTTTATTAAAGGATTTGAATACTAATACAATGGTTAGAAAGTAACTTGGAACTTGGAACATGTTAATAAAGAAATCCAAAAAAGGATGGAGAGCCTGGATGCTAGAGTAAGTAATATGGAAAAAATGATCAAGAATTTGGCTGAAAAAAATTGCAGCATCCTAAAGACTGTGGTTGATAACTTCAATGCATTATTGAACAAGATGGATCATGCTAAAGGTCTTGACTCCTCTATTGTGAATGAGGACTAGGGGTCAAGCAAGCACACAAGGGACAATTCCAAGAAGAATGTAGGAGGGGAAGTAAAAAAGTTGGATGATATGAAAACTTGATAAAATCTTTGTAGCTGTCCAGGTGTTGCCCTTTTGCTTTCTTTTTGCTACCTTTTAATGCATAGCTGTACTTGGCCTCATGTTTCTATGTTTGTTTATTTGTTCATTGAGGCCTTTTTTTATATGAACTCTTTAGTTAATTCTACTTTGATACTTTGTTAAAGGTTTTTGGTCCTTTAAAACCCACTTTTACGTAATCAAAATACTAGGTTGATTTGATAAATACAACTCACTTTGCAAATACAAATCACAAATTTGGTTCGACATCTAACTCATTGTTTGGCCTCTATTATCATCTCCATTACTAATTCACTTGACAACTCTTCAAGAAATCACTCTTCACCTTAAATCTTCATTTTTCAACCTTCTACTCAAGTTCACTAGTTAATAACATCAACAATTGCTCCAATCTAGTTACGTTATCCCCTATGCCTCAGTAAATAGGTAGTTTTGATCTTTTTCCACTTAAACATCACCATTGATCTTAGGGTTTGTTTAGATTCATCGAATCCTTCCATATTTTCATTTCCTTCTTTCTCTTCTAGAAACTTATCAAAACTTCTCTATGAATCCATACATAGAAATGCTCAAACATGGTTTGTTATGTATTAAATGCTTTAGGTCATCTATCCTTATCTTCAACACATTTTTCATATTCCAATAATTTAACTTTGTAATATGGAAATCAAGATTTCCTCATAAATTATCAAATGTTATCACTCAAACAACATTGTCTTCTAACACTTGGTCATCATTGAATTACTTGGTCAATACTAACTATTATGTTCATCATACTTTCTGATACTCGATCAATAATGGTGCTTGGTCGACACTATATTCTGCCCATCTTATATAGTCACTCAGTCAACTCTAGCATCACTCAACACATACTTGTAGTTCCTTAATCTTCTGCTATTTACTTGGTAGAGCCTATGCATTTGGTCTTCTAGTGATCACTTCTTTTAGGCTTCAATACAACTATCTTCTCCACTTAGGTTATGATTAAATAATCATATTATCTTGTCAATGTCTAACTAATCAAGTGCCCATTGTAGTTTCTCATAACTCAACCTTTCCTCTAGGTCCTTTTTTTTCTCTTCTTCTCAAATCCTCTTCATCAATAATCTTGATATGGAACTCTACTCAGATAGCAAGTATCTTACCAATAAGGTTTTACATCACTGTCAACATAACAATTGTTCCAATTGTAGTTCCAACAATCTCCCTCTTTGGCATTGATGGAAATACCTCTAGTTTCATTTTGATTCTCATCTTAGTGTCCAAAAATCTCCCATTTTAGTCTGATTGTGATTCTCATTCATGCAGATCTAATATGCAACACACAAACTCCTTCTATTGTATTAGATCATGAAATCAATCAACTCCCTTTTTGATGTACAACTCCTGAACTCATGAGTTCCTTGATTGTTGGCACCACCATTCACTAATTTGTCTTTGTTAATGCATTCTCCCTCTTTGCAATATCTATGTCCATTTTCTTCTTCATGTGGTAACTCTTCATGAATATTTCCCTCTTCATATGGTATTATTATTATCTCCCTCTTTGACAAAAATGCCAAAGATACTTCATATTTCTCATACATCTTCACCATGTAGATATCTTCATGTCAGTGTCCTAAACTTTGGTTCTTCATATGTCATATTTCTTATGATACAACATTTTGTGCTTCTTCCTTCACTACTTTAGGCAGCTCCTAAAGTATGACTTTTTGCATGAACTTGTAAGATATTCTGAACAACACATTTGGTGCAGCACTCTATCTTTGATTAAATAGCCTCAATTAAAAGAATCAACCCTAATTTACCTCTTAGATACTCATGTGCATACTTAGGTAAAGCCTTAGTGACAATGTCATCTATTTTCTCCTTAGTGTTCACATAATCCAATCTTACTTCTTTATTTTGAACTAGTTCTCTCAAGTAATGATACTTGATAGCAATATGCTTGGTCTTTATCTACATCAAAAGGGTTCTTTGATATATTTATAGCACTTGTCTTATCAAAATAGATAACAACTAGATCAATGATCTTCTCCTTTATTCCTTTTAACAATTTCTTGATCCACACAATGTTAGAACAATTCACTATTGCTGCTACATATTTAGCTTCTGATGTTGATTATGAAATGTAGTTCTGCTTCTTGCTTGTAAATGAAACTACTCTCTTTCCTAGAAAGAAAGTTGCACCACTTGCACTTTTTATATTATCAACATTTCCTTCCCAATCAACATCTTTGTACACTTTCTATTCAAACTTGTCATTATTTTTGTAATATAGTCCATAATCCTCTGTTTCTTTCAGATATCTTAGTATTCTTTTCACTTCCATCATGTGATTCTCCTTAGGATTTGTAAAAATCTTGCAACAATCCCAACTGCCAATGCAATATCTAGTCTTTTGTGAACAACATATCGTAGCTTCCCTATTATTGATCTATACAATGTCTGGTTCACATCAGTAGAATCATTATTCTTAGAAAGCTTATGTCCAGTAGCCATAGGTGTGCTAACTAGTCTTGAATCTTCCATCACAAAGATTTTTAGTGTCTCCTTGATGTATTTCTATTGGGAAATGTAGATACCTTTCTTCATTTGATATACTTGTAAACCAAAAAATAAATTGATTTCCCCAAACATAGACATTTCAAATTCCTTTTACATCTCATTAGAAAATGATTTGTATAATGCATCTTGTCCTCCAAATATGATATTATCCACAATATTTTAGCTAATAATATCCCTTTACCACCTTCAGTTTTCAAGTATAGATTACTATTGTCATTGTTTCTTGCAAAACCAATCTTTACCAAATAATCATGTAACCTTTCATACCATGCTCTAGGGGCTTATTTCAGTCCATAAAGTTCTTTTTAGAGCTTACATACCATTTTCGTCTTGCTAGGATAAAAAAATCCTTCTATTTGTTCAATATAAACTTCTTCTTCTAGTATTCCATTCCGAAATGTA
Source organism: Cupressus sempervirens (assembly GCA_028749045.1). Lineage (NCBI taxonomy): Eukaryota > Viridiplantae > Streptophyta > Pinopsida > Cupressales > Cupressaceae > Cupressus > Cupressus sempervirens. The sequence continues at coordinate 590,667,675 of CM053789.1, read as the reverse complement.
GTCTTGACATCTATTTGATAAACTTTAAATCCTTTATATGCAAAATATGCAAGTAAAGTTCTAACTCCTTCTAGTCTTGCAATTGGGCCAAATGTTTCTCTATAGTCAATGTCCTTATGAATCTAGCTTTGTTCCTTGTGAATTCTCCTTTTTTATTTAGCTTATTCCTCAATACCCACTTAGTTCCAATAATATTCTTGTCCTTTGGTCTAGGTACTAGTGACTAGGTTTTGTTCTTCTCTATTTGCTCGATTTCTTCATTCATTAATTGAATCCAATCTTCATTGTCCAAAGAATCCTTCACTATTTTATGTTCAAACTCACAAAGTAGATATGTGTCATTTCTTAGTCTTTTCCTTGTCATAAATCTAGAGTCTTTTTTTCCAATGGTTTTCTCAGGTGCATGATGTCTTGTTACATATTTTTCTAATGTAGGCTCTTTTATTCTTTCTTCTTCTTTAGGTTCATCTTGAAAATTTATTTCAAGTACATTTTGTATCTCTACTTGTATTTTTGGTTGCTTGGCACTAGATTCATGGTGGTTGACAGTCTCTTCTTTTATCTCAACATCATTTTGCTGACACTTGACACCTATAGTTTGTTGCTCGGTAGCTTGCTACTACAACTCAACATTCATAGTTTTCTTTTGTTTGGTAGCCTTGTTCTCTGGCTTAGGTAAGGTGTAGGGCACACCTTCATTGACATATATGAATGTGCTATAATCATTAGGTTTTTTCTTGAATTCAACTTGATTCTTTTCTACATATTCATCAACTTTCACATTTGTACTTTCTACAAGTTTATTAGTGGAATTCAAACATTCATAAGCTTTTCTCTTAGTGGAATATCTTAGGAATATGCCTTCATCAATCTTAGAATCAAGTTTTCCATTTCTATTGCCCTTCAACATATAGAAATTTCTTCCAAAATTTTTGAAGTATTTCACATTCAGTGCATACCCCTACCATAACTCAAAGGGTCTAATATTTGTACCTTTCTTGAATTGTGCTTAGTTCAAAGTATAGACTATTGTACTTACAACTTCTCTCTATTATTTTTGTGATACATTATTCTCCATCATTAGTGGTCTAGCACAATTCATGATTGATTTATTCTTTCCTTTAGCTATTCCATTATGTTGAGGGGTCCTAGGTGTTGACATCTATCTCTTGATTCCTCTACCATTGCAGTGTTGAGAACAAATTGAAGAAGATTGTTAAAGGGGGAGATTGTTGAGAACAGATTGATACAAGTATAATTAATATGCTTCAATCATTATTTTGTCACTAATGTCAAACCTATTATTTTTTGGTAAGACAACTACTTATATGATTTAAGTACTATCACTTATTTGATTGATGAAGAGGATTTGATCAAAAGATGTAACAATAGCACCTAGAGGAAAGGTTGAGTTATGATTATGTAAAGGAGTACAATAATCAGTTAAGACAATGATAACATGATGCATTAATAATCTAATTAATGTTACAAAGGCTATGTACGCTAAGAAAGTTTAGAAGAACAAGTTACACAAAGTTTATCTGCCAAGTTAGATTGAGTGGATAGTAGGTGCCGAGCAAAGTTAGCGCAAGCCAAGCTGAAAATCAGTTGGAGCTGAGTAAAAGTCTATTCTAGTGTATGTTGAACAAAAAAGTGGATGCCAATTAAAGTTTAGTTGATGTTGAGCACCAGTTAACTTTAGTTCATGCTGAGTGATTTTATAGAGGATGCCGAGCAACACAATTTGTGCCGAGCATCATAAGCCAAATAATGCCGAGTGGTTGCATTATTTGAAAGATCATAAATTTGATAAATTTGAGTTGACAAATTTGTTTTCTTGGATTGTGTGAACTAGGTGTAAGATAAGGTTGATGAGATAGTGGCACATAATTCAAGGTAAAACATTTTTAGGAGAATTTGAGGAGGATTCAAGAAGACATTTCTAGAGGAAATATGAAATATAGGGTAGATTCATTGTATCCCACCTAATTTGTCCTAACACTAAATTGGATGATGGAGAATGAGTGGCAAAACATCTTAATTTCCTATTTATAGGAATGACTGGCCAGAAGAAAAGGTTGCTATGCACAAGAACCTAAGGAAGACAAGGAGTCAAGGGTTTTTCTTCATCTAGTAACCTAAGAAGAAGAGTCTACATTGGCATGTTAAGAAAGAAGGCTTGAGGGTATGAATGCTTGAAGGGTGAACAAGCTATTAGAGCTTAAATTCATGAAGGCCAAGTAGAATGGAGGACTAAAACAAAGATCTATAATCAGCAAATGGAGTTGTAAGTTTTTATCAGATCAAGCCTTACTATTACTCTCTAATAATTGTATCAGCCTAGGGTAAATCCTTTGGATTAAGGTTGACCTAACTGTCATTTGTAAATCCTTTAATAGGGTGACATTCCAAGTGAATGGTTGAAATTTCTCTAACAAGGCTGATTCCTAATAGGGTGATTGAAATCCTTTAACAGGGTCAACATTAACAGTGTGTATTGTAACCTTTAGCAGGGTTGGCCTTTCATAGGGTATCACTTCAAAAGAGTGAAAAAGAGTAGCATATTATTGGTGGTTTTTTCCAATTTGGGTTTCCACATAAATCATTGTGTCAAATGTGTTGTTGAATTGTTGGAATTTACAAATAGGAAGGTTTACTTCTGAGGGTGGGTGAATCAAAAGTAACTAACTTTAACCTTTTAAAACTTTTAGCTGAGATCATTCACATGCATCTAACATATCTACTTAACATGAAAAATAAAGACATGCATGAAAATAGATAACACAAGATTTTGGTCACCCAGAAACCCTCCAAAATGAGAAGGTAAAATTGGGGTGGGAATGACATCCACAAACTATCATTGCAATAATATATAAATATTTAAGGTTACAAAGTTTGACCACTTCCAATGGTCTGCCCTGTGAAAGGCCCGCCATGTTAAAGACTTTACACCTAGTTAAAAGTGACTTGGTTAAAGGATTTACAAACACTCAATTGGAATGTTACCCTGTTAAAGAATTTAGCACCTTATTTAAAGGCTTACAACATTGTTGTTAGACCAACCTATCATCATAGGATTTTTATTCCTAATATAATGGCTAGAAAGTATTAGAAAGTCTTGACTTGATGACTTGCAATCTTCAATTGCTGATTCCAAATCCTCATTCTACTTTGTTTGTTTTGATCCTTCCTTGATATGATATGTCTCTCCTCTATGTTCTGATGCTCTATTTTGATCAACTAAATTTTGCAATGTTGTTCTTCCTTTTCTAAGTCTTTACACCCCTCTGCACTTCACTAGCATTCACCCATAAACTCTTACTCATACATGAATAATGGGGTTTTGTCCTCTTTTTAAAGGCTTTCAAAGACTTAGGGTTAGGTATGAATCTATGATCAATATTCATTCTTCTTTTCCCACTCAATTCTTTCACTTTTCCTATTGGTTGCATGCTTTCTCCATTTTTCTTATTGGTTGCATGCTGATTACATAGGGAATGCAAAAGATTCAATCTTATCTTCAAGATCCTTTGAGATTCATACTGAGTCGGCCCAAAAATGGATTAAATTTGAGTTTGTGAAGGCACAAACTCATATGCTAATTTTGTGTTACTCAACACTTACTAGTCATTGATGCTCAACACATATAGGAATTTTGTCTCGCTCGGATCCTATAGTAATTCTGTTTCACTCAACATCTATACTTTGCTCGACACCTATAGTGACTCGAGATCACTTATCACTCAGCACTTGAATCTTGCTCGACACTTATTGAATTTTTGACTTGGCACATACTGTAGCTCAACATCTATATTATACTCGACATCAACTTAGAAATTGGTTAAGTGTGTTGACTCTCAATTACCAAAACCAATCTAAGACCAACAATCTCCCCCTTTGCCACGGGTGGAAAAAATACTTAACTAAGCATTATGAATATGGTCTTTATAAGTATGATACGCATCCTATTCAGCATATGTACAAAAATTCAAAAACTTGTTTAGAATTTTGTAGAAGACTATATACCTTAAAAAATTGTAACTCCCCGAGCTGCTATGCCATTTCTGTTACCAAAACTTCCCTTAAGCTGAATTTTTCTCATGCTGTTTCCATTATCTACCTTATCATTCCTTTGCCTCTATTTTTGTCTACCCTATTTCTGGTCTGTTTGTACTCCCCCTTTGTTTCTACTCCCCCTTTCACATCTTCTTGCAATTTTTGATGTCCTTTTGGCTTTATTTCCTTATCTCTCCTCAAAATTCAAAATTTGAATATCTCCCCCTTTGGGTATTACCCCCTTTATCTACACATCCATTCTTATTTTCTCGTATCTTTATTATATCTCCCCCTTACATGAATGTCTCCTCCTTTTTGATACTTATGTCAAAGGGTCCTAAGAATGAATGGAATATTTAGCCAAAAATATTTTATTTACCTCCATTATTATCTTCAGAGAAGCATCCTAGTTGTCTAATGCTATTTCCAATGCTTTGAGCTAGATGGCTATCTCTCTTGCAAGATGTATAATGCCTTCTAATGTAAAAAGATTAGGATATTTCTTCAAAACGTTTTCTACATAGGCCACTTCTTTATGTAATACTTCTAGATGTGGGGTGATTACAGATTGAATTTGTATTAGTTTGGCCTTAACATTAGCCTCTTCTACTGTTAATACAGCTAACTCCTTCTGAGTGTGAAGCATTGTGGCAAAATGCTTCTCACTTTGAGCTAGATCATTTCTTCATTTCTTTGTGACTTGGTTAACATGATTTAAAAAATGGTTTGGCAGACTTTATTACTGAGTTCCACATTAGCTCAATGCACCAAATTGTACTGAGAAGTATTATTTGTGCATTTAAGTTGTAATATTTATTGAGTCCCCTAAGCTAGACTATATAGGAAATATTAAGAGTGAAGACAAATGAGATATTATGTCGATCTTGTTTGATGTATAGATATAAGCTGTTCAATAGTTATGCACCAGGAGATCGACTTCCACGAGTTATCCATAATTATTTGACCTTTCACTTCTTCTCCAACCTCTTTTCCATCATCAACATTATGTCTTATCAACTTTATTCCACAAGTATTACTTTGCAATTTGATGTAGATTAGTTAGGCCCATATTATGTCGAACTTGTTTGATGTATAGATATAAGCTGTTCAATAGTTATGCAATAGGAGATCGACTTCCATGAGTTATCCATAATTATTTGACCTTTCACTTCTTCTCCAACCTCTTGTCCATCATCAACATTATGTCTTATCAACTTTATTCCACAAGTATTACTTCGCAATTTGATGTAGATTAGTCAGGCCCCAAAGTGGGTCTGGCTAAATTTTTTTTTGTTTTCAAACACCTAACTTCTCAAACTGATCCACTGACCTTATTAGACTAACTGGAATCCAATTCAGGCACCAACTGATCCTTAAAAACTCATTTTCCAATGTTGAGCCAACTGTCAAATATGTGCCAGGAGGTTCGCTAACTGGCCTTAAAAACTGACTCGAACAACTGACCAGACTCTGAAAAAATATGGCACTGATTCTCTATTCCACACACTTGCACCTCATCAAATCTCGTCTCATGAAGAATTCTCAGTCAAAAGATATTGACTGTCGAAGTTTCCCTTTTGGAACTGCTTGCACAAAAACATGTCAGAAAAACACTAAACTGTGTTCAGATTTGGCTTTGAAAACTAGGTAAACTGACACTTGGGGGAACAAAAACTAGGGCATTGGTTCACTGTCATAAGGAGAATATGGATCTATGATTTAGACTCATTATGAATAACAAGGTGCAAATGCAAGTGGTCAAAGTGGGCTGCTTGGATTTTGCAGACTAGAAGCACTAACATAAAAGCAATTTTTACAAATGGAATGGACTTGGAAAAGTGTGCAAATGGATCTGTCAAGACCTAAAAACTGGCACACTTAAAGTATTTTTGAAGGAAAAAACAGTAGTATAATCCATTTGATCTCACCTATCATGGATTTCAAGATATGACATCACAAATAGGGGTTCCGACAAATCTGCAAATGCCGACACTAGTAAAAAGTTAGAAATTGCATTTGGAATCACATTTGAAAATTGATCAAACAAATTTGTCATAACTTGAAACTTGAAACATAACAATTCTCTGATGTCTATAATGTAATACAAAAGAAATTTCAACATTTTGGTCAACTAGTCAAAAGTTATAACACGTCAAATAGGGCTTCCTAGAATTATGAACATTTTGCAAATGTGTGAAAACAATAAAATACCAACTTTGAGGGATTCAAAACCTAGTCAAATGAAATTGAAACGGCTTGAAATCTAAAACATAGGTTCTCAAGTATGGATACTAGACACTCCCAAAGTGGTGAGTTCTAAAACATTTTTGGGTGCAAGATATTCAATTGCAAACATGGCCTCCTGTCACTGTTTGACATGGGGTAAAATGTAGATTTGACACTAGTTCAAAACGAGACTTCACAAAATAGCTCAGAATGTCAGTTTATCTTCATGAAACGCATGGATGCACTAAATGGAAGGTGTTAGAAACATTAAACACCTCAAGGGCCTCAAAGGTATAACCGGGTACAATCTCATTTAAAAGCATTTATAGGGCTCAATTTTCTCAATGGTACTCAAAATTGACCATGCAATTTTTAGTCCCAACAGTGGCTCTATCTGGGGATGCATGTCCCTTGCGGGCATGGAAAGGATTTTGATCTTTGGAAGAAGCAGACCACACACCTGAACTTCAAAAAATTTCTCTCAAACAACTTTATTGAAAGCAAAGACAAACTACTCCTACTATGTACACACGATGGCCCCGGGCCATCGAACTTCAACAAAAACCTTTACCTCTGTCAAAAACCTGATTCTCATCTGAACTTCTATGAGGTAAAGTGGAAATATTTCTTCTATCAATTTCACCAATCAGATTGGCATCATGAATCAACTCTCTTGGTAAAACTGAATCTAAAACTTCACTTTTGTAATGCATATAACAACTAGCTTCATTTTCTACAACTTGTTCATTATGAAAATACTAATCAACATGCTCAAATATATTAGACTAAAACTGAAAATCTCTTCATTTAATGACTCATGCATGCTATCAACTTTGAATACGAAGGCTTTATACTCAACTTGGGGAAATGAATCACGCATACCTTGAAAATGTGTATCCTCATGCATAATTGGATGATACTCAAATGAACACTCTGACTTGTACTCACATATATCATCAATGTTAGAATTTGAAACTAATATGGAGTCCTTCAATGATTCTTCACAATCAGCAAATGGATTAGTCATATTAAAACATTCATCATAAAAATCCTTGCAAGGTGCAAGCAGATTTTCAATAACTGTCTCATCAAATAGCTTATTATCATAATCAGATGCAACATCATGATCATACTCACTATCATATTCAGAAGAAGAACAATCTGATTTCTCATAGTAGTAGGATAAAGTATCATCATTAAACTTATTTTCCACTAAATTTGAACCATGCATGTGCTCTTCAAAGAAAGAATTGATAAATCCATGCTATGACCCTCTTTGAACATTTTGACAAAAAATGGGCTGATCATCATCAAAATTCTCATCATATAAAGCGTTAGCATACACTTTAAAACAATTACCCATTTCATCTTCATGGAGACTTTCAACATGTGTAGAAAAATTAGAACTACATGTAGAAAATAAATCAAAGTTACTTTCATTGTCTTCATGTAGGTGATTCAAATGTCTTGCAATCCTATCATTATTTATTTTACCAATGGGTTCTAATGCATTAATCTTAGGATCACTCATATACTGATAATCAATGCACTCATCCTCAAGACACTCTTCTACATAATTAGGTAATCTGTCTTTATCGATAACCTCTTTGTCTTCATATTGTGTAGACAAATCTTCTTCACAACTTTCAACATCTAGCTGACTTGTATAACTCTGAAATGAAACTTCACTTTTAGATTTAGAATTAGAACTCATACTTTTACTTGCATAAGAGCAATCACTTCCGTCATTGCTTTCTTCTTCCCAATTTGCATCTGATTCACATGAAGGTGAACACATACTAGCATGATCCTCTTCTTGACTTGAGCAACAAGTCTCACCATTGTCTTCACATGAAGCTTCTTCACAATACATTGGATCAACAAGTTTACCTTCATCACTTGAAAGATCACTTCCAACTTCTTCATATTCATGCTGAGATTCATATCTTTCAACTTCAACCTTTATAACATTCTCAACATAATGCAATCTCTCAATAAGAGAATTCATTTCTTGCATATCTGGCTGGTCAAGTGAATCCATCTTATCATCTATTGCTGAAACATTACAAACATGTGCACTCTGTTCTTTTGAATGTGACTGAGATAAGTGCGATTCATATTCTCCATCTTGTATCATCTTTTCATGGCATGTCAGAATAATGATACCAAATTCATAATCAGAGAGATAACTCTCAGCCTCTTCACTTACACAAGACTGGGACCTAAGTGCAATAACCTCAAACTTTAAAGCATTAGTCACATCATCATACATATAATCATCTTGAGAAGAACTTACTGTTGTAACTAAACCTTGATTCGTAAAATCTACATAGTGTTGAATCCTATCAAAGTGTGAGATACATCCTACTGCTGTAGCATCATGAACATATGTGTCTCTATCTACAATACACTCATTCTTCTCTACACACACATTTTGATTTGAAATTTCAATCTGATTATACATTACAGTAGGGGTGTTGACATGCTTATTTGAAACTGAAGCATCAACACTACATTCATCCTTTCTTTCAAACACATTACACTGGCATTCATCCATAGAAAAATGACCTCTAATCAATCCATACTTTAAATTGTTCTCAATATCCCTAGCAGTCATAAAAGCCTGATATAATGTTTGTGGTTCTTTATCCCTTAGTAGATAATTCATTTTCTTGTCAAATGCATCAAAGTAAACAGCTAAACACATTTGATCATTGGGTCTCTAACTCTCAAGGATCTCATTCAGAATTCTTGCAAATCTGATGTTAAATTGAGGAACAAGTTCATCACACTCAATGTGAATCTTCAAGAACTTATCATAAGAATCATATATGCTTACTCGTTCTCCAAATTGCTCGATGAAGGCAGAATGCAACTCACCCCAAGATGAAATGAAACATGCTGGTAAAAAAGTAAACCAGTCTCTAGCATCACCTTCTAGGATTTGAAAAAATAGTTTCATGTGAATGTCTTCATGGAAAATCTCATAGTCACCCATCAAATTAGTAAACAACTCAATATGATGACTAGCTGAAACAAGATGGTTCCCACTAAACTTAGACAAAATTTTTCTAACATCATTAGCAATGACATTCGGGAAACCATGAATACCATGAAAACATAATGGCATATACCTTTTGGTAGAAATAGGTCTAGAAACTTTAATGATAGGCTGCATACTAGATGAAATGAAACTTGACATTCTTCAAAGCTTGAAAACTCATTTGCACCAATTCTGATTTGTAATTTGCAACAGATCTATAACACCTTCTACCAATTTCAACTTCAAACACACTTCAAAAACTTAAAAACAACCAACTGAAAGTTGATCTAATGAAGTGTTTGAAACTTATCACACTATTCTCCTCTTCTTAGTGCTAAAACTTCACTTGATGAAGAACACATATGTAAAACTTACTTTCTTTCATGACAAGAAAACCATTATGAAAATGAAATATCTCAAGTGTTGCTACATGAAACCACTAATCTGCTGATTGGCCTGGTGTTGATCTCAATTCCTCACACCACTAATCATATCCTTTGTAGAGTCACCATCTCCTTGAGGAGAACTAAATGAAATCACTAATGTGATTCATTATTATCATTCAAAAACTCTTATAATAGAAAATCAAACAACACTTTGAAACTTATTGGTCAGAAACTTATATAGATCTCTCTTCTTGCTTAAAACTTAATCACAAATTTTAGATCTACCTAATTCAACTGAAAACTCTTGAAAACAATTATATAACCGATCTACATTGGTACAAAGATCCTTTAAAGAGTACCCACTCACAATTGTGAGAAAGATTTTAAAACATGATTTATAACATGACAGATTTGAATTGGACTTTCAATTTGTAGAACTTTGTAAATCTTCAAAAAATTAGAAGAGAGAAACCATCTTGATCAACAATTCTAACTCTGAAATTACAACACTTTGAAAACAATATCTGGTTGAATTGATTGAAAATGAAACTTAAGAACAACACCATCTGCATTCAACCTCAAAGCTACTACTGCAAATGGATAAAAATTCACTAGGGTGCATGATTTGGAGTAAGAAAACTAGAAAGAACATTAGAGAACTTACTGCTGAAACTTTTTAATGCACTTCTTCTACCATATTGAATCTCTTCTTTTCAAATTCTCAAGGTTTGTCTTAAATTTGATTCAATACAATCCCCAACAGAGTTGCAATTTTGCTGGTGACTCGGATGGGAAAAATCCAACTGAAAATAGGACTGAAAATTCAATTTATACACCAGATATTCTTGTCCTTTTAAAAGTGAATTACTTCATAGCTTCCCCAGTAGAGTCACCATTTTGTTGGTGACTCAGATGGGAAAAACCCAACTGAGATTAGGATTGAAATTTTCAATGAACACCAGAGACTCTTGTCCTTTCAACAAAATGGATTGCCATCTTATTTCCCCAGCAGAGTCACCATTTTGTTGGCTCCCGATTTAACAGTTTTACAAACAACCAAGAAACCTGAAAAATGCATCTAAGCCTAGCAAATTCCTATGATGAATGCACCTGACTGCAGTCTTGGGCCAACTATAAGGGTTGACCCTTCTTCACTTCAGGCTCTACAAGACTTAGGCGAGTTAACCTTGAGGTTTTAAGATATGGTACCGGTGCATTTAAAACATAAATCTAAACCTATTTACTGTAGATGAAAACCCTTATATCTCCTAATAACTCATGAAACAACATAGATCTACAATAGCTAAATGAAAATCTATGAATCTCATAATTTGAGTGAGGGTTAATTCTTTTCAGCCCATTACAAAACATGAAAAATTGAACTGATTTTGATTAAAAGATTTTGGGCAAATAACATTCATATTAGCTTGCATCTGATTTAGTGATCAATGTCTTATCCATTGAAACATAGAGTCATTACTAGTAGGATGACCTAACTTGTTTACATTACAATCAAGTTTATCAACTAAAATCCCCAAATCCCATTCTTATGCAATATCCCCTTCATACACCCAGAAACCCTATCAGAACACTAAAGCATTTAATTAACTCCTTGAGTCAAAAGCAACAACAGATCTGACGTACAACTCATCCAAGTTTCCTTAAATCAAATGAACCTTATCCATTTAATCTCAAAGTTAATAACACATGAAGAATTAGGAGATAGAATTAGAGAACTCAGATAATTCATGTAAATCTCTTTTTGTATTTATCCTTGGAAAAGACCAAATACACAAACTGGCAACACAAAATGAAGCTCAAGATATGTCACATAATCTAGCATCCATTATCATATCTCAGAAACAATGCATGAAAATGAAATGCAAATCTGCACAAGTGTGGGTGTGTGGTCTTCACTACTAGAGCTCATCTCAATAAAAAGGAAGCAAAACCAATCACATCCATGGTTTCATAGTACAACATTGGAACCCTGCTAGTATTACCCAAAGAAAACTGCCAACCCCTACAATGAAAGAAAGAAAGAAAGATATAGGAAAGTAAATGAATTCCTGGATCTGATCTATGCCTGACATGTGTCCACTTGGAATTCAATCTTCTGCAACTGAATAACCTCTCTCTTCCTTCTCCCATTTTGATCTAATTTGGTTTCATCATTACTTACAACTAATTTAAAAATATCCTTAGTTTAATTATGAAATCCTTTGTGCATCCAAAGTCTGATCTGCCTCATGAAATGTTGAATGTAGTTGCAAATCAGGCAATTGGTAGAAAACCTCCTATAGCTTGAACTAGTGGCATTCTATGCAAAAACTAACTACATAATCAAAAAAAATAGATTCTCCCGATTTCGACGATATATAACATCACATATTTTGCCTACCAGAAACCCTCTGAAAGCTAGTTTGAAAATGTCCCCCTCTGGTACAAGGTTTCAGGTCTGCAACTTTTAAATTTTTAAATTTTCAAAAATTTGAATTAATCTAAAGTTGAAACTTTAGATTATACTCTTTTTGAATTAAAAAACGTCTAAATGTGCATACTTTCAAATTTGGAAAGATGATTTAAAAAAAAATGATATATCTTTTTAAAAACATTTCATTTTTCCCTTTAGCCTTGCATTTTGGGTCAAAATAAGTTTGAATGGGTGTGCCATGTGGCACTACCCAATTGGTCCACCTCATCTCAACTACCACCTCATCACCAAGTGGTGCTCACTCGCTATCCCACTTTGCTTAACGATCGAGCACTTTTGTGAAGTGGGGATGCGTTGATCGTTCAATCCGCCATGTGGCACGATCTTTTGCATCACGTCTGAACCTTGCTGTCAATTGCCACATCACCATGTGTTGGACCCACTTCCATGTGGCAGCATCCTACATTCTCACATTTTTTATCCTTTGCACATGTCTACCTTGCGGGGATGCGTCCACCGCTCATCTCGCCACATGTCAAGATCTCATGCCATCTCTGCCACATCAGCTCCTATGTGCTTTGGTTCAAAATTTAATATTTATTTCTCTAGCTGGTCATCATCCAAGTTGGTCCCACCAAGAAACTATTGCCTTCCTTTTGAAAAGCTTGTGTCTTAAAGACACTTAGCATTATAGCACTGGGGTATTTGAAGATCAAAAGCCGCCCCTACACAAGCAATATGGGATTAATTTCCTCCTCTTATTTGACTAGTTTAGCCTCTTTTCTCTTGACACAGAGTTCAAAATTATATAACAAAGAACTTTTGCAGAGGAGATCCAATTGTGCATTGGCTAATGGTTGATGAAGATGTCTACAATGCAATCCCATTTGTCTTGATTTCAAATGGGTTTTGAGGAGTCTGTGGCCATGGGTGGACGCCGGTTTTGTCTATTTTTTAGTGTAGGCAATCAATGTGAAACGGGCCACAATAAACAATCCTACCCCCCTAAGCACTTGGACCCTACTCTTTCTAGTTCTGCAAGCTCATGTTTCATGGTGTCTCCCCTGTAAACTACTCCCTCCTATCACACTTAGAGCTCCCTTCATTCCTGCCACCTTGGATTGCCCCTGCTCCTCTTGCGCATGCTCTAAAACTAATTGTTTCCTCCTTATAATAGTAGGCCTCCAGGCCATTGATGCTATGCATCACTTGAAAAAGAATGTGGGCAATTTCTCTAAAGCATGGATGCACTTTTGCAGAATGCCCCACTTTCTTCCTCTACTGTGGGCCTTTCCTTTCATGCTGATTACATCTTCAACATGGAAGGAGCCCACATTTTTTTGCGGTTGTCCAAAGATTTTTCTATCAATGTGGAGAACAAGGCTCCCCTATCCATGCCACAACCTTGCTATATTCCTTCAAGTCACTATCTGTTGTGTGAGCCATAGCCCAAGTGTTTGTGCTTTGTTCATTTCTTTGTAACTTGGTTAACACAATTTAAAAAATGGTTTGGCAGACTTTATTACTGAGTTCCACTTTAGCCCAATGCACCACATTGTACTGAGAAGTCTTATCTATGCATTTAAGTTGTAATATTTACTGAGTCCCCTAAGCCAAACTATATAGGAAATATTAAGAGCGATGCCAGATGAGATATGGTTCAAAATGGTTGAAAATTCAATAATATACCCTATTTTTAGTCATAACATTCGCAATGAAGAAAAATGGTTCAAAATTAAATAATATACCCTATTTTCATAGCATTTAATGCTTAGTGTGTTTACAACTATCTACTTAGCTTCTTAAGCATTTCTGCATTACTCAGCTTCCATTTTGTTTCCACCACTCTGCATCCGCTAAAGTATCCCTCACTCGGCTTCTACTACTGACTCGACTGTAACTAGACTTTGCCAATCAACTTGACATGTATTGAAATTTTTACTTGTCATTTGAAGACAACTTTTCTTACTAGGCAATATTGGTGAAATCTTTAAGTTTTAACTTTGCACCTCTATTCATGCTAATCTTTTCCTTTTCAGTACTTGCTTGTCTAGGAATTGATGTGTGATAAAGCTTTGTATATCAGTCCTACATACCTTCTCTTTGCTTAGTTTGATGAAGTTTGACCACTTGACCTTTTGGGTAAAGTAATCCCTTCATTTGATGTATTGCTTCCATCTTTCCTCTTCCATGTCTTATTCATTTCTCCTTTGATGTGTTCAACATCTACCTTTTCTTTTCTTTTGTTGAACTCTAATTTTGGTGTCTTTAACCTTGTTGGACAATTCTTGCTGATTTGACCAGTATTCAAACAACTGAAGCATCTAGTTTTCCTAAACCATCTACTATAGTTTCCATTGAAATGTGTTCTTATGCAATTTTCAGGGATGTTTCCATATTCTTGACAGTAATGACAACTATACCTAGTGTTGTAGTTCCAATTTTAGTGATGTCAATGATTATTTCCCTTTGCTAGTAGTAGGTGTCCACATAGGCTTTAATCTACACTTGAAAGCTCTATGTCTATACTTCTTGCAATTGTAGCAGTGACCTTCAAATATTGGTGTTCTGATAGTCCTAGTCTTGCAGTCATTTTCTTGATGTCCTTGCTTGTTGCACTTATGACAATGACCCACATTCTTAGGTTTGTCATGTTGATGGGTGATCTTGCTTCTACATACATTAGAAGTATGTCCCTTTTTACCACATAAATGACAAGTAGGTTTATTGTTCTTACCTTTGTCACTTCTTTCTTCTATAGTCTTGGATGACTCTTCTTTTTCAGTGCTAGTGTATCCTAGTCTTTTCATATCATTACTGGTTCTTGGTGATTTTAGTAGTTGTTCAAAGTACTTGATGGCCTCATTAGGTTTTTTGAAGCTCTCTATAATTTCTTTTTCTCATTTCAAGTCATTTTGCAGTTGTTCATTTTGCATCTTCAATGTGGAGATCTCAATATCCTTGACATTTAGTTCATGATGTGCATTCATCATTTGACTTAGAGTGTCTAGCTACATGTTTGAAATTCTTACAAGCTCAATTGACTTTTCTTCCAATCTATTGGCAAGATTTCTCTTGTCTTCATCAAGCATAGCCTTATCTTCAATGGCTCCTTTCTTCTATTCAGTCACTTCACAAAGCATCATGGCTTGAGATTCTTGTTCAATCTTAAGAGTTCTAATTTCTTCTACTTGAGATCTATTCTTCTCCATTAGGTCTGCTATTACTACATCAAGCTCTTTGGAATCTCCATTTGTAAACAATTTTGAGGTGTCAATCTCCTTGTATTGTGTGTCATTCTTACCTATGGCAATCTCTCTTCTTCTCTTTAAAGATTTTCTCAGTTCTTCTTTAGCTTCTTCCAAAGTATGTAAAGCAAGTTGTATATCAATCACCTAATTTTCTATGACCTTCCCAAGTTTGTAGACTTTCATTTCTAGATCTTTTCTTCAAGCTGTAAGGCTCCTTCTTGTGAGAACTTGGCTTTGATAGAAATTGTTGGAATTTACAAATAGGAAGGTTTGCTTCTGGGGGGGGTGGGGGGTGTGAATCAAAAGTAACTAACTTAAACCTTTTAAACTTTTAGTTGAGATTATTCACATGCATCTAACATATATAATTAACATGAAAAATAAAGACATGCATGAAAATAGATAACACAATATTTTGGTCACCCAGAAACCCTCCAAAATGAGAAGGTAAAATAGGGGTGGGGATGACACCCACAAACTATCACTACATCAATATGTAACTATTTAAGGTTAAAAGGTTTCACCACTTCCAATGGTCTACCTTATGAGAGACCTGTCCTATTAAAGACTTTACACCCTGTTAAAAGTGATTTGGTTAAAGGATTTACGCTCACTTGGAATGTTACCCTATTAAAGGATTTAGCACCTTGTTTAATGGCTTACAACATGGCTATTAGACCAACCTATAATCATAGGATTTTCACTCCTAATACAATGGCTAGAAAGTATTAGAAAGTCTTGACTTGATGACTTGCAATCTTCAATTATTGATTCCAGATCCTCATTCTAATCCTTCCTCGATCTAATATGTATCTCCTCTATGTTCAGATGCTCTGTTCTGATCAACTGAATTCTATAATGCTATTCTTCCTTTTCTAAGTCTTAACACCCCTCTACACTTCACTAGAATTCACCTATAAACTCTTACTCATACATGAATAATGGGGTTCTTTCCTCCTTTTAAAGGCTTTTGAAGACTTAGGGTTAGGTATGAATCTATGATCAATATTCATTCTTCTTTTCCCGCTCAGTTCTTTCACTTTTCCTATTGGTTGCATACTTTCTCCATTTTTCTTATTGGCTACATGCTGATTACATAGGGAATGCAAAAGATTTGATCTTATCTTCAAGATTCTTCAAGATTCATCCTAAGTTGGCTCAAAAATGGTTTACATCTAAGTTTGTGAAGGCACAAACTCAAATGCTAATTTTGTGTTGCTCAACACTTACTAGTTGCTAATGCTCGACACATATAGGAATTCTGTCTTGCTCGGCTCCTATAGTAATTCCATTTCACTCGACATCTATACTTTGCTTGGTACCTTCACTTGGCACTTGAAGTTCACTCGAGACCTGTTGAATTCCTAACTTGGCACATACTGTAGCTTGACATCTGTATCATACTCAAAATCAACTTAGAAATTGGTTAAGTGTGTTGACACTCAATTGTTCGAACCAATCCGAGACCAACATGAATCTATTATGTTTCATGTTTACATTTCTACAAGTTGATTTGATAGTAACCTACATCTTTTAAGTGATTGCACAATCTTATGGGCGCATGCATGATGATAAATGTTTTATGGGCTCACTAAGCTGTGAAAAGTTTTATTTATATATCTGGACCTTGGATAATTGATTCAAACCCACCCCCCCCTTTCTTAGTTATTCTAAAAGTATTCCAACATGCAGAATATGTTGAATTCATTAGAGATAAATTCTCCTCTATCAAATCTCAAGCACTTCAAACTTTTACTTATTTCCTTTTCAACTCTTGCCAAATACCATTTAAATAATTAAAAAGCATCATATTTTTCTTTTAGAAACATCAAAGTCATCATTCTCGAGTAGTCATCAACAAATAGAATGAAATATTTATCTCCCTTTGCACTCCAATAGGTCCACAATGGTTAGTATGAACCAATTCCATAATATCATTAGATGAATAGGTTTTTCTCTTGAAACTAGACTTTGTCATTTTACCCAAGTGACATTGTTTACACATAGCATTATCAAGTTTCCTCAAATTTGGTAATCCTCTTACTCTTTCATTTTACTAATTAATTCTTACCAAATTATCAAAGTTCACATGACATAACCTTTTATTCCATAGCCATATATCAACAAAATATGCAAACAGGAAAGTCTCATCAGATAAATCTAGATAGAACAAGTTACCTCTTCTCTGTTCTCCACTTCCAATTAGTTGACCATTTGTATCAAATATTTTGGCCTTCTTGTGATGCTATTCAGCTTTGTATCATGATTTTTTTAACTATACAACACTAAAAAAATTATAGTTAAGTCCATCAACCCAATAAACTGTTGATCTCTATGCCTAAGTTTCCTATTACTATCTAAACACTTAGTCATTTACTAGTCAAGGATGGAAGGTCATCACTACGACTAAGTCATCTAGTAAAGGACAAGTATATAAAGAGTTTTTTAATTTTGCATTACATGTTGAACAAGATAGAGATTTCCATGCACCCCACTTGAGACTGAGTACATATATAAGAAGAGATTATATAGTTGAGACTAAGTAAATTGGAAGATAGTTTACACTGAGTAAACAAAAAAGATCAAGCACGTAGAAGCCAAGTTCCAGCATGAATGTTAGTAATGATCAAGCATCAAGACATTCAAATGCCGAGTAAACTGGTTTTATCATATGGGTTTTTAATTGCACAAATGCCCATGTACACCATTTTGGCCAATTTCTATATACATTTAATTATTGTAGAAGTAGTTAAGATGGAGTTTACATGTCATCATAGATGGTAATGACCTCGAGGGAAGAAAATCAGAAGGGAAACAAAAAAAAACTTAAATATGAACTATTAATTATGATCGAGAACTTTCAAATATTGTCTATTTAAAAAAGGTTCTAACTCTAGGATCGATAGGATTAAGAAGACACATGTGTCTATGAATGAATGAGTGAATGTGCAAGTGAAGGAGTGAACCAGGATATAATAGAACAAGAAAGGCTACATTTGAGAGGAGATCATACACAAAAATCCAAGTAGTGAAGGACATAACTAAGATATCATATTAAGAGATTAGATTGAGACATTGAACATAGGAGATTCAAAATTACCTTTCAGTGAAAAGTGAAGGTTAGGTACTAAATCAATTTTAATAGGATTGAGTTAGGGTAAATCTCTTAACTAAGTGATCTTAATAGGTCTATGTAAATATCCTAATAGAGTCCTTACTTGCTTGTAAGTGTAAGATCCTTTAAGAGGGTAAGACCTAACAATCTTAAAGCTTTTAACAACACAGGACCCTTATAGGGTAGATCATATATTATGATCCAATATTGTAACCCTAATAGGGTAAATTTATTATTGCAACAATAAATATTTGTGGGTTTCATCCCCACCCAAGTTTTACCTTCACATCAAAGTTTTTCTGGGTAACCAAATCATTTGTGTTATGTGTTTAATATTTTTATGGATGTGATGTTTTCATTTACAATTCAAAATTACAATTTTATGTTAGATTTAAGATATGAGATGCATTAGGTGTGAAATTAGTAGTTTGGTTTTGTAAGTAAACGTTTAAGATTCTGATTCACCCCCCCTCTCAGTATCTTGTTTCCCATTAAATCCTTCCAACATAAACATTGTCACACTTGATCTTGTCAGTTAGTTTAATTGATCCTTTACCTTTTACAAGACATGGTGCATCATTACCAAACTTAACACAACTACCTTTATATTGTTGTATGGTTTCAAACTTCTATCACCAGTCATGTGATGTGAGAAGCCACTATCAATTATCCATCTATCACCTTTACTCACATATGAAATTAATGCAGTTTTCTCATCTTCATCAAAATCTTCTTTCATAGAAACATAGACAATGTCTTCATCATTACTATTAGACTCATTGTCAGGTTTCTGCTTTAGCAATATAATAAGATTTCTTTCTTTTTTCTTTGTAGTCCTTGTTTCTTCTATTGTCTCTATCATCTCTTCTTCCTTTATATTTTATTCCCCTTCTTTCATCCTTGTCTTCTCTATTAGGACATCTTGCAACAATGTGACCAACCTTGTTACATGAAAAACATATTATAGGAAGTTTACCTTTGAATTTTCCTTTGCCTCTTGGAAGTCTTCTAGTAATTAATGCTTCAAGTTCATCAAGATCATCAATAGAGTTATCACTATTCACACAATTTCTTTTTCCTTTCTTATTAAGAACTAGTTGAGATTTGAAAGCCAATTCAATAATAGTGGGAGTAAAATTATCAAAGTTTGACAATTCAAAAGCAGTAAGCCTACCAACTAATCCTTCCAAACTCAGATTGTTACCAAGTGTTCATCTTAGTTCTTGTATTATAGAAACTCCAAAAAAAAACAAGAAGTAGGGTTCTTAGTACATTTTTGATAACACATTTATCATCAATCTTCCCATTGGATCCTCTTATAGAGTTTACCACCTCTTTGACTTGTCCATTATATTGAGTAATGGTTTCACCTTCTATTATTCTCATCTCATCAAATTTTCCTCTTAAGCTTTTTGGTTTAGCTCTTAAAACATTTGTGTCTCCTCCATATATGGTTTGTACTGTATCCCACATTTGATTAATAATAATGCACTCCTTTATGTCATCAAACTTGGTATAGCTTAGGGCTAATGCAATCACCAACATTTCCCAATTGTATTCTTGCTTCTCTTTCATTTGTTGAGCTATCTAAGGTATTTCTATCTCTACATATGCATTTTCCACATAGTCTATTACTCCTTCTCTGACTCCTACTCGATGCATTCATCAAACTCTACCATGCAAGAAATTTCTTGTTCAACCTTGACACTTCCTTTTAGTACATCTTGATATTTAGCTTCAAGTACCTTCAAACATTTTTGTTCAAGCACTAATTCTATGATACCAATCGTTAGAATATTTTAGAATAACTAAGAGGGGCGGCGGGGGGGGTTTGTGGGGTGGTGGTGGTGGGGGGGGGGGGTGGTGAATCATTTATCCTTAGGTCTAGATGTACCAATTCAACTTTTAATCACTTCAAATACTTTAGACCTAATCATTAAATAGTTCAGTCTCTATAGAAAATAATTAGCAACATAAAACTTGCAATCCATTGTCCTAGTATTAGCAAACTTTGCATAATGTAAAACATGAATGATAAAACATCTCAAATGACATCCACAGAAGAATGACACCAAATTTTAACATGAAAATCTATTTTGGGAAAAATTACCAGTAGTTCATGCTACCAATTTTTCACTCTTCTGAAGTGATTTTTGTGAGGAGCCAACCCTATTAAAGATTAAAAAATGCACTGGTAAATATGACCTTGTTAAAGGAGTTAATCACCCTTTAAGGAATGACAGGGTTAAAGGGCTTTAGAACCCCTTAGAATGTCATCTTGAATAAAGGTTTTAGAAATGACTATTAGGTCAACCTTGATTAAATGATATCAATACTAATACAATAATTACAAAGTAACAATAGGTTGATCTGATAAATACAACTCACTTTATAAATATAGATTAAAAATTTGGTTCAACAACTAACTCATTGACTGGCCTCCATTATCATCTCCATCATTAATTCGCTTGGCAACTCTTCAAGCAATCACTTTTCACTTCAACTCTTCATTGTTCAGCCTTCTACTCAAGTTCACAAGTCAATAACATTAACAACTACTCCAACCTGGTTAGGTTAGCCCTTTTGCCTCCTTAAATAGGTAGTTTTGATCTTTTTCTACTTAAACATCACCGTTGATCTTAGGGTTTGGTCAGATTCATCAAATCTTGTCATCTTTTCATGTCCTTTCTCTTCTAGAAACTTCTCAAAACTTCTCTTTGAATCCATTCCTAGAAATGCCCAAACATGGTTTGTTATGTATTAAATGCTCTAGGTCATCCATCCTTATCTTCAACATGTTTTCCATATTCCAAGAATTCAATTTTGTTAGGTGAAAATCAAGTTTTCCTCATAAACTATCAAATGTTGTCACTTGACCAATACTATCTTTTGACACTCAGTCATTACTAAATTACTCGTTTGATACTAACTATTATGTTTATCATACTTTTTGATACTTGGTCAAAGATGATGCTTGGTTGACACTATATTTAGCTTGGCTTATATTGTCGGTCAATCAACTCAAGCATCACTCGGCATATACTTCTATTTCCTTAATCTTCATCTCTTTTCTCAGTCAAGCCTATGCATTTGGTATTCTATTGATCACTTCTTTTAGGCTTCAATACAACTATCCTCCCCACTTATGTTATGATTAAATAATCACATTATCTTGTCAAGGTTTAACTAATCAAGTACCCATTATAGTTTCTCATAATTCAACCTTTCCTCTAGGTCCTTTTGTTATCTCTTCTTCTCAAATCATCTTGATCAATCATCTTGATATGACACTCTACTTAGATAGTATCTGTCTTACCAATAAGGTTTGACATTAATGAAAACATAACAATTGTTCCAATTGTAGTTCCAAGAATAATTTAGGGATTTTCTAGGCTCATCTACAAATGGTATGAGCTATTATAAGTAAAAGCAATGATGCCGATAAAAAATAATGAAAACTACGAAGACCAAAAGCATAACCAGAAGAAATAGAATAGAATAAAATATTATTTCATAGCAAAATCTTCAGATGGAGAGCTCTTTTTCATGTAGAGTAAGAGCAATCAGATGTGAATATAGTGTGGATAAAAGGGAAGATATCATAATAAACATAGGAGAATAGAGAAAAAACATGATAATAAAATTTTAAACTCATGCAACCATTACAAGTCTTAATTACTTCATGCAAATGACCATTAAGAAGAAAAATAACAAAATAATGTGGAACATCAAACATACTTTAAACAAACAAAAGATATTTTCCAAGACTTCCACGTGTAAGCCCCCATCCATTAGGGATAATAATTGAAAGAATTCCTTCTACTAATCAATTGGTACGAGTATCAACATTTCATTTCTAGAGAGACTATTCACTCCCCTTTTATTTTATTTCTTTATTCCCCCAACCTTTCATTGCAAAGCCTAAAAAGTCTCCCTAATTTTTAAACGATAGACCATCTCCTTTCTCATACAAATTCCTTGTCTTCCCAAATTAAAATTTCATACGTAATTGACAAATAATATTCTACAACTTATTAATTTTCATAAATGACATTAATTTCTTTGGAAAAAAAATGAAAATAGATTTTATTAGAAATCCAAGGTGGCAGAAAAAAACTAATTGATAAACTCAAAGAGAAAAATAATGGGCTATGACATCTCCCCACCTTAAATAATGGGCTATTACATCATATCCAACACATTTCAATAGTTCAAATTAACATGACTATAAATCTATTTTTCATTACTCACAATAATGCATACAAATTCAATTCTTTCAGCCATATTAACTTCCCTCTAGTTAACCACATCAATTATTCTTTCTTAAATGAAACCTACTTTCATTTTAATACATATTAATTAAATTGACACATGGCTTTCAAAGAGAGAGGTAACACATGGTGCGATAAACGTAACCAAAAGAAGATAAAAATATTTGTAGTAAGTTTATATGTTGATCAATCATTTCAAGAGTACTTCCTATGCAAGTTTGTGAATTCTATTACCAATCTATAGTTTTACGATGTTAGACTACCTCTCTCTAACAATATCCCCCCTTTCTTATGATGTGTTGTTCCCTCAATTTTATTTATATGAAAAACACCAAAGTATGAGTCCATGTTATATCATAAATCAAATCAAATATCCAATGAAATGTCAAATCAAATATTTTCTTCTCTCAAAGATTCTTGAAATTAAGTTGCATACTATCTTTAAATCACATGATAGAACACATATACTTGTGCTTACTTACAATACCTTAGCATCACATGGATTTGACCTTGCTACTAGATAATTTATACCTACTTCCTATCATACTCATACATATACTCATAATACCTTTTGTTCATTCACAATGTCAATAGCTTAAGAAGATAGAGTTTTAACTTTAAGTATCAAGAGCCAATGTTCTCCTTTCAAAATAAGATTTCTTAACTCACCTTAACTTTAACCACATTTTGATCATAGGTAAAAATAATCAATCATACATAACATCTAACATGTGGTTCTTTCTAAGTGAGTAAGTCATCAACGTGTTCTCATCAATTACTAGAAAAAGATTAGGGAATCCACTCTTCCATTCATGTGACCTAGGCTCTCATGCCCATATCATCAACATTATATTTCCAAATAAATTTTAAGCCAAAAAAATGTTACATCTTAACATAATAAGAATTCACAAATTCATCTATGCAAGAATGCTTAGTCCACACAAAAGAACAAGATGTGATGTATGACCTTCTTTCCATTTAATCATCACTTATAGATAAACATGAGACACAAAAATATGGTTAAGGTGCTTTCCTTCCCAACCATGAATACTTACACTTCCTTGGGATCTTGCCTAAGATGTAGAATTCACAACCCTACAATTCCCATAAGTCTCAACACAATACAAAAGGCAAGAAGTATCTAGTGCAGTTGTGAAACATACTACTTTCCACATATGTCTACGTAGATATAATCATGGATATGGTAGGGAGATGGGGCATGGGAAATAATATCAATAAAATACATGCACATATCTTTGGAAAAAGCATTTTAGTGCCAGATCTATACTGGTAGGCTACCCTTCCCTATTTGTCCACATTCAATACCCTCACTGAAAGGTAAGTCTCTATAATCTCATACACAAGTCAAATAATGAAGATTTTAATGCAAAAGGAAGAATATCATGTTCTTTACAATCTACTCCCTTATGCACTCTATCAATGTTCCACGTTGAACATGATAGAGGATATCACATCACATCATAGAAATAACAACATAGAAACACACCCTAGCCACCACAAGAACAAAAGAAATCTCAAATTAAAGGTTCATAATCTCTAATTAAAAGTCCAAAAAGTGGAGAATAAAATCAATAGAAATTATAGTGAATAAGGGCTATATATATAGATTGCAAAAGAATTTAGTGGCTAGGTGGTCACAAGGAACATGAAACAATTTTCAAGCTAGCCCTTCATCAGTTCAAAGTTCATGAATAATTAAATATAACATAGCCAATTAGAATCCAATTGACATAAAATATAATGACTCTCACTAGTCACCAAGATGGAGTAGATTCTTTATGACACCTTGCATCCAAAGAGCACTAAAGAAAATGACTAAATGTTAAGAAACATGCATCACATGCAATATGATGTGGTAGCATCTTGGGTCTTTGAGCAATCTTGCACCAACAAAAAAATATTTCTAATTTTATGTACCAGTCTATTGTTCACAAAGTAGTTATTGTTTCTTTTGGTTTTAGTTTGTACTAGTTGATATCATGTTGAGGACCTACCCTAGATCCTTTTCTTAAGCACACATACTTTGATGTTTTATATTCTTTGATTTCTATGCCATTCTTTGTGGTCTCTATTTCCTATAGTTTTTAACCAGTCAGGCATGTTATTTCTATATTTATAGTCTCCTATGATGATTTGGTGTCCTAAATAGTTGGAAGATGACTCCTAAATCTCGTGTGGAGCTATCCTTAAGAGAATATGATCTTATGTTGTCTTTTTCTTGGGTTTTGGCGTACTCTTCCAAGATAAGACTGATAATATAATTGAATGCTTGACTAGCTAACTTGTGGCTTAGCTAGCTATATAAGAAGCTTGGGTAGATGTAGGAAAATAATCATCTTAGAGTGAAGAAGATAGAGATACAAATTTAGATTCTAATTTCATAATATTTCTTTGTATAAGGCTACAACTTAGAAGGCCTCATAGTTAGGCATGTTGCAAGCTTTGGGTTTAACCATGGAGGAAACTCTATAGTTAAGCGCTCTCAGGCTGGAGTAGTATTGGGATGGGTGACCTCCTGGGAAGTCCTAGTGCTTCACCCTTGTGAGCATCACCTAGATCCAATGAGTGCTAAGTGTTCCATTTATTCTCATGAGAGATGGATTCATGTTGAATCACTACTCATGAAACATGGGTCAATGAGTTTGACTCAAAATTACATAGTTGAATCCTGATAGCAATATCACAATGTTGCTTTCATTTTATGTGAATTGAAATAATTAAAACTATTGAATGTTGTATATAGCCTCTTATTCTCTGTTGTGTACTTGATTTAATATTTTGTGTATAACTCTAAGCATGGGGTGTTTTCAGGGTTAAGTTGGGTTTATTCCATCTTACTCTTGCCTATATCTCTTCCCTTGCATCAGATGGTATCAGAGTAGAGGTCTTTCTTGTGGCTTGGATCATGGAGGATCTTATTGGATTTGGTTGTAGGCTAAAATATCTGAAATCTAACCTATAAATTTTAGAAGGTTATGATCTTGCAAGAACTATTATCAAGATGGTTCATGATAAAGGAAATGTTGATAATTCTATAACAAACATGTTGAGGTAGATTGTAGTGAGACTTGAATTTGTTGAGACAATACAAAGAAGACATGTACATCTTGAAAATGTTAGTGATGATGAAGATGTAGCACCTAATTTAAATCCTGAACCTTAGGTTGAGCAAGATGAAGAAAGGATTTTGAGAGTTTTGTCTAGGGCTAATGCTAGAGCTACTATTGAAGTTTCTTGCTATAATAGAAGAGTTGAGACTAATTTTGTATTGGATTGGCTCTTTGAGATGGACAAGTACTTTGAGTATGAAGGTACTCCTAATAATAAGAAGGTTAAGCTAGTAGTCAAAAAGTTGAAGGGTCATGCCTTTGGTGAGATCATTTACAATCTAAAAGACCAAAGAGAGGAAATAATAGATCAAGACATGGGAAAAAATGATTGGATAGATGATGAATACTTTTCTTCCTATGAATTAACAAGTCAATTTGTTGAGAAAAATGTAGAATTGGAGACAAAAGGACATAAGTGTGAAGGAATATACTAAGAAATTCTAAAAGTAAGATATTAGATTTGGACATGTGGATGATGAAGTTGAAAAAGTAGTTAGATACCTAAATGGTTTGAGGACATCAATTCAAGATGAAATCAATTATGATCACTATGCTTTGAAGGATGAAGAAAGATTGTGATCAATATGATTAGTTATGGACAATGTGGAAGAAGCATAATAGGATGCTCTGAAGGATGAAGAAATATTGGAAAGGAAACATGATCAAATACAAAGAGGTGGAGGTAGAATATTTCAAAGAAGTAGAGGCATTACCTATGGAAAAGTAGAAGATCTGATAATGCAATGCAAGAAAAGGGAAAGACAGAATGGAAAGAACACCTTGCTCAAAAAAGAGGTAATTGCACTAGAGGCAGGTATACTGATTACTCTAGGAATAATAATGGTGAAAATGGAGAAGAAAGATCTTGGTTTAAGGGCACTTATTTCAAGTGTGGAGAAGGACATATAGCTTTTGAATGTACTAACTTTGGAAAGAGATTGGAGGAAATAACAAAAACACTTTTTCTTGTGAAGAAGCTATTGAAACACCTAATGAACATGAAGTTGGTGAGAATATAATGTTGAGAAGAATCTTGTGGAATGAAGAAGTTAATTAAGAACCTATTTTGAGAAGAATATTTTTCAAGACTAGATGTAAGATTACTGGAAAATGTTGCAAAGTAATCATTGATAGTAGTAGTTCTAATAGTTTGGTTTCTAAGGAGCTGTTTAGCAAGTTGTAGTTGTAGAGATTGAGACATCCTAAATCTTACCATGTTTCATGGATCTAGAAGGAGCATAATTTACTTGCAAGTTTACAATGCATTTTTAAATTCAAAATTGGGATTTATCATGATGAAATCTTGTGTGATATTATGCTTATGGATTGTTGTCATATTTTGTTAGATAGACCTTGGCAACATGATAGATAAGCTTTGCAAGATAGTAGATTGAATCAATATACTATTTGGGATACCAAAAGGAAATAAGTATTGTTAACTTTGGTTGAAAATATTGAGTAGAATTACTGTACCAAAGTTAGAGTATATTTGGTTGATGGAGAACATTTTTCTAATGATATGAAGAAACATAATGTTTATTTTTCCTTGATTCCTACAAAGATCGAGAAACACGATGAACTAGAGCATGCACTTGATATTGAATCATTATTGGTGAAGTTTTAATAAATAATTTCTAATAATGTACTTGATGGTTTATCACCTATAAGAAGTATTAGTCATTGTATGGATTTTATGCCTAGAGCTAGTTTTCCTAATAAAGCACTACATAGGCTTACACTTGCTGAAAATGTTAAGTTGAAGAGACAAAGTGCAAGTGTTGCTTGAAAAAGGTTTGATTAGGGAAAGTTTGATTCCTTATGCACTACCTATTATATTAGCACTTAAGAAGAATGGAGAATAAAAAATTTACACTAATTCTAGAGATATTAACAAAATCATAATGAAGTATAATATATTTCCTTTGCCTAGGATGGATGACATAATTTATTGCTTGAGTGAAGCAAAGTATTTTACAAAGATTGATTTGAAAAGTGGCTATCATTAGATCATAATTAGAGGAGATTAATGATAAACTAATTTTAAGACAAATTAGGGTTTTTATGAGTATTTGGTTATGCCATTTGGTTTAACTAATGCACCTTGTACTTTTATGAGGCCGAGGAACACCTTAAGCATATCAGACAAGTATTACAGAGATCGGAGGAGAAATTGTTGATTAACTTGAAGAAATTTCCATTCATGAAGGAAGAGATTGTGTACCATGGTTTTTTAAATTTCAATTGATGGTTTGAAGATGGATCATGAGAAGGTAAAAGCTATTCTTGATTGGCATACACTTGATAATGTTGGAGAAGTTAGATCATTTCATGGATTGGCAATTTTTTATAGGAAGTTTGTTAGAAATTTTAGTTCTATTTGTAATGCTATGATTGAGATTATGAGAGGGCATAAGAAAGATTTAAAGTGGACACATGAAGCAAAAAATATTTTTGAAATATTTTAAAAAAAGATTGTAGAGATACCTATACTTGCTTTGCCTAATTTTAGTAAAGTTTCTCAAGTTGAATGTGATGCTAGTGGAAGTGCTATAGGAGTTGTTTTGAGTTAAGAAGGAAGATCCATAGCTTTCTTTAGCAAAAAGGTTGAATGATGCTAAGAGGAAGTATTTAGTTTATGATCTATAATTTTATGTTATTGTTCAAGCTTTGAAGAAATGGAGACATTATTTGATTCCTAAATATTTTGTGTTGTACACTAACAATAAAGCTTTGTAGTATTTGGGAAGTCAGAATAAGTTGAATAAATAACATATGAAGTGGGTTGAGTATTTTCAAAAGTTTTCTTTTTCATTGAAGCATAAGATTATATAGTCAAATAAAGTTGCTGATGCTTTGAGCCATAGAAAGAATTTTCAGACATAGATGAGAGTTGGGGTACTTGGTTTTGATGATTTGAAATGCTTTTATGAAACTTATCCTAAACTTGTAGAACTTGGAGAGCTTATAAATATTATATAGTAAGAGATAGGTGGATTGATTATTTCATTTAGGAAGACATGTTGTTTAAAACAATTCAATTATACATAGCTAGAGGATCTATGAGAGATAATATCATGAAAGAGAAGCATAGTGGTGAACTTGCATGACACTTTGGGATTGAAAAATAGTGAAGTTGATTTATGATAGGTAATTTTGGCCATAGATTTATAAAGATGTGAAAATATTGGTGAGAAGTTGTAGAATTTGTTAAACAACAAAGGGAACTAGTCAAAATTTGGGATTGTATTTCACCATTGCCTGTACCTAGTAAACGTTGGGAAGATATTAGTATGGAATTTGTTCTTTATTTTCCTAGAACTTAGAGAGGTAATGGTTCTAGTTTTTGTAGTGGTTTATAGATTTTCAAAGATGTTTCATTTCATACCTTGTAAGAAGACATTTAATACACTACATGTGGCTGAATTATTCTTTAAGAAAGTGGTAAGATTTCATAGTTTTCCTAAGAGTATTGTTTTAGATAGAGATACTAAGTTTACTAGTTATTTTTGGAAGACACTTTGGAAGAAGGTGAATATAGAGTTGAAGTTTAGTTCTACATTTCATCTACAAGAAAATGGACAAATTGAGGTTATGAAGAGAAGTTTGGGTAACTTGTTGGATGTTTGATTAGAGATAAGCTTGGTAATTGGGATATGGTTTTAGCTTACGAAGAGTTGACATATAAAAATTTCGTGAATAGGAGCACTACAAAGACACCTTTTGAGATTGTAACTAGAATGAATCCTAAGGGAACTAATAAATTGAGGGATTTGACTACTGAAATAAAAAGAAGTGTCTATGCTAAAGAATTTGTAGATTTCATGAATACTACATGAGGAAGTGAAAAGGAGTTTGAAAGACAATAATATGGAATATAAGTAGAGAGAAGATATGAGGAAGAGACATAAATGCTTTGAGGTAGAGATGAGGTTATGATGCATTTTAAGAAGAAAATATTTCCAATTGGTACCTATAGTAAGCTAAAATTGAATGAATTTGGTCCTTGTAAGATTCTATGAAAGTTTAATAGTTAAAATACTTTTGAAGTTGAATTACCAGAAGACATGGATATTTTACTATATTCAATATTGTAGATATCTTTGAGTATTTTGAATCAGATGATGAATTGAAAGATAAATAAGATTATCCTAAGAAGAAGACAAACAATATTGAGAGGATATTGAATAACCAAATAAGAAAGAGTACCTAAGGAAAAGATTATATGAAATACCTAGTTCACCAGAAAGATAAACCAATTGAAGATAGTTCATGGATTACACAAGTTGAGTTGGATCTTTATGATTCAAGTCATAATCCCCAATGTGGACATAAGTTCTTGATTAACCCTAGGTGTTTGATACAGAAGAATCTTGGATCTTTGAGAAATCTTGCATCAAAAAAAAAAATTTCTTATTTTTTTTACTAGTAAGTTGTTTGCAAAGTAGTCATTGCTACTTTTGGTTTTAGTTTGTGTGTTGTTGATATCATGTTGAGTACATGTTCGACATCCTTTTCCTAAGTTCTCATACTCTTAGATTTTATATTCTTCGAGTTCTAGTCCATTCTTTGCAATCTCTATTTCCTATAGTTTTCATCCAACAAGGCATGTTATTTTTGTTTATGAAGTCTCCTATGAAAATGTGGCATCTTGCAAAGTAGGGAGCTAGCTATGAACTCCTATGTGGACCTATCCTTAAGAGTACATGACCTTATGTTGTTCTTTTCTTGGGTTTTGGCTTACTCTTCTAAGACTAGACCTATAATATAATTAGATGCTTGACTAGCCAACTTGTGGCTTAGCTGGCTATATAAGAAGCTTGGCTAGATGTCAGAAAACAATAGTATTAGAGAGAAGAAGATTGAGATGTGAATTTGGATTTTGATTTCATAATATTTCTTTGTATAAGGATGCCACCTAGAAAGCCTCACAACCATACATGTTTCTTTCTTTTTATGTGAAGTGAAATAATTACACCTATTAAATGTTTCATATGGCCTCTTATTCTTTGTTTTGTATTTAATTAAAGCTTTTGTTTGTAACTCTGAACAAGGGGTGTTTGTAGGTTTAAGTTAGGTTTATTCCATCTTACTCTTGCCTATATCCCTTCCTTGGATCACAATACATCTTAATAATTATATCATTTTCTTTTGCAATCTTACATGTTCCTAAATACAAAATACAACGTGCAATACTTTTGGAAAAAATTCCATGTTCTTCCTACATATCATGCTAGGTTATTCCAAGAATCAAAAGAATCTAGTATCAAAATTCTTGCACAACATATGCAATGTGTGTCACTTATGCAATAAAAGACATATTATTATTGTTATGATGAACCAAATCTAGAATATGTAGGCATAAAATTCAACCATCAATTAACTACCTCAATAGATAATATAAATTCACATCTTTCTTGCTTCACACATGGATGGAACAAGTACTATATTTTTAAGTGTAATACAGTAGTATGTTAGAGTAAAGCGTTAATTTAATTTAATTTATTAAATTACTTTTACTTCCTTCTTAATATTTCACTTTATGAACTTTGCATTTCTATTTAATAATTAATTAGTAATTATTAAATATCATTTACCTCTTAGGGTTTCCCTTTTAGGTTTTTTGATCTCCATCTATAAGGATTGATCTTTTCTAAACATCTCTCATTCTTTTAGTCTGATAATACAATTTGCATATTCTTAGAGCAAAACCATTACCTCTTCATTGCTTTTTCTTCTCTGTGATAGGTTCTTACATGTAGGTATTCTTCAGGCTTTGTGGATTTGTATTGCTCAAATCCTTCATGGTATCAGACCTAAATTTGCTGTAACTTGTTCAGTATTTGGAGAAAAAGAAGAACGAGGGTTTGACAAAATATATCTAACATTTTTGGTTTTTTTCTATGAAAGAGAGGGTATCATATTTTTGGAACACTTTAATGTGAAATAGACCTCATGGTTGGATTTAGAAGGCATCAAAACCCTTATTTTCATATAAAGTTTGTCAATTTGGGACAATGTTGACAGGGGAGGCAATTTGTTTTTGCATACTAGGGTCATGCAGCCTTTGGCACACATTTTGATGTATTTTTATGAAAAAAAAAAAAAATAAAAATAAAAATTTAAAAAAATGCTTGCAGTATTAAAAATATCGTACCACCACAGAGGGTGAAGTGGCCATGGCTTAGCCTCCTGCATGGCCTGCACACCACTATCCCTACCTCCGCCTACTATGCCTCTAGTTTTCCACCTCCACTCAACTGTAAGAACACATCTAGTGTCTCCTCCAACAAGAACCACCATCGCCACTCCTTTGCCTGAGCACCATCACTAGGCCACTCTAGCCCTCCTCGCCTAGGCCACGGTCATGTTGGGGGTTGAGGGCCAAGTCTCTAGGCCCTTGGCACTTTTTTTGGGTTTTTAATTTTCTTAAAAATCCTTTGAGAAGCCCTACTAGGTATTTGGTTCTAACTTGAGAATATGGTGTCTTTTTTCAATCCAAAATAAGATCCAGAAAGACAATTCCAAGATAGAGACTATGGTACATATATTTTTTGGTCTTTTTTCTAGTTTGGTACCTATTTTTGTGCTTGAAGTTTGATGATGTCTTCACTCTTCTAGGGGGCATAACATTTTTGTTATAACTATTGGTTTAAAGAATAATTTTGATAGTCGAGTGTCAATTACACTTAACCATTTTTCACTATACATGCCGAGCAAAGAGTAGGAGCCGAGTCACAGTCATGTGCCAAGCAATCCAGTTTTATCAAGTGCCAAGTGATATCAAGTGCCGAGTGATATCAAATACTAAGTAATATCAAGTGCCGAGTAATATCAAGTGCCAAGTGATACAGTTTTGTTTAGGTGCTAGGCTATCCAGGAAACAACATGTGCTGAGCATCAGTAATGCTTCATGAGCCGAGTAACTCAGAATATCAGCATAAGAGTTTGTAATTGCACAAAATATGATGTAAACCATTTTTGTAGCTGACACAAGGAAAATCTCAAAAAATCTAGAGATAAGAACAAATCTTTCACATTTCCTATGCAATTTGCATGCAGCCAATTGGAAAATTGGAAAGGCATGCAACCAATCAGCAAAAGGCAAGTATTGTGCAAGAAATTGAGATTCAATGTGGATTGTAAATCCATATCTAACCCTAAGTCTTCAAAGTCTTTTTAAGGAAGACAAAAGTCTCACTGTAATGATGATGGATGAAAGAGGGAGAGAATAGTGTTAAGAGGAAAACATAGTTGAATTCAGTAAAATGAGACATAGAGTGTAAGAGCAGGAATTTGATATTTAGTTGATCAGAACAAAGCAAAGGAGATGAACAAAAATCAAATCTCAGAGGATTAAAATAAAAAAGAGAGCCAGAACAAGTGCATGCATTCAACAATCAAGGATTGCAAACTATCAGGTTTATAATACCTAGTACTCTCTTACCATTGTATTAGAAAAGAAAACCCTATGTAGATAGGTTGGCTTAACAGCTATTTGTAGATCCTTATCAAAAGGTGATTAAATCCTTTAACAGGGCGACACTTCATGTAAAGTATTTGTAAATCTTTTAACCAGGTCACTATTGACACAATGTAAAGCCTTTAACATGGTAGACCATCAGAAGTGGTTGAACAATATTGCTGCAGTAATTTTGTGGGTATCATCCCCACCCCAGTTTTACCTTCTTATTTTTGGAGGGTTTCTGGGTTACCAAATTCTAGTGTTATGTGTTGTTGATGCATGTATTAGTTTCATGTTTATTTGATGTGTTTACATGCATGTAGTTTACTTTTAGTTAAAAGTTTTATTGATAAAGTGTGATACTTCTGATTCACCCCCCCTCTCATAAGTATTCTTTCCATATTTAAATATTCCAAAAATTGGTATAAGAGCTATTGGTTCTCACAAGAAGAATTCTAACAACTTGAAGAAAAAGATCTAAAGATGGAAGTCTTCAAACTTGGGAAGATTATTGATAATCAAGTGATTGATGTGCAACTGGCTCTACACAAAGTAGAGGAAGCAAGGGAGGGACTGAGAAAATCCTTGAAAAAAAGAAAGAATTTAGCCATAGCTGAAAATGAGATAAACTACAAGGAGATTGATACCACAAATATATTTTCCAATGGAGACACTAAAGAATTTGATGCAGCAATAGAAAAACTGATGGAGAAAAATAAAGATCAAGCAAATGAGATAAGATCTCTCAAGATGGAACATGAATCACAGGCCATAATGTTATGTGAAATCACTGAACAAAATAAAAGAGCAGTTGAGGACAAAGTAATGATGGAAGATGAAAAAAGAAATCTTGCAAATAGACTGGAAGAAAAGAGTACTGAATTAACAAGGATCTCAAACATGCAGATGGATACACTCACCCAAATGATGAACCTTCATCATGAACTAAATATGAAAGACATTGAGATCTCTACACTAAAGATGTAGAATGAACAATTGCAGAATGACTTGAGACGAGAAAAGGAAATATCAGAGAACTTCAACAAACCCAATGAAGCCATCAAGTATTTTGAGCAATTGCTGAAATCCCCAAGATCAACCCATGATACATCAGGACTTGGATACAACAACACTAAAGTTGGAGAATCATCAAAGAATGCTGAACAAAGAAGCAACAAAGATAATGATTCAAAACCCACTTGTCATTACTGTAATAAGAAGGGGCATACTGCTAATGTTTGCAGGAGTAGAAGAATCAATTAGCCAAACACACATAAAAGAAAGAGTTACTGTCACAAGTGCAAAATGCAAGGACATATGACACAAGATTGTAGATCCAATGTCACAAGGACACAAAGATTTGATGGAGATTGTCATAATTGCAAGAAATATGGACATAGGGCATTTGAATGCAGATCAAAGCCTATATGGACATCAAATCAGCCAGCAAAAACAAAAGGAAATGAAAGTCATTATCATTGGGATTACAACACTAGGTACAATTGTCACTATTGTCAAGAATATGGACATATACCCCAGAATTGCATAAGAACACATTTCAGGGGGAACTATAAAAGATGGTTCAGTCAAACCACATGTTTCAGTTGTTTGAAAACTGGTGATATTAGCAAGAATTTCCCAACAAGGTCAAAGGCACCAAGTTCTGAGTTCAATAATGGAATGGCAAAGATAGATGTTGAACACATCAGAAGTGAGATGAATAAGACATGGAAGAAGAAAGATGAGTGTAGCACATCAAGTGCAAAGATCACTTCACCTAATGGGTCAAGTGATCACACTTCATCTAATTAAGCAAGAATGGGTGTGTGGGACTCATATACTAAGTTATATCATACATCAGTCCCAAGACATAGAAGAACTACAAAGAAGAAATCAACATAAGCAAAGATGCTAAGTCAAAATTGAGAATCTTGCAAAATCTGCCAAAAGTTGTCTTCAGGTGCCGAGTTGCTAATAGTGATTGAGTTAATAGTTGATGCCGAGCTATGAAATATCAATGGGAGCTGAGCAAAGTGAAACAAAATGAGTGTCGAGTCATGTTGAAATCCTTCAGGTGCCGAGTAGACAGTTGTCAGCACACTAAGCATTAATTGCTTTGTTTTGAAGGGTACATAGGTCAATTTTTGATCATTTCTCACCATTCAAATGCAAAGAAAAGATGAAAAGAGTGCAGAAGATCAAGGGCAGCTTAAAAGCCATTTGCACAAATTTCCACAGTGATCCAACACAAGTTTCATCGATTTGAGGTATTTTACTTGTGTGCCGAGCTACACAGTGTTTATAAATTTGTTTAAACTTTAAACCCTACTTTGGAAAACAATAGCATCTGGGTCTAGAACCACTAAGGGAAAAGAGATTCAAGAAATACAATTAGTTAGCAATGAAGTTAAGCAACCAGAATTCAAGCCCATTCAAGAAGTTGCATACAAGAATGATCCCGCAAGTGCGTTATGCGTTATTTTTGATAAAGTTGTAATGGTACAAGATGTTCGTAGATGTTAGAACTAAAAAATTGGAGCCATAGGAGATCTAGAAATTTATAATGCATATGAAAAGCTATGTGAGAACAAAATACTAAAAGATGAGTTCTCAATAATCGAGAGAAAGGGATTGACCAAAACCCTAGAATTTCCAATTGTTTTCAAAGCTGAATGGGTACGCATAGTTCTTAGCAGAATACATGATGGAGCCTTTTGGTTAGAAATAGGGCCAATAAAATTTACCAAGAAAACTGTTCATAGGGTTATTGGTATTCCAACCCTAGATCGGCCAAAGACCCTGTGTAGTGACAAAAAGGAAGTAATAGAGAGAAACATCAGTGCTAAATGGAACAATAGGGGAATGACTATTGATACAATCACAGAACCCCTACTAGATTTTTTTGTGAGAATCATTTCACACAAATTCTATCAGTCAAGCAAGTTAAACAGTGTGCCTTGTATAGCAGTTGATGTTGCGTACAAATTGGTTAAAAAGGATCATACCTATGATCTAGCAGAGCTCATGTTTCAATAGATTAATGAGAATTTGGGAGCTATAAGGAAGAGCAAGGGAGCTCACTGCAAATTTGGATCAGCTTTGGTGTGCATGTTTTTCTATCTGATGAAAGAATTCCCTTTTGTAGGTAAGGTGAAATGGAATCTAGATAAAACAATTGTTGAACAGATCAATGGATATATTGAACAAATGGGTGATAATTTTGATGCCCAAATGACTAGCTACTTTGAGGACTTCAAAAAGTCCATGAAACAGAGAATGAGGATTCCAATCTCATTGACTGAGAGATATGAAAAAGAAATTTGTTTTCTTGTAGATATTGATTATACTTATATACAGGTAGTCATACCTAGAGTGAGATGGCTTAAGCCACTAGGTTATGAACTCAATATTGATCAAGCCTTTGCAACAATAACAACTCTCCTTGTAGAAGAAGTTGACAAGAATGCAAAAGCCTTTGGAACTTATGATGTTGTAAAATCAAGGGTAGTAATAGATTTGAAAACTGCCTCAATAGTAAAGAAGAAAGAAAAATTGGTAAGGAAAATCAAGAGAAAATTTGGTGTTGAAGGAGAAGGAAGAGCAGAAGAGGAAGAAGAAGACATTGAAGATGAGGGAGATGAACCTCAAGGTCTGACTCAAGGGTTAGGAGAGGATAAAGAGGAAAGTGCTAAGGAAGAAGAAGCCGAGGAAGCACAAGTTAGAACCAAGGTCACAAAAGAAAGCCCACAACTCCTCCTGCTCCTCAACCCAGGGCAAAGAAAGTAGCTGCTCCTGCACCAAAGAGACCTACTACAAGAGCTGCAGCACAAAAAGCCCAAGAGGAGGAAAAAGAGAAGAAGAAAGCTTCAAAGAAGACTACTACCGAGCCAAAGAAGAAAATAAAATTTGTTGCCCAACCTCAAATAGATGAAGAGAAGACTGAGTCAGAGGACAACAACCAATTTCAGGTGGTAAGTCACAAACCTCAAACTACCATTGATAAATTATGCTTAAAAATTAAGAATGATGATTTGAAAGGTTTAAAGAACCTAAAATTTCCTAAGCTCACCAAGGAGGAACAAAATAAATTAGAGGAATCAGTGTATGCTATGATGGCTGATTATAAGAACACACCTCTAGAGTTAGATGAATCAATGCCTAAGGAATTGTACAAAATTGTAGAGGATAAATGGCATTTTTGTTTGCAAATGGAAAGGGAGATAAGGGAATCAACATTAGCCAGGTTATTGCGTAATTTGACTAAGGATCAAATAAAAAATGTAGTTAAGAGGCATAATAATAGATTCACTCCCAAACATAGATTTTCTTCAATATGGTTTTCTTGAACACACAATTCATCAATGTTAGAAGGACTAATCATTAATAATGTATATTTCAAATAAGAATGCATTTCACCTATATACTTTAAGAAAGTATCTTGTGTATAAAGAGGAATTCCAAGAGTTAAAGCCTTCTTCCTAAACACCTGTGTATATTCTTTTACAAATTGCCCTTTACCTTGCCAGAGATTTTTCCAATTCATAATGGCTTGTTGCATATAACCCAAAGGATAAATTTTTTTCTTTAAAGTAGAACTAAATTCATACCAAGAGGAAATTATTTTACCATGTACTGAAAGATCATCTTGGATCTTAGTCTCCCACCAAACTAATGTAGTGCCCCCCATTCTAAGAGTAGCTAGCTAGATTTTGGAAGAATCATCCAAAATAATTTGAACCCTTTAGTACACCTCAATCTGCTTGAGCTAGTTATCTAACTTATCTACATCCAATTCACCATTATATATAAGTAAATCAAACTAAACATCAAGCTTTAACAAGGGTGTCTTCACAAATTGTTTATTTTTAGAAGAAGTAGACAGAAGAAGAAGAAGATGAAGAAGATGGAGATGAAGGTTCAAGAGAGTCACTACCACCTCCTACTCATTTTCCTTTGTCATCTTTTGCTAAGGATTTAGCTTCTTCCTTCTTCATAGCCTTGTCTACTTTTCTCAATTGTCATTCATGCCTCTCTTGAAGAAGAATGTCCACCAGATCTTTCAACTCCACAAAAGCTCTCTGGAAGGCTTCCACATCAAGCAAGAAATTTTTTTGTTTAGATGCCATGACTTGTGAAAAAGTTCTTCTTTTCCCATCTCTAGGTTGAACTCTACAGGTTCACATTCTCCTTCTTTTAACTTCAACCTAATTGACATTCACCACCTATAATTTCTTTGCAAAATAGGCTCTGATATCAACTTGATCTGTAAACTAGGATTTACAAGTTTTATAACTTTAATCCAAATACATATTTAATCCCTGATCTAGGCAGTAATTGTGTGGTATTTATTTTAAAACTATTGAAATTACAAGAAGATTAAAGCTTAAACACCTAATTTAACAATGTGTTTAATTACATAAAATCAATAAATGTAAAGAAATGAGAGAATAAGAAAGAGAATAAAGAGACACAAACAATTTGATATAGAGTTCATTTGGGTAGGACTGCAGAGTCCAAGTTTCAAGCATTCAGAGTCTCTTTCTTCTTTTACAATTGTTGGTGTAAAACAACACCTTGCAAATTCTCTTACAAATAATTCTCTCCAAGAATTCTCACAATAATTTCTCCCCCAAGACTAAATTGCCTTCCAAGGAGAATACCACCTATTTTATACTAATTTATTTCCTTATTTGGTTTATAACCAAATAACAAATTAATAAATCTTTTTAGCTTTTATAATTTTAAGCCATAAAAAAAAAATAATAACACTCCTCAAATAATAAAATCCAAACAAAACAAGATAATCCCTTATTTTCACAAATAACAACCCCTTAATATACATTGGTTTATAAAACCAATAAGGGTTCAAATTGATTTTCTTTAGCAAATTTTTAAATTTGGATTAAAAATTTTGCTATGTTTAGGGCATTGTTATATTTGTTTTAACTACCCCCATATATGGTGGGGATGGCTCGGGCCCTGCACACCCATTTGTTTTTTAGTAAGTTGTGAACGATTTTGAAAAAATTCAAATTAAAAATGCCCAAATTACTTTTCAAATGCCATGTTTGGCCTAGCAATCTCCATGGTTTCTTGGAAGGGAGATGTTAAGGGTAGCCTAAATTGCCATCTAGTGCCACATGGCACTATACTACTTGCCTAGTTGACACATGTCAACCTACTATTGGTCCATGTCAATGCCACACCATCAAGCTAAATAGAACATTCTTGTCATGCTGATGTCATCATTTTGACTTAATCTTTTTACTACCTTCAAACAAGCATATCTTCTACATATGGACTCCATTTTTGATGAAATGAACACCGTTGGAAAGCTCTTGACAAGCTCTTTAATTTGAAACCCACTGTTGACCAATTTGGAGATGATTAATTTTTTACCTTTTTGATGATCCCTATTCTCAATTTGACCAAACTTTGACCAAGTGTAAATTTTCACCATGACCCCCTTTTGACACGATTCAAAATGCATTAGGATTGTATCAAGAAGCTCTAGTCACTAATGTTGATTCCGTGAGATTCTAAGACTATAAAATTTTTAGGCCTTCTCGATCCACCTGGATCACTTCTAAAAGGAAGAAAGTTGGCTCAGTGTTAGTAGGTGTACCATGCCAAGTGTGCTACAGATGGTTGACAAGTACAAGGCATGTCTTATTGCAAAGGGCTTTTCATAGGTTGAGGGTATTGCTTACTCCAAGAACTTTTCTCCTATTTCCAAGATGAATTCTATTCACCTTATACTCTCTCTTGCAGGTTTACAAGGATGGATAGTTTTTCAAATGGATGTAAAGAGTGCCATTTTACATGGGAGACCTTCATGAGGAGATCTATAATTTTAGAAATAGATAATACTAAGTGGGGGGGGGGGGGGGGGGGGGGTGAATGAGCATTCTACAAAAAATTTCCCACAAGTATTGAATATTGTTAATTACTTTTTAACTTGCATATGAAATTAAACCAACAATGATGAGCAATAAATATAGCCATACATAAAGAGAACTCATAAAACCATTATTTTTTAACTAGGGAAACCCTAGCCAAGGGAAAACCCTGGTGGGGATGATACCCACTAGATGATTCACTAAACAAAAGAATTTTGTTAAGGATATTGACCCGGTTAGGAGTCTATGAAGTACATATAGTGTCTCAAGTCTTTGTTAGAGGACTAGGCGCTATTAAAAGCCTTAACACCTATTAGGATTTTCTTTAATCTTGTTAAAAATTGGTAGATCAAATACAATGTATGCAAGAAGAGCCCACTGCCCTAACATGCAATAAGCAATAAAGTTCTTCACAAGTGTAGGTATCCATACAATACTTGCTCACTGCTGAAACTCACTCTCGATCTGATCATACATCAGATTTCATATCACATAAGGCTCACATATCTTCCAATCTATCCTCACAATAGTTTTCATGTCACACATCTTCCTCCTTGTTTGTGCAAGATACGATCTTTACTTATATCTCACAAATTAATAAATCTTTGTTCAGTTGACCTTCATATCTTCACACGCTTGACTTGATATAAAATCACTTAGGGATTAATATCTATAATGTCAACCCATCATCACTTAGTAATAATTTTATCACCAAAATAATTCCTTAAGTTGAACTGCTGTTAAATACCTGAATTGGTAAATCAATTGTAACTTTCCCATACTGTCCATACACATCTACACACTAACCTAAATCACCATGAAATTTTAATAAGCTATAATCAACTATGCATCAAATAACTCGTAGTGTATCATCCATACAGATCACATCTATCTCTGTACTATTGCAAACTATCTAACACTTAGAAAATTTTCTAATTCTAAATACATAAATGAAATATTGAATACATGTTACCATAAATGACAACTTTAGACATCCAACTAAGCATATTGCAAAAAATATCCCCCTTTGGCATTGATGTCAACATTTTGGAAAAATTAGCTAATTCCCAAAATGAAGTCATACAAAAAACATAAGTAAATACAAAAAGTAACTACACAAATTGCCTTCAAAATAGGAAATATTTTATTCATGTTTTGATGGATTATTATATTCCTTACTGCTCCTTACAATGGTATACAGGTGTACTCCCCCTTACATATACATATACAATTTTCCTTATATACACTTCTTCCCTAAACATCATAAACATATATGATTTTCCTTACATGTATCTCTCCCCCTTTGATATCAATGGAAAAGATGTCAAAATTGTATACAAAAAATGTTTGGCTTTTTGCTAATCAACTTGTTATTATGCTAATCTCTTTCTTTCTTCTTCTTCTAATCTTTTTCTCTTTGCATTCCTCTTTCTTTCTTCTTCTTCATCTTCTTCATCAGGACTAGTATAGGCAGTAATGTAATGTAATGTGCATACTATCCACTTGCATGGATTCAATACCCATAACTATGTAAGGAGATGATGGTGCTTGCTATGTCTGTTCAACATCTTCTTTGTCATTAGTGGGAGTACTGGCTTCCACATAGTCTAGACTATTTGGTTGTGGTTATGCACTCTCCTTGATGACTAAAGGTACTAAAGTCATGTGTTTCACAATGGCTTCCTCTATTTCTTTCCTTACTTTCTCATAGTTTCCCTACATAAGAAGAATGATTATTCTTTTATTCCTTAGTAGAGGTTCAATGCCTTCAAAATTCTGTCCAAATCTTCTTTGGTGTTTACTTCACACAATTTGTTAACCATGCTCTCTCTTAGCTTGGTGTCTTCTTCTACTACTCTTCATTTTCTATTTAGTAACTTTTATCGAGATCTTTTGGGATCTTTCCTAGTATACTATAAAATATTTTGTTCCTCAAGATCATATTCTTTACTATGGCATTCTCTAATTGCCTTCTATCCATATTATTATACAAGCTATAATAATGATTCAATTATACAAAATTATCATCATTAATAATCTACATGTTTAGATTTTCTACCTTTGGTTTCCATGCCTTCTTTCCTACTGGTGTTGTTCCTTCTTTTTCTTCTTGCTCAACTAGTTTCTCATTAGTTTCACCATAAGATTCAGAATCACTGATTTGCAGTGCCTTTCTTCTTTTCCTAGGTCCACTTGTGGTTTGCTTGACCCTTTTCTTTAAGGATGGTGTAAGTTCCTACTTTGTCCTCACCAATCTCTCAAATTTTCTCTATGTAATATGTGTGCCATCCTCTAATTACCTCCTTGGTTGATCACATTAAAATCTGATTGGTTGCACTTGCACAACTACTACATAGGGTATGAGTGTTTGTGCACTAAATTTTTCAATTGTTACCCCTTCAGATGGTGCTACAATAGCAATTGGTGTTGCTGCTATCACCTCAATCTATCCATTGGTTTTCATTTCCAGCATAATAACTTTGATCTCATTAAACTCATATCGAGTCATACCTAATTCCTTGAGGATGGATTCTATCTTCTTCTCCACTATCTTCTTAATTTCCTTACTATGAAGTATATAATGAACTTCCCATACCTGTAACGCCCCGCCAAGGGATCCAAAAGAATTAACCTAAAGTTTCACTAAGTTTGCTAAACATTTTTATTATTATTTTAAAATAAGAAAGTATGACATACACATCAAACAAATAGTAGCGGAAGCAATAACATGTAATCATCGACA
The DNA here is from genome assembly GCA_028749045.1 of Cupressus sempervirens. Classification (NCBI taxonomy): domain Eukaryota; kingdom Viridiplantae; phylum Streptophyta; class Pinopsida; order Cupressales; family Cupressaceae; genus Cupressus; species Cupressus sempervirens. Next base: position 590,624,658 of record CM053789.1, on the reverse strand, counting down.
AACATACATTGCAAGTTACATTTCTTAAAGATCCAAAGACGTTGAGTCACGTTTAAATTTAATTAATTCCAAGTCTAACAACTATCACATACATAGAAAAGAATAATTAGAAACTCCAATGTCCATAATATACATTTGTTCCGAATGCTCCTTGGCAAATTAATTCGGAATGCTCATTCATCCACTGTACATGTCACAGGGTATGAAAGGCTTAAAAGAATATACATATGTAAAGATCAAGATACAACATCCTCAAATCCATGATACAAAGTACAGTAAAAATATATGAAACTATTCACCATACATGATACATCCATACATCCATAATGATAAAACATCTATCATAAAATCTAACCATCCATCATACTAATCCAAGAACATAGTGTAGATAATTGCCAATCATGAAATCTCCAACCACGGTGACCACGGAACGGATCTCAATGGTAAGAGTAAAAGCACTACCACCCGACCGCGTGGAACCTAAATGGTCCACTCCCACCGCGCTGAGGAGATAGTCTCAAGTCCCAAATAGGATAACAAAACCTATAATCATAAATACTCTCTAAGTCCAGGAAATCCTATAAGTATGCTAACTCAAGGGTTCCTAAAAAGATCGACATCTAAATCCCAGAGGTACCACAAGACACGTAGGAAACCTAATATGCAAGCGGGAAAGTGTCATCGCAAAAGTCATGTAGAAGTTACCCGAGCAATCCCTTAGGAATCTCGGGTCCCTACTGATCCTGCGGCCACTAGTATCCTCTCATACTGACGAGGCATACTATGGAATGCAAGGTCGTAACCAAGCGTCCTCTCTACCCCATCCTAGTCTGTACTAGCACTCATGGCATGGGAGAGAACATACAATTATCTTGTTAGGTTCATTTTCTCTCATTTAGTGTAAATGTTTTCACTTATTAAAAACGACTTACAATGGGTTTCTCAAGGCAGCCTCTTAGGGCTCCGACCCCCATTGCAAGCCACTTCCCGACTCTACACATAGATAACCTACCCTAGCTCATGAACTCATAAATCAAAGAATCATAATAAAACCATCTCAGTCCTATACGAGCAACTGAAAATATCATAAAAAGATAATCCACAAAATATATCAGTTCTTCATGAGCAACAGATAACATCAAAAAGTAATCATGTAATCACGACAGTTCTCTATCAGCAACTGAAGGCATCAATGATAAGTCACAAAATCCAATGGTTCTCTAATGAGCAACCAGAAAGTAATACAAGTATAACTGATCGAGACTCAGAAATGGTTATCAAATATAACTGATCGAGACTCAAAAATGGTTAAGTTAGGTATTCTCAAATACATACACCTCAGCTTCACACAAGGAAACTGGAAAGCAATAACAAACAGTAAACACAATCATGTCATAGAGCACTTCATCACATTACCATGGTCAGGTTAAGAAAGATCGAGACCAAATCATCAAGACATCACATTCACAACCCCGAGCCTCTGGTAACAACCTGAACTGGTCAACGCTAAACCAACCCCAAAACATTCAAAGTACAAAGACAACATCAAAGTCTCAGAGATTGGATCTGAAAGTATATTATTTAAGTTAGGGTAAGGTTTGTGATTTAGTTTAATGTCGAATTCAAGTAACAAAGTTTTCACAACTACCCTTTTTCGAATAACCCATTTCTATAATAACTTTCATTAAATCAATATCCAAATTTATAATTTAGTCACATAACATTCATTATTAATTAACTTAATTAAACTAATTTTAATTGAATTAATCAATGTTCATTAGATCTAATTACTTATTTTAATCCCACTAATAATTGTTAATTTATTAATATCTAAGCAAAATTATTAATAAATTAAATTTTACAACTATATCTATGCAATTAGTATTTATTTATTAAATATTTAAAAAGTTTAATCTATTATAAAAATTGAATATATTATAATTTTATTATTTAAATTTTTTAAATAAATAAAAATTCGTTTTTAATAATTTTAAAAAAAAAATTATAAAAAAAAAAAAAAAAATGAAAAACAAATTTTTATGTTTTATTTCTAACCCACCACGTTTATAGCCCGTCGGCTTTGGCCGCAGGCCTGCGGTCACAGGGCCTGCGGCGGCAGGTACTCTGTACCTACCGTCGCAGTACCTGCGATGCAGGTACTGTCGCCTGCCGACAGTGGGGGGCGGGTACGGGGTGATTCCCTCCCCCCCCACCAAATATGATAATATATATATATATTTTTTAATATATTTTTTTTATATTTGATTTTATTTTATTCTAATACAAATAAAATAAGTTTTATTTTAAAAATTAATTTTGTTTGATTTTTTAATAAAAACAATTTCTTCCAAAGGATAATTATGTAATATATAAATATATGTATTTATATATATATATATATATATATATATATATAACTTTTCAATTTCATTAAAACAAAACCCTTATCAAATTAGATCTTAATTTCTAAATCAAGAAAATAATGGTTCTAATTAATTCATCCAGTCTCCATGGATACAGAAATTATTGACGAATAATTAATAACTTCACAATATTGAAAGCTTAAAACTTTCATCACAGAGAATTCAGATCTACAAACCCCAGACACGAAGAAGGCAGGAAGGGATAATTTGCATATTTAATGGATAAAAAACACAAGACCCTACCTGATCCTGATGCTATTATGCAATCTCCAGGAACTGTATGCGAATTCGCTCCTCTCAATAACCTTCCCCTTCAAGACTTTCTTCGTATCAGCCTTCTGAAATTTGCTTCCAAAAATTGTCTTCCTCAAAAATTCTCGTCCAAATTCGTATATCCCAAAAATGAACCCCCAAAGTTGTGATAAGCAAATTCTCCTCCATTCGGGGCACTAATTGTGCGTTTACCCGAGAAGACTCTTTGCCCAACTCAGTTAACTCAAATTAACTTTTATTATCTTTTCTAATTCTTTTGCATTCAACTTTCATGCACATTAAGTTGAATGATTAAATAACTTTATTTAAAATTTCACTTGACTTCAATTCTTAATTAATTTATTATTTTAAATCTTATGTGCACTTTTAAGAAATTAAAATAACATTATTAATTTTTATAATTTAATCTTTTAATTTAATTCTTATATTTAACTCATGTTTAGATCATGCGATCTAGAACTCTTAATAAATTAATATCTTTCAACTTTTTAATTTATTTTAGAACTTAATTGATAACATATTTAATTAATTTATATAACAATAATATTTAGCATTTATTTAAAAATGAACTTCAAATATATTATTATTAAATTAAATAAATATTATCCTGTTCTAAATATATCTTGAACTTTAATCTCCAACATTAATTCTTTTATTTAATTAATTAAATATAAAGATATCATAATAATTTCTTATTAAACTAAATCATTAATTAGTCTTTTTAATTAGACTTAATTAATAGAAAATACACCAAGGACTCATAAAGCAACATACGAAAACCCATCATAGAAAAATACATACCAAATCAAACAAAAGGGTTATAATCACGAAATTACATCATTTGATGCATTCGGAGGGCACTTAACTCAGATACTTGTCCTAATTATCAATTAGGACAATTGGCTAAAGGGTTTAGGATTTGGACTTAAGAGTTTATCTCCCCTCTCTTACCATTGAGACAGTGCGATAGGGTACGCTCATCCTGACAATTCAAGGAAGTCGATACCCAGTACCTGCAACCTGCATAAAATCCACGCATGTACAAACACAATATTCTAAGCTAAACAGGCAATGGAAGGAAGTGGTGCATCGTGTAGATCCCGACTAGCAGGTGACTACGACTCCCTTCCTTAACCATATCAGAAACACCATACATAAATAAAACAACATGCACACCATACACATGCAGTATGGGGTAAGTATCCATAAGAAACACATGGAATAATGAACCATCTAACTAATCATCATCGATAACTGAAACCATTGAATAATCATCATACATGCATGAAATATAGAGTACCAAGTAATCTCATCATATAATAAAATGAGTGTAAACATCCTCTGATAATCTCTAAAATAATAATACTACTCATCAAACATAAATTGGCCTAAAAAAGTTTGGCAATCATATCATAAATGTAGCTCGAAAAATTTAAACTAGGGGCAGGCACTACAATACCTTCTCCTCATAGGTACTCCATCTAGGGCATTTAGTGTCCTTAGACTATAGTATGATCTATGTATACCCTTCTATGAGTTCTTCACTCATCTCATATCCCATAGGTTCAATGAATTTTACCCTTGGTTCTACTACTTCAATACAAGTATTATCAATTTCCACCATGAAGCATATCTCATCTTTATACTTTTCCACCATGGAGGAAGGGATTCTATATCTATGTTTCATCTTAGATTGAAATTTCTTCATCATTCTATCAATGTCACTATCTCTAACATTTTCTAATCTTTCCCTATCACATTGTGTTACCATATTCATAGTACATCCATCATTGTCCCAATTTGTCATTCTAGGGAATTGCTTGGTTGCATAGAAGAATATATGTTTCAGCAAAGACTCAAATCTAAATATTGTATTCTTGGTCTTCTTTATCTTTACAATATTGTCCAACAACTATAATCTGACAATCTCACACATGTTTACCTTTCTTTTCTCTACAACCATCACATATGTTACATGCATAAATCCTATTGGCACTGATTTCACTCTAGAATTGTGATTCAGTTTATATCCAAGAATTTTGCTCAATACTTTAACTCCTTTATCTTGAATCATTTCGACTTTCATGTTTCTTCTATGAAATTTGGTGTACAAGTTTGTCTCAACTATCTTTCTCATGTTTCTACCATTCACTAGGTTACATCCTTCATTTCTCAAACCTAATTACACATGAATCCTAAATCCTTACAAATGTCCTCATCTACAATACTTTCAAAATTGAAATGAATGTAACTTTGAACATCCTATACATGAAGTGCATTCGAAGGGATTTGCAAAAATGCTCCTAATGGATCATTCACTAAAGAATCAAATAGGCGTTTCTTCAACTTATACCTTGACCTATAACTTGCATCATATACTATCTAACTTACCATAATTCTTAACTGTATATATATAAATCTAATTCAAGCTTTGTAAAATACATTAAAATATAATGTTTAGGGATTCTGTAACTTTGCACTTCAAACACCTTTCTTCACACTTGAAATCACTATCAAATCTCTCTAAAATCTTTGCATGATCAAATGGTATTCACAGTATTGTTCATAATCTTTAAATCACTTCAAGTTAGACTCTGCATTAAATGTGCATCTACCAAAAATTCAAAAAATTATCACTAATCACTAATAAACTTGTTTTCTATCTTACAAATTCCTGTGATCTAATCTAAGCTTGCACACTCGACCATAGATTCCTCTCTATGTTTTCTATCTGTTGTTAACTATGAAATTTCTAATTCACTCTTTAACATCAATTCTGATCAAATGATGCTCTGTCTCTATTAGAACTTCTTAATTCAGATAAGATAAGCCACAAACAACTTTTAACTTCAATTTCCCTTTAGGTGCATCAATATACTATGCTTCCAACACTGTATAAGAAATCTCTAGATTATAGGCTTTCACAAATGCTTCTTTGAATTCATCAACATGTTCCTTGATTTCTTCCTTCTAGTTATTGTCACTACCATTATCATTTCTTCTATCATTTCTGTTATTGTTCCTCCTATGATTTGAACTCCTATTGAAGTTCCTTTTATCCATTCTGCAAAATTTTGATGAGTGTCCAAAGTTATTACATAATTGAAAAACAAGTGAATTCATCCTTTGATTGGTTCCATTATGACTATCAAGTGTGATAGCCCTCATTTTCACTATACTAAAATTTTGATCCTCATTGTCAAAATGATCTGAATTTGTTTTGCTTTATTAGGGTTTGTATCTCATGTATTTGAATTTTAAAAAGAACCCTAGCCAAATTATTTTACCCAAGTTCAAATAGTGAAAATATTCCCCTAGAGTTTTGTTTAGGTATCTTAAGGTTGTGTTTTATCTTGCCATTAAATTTTTTTCATCTAAACTATAACCTTTTTGCCCTTATTCTAAGTATTTTGAGGTAGGAGATTGTATATCTTTCAAACCCTAGAGCTCTGATCTTACAATCATGGCCTTGGTGTCTAATTACAATCTTACATTTTCCTGCTACTAGTATTACCATACAAGGTTTACTAGAGGATTGTAGAGTCATGTTTTAAGTTCCTTGATCTTAAGATATGCCATGGTCATGGTATCATAAGTAAAAAAGAAAGGGTTCCTGATCTTAAGATTTCCCTTCATATTGTGACATCATAAGTTTCTGATTGAAGGTTTTAACTCATGGTGTGCAATGTTATGATAAATAGGTAGTTAGGGTATTGTATAAGTAGAAGGGATGGATTATGCCCATGTGATAAGTGGCTTGTCCTAGGATCATAGAAATATGAAAATATAATGAAGAAGGTAGAAGTTGCTGATCATACAATGAAGAGATGATTGTGACATCATAATGGTTTTTGTAAGGTATTCTGATGTTATGCTAAATGCCCTACTCATAAGATTGGGGAAGAGGATTTTAAGGATCGTGATGCTATAGGGATGGAAATCATAAGATTATAGAGTCAAAAATGACAAAGCAAGCTGGTAGGTCAATGTGAAAAATATGACAAGTGTCATATCCTGATTGGTCAAATAATGCAACATATACAAGGTGGATGCCATGTAAAATCAGTGGGACTGAAGGTGTCTTTGCATAAGCATGTGATCTAGTGGATCTCATTCTCCAATGCTATGATAGACAATGCTCTATAAGATCTTAAGGGTAGTGAAAGGATGCTATGATGCTATGATAGACAATGCATTGGGGGATCATAGAGGTAAAAGTTGATGCTGATGGTGTTACGACGAAAGGAGGTAACAGTTTCCTATAGCATCATAGGGATAAATAAGATGACTACCAAAGTCATGAAGTAGTTAGCTGAGCTATGATCATAAGATCAAAAGTTGAAGAAGAATGAGATAAGATGCTATGCTATGAAGTGTAAACCACCTATTTTGAGATCATAAAGAATTTTAAGGAAAGCTCTAATGCTACAATAACCAATGTATCATGAGATCGTAAAGACTTTTTCCAAGCTTTGCTATAATGCGATAAGGGTTTTGATTTCATGAGATAGTAAGATCAAAGGGCATTTCTTCCCCACCTAAGATATTATGAGGGTTTTGAATCTTGGGTTGATCGTAAGATCATAAACCCTAAGGTTGACATTGAAAGTATCTTTTCAACTTTTTGAGGTGGAAATGAAAAAGGGTTCTCGACCAATGAGATTTAAGTAGTAAATAGAAAGTGCAATATTGGATAATAATGACAATGCTCCCCTGAGGTGATAGAATAAGCTAAGTTTTAAGGCTTGAGTATGATAAAAATCAATGCAAAGGGGTGTTGATGATGAATGTTGAGTTATACAATATATTGTACTGATTAGTTGTAATTTACCATTCACAAAGAGAAAATCTAAGTAGTTGTAGAGTTTTTAGTGCATACAAATTATTGTTTTCAGTGCCTAGATATAACTTTGCCTAGTGTTTTCAAGCTAGTTTAGAATATCTAATAAGGAGGTTGAAGAAATTTAGGCAATGGACTTGGAAGTTGCAGAAACCTCCACTTCTAAGGGAGGAAAAATAAGATAGAAGAAACCTAATTGGTTTGTTGAAGAATGGTTAAAATTATTCCCAGGATCTTCAAATGCAAATGCTATAGATGGCCCTACTTTCATAGACCCATATGCTCTATGCAATGATGCTACATGCCCTAGGGTCATGGGTTTTCAGCTTTTAAGGTATTTCTACCATAACAGAGAGAAGAAGATCCCCATTTGCAACTCTTGGAAGAAGAACTTGGCAAAATTGATATTGTTGAAATTTGCTATCTAGATTTGATTGTGTGACCGATTGATATTCCCAGAAGCCTTCGTTGATGTTGATTTGATGAAAGCCCAAATCAAGTCATATAATCTAGCCACTAAATCATTCTATAGGAGAGATGGAACTATATTTTTGTGTCCTTTGGACCAAGCATCATTCATTGAAGCTTTTGGATTAGATGGTGCCATGGGCTAGCCTATAGACTTGGAGGATCTGCAGAAGAAATTTGAGAGAAATACAAAAGCTTATACAGGGAAGTCTATTCTACAACGTATTCCCATAAACCTAAAGAGTGTGGGTGATTACCTAAGAAGGTGGATAAAATGATGCCTTTGGACAAGTTTAAGAATTACTTTGTAAAAATAGTATATGGTGTTCACAAGGTGATTGGGAAAGATGGAATAAATATTGTGTATGGAGCAAAGTTTATCATAGCTAAAGAAGTGCAAGATTCATACCATGGAAGGGAATATGACTATGTTGAATATATCCTAGAGGTGATGAAGGAAAATATTGCACTGGCTCAGAGTGGAGAAATGAAAGGTTTCAAATTCCATCACTACTCACTACTGATGCATCTGATCTTATACAAAAATGTGGGGTACATAAATCCTGATTTCATTGATCATACCATTGATGCAAATGGAGAGCTGCCAGTTCAGCAATGGACATGGGTATGGGATAGTTCATACCATTTTTTTGATTCTGTTTCTTTCTTCAATAATTTTAGTACTATTATTATGAAAACGTTAGACCCAGGATACTTTAGGGCCTCTAAAATCTTGAAGAATCTTTTAAGACCTACCCTACTCCTAGAGAGTAAGAGATTAGACCATAATTGGGGAGATATTTCCCTATTTCTAACCTTTTACTTGATGAGGGTATATGGTTGTCCCCAACCACCCCACATATTGCCAAAATTCATTCCCCCTAGACTAGCTATCATTGAATTCATGTGGCAATTATTTATGGTTAATAGGGAATACTTAGGCCCTAAGGTTCATAGGGACACATTTTTATCTAGATGTTTTAGGGTGGGGGAATTTTCAATTGGAAAAGAGGCCCTAGATCTAATCCAATCCTTCCTCCACCACTTCAACCTATCAACTGGTCCTTACAATATGTATGATCCTAATAATTCAATGAAGAACACCCTTAAAAAGATAAGTAATTATGAGTTTCCTAACACCAAGGAGCTACCCCATGAGGATGTTATTCCTAATATTATTAAAAAGGGGAAGGCAGTAGATAAATCGGCCAAGCTTGATGATGTGTTAAGGGTAGAGAGGGAAATTAAGAGAGTAGATCCCAGTTTCAGGGTATTCTATATGGATGGCCCTTATACTCATAGGATTAGGAAGATGGTCACTACCTATGCTGAAATTATGGCCAAAATGCCAAAGGGACCCATGGGAGAAGAAGAGAGGGTATGTCTAGACAACTCTAAGCCTAATGTGACTCCAGATGATGAAGAAGAGGAAGATGAGCATGCTGAGGCATCATGGGTCACCAGAGGAAACAAGAGACAAAAATTTGTCCATATCCCTACAGAGGTTAAGTAGAGGACATTGCAAGTTCTACCTGGAAAGAGTTAGTACTTTTGTAACCTAAGACAAGGCTATTTACAAGATAGGATCAATGCAGCTGAGAGCACACTCACTGACCTTGAACTAGCTACAACAAGGCTAGATGATAGGATCATCCAAGCCCAACAACTCATAGAAGATGATGAATTCATCAAATCAGTTGAGTTCAAGATCTTTTCGCATAAGGTAAATAGAGTGAATTAATGCTCAAGTTGAAACTAGGAAAATTAGATGAACAAAAGATAGAACTAGTTGAGCAGTTGTAAGCTTATGTTCTTGAGAGTGAAGTCATGAATCTAGAGGACGCAAGAGACCTTGTACAAAGAAGTGGGAGGTTGTTAGTATTTGGATGTGATTTGGAGAAATAATTTATGCTTGATCAGATTAGAAGATAGGAAAATGTCATTTCATATGAGGCATATGGTGCTAATGGATTATAAAGAGGAATAGGGTTCAACATTGATACCAAGTCTCTGGCACTTTGGACCATGGCTCTTGCATCAAATAAGCCTAAGTTGATGGATGTGTATAGCACTAAACAAGGAAGCATGGTTGTGTGGATGTTATAGGGCACTTTAGGCACATAGATTTCAAAGGCCATGAAACATTTTTCATTCATGAATGGGTTCAAAGTAGAAGAGATAGAGACAAGACTTTCCAAGTCTGTGCATGACTATATTGATGTGAGGAAGATCTATGAGGATGAGCTTAGAAAAAGCCATGTGTACAAGGAAAAGATTGAAGAGCTTGAGGCTAAGGTCCAAGTACTAGAGGCTAAAGTTGCATCCCTCAAAGAGAAACTTGCAAATGTAGAGTAGGTAGTTACTATAGAGCAAAGCCAAGAACATGAAAATCAAGAGAAACTAGCTAAGAATACAACTAAGGCCTCAACACAAACAAATGAGATGGAGGAAAATCATATAGTAGAAACTAGTAGAATGAGCATTGATGCTCTACCAACTCAACAAGGAAATGAGGTAAGAACATCTATCCTTAAGTGTATGGTTGGCCATAGGGTTGAACCTCGAAAGAGTATGTCTCAACAAACCCATACATTATATGTTTCGTTAGTGCTGACCAATTTTGCAATGAGGAACTTTCATGGCTATCACTCACATTCAATCTGTGGGGTCCATATATCCAATTCTTAGAGAGGCTTATTTTATTGAGGCTAAAAAGCTAGATTTTCCTAACAAGATAATCATAGTGAAGGAGGGCCTGTAAATTGTTAAAGAGTTAATTGGTTTCTTCACTAGGAAATTGCAAATAATACATGGAAAACTGAATGTTTTATCTCAGGGGATTGAGCCCTGCATACCATCAATTTTAGATGCTACTAATGTAGTGAGGGATTAGCATGAATGGTCTAATTCATTCAATACAATTTTGACTTAGGAGACCATAGTAACAATTTTTGAAGATATCAGTGATGCCCCTTTCCATAATTTGGTTGACTTCCTATTTAAAATTGAGATAGATTTGAATAAATTTATAGTGGATTCTAAAGTTGTAATGGATGCTAGGTGGACTAAATCTACCAAGGACCTAGCAAAATTCAAAACTATAGAGCGACCCACCAAGCAATAGATCTATGTGTGGGAAGTGATGGGAGAAATAAAGGCTTTACCGACAGGAAGCAACTGAAACATTATTAAGGTTAAAGGCAAATGAGAGATTAAAGGATAAAATTAGATACACTAATCACTTTATCAAAAGGATTAAACTCTCATAAATATTCATACCAAATTTTGAAGCTTTTGAGGATGTAGATGGTAGAAGAAGACAAAGGGGAGTAAAGTCAAAATGCATGACATAAATTTTCACCTACTGACTTTTTCAATTAATCCTTCTTTTTTGATCGAACACTAAGGAATGTCTTGTGTAACTTTCTAGACATGTCTTGCCACCTTTTATATCCATTCAAGTTTTTACACATGTCCTCCTCCCATCTATAGCTTGTTGTAATCCTATATAAGGATTTCCAAGATGGGGTGTTGGGGTCAGAAGTTTGCATATTTTTTAGTCTATGTTATTTTTATAGTCTATCCAATTTTTTATAATTGTACGAATGTGTTCAAACTTGTGAACTTGAGAGAACAATGAATATGAATGATCAAATTACCAAGTTTTGAGTTATATTGTGAGCCTATATCTAGTGTTGTATGTACTTTGAAAGGAAATTAATACAAAATGGAAATTCTACATATCTGTGTATCTAAATTTTGTCTCCTTCCTTGCATATCTATGATCTTGATATTGAAATGAGTAATATTCTTTCAGTTTAATACAACTTAGATAGATTCTATATCTCCTATTAATTACATTTAGTTCAAGGAATTAAGTAATTTCTTTCAATAAGAGATAGAGTTTTGGGTATATGGGAGGGATATGATAAGAATGAAGTTTAGAGTTCACTATTGACAAATTTAACTACAAGTCAGTTAAATAGGTCCAAGATTGCTGGTAATTACTCTATATAATGATGGATAAGGTACTGATCACTTAATTTTAGTTGCAAGTTGAAGGTTTATATAATTGCAAGATATATATCAATCATAACCAATTTTCCATTTCAAGTAATGAAGAACTAAAGTTATTGGTCAACCATTATTTGTAATTACTTTTCTATTGATTATAAATAGCCATTGTAATCAAGAAGTTTATTACAAATCTAGGAAGAACATTATGACCATTTTCTACTATAGGGGATAATCTTGAGGTGAGGAGAAGAATATCATAAAATTTGTCAGATAAATTTAAGGTTTTCCCACCTTGGCCCTGCAGAGCCTAAAGTGAAGGGACTATTCACATACTATGTTGAAATTGGTCCATAAGCTAAGACTGATCACACGAAATATAGGATTTGGCTAATAATTAGGTTTTTTTTGTCTTATGTATTTTGATTTTGGGTTTAAGATAAAAATTAGTCTAAAAAATAACCAAAAAGGTACTTTACAATTCCTTGCAATGTATCCAGGATTGTGACATTTGTAGCATACAATTTATTTTCTTTCATCATTAGATATTTCACCATCATTTGATCTTCTATGTGATCTTCCTCTTTCATTACCTCTGGATTAGTATTTATAAACACTCTACTATTTACATTATTACTATCAAACTTAGGTTTCTTATAATCTAATGCTTTATGTCCATAACCATGATAGTTATAATAATAGAAATTAGTAATAGGTTTGAAAGATTTACTTGTGTAATCTCTTTTTATATGACCAACTTCATTGCATATGAAACATTTACCTCTGAACTCATGGCCAACTTCCTTGGGTGATTCAACTTTCTCTATTATCTTAGGTTCATTAGATTTCTTAGACAAATCAACTAGTTCAACTCCTTTAGATGACTCGATTATTTTGATCAATTTCTATAGGGGTTTCTACATCTAGATCTAGTTCTTTTCTAATTTCAACTTTCTTGGCTGAATTTTCTCCAATAAGATATCAATACTTATTTTTTCATAAGGGGTCTCTGAAAAAATATATGCTCATCAATTTTATCACTACTTGTATAAATTTTCTCTAACTACTATTTAACATGTGTCAATCTGCTTTCACAATAGTGTTCTAGTTTTCTAACTCAACATGTTCTATCTTGATAGAATCTAATTCAGATGTTTCTTGAATCAACTAGGATCTAAGGTCTACATTCTTAGAGTTTAGATTAGGTTCTTTCATACTGTCATTTTTCTTAAGGCTCAACTTAAGTTCAATGATTTTCAACTCATGCTTAAAGATTTCATTTTCTTTTTTGAGATTTCTCACTTCATCATTGTCACTAGTTTGCACATTTGATTCATTACCAAATTTTAGATCATCAATCTTGTCTTTTAGTTTGCCAATGTAAACTTTTGAATCTTCATATCTATCTTTTAGGTTGTCTCTTTCTTTTGTAAGAAGGTCAATGTGCTCAAGAGCTTCTTCAATATTTCTCTTTAATTTTTCCATATCCATAGGGATCTTACTCAAGGTGTTAAGCCTCTTTAAAGTAACTTGGCTTTGACATTAATTGTTAGAAATAGATAATACTAAGAAGAGGGGGGGGGGGGGGGGGGGGGTGGGGGGGGGGGGGGGTTGTTGAATCAATATTGTACAAAATTTTTCCCACAACTAAATATTTATAAGTTTCTTATGAAAGTAAACCAACAATTCTAAATAGTAGATATAACCATAAAAAAAGAAAACTCATAACACCATTATTTGGTAACTAGGAAACCCTAGCTAAGAGAAAACCCTGGTGGGGATGATACCCACTAGATGATTTACTAAACAAAAGAATCTTGTTAAGGATATTGACCTGAATATAAGTCTATGAAGTACGCATAGTTTCTTGAGTCCTTGTTAGAGGACCAGGCTCTGTTAAAATCCTAAACCCTATTAGGAGTTAGTAGATCAAATACAATTTATGCAAGTACAACCCACTACCCTAACATACAATAAACAATAAAGTTCTTCACAAGTATAGGTATACATACAATACTTTCTCACTATTAAAACTCGTACATGATTTGATCATACATAAGATTTCATATCACATAAGGCTCACATATCTTTTAAGATATCTTCAAAATAGTTTGAATGTTACACATCTTCCTCCTTATTTGTACAAGAAAAGATCTTTACTTATATCTCGCAAATTAATAAATCTCTTCTAAGCTAGCCTTCATATCTTCACACTCTTGACTTAATTTAAAATCACTTAGGGATTAATATATATAGTGTCAACCCATCATGACTTAGTAATTATTTTGTCACCAAAATAATTCCTTAAGTCGTACAACTCATATTTTTGATATGCTCTATTTTTTCCTATTAAATACTTGAATTGGTAAATCAATTGTAACTTGCACCATACTATCTGTACACATCTACACATTGACCTACATCATCATGACATTTTCATATAACTATCCTCAACCATACACATCACATTGTCTCTATATTACTACAAATTATCTAACACTTAGACAATTTTCTAATTCTAAATACATAAATGAAATATTGAATACATGTTACCATAAATGACAATACTTTAGACATCTAATCAGTCATATTGCCAACACTATATGGAGCAACCTCATGGTTTTGTGTAGAAATCTTCAATGGTATGTAGGATTTGGAGGTCTTTATATGGTCTCAAAAAAGCCCCTTGGGCTTGGTATGAGAAGATGGATTCTTTCTTTCTTGCTTCATAGTTCACTCAATATCATTCCAATCCTACAATTTACATTCAGCATCATGGGGCTGACTTATTGATACTTGTCCTTTATGTAGATGATCTCATCATTACATGTAGCTCACCCTCTATGATATAGAGTGTTCAAAAAGCCTTGGGAGGCTAGTTTGAGGTGACATAATTAGGACTTTTTCACTATTTTTTGGGGCTATAGGTTGTTCAGACTTAAGATGGGATAGCCATACTCCAACAAAAATATGCTCTTGATATGCTTCAAATATTCAACATGATTGATTGTAATCCTTCTCCCACACCTTTTCAGTTGGGTGTTGTTTTATCTACCACTTTTACTACTCCTACAGTGAATTCCACTTTATACATACAACTTGTGGGTGGTTTTTTAATCCTGACACACACACGTCTTGATATTTCCTTTACGGTTGGACTTGTCTCTTGATTCTCACATGATCCACATGCTTATCATTAGAAAGCTTCCAAATGTATCTTGAGGTACATTTGGGGTACTACATGTTATGGCATTCACTGCACATTAGGGGATCCTTACATTATTGGTTACACAAACTCAGATTGGGCTAGTGATATCGATGATCTTAAGTCTAGTTATGGATTTTTGTTCTATCTTGGTTATGGTCCTATCAAACGGTCTTACAAGAAGCAACATTCTCACACATTATCATCTACAAAGGTAGAGTACATGACAATTGTGCAAGCTAGTTAGGAGGTTTTCTGGCTTCAATAGTTGATGACAAAGTTTGGATTTCCTCCTGATAGTCCCACCTTTCTATGGTGTGACAATTAGAGTGCTATACACATTTTTGGCAACCCAGTTAGGCATCAATTTTTGTGCAATCAAGACTAAAGTGCACACCTTGCAAACTTGTGCACATGCACAAGGCTCACAAGGTAGTGCAAAGGTGCACACCGGTACACCCTATGCACTTACATAGCTCTCCCCATTATGCACTGCTCCCCTACCTATAAATACCTTGAAGGGCCCCCATATGCATTTATCCTAAACAATGACCCCTTAATTGTGAAATTGTATACATTATAACCTTCAGGAGCTCTGCAAGCTCTTGCTCGTGCACCTTGGTAAGGTATCTAATATGTGTAGTTGCAAACATTGTACCAATGTAGGTGTGCAATGTGCACGCATCGTTATAGACTAGGGTGCTCTGTCACTATCTCCACAATGTATAATTACACATTTACGTAGGTGTAGAAGGTGTAAAATGTGCGAACATACCCCATTCATTCCTCCAACTTTTCGTTCTACACAAATTGTGCACCCTGTGCACTTATGCAAATACATATGTGCATAAGGCATGCAACTACACAGTTCCTAATTTCTTGCCTTATTCTGCCAGTTTCCAAGTTTTTGAGTTTTTCATCTTCTTTTTCAAGCATTATTTTACTTTTTAGGCCATAAAATTTTTTGACACCTATGAATTTTTTTAGATCAGCATGGCTTCCACTTTATCTTCAATAGAAAAATCAAGGATATCCCCCAAGCTGGTGAGTTTCAAGTTTAAGGGGGTACTATAGAAATCAAGATTTATAGACCTATGTTTATATATTAGAGACACAAAGATGGGACATATTGAATGGAATGAGTTTTTAGTGCTTTGCAATAAGACCCATGAGAGATCAAAGATGATCACCGCGCTCATACAAAGTGTATTGGTCAACATTGTCTCACAACTAGTCTCCATGCAATCTTTAGAACTAATAATGACTCTGGCACAAGACTATGTCCTAAATGAGAAGGTTTTCAAGAGTGTTAGAGGAGATATCATATTGGATATAAGAACAAACAAAATAGATAAGGTATTCCATCTTTATATTATTTATCAATATCATGAGATTATATATGAGAGTGTAAATAGATGGTATAGAGAGCATCAAGAAGAGGCTAAAGTCATAGTGCAAGATAGGTACTTGATCTCTAGAACATCAGATAATAAGCTTGGAAAAGTTGACATGAATCGGGGATATATTATAGGAGATATTGGTTATTGTATAGTTCTTTTGAATAGACTAATGGGGCTTCTTGCAACAAGCCATCTTAAAACTTGGATGGTGCATTTTATAGAGATGATTAGAAGAAGGGTCAATAAGATAAACTATTGCATTATCATCAGTGACTCTTGTTAGGTGGATATTATGCAACTAGTAGCTTGTTAAAATCCAATCATAAAATAGGTAGATCAGCCATAGTGTGTGAGACAAAGTCCCTCCTACATTAAAGGGAAGGCTCTCCCCTCTCACCATTCCTTGGATAAACTCAAGGTAAGAAAGAAGTTGAGATACTTGTGAGGGGTATTAATAATATTATTTCCTCTTAGGTTTTAGGAAAGAATCCACTTACCTATAGAGAGAGTAATGGGAAAGATTAAATCTCTAGCTACACTTCTATCTAATAGCTGGAAATGATGATACAATACACAAAAAAAACCTCAAATGCTGATTGAAAGTGTATCAATTTGGCTTTAGGTCTTGTTTTAATCTATTTTATAAGAACAACCTCTACCATTTTGGCACAAAGACTTCCAAAAGTAGGGAATTCTAACTATTTCTCATGAATTTGAGATGGTAATAAAAGCTATAGTCAAAGCTTCTAGTCTATATATCACCACAATTGCTCCCAATCATCAAAGCTTCAACTCTGATTACTTCTTAACTCACTATGGTCTATTATTGAACACATGATAATAACATGAATTAAAGACAATAGGCACAAATTATAGTTAAATATTCTAATGTTCTCTATCACAATTACTTCTAATCAAAGCTTCGTATCCAATTACTTCTTTTATTTACTTTTCTCTCAAATTAGTACTACACAAGAAAAGTTATTCTTGCACATTTTTGGTAGAGCTTTCTTACATACAAAAAAAGATAATTTTTGACAACGAGAGGGCACTCCTTTATATAGGCAAAGGAATTGAGAAAAAAGGGGAGGAAAAATTGGGAGCAACTACACCAACTTTGACCTGGTAAGACTAGGTGAGAAGAATTATTCAATTACATGTCACAAAAACATGCAATAAAATTACATGCAATTACATAAATTTAAGATACATGTGATTGGATTACATGCAATTCATGTTTTGTATCTACGAAGCTAGAAAATACTTGAAGAGAATGTTGAAACTGTTGATTCCAAATGATTTAATCCTATAGACTATCAAAAATTTCCTTGCACTCTATGAGGATTGTGGGAGTGGGAATTCTTTTATTTTGTGCCACTATATTCTCTTTGATGAGTTTCTAGTTGTCATTTTGAAAAATTGATGTGATCAAGCTTTTACTTGTTTGACAGTTGTCATGAATTCTTCTTTGTAGATTGGAACATTTTGGAATCTCTAACACTTTGAAAACCTTCTCCATGGTATCTGAATGTAAACTTAGAACAACTTTCCATTAGCTTCTTTAATTCTCTCCTTTGGTTTTTGAACTAAAGTGCTTGGTGCATTCCCACATGAACTAGGTTCTATGACAACCATTGGGAAATTGGAGACCAAATGAATTACTACTTCATTAGGATCAAACCTTTTCTTTTCTATAGGATGTCTATGATCTTTGAAGAAAACCTAAGATATCTTGAAGAGTACACCACATTATGAATATGAAAAAAATCTTCCAATGAGATTGGATCCATAAAAAATTTGGGATTTGAATTACAATGATGAATCCATGAAGGATGAGTGTTCAAACAATGTAATAGATACTTATGGAACAAATATGATGGCTAGAAATGAACCAGAAAGCATATGTATTTGGATGAGGTCAAAATCATACTCTCAAGGGTGGATTTTGTGATACCTCAAAATTGGTATATTGACATTTTGAACCAATTTTAGTGCACCAATCTTACAACATTAATTCTTTGATCAATTAAGTTCTATTGTAATATGCATTTATGATTCTAATTATCTTTATCTGACCTAAGTGTCGCAAAAAACCCCAAATCTATTTTAATCACATACTTTATTTAATTCCTCAATATTGACTTAAATTGGCTAAATCTTTTAATCAAATTAAATTAATCAGAAAGTCCTATTAATTAAATTAAATTAAATCCACCCCCTTTAGCTAATACACATAAAAATGGAATTAAATATATTTGATTTAATTAAACATCCTTATCCTAATTGGTGAATCTTATTGTTTAATTAATTAGAATATTAGATTTAATTGAATAAATCAATATTGATTTATAATTTATCCCATTCTACTCATTCAAAAATAGAAGACTTAATCTCTCCTCTAATCTAAACCGTTCATATGGTTTGATCTTAACCATTGATTGGGTCCAAGATTCTATAAAAGAGATCCTCGACCTCTCATTTGAAAGAGGATGTATTTGACAAGTATCGAATCATTGTTGGATTGAGCACTCAAGAATTTTGCATTCACAACTCCATTTCTTTCATATGCTTTCTCATATAGATTACAATGCATTCATTTAGAGTAATTTTATTATCTTATTCTCAAATTAATTTTTGTACATTTTAGCTCAATATTGCATTCATATAGATTAGATCCTTTATTCTAGTTATTTTGGTTACTAGACTCTCAATTCTGATAGTGCATAGTAAAAACCTGTCTAGATAGAAGGAAACATATCACCTTGTACAAACATTTAGGACAAATTATCTCATATTCATTCCTGGATGTACTTAACAAAAAATGATCATGTTGAAGTGTGTGGTTAATTCAAAGGCCTATATTTAACACTCACAGTTTTGCTGCCCACCTTGGGGCCCAAGTGTGTACTTTCTTGTGCGAGAATTACATATGCTTATGTGGAGAGGGCATTCTATTGTGTGACACAAAGCATATACTCACATGACCCTGTAAATAGCCTCACATGAGAGTTGACAACAAAGTAATTAAATCTTGTATTTTTTGTATTCTGTCATTTTTGTTTCTGTTCTAACCTCTATTGATGAAGCATTTGTTTCATGATTTATTATTTCTTAAACAACATAACAATGGTTTGTAGGGTGATTGTTGAAGATACCTTGAAACAAATGCACAAAACTTGCTAATGGTTTGATTGCAAGACGTTTGTCAAAGACATTTAAAATTGAATCAAACAATCTATCCTTTTATATGCTTTCAATCCACATATTTTAAATAGGGCTCTAGTGATGTAGGAGCATCCTAGGTTGCCTTGTAATCTTGCACTTTTATTCATTTTGTTAGTTGCTGCCAAGTTCTTAAGTTGATGTCGAGTCTTTGGTTGCTGAGTGATGCTTTGGGTGCTGAGTGATTCCTTTGGTTTTTGAGCTTCTTTGGTTCCTGAGTGATTTCTTTGGATCCTGAGTTCAGAGTTGCTGCTGAGTGATTCCTTTTGACATCAAGTTCATATGGATGTCGAGTGCTAATTTTTGAAAACTTTCACTTGCCAAGTTATCTATGTCTGGTTCTAGCTTAGGCTAAATTTGCTTGTATTTAATTTGGTATAGGTAGCTAATATTTTTTGTGGGTTGACTTGTGGATTTTCTATATTCTAGAATTTTTTGTAAGCCATTTTGACAAGTATTTAAGGAAGTCTAGGACTGAGATTTTAGACAATTTTTGGAGAAGAGGGGATTGGAGAGAAAAACTAGGAAGATTGAATTTGTTGCTGGATCTTGAATTTGAAAGTATTTGTATCTGGCCATAACCCAAAAGGCTTTATAGCTAAGCATGTATGATGATCTTTGGTGAATCTATACGAAATATTTTGTTCTTCCCTCCCTAGTGTTGTTCTTGTGTATAGTTTTCACTGTGTCAACTCTTGTAGGTTGGATTTGATAGCTAGGTGTGCCTTTGGACCTAGTTATATTCATCCCTCCTTGCCTCAGGTGGTATTAGAGCTTGAGGTTCATCCTTATGGAAATTGGATCATGTAGAATCCTATTTTGGATTTGGTTGTAAGATTGTAGATCTGTGGATTTGACCTATAACTTGCAGAGGGTTACGATCTTATAGGGACTTGATTTGCAAAGATGGTTTGTGGTAGAGGAAATGTTGATGCTATGGAAGAAAACTAGAGGAGAGGAGCAAATCTTGATGATGTAAGTGATGATGAAGTAGTAGCACCAAATCCTAACCTAGAACATGAAGAAGACTAGGATGAAGAAAGGTTGTTGAGAGTGTTGTCTAGGGCTAATTCAAAGCCTACTGTAGAATTTGTTCCTTATGATGGAAAATTGGACACCAATGCTGTATTAGATTGGACCTCAGATATGGAGAAGTTCTTTGAGTATGAAAAACTCTTTATAATAGGAAGGTGAAGATTTTAGTTACTAGGTTCAAAGGTCATGCATCACTATGGTGGAAGCATTTGCAGACTGATAGACAAAGAAGAGGGAAGGAGAAGATTAGAACTTGTCCAAAGATGGTGAACAAGGTAAAGAAAAAATTTCTTCTTGCTGATTACCAAGTTAGCTTGTTGAAAAATATGCAAAATTTGAGACAAAAGGACATGACTATGAAAGAGTATATTGAGGAATTCTATAGATTGGACATCAAATCTGGACATGTAGATGAAGATGTTGAGAAAGTTGCAAGGTAGATAAATAGATTGAGATCTATAATTTAAGATGAAATAAGTTTTATGAAATTGGAAAGTGTGGAAGAAGCATACCAATATTCCTTGAAGGCTAAGGAGATCTTGACAAAGAACCATGAACAAAGACAAAGTAGTAGAGGTGGTAGATTCTAGAGAAAAAGAGGTAGATCTTATGGTGAAGGTGGCAAATCTGATAGTTTTATACAAGATAAAGGAAAATTTGAGTGGAAGAATGATGGAAAAGGAAAGATTTAATGGAAAAGTTGTAATTCTTACCAAGAAGGTACTAATTCTTACTGGGGAAGAGGTAATTCTTATTCTAGAGGTGGATTCCATAGTAAATTTTTAGGTGTGGTAAAGAGGGACATAGATCTTTTGAATGTAGATCCTCTGAAAGTGGGCAAGGTAACATAAATGCTATGATTCAAGGAGATGATGAGGGTTCACCAAGTGGACCTAAGACTGGAGAAAATCTAATGGTGAGAAGAACATTATGTAATAAGGGAAGTGACGAGGAACCTATCCTTAGAAGAAGTCTTTTCAAGACTATATGTAAGATGGCTAAAAAATGATGCAAGGTGATCATTGATAGTGGGAGTTCAAAAAATTTAGCATTAGAAGAGTTGGTTACAAAGTTGTAGTTGTAGAGGCTAAAACATCCCAAAAACCTATCATTTTTGATGGATCAAAGATGAGCATAAAATATTGGTAAGTGAGCAATGCCTTGTAAAGTTTAAGATTGGACATTACTTTGATGAAGTTTTGTGTGATATTATGCCTATGGATTGTTGTCATGTTTTGTTGGGTAGACCTTGTCAATATGATAGATATGCTATGCATGATGGAAGATTGAATCAATATACTCTTTAGGTAAATGACAAGAAACAAATATTGCTACCTTTGATTGAAAGTCCAGATGAGATTAGTTGTACTACAATAAAAGTTTGTATGGTTAATGGAAAACAATTTGAAAAGGAAATGAAAAAGAATCAAGTCTATTTTTCTATAATTACAAAGAAACCAAGTTGCGTCAATAGTAACCAAGTGCTAGAAAATAGTGTTAACCAAGTGCCAATTAGTGGTGATCGAGTAACAGTTGGTAGTATTGACTGAGTACCAAAAAAAATTGTAGAGTTACTAAATGAGTATAAAGAGATTGTTGCAGAGGATATACCTAATTCTTTACCTCTAATGAGAAGTATAAGTCATTTTATGGATATGATTTTTGGAGCTAGTTTTCCAAAAAATGCACTATATAGATTGACACCTACAGAGAATGAACAACTTAATATACAAGTGTATGAGTTGTTGTGGAAAGGTTTGATCAGAGAAAACTTGAGTGCATGTGCTATAACTACTATATTAGCACCTAAAAAGAATGGAGAATGGAGAATGTGTATTGATTCTAGAGCTATTAACAAGATTACCATGAAATATAGGTTTCCTATGCTGAGGATAGATGACATAATGGATTGTTTGAGGAGCAAAGTATTTTGCAAAGATTTATTTGAAGAGTGGCTATAATCAGATCAAAATTAGAGAAGGTGATGAATGGAAGTCTACTTTCAAGATAAAAGATGGTTTGTATGAATGGTTGGTTATGCCCTTTGGTTTGACTAATGCACCTAGTACTTTCATGAGGTTGATGAATGAAGTTCTGAAAAAATTTTGTGGTAAGTTTGTGATTATTTATTTGGATGATATTCTAATATTTAGTAAGACTAAGGAAGAACATCTTGAGAATATTAGACAAGTATTGTTGAGATTGAAAGAAGAAAATTTGCTGGTTAATTTGAAAAAGTGTTCTTTTATGCAAGAGGAGATTGTGTATTTGGGATTTATAATTTCAGCTTATGGTTTGAGAATGGATCCTAAGAAGGTTAAAACAATTTTGGAATTACCTACACCTGATAATGTGGGTGAGGTAAGATCATTTCATGGTTTGGCTAGTTTTTAGAGGAAGTTTATAAGAAATTTCAATTCTGTTTGTAATGCTATGACTAAGACAATGAGAGGAGATAAAAAGGAATTCAAGTGGACACATGGAGTTGATAAGAGTTTTGAGACTTTGAAACAAAAGGTTTCTGAATTACGTATATTGGCTTTTCCTAACTTCAATAAAGTATTTCAAGTTGAATGTGATGCAAGTGGTAATGCAATAGGAGTTGTACTACGTCAAGAAGGTAAACCTATTGCTTTTGTTGGTGTAAATAAGTATTTACTTATTACACTTACTTAAGTTTACTTAGGTTAATGCATTAGTTTATTATTTTGCATTATTTTATTATTTTTATTTGTGAGACACTTAAGAGTTTACACACCTTTTTGAGTTGTCATGTAGACAACACAAGAGTATGCAACTCTATTTAAGCACATGGTGTCTACAACACTATTTTACGTGTCATACCCTTGTAGGCTTATCCTCTCATCACCACACTTACTTCCATGCTTAATGGAGGATAACCCATATCTGGTGGACATGTGCTTGGTTGTATGACACATCATGGTGTTGATTATGAGGCATTCTAGATGTATCTCAGAGGCCTTTAGATACAGGCATTCCTAGTGTACTCTTAATTATGGCATATTGAATACATTATAATTTTGATCATACTCTCTCTCTCTCTCTCTCTCTCTCTCTTTGGTCTACTGTGTGCTTGTGTTTGAGTTCTTAGTTCCTGGGTGAATTTTTCCCTTAGGAAAATTCTTACAACTTTCTTTAGTGAAAAGTTGAATGATGCTAAAAGGAAGTATTTTGTGTATGATCAAGAATTTTATGATATTGTTCAAGCATTGCAGAAGTGGAGACATTATTTGATTCCTAAGGAGTTTGTGTTGTATACTGATCATAAAGCTTTACAATACTTGGGAAGTCAACATAAATTGAATCAAAGACATATGAAGTGGGTTGAGTATCTATAAAATTTTACATTTGTGATCAAGAATAAGAGTGGAGTTACTAATAGAGTTGTTGATGCATTGAGTAGAAGATGTTCTTTGTTGACTAAAATGAAGGTTGAAATTCTTGGTTTTGAGGAAATGAAAGAGTTGTATGATGCTGATCTTGATTTTTCTAAGGCATGGAGAGAGTTCAGAGTACCAAATCTAACAAATCACATTAGTAAGTATGATAAATATTTTATTCAAAAAGGTATGTTGTTCAAAGAAATTTAGTTGTGTATTCCTAGAAGTTCTATGAGGTTGAATCTGATTAAAGTAACACGTGATGGTGGATTGGCTAGACATTTTGGAATTTATAAGACATTGAGTTTGCTAAAAGAGAACTATTATTAGCAACAAATTTATAAGGATGTTTAGAAATTTGTAAAGAGTTGTGGGGTTTGTCAAGTTGTAAAAGGAGTAAGTCAAAATACTAGTTTGTATACACCTATTACTATTCTTGAGAAACCTTGGAGTGACATCAGTATGGATTTTGTTCTTGGATTACCTAAGACAGTAAAGGGGTATGATTCTATATTTGTTGTGGTGGATAGATTTTCTAAGATGGCTCATTTCATACCATGTAAGAAGAAATTACATGATGAGCATGTTGCTAACTTTTCTTTAAAGAGATTGTGAGATTGCATGGATTATAAAGAAGTATTATTTTTGACAGAGATAGTAAGTTTGTTGGTTATTTATGAAAGACTTTGTGGAAGAAGATGGGTACTGATTTGAAGTTTAGTTCTACATTTCATCCACAAACAGATGGATAGATAGATCGGTTGTGAATAGAAGCTTGAGTAATTTGCTGAGATGTTTAGTAGGAGACAAGCCAAGTAATTGGGAAATGGTATTGGCACAAGCTAAGTTTTCATATAATAATTCTGTGAATAGAAGTACAGGGAAGACACCTTTTGAGATTGTTACTAGAATGCAGCCTAGAGGAGTATCAGATTTGAGGGATATTGTTGGTGAAGACAAAAGAAGTGCTGTAGGGGAAGATTTGCTGATTTCATGAAGTCTTTGCATAAGGAAGTGAAGTTGAGGTTGGAGTAGAGTAATCATAAGGATAAGGAGAATGCTGATAAGTCTAGAAGACATCATGATTTTGAAGTTGGTGATGAGGTGATGGTTCATTTAAAGAAAGAAAGATTTCCTATTGGTGCATACAATAAGCTAAAGATGAAGAAATTTGGACCTTGTAAGATTTTGAAGAAGTTTGACAGTGGTAATGCTTATGAAGTTGAGATACCTAATGGCATGGATATATCTCCTACATTCAATGTTGCTAATTTATATAAGTATCATGAGTCAGATGATGAAGTTGTTGTGCCTGATGATTACCCTAAGAAGCAAATTGAAGAAGTTGAATGGATATTGAATCAAAGAGTTAGTAAGAGTACAAGAGGAAAAGATTACTATGAATATTTGGTGAAGTGGAAGAATAGACCAATGGAAGATGCTACATGGATTTCTCAATCTAATTTGGATGCAACTCAGGTTGTGACACTTGCGTGATTCAAGAGAATCATTTCTTCCAACCCTGGTTGTCTAATGTAGGAGAATCTTAGGTTGCCTTGTAATCATGCACTTTTGTTCATTCTGTTAGTTGCTATCAAGTTCTTAAGTTGATGCCGAGTCTTTGGTTGCCAAGTAATCCTTGGGGTGTTGAACAATTCCTTTGGCTCCCAAGTGATTTCTTTGGGTGCCAAATTTGGAGTTGCTATTGAGTGATTCCTTTGGACACTGAGTTCATATGGATGCCAAGTGCTAGCTTTTGAAAACTTTCACTTGCCAAGTTATCTATGTCTGGTTCCAACTCGGGCCGACTTTGCTCATATTTAATTTAGTATAGGTAGCTAATATTTGTTGTGGGCCAACTTGTAGCTTTTGTATATTCTAGAATCTTTTGTAAGTCATTTTGGTAAGTATTTAAGGAAGTCTAAGATTGAGTTTTTAGATAGTTTTTGGAGAAGAGGGGATTGGAGAGCAGAACTTGGAAGACTAAATTTGCTACTAGATCTTGGATTTGGAAGTATTTGTATTTGGCCATAACCTAGAAGGCCTTACAACTGGGCATGTATGTTGATCTTTGGTGAATCTATAAGAAATATTTTGTTCTTCCCTCCCTGGTGTTGTTCTTGTGTATTTTTTCACTGTGTCGACTCTTGTAGGTTGGATTGAATCTCTAGGTGTGCTTTTGGCCCTAGTTATATTCATCCCTCCTTACATCATCTAGACAAAGGAATAGGGGATTATGCTCTTTGCTACATGGAAGTGATGCTCAAGAGTAAATTAGAAACTTAGAAAACTTTAGAAGATGATACTCATGGGAGGCAAGGAAGATAGTGGTTCTCCTGAGTGAATGTTTTAATGAAGGGATTATTCTCTTTTCCTTTTGGGAAAATTAGAAATCAAGAATTAGACAAGTTGGGATTGATAAGATAGCTCGGTGATGAATATGTTTGGAGTGTTTGGGTAAGGTGAAAATGTAGAGGAGTATGCTCTTTTCCCTTTGGAAAAATTAGAAACTTGGACCCTTGAATCCAAACCAATTCTAAATCAACCTTTAGTGGGCTTGTCAGAGTGTTCCAACCTCTAGGAATGACGAAATGATAAAATACTTTTCACTGGTGATTTCAACTCTCTATAATAAAGAAACTTTGTAGAGTTAAAAAATTCAAAGCCATGTTAATTTCTTCCTTGTGATTCTTGATATCGTATATCATGAGGAGGCCCTATCTATTGCATTGAGCAATGCTACTCCCAATCTTGCTAGCCAAGTGTGTGAAATTTTAGATATCAATGTGGTTGAGAGACCTTAATCTTGCTTGCAAGGCCACTAGGGATTAATGGGAATGAAAGCCTATTAAAAAATTGTAGTTAGTTGCTACCCAGTCCACCTCTAAAAGGGGGCATAATCTTTGTGCAAGGAGGGGGAGGAATATCTCTTGTAGATCCTCACCATAGGCATGTGCCTGAATATTGGAAGGTGGTATATGACATTGGCCCTTGCTCAAGGGTAACCTTTGAACATATGTGTTATTGAGTCCTTAGAATACACCAAACACATGGCCACCCTCTAGTGGGGTGACACGACTATGTGAGGTGAATGCATGCACATAAGATGTGCAAAACAAGTTTTTTTCCTCTATCATTTTTAGTTATAGTGATAAAGCATGTCTTTTTTGAGTCAAAAACTATCCAAACTGTCCAAAACAAAAAGTCAAGACTCCCCTATCCCTCCAAGTTGCTTTGTCCTCTGTTGGATTTTTTATGACTATCAATTGTGTTCCCCTATCTATTTCTATAAATAAGTCTAAAAAATGTACTGTACTTGCAAATTAGTCAAAACTATGTCAATCTAAAAATAATGTCCTAGTCTATCTAAAAACTAGAAACATTGTTTAAAACTTGTCTGGAACCTATTAGAAATGATCAAAATCTCTTCAAAATATGGTTAAAACTGAGAAATTGGTCCTTTACTCGCTTAGTTTGTTGCTAAGTTTTGCACAAGCCAAGACCTTAGGGCCTTGTAGCTTATATTTTCTCACTCATTCTTTGTAATTCTTCACACAAGAAGCTCTATTTTATCACACGAGCTTGTGTAAGAAAACTATCAAAATCGATCTAAATTTTGTTAACCTGGTCAGTTTGTCACTTTCTCATGTGTTTTTCTATAAAAATTCATGTGAGACAAGAATTTGGGATTTGTTGTTTCCTTTCCTCATGTCGGTCTATGTATTTCCTTGCACAGTTCTACCTGGATCCTTGCACTTGCTTTTGTCTGAAAACTATGAAAAAATAATCAAATTTATCTGTCACGTTCATTTTCTCACCTTAGAAGGAATTTAGTGACACAATCTATGTCATTTACTCACCTTAGAGAGTATTCTTCATGCAATTTTGTCAGTTTTTATCAAAAATAGTGAGCTATTCTCATCTTCCTAATGAGAACTCTATCCAAATCTAGTCTTTATCTAGGTACACGAGTATGCTTCTCTATTTGCAATAGTCCAAAACTTAGACAAATTGCTTCGTTTAACACTTCTAATCCATGCACGTACTAGTCTCATCACTTTTTTGTATTGTTTGTTTAACCATGTTGTCATATCTTGTGTCATGATAGTCAATTTCTCAACTATTCTAGCCACTTCTTTGACTACTCATACCCTGGTATACATCACACTTACTGTCACTTACCTACTTTGAGATGAATTTTTGAGTGTGGTACTTGTCTAAACTTTTTCATACATCATTGTCTACGACTGTTGCAAATAGGAGTGGAAACATGTTCATTCCTATCGAACTAGATGAGGTAGAGGTAGAGGTAGCAATCATGGTAGAGGTCACTCCTAGTTTTATATATAATATGAGTATAGTGCAGGATCCTAATGGTATCCTTGACCTGTTACATCCAAGGAAGGACCCTTTTGATCTTTGCCCCATATTGGTCCACTTTACATTAGACAAGTCTTTTCCATAAACTTACAACAAGTTAGGAATCCACTATTTTAAGAGCATCTAGATACTGATAGGTCATCTCTTGAACCTAATTTTGACAATAAAAATAGGACACATACATCTTCAAACATAAACAATAAACCTCTATACAAGACACCTATACATTCTAGATAGATTGAAAACTTGCAAACTAATAGGATGGCAGACCAAGACCAAGAAATTGGTGAAAACACTAGGAGAGAAAATAGAGGTGAATTTTGAAGAACTGATAGGTTCAAGGGTCATCACACCTACACAAATGACTATGGGGATACTGAAGAAAAACCCCCATAAGATAGAAAAATGTTGCAAATACAAAAACTTCTAAAGGATGATGAAAATATTAGTCAATGACAAGAAAGAGAACTATTTCCTCAAACTAGCTCAAGAAGGAGATAAGCTACCTAAAGACTACAATGTTGAAACTATTTTCATCTAAGAAGAGGAATTTGAAATCTCTAAACTACAAAAACAACTCTAAGCCATGCAAGAATAGTTGGCACAAATGATGAAGGAAAAAAAAAACCTACTAAACAATACACACTAGATGCTAGTTGTTCATTTCCTTTGACAAGGATTTGTACATGCCTCTTTTTCCTAGAGGAGTTGATCTACCTAAATATAAAAAGTACATAGGTACGTCTTGTTGTGATTCCACAACACACACCCCATTTTTGACTCTAAAAATGGGACCCCCTTTTTTTGGCTTATAAAGCTCGTTCCTTAGAATAGAGCATCTTCCAAGGTGCCTTTTTAGTTTAGGTTTAGGAGTCTAGTTAGTTACATAAATTTTCACCCCTAGAACATGTGTACTGATGTTTATCTTTTGTGTAGGTCATCATGACATCATCATCATCCATAGCATAAAAAATTACCATGGTATTGCATGTGCATTTTCAAAATAGGTGCCTTTGAATTTTAGATGGAAGAAGAAAGATTTCAAGTCTATGACAATATTGGACTATAAAAAAGGCATAAATAATCAAAAAGATCAAGAATACGTACACTAGAGTGCTCCTATACCCCATCTAAAAAAGGCTATTTGTTGTGGTTCCATAAAACACACCCCATTTTTGACTTTGGAAATGGGGACCACCTTTTTTTTGCATCACAAAATCTCATTCCTTATAATAAGGTCATCATGGCATCATCATCATCCGTTGCACAAAATAATACCATGGTATTGCATGTGCATTTTAAAAGCAAGCGCCTTTGGATTTCAGATAGAAGAAGCATAAGGAGTTCAAGTCTATGATAATTTTGGACTATAAAGAGGGCATAAATCATCAAAAAGATCAAGAATAATTACACTAGAGATCTCCTAGACACTGTTTGAGAAAAACCCAAAGAAACCATTTATAAAACTGAGAACTTTGATTTTTAGGTGAATTGAGCACCGTACTTCCTTGAAGGTGCACAAGTGCATAATTTGATGATTAGGTGAAGGAATTCTCTTCAGAAGGTGCATAGGTGTGCATTTTAATTTTGAAAGATGCATAAGTTAAAGGACTCTAGAAGGTGCACAGTGCGTAGGTGCAAAGGTGGACAATTCTAAAGTCTTGAAGATGCCCAAAGTCCCAAAGATGCTAAGGTGCACAAGTGCATAATTTTGCAAAGTTTTGTAGAGAAAAATCATAGGTGCACAAGGTACAAGAATGGGCCTAAACAATAAAAAAGATCAAAATAAGTACACAAGAGTGATCTAATCCTCATTTGAGCAAAACCTAGAAACCATTTTCAAAACTGAGAACTTTGATTTTTTGGGTGAATTGAACACCTTGCACACTTCTCTAAAGGTGTGCAAGTGTACAATTAGAATATTTGGTGAGTGAATTATCTCTAAAGCTATGTAGGTGTGCATATCTAAAACATTTAGAGGCACTTGAGGTCCCAAACATTATCATGGCTTCCTTGTCTTGTACAACAAGTAAGATCACACTCAGAACCATGACTTTCAAGTTCTAGGGAATGCTTAAGAAGTCACACTTCATGATTTTCATAATGAAGTGAGGGAAAAGTATAAAGCTTTATACTTATTAGATCCTCAATAAATAACCTCTACTATCCAAATTTTCAAAGGGAAACATCTAGACATCATTTGGTATGAATGGGAAGAAAACCCAGATGCTGGAAATTTAGTTTTTAAACATGGAAGAATTTTTGGATTTTTGGGTCCTATCACCAAGGTGCACATGTGCATAGGTGTGCTTTTTTTGAAGGTGCACTTTTCTTAGAGGTGCGCCAACAATTTTGAAGAAGAATCGATACATCAATAATTAATTTCCAGTTGCTATTTTAGAGCATTCCATGCATTGGAAACACATTTTCACAATAGTTCAACTCCTAGAGACATCTAGAGAAGGTCGTGCTTTCATTTTTAGAGCTCTTAGTGACTTCTAAATCATCTCCTAGCTTCTATATTCTTATCTTCTCATTCTTTTATTGTTTTAAGTCATGTAAAGGTTCATGCACCCATTAATTGATATAAATGAGCTTGGAGACATGCTTAGCACCATTTAGAGAGTCAGTTTATATGTAAATAGCTTTATTTTATTCATTTTTTTAGCACCAGTTTGCATTATCAGAGCTTTAACTCCTAACACAAAAGGAGGAGAGGATTTATTTTAAATAAATGGATGTAATATTTACTCCAGGCCACTATTTTGATGCAATAATATATGCTATTAGTTCTCTCATTCCGAGTGTAGTTATTCTTGTCGGAGTGTGCTATTTTTTTGAATGCATGTTAATAAATAATAATGGAGCCAATAGTTTTATTTTGTTGTTATGATTGTGTGATCTTTTAGTTCTTGTGTTTTCCTTGTGTTAATGAATTCTACTATTGTGATGGATTGGAGAAAGGATCATCTTTGTTCTTGCATAACATTTTGTCTCATGTTAGCACACTTTCTGTGGCCTCACGATTTGATGAAACATGAAACATCTTTAGGTTATTATTGAAGTTCTCATCAATGATTGCATCAATGGAGTTGAAGAAGCACTACTCCTAATTTCAGTGGTTTCCTACCAGGGCCTTTTGATAATTTAACTCATAGACAGGTTGTTACTTTGGGTCATGTCCATTAAGAATTTCCCTTTCAACAATTTTATTAAAATATCTTGTTACTCTATCTTTGTTATTTTCTTTTCAAACACTTGGTTAAAATATGAATTCATATAGTTGTATTGATTAATTGCATTCATCATAAATTATAAAATACAAAAAATATGTTTATTTGTGGTTACATTTTAGTAGCAAGTGTGCAGATTGGTTGGAACTAGCAAAGGCCTCCTTGTGAAAATACACATTTATACTCAATTGAGTTACTCAAAAGGTTTAAAAATAGCCATCCATAACCTTAGAGTTGGTCATTGATCAGTTTTTCAAGAGAGAGATTCGAAAGGATCTCTACCATTCAACATCATGCAAAATGACCACTCAACATGTTTGATCCCCAAGATCACTTCAAGGAGTTTAGTACCTTGTCTATGGATTTTATACACAATCAAACATACCTCATGCACTTTTTCCCATGTATTTTGGGTGGTCATTCTATGGAGTGGTTCTCATGATTACCTATTGGAATCAATTTTTTTGATGAGATTGCCAACATG
The DNA here is from genome assembly GCA_028749045.1 of Cupressus sempervirens. Lineage (NCBI taxonomy): Eukaryota > Viridiplantae > Streptophyta > Pinopsida > Cupressales > Cupressaceae > Cupressus > Cupressus sempervirens. Next base: position 590,592,280 of record CM053789.1, on the reverse strand, counting down.
TTCATACAACAATATTCACATAACATCCAACATCTGGTTAACATAAGAGATCTTTGTAACCTAAAATAGAGATTTGGGGAATTCTTCTTAACATTCCTCCAAAGATGAAGACAAATATACACCAAGTACTCATGTAAGATACCTGAAATTGAGAAACTTGACATATTCATGGATAACTTCTTACCTGATTTCATATACAAATTATAGTAACATGCTCAAGTCATGTGATAATTTTATTCCTACCAATACAAAGTATATTGAAAATCATGTCAAAAAGCTCAAAGAAATCGAGAAGACTCTTTAGATAAAACAAACTAGAATTGGAGAATATCAAATTAAACTATTTTTGTCTCTAACATCTCTTCTTGACCCTCCCCATAATTATGGGAGACCATTGGAAATGAAGAGATCATTGAATGTATCACCTAAAACTATATTCCATTGTGCCTTTGTACATGCCACTATACCTTTAGAAGACATAGATGGCAATAGAGCCATTTCCACTTGGCTATATAAAGAAGAGATCCCAATTGATCTCACAATCCAATCTCATGAAATAACTCCTAAAAATTATGAACAAGGTCTTCAACTAATGAAAAAACTTGGTTATAGAGGTAATGGTCCTATAGGACACAAAAAAAAGGACTACTAGATCCAATCAAAGAAACATCTAGATGGCCTCATGCCAATATAGGCCTAGGCTTTAAGAAAGTTCCTTTTCATCAAGGAATCAACAATTTTTTACCAAAATCTAATAGTCCATCTGAACATGAGTATCAAATTGAGTCTAACAATCAAGCATAAAGTTCTAATGATAAGGATACCTTTCCTTATCCTATTCCATTAGATCTTGCTACATTCTTTGTAGAGCCCAATGACTTTACACCACATGTCAACACTACTGAAATTGATAGCGATTCTACCGAGAATACTATTGATAATCCCCTAACTTAAAGGAACATGGTGAGTCTAGTCATGCTCTTATTGTTGACAAAATCTGTCAAAATCAAGGTGATACTGAAAGTAGAGAATGGGTACTCATGACTATTAGGGAGCACTTCAATATGATTCCATGTAACACCGATTCTTGAGAATATGAATTTGATTTTCTCCGAGATGTAACTTTCGATAAAGATGTTGACAGAGTTCACACATATGAAAACCAACTCAAAGTAGGGGAGTAGTCTAGGGCTTGGTCTAATGAGTTTGACCCTACTAATGTTGATGTTTCTTCAATTGATGTTTTTAGAACTCAGAGGAATTCAAACATACTTATAGATAAAATAGTTCTAGGTATCGACTTAATTGTTTATGCATTTGATGACTATACTATGAACATAATTTAACTTTCCACTTCTCTTTACTTATCCCAAGCTAATAGACTAGAACTCAAACACTACATCTAGTGTAATCCCCTTGTTCTAGAATGACTATGCTCTCTCTTTCTATCTACAAGTTGTCAAATTGGTAATGTCATCCACTAGTGAACAAAGTGTCAACATGATTGAAGCTAACATCAAATATCTCAGTCATACAATTAAAATAAAAAAGAATAGGCACTTTAATGGTGAAAACCACATTGTGGCAGTATTAGAGCCAAAAATAATAAAAAGCAAAGACATATCCAAAAGTGAAAACCTGCTTGAGGCACCTAAGGATGGGATATTTGATGCATTTCCAAGTCACTTTCAAGAATGATCATCAATGTTGATATAACTAACACAACCAATAAATCTAGGTATAGAAGAACATCCACATATCATACATCTTGCACAATCATTATCTACTGAGGAAAAAGAAGAATTCACTACTTTCTTCTAGGAAAAGAAGAGAAAATTTGCATGGACATACTTAGATATGCTAGGTTTAGATCCAGATTTTATTATGAATCATTTTTCTAATGCATTATGGGTGAAATCTATTAAAAAAAAATCAGAAAGATGCATCCTCATGTGACACTTCTTGTCAAAGTTGAATAAGAAAAACTACTAAAAGTTGGTTTCATTCATGCCATTGATTATGTTGAATGGATATCAAATATAGTTCCAACCTCAAAACATGAAAAATCTATCAAAGTTTACACCGATTTCTAGAATATCAACAAAGAATGTCCTAAGGATAATTTTCTGCTACCTAACATTGATATGATAGTTGACATGATGATTGGGTATGAAATGTACTCACTAATGGATGGTTTCTCTGGATATATCCAAATCAAAATTGGATAAGAAGAATAAGAGAAGACTTCCTTCACCTATGTGTGGGGTACCTTTTGTTAGAATGTAATGCCATTTGGTTTGAAGAATGCTAGTGCAACATATCAATGTGTAGTCACAATAATATTCTATGATATGATGCCTAAAGCAATGGAAGATTATGTTGATGATACTCTAGCCAATAGTATGAAGAGAAGAAATCATCTACAAGATTTAGGAGCTATATTATATTGCATGGAAAAATTTAGTCTTATATTGAATCCTAAAAAGTGTGCCTTTGGTTTCACATTAGGGAAACTACTAGGGTACATTGTGTCTACAAAGGTTATAGAGGTTGATCCCAAAAAGGTTCAAGCAATAGTGGAGATGCCCCCACTTTGAAATATTAGTCAAATGAGAGGGCTATAGGAAAGAGTTTAGTCTATTCAGTGGTTCATATCAAAATTAGTAAATAAATTACAATCCTTCACTAAAAATTTTCATAAGGGTGTGAAATACAATTGGAACATAGATAATGATCAAAGATTAACACAGATCAAGTAGTATCTTGCTAATCTATTAATACTAATGCCTCCCATTCATGGGAAGTCACTCATTTTGTACATCTCTACAACAAATTTGTCTCTAGGTATCTTACTAGCTCAAGAAGATAACAATAATACAGAGTGAGCTATTTATTACCTTAGTCATACATTGATCTTGTATAAGATGAATTATAAAATCATCAAGAAGGCTTTCTTCGCAGTTGTTTTCTCTTCTCAAAAGCAAAGACACTACATGATCCCTCATACTATAAGACTAATTGCAAAAATTGATCAATTAAAGTATTTGCTCAACAAAGCTACTCTAATAGGAAGGTAGGAAAAAATGATTATGATCTTGAGTAAGTTTGACACTGAGTACATGCAATAGAAATCTATTAAAGGATAAGTGATCATCGATCAACTAGAAGAAGCACCATTGTAAAGTTATCAACCACTAAATATTGAATTTCCTAATGAGTCTATTCTACTACTAGCACAACAAACATGGGTTATGTTATTTGATGAATCATTTATACAACAAGGATCTGGTGCTAGAATTCTATTCACCACCCCATAGAAATATTCTCTACCTAAGGTGTACAAGTTTCTTTTTCCTTGTACAAATAATATTTCTAAATACAAAGCTTTGATTAATGGGATGAAAATCATCATTGAATGGAGGGTAGATGAATTGAACATCTTTGGTGATTCATAGTTGGTGATCAACCAGGTTAATGACATCTATTAGAAAAATGATTAAAAAATGATGACTTACAAGAGAATGGTTGATGATTTGAAAAAGTACTTTGCACATCTTACTTTCCAACAGTTTCCTCAAGCAGATAATAATGTGGAAGATGCAATGGCCACTCTAGCTTCTGTGTTACAAATATTAGAAAATGACTTTTGACATGAATTCTTAGTTGATATATTATCCTACCTTACCTATAATGCCCCTGAATCCTAAATGATATGTTCTATCATAGGACATGAGCATCTTGCTACCATCACATATATTCCTACTTACATGAACAGATTGTTCTGGATATTTTGACCTGAATTGATAAATTTCACCTTATCTAAAATGCTTCACAATATGTCATCATTGCTAACAACTTATTTAGGAGAGGTCTTGATGGTGTACTCCTTAGGTGTCTAGAACCTGAAGAGTTAAAATGTGCATTAATTGAGGTACATGAAGGCATTTTTGGATCACACTCAATTGGCCTGACTTTGGCTCACAAATTTATTAGAGTTGGCTACTATTGGCCCGAAATGGAGAAAGAGGCTGTCAAATATGATAAGTCTTGTAAGAAATGCCAACTCCATGGAAATTTGATTCACACTCTAGCCAATGAGCTAATTCTATTCATCACACTTTGGCCATTTCAACACTGGACCTTTGATTTGGTGGGTTAGATTCATCCTTCTTCTTCAAATGGACACAAGTTTATCATAAAAGCTACAAACTAATTTAGGAAGTGGGTAGAGGTAGTTCCTCTTATTGAGGCTAATGGAAAAATTGTAGCTATGTTCATTCTCAACTACACCATTTATAGGTATGGTGTACCATCCTCCATTATTACTAACAATGGAGGAAAATTCAAAAAATAATAATCAAAGAGCTATGTTCAAAGTTCAAAATCATCTAATATTGGTCTTCCATCTACTACCCCTAGGTAATTGACAAGTGAAAGCATCCAATAAGGCTATTCTCAAAATCCTACATCATCAATTAACAAATCTAGAAGGGATTGACATCTTCAAATCAACCTGGCTCTATGGTCTTATAGAACAAGTATCAGAACTCCTACGGGAACAATGACCTTTGCTTTGGTATATGGAGTAGATGTTGTATTCCCAATTGAGGTTGAGATTCTTACTCTGCAAGTCTCTTGGAAGGGCCTCATTACTAATGATGACTATAGAGTATCTTGGCTACAAGAGCTAGAATGATAGGATGAACATTGACAAGTGACATTTGATGATGTACAAGCTTAACAAAAGATACAACAAGAAGGTTAAACCATGAGACTTCCAAGTGGGTGATCTCATTATGAGGGATAACCCTAAGAATCAACAACATTGGGTACATAAGGGAAATTTTGAGCCCAATTAGCTTGGTCCATACATCATTACTATAGTGTTCAAATTAGGTGCTTATCATCTCTCAATTATTGAAGGAGAATCATTCAAGGAGCTGATCAACACCATTCATCTAAAAAGGTTCTACAACTAATATTAAAAAGTTATGTTCAAAGTTCAAAATCATACAACATTGGTCTTCCATCTACTACCCCTAGGTAATTGACAAGAAGAAGCATCCAATAAGGCTATTCTCAAAATCCTACATCACATAGTTAACAAATCTAGAAGGAACTAACACCTTCAAATCAACCCAACTCTATGGTCTTATAGAAAAAGTATTAGAACTCCTATAGGAACAATGCCCTTTGCTTTGGTATATGGAGCAGATGGTGTGTTCCTAATTGAGGTTGAGATTCCTACTTTGCAAGTCTCTCTAAAGGGCCTCATTACTAATGATGACTATAGAATATCTTGGTTACAAGAACTAGAATGATTGGATGAATGCCAACAAGTGGCATTTGATCATCTATGAGCTTACCAAAAGATACAAAAAGAAGGTTAAACCATGAGATTTCCAAGTGGGTGACCTCATTTTGAGGGAGAATCCTAAGAATCAACAACATTGGGTACATAAGGGAAATTTTGAGCCCAACTAGCTTGGTCCATACACTGTTACTGCAGTGTTCAGATTAGGTGTTTATCATCTCTCAACTACTAAAGGAAAATTATTCAAGGAGCTGATCAACACCCTTCATCTCAAAAGGTTCTACAATTGATATTCTTTGAATCTCTTTGTACATATCTCAATGTTCTAAAAAAAGACTAAAAATTGCAAAAAAATTGTGAAAAAAAATCTATTATGTTGGAGAAAACCTAGCAATACTAATACTGTTTGAATGGATTCTCTATGTTACAATAAAATATTGATACTCATACTATGAAGTGAACATATGGTTCACTGCAAGTATACTTAGCGTGAGAAGGATCTCTCACATGTATACAAGAAATATTCTAGTCATCTTAGCATTTATGCCTTGATGCTTATGTTCGCTTGCTAAATTAACATGAAAAGATGTTCTTGTCATTCTAGCTTCTTGTGCCTTAATGTTTATATCTAATTCCAAAAAAACTAAGACTAATTTCATATTTATATTCTCATGATTGCAATATCAGTAAGAGTTGTACCACACCTAGTGGCCTTAACAAAATGCTCTGTGATGTAAACTATATCTTACAAGTTCATTAACTAGTTCTAGGGTTTGCATCTAGTGTAGAAATGCATTTCATTCTAGACTTGCATTAGGGAATGCTATGATTACTTATTGATTTCATTCCTCGACTTAAGAGGTAGAATATTTCTTACATTTATCATGTTTCATCTTGATTGCACAATCATTTGATCCCATGGTCGACCTTTACAAATTTGATGGAATACTTATCATGAGTAAGATATGTGAAATCTACATGAGATGTTAGTGCATATCCATTTTTCATTATCATACCATTAATTTATATTTAATCAAATCATATCATAAACATACATTACATATCTATATCTAATCCATCACATCTCATCTACGCTATGTATTCAATCATCATAAATATTTACATAAATCAAACTCATATGGGAAAATATCTCATGTATGAACATCATAAAGAAAAAAATATGACACATGCCACAATATCAAAAGAGATGTCTCATATATATAAATATCAAGTGAGTCAAAATGTGGCATGATACAAAAAAGGGTTCTATTTGAATACTATCAATAGTAATGTCTCAAAATGATACAAAAGTAAGATGATGACACATTTCATCTACATGCTACACATAAAAATTTATAGTGGAGAGTTAGCTAACTATATCCTTCCCCTTCATTCATTGGTGGAGGAGGAGGAGGAGGAGCATCTGCTCTAGTAGGTGGTTGAGCACCCTATGATGCTTTGGCATACTTGGAGAAGAAGGGCACCTGCTCTACAACCTCTAGTATCACCCTGACATATGTAACATAATAATAGGCTGCTCACACTATTTGTGTATAGGCCTTATCACACTATCTCTCTAGGTGATCTTGAGATCCTGGATCTCTTGACCATGCTCTGCTAAGCATGCATCTTGCACTGCAACCTAGATCTACAACTCTCCTAGGTGCCTATTGTGAGGGATGGTCCTCCACTCTCTACCATTACACACCACCACTGATGACACCTAATGTTCCCATCTCACCCTATGGTCTCCTCTATCTAGACCCACTCCCACCGGTACTAAGATCCATCCTCATCTATCAAGGTGGAATCAAAACTTGTGTTGCCCTTTTTCGGGGCCCCTGATTCTATGGTGGCTGTAGTGGCTATACTAGTATCATCATACCCACTAGATCTATAAACTATGAAAAAGGATGACAGAAAATACTCCCTAAACTTAGGAGTCATCCCTCCATCTTCTACTGCTAGTAAGTAGTCCCATTGGGTAAGTGTGAGGCCCTGTACATCTATCATTGACCAACTGGGATCTAACTTCACTGACCACCCTTTCTTCACCTTCTCGATGAAATGATCTTATGAAAAATACTTTTATGGAATGTCTTGAGGGTAGCCATATTATTGTTATACCTATGTCAATGAGAATCTCTTGGTCACCAGAATAGATTGGCCAATCAGTCATTGTAAGGAAAACATGTAGCCTAATTGTTCTCAGGCATCATCCCAAGCCTTAATATTCTTCCAAGGTCTCCACACCATTGACACCAGGTTATCCAGGTATGTCCTCCACTACTCTATTTTACCCAATATGGGTTGGGTCATCTAACCTCTATACCTAAATATGTAGGGCTCATGCTACTGTCTCATATCCTCATATGTCATTGTAGTCATAGACAAGTGCTCCCATGCCCACACCTCTAGCACATTAGCATGGACCATCATGCTCTTTGCCTCTCTATAGGATATCTCATGCATCCCATGGAACATATAAGCCAACATGCACTAAACCTAACTAAAATGAGTGGGCTTCTCTATCATGTAATGTAGCATCCGACCCTACTCACACTCTAGTCCATACTCTACTTTGTCAGACATCAAGTAGCAACTACGGAACACACCCAACACAACTACCATTATGTGGGTTAGACCATACTATTGTCCCAACTCCTCCCAGGGGATGGTCCTACCTATGATGATGTCATCCTAAAATATAGCTCTCAACACCAAAGTACTAGGCCTTGGCTATGTATCATACATAATACAATGTCTGTCGAATGGGATCCATAAAATCCTATAGATGTCCTTTAGTGTGATCATCATCTCCCCAAGTGGTAGGTGAAAGGTGTTTGTATCTAAATGGAAACACTCCACTAGTGTTGTTAATAATTCATAATTCACTCAAATATTGGGGAAATCACATAAATGAGTAAGATCCAATGCATCAATATTTTTCAACTTTGCAACACCCAACTGTCTCATTAAAGCCCTGATGGCTAGATAATGTGATAAAAAACCAACATCTAGGAAATAAACCTGTAATGATGCAAACAACATGATGATATTGTACACTTGATTTGTATCACACTCTAAACCCTTCTATCCAAGTGATTTGATGAGTTTAGAATTCTTATATGCTGGCTTAGAGCTCCCTATCCATAGAGTGAAAGAGAGTATGATTCAAATATGAAGGCTCATAGCTGAGCCTTAGAGATACTCTTCTTGCTAGTGAACCATGCAATGGGAGGTTCCAAAGATGAGATGCAAGAATGTAAATATCCACAAGGAGTTCCTCAAGGATACAAGGAAAATATAGATTAAACTATATGAATATGCAAAGTGCAGCTATGTTAAACAAGATGAGAGTATTACAAGATCCAAGCTAATTACTAAGTGATTTAAGCTATTGAAAAGAAATTAAACTATTTATGCAACATGATTCTAAGCTAGTATGATATGAATAAGAGAAAGAGATGAGAAGTAGAAGTTCTTCATAAAGCTCTTCAAAGATTCGAATAAGAAACTTGCAACATAACAATACTCAAGAGTGTGGATCCTTTGATAAGGGGAGAACTCTTTCTTTTAAAGTTGTACGGACATTAGAGATCAAGGTCAAAATGATGGATGATTAAGGGTGGAGTTTAAAAATAGGAGTAATCCATGTGTACACACAAGTCAACCAATAAAATAGAAGTTGAGTTTCCATATAAGACAAAAGTCACAAAGTCTTTTCTCTTTTAATTTGTACAATAGAAAAAGGACTTTATGTGTGCACTTTAAGTGGGTTATAAGAAAGGGGTTTTTTAATTTAATTAAAAGGGGACATGTTCTTTTAATCAAATAATGGACTTAGGATAGCATAGTCAAACTATAGGTTATTATCAAATTAATTTCTTTTAGCAATTTGGTCTAGGCAAATGCTGAATTAATTTAGTGAAAACATTGTGAAGGGGGCCAATAGTCCAGGTGACCATTTTTGAGTGATTATAGATATCATGCAAACAACATGATGATATCAGTACTACATGTTAACCAAATCTATACAAAATGACATACTACTACTATACAAAAATCCTACAAGTGCTTACAAACATGCTATAATGACTTGCGACGATGCTAGAATAGCAAAAAAATTGCAATTTTACTCCCAAATTGACTCAACAATGACCAAAAACTGATGCTAGATTTCACAATTTCATGTTAGAAATGCCTTTTATGGTGTGAGGATACATTTTAGGCTGGACAAGCAAGCTCCCTCATGTGAGTTTTCCCCGTGTGTGTGTGCGAGTAATGACCCTATTGGAGGGTTTTCTACATGAGAGATGGGTATGTCTCGCACGAGGTTTCACCATCGATGGCACAAGATTGTGCTTTCATAGCACTTCTTTGTGTGAGGACCCAATATTGACCAACCAAAAATGCTCTAAAATGAATAAAATCTTAACTAAAATACATCAAATTTGAAATCAAAAGGAGGTTTATCAATGACTTACATGTGGTTTGTAGTTCGTCAACCGATTGTGACACTCAGATTGCTCAAATTGATGAGAACGCATAGGGATCACTGTTTTTTCCTCAGATCTCCTTCTCCACAAAAGATAAGTTATCAAATGATTTGAAAATAACCTTTTGGGGCCTTATATAGGGTTTGACCTAATTTTTTAAACTACTCCAATTGGTGTAAAAATTACCCTGTTGGCTAATTAGACTGCTATGAACTCATTTTCAGTATTGAAATCAAAATATGACACACTTGAACTACTTAAAATCACATTTTAAAATTTTGGTACTAATGTGATTGCATTCTTATGTAGTCTATCTTTATGATACAATACAAATCTTAGAACAACATCAACTCAATATTTTTTTAAAAGTTTCAACTTTTTCATCAAAAGGAAACTTTGGTCAACCAAGGTCAACCTTGGTAAAAAAAACCTCTAAATTTACTAAAAATATTTTGCATGCTCCTTTAATATGTTCTACATTCTTTTGAACCTCTAATCATGTCAGAATCTTCAAATCTACTGCTCATCACTATTTTAATGTGTCATCTTTCATTTTTGCTCCCGAGGGGGCATGATGATTACATCATTGCATCTTCCTTCAATCTAATCTAAACTTAATGCCCTCATCACTAGGGGTATCTCGTCACTGGGAGCATCTTTTCCCTCTATTTGGCATTATATTCTATCTATCTTATTTATTTATCCACTGATCATACTTATAGCAGTCTTTATCATAGCTTGATGGACAAGTATCTATGTGTTTTATTTAGACTCCTAAGGGTTAAACCTCATTCTAAGGATAATCCTACGACTCATGATAGGTCTTGTTATCTCTTTTATTAACTAGTATTCAAGTTTTGTATCTAGACTTTAGAGGATTAAGCTTCATTCTGAAGATAATCCTGCATTTTCTTTCAGTCATTGTTTAATGGACATGTATAGGGGCATTCTAACCCTAACTCCTAAGGATTAAGCCTCATTCTAGGGACAATACTATGAATTGTGATTGATCTTGTCATCTTTTAATGGATAGGTCTTGGGGAATTCTAACCCTAACCCTTAAGGATTGAGTCTTGTTTTGGGAATGATCCTATGAATCATGACAATCTTTATTCTCTTGGATTGATATCTAGGTGTTCTATCTAGACGCCAAAGGGTTAAGTTTCATTCTGGAGATGACCTTAACAAAACTCATCAATTGGTTTTTATATCATCGATCTCAGAACTAATCTCAGTTCTTATTATATGCTTCAGACTTCCAATTTTCTTTAAATCAATGTGCTACTCACACAATAATTCAAAGAGGGGCAAATGTAATACCCCAAAATTAGTACATTGGAATTTAGAACCAATTTTAGTGCATCAATATTAAAACATCAATTCTTTGATCAATTAAATCCTACTGTACTATATATTTTTGATTCTAATTGTCTTTATTTGACTTGTGTCAAATGTAGAAAACCCCTAATCTACATTAATCACATACTTTATTTAATTCCTAAATATTGACTTAAATTGGGCAAATTAATCTTCTAACCCATTAATTTAATTAAAATGTCCTAGTAATTAAATTAAATTAAATTCACCCCCTTTAGCTAATACACATGAAAATGGAATTAAGTGTATTTGATTTAATTAAATATCCACATTCTAATTGTTGAATATAATTATTTAATTAATTAGAATATTAGACTATGAGGTCATATTTAATTGAATAAATCAATATTCCTTCCTAATTTATCTCAATCAACTCCTTCAAATATGGAAGATTCAATCTCTCCTCTAATTTGAGTCATTCATCTAGTTTGATCTTGACTGTAGATTGGGTCCAAGATTCTATAAATAAGACCTTCAACCTCTCATTTGAAGGAGGATGCATTTGATGAGTATCAAACCACTGTTGGATTGAGCACTCAAGCATTTTGCATTCACAACTTCATTTCTTTCATATGATTTCTCATATAGATTACAATGCATTCATTTAGAGTAATTTGGTTACCTTATTCTTAGATTAATTTGCACACATCTTATCTCAATATTGCATACATCTAGATTAAATCCTTTGTTCTAGTTGGCTTGGTTATCGAACTCTTGATTTTGAGAGAACATAGTAAAACCCCGTCTAGATAGAAGGCAATAGATCACCTTGTAGAGATATTTAGAATGAAAAATCTCATGTTCATTCCTAGATGTACTTGACAAATAATGATCATGTTGAAGTGTGTGGTTAATTTAGAGGCCTATATTTAACACTCATAGATTTTATGTGGGAAAAGATGGGATTTTTTGTGGGCATGGCCAAGAATGCAAGTTGGGATGCATATGGATGTGTGCAAATGGAAACTTTGGTGTTTAAAGAGTGACCTTCTACCAAAGTCAGATTCTCTAGATGCAATTTGATGTAAATTGATTTATATGTAATCATGACATGACATAATTATGTAATTAGGTTCCAAGGATGAGATTACATGTAAGTGATTTTGGAAAATGAATTTATATGTAAATGCATATGAAGGATGGAATTGTATGTAATTGAGGATGGAGAATGAGATTACATGTAATTTCTCTCAATGTAATTGCATATGAAGGAAATGGATGCAATATGCTTTGACATGAATTGGTGGTTTACAAAAAGATGTGATGCATTTACATGGAAAGGTGGAAAGTGAAATGGATGAAATATGCACTTGCATTCTTCAAAAAAATTAATGAACTTTCTTCCAAAGCAAGAAAGCAAACAAAAAAGCAAAACAAAAACATACCCCTTTCTTTGACTTAAACTTGACAAACTTCTTCTACATGCAATTTCAATTTTGGAGTCAGGATATTTTTCAAGCATTTGCAATGAGAAGAGTTCAAATTATTTAAAGAAAATAAAAATGCAAAAGATATGAAATTCCTTTGAACAAGTGGGCAAAGATGAGCCAAATATAGAAGAAAGAGAAGTTGAAATGAAAAAGTCTTCTTCAAAATCAAACTCTCCAAGCCTATTTGCATACAACAACTTGATATCTTTTGACCTTTTCAAAGATGCAAATGAAAATACATATGCTCAAACACTTGGTAATTTTTGCAAGAAATGACTAAAATATAAGTCGCAAATCCTTCAAAATACAAAACATTTTAGCATGTATATCACACTTCAAGTATTTTTATAAAAAAAAATTGTCTCCTTACTACTCAAATATGGGTTGTTTTTGCAAGAATAATGAAAAAATGTAATTTTCATATGGAAAATCATGCATCCAAAAACCAAAACACTTCCTCCAAATGCATATTCATGAGCTAGAAATATTGATTCTAGGATTAAAAATAAATAAATTACCATTTTCATATAAAAATCTAAGTCATTTTTGATTTGTGTATGCGAAAACATGAGCCCCAAATGCATGTGTATGCATTAAAAGTCAAAAATTCCCTCCTTCTGATGGATTTCATAACTTAAAATTGAGAAATTTGGGTATTTTTCTTCAAAAATGTGCCCTATCCTTGCATGAGCATGAGTATTTTTATGTTCTTGGAGAAAAATTATGGTATCAAGGAACAAATGCATGAGATGGAATGTAAGAATAAACTCTATAAGAAGCTTTTCATGTTTCAAAATACAAGTTATTTTCTCCTATATACAAAAAAGACTCTCCAAGTGCTTTTGCATGTTTTAAAATAACATGTATATGGAGGCAAGAGGAAAAAACACTCTCAAGGCCTCATTACATGTTTTAAAATGCATGCAAGTGCTGATCTATGTAAAATTCACTCTAGAGGCTTCATTACATGTTTTAAAATTATGCCATTAAAGTTTGAGTAAGAAAAACACACTCTCAAGGCCTCCTTACATGTTTTAAAACTCACAACATGGGAAAACAATGCAAAACACACTCTTGGACCTTCATTACATATTTTAAAACTATGCAACATGTAACATGCAATTGACAAATTTGATATTGGAAGGAAAAAATGTGGCCTCTAGATGTAATTACGTGTAAAGTGGATTACATGTAAGTGAATTTTTTTAATGTAAAATAGACTCTAGGAAGTCAAATAAATGCATTTTTAGTGCAAAACACACTCTTGGAGGTTCATTACATGTAAACATGTAAATTGGTTGAAAAACATGTATATGTACAACTTAAGTGATAAATTAAGCAAATGTCTAATTATTTTTGAGGAAATGTCACTTAATTAGGTCAAAATAATATTTACACTAGATAATTAATATATTATGTACAAATATCATTTCTAAAAGTAATATTTATCTTAGATATTATTTAAATAAAACATAAAGTAACTCAAAGATAAATCAAACTATATAGTTAATAAAGTCTCTTAAGTGAAAAATTTAAAAAAGTAGCTCAACATGAAAAGATAACACAAAGTGCTCTATAGTCACTTAAGTGATAAAGTAACTTAAAAACATAACATTAAGTCAATTTATGCTATATTTGAAAAAAAATGAATGTCAACATTAAAATATAACATGATATTTTAAAATATGTGATTGCATCTCGAGGTAACACTTTTTGGGCACCTAAACTGTCATATCTTTTGGCTACTAAGCCCGATTAAGCCCTAAGATATAACAAATTGAAGGGAAAAGTTAAAGAAAGTGTTTGTACAAAACTAAAAGATAAAAAGCATTAAAACACACACTCACAAATGTGAAAAATGATGTTGAAGAAGGCTTCATAAATCAAGCAAAAGTTTAATAAATTAAAAAATGACAAAGACTTGATGAGAGGCTTTAGTAAAATGGACTATTATATAAATTGAAGTCAATTGATTGATTAATATTAGCCAATTAAATAATAGACTATCTGAAAGAAATACAAAACTAGTTGAATTTTTTTTGTACTATTACCTATAGTTTGTGGTGACAAAATGCATGACAAAAACTACTTTGTCTAAGGAATGTGACTTTTTTGTTCTTGAAAACAATGAGTGATATAGAATCAAGTTCTCCAAGTGCCTTCATCCACTCTATTGGGTTATAGAGTTAGGTGACCAAAAATAGAAAAGATCTAACATAACTAAAGAAAAGAAAAGAAAATCTAGTTAAAATAAAATGAAAATGTGCAAGCGCATTTATTAAAAACAAAGAAGACCCTACCTAATTAAAACTAGCCGATAATGAAAATTCTCAGATGAAACTATTTACTGGCTCAACAAAATAACTACCTTGTTTTAGCATCTTGAGGTACCTTGCATGTTCATAGACAACTTCATATTGATGGAACATGAACAACTAGAGAAATGATGTCAACACCTAATGTAAGACTTCTTTGACTTCTTCAATTGTATTTTCATGTCTAGGTTCATGTGGAATGTCCATCTTTTTGTTGGCCTTCAACCAAGAAAGATGTCAAATTGGAGATCCCCTTGATTGAACAAATTCTAGATTCTTCTTGCCAACTACAAATTTCTTAACTAGTTCATCAATTATTAGCACTATAGGACATTCAAGAAAATCTTTCTCATGTGAATTTAGTAATGACATGACTGCACTACCTACCTCAACATACCGCTCACAAACTTTTGACTTGGGAAAATCTTTATTGTTTATGAGAAATTCCTTTTCAAGCTTTGAGGTAGAAAATTTATGTAAAGTGTACTCAAGTTGATGACCTTGAAACAAAAATGCATCATTTTAAGCTTGATGAGAACTTTCTTGCATATCTCCTTTTATAATGTGATTATTGGAAGAAAAAGTTTAAAAGTTTCCTTCATTTTTTCATCTTTGGCCTTCTATAACTATGTGCTCTAGATATGAGAGTTACCAGCTATGTCTTCTTCCTTTTCTTGGAAGAGAATAACAAGATCACTAGCTTTAGATACATGATACATCATTGTTTTCTTCGCTAATGGTTCCTCAATTGTGGGCTTCTTTTACGGTGAAACAAATTTATTAGGAATAGCTAGAAGAGGCCTCCATTGTACATCTTTGTGAGGAACAAAGAACATGCCTTGAGCTATTTTCTTTTTAAGGGAAAGTAACTCATTTTTTGACCTCTATACTACATGATCCATCCTTGTGCTGGAAGAAAATGAATTAGAAGAATGATGAATTTCTTTAAACTCACTTGCTTTGATTCTTGTCTTCCCAGCAATAATAAGTTCATCTTCAACCTCAATAGTCAATGTCTATGTAGCTACAAGAATATTTAGGGTTACTCTTCTTAAAATAAATTTGACTTAAGAAATTTGAGCATTGATAAAGTTTTGCAGCTGTAGGTTTAGCAGCAGTTGGAATTCTCCATGTCAATTTGTTGAAATGAAAATATAATTCATGCATAGGTACATGAGATAAATTATTTAGCTAAGCAAGTTGGACAAACAATGCATGATCATCTTCAGGAGGCTTGAACTTTTCCTCAAACTTGGCTATGAGAGTAACCCAATTTGTGATAGTACATGGTGGTAAATGATAAAACCAATTATAAGTCACACCTTGTATAGTTTCCATCAAAAACCTCACAAAAATAGTCTCATTTTAATAGAATGAACATCAAATGCTATGTAGAAAGAACCAATATGTTCATTTGGAAATTTTTGTTCATCACCAAAAAATTTGGAAAAATTCTTTCACAAGCCAAAAGGAAGATCATGTAGAGGTGGACCTAGATTCAATGGTCCAAAAGCATTTCCCCAAGGACCTTGGGAAATTTACATGTCCTTGGTAAATTTTTAAAATGATTTCAAGAAATAAGATTACAATGAATATTTATAATGAAAAAGGACACGAGTATGCTTCAAATGAAAGCACAAGGCTCTCAAATGCACATTGTGTACCCAACAGAGTCACCAAAAACTGTCGGGTGGATGTTTTGCAAACAACAGTTTGTTAAAATCCAATTGAAAAATAGGTAGATCAGATACAACATATGAGGCACATTATCTCCTACATTAAAGGGGAGGCTCCCCCTTCTCATTGTTCCTTTGATCAATTTAAGGTAAGTATGACATTGAGAGATTTGTGAGGGGTGTTACCAATATTCTTTCCTCTTAGCTTTCAGAAAAGGATCCACTTACCCATAGAGTGAGTAATGGGAAATATGAAACATCTAACTACACTTATAGCTAATATCTAGAAATGGTGATACTGTTAAACCAACACCAACTCTGATGCAGATATATCAAAATTGAACAACACTCTCCCAAGATTTCACAAAATGAGTGAGTAAATAGGCATAATTTGGCCACCTTATTGAAGGACGTACATAAAATCAGATTAATTTCACAAAAATAATATATTCACAAGTTAGAAAATCCAAAAAAAATTTCAAATACCAAGTTTCAGCTTCTAGCTTACTGCCGCTTGTAAGTTCCAAGTGTTTTTATGTTTGCATTACTTGAAAATAAGAGAAATAACCCACCTAGGGCCTATTGACATAAACTATATTAAAACAATTCACCAAAATAAATTATATAAACCTTAAAATTAAATGCAAAAGGCCATTGAGTTTTTTTGGTGGAATGAGGAGATAAATGAATTTATTTTTAGAACCCTTGATTTGTAAGCAATTTCAGACCTCCTGTCAAAGATTTTATCATTTCTCAGACACACTAGTATCTCAGGACTTCAGAAATGATTCATTTGAAATATACTTAAAACCCCTAAATATTCATAATTTTTTCAACATTTATCCTTCCATACATGCACATGCCAAAGCTAGAAACAATAAAAAAATGTGAAAAACAATACCCATAATTTCAACCATAGTTCAATAAAATTCACTTTTCTCCCACATATAGATGAGTTAAAACCTACAAATGGATTTTTCGGAAACTATATTGAAATATTTCTACAACCATATATGTTTCAGACCTTATCTAGGTTGCACAAAGATGTGAGAACCAGACAACAACATCATTTCATTTTTTTTGTTTCTATATCTAAACTTGTTCAAAAACCTTTTTTTTTTTTTTCTCTTCATACATTTCTCTCCTGATATGATTTAACTAAAAAAAACATATATACATGTGAATCTTGGATTTTTGATCTCTTGTGTGTTTAAAAGACTCTTAGACATCTAAAATTGCTAGAATTTCCTAGTTGTAAAAGTGCAACTTTGTGGTATGCAAGCATTATTAAACTACCATGGATTTCTATTTTTGCAGCCCTTCTAAAACATTTAGATTATCCTAATATTAAACTAAATTAACTAATTACATTCTTATATGCCAAATTAAAAAATTGGTGACGATGGCTTATAAAGATGCCAAACATGCCAATGCCTTACAAAATAGGCCTTTATTACAACAATGATGAAAACAAGTGACTCAACATATCCTACTATGCATGGACATGACATGATCTATATAATATGCATGATGGCCTATGTACATATGGAAATTCAAAGATTAAAAAATTTCCTCATGTGGTTTCCCTTGCACCATACACCCTGAGTAAGTTTACCTCAAGTCCACTTGACATAGGCTCTTGTAGAGTGGTGCCTTACTTCTTTATGTATTCCTCTATCATCCACACAACATGTACATCAGAATAATCTCTTATTATTACCAAGTACTATTTTTACACCTTTCCTCTTGTCTTCTTCACAACTTTTGTGTCACATATCTTCTCTAGGTCTGGTGTCTCCTTCAATTTTAGATCTTTGATGTCTTCTACATCAAATATATACTCCGTATCAACTCCTTCATTAGCTTCTTTGAATGGTGTGAGGTTTTATATGTTGAAGATAAGTGAGACTCAATCTTGGGTGACAATTGAATCTCATACGAATTTGTTCCAAACTTCTTCACTATTTGGCAAGGACCTAATTTTCTCAATACAAGCTCGGTATTTTTACGATTTGGTAGCCTCTCCTTCTTGAGATTAGCCCACACTAAGTCTCCAACTTAAAATTACAAGTATCTCTTTTTATAATCTAAATTCTTCATATACTTTTCAGAGGTTTGTTGGAGTCGTGCTTTGACTTCATCATGGATTTCTTTGATGGCCGTAGAAAACTCCTCTCCTTATGCACTAACTTGCTCTTATAAACTCATATCTCTTAACTCTAAGATCACTCTAGGATGAATCCCATACACCACTTGAAATGGTGACTTTCTTTTACTCCTCTTGATGGAATCATTATATGAAAATTCAACTTGAGGTATGATTGCATCCCACTTTTGTCTATGTTTCCTTGTGAGTGATCTTAACAAATTTCCCAATTTTCTATTAAATATTTCTATTTTCCCATCATTTTTGAGAGTGATAGGATGATGAGATGAATAAATTACCAATTCCAAGATTCCTCCACAAAGTCCTTCAAAAGTGTCCTACACATTTCACATCCCTATCTAAAACTATGTTGAGAGGTAGCGCATGAATCCTTATGACTTCTTTGAAAAAAATATACTACATGGGAAGCATCATTGGTTAATTTGCATGGTAAGAAGTGAGCCATCTTACTGAACCTATTCACTAAAACAAGCACACTATCATGCCCTCTTTGTGTTCTTGGATGCCCCATTACAAAATCCATTGTTATGATTTCCCATGGCTTAAATGGTATTGGCAAAGGTTGATAGAGCCTTCATTTGAAAAGAAGTCTATTTTGTATCAAAAAATCAGAAAACTCAACATGATATCTATTACAAAACTCCATACATACCTTGTATATTTCACCAAAATCAAGATCTATCATATGCATGTCCTTTAGTGCCTCAATTCTGACATTTTCTAGTTGAATTTGGGAGATGGTCAAGTTGCTTCTACTAAGTGCATTAGCTACCTTGTTGGCTATTCCCCTCTTATGCTTTATGGTGAAGGTATAAGACTACAAAGCCTCCACCCATTTCATATGCCTATGACTTATCTCATCTTGTCTATTTAGAAAACCATGTTCTTGGTTGTCCATATATACCACAAATTCCTTTGTTAATAAGTAATGTCTCCATCTCTTGATGGCTTGAACCAATGAATACATCTCAAAATCATATGAAGAGTACTTCTTCTTAGCTTCATTCAAATTTTCACTTGAGAAATCCATTGGTCTACCTTAACTAAGAACAACCCCTATAGCAACCTGCTAGCATTACACTCCACTTGGAAAACTTTGTTAAAATTAGGTAAAGCAAGAATTAGCTATTCACTAACATTTTTCTTAAGCAATTCAAAAGTTTCAATATCTGATTGATTCTACACAAACTTCCACTTCTTTCAACCTTTAACAGTTTCTAACATAGGAGCACATAAATGACTGAAATTTCTTATGAATTTCCTATAAAATGTAGCAAGAACATGAAAAATTTCTAACATATACAACTATTTTGGGAGGTGGCCAAGATACTATATCACTTACCTTATCTTTACCCATCTTCAAGTTTCCTTGGGAGATAAAAAAAACCAAGATAGGTCATCTTCTCTTGTATGAATTGACACTTTTGCAAGTTTAACAAAAGCTTATCCTCATGGAGGCTTCTCAAAACTAAGTCAATATGTTTCAGGTGTTCTTCCTTTATCTTGCTGAAAATAAGTACGTCATCCAAATATATTATGATGAGCTTACCATTTAAGTCTTTGAGCACTTCATTCATAAGTATCATTAAGGTACAAGGAGCATTAGAGAGTCTAAATGACATTACCTTCCACTCATACAATCTATCATTTGTTTTGAATGCTGTCCTCCATTCATCTCCAACCCTTATCCTTATTTGATGGTAACCACTCTTCAAGTAAATATTATTAATGGTCCTTCAATTAGTATGCAACCTCCATGTCCCTTCCTTCTTTAGTGCCAAAAAAATAGGAACAATTTATGGACTTAAACTTTTTTCAATTAAACCAAAATCTAGCAACTCCTTCACTTGTCTAGCAATCTCCTCATTTTGCTTAGGTGTCATCTTGTATTCAACCTTATTTGGAAAAGTAGCTCTAGGAATGAAATAAATGCAATGAATAATGTCTCTTATAAGTGGTAAAGAATTGGGTATACCTTTTGAAATCAGATATTCATACTTACCTGAGTGTTTTCACTTCACTAGGAATTACCTTCTTTGTTCCAACCTTCTTCTTGTCATCTTCAACTGATGCTTGTGGTTGTGGTTAGGTATTTGTTACCCAAGTTTTAGTATATATATATTTTTTACTTTAGGGTTTTGAGTCAAGTCAAGTGTCAATATCTTGAGTTTATCTCTAGATTTCTCAAATGATGGCCTTTCTTCTCATCCTTCCTTTGAGCTAACCTGATTTTGGAAATCATACGAGTAATGCACTAGTCTAGTGGCTAGGTGATTAGGTTTTGGAAGGTTTGTTATGCATCTCCTTGATGAAAAGAAGGTCTGGATATCTTAACGATCCATCTTTCTTGTTTCTTAATCATGCAGAGACAAGGATTCATGTTGTGTAATAGTTTTTCATGAAAGATATTGTAGATGATCAAAGATCAAATGAAAGAGAAGCAAATAAATCATTAGAAATGGTGAAAGAACCCAATCAAAGGTGGTATAACTCTTGTTAAAATGAAATCAAAACTTATATTTAATCTACACATCTATATTGCAAAGTTGAAAATTCAAATAGTTTGGAGACTAAATCCAGATTGTCTAATAAAGACTAAATCAATGGATGATGTTTTAAAGATCAAATTATAAGTATTTAATGATGAATCTCCCTAGCCATCAGATCTTAAAAAATCCATGCTCATTATTATGTTTCTTTGGAGAGTTGCATGAAGAATAACTAGAGTGATGTAATGATGATTGGACATGTGGAACAAATGGACCCATAGTGCAAAGGAAATTAGTGAGTTAAGATCTTTAAATTATAGCCATTAGATCAAAAGAACATCCACAGTCATTGGTATATCATTATAAAAAGTCTCTCTATTGATAGTCATGGCAAGATAGTGACAAGTCAACACCTATCCATGAGACCCAATTGTGGGTAAGATCTTGAAGAAATCATCACAGAAGATCAAGCATGAAATCAATATTGTCATGATGTCACTTTCCAAAGTTGCATGAAGAATAATCCTTGTGACATAGTGACAAGTCGACACCTATCCATGGGACCCAATTGAGGTGGGACCTTCTTTGAGTCATAAGTATTAATCAAAGAACACAATGAAGATTTTTGATATTAGCAAAGATACATGGCTATTGTTATGTCACCATGGAAAGTTTCTTAATCAATAATCATGGTGAAATAGCAATAGAGAAAAATGTGTTCTACTAGGCCCATTACATTCTTCAAGACACAGTTAGAACCTAGTCACAAAGTGATACAAAGAAAAGAAGGTTAATGTTAGATTATCCAAGTAATAAAATTGTGCCACCTATTTTCCATTTCAAGCATAGCTAAAAAGTGGACTTGCATTGCAAATTCAATGAAGGTTTAATGTCTTTTATCACCACCATTAGATCAAAAGGAAATCCACACTCATTGCTATGTCACTATGGAAAGTTTCCCAAACATTAATTATAGTGACATAACAATAGTTTGATGTGTTTATATGAAGGGACCCACAAAGGAAGATGTAAAGGATGAGACAAAAAGGTTTATAATGATTTAATCTTGATCGTTGATTCGAGATTGACGATGGAAATTTAAAGATATAATGACCGTTGTATTATGAATTATATGGGTTTGGCATGAAACAACAAAAGATGAAGAAAACAACAATTTTTCATAGGAATCCTAAGATTGCATGAAGCTAAACAGTCATCAAGTATTTTTAGAAGTATCATGGATTCATAATCATCAATGGAAAGGATGCCACATGTTCATATCATTAGATAATTTCATATTTTACTCTCTTTTCTATTTTGTGACTGTTCCTCTTTTGAACTTAGAGAGGATAGAAAATTATAAGTGTAATCTCATTTGACAATGCAAAGGTCGGCAAACTTGATGGTGATTTGGTCTATAATTCTATTTACCCTATTTTCTTATCATGTTTTGTTTCCCATGTATATATTAGTTATGAATTAAGAGTTGAAAGACAATCATATGTGATTCTATGATAATCATATGCATTCCATTTGATTTTGGTAATTATAGTGAATGTGATTCCATTTACTTTCTTCATATATGGTTCTATTTCTTCTCTTGTTAATTTCATATCATGTTAGATAGTTTCATTGGGAAATAAAAGATAAATATGTATGAATCTATTAGTTATTGGTTTGATTCCATTTCATTCAAGGCTGATAGCAAAAGCAATTCCATTTTCTTTCATGTGCATATCTTCTTCATTCATCTTCTATATTTAGATGTTAATTTGCATTTAGAATAAAAGGGTTAGAAATATCAAGATAATCTTCTATAGTCATTCCATTGAGTATGATAGGTTGTTCAAATTCATCTTTCCTAAATTCGTTGTACCTACAAACAATTTGGTTATCCTTTACTAGCTCTCAGGTTAAGAGCTTATAATGTCAAAACTTCTAATCTCATCAAAACATATTCATTGCATATCACTATAAGTCATAGGGATCTATACCTAATAATTCAAAGGGAAATGATAGAATACATACATTGACCCATTTTTTGGTAAACATTCTTTTGTCTCTCCAAAACATTGGGTATCAAAGAGTCAAGTAATTAAATCTAATAGGAGGACAAATTATTAACCAACAGTTTTTGGTGACTCTACTGGGGAAACTCAAACAAAAGCTCTAAAGAATTTTCCTTCTTATTATTTTTCAATCTAATTCCATATATTTGAGTTGCAATAAAGGACTTGTGGTAGTCAAGTGTTTTCCATAAGAACTTGATACTAGTTTTAGAGCCTCAACCTATTGAAGAAAAGAAGTAAATCTAAAGTTGTAGACTGGTAAAGATAAATCCAAAACAATATTTTTCTAAACATTTGATACACAATAGACTCCAAATATACTAGGAGTTCCAATGAGAAAGGAAAGATTTACCCAAGATATGAAGAGCTCAAGAAGGCTAATTTTCCTATCTTAAAAGACATTTGCGGAAGAGAAAGAGCACATGCAAGGGAATTTGTGATCAAGTAACTCCAAGATACTCAATTATTTGTAGTTGTTCCTCCTAATAGAACAAAAAGATGTCAATCTTCTTCTCCTCTTATTTCTAGGACTTCCATTTCTACTACTTTTGATGCTTTGTTGTTGATTGGTGCAACACTTCCACTTTTTGTTACTTTTCAGAAAAACCAAAATATTATACCAACAGCTATGGCACAACCATGGAGAAATGATATTGGTCCTCTTTCCCTTGTAGATAATAATGATTTTCCAAGAGAACCAAGGAATAACTTCCCAAGAGTTAATGGTGATGGTACCACTTTTTTAGAACAACACTTAAGTGCTTTCTATAAGGCTTGTGGTGTAGTAAATCCTCAACATGAGGATGTGGCTATTAGAATGTTTGTAGATATACTTGTAGACAATATTGTTTATTGATTTCAAGAATTAATATTATGGTTTCACAATGTGTGCCCCATTTCACCTAGAAATGGGAACCCCCTACTTTGTTTTTTGGCTTTTTAGATCCCTAGTTTGAGGTCTAAGTCTTTTCTGGGGTTTTTCCTAGAGTCTTTAGTTAGATCCAGGTCTTGGTTTGAAAACCTAGATTTTAGACATCATCATCTAAGGGGATAAGTCATTTTTGAAAGAAAAATGACACACGTAGTGCACCTCCCCAAGTGCACTAGTGCACCAAAAATTCAAGAAAAACATCTTCCCCTTGGTAATGCATAGCAGTGCAGTTGCAAGGCTATGCATCACCAAGGGGTGTGCTAAGTCTAGGGTCTATAAACCTTGGGACCTCCCTTACCTCCATTTTCTTCTTTTGACCTCCATGACCACACTGACACATCTCCTCAAGTGTGCTAATGTGCTATGATACCTCCAGCCTTTCATCTACACTCACCACACCTTAGAAATAAACCAAGCTAATAAGTGCATATCTAGCACACCTCTGAGGTGTGCTAGATGCACACCTTGTTGTTGAAATATTTTTGAAAAATTAAAACAAAAATTTTAAAAACTTAAAAAAAAGGTCTTTTACACCTAAGTAAAGGTGCACAACTGTCCACCTTTAAGAAACCCTTGAAGAGAATAAAGGGTGCCCATTTAGCACACTTCGTCAGGTGCACTAAATGTGCACGCTTTGCACTCTAAGTATTCATAGGGTCTACACCTAGCACACCCCATTAGGTGCACTAGATGTGCAACCTTGATAAACATAAGTATAGAGATTAGGTACACCTAGCACACCTCTGAGGTGCACTAGGTGTACCCATTTTTTGCATATCAGGGTTAAATTAGGTTTTTAGATGTTTTCATCATTTAGGATTTTTGGGTTTTTTTTAATGTCAATATTAGGGTTGGTATTAATGTTGAAAATTAGCTAATAGTGATATATAATTATTGTCATTAATGGAAACACATGATGTACCTATTGAAAAGAAACCTCAAAAATAAAGATACTTAGTGTTTGGTTATCAGAAAATTGTCTAAGTATAGAATTTGGTTTACAACACTGTATTATTTTGTTTATAACATGTTGCAGACATCATATTATGATAAGTGAAGTTACATAGAGATGTTATACATGTTGGTGATGATGTGTATAATCTTAGAAGCTTGTACAGACTGTACAACATAGAGTTAATAATGTTTTGATGAAGCAGGACAATAGAATTGAAGGAAAGAATTGTTTTGGTTGCAAAATAATTACTTGTCCAATTAGGGCTGACATCCTAGATGTTAATTTTAACTTGAAAAAGTGAATTATGGTCTTAGCCAACCCAAGCGTATTTTATATAAAGGCATGGTATTCATGCAAAGGACTTCTTGTGATAAGAGGACTGTGTATGTGTGCTATTGTGTATCAAGTGTGCAAACTTGAGAGCAAACTTTGTGAAAGCAATATATGCAAAGTTTTGTATGAACTATCTGGTGATTTGAGATCGAGCTAAAGATCAAAGATCAATGAAGGAAGGAAAATAATAGTAGCTTACCTGATTGAGTAGTGAGCTCTTTATGTAGTTGAAATTGCATGTTTGGGCAGTGGGATCATCTTGCATACATTACACTACAACTCCTAATAGGGTTGGAATCTCCTAATAGGGATTCAAAGTCTCCTAATAGGGATTGTTATACTAAATTTTCTCATTGACTCCTAATAGGGTCCATCCTGTAACAAGGAACATGTATATCAATATATTATCTAGTGGGTATCATCCCCACTAGGGTTTTCCCTTGGCCAAGGTTTCCCTAGTTAAAAAAAATGGTTGTATGAGTTATCTTTGTGCATTGTTATTACTATTCAAAATTACTTTATTGATTTTTTATGCTTGGTTTAAAGTAAGTAATAATATCCAATTTGCAACTAAAGTTTGTAGATTATTGATTCACCCCCCCTCTCAGTAATCCCTATTTCTAATAATTGGTATTAGAGCACAATTACTTTGAAGAGGCTTAACAACTTAAGTAAGATCCCTGTGGATATGGAAGAATTGATGAAGAACCTCGAAGAAGCTCTTGAAAAAATTGATCTCCTTATTGAAGAAAGAGATAAGCTAAAGGATAGATACAAAGATTTTAAAGTATACATTGGTCAGTTGAAAGAAAAAATTGAACATTTAAAATCCAAGCCCGAATCTAATGAATCTAGAATTATTGATGATGACTATTCAAAATTGAAGACTAGGTACACAATCTTGAGCATGAATTAAAGATTACCAATCTAAAATTGACTTTGAGAAATGATCCTAGCAAAATTGAATCTAATTTGAAGATTGAAAATGCAGATCTAAGAGCAAGTTTGACAAAGAAAACATCTTAGTTTGAAACATTGAAAGAAGGTCATGAAGAACTCCTTAAGTAAAATACTATTGTGAAAGGTGAATTGACACAATGTGAAAAATAGCTTGAGAAACTTTATTCTAGGAGAGAAAAGCTTGATGATTTTATGTCTATATAGAGACCTTCTTATGACAAGACTGGTCTTGGTTATTTAATTAACAAATTTGTGAAGAAACCTAAGATTAGATCAAATCCAAAGGAAAAAGACAAATTTGATGATAAGATTGAATCCAGTCAATCTTTTGAGAAACCTAAAGAAGTTGAGCAAAACAAGGAATTTGAAATCTTGGATGAACCAAAGAAAATGGAGACTCCCAAGGAAAATAGGTATGAATTTATAGGTAAGTGCTTTTCATGTAATGAAATAGATCATATGAGAAGAGATTGTACTAATAAGTCATTTAATCGTGTTAAGAACTTTTATCGTCACAATTGTCATGATATGGGTCATAATGCAATTGATTGTAGGAAACCCAAGTATGATAGTGATAGAAGAAATAATAGAATATCTAGAAATACTAACCTTGTAGATAGAAAGATCTAATGAAAGAAAATCAAGAGAAAGAAGATCTTATGAAGAAAAAAGATAGATTGTGTGTTATAAGTGTAACAACTTAGGACACATTGCTCAAAATTATCATACACCTGATGATCAACAGAATCCTAGAAGCAAAGCACCTATATATCAGTTATGCAATAACCTTGAACACATAGTGGAGTACTACAAAATGGACAAAAACTTTAGAGATAGAAGGAAAAATAGAAGAAACTTTAGGAATAGAAGGAATGATGGAAGAAAATCCATAAATGATAGAAGGAACTAGGAAAGGAAATCTAAAACTAGCAAAAGAAACGAAGATTAAAGAAAAATTATTAGTGAACTTTGAGAAGAACTTAATGAAGCAGTCATGAAAGGAATATATATCTCAAAAGAAAAGTTAGATGATGATGATACAAAAAGATCAAAGTCATTTGTTGAGTTTGATTCAATTAAGTTGAATTAAGCTTGTTCACATCATCAAAATTTAAGAACTTCATGTAGAGACTGAATTAGGTAGAGAAGTTGGGAAATGCTATATATAGTTGTGTTTAGATGGTACTTAAGCTTTCTTGTGATTTGGAGCTCATCTAAATAAGTTATGATGAATTTTAGAGTTACTAGTATTACAGTAAAGGGTAATTCTATAATAGAAGATGAAAATTAGTTTTTGTAGAAAATTTCATGATGCAAAGTTTTGAGGATGTTTTTCACAATGAAAGGAGGTTATAGTAAACCTTAGATTGCATTTAAAGATTAGACAGATGATTTTGGATAATTATTTGATTGCAGAATGCAAATAGAAAATTTTCATATTTGTGAAGTACATAATTAATGCAATTTCAAGTTGATACATAAATGGAGAAAATAATTGATTTTACTTTATTGTGAACACATTCAAAGCAAAGTGTATTCAGAAGCTACTTGTCAGAGTGATTTTGAAGAAAACCCTATTTTTGGAAAGAGGTATTTTATCATTTTTTGCAAAACTTTTTGGTTAAAAGATATTGCTGATAAGAATTATGGATATGTCAGTTGTTCACAGTGTTGAAAATGAACATAGACCTAAGTTTAAGGTAGTTTTCTATTGGTAAATAGATTTGTCCTTTCTTGTTTCTTGTGAAGATATGACTCTTAATGCCTGAATGATGAACAATATCTATTTACAATAGTTAAAAAGCCATTCTCTGATTATTGGCTTCTCTCTGAATTGGTAGGTACAGCTCCCTGTGTGAATGATGTTCAAGGAATTATGTTTTATTCCTAAAACTAATGTGGGGTATGCTCTTAACCCAAGAGCAGAAGATGCAAACCAAATTAAGCCTAACTAGAACTTAATTCATGCAAGAAAGACTTCTCAATATTGAAATAGATTCACGTATCCACACATCTTATGAATCCATAAATCTATTCGCATAAGACTAGAATAAGTTGAAATTCAAATCTAAACTATAACTAATAAACCAAGAATGTTAACAAAATCTTTAGCCAAATGAATCATAACAATACTTATCACATTCATTCATGATCTTGAAAATAGGGGAAAGAAGCTCTGTTCCTCCTTAATTCTCTATAAAATGAAAAGGAAACATAGACTGAACACAATACCTACTGGAACAAAAAATGATTGACATAAAATACCATTTAATTGACTCTACAAAAAAAATTACTTCACACCAAAAATTTGTTGACCTTTCATTAATCATTCAACTTCATACATATAGATTTTGAGAGATGACCATTACAATAGGAATCTAAATCGGTTCATCTTCTGAGGAGACAAATGGCAAGATGTCAATTTGTCATATTACAAAATTTACAAAATTGGTAGAAGTTGCAAAAGAAGGTGAAAATGAGGCATCATCGAATTCACAGAATTTAGACGTCCTATCAATTCTTTAGCAGCTATGTGTATGCATCCACCCAGTATCTGTAGCTCTATCACTCTATTTTGAACGCTTGAAGCCATTCCTGACAAGTTACTTAAATACATGGAGAAGTTTTTCTTCATTATCTCTACTCTAATAAGGGCTCTCCCTTGACCACTAGTTTTTGGATTAGTGTGTAATCTTTTCATTAGTTCAAATGCCCTATCTTTAGTTCTCTTCACTTTATCTTCTATTTCCTTGAGTCCTTTCTGAGCTTCTTGAATCATCTCTATCTTGAATTATATACCCTAGAGCCATTCAAATAGGGGTTCAGTTCCTTACTTCAAAATCTTTACTTTAACTGCCTCCTTTGCCTTCATCTGGATAATCATTTTTAGGAGAGAAATACACTCCTCACATCGTGCTTTCTCCATGATCAAAGATAATTGATTAGATGAGATATTATATTTCTTAGTCTCCAATCAAAGGATAACATTCCCAATTTGATCAATTAGAGCAACTCCATCTCCATTGACTTTATCAATCCACTCTTTCCGAATCTGACCAAAATGTCTATCTTTCAGAAGCTATGAGATGAACGCTTGCACCTCTTTTGCTATAGGATTTTCAGTAGCAGGCACACTAGTAATTGTTGCCAATGGAATGACTAGTTTCCTAATGAATCTTTTGAGTTCCTCTATCTTAGCTTTCATCTTAATCTTTGACAATTTGAGGCTTTCTAACTGACCTTCTATTATCTCATTGCTTGATCTTCATAAGCCAACTTTTGTATCATGCTTGGCCTCTCCAAGATCAATTGAATGTAGAGTGAAGTCTTCAGGAGTCATATCCTCAATCCTCCCTGCTTTATTTGGTTTTGCAATCTCCATAGTCAAATGTCCAATATCTAGATCCTACCCAAGTATGGACAAAGTTTTCTATTTCTTAGCTTTTACCATGGCTGACCCAGAGCATACCGCTTGAGACACAACATTCTTTGTAGGAACACTTTCACCTTTCCTCTTTCTTTTTCTTTCTAAGGTGTCTTAAAGCCAAGAATTTGTACCAATCACCTTAGAAGCCATTCCAAGTGACTCTATGCTGAACATTTTCTTCTTTACTGGAGTCATTGCTATTGTTGTTGCAAAGAAGGGGTTCTTTAGATCTTGAGAGAGGAGCTGAGATGAACTTGAGACATTCTCTTCTTCTCGAGTTCTCTTTGCAGCTTCATTGGATTTAGTGGAATTGCTACTAATTCTCTTATCATCTCCAATTATTACTATATGGATAGGAGAACTAGTTGGCTTCAAAAGAGAAGCACCTGCAGATGGAGTAGGGCTATGATGAGGAGATGAAACTGGGGTAACATGTAGAGATGGAATTGGGTTAGTGTGAAGAGGTGAAGTTGGAGCAGTGGTTTCATCTTTTGGCTCTTCTATCCCTTTTTCTTCAGTACCAGCTTGAGCTCCAATCACTGGTAGATAGCCTCCTTGGAAAGTTGGAGCTATTGAAATATTCTTCTCCAAGGGTTGATCACCTTCTCCTACAGATTGAGCCAGCCCTTGAGTAGCCAAAATTATAGCATTGGGTGTGGTGCTTTGAGAGGAAGTGGGAGTAGTAGTGGCTGGAGAAGCTTGCTCTTGCTTTGACTCTTTTTTGCTGTCCACTCAACCCACTTCCTAGTTCTCTTGATGATCTTGGCCATCATAACATCAATATCTTCTTCTATATTTACACATGGCTTAGAGCTGATTGGAATGCTTCTCAATTTGGTCAAATATGTATTAGTATACATATTTTGACCATCATCTTCTAGCCCTTCTACATCCAAGTTGATGCCATAGGTCTTGATTTGATCTATTGTAAGTCTAGCAAAGGCGGTCCTGACTCTCTAGCTCATCTCTGCAATCAGCCCAGTAATCTTCCATAGTAGTTACATGTTTGATGACGCTTTCAATTTGGAGCACATCTCTAGCATACCCATTTGGATCAAACATGGGCCTTACCACTTCATACTCCTCCAGTTTGTATTTGTTCTCAAATGCTTTGAGTATGTTCTTTGCATC
Source organism: Cupressus sempervirens (assembly GCA_028749045.1). Taxonomy (NCBI): domain Eukaryota; kingdom Viridiplantae; phylum Streptophyta; class Pinopsida; order Cupressales; family Cupressaceae; genus Cupressus; species Cupressus sempervirens. Next base: position 590,561,207 of record CM053789.1, on the reverse strand, counting down.
AAATCTAGATTCACAAATATAAGCTCCAACTTGTATGGGGAATTCATACCCCTTCTTTCTCAAACTGGTGCTCAACACATTTACTTGAATTTCTTGCCTGATGACCGCAATGAGCATGATCATATCATCCAGATATCTAGGAAGCTTCAGGGGAAATCCATCAAACACTACAAGACACAAATAAGAGAAAGATGAGAATTGAATAAAATAACAACCAAACTGGCTGATGACCGCCATTGCTTCTGGGCTGAACCTCCACTCTGGACACCTTGGAGTTCCCATTAGATTCTCATAGTAAATGCATCATTAACCCAAATTTACTCTGCATAGCTATTTTGTAACTGCAAGCATGGATAAAACTCATAACTTTTTACATTTTTAGGAAAATTCTCTATTCTGGGGAGTCCCAGCCATAATTGTAGGGAAGCCAACATATATATCAAGAAAGATGACATATAAAATGAATTGTAAAACTTGGCTACACTGAGAGCCCTAGAAAGATGTTTACTAACTTCATACATCCAGTCAACATACTGTGTGTCTGAGTAGATAATTTGCACCATAAAGAAGTATTGTTCTATAAAATTGAGTGCTTCTACCTCACCTTTTAGTTGATGCAAGAGGACCAAAATATCCACAATTTTGGGCTTAAGATCTGTGCCAAATAGGGTTTTAGGGACCTTACTCTTTGCCCCTCTAGGCTTTTGGAACCAAGAATTCATGATCTCCTTCTGCCACACCATCTTCTTTAGGGAGAATTCAGACATGGCTCCTCTGGTTGTTAGCTCAGAGAACTCCTCTCATTCTAGAATCTGTAGAAAATTCACCACCGCTTGCCTATCAATTGAAATCAATACCATTTGATCAGGCAATAGGATCTGGTTGGTGTTTGGGTTGTAATGATTGATACATTCCACAATTAGCTCCAGAGCTTGTACTGCGATAGTAAACTTGATTGCTTCCACCAATCCACTTCCTCAAAGCTTCTATGTTATAGGGTGAATCGGCTTAGTTCTCAGCCTTCTTTGAAAATATTGCATATCAAAGAAACATAGTGAAGTATCACAGATACTCTGCCATGTTGAGTTGATTACACCCAGCCCATCAAAACCGAAGAATCTTGATGCCATCTTTCTCGATATAGAATGATAGAAATTCAAGAATTGTGATAATGTAAGAAAAAAACACTAAACTTTGAAGTTTTTCAGAAGCACTATTCTGTTAGCTTAAAGAATAAATTTGACAACTGAGTGTCAATACACTTAACCAAGATCAAGAACAAGTGCCGAGTGATAACAAGTGCCAAGTGACAATAGGTGTTGGGTGATAACAAGTGCCGAGTGATAATAGGTGCCGAGTGATAACAAGTGCCGAGTGACAACAGGTGCCGAGTGATAACAAGTGCCGAGTGACAATAGGTGCCGAGTGATAATAAGTGCCGAGCGCAACATGTGCCAAGTAATACAATTTTTGTTCAAGTGACGAGCTATCTAGGAAACAGTATGTGCCGAGTATCAAAAATACTTTAGGAGCCGAGTAACTCAATAGAACAACATAAAAGTTTGGAATTGCACAAATTATGATGCAAATAGTTTTTGTAGCTGACAGAAGGTAAATCTCAAAGGATTGAATGATAAGATCGAATCTTTTAATTTTCCTATGCAATTTGCATGCAGCCAATAAGAAAAATGCAAAAGGCATGCAACCAGTCAGCAAAAGATAAGTATTGAGCGGGAAATTGAGATTCAATATGAATCGTAGATCTAAAACAAACCCTAAGTCTTTGAAGTCTTTATAAGGAAGACAAAATTTCACTGTAATAGAGAGAGACATAATATATTGAAGGACATACAAGGGTGCATAAGAAAATCTATTTTTAGAAGCAAGAGTTATCAGATCACAAAGGATCAAGATCAGGAGAAGGTGGAAAAAGGAGCCTGTATTTAGCAATCAAGGATTGTAATCTATTAGGTTTATTGCATCTAATACTCTCTAGCAATTGTATTAGAATGAAAATCCTATGGTGATAGGTTAGCTTTATAGCTATTTTGTAAGAACCTTTTGATTAGGTGATTAAAATCCTTTAACCAGGTGACACTTCATGTTAAGTGTTTGCAAATCCTCTAACCAGGTCACTATTAACACAGTGTAAAGCCTTTAACAGGGAAAACCATCAGAAGTGGTTGAACAATATTGCTACAGTAAATTTTTGTGGGTATCATCCCCACACCAGTTTTACCTTCTTATTCCTGGAAGGGTTTCTGGGTTACCAAAATTCTTGTGTAATGAGTTATTGATGCATGTGTTACATGTTTATTTGATATGCATGCAATTTACTTTCAGTTAAAATTTTATTGGCTAAAGTTTGATACTTATGATTCACCCCCCCCCTCTCATAAGTACTCTTTCCATATTTGAATATTCCAACAATTGTTATCAGAGCCTGCCAGGTTCTCAGAAGAAATAGCCTAACAGCTTGAAGGGAAAAGATCTAAAGATGGAAGCTTTCAAACTTGGAAAGATCATTGAAAATTAGGTGATAGATGTGCAACTTGCTCTGCATAGCTTGAAGGAATTCAGAAACAAATTGAGAAACTCATTAAAAAAGAGGAAGGATCTAGCTATAGCTGAAAATGATATACACTACAAGGAGATTGAGACCACCAACATATTTTCCAGTGGAGACACTAAAGAGTTTGATGTAGCAATAGCAGAACTGATGGAGAAAAATAAAATTCAAGCAGAAGAAATAAGAACTCTCAAGATGGAACATGAATCACAGGCTATAGTGATATGTGAAATTACTGAACAAAAGAAAAGAGCAGTGGATGATAAGGTCATGATGGAAAATGACAAAAGGAATCTTGCAAACAGACTTGAATAAAAATGTACTGAACTGACAAGGATCTCAAACATGCAGATGGATACACTGGCGCAAATGATGAACCTTCATCATGAACTCAATGTAAAGGATATTGAGATCTCTACCTTGAAGATGCAAAATGAACAAATGTAGAATGAATTGAATAGGGAAAAAGAGGTAGCAGAGAATCTCAACAAATCAAATGAAGCAATCAAATATTTTGAACAGTTGCTAAAATCACCAAAATCTACCCATGATACATCAGGACTAGGATACAATAGCACTAAAGTTGGAGAATCATCAAAGAGTACTGAACAAAGAAGTGATAAAGGTAAGAATTCAAAACCCACTTTTCATTTCTATAATAACAAGGGACATATAGCTAATGTGTGCAGGAGTAGAAGATTCAATCAATCAAACATACCCAAAAGTTTTTGTCACAAGTGCAACATGCAAGGACATATGACACAAAATTGCAAATCCAATGTTGCAAGGACTCAAAGATTTGATGGAAATTGTTATAATTGCAAAAAATATGGACATAGGGCATTTGAATGTAGATCAAAACCTATGTGGATAGTAAATAAACCAGCAAAGACATCAAACCATGAATTTTGGGATTACAACACCAGGAACAGCTATCACTATTGTCAAGAATATGGACATATCCCACAGAATTGCATAAGAACACATTTTAGAGGGAACTAAAAAAGATGGTTGAGTCAAACCACATGTTTTAGTTGCTTAAAAATTGGTCATGTCAGCAGGAATTGCCCAACAAGGTCAAAGGCATCAAGTTCTGAGTTCAGCAATGGAAAGGCAAAGATAGATGTTGGACATATCAGAAGTGAAATGAATAAGACATGGAGGAAGAAATATGAGTCTAGCACATCAAATATAGAGATCACTTCACCTAATAGGTCAAGTGATCACACTTCATTAAATCAAGTAAAGAATAAGTGTGAGGGATTGATAAACCAAGTTACATCATAAATCAGTCCCAAGACGTATAAGAACTACAAAAATGAAATCAGTATAAATAAAGATGCTAAGTCAAAATTGAGAACTTTGTGAAAATATGTCAAAATTGTCTTCAGGAGCCGAGTTGCTAACAACGACCGAGATAGTTGATGCCGAGCTATGAAATATCAATAGGAGCCGAGTAAAGTAAAACATAATGGGAGCCGAGTTATGACAAAAATTTTCAAGAGCCGAGTAGACAGTTGGCAGTGTACTAAGCATTTATTACTCTATTTTGAAGGGTACATAAATCCTATTTTCAATCATTTTCCCACCATTCGAACAAGAAGCAAAGCCAAAAAAGGAGCGGAGAAGATCAAGAACAGCTCATAAGCCATTCGTAAAAGATTTCAATAGCGATTCAAGACAGATTTCATTGATTTAAGGTATTTTACTTAAGTGCTGAGCTACGTAGGACTTATAAACTTGTTTGAATTATAAACCCTAGTTTGGCAAACAATGGCATCTGGGTCAGGAACCACCAAGGGTTTAGAGAGTCATGAAGTTCAGTTGGTCAGTAACGAAGTAAAACAACCTGAATTTAAGCCCATTCAAGAAGTAGCATACAAGAATGATCCTGTAGGAGCATTATCAGTTATTTTGGATAAGGTTGTTATGGTACAAGATGTTTGTAGATGTTAAAATTGCAAAATTGGTGCCATAGGAGACTTAGAAATTCATAATGAAAATAATAAACTGTGTGAAAACAAAGTACTAAAAAATGAGTTTTCAATAGTAGAAAGAAAAGGATTGACCAAAACCCTAGCATTTCCGATTGTTTTCAAAATAGAATGGGTACGGATAATTTTGAGCCAAATACATGACGGAGATTTTTGGTTAGAGTCAGGGCCAGTAAAATTTACCAAGAAAATTGTTCATAGGGTTACTGGTATTCCAACCCTAGATCGGCCAAAGACACTGCAAAGTGATAAAAGGGAAATAATAGAGAAAAATATAGGTGCCAAATGGAACAATAGAGGAATGACTATCGATATAGTCACAGATCCCCTACTAGATTTTTCTATAAGAATCATTTCACATAAATTCTATCAATCAAGTAGGTTGAACAGTGTACCTTGTATAGCAGTTGATGTTGCATACAAGATAATCAAAAGTGATCACACTTATGATCTAGCAGAGCTCATGTTTCAATAGATTAATGAAAATATGGGAGCTATAAGGAAGAGCAAGGGAGCTCAATGCAAATTTGGATCAGTTTTGATGTGTATGTTTTTCTATCTAATGAAAGAATTTCCTTCTATGGGGAAAGTAAAATGGAATCCGGATAAGACAATTGTTGAACAAATTAATGGATACATTGAACAAATGGGTGAAAATTTTGATGCCCAAATGACAGGTTATTTTGAGGACTTCAAAAAGTCCATGAAACAAACAATGAGAATTCTAGTCTCATTGATTGAGAAATATGAAAAAGACATTTGTTTTCTTGTAGATATAGATTATACTTACATACAAGCAGTTATACCTAGAATAAGATGGCTTAGGCCACTAGGTTTTGAACTTGATGTTGATCAAGCCTCTACAGCAATAACAACTCTACTTGCAGAAGAAGCTGATAAAAATGCACAAATTTTTAGAACCTATGATGTTGTCAAATCAAAGGTAATAACAGATTTGAAGACTGCTTCAACAGTAAAGAAGAAAGAGAAAATGGTGAGACAAATCAAAAGAAAGTTTAGCGTGGAAGAAGAAGAAGGAACTGCAGAAGAAGAAGGAGAAGACATTTAAGAAGAAGGAGATAAACTTCAAAGTCAGACTCAAGGGTCAGGAGAAGACAAAGAGGAAAGTGCTGAGGTAGAAGAAGCCAAGGAAGCACCGGTTAAGAGAAAGACCACAACTCCCTCTGCTCCTAAATCCAAAGGAAGGAAAGTGGCTGCCCCTACATCAAAGAGACCTACCACAAGGGCTATAGCACAAAAATCCCAAGAAGAGGAAAAAGGAGGGAAGAAAGACTCAAAGAAGACTACTGCTGAGACAAAGAAAAGGAAGTTTATTCCCCAACCTGAAATAGATGAGGAGAAAATAGAGTCAGAGGATAATAGTCAATTTCAAGTGGTAAGACACAAACCTCAGACTCCTGTTGATAAATTATGTTCAAAAATTAGAAATAATGATTTAAAAGGTCTAAAGAACTTGAATTTTTCTAAGCTCACCAAAGAAGAGCAAAATAAACTAGAGGAATCTGTGTATGCTATGATGGCTGAGTATAAGCACACACCTCTAGAATTAGATGAATCTATGCCAAAAGAATTGTATAAAATTGTAGAGGATAAATGGCATTTTTGTTTAAAAATGGAAAAAGAAATAAGGGAGTCTACATTAGCAAGATTTTTTCCTGATCTAACTAAAGATCAAATAATAAATACGGTAAAAATGCATAATAATAGATTCACTCCCAAGTATAGAGCATTCAACATACTGCAGAATAAAATTGAAGAGGTAGTTACTAAATCCACAAGATTGTGGAAAATAGTTTACAAGAAAATTGAAGATGTATATAATGAAGAATATAAGGCAGAGGAAATTGCCAAGACAAAAGAAAAGAAGGTGACATAAACCAAAGAAAAAGGGAAGAAACTAGTGGAGGAAAGAAAAGAAGAAAAGGAAGAAGAGGCACACTATGAGGAGAAAGAGGAAGATAAAGATACAGTTGAGCCACAAGATCAAAGTATACAAGATATACAGACATCTCCTCCTAGTCCTCCTCATGCCACCATCACACTTGTAGATATCATAAAAATAAAGGATGTTACAGATACTTCAAATCTAAACATCAATCCATTAACTGCAGAGGATTTGGAAATCCTTGACCAATCATCACTTGTAGCAAAATTAAGTCCAAATCCTGTATTGGTCAGTGTTGATGAATTACAGAATCCAAAAGTCAAGGTAAAAGCACAAGTGCCACCTTTGACCACACAAACTACTGGTATTCTATTCCTTACACCACCACCTCCACCAAGTATAATCACTGATACACTCCAAGTGCCGAGTACAACAGCAGGGGAAATAAAGGAAACATCTGAACAATTAACAAGTTCAACCCCACCTAGCATTCATAAAAGGGATATTCAAGCTGAAGAAAAAGAGACACAGAAAAAGGAGGAGACTGCAATACAAACATTGGTTGCATTACCAAAATCTGGTACTCCTACACAAACTCTTCAGCAACCGAGCACAGATGGATTATAGTTGCAAATCAGGACACCAAGCTCGAGCTCATCAAGGTAGTTAGGAGACTTCACGATGGAGTTCCTGAGCTTGATGAAGAAATAAAGATCCCATATTATGAATCTAGCACTCGTACTAAAGAAAAGATTAATGAAATTTAGAGTGCATTAGACAAAAGAAGGAGACAAGAAGCACTAAGAAAGGAATAAAAGCATAAGCTTACATTAAATGAAATTAAAGACATATTCACAGAAGCTTTTTGCTTACAATCTCCAGATGAGTCAAGTCCAATCATGGAACAACTATCTGATATAGTTGACCAGGTGACTAATGAAGACCAGGAAACAAATGCCAGATTGCTTGAATGGTCAGAAAAGAAGTTCCAAGGTAAAGTAAATAGTAAAATATCTGGTGATATAGCACTATCACAAGAAGAACTAGCAAAGAAAGTTATAATAGTTAAAATTGTACTAGGAAACATTTTTTCCCTATACAACAAGTTGTGTGATTTTCCCACATTCACACAAGACACTAGCCAGAAAATACTGAGATTGGAAAACAATCTAAAAACTTCTAGCATGCAACTCCCCACAGATCTAGCTCAGAGTGAGAAGCATTTTGTCCAATTGCTTCACACACAAAGAGAGCTAGCTATTTTAACAGTAGAGGAGGCAACCAAAAAAGCCAAATTGATACAAATTCAATCATCAATTACTCCTCATTTGGAGTTACTTCACAAGGAGTAGATAAATGTAGAGACAGTCCTCAGGAAAGATCCCAATCTTTCTTCATCTGATGGACTTGTACACCTAGCAGCAGAGATTACCATCTAGCATAAGACATTGGATGTTGCATTAGCAAATTGGGATGCAGCTCCGAAGGTACTCCTTGAAGTAAACAACTCATTTTTGGCCAAGTATGGCATTTCACTGTAAAGACCATTGACATAAGTGTCAAAAAGGGGGAGAATAAGTAATAAAAGTTGAGTACAATGAAATGATAAGTATAATAATAGGGGGAGATAGTAGAGATAGAAAATTTTGTGAAATTTTGGGGGAGATAGCAAATTTTGGGAGCAAAGTTTGAATAAAGGATAAATTACTGAGTCACATGGATCTTAATTAAGTGTTTTTGCCACTCATGTCAAAGGGGGAGATTGTTAGTGTTGGAGTTTGAAAATGTTATCGATTTTAAATTACCCTGATGAGAACAAGATGCATCTAGGGGCAGCTAACTCCCATTATCAACACATCCATTCAGACACTAGGCCAACTATAAGGCTATACTCCTTCTGCACTTCAGGCTCTGCAAAACCTAGGCGGGTGAACCTCTAGATTCCTTATATGGTACCAGTTGTCAAAGCATACATTGAATCTAATACAAAGCAGATAGAAACCCTTATTTCTCCTAATAACTTATGAAATAATGTATATCTGTAGTAGCTAAATGCAAAACAATGAAATTCATAAGTTGAGTGAGGGCATTCTGTTTATAGCTCTTCAACATGAAAGGGAAATTCATTTGATTAAAGATGTTGATTCAACAAAACCTCAAAAATGCAACAGTATAACCAGTGATCCTATAACTGATCAGTGCCTAATCCATTGGACAATTCCATGAATTCAAAACATACATCTGTGACATCAGGGTGTATCTTATATACCCAAACATCAGATCTATCCAACCACCTTATGATTCAGACATCAGTGTTCATTCAGGTCTCATTCTCACAAAATATCCTTCTCAAACAACCAATAACCTTGTTTAAACATATTGAGCATTTACTTGGCCCTTTGGTCCAACAGAAAAATACATCAAACATACAACCTGAAAGGGATGCAAATGGGTCTCAAATCTATGTTCCAAAACCACATAAGACTTACATATTGCTGAGACAGGAGACAAGAACCATAACAAAACTAGTGAAATTGTTGCTCATATGTATTCCTTTCCTTGAAACTATACATTCAGATGCATAAGATTAAAACATGAAACAACCTAATATCTTAGAACTATCTATATTATCTCTACAATGCTGTTCACATGAGAGTTTTGCTGAAGAAAATGGTGTCACAGTCATGGAAACATGTCAAAATACTGGAACCAATGGTCTCACAGTGCAAAAATTGGGATCCCAAATGGTATCAGAGCAATGAACTTTTTCTTCCCAGAAACTGGAACCAACTGGTTTCTCAGTGACAAAAACTGGAACCCTTACAAATGAAAAAAGAAAGAAAGATATAGCAAGAAATGAATTCCCGGATCTGATATGCAATTGCCAGGTGTCCACTTGAAATCCAATCCTCTGTAACTAAAAGACCTCTTTCTTCTTTCATCCCTTCTAATCTGATTTTGTTTCATCATTAATCTGTAACAAACTTGCAAAATATCCTTGCCTAATGATGAAAACCTTTTACTTGCCAAAAAATCTGATTTCCCCATGAAAAAAGCTAGTGAAAATGAGTTTTTACTGAGTAAATCAGAACAAATTCGACCCTAATTGCACTTCCATTGCCTTCTACTGATATCCAGGTCATTATCTTGACAAAAAACAAATCTAAACTTCCTGGTATGAATATGGTTGAACTTTAGGTACCTGATAGAAAACCTCATGTAGCTCAAACTGATTGATACCTGTGCAAAAACTGACTCTAGATTTGGAAAGTTCGTTTTCTCTTGATTCCGGCGATATATAACATTGCCTATTTTGCCTCCAGGAAACCCCCGAAAAAATCATTTTGAAAATGACTCCTCTGACTAAAAGTTTAGGTTGCACATCTTTAAAATTTTAAATTTCAAAATTTAAAATAAGCTAAAGTTTTAACTTTAGCTTATAAGCCCCTTTAGATTTAAAAGAATGTGCACGTCACTTCCTTTTGGGAAAAATAATAAAAATATTATTTTTCAAACATATCATGTTTCTCCACCTCATTGCATCCGGGTCAACCTAAAGTTTGACCGAGTGACACGTGTCACTTACTGATTCACTCCTTCAATGCATAGTTATTGCCTAGTCACTCATGCCACATCATCATTGCTACCTCGCTATATTAAAACTCGTGCATCTTCTGCTTGGCAAGTTAACAAGAACCGTCAGATCTGCCACGTGGCGCAATCTGGTGCGCTCTTGACATTTGCCCGCCACATCACTGCCCAATCACTCTTTCGTTGCCACTTGTCAACGTTTGATTCGCTGTGAGCACTGCTATTGACCCTTGTAACACTTTGGAACTCGTTGGATTTTAATGGTTTTTCGGCGACCTCGCTACTTCGCTAGCCGGAGTTTCTCGCCACTTTCCGGTGGCGAGGTAGCGAGTCGCCGGGTTTTGGAACTTTTCGGCAACTTACCTCCTGCTGACGTCATTCTCTTTATGATTGCGTGTTTGCTCAAAAATTAGTCTTTGACTACATTTATAACTGGCCTGCCAACCACGGGCCCCACCTCCGTCAACTTGGCTTCCAAAAACCTTCAGTCTTGCCGACATCAATCTTATTGCATGCAAAAGTATTTAAATATCAAAATTCGCATCTATACTACAAATGTGTGATATTAGTTTTTACTGTTTCTCTTTGTGGCTTATGCTGTCCTTTGACTATGCATAGCATCTCTTTAACTGCAGCTGCCTTCCTTTTAAATCTATGGGCGTTATTTTTTTGCTGATGCTTCACCTATGCCATGGGACTGTGGCCGTTTTTCTTCATAGCATCATTGACTGCATGAACTACTCTTTGGATGCGGGAAACTTCTCCATCCTTTTGACTGGTGCTCATTTTTAAATTTCCAGCTTCCTCTATGTGGACGGCTTGCTCTGTGCATGACACTGCCTCTCTGTAGATGCGTGGATGGTCGCTTCTTTGTTAAAACCGTGGCCCTCTTATCGCTGACCTGCGGATGGCTTTCATTAAACATGTCTTTGACTATGCTTTCCTTTCCTCATAAGAATAATACATTCATAATGGATAGACATATTGTAAACGTGTCAATTTTACCACAATTTGCAAAAACATTTATAAATTAAAAACACTTTCAAGCTCCAATGCAGACCTCCTTCCTTCTTGATGCCATGGGGACAAGAAATCTTTATGTGGAAAAGATGCCTTCATCTAATTTTACCTTCTTGGAAGATAAATGTTGCCATCCAATTTTTTGCAAACTGTGAAATTAGTGCCAGATGGTCCGTTGACTGGCCTTAAAAACTGACTCGGACAACTAACCAAGCTCTGAAACTTAAGATCTCTGTTCTCTCTGACATGTTCAACAGGTCTGCCTGACCTCGTCGCATGACGATATCAGTGTCAAAAGATATCAACCTCTAAAGTTGCTCACTTGAAATCATCTGCAGATAAACATGTTAGAATGCAAGAAATTGCGTTTGGTTTCAGCCTTGAAAACTAGGCAAACAGGCACTTGAGATTTTGGAAATTGGGGCACTAATATATTGTCATGAGGAGAATATGATTCTATGATTTGGGCTCTTGAAGAATCACGACGCATATTAGGCGAAGGTCTGAAACTGGCTACTTGGATTTGCAGGACAGGAAACAATGACAACATAACAATTTTTATAAATGGATTGACCCTAGAAAAGTGTGAAGACAGATTCATCAAGTTCTGAAAACTGGCACACTTGTAGTATTTTTAGTGGAAAATACAAGAGAACAAACCATTTGACTTGACCAATCATGGATTAGGAGATAAAATGTCACGAACAGAGCTACCAATCAATCTGCACTTTCAAACACCAGTGAAAGGTTAGAAATTCCATTTGTAATCACCCTTGAAAACTGCTCAAACGGATTCGTCAAGAGCTGAAACTTGAAACATAACAAGTTTTTGACGTCTAAAATACAGTGAAATAGGAATTTCAAGATTTTGGTCAACTGGTCAGAATTTATAGTACGTCAAACAGGGCTTCCTAGAAATATGTGCAAAGTGCAAAAGCATGAAAACAGTAACTGACCGACTTTGAGGGATTCAAAACCTAGTCAAACGAACTCAAAAAGACTCGAAATCTAAAATATAGGTTCTTGGGTATGGACACAAGATAATCTCAAAGTGGTAAGGCATGACACAATTCTGGGCAAAAGATATTCAAGTTCAAACACAGCCTCCTGTCGCTGTTTGACACTTAGGTGGAAATGCAAAATTTGACAAATGCTTGAAACAGAACTTCGCCAAATGACTCGGGATGACAATTGATCTTCATGAAACACTTAGACGCACTAAATGAAAGGTGCTAGAAGCATTAAATACCTAATGGGTCTCGAATGGACAATCGGGTACAACTAGGCACATATGCATTTTAAAAGCGTTTAAGGGCTTGATTTTTTCAATGGTGCTCAAAATCGGGAAGGCAATTTTGAGCGCCAACAGTTAGCTTAAAGAATAAATTTGACAACTGAGTGTCAATACACTTAACCAAGATCAAGAACAAGTAACGAGTGATAATAGGTGTCGAGTGATAACAAGTGCCAAGTGACAACAGGTGCCGAGTGATAACAAGTGTTGAGTGACAACATGTGCCGAGTGATAATAAGTGCTGAGTGCAACATGTGCCGAGTGATATAGTTTTTGTTCAAGTGCCGAGCTATCCAGGAAACATTATGTGCCGAGTATCAGAAATACTTCAGGATCCGAGTAACTCAGTAGAATAGCATAAAAGTTTGGAATTGCACAAATTATGATGCAAACAGTTTTTGCAGCCGATAGAAGGTAAATCTTGAAGGATTGAATGATAAGATAAAATATTTTAATTTTTCTATGCAATTTGCATGCGGCCAATAAGAAAAATGCAAAAGGCATGCAACCAATCAACAAAAGATAAGTATTGAGCGGGAAATTGAGATTCAATATGAATCGTAGATCCAAAACAAACCCTAAGTCTTTGAAGTCTTTATAAGGAAGATGAAATTTCACTGTAATAGAGAGAGACGTAATATATTGAAGGACATACAAGGGTGTATAAGCAAATCTATTTTTAGAAGCAAGAGTTATCAGATCACAAAAAATCAAGATCAGGAGAAGGCGGAAAAAGGAGCCTGTATTCAACAATCAAGGATTGTAATCTATCAGGTTTATTGCATCTAATACTCTCTAGCAATTGTATTAGAATGAAAATCCTATGGTGATAGGTTAGCTTTACAACTATTTTGTAAGAACCTTTTGATTAGGTGATTAAAATCCTTTAACTGGGTGACACTTCATGTTAAGTGTTTGCAAATCCTCTAACCAGGTCACTATTAACACAGTGTAAAGCCTTTAACAGGGCAGGCCTTTAATAGGGCAAACCATCAGAAGTGGTTGAACAATATTGCTACAATAAATTTTTGTGGGTATCATCCCCACCCTAGTTTTACCTTCTTATTCCTGGAAGGGTTTTTGGGTTACCAAAATTCTTGTGTTATGAGTTATTGATGCATGTGCTTTATTACATGTTTATTTGATATGCATGCAATTTACTTTCAGTTAAAATTTTATTGGCTAAAGTTTGATACTTATGATTCACCCCCTCCCCCCCCCTCTCATAAGTACTCTTTCCATATTTGAATATTCCAACATATTCAATATAATAGTATAATAGTAAAGCTGTGATTTGAAATTTTGTTATGTTCTTCTTTATATAAAAACCCTTGATCTGCCTGTTAATTTCCATAATTTGCGCCACATGAGAAAATTTAAGGATAAATCCATTGGGTTAGTAAATGTAAGGGTTCTAATAGGTTTCTCCTTGTCATTTAACTATTTCCATATGCCCAATGGTAACTCTCCTTTATTATTGACTTACCTTTTCATTTTCACTCAGTTTCAGAAAAGCAAGAACATAGTACCCCCTGAAGAAAAATTTTCTTGGCTAGGTTCTGCTCAAAATATCCTTACAAATTTCACTAATTTGCTTCCATTTTTGTCCCAAACACATCTTTTTGATCTATTCAAACACTTACCATGCTTGTAGTAGAAATTTTTCATTAGATGCGGAGTATTGGTCTCGAGGGTAGAAAATCCGCAATGGAGAAGGCAATTTCCATTTTTTCGCTTAAGCTTTCGCTTTACCTTTTTTTCCTTAAGCACTTTACCATAAGCCTTCAAAAAAAATAAAGGAGGCTTTGCAAGCCAAAATTGGGCCCCACTAGTAACTTTACCCTTCTATTTAGGCCTTTTCAAAAAACTTACTTCTTGGTTCAAAACTCGCCAAAGGAGAAGCTATTTTTGAGTTTTTCGCTGATGCTTATTCTGATAATCCTGGTGAATTCTAAGTGATTCCCACTATGAAAAAATGATAAAATTTGAATGATTCATCCATAATATGGCTTACCTTCCTTGTTTTGGCCTACAAATAGCATTTATGGATCCTTGCGGAGTTTCACCTTTGGGGTGCAAAAACCTGCTATGGAGAAGGAGAAACTTTATTTTTCGCTGGTTCAACTTTCTTTACACTCAGATCAAAATGAATTGCAAGTAAATTCATCTGATGTAGAATTATTCAAGAATCTCCATCGAGTAAGGATCTAGACTACCCATATGAATCATGACAATAAGGAATACCCACCCGACTATATAATGTGGGAAAAGACAAAAGATGAAACCCGATGGAGAAACTTAACACTTGGAGGAAGGAAGAATCAACTAACTCGATCGATCCATATAAAATACGAGTTAAATCCTCCACTTTGAAAAATTGTACTATGGTAAAAAGTGGGGCAACATTTTCATAAAACCTAGTGATGCAAACCCTAATTCTACATTGTCTCTCACCCCAAACAACGTAGTCTATTTGAAAGATGTAGAAAACTATTTGAGTTACAAGTTTGATTCAATTGGCAGTGAATACATGAATAAGGATATGGAATTGGTCTTTAACCATGAAATGATAGTTAAGTCTAGATTTTAACATTTGAGTGAATTGGACTTGTTTAAGTATCATTTTTACCATGAACTAGATACAGACAAATGGACTTAAATCATACTGAATAGGATACATGATAGATGCAAGATAATGTAGTAAACATTTTTGCCAACCTTATAAATGAAGTAACTAGTCTTAGCAAACAAGGAAATGTACCCATAGGAGAGAAACTGGTTAAGAAGAAAGTAGAAAACTACACTAAGGCAATTTACAATGGGAAGGCTATGGTAATTAGCTCCATCAAGCAAGATGATGTGAGATTTCTTAGCAAAATAATAGCTTATTCAATTTGTGCAAGCTCTAAAAGAGATAAAATTTTGGTGGGATTTATATGTGCAGCTTACAAGATTTGTGTTGAGAAAGAACAAGTGAATTTGAGTGAAATTATGAGAATGCAACTCTTGGAAAACCTTGAAAATATTAAGAGGATAAAGAATGGTGTATTTAGATTCTAGTCATTGATAAATCACATATTCTTTCATGTGTCAAAGAGGATTTTTTACTTGTTGGTAAAAAATATAATGAGTAGTGATAGGTGCACTATGGAGAAGATATCAGAAGTATGCAGAAGACACCCTACAGACAAGGTATTGGACACTAGTAATCTGATTATGAGAACATTACAAAAATAGATGAAATAGAGATTTAAGATCTCACCTGCAATTGTGGATAGGTTCAAGGAAGACATATGTATTTTAGTTGATACTGACTATACATACATTCAAGTAGTAGAACCTCAAGAAACATTTTTAGATCTTTTGAGCTATGAGTTGAGTGATGATGTTGTAGTTGGCTACATTGATCTATTATTGAATTTTGAGAAAGATAAGGTAGAATACAGATTTTGAATGTATGATGAGATCACACAACATGCTCATCAAGCAACCTTGGAAAAGGCATCTCACAAGAAAGTTGAGTCAATAAGGAAGAAGACATTATTTGAGGTTGGAATGATAGAAAGTGAATCCAGGGTCATGAGATAGATATTGAAATAAGGTGTATTGAATATTTAAACTTTGTCAGTTTCCATTGCAGAGACAACTTCAGGATAGAGTATACCATATGCAATAGTATCCGATGTTTAGCCTAGTGAACATAAGAGAAAATTAGAAAAATTAGTTGAAGCAATGCCTACAAAGACTAAAATAGTCAAATAGATGGCTTTAGGACCTGGCAAGAAGAAAAAAGCATTGGTGAAAATTGAATCTAGTAGTGATGAAGAGATTGAGGAACATGAAATCAAGCAAGCTGAAAGGGTGACTCCACCTAAACAAGCAGTAGGAAAAGCTCGATAACTATTGAAGTTGAAGATTGAGAAGATTAACACAATAATTTCTAATGAGGGAAACTTTTCTCAAATGAATAAGTTTTATGATCTTTGTAATAATTTTGAGAGGGATCAAATTAATATCTCTACTATAAGACATATCATTGTGAATGATTTAAGTATGAAGGATATAAAAGGAGTAGTGAACTAGAAGGTCTATGAGAGACTCATAGAGAAGAAGACTCCAGCAAGGGAAGAAGACCTTGAACTTTGGAAGTCTATGCTAAGGAAAATCTACAAGACTGATGATGAAGATGAGATTAAGAGATTGCTGAATAACCTTGCACCATACTTGAGGAACAAGTTAAGGCCATTCTTATTTATGGTTGGTGAGAAGGATAAGTTGAGGAAGGAAACATTAGCAACCATCAATCAGATGTTGTCAGAATCTAGAACAACTCCTCTAGCTCCTAAAATTGTAGAAGTATCAGTTAGTGGTGATACTATGAAGATTGATCAAACCAATGTTACAATCAACATTGATGATACCAATCCATTTGGTGGTTCTGAGCCAAATGCACTTGATACTAACGATGTTGAAGATAAGTTGAAACAAATTGAGATTGAGAAAAGGCTAATAGATGTGTGCATAAAAGTATCACACTTCTATAAAACATTATTCTTGAGAGAAATCATGGAAGAGGGAGTCTCAAGAGCTAGCTTATAGCTCCCTATCTATAACACACAAGGCTATGAGATGGTGGCTCTCAAACGAAACAAAAAATGAAACCCTTGCAAGGTGCACCACAGAATGAGAGATTCAAAGAGTAGAGGCAAGAGTACCAGTATCCAAGAATCTAGAATAAAATGCAATGCAAATGCAAGCTATTCTAAATGAAATTCAAGCTAACAATGAGAACTAAGCTAAAGCATAAATGAAACTAAGCTAAATAGTATGCCATAATGTAAGTAGAATGAGAACTAAGCTAAAATGAAAAAATGCTCCAAGTTTCTAAAATCATGAAGAAAACTTGCAACATAACAATACCACAAGAGACTAAGATCCTTTGAATAAGGAGAGAGCCCTCCCTTTTAAAGAAAAATAGACGATAGAGATTAAGAGGCAAGATGAATGTAATCAAGGGTGGAGTTTGAAAGTGAGAGTGATCCATGTGCACAAGCATCTCAACCAATCAAAATTAATGGTTAACTTTTGAGAGGGTTTGAAATGTGTGGAGGAGAAATAAAGTTATTTAAAAAATAAAATATTCTTCTCACATAGGAAATTGTGCATTCATGTGTAGACAAAAATGCCTTTTCTTTTATTTCTAAAATAGGAATAATGCTTTATGTGTGCACACTTAGGATAAGAGATGAGTGGAGAATTTCATTTAATTAAAAGGGGGACATGTTCTTTTAATTAAATATGAACTTGGGATAAAGTGGTAATACCATAAGTTATTATCAAATAAATAGAATTTTGAGAATTTGATAAAAAAATACCATTAGATAAATTATGGAAAAATGCTAGAAAGGGGGCTCATAGTCTAGATGACAATTTTTAGTTGATTACATTTTCCCCTCTTTGAATAATGTGTGATTAGTTTGGAAACACATTATGTCAAAGAATGAAGAAGCTAAGATGATAGATAGATCTGATTATGAAGAATGAATTGCAGAAAGAGATAGCAAGTCCTGAATGTACAGTTTGATAGCGATAGTATTGAACACTAGGATAGAGATGACATAAGAACTCAAGAAGAGTACTAACACCAAGAAAAGTAGATAGATCAAGAGAAAATAGATAGTTTTAGCATAAAGCAATTTTCAACAATGATAGAATATTCATGCCCCTTTGAGATTGAAATCAAAATGAGATAGAGGAGATGGAAAAATAAGCTAGATTTGATCAAATTAGAACAAAGAAAAGTTCATGATGATAGATAAGAGATTAAGATCAAATATTAACCACCAAGAAATGAAGATATGCCCCAATTTGACTAACTTTGACCAAGAAAGATAAAGCATAAGAATTAGGTCAAAGAAAGAAGAAAGATGAAATGAGAGGAAATAGAAATGAAAGAAAAGAATGGAAGAGAGTAGAAATGATGAAGAAATGAAGAAATGATGATTTCCCAATGGAAGAGAGTAGAAATGATGAAGAAATGATGATTTCCCCAACAAGATTCAAAGATTAAGCCTCAATAGGTCAGCCAACTACATAGAAGAAAGAAGAATTTTTTTTACTAGCAAGATGAAGCTGAATTTGGATTTCGATCCCAAAAATGGATCTAGGATATTGAGATTAGCAAAGATAGGTTAAAAGCATAGATGAGATGGTAAGATAGAAAAGAAGGGATAAGATAAGATCAAGAAGAGGTATGAAAAGGATGAACATAGTTAGCTAACGTGTCCATGAAAGATAAAGAAGAGAGATTTCTCAACATGAAAAATGCAAAGCTAAGCTAGAATGAACCCTGGAATGTAAGAGTATGAAAGGTGCAAATGCAAGGGTTAAATAAGTAGGTACTAGTTTTTATCATTGTGTCTTATTAGGGACATCATAAGATCATGAAATCATCACTAGTAAAACTATGAGAATATGAATATGATCTATGTTAGATAGAAATGTGAGAATCCAACCTAAGCATCAAAGACATGCAAGTCAAGATGACTAATACAATTAGATTTCCTAAGTTTAGTATAACAAGATTACACCTGTATCAAGGTGTAAGCACTAGGATAACCCCCAAGTATAGTCTTGCAAAAATGAACAAGGATAATAAATTTATAAGTTAAAGTGTCAAATAGGACAAGAATGAATGCTTAAAACACTATAGACAAATAAAGTATACCCACAAGCAAAAATCAAGAAAAACATGCCCCATGCCCCAATCTTCTAGTCTATGACATCCTCAAAAGACTTATTAGGGAGGGAATACATAGCAAACAAATCATCATAGACAACACACAAATAAGATAAAGTTCATCATACCTCAGTTGTTTAAATGTTTAAGTGTGTGTGTGTGTGTAAGTCACTTGGCCATTTATTCAAGACTTGAATTTGATAATGAGAAATATCACAACATCAAGACTATAGGTAAATGATGGAGGTACACTCTGATACCACTGATGAAGGTACACTCTGCTACTGCTAACAAATGTATGCTTTGATACCACTTAATGGGGATACAACCCAAACACAGAATGGACACAATAGGAAAGGGAAAAATTTATTAGCTGTGAAAATATGCTAGTACACTTAGTGCAGAGAAACAAACTCCAAAACATGCCCTATGGGCTTACAATAGCATAAATATGGAGATAAATTCTTCTCCCAGTACCTTCTCTCAAACTCCAATTCGAACTGCCTTTTACAATGCCAGAAATGTTCTTAAATTGACCTTGGAGGGTTAACCATTAGGAATACATTCTAGAAAGTGCTAGTTGGCATCCACCAACCAAATAGAAGGCTCTAGAAGTCACATTAGAAGTTGGCACAAAATTAGAAGAATCACAAAATGGTAACCGAACTTCTAGGAGGAATAACTTTTGAACCGTAGCTCCGATTGACGAACTGTTTACATTTTTGAAAAGCTCTCGAAGCGCTCTATAGCCCTATGGACAACCTTTGCTCATTCCCCACTTTTGGCCCTTTTGAGGTCATTTAATGCCCCTAACCTGACTTTGAAGCATTCTTAAGAGCTCTCCAAAAATTGAAAAACTACAATAACTTTCAAACCGTGGGGCCTTTTGACCTGATTCTTTTTTTGGAATGCTCTAAATTACAATTACATTCATCTGGCCAATTTATACCTTCTATTTCACCAAAATGATGGCTCAATTACATACTCCTATTTTTTCAGCATTTACATGTATCCCAAGGTGATTAAAAACTCTAACCTAGAACACTAATAGTGGAATTGTGGGAGTTGGAACCTTTATTTGACCCAAATGGGTATCCAGAAATGAAAACACATGAAATAGAAACTAAGTCTAAGTACATTTTTTTGGATGACACAAGATTGCCCTTATACCTCTGGATGCTCCTACATCAGACACCCATGGTAGATTGAAAAGTGACCTTGTCACTTTATGAATGGTAGAGGAAATCTCAAATGGGAAATCTCAGTTGCTGATATCCAAGTTGAGTCCTCTATCGGCCATCCTTTCCACTTGACCATATACTCTTCATACTGCCTATTTCTGGTACTCCTACCCACATGATGATCTAGAATGTCTTCTATCTCCTCCTTTTTAGAAGTAGGAATTGGACATGGCTCTAACATTGGCTCCTCATCTGCACCATCATCATGATACTCTGTTAAGTCTGCAATGTTGAAAATAGGAAAAATATGAATACCATTTGGCAACTCCACCTCATGTGCATTTCCTGAGTCATGTTTTGTCAAAATTTTGTAGGGGCCAAATTTATTCATTTTCAGCTTGTTGTAAGTATTGGTTGGAAATCTTTCTTTTCGTAAGTGTACCATGACTAGATCCCCTACTTGAAATTCCTTATGTCTTCTCCTTTGATTAGCCCTAGCTTTATACTATTAGTTCATCTTGGTAATGTGTTCCTGGACCTCCTCATGTAGACGCTTCATATGTTAAGAAAATTCTTCAGCTTTAGCACTTGTCCTCTCCCCTTGCTCTATCTTCCTCAATTTTGGTGCAGTCCTTGGGCTACTTCCATATACTATTTGGAATGGTGATCTACCAATACTCCTATTTATAGAGTTATTGTAAGAAAAATCTAATTATGGTAGAATCAAATCCCACCCCTTGGGCTTATCCCGAACTAAACATCTCAAAAAATTGCCCAAACTTCTGTTTACCACTTTTGTTTGGCCGCCAGTCTGCGGGTGATGTGTGGAACTAAATTTCAAGTCTATTCTCAACTTCTTCCACAATGTTCTCTGGAAATACCCCAAAAATTTGGTATCTTTGTCAGAAACTATATTCCTTGGGAGACCATGTAGTCTTACCACCTCTTTGAAAAACAATTCTGCAATATGGACAACATCATGAGTTTTGCGGCATGGAATGAAATGTGCCATTTTGGAGAACCTATCAACCACCACAAATACTGAGTCATTACACCTTTGTGTCCTCAGCAATCCAAGAAAAAAATCCATACTTATGTCCTCCCATGGCTTTGATGGAACAAGCAATGGCTGATATAGTCCAGTATTGTGACTAAACCCCTTGGCCACTTGACAAACCTGGAAATTCTGTACAAACTTCTTCACATCCTGTGACATTTGAGGCCAAAAATAATGTTCTTTGAGAATGAAAATGGTGTTATCTTGACCAAAATGTCTTACCATCCCTCCACTATGTTTCTCCTTAATTAGATTTTCCCTCATGGAACTCCTTGGAATGCACAATTGACTGCCCTTGAACAACATACCATCCTGAATCAAATAGTCTAGACACTTGGTTCTATTTACAGCAACAGGCTCTTTACAAGCTTTCCATGCTTCAGCAAAATCAGGATCCTCAGGGTACAGATTCTTGAGTTCATCAAACCCAACTACTTCAACCTACATTATTGTAAGTAACAATTGTCTCCTACTCAGTGCATCTGCAACCCTGTTAGATTTTCCACTTCTATGCTTCAACACAAATGTATAGCTCTGCAAGAACTCCACCCACTTCATATGCCTCTGATTCAATTTACCTTGGCTATTTAGGTATTGTAATGCCTAGTGATCAGTATATAAAATAAATTCTTTTGGCAATAAATAATGCCTCCATTTCTTTAAGGCCTGAACTATTGAATAGAACTCTTGATCATAAACATAATACTTCTTTTTCGCATCATTCAATTTTTCACTAAAATATGCAATAGGCTTACCTTCTTGGCTCAATACAGCTCCAATAGCACTGCCACTAGCATCACAATCCACTTGGAACACCTTTCTAAAATTTGGAAATGCCAATACAAGTTGTTCTATCAGCTTCTTCTTCAGCAATTCAAAACTTCTTGTAGCTGTCGTAGTCCATTTGAACTCTTTTCTATCCCCTCTTATTGTGTCAGTCAGGGGTGCACATATGCCACTGAAATTCTTAATGAACTTCTTGTAAAAACTAACCAGACCATGAAATGATCTTACCTCAGTAGCAAACCTTGGAGTAGGCCATTCCAAGATGGCTTTTACCTTCTCTGGATCCATTTTGAGACCTTAAGGTGATAAAAGAAACCCCAAATAGACTAACTCCCTTTTTGCAAAGATACACTTCTTTAGATTAATTAATAGTTTCTCTTCCCTTAATCTTTCAGGGGCACTATGAATATGCAATAAATGTTCTTCCAAAGTCTTGCTAAAAATTAAAATATCATCTAAATAGACAATAACAATTTTTCCCAAGAACTTCTTAAGTACCTCATTCATAAGCTGCATGAAGGTGCTTGGGGCGTTCGTCAATCCAAAGGGCATGACTAACCACTCATAAAGACCCTTCTTGGTCTTGAAGACTATTTTCCACTCATCTCCTTCTCATATCCATATCTAATGATAGCCACTCTTGAGATCTATCTTCGTGAAGTACTGAGCTCCACTCAAGCAGTCCATAAGATCATCCATTCTTGGCAAAGGAAATTGATACTTGATGGTTATACCATTTATAGCTCGAGAGTCTGTACACATCCTCCACTCTCCATCCTTCTTTGGTGCCAGTATTGCAGGTACTACACATGGCCTAAGGCTCTCCGGAATCAAGCCCTTCCTCAATAGCTCTTGAACCTATCTATTTAGCTCCTCAGTTTCAGTAGGAGTCATCTTGTGAGCAGCCTTTTTAGGAAAACTAGCTCCTGGAATTAAATCTATCTGATGACTGATTTGCCTTACTGGTGGCAATCCTTCTGGAACATTATTAGAGATGATATCTCCAAACTCACCTAGTAAATCTGAAACTTCAAGTGGTATTTCACTACTACCTTCTTTATCTTTCCTAGGTATCAAAGCATAGCACATACACTGATGTTTCATGCCATCTAAAAACTTCTTTCCATCAACAAGACAAATCCTAGCACTGCTACATACCTTTTTGCCTTCCTTTTTCATGGGGTTCAGTTTGTGGAGAATTCCATCCTTTGTTAGAGAGTATGTGTTTGCATGACTGTCATGTACTGCATGCCTATCAAACTACCATGGTCTACCCAACAATAGATGGCAAACATCCATTGGAATAACATCACAGAGAACTTCATCATGGTAACTTCCAATTTTAAATTTCACTAAACATTGTTCACTTACCAGGACCTTATGATCATCTTTCACCCAAGCGATCTGATAAGGCTAGGGGTGTTTCTCCCTCTTGAGCTTTAGCTTAGAGACCATCTCCTCTGATACCAAATTATTAGTGCTACCACCATCAATGATCACATCACAACATTTATCCTCACACTTGCACCTGGTATAGAATAAAATCCTCCTTTGTCCTAGTTCAATCTCACCACTTAGTAGGACCCTTTCATTTACTAAAGTCTCTCCTCTTTCTACATCCTCTGAATGTGATGATTGTGTATCCTCATCTACATGAGCAACCCTAGCTTGACCTTTAGCTCTCCTATCTGCCCTTCCTTGTCATTGAGGGCATTCAAAGGCATGATGACCTTCTTCATTGCAATGGAAATAGGTACCACAAAAGCCTCCTCTTCCTTGTCCACATCCTCTACCTCTTCCTCTCTAATTTTGAAAGTCTTGATCATGGGAGCGGTTGAAACCCTCGTTCCTTTGGTTCCTACTAGTACCCACATCTTCATTTTTATTTTGGGTTTCATTTTGGCCTCCAAATGACCTACCACTACCCCCTTCCTCCTTGAATGCGCCCTCTTTGTCTCCCTTCAAACCTCTTGTTTATCTTCTCTTCAACTTGTAGGGAAAACTAGTATACTTCTTCAACGCTGGTCATTCTTACTAGACTTAATTCCTCCAGGATGCTAGGTCACAACCCACTGATATAATGAACAACCTTCTCCTTATTTTCTTTTGCATGCCTCACTCTAATAAGAAGTCTATAAAACTCTTCTGTGTATTCCTGGAATGATTTTCCTGCTTGCTTTAATCCATCTATCTTCTTAAACAAATCAAGCTCATAGTCAACAGGAATGAACTGCTTCTTTAGTTTTTCCACCATGCGATCCCACCTTGTGATCTTCTCCTTTCCTCTTCTGTTTCTTTCCAATTGAACCTCTTGGCACAAAATTTTTGCATGACCTTTCAGTTTGGCCTTTGCAAACTTAACCCTATCTAGATCCCTCATATCCTCAATCTCAAAGTACTCTTCCAGTTTATTGATCCAATCGATCAACTCATCTGGTTTCAGATTTCCTGAAAATACACCCACATCAATTATAGGTCTTTTCTCAAACTTGGTAATGGCCCTAAAAAGCCTCTCCTCTGCCTGATTCAGAACTTCCCCGTCAACTTCCCCTTCTAGTCCAATTTCTTCTTCTTCATTATCATCCTCACTTTTGTCACCTGTAGTAACATTTGTTCCTCTACAAAGCTCCTCCTGAAATGCTTGTACCTACCTTTGGAGGGCTCTAACCGCCTCAGGATCAATAGCTCTGACCCTTCCACCATGCTCTCTTCATGGAGGAATCTTCTTAACTAAAACCCACAACCACACAGTCTTGGTGCAAACTGTCTCACAGTCGACAATTTGTCTACACACTCAGGAAAACCAACTCTAATACCACTTGATGGAGGTACACTCTGATACCACTGATGAAGGTACACTCTGCTACCACTGACAAAGGTATGCTCTGATACCACTTGATGGGGACACAACCCAAGTACAAAATGGACACAACAGGAAAGGGAAAATTTTATTAACTGTGAAAATATGCTAGTACACTTAGTGCAGAGAAACAGACTCCAAAACATGCCCTATGGGCTTACAATAGCATAAATCTGGAAATAAATTCTTCTCCTAGTACCTTCTCTCAAACTCCACTCCGAACTACCTTTTACAATGCCAGAAATGTTCTTCAATAGACCCTGGAGGGTTAAGGATTAGGAATACATTCTAGAAAGTGCTAGTTGGCATCCAACAACCAAATAGAAGGCTCTAAAAGTTGCATTAGAAGTTGACACAAAATTAGAAGAATCTAGAAACGGTAACCGAACTTTTGGGAGGCATAACTTTTGAACTGTAGCTCTGATTGACAAACTGTTTACATTTCTAGAAAGCTCTCGAAGCGCTCTATTGCCTTATGGACAAGCCTTGCTCATCCCCCATTTTTTGGCCCTTTTTGAGGTCATTTAATGCCCCTAACTTGACTTTGAAGCATTCTTAGGAGGTCTCAAAAAATTAAAAAACTGCAATAACTTTGAAATCGTGGGGCCTTTTGACCTGATTCTTTTTTTGGAATGCTCTAAATTACAATTACATTCATCTAGCCAATTTACACCTTCTAGTTCACCAAAATGAGTACTCAATTACATACTCCTATTTTTTTAGCATTTACACGTATCCCAAGGTGATTAAAAAATCTAACCTAGAACACTAATAGTGGAACTATGAGAGTTGGAACCTTTATTTGACCCAAATGGGTATCCAGAAATGAAAACACATGAAACAAAAACTAAGTCTAGGTACATTTCTTTAGATGACACATGATTGCCCTTATACCTCTAAATGCTCCTACATCAATAAACTATTTAAAAAGTGTTGAGAAACACTTGATGTCAAGTTGGGGGTAGTGTTGAGAAACAATGTTGTGTGAATTGTCGAAGAAATCCTAGTGCACAAGGAAACCTCAAGTAGGCCAAGTAGCTGTGCCCCTGAGACAAGGACAAGAAACAATCCCAAGCTAGGAAATGTATAACAAAATGGGTGATTGAGACTGCTAGACATAGGTGCAAGGGTCTCAAGTAGCGCTTGTTTCTAGGTTTTCACCACTTGGAAAAAAAATCATGACTATTTTCAATTTTTTTTTATAATTGTGATATTTTTGATTTTTTTGGTGATGCATCAAAGTGCCTATTGCTAGGTTTTCACTAAGATGATCATTTTTTTCAAGAAATTTTCTGATTTTTAGTATTTTTTCAGCATCATATATGATTTTTAGGATTTTTAGAATGACTCAAAGATTACTAGTTCTCAAGAAAGATCATATCATTTTCTCTCAATGTCTAGCAAGGTGTAGGATATGATGGAGTAGAAAGCTGGTGGATAAGCAAAGATGGATAGGTAAGGAATATGAAGCAAGTGAAAGCAATCCTCAAGGATAGACTCCTCAAGAGTACCCAAGCTAGGGAAAGATAGCCATAGGAAGCGGGTTTTGGATAAGCAATGGAACTAATGAGAAAGATAACATTTAGGATAAGTGGTGAAGCCAACAACATGAAAGAATATAGTCCAAAAGGAGTAGGCCTACCAAGAAACCTATATGAACCATGTTTTTCTTTATTGTGATCAAGACCAAGGGGTCAAATAGATAGGACAATGATGGGATAGAGCAATAATAATGAAGCTAGATGTGAAGGCTATGAATGAATGAGAAAGAACAATAGTGAAGATGATGAATAGGATAGCCATATAAAGCAAGGATAGCTCAACATTGTCAAGATCAAAGAAAGAAGAGGGAATAGATGGATGATGGAAGAATTATGCATGATGCATGTTTAACAGGTTTTCATCATGGTACTTGTATAAGGTGCCACAAGAAGTGGTTTTCACCAAGGCATATTTTCATTTTTTTTATAGAATTTTTATCTTTGTGCCTTTTGATTTTTTTAGAAAGAGCTCAAGTTTTTTGAATGTAGATAGTACTTCTATAGGAAGGATAAGTCATGATAAGCCAAGACCATAGAAAGGTATGCTCAAAGATGCTAATAGGGTGATGAAAGAGAAATGTTAGAGTATAAGAGTATATGGAGGATAAGAGTTCATGTATATGGAGGATAAGAGTTCATGTATAGAAAGTAACTGCAAGCTTCAGAGGATTTCATGAGGGTAGCTGAAATATTGGACAAGATCAACATTGACACACACCTTAAAGGGTATTGGAATGATGGAGGAATCAAGGATGAAATACCTTGAAGTTTAAATGTATGAGGTGGTAGAAGCGATTTGGAAAAAAGTGGAGTGGAAGACTTTCAAAAATTTTTAGGAAGATTTTTAGAAGAAGATGGAATGGAAGCTTTTGGAAGCTAGAATGTCAACTTTGATTTATTTTCAATGTTCAAGTCTTTCAAGAGAGACTTGGTAATCCATATAGCTTTAGATTTTCCTTTGGATACTTCAAAACACATTTCTTCAATAATGGGTTTAGGATCCCATATTTGCTTTGATTTAGCTTTTTTAATAGTGGACCTTTGTGGTATCTTAAATTTCTTCTTTGCATTCACATGTCGATTAGATGGGACATGGTGATCTTCATTTTTCAAGAGATTCTTATGTTTATTCTCACTTCCAAAAGACTTGGGATTTATGGATGAATAAGGATGATATGATTGGTTTAGATGGATAGAAGGGTGGAAATTAATCAAGGATGAGTGTCTTTGTTGATGTTGAGGTATGATGGGAGAGCTATGAGTGGAAAATGTAGGAGATGAAGGAACATAAGGTCCTAATATAGATGGAAGGTTTGAAGGCTTTAGCTTTGATGGATGAGGACCAAGGATAGACTTAGGAGATGCAATGGATAGTGGAAAGGGATATTAACATCTTTAGAGTGAGCAACATGGTTAAATCCATCAATAGACTAATGAGTAGCTTTGATAGGAATAACATTTTTAATAGGAGCACTTGAAGCTTGAGCACGATTTTGAAGTGGATATGGAGAAGTAGAATATGAGGGGATGATTTGATCTTGACAAGTAGCTTTGGATAGCATAAGAAGAGAAATTTTCTCATAATTTTTAGTAAGCTTAAGGGAGATAATGGAAGTGGTATCTTCATCATACTTGGGGGATGGAAAAGACATAGGATATGGAGGGGTGAAATTTTGAAGGAGATGAAAAGGGTGCTTGATCTTGATCTTTCTTTAGATTTATAGCTTTTTATTTTTGAGAGTCCTCTTGACATGGAGCCACTTCTAAGGAAAAGGGAGAATGAAGAGTGAATGGATTAGTACTTGTCTCTTTAGGCTTAGTAGCATGGAAAATATTTGCAACCAAGTGAAGGTTAGCTTGAGTTTCTTTTAAAGGTAGCCCTTGAGGATAGGTATAGTGAACGTAAAAAGCATTAGGTTCTTTATTTGATAGAGGCATGTTGGAAAGATTTTAAGTGTTGAGAGATGCATGAGTGTTGGAAGAAGTGGAGGTATCAAGGAAACCATCACTAGACATAGGTTCATTAATATGATATTTCTTAAGAAAAGTATCCTCATCACATGAATCATTAGAGGTATCAATAATCCCATTATCAATAAGATCTTGGATTTTATGTTTAAGTTGAATGCAATTTGAAGTAATATGCCCATTATGTTGATGATAAGAACAATAGATATCCAAGAATGGGTTTCCATATGAGCCAAACTTAGGTAACATGATGAGCTTGGTGCTAAGAAGTGTTTGCAAAGTGTCATCATTAGAATCTTTCAAGGGAGCAAAAGTTCTAATCAAAAGTATGTCTAGAGTCCTCTTTTTGTTTCTAAAGTGAATGGTATGCATCCATGTCTTCATCATTGTCTTGGTAAAATATAGGTCCATCATGATAGCTTGGAATAGGCTCAAAAAAGTACCACTTTCTTTCTCTCTAAGGAGGTCTTTAGATCTAGAAGATGAAGACATTTGATGTCTTGGAGTAGAATATGTACACCTTGAAGAAGATGAACCATGTGTATGTAAAGGTCTTAAGGGAGATTCATTTAAGAATGAAATCTTCTCCTCTAATCTTTTCTCATGTTTAGATGTCATTTCTATCATACGCTTAGAGAAATTAAGGTAAGATAGATCATTTGTCTCTTCTAGTTCTTTGAATTGAGTGTATAGATCTTGAAACTCTTTAGTGGCATGGAGGATATCATGATCATCTAGCTTTGGTTGAGGTTTGGTAGCACAAGGTTTTAATGCCATAGTGGTAGATAGATAATCAAGCTTGAAGGAGACTAGAGGAAGCTAAGAAGGTGACACAAGATAACTTGATGTTGGAACTAAAGAGGTATAGTGTTCACTTGCCAAAATAGTAAAGATAGAGTAAAGTGACTTGTCACAAAAGTGCTCAAGAAACTTAAAACACTAGTGACTCAAGTCAAGATCTAGGAAAGAAGCCAACTAGCCAAGTCGATAGAGCAAGTGGGGTGACAAGTGAACAAATTTCCCAACATAAGAGTGTAGTCAAGAAATCAAGGTAACCATTTCAACAAAAAAGATAACTAGCAAGTGGGCATTGACCATGAAGATAGAAAGACCAAGAGCACTAGGACCAAAGAGTCACTTTAGGCATGTTCAAGCACTAGAGACATAGAAAAGAAAAATCAAATGATGAGACTCCCCTTAGCAAGAAATAAAAGAAAAATGTTAAGACTTGATGCTTTGACTTGGTCAACAAAGTTTGACAATAGTTGATAGCATAGAAAGTTTGATATTCAAAAGAAATTTCTTTCCAAGAAAAAGAGTGACACATGGAGTAGTCTTCAAATAATCAAGCAAGGGACAAAGCAACCTTGCATGATACAACCATATGTGAGGTCTTAAAAGAAATCCTTAGAACTATTGTCATGTATATGTTCAAAAGATTTCCATAGGTCTAGCACATATGAGAACACATCAAACAATATCTACCTAAAAGTCACGATTCATTACAGAACAACTTGGGCCATGCTTGATGCTCCTTTGCCTCACACCAAGTGGTTTTCCACAATAGATATTGGCTTTTTTATGAAAGTTCCATAAGCACAACCAAGAGAACACATATGGTGAGTGTAAATCTTGGGGTGATATGGGTAGTCCACTAGGATTGATCCTTGCATCAAAAAGTTGAGTGGAAAAATAGGGTAGCTACTAACCTAGGGTGTTTAGAAAGGGCTTCTATTCATAATGTTCCTCTTGCACCCAATTAAAAGGCATCCCACCTTGCAATGGGTAACAGACCTCGCGGTCATAAGAACACCTTAAGCATTCTTTCCTAGTGATCTCCTTATGGTCAAAATCTCATAAGTGATTACACTAAGAGAAGATAAACACTATGTCTACCGAGGTTTTGTGTCCTTGATAGCCTTGAGTTTATAGTGGGTTGGAAGAGCCGAGTAATTTTCTTGTCCTCACTTGGGTCATTCCTCTTAGGTTGTTCAAGAGAAAGCCCTCTAAAGGATCCTAACTAACAAAAAATGAATCCACTCTCAAGGGTGAATATTTTTGATTCACCCCAATGGTGAAGAGCATACTCTCCTACCTCGATTTCTTCCCACAAACATGCCAAAAGATTCAATTATCTATTTTCTTTCAAAATCTAAAGGTGGGTCAAGATTTTTGATTCACTATAAGAGTGAAGAGCATACTCTCCTATCACAAAGAACCTCAATCACAAGTTTAATGTGCCTATGAAATGAAGAAACTAGTAGAGTGCCACACATGGAATAAAAAAAATACAAGAAACCTTTTTTTTTATGCTTTGGGCAACCCTGCAAACAAGTGTTAGTAACCCTCACGTATTTGAAGCTTTGACATGCATTCTTTGTAGCAATGAAAATGAGAAACTCCCTGCAAAGAAACCAAGGTTAGGGCATAACAACCAAGTAAGAACTGAAACAAAAAGTGGTTAGTTGCCTCAAAGATTGAAGTTATCTTCCAACCAAGTGTATGCAAACAAAGTGTGAGCTAATGACAAATGCTCTCATTTTTACTCTTTGCTTTTGACCTAGTCAACAAGATTATAATTTTTTGGTAAATTTGGATGCAAAAATAGGAATGAAAAGAACACATCCCTACTAAAAATCAGAGAGATTTCCAAAAATATAAAAAATTCAAAAAAATATATCTTCATTTATGCCCTAGGGACGCATTTTGTCAAAACAGAACAGATTTATAAAATCAAGTTTTTGGTCCTTAATATGACCTCAAAATTCAAAACGCAAAGAAAGTACCCCCTGTAGAATTCAAAAACCTTTCTAAAAATGTAAGTTTCTCTAAAAAAGTTGCTTATTTGTGACCAAAAATGACTTTTTATGAAAAATAAAGAAAAAATCATAAATAATGCAAATCAAGTCAAAATGGTCTAAAAATTGGACTGAGACATCTTGGACACATAGTCAATCTACAAAAAATACTCCAAGTGGTTTAGGAGATATGATCAAATCTTCAAAACTTAAGGTCTTGGCCTTTAAACCAATTTGCATATGGGTTAGCCTTAAAACCAAAGTGAGAACTCTACAAAACTTCTTGATTAGATCCAATATGCAACTGTAAAAAAATAGAAATGATAAATGAAAGCAAATGGAGCTAGAACTTGATTCAAGCCCCATGGTGGGTGCCAAA
Source organism: Cupressus sempervirens (assembly GCA_028749045.1). Taxonomy (NCBI): domain Eukaryota; kingdom Viridiplantae; phylum Streptophyta; class Pinopsida; order Cupressales; family Cupressaceae; genus Cupressus; species Cupressus sempervirens. The sequence continues at coordinate 590,529,524 of CM053789.1, read as the reverse complement.
AATATATGCATAAAAGTGTCACACTTCTATAAACCATTATTCTTGAGAGAACCCATGGAAAAGGAAGTCTCAAGAGCTGGCTTATAGCTCTCTATCTATGATGTGCAAGGGCTATACGATGGTTTCTCTCAAATGAACCAAAATATGCAACCCTTGCAAGGTGCACCATAGAATGAGAGATTCAAAGAGTAGAGGCAAGAGTGCCAATATCCAAGAATCTAGAATAAAATGCAATGCAAATGCAAGCTATTCTAAATGACATGCAACCTAACAAAGAGAACTAAGCTAAAGCATAAATGAAACTAAGCTAAATATTATGCCATAATGTAAGTAGAATGAGAGCTAAGCTAAAATGAAAAAATGCAAGAATGATCCAAGTCTCCAAAATCACCAAGAAAACCTATAGCATAACAATACCATGAGAGACTAGGATCCTTTGAATGAGGAGAGAGCCCTTCCTTTTAAAGAAAAATAGATGGTAGAGATTAAGAGGCAAGATGAATGCAATCAAGGGGGGAGTTTGAGAGTGAGAGTGGTCCATGTGCACAAGAATCTCAACCAATCACAATTAATGGTTGACTTTTGAGAGGGTTTGAAATGTGTGGATGAGAATTAAAGTTATTTTAAAAATAAAAGATTCCTCTCACATAGGAAATTGTGCATTCACGTGTAGACAAAAATGTCTTTTCTTCTATTTATAAAATAGGAATAATGCTTTATGTGTGCACACTTAGGGTAAGAGATGAGTGGGGAATTTTATTTAATTAAAAGTGGGACATGTTCTTTTAATTAAATATGAACTTGGGATAAAGTGGTCATACCATAGGTTATAATCGAATAAATAGATTTTTGAGAATTTGATCAAGAATAGCCATTAGATAAATTATAAAAAAATGCTAGAAAGGGGGCTCATAGTCTAGATGAAAATTTTAAATTGATTACAATAGAAATTGAAAAGAAGAAGATAGAGGGAACCAAGCAATAATTTTTTAAGGATGAAAGGAAAAGAAAGGAAGAAGATAATAGGAAAATTGCAGAATGAGAAAGGAAAAGGAAAATAGAGGAAGAAGAGAAGAAAAGATTAGAAAAAAAGGAAAGAGAAGAAAAAGAAAGGAAAGAAGAGGAAGAGAGGAAAGTTAAGGAAGCAACAAGAAAATAGAGGGAGGATGAAACTAAACCAGCTAGCTCATCTAGTCTTCTCTGTCTTGCAAGTTTGGCCATTGATGATGATCAAACTGATCTTATTTCATCCTTATCCAAATTTTTATAGAAGAATAAGAGAGTAAATAGTTTGTAGAGATCATTGATGGAAGTAACTAATAGTTGCATAGTACCTTAATAGTACAACATACTGAGTCAAATCCAAAATTGAGAGCACAGACAATGCTAAATTCTTTTGATGAATAGTTTAAAAATTTGCTGAGTGTTGTAGAGGCAGAAGTTAAAATTTCCCATGATTCTAATTTGTTTAGCACCATCTACCAGAATATCAATAATGACTTAGTCAACCTTGATACATGCATCAAAGAACTTCGAAAGTATCAACAGGAAGGGAAAGTCTTCTATGTTAAGTGTACCTTATCATACAAACTAACTAAGGATTTCAATAGTCAGATAGAGGCTAAGATAAATGAACTTGAAGCTTTATCCAGCCTAATCTAGCACCCATCAAGTAAAGTTGATGATATTGAGAGTCAAGTTTCCAGTGTTCATAGTGAGATCAAGAAATTGGAACTTCAAAAATTTGCAGATATTAAAGAGACCATATGATTTCAGAGAATCCATTGCTCTAAAGTTATCATTTGTTGAAAAGTAGCTAGAAGAATGTGTCAAGGAAAAAGGCACATATACAAAATTTTCATATTAAGATCTAAATGTTTTTGAGATTGCATCATATGCATTATGTGAAATTCTTACATTAGTAGAGTCTACCAAAGAAACATGGAACAAAGGCATGGATAGTTCGAAAGCTATTTTTGATGATTGTATAAAGATTATTTTAGCATAAAGGCAAGGATAATAGTTTTTATAGTTTTGAACAAAATCTTGACATTTTGAGACCTTTTTCATTGATATCAAAGGGGAGAGATTCATGTGAAAATTGTATACATGTCATTGTTGGGAGAGATACATGTGTAGTATGACGTATATTGTAAGGGGGAGCATATATATGTAAAGTTGTAATAGATGTAAGGTGTTATTTAGATTGTTTTTGTCACTTAGCCAAATTTTCCAATTTTTTTGCCATCAATGCCAAAGGGGGAGATTATTGACAATTTGCTACTAGTGATATGTAATTTTTGTTGTTAATGGAAACACATGATGCACATATTGATAGGAAACCTTAAAAATATAAGATACTTAGTGTTTGGTTATCAAAAAATTGTCTAAGTATAGAATTTGGTTTACAACAGTGTTTTTTTTGTTTATAACATGTTGTAGATGTCATATTATGACAAAAGAAGTTATATGGAGATATTTTACATGTTGGTGATGATGTGTATAACTTGAAAAGTTTGTACAGATTCTATGGAACAAATTTAATCATGTTTTGATGAAGTAGGACATGAAAATTGAAGGAAAGAATTGTTTTGGTTGCAAAACAATTACCTGTCCAATTAGGGCCGACATCCTAGATGCTTACTCTAACTTGGAAAAGTGAATTATGGTCTTAGTTGACCCAAAAATATTCTATGTGAAGGCATGGTATTTATGCAAAGGACTTCTTGCAATAAGAGGAGTGTGTATGTGTGCTATTGTGTATGAAGTGTACAAACTTGAGAGCAAACTTTGTGAAAGCAATATATGTGAAGTTTTGTATGAATTATCTAGTGATCTAAGATCAAACTGAAGATTAGAGATCAATGAAGGAAGGAAAATAATAGTAGATTACCTAATTGAGTAGTGAGCTCTTCATGTAGTTGAAATTGCATGTTTGGGTAGTGGGCTCATCTTGCATACATTACACTATAACTCCTAATAGGGATTCAAAGTCTCCTAATAGGGAATTTTATACTAAATTTTCTTATTGACTCGTAACAGGGTTCATCCTCTACCAAGGAGCATATATATCAGTATATTATATAGTAAGTATCATCATTAGTAGTGTTTTCCCTTGGACAAGGTTTCCCTAGTTAACAAAATATGGTGTTATGAGTTATCTTTGTGCATTGTTATTATTGTTTAGCATTACTTTATTACTTTTTTATGCTTGGTTTAAAGTAAGTAATAATATCTAGTTGGCAACTAAAGTTTGTAGATTACTGATTTAACCCCCCTCTTAGTAATCCCTATTTCTAAAAATTAATTGATTTTTTTTCAACTCTAGACTAATAGATATTATTTTTGTGTAGATTTAATGGCTTCTTCATCATCCTCCCTTGCTACAAAGATGGTCTCAAAACTAGTGGTGTTCAAGTTTCAAGGTTTTCCTACAATGTCACACTTCCAAGATGGATTATTTAGAGATCTGGGACACCAAATTTGGTCATATTGAATGGAACATGTTCTCGGTGTTATGCAACAAGCCTACAAAGAGGTCCCCATTGATATTTGCTCTGATCTGATCGGGACTAGTCAATGCATGACATTTAGTATTGTTACAATCTTCAGAATTGATCATGGCACTGACATAAAACTATTTTTCTAAAGAAAGGGTTGTGAAGAGTATAACTAGAGAGATCATCCTAGTTCTTTAACCTAAGAACATAGAGAAGGTGTTCCATCTTCAAAGAGAAGATTAGTTCATTAGATTAAACTATCATCAAGTATAAAGATGGTACAGGGAACATGTAGAGGAAGAATCTAAAATCATCTAGTCCTCATACCTCATTGAGAAGACTCCTCTAGGGCATAAAGCAGGAAAAGTGGACATGACGAGAGGTTACATGAAAGAAGATATTGGATATTCTATAATACTCTTGAGTAGAGTCACTGGGTTGTCAGTATCGGGACACTTGAATACATGGATGGTATGTTATCAAATTAACCAAGGATTGGATTAAGAGACCTTTCAAATTGGATCTAATTCCTCAAGAGGTAGTCTTCCATGCTACAACCTACCCAACAATAGGTTGAGGAGCTAAGGTAATAGTGCCCACTTTTATAGCTCAGTCCCTAGTGAGGTTGAAAATAGTGCACCAACTTGCCAGAGAAGTTGGTATTTTATAGGGCTCAAAAAGGTAAAGGAAAGAGGAAGATAACTTCTCTCGAACAAGCCGAGCTAAAAGAGGAACCAACTCAAGCACCTCCATAGCCAAGCACACCAAATGCACAAGGGTTAGAGAAAGTTTAAGCTACACAGACCTAGGATAATCCTGAAGTACCACCAGCTAAACAAGGGCAAGGAGAAGCTAAAATAAAAGTGCAAGAAGTGTCTCCACCATAGAAAGAGGTGATGAGCTCCCATTGATGATAGCATTAGTGGAATTAAGGAAGCACTAATCCTATTTTCATTGGTTATGCACCAATATTTTCAAAAGCTTAACTCATAGACACTTTGTTTTTATGGCTTATGTCCATTAGGATTTTACCTTTCATGTTATTTTCTTAAACTTCTTATTACCCTATCTTCATTATTTTCTTTGACAAACACTTAGTTAATTTAGGAATTCATATAGTTGCATTGATAGATTGCATTCATCTAAAAAATAGAAAAATATATTTCTTTTTATGTGTTTTATTCTTTTGAGATAACAAGTAGATTCTACATCTTATCCAAATTATTCAAACTAGCAAAGGCCTTCTTGTGAACAAATACATTTATCTTCAACTAAGTAGATTCCAGTAGGTCACAAGATCACCTAGAACCTTGGTGTTGATCCTAGATCAACTTTTCATGAGAGGAGTTCAAAAGGATTCTTGCTGTTAAGCATTATGCAAAATTATAGCTTGACAAAAGTGGTGCTAGAAGGAGGGCCCTTTAACATTCAAATTAGAAGAAAACAAATTGCAATTTTAAAATTATGCAATTTTTTTACAAGTTCAAAAACTTTTCTTAGCTTTTGAGCTTCTGAGGTGTGCCAGGTGCACCATCTTCCAAGGTGTGCCTTATTTTTGAAAAAGTGTACTTCTTTAGAGGTGTTCTTTTTATAGAATTGATGCAAATTGGAGGATTATGATCCATCATCCCTATTTTAGTGAGCTTTAAGATATTCACCCAGTGCACACAAGTTCCTCAAACTTATCCATTTTTGCAAGCCCTAGAGTGACAAAGGGTTACCTTGGATTATACCACTTCCATTCAATATTTCATCATCTTCTTCAGTTCCACCTTCACAAAAACCACTCGCTGTTCCACCAAATCCCTCGATGGCCTTTTTTGCAAATGTTGTAGACTCACTAATAAACTTGACAGGTGTACTCAATAGTCTTCCTAAGAATCTTGAAAAGTTTTGCCCAAGGTTCATCTATGGAGAGACATGAACTGTTGAAGATCACATTAAGGTATTCAGGGAAATTTGCAACCAAAAGAAGATTTCTAATGAGAATGTGGTTCTTCACTTATTCCCCTATTCTTTAGGGGAAGTTTCCTTTAATTGGTACATTAATTTACCACTTGGATGTATTGGAGATTGGGATACTTTCAAAAAATTGTTCTTAGAACAATTCAAAACCTTCATCAACCTTGCTATCATACATGAACAATTCATATCAATCAAAAGGGACCCAACTAAGATAGTTTTGCACTTCAACCATCGCTTTCATGTGGCATACTACAAGCTAGAAATGCCATACACTATACAAGTTGAAGCTGCTATTTTTTTTTGCAGAAGCAATTACCTTTACTAAGAAAGCCAATCCTAATGGAAGAGGATGGATGCTTCCAACTCAACCTATTGAAGCACCTATGATGCCTAGCCAATTCATACCTATGAATCCAATTCTATTACAATAGGAACTTTCTTTGCAAAACCCCACTATAACATATCTAAGATATGAACCTCCAAAAGCTACTTTCTTTGAGGAAAAGGTAGCAACTTATATTGAGGCAGACAATAGTTTTGCCTCCAAGTTTGGTCAAATGAAGAAGACCATGTCACAAATAAAAAATGAGAAGCAATGTTGGTCCTTACAAAAACAACTATGGTCAGAACTACAATAGGAATTTTTGTGGAAACAACAATGTAGGAAATAATAATGGAGGAAAAAATTTCAATCCCCCTTATTGTGATAATGGCTTCCAAAGACATAATCAACAATAGAAAACTTGTTCAAATAATGGAAGCATTCCTATAGATAACAACAACAATAATGTTCAATATGCAGACATGAATTAGTATGATGATGGTCAAAATGCAACCAATAATGATGGTTCATATTACAATGGAAATCAAAAGATGAATCAGGATTCACAAACAAATAACATTGTGCCTCCTATATAATTTAATGCCATGCTACTAGAATCTTATGATTCTAAATAGAACACATAGGTGGAACAACTAGCCAATGAAGAATTCTCTTTTCCATTTAGTCAGGAACCAAACATTCAGCCTAAAGAAATGCTTTCTTTTCATAATGAAAATCAAAATACTTACAATCTGTGAAGTAGAAAAGAACCTATGATAGACAAAATTCCTCTAACATTACAACCAAATCCTCTTGATCCAAGAGCAAGTATTAATCTAGTACCAATTAGGCCCCTATATAGAAGACAAAAAAATTAGAATCAAGGAAATGTGCCAACAATCTTGAAATATCCTACTTGGTCTACTGAAAAGTATAGTGCAATGGAAGATTTGAAATGAACTAAGGCCAACATGTCAATGTTTGACATGTTGCAAAAATGTCCTCATCAATAAGAGACACTGATGAAGACTCTTGATTATACAAAGACATCCCATAATATGAGTGTTGTTCTTCAAAAGACAGTATCTCAACAAGTCAATACTTTAGAGGCAATGCCTACTATGTTTAAAGACAAGGTTGAGGTGCCTCTATTTCTTCTTAACATCATGATATACAAGAAGAATCTTCATAATTTCCTAATTAATTATAGAGCCTCTTGTAATGTTATGCCACTATCAATAGCACAAAGGTTGGGAGTCACTCCTCAGCCTTCTAATTGGATAGTGATATAATTGGATAAAATAGAGGTGAAAGTCATTGATGTGTTGAAAGATGTTTGGATATAGTTGACCATTGACTCCTAGATTCAATATATTATTGATATACATGTGGCTAATATTCCTAAAACATACAGACTACTACTAAGCAAAGAATGGACAAAATTCCTATTTGATACAATTTCAACCAAAACATTAGATGACCACCATGAAAGATCCAAGATTTCAATCCCAAAGCAAGATATCTTAACATAGTTCATAGATAACATGGTGGCTAATTTACAATGTTTAGGATAATAAGCTGACCCCAGTATCCTCCTTCTCCTAGGATTTTTTTGGTTGCATAAAGTTAGTCATTCAGAATTTGAATGTTCATTGTGCCAAGAAGTAGTTCCTAAGGTATTAACATAGATGATGGGACCAAAGAGTAATAACATTCTGAAAGATGAACCCACAAAAAATCAAAGTCCTATAAATACATCTAAATCTATGAAAAATATTGAAGAGAAAATTAAAGATTTAAATGCATGATATAGTGATACCTCTTTAGATGGTGGGAGTTCATCTTCTCCTCCACCACAAATAATCAAAGTTCAAAGAAGAAGATGATACATGAAAGGTCAAGGATGGACTTCAATAGTCATCCATCCTAAACACAAAGTGGATGAAATTATAAAATTGATAAGGGAAATTAAGGACAAACAAGAAAAACATATAATTCTATTATCAAGGAGTAACAATGCAAAATCATCAAGTCCACCCTGTGAAAGACTACAGTGGATTCCCAAGAAACAATCCTTTCAGACCTAATTGAAAGAAAGCCTAAGGATGAACAAGCATAAGGTTACGAAGACCAAAGAAGATCCAATCTAGACAATTCACTTTGATGGTTCCAAATGCAAATTAGGAGCTGGCATAGGTTGAGTTGATCAACCCAAAATGTAAGTCTTTTTACATAGCATATCAATTATAGTTTAGATGTACTAACAATGTTCCAAAGTACAAAGCATTAATCTAAGGACTTCTATTCATATTGGAAAAAGAGATCATAGCTCTCATAGTCAAGGGAGATTCTTAGTTGGTTATAAGACAAGTAAAATTAGTATACTCCTACAAAGATAAAAGGTTGCTTGCTTATAGGAAAAGAGTATTGGATTTAATGGATGATTTTAAAGCTTTGAATATAAATTCAATTTTGAGATGAAAAAACATGGTAGTAGATGCCCTCGCTATTTCAAGTAGCACATTACAACCTTTCAAGAGAAAAAAATTGAAAAGATTTTTAATAGAATTGGTCACTGCCAATCTATCCTAAACAATATTAAAAACTTCCAAGTCTTTTCGGATGATCAACATATACTCAAATTTATCATGTACAATGGCCACTTTAAAGGGCAAGAGATTGATGACACTCTAGATGACAAACCTGAGGATTATGAACTTGAGGATGAAAATGGGATCCTAAACTTAAAAGCCAACATTATTCCTAAGGATGGTTGAGTTGGAACATATTTTTGATCATGATGAATCAAAAACTTAATAGAAGAATGGCCCAAGAAAAAGGGATCGAAGAATGCAATTCATACAATTTGGGTACTAATGAAGATCCTAGAATGGTAAGGATTAGAAAGGTGTACAATGCACAAGAAAGGGAAGATATGACCAAATTATGTATAGAGTACAAGAATTTCATTGATTGGAGCTATGAAGAGCTAAAAAAATATGATCTTGAGATTATTATGCATGACATTCCATTGAAACCAGATGCAAAGCCCTTCTGTCAAAGGCAAAGGCCTATTAATCCCATTATTGAACCCTTGATAATGAAGTTAGTTAAGAAGTTTCTTGATGCCAAGATTATCTTTCCAATTCACCATTCTATGTGGGTGGGTAACTTGGTTCCTCTATAGAAAAAGACCAGAGAAATTCATCTTTGCATTGATTTTCGTAACCTGAACCTTGCATCTCAAAAGGACAATTACCCCTTGCCTTCGCTAGATGAGGTTTTACAAATTGTCATGGTTCAAAGATGATGTCTTTCTTGGATGGATATTTGAGATATAATCAAGTAATGGTTGATGAAGAAGATATATGAAGAGGGCCTTCATGACTAAATAGGCACTAGTAAATTTGGACCCAAATTTGGACCAATTTTGGTTGAAAGTTTGACCTAGGTTCATTGCTATTTTTCTTGTCAAAATTTTGACCAAATTGCAGGTTGATTGAAATTTCAATAAATAATTCATAAAAATGTTTTTGTTTTGGTTGAAACAAAAACATTTTGATGAATTTATTCATTGAAATTTCAATTAGAAAAATAGTGATGAACTTGGGTTGAAAATTCAACCAAAATTGGTAAAAAATTGGATCCAAATTTACTAGTGAGGGGACTTTTTCTTATAGAAGAATGTCTTTTGGGTTGATTAATGCAAGGGATAAATTTCAATGAACCATGGAAAAAGATTTTAAAGGTTTAATAAACAAGTGTATAGTCATCTACATGAATGACTTAACTATCTTTTTAAATGATCAAAGCACTCACATTACTGGTTTAAGATAGGTATTCAATAGATGTCATAAATATGACATATAACTCAATCGTAAGGAATATTCATTTGGGGTTACTAAAGGGAAGCTCCTAGGTCATATCATCTCTAAAGTATCCAAATAGAATTGAAGCTATCGTAAAGTTATCACCTCCTCACAATAAAAAATAACTTAAGTCTTTCTTCAAAACGATAAATTTTGTACAAAAATTCATAAGCAGATTTGTAGAGATAGTTGGTCCCCTTAATGATTTACTTAACAAGGGAGCTAAAATAGAATGGGTTCCATAGATTAAGAAATCATTTGAGGATATCAAAGTGGCCATCTCCATGGCCCCAGTGTTAGTGAGTCCAGACTATGGACTACCTTTCAAAATATACTCTTTTTCTTCAAAATATTCATTTGTTGGGATTCTCACATAAAAGAAGGAAAAAGAAGATGAAAGTCCCATTTCCTTTATGAGCTTCCCTTTGAAAAATGCCGAGTTAAACTATTCTAACATTGAAAAATAGTCTTTTTCTTTAATCAAAGTGGTAAAGAAGTTTCACCATTATAAATTGAAAAGCAAGGAATATGCAACTATGCCTGATCTAGTGGTTTTTACATTGTTGATGAAAAATGAACTTGGTGAAAGATGAGGGAAATGGATGGTAATTTGTCAAGAATTTGATTTAGAAATTCAACCCATGAAATTGGTAAGAGGCCAAGGATTATAAAAAATGATAGTGGATAACCAAATTGAAGATGAAAATAAATTCTGGTTTGATGGAGAAGTTGATATTGACCAAGGTATAATAATAGATGTCTGGTACCAACATATTGTTTATTTCCTTTTACAAAATTAGTACTTCAATTGGATTAATAGTTCACAGTGTAGGAGACTCAAAATGAAGTGTGAGTCCTACATGTTTCATGATAGAAAATTGTACAAAAGGAACTATGAAGGGATTTACCTAAAGTGCTTGGGACACGAGGAAGTAAAAGAGGTTTTGGAACAATTTTATGATAAATATGGTACAGGGCATGGTTCAATAGAAGAAACTGCTCATATGAGTCAGGTTATTTTTGGCCAATGATATTCAAAGATAATTTTGAACATGTGCATACTTGCCACATTTTTTAGACTAGTGCTAAAAAATAAAGACATCCTACAATGCCATTACAAATAGTGTTCAAGGTACATCCCTTCACAAAGTGAGGGCTAGATTTTATTGGTCCAGTCAATCCACCATCATCAACTGGACATGCTTTTATTCTCACAACTACTAATTACTATACATACTATACAAAAGTAGAGACATTTAGAAATTGTATGGCTAAGGTGATTATGGTTTTCGTTGAAGAACACATTGTTACTAGATTTGGGATGTCATTCTCCCTAGTGTACGATAATAAATCGGCTTTTGCATCATATTTCTTACTCAGCGGGTCTTAGAAAATTAGGTTATTATCAAGTTCTCTTCAAATTATTATCCACAAGGAAATGGTGTAGTCAAATCTACAAATAAGAACTTGATCACAGTAATAAGATGTTTGTTGAAGAAGAATCCTAGGGATAGGCACATTCAACTCAAATATGCACTATGGACAGATTGAGTTAGGGTCAAGAATGCTTGAGGGATATCTCCATATTTGCTTATCTATGGACAAGAGAAAGTATTCCCACTTAACCTTAGGGTTCCTATTTTGAAATTCATGAGTGGGTATGCTGAAGATGCAAATAGAGTACAAATTAGATTGATGAATCTTTTAGAGGTGGATGAAAAATGGATAACTGCTTTGGAGCATATACAAAAAATCAAGCTATCATCAAAAGATGGTTTGAAACGAGGGCCATAATAAAGCCTTTTAGAATATCTGATCTTGTTCAACTCTGGGACAAGGCAAAAGAAAAGTTGGGTAGCCACACTAAGTTTAAATGCTTGTGGATTGGTCCTTATCAAATTACATAAATTCTAGGCGAAAATACTTTTAGGCCGAGTTACTTATAGGGGGAATTGGTTTTATTGCTAGTCAATGGGAAATTTCTAAAGAATTACTTTGAAGCCTAAAACACAAAAAATAAAAAATAAAAAATAAAAAAATCTCAAAGTGTGTTTATTTATGTAAGTGTGCTTATTTTTGCAAGTGTGTTTCTTTTTGGTTGACTGTTTGATTTTAGTTGTGTGTTTATTTTCAAAGTTGCATCAGTTCAAGGGTAGGTGCATTCAAGATTTTATCTTGACATATCTTTCTAACCACTCTCTTGGTTTTGATTTTTGGGAAGAGGTATTTTTTTTTGATTTTGTTTCTTATACCAACTGAGGAATGGATCTTACTTGCAGTAATGTGGGACTTTTAGTCCTAAATTCAAAATTGTAGATTAACAAGTTCTCAATACTTTGAAAAATTAAAGACCAATTATCTTAGGTTTTTTTGAACCAAGGTTGAAGGTAACAAGGGATAGTCCAAACCCCACTAGTTCAAACAAAAGGGTCTTCTTGAAGGAATTGCTAAGATCGTTGTTTGGCATGAGAGTTTCTAAAAAGAGGAATGCAAGGGATGTTCACAAAAGATTGAATCTAAGAAATGACACCAATGTCTTGACTACACAGTCTAAGCATGGTTAGGGTATAGATAGAAAATAAAAAAGAAAAAAGGTGTTAAGAATGAAGGATTATACAAAGTATGAGAAAGGTAATTTGACTATAGTGGTATGCACTCTAAATAAGCAATCCAATATCAAAAACATTACTTCATCAAAGAATCAAATGGTGACATTATGAACTATGTGAAGCAGGTATTCAAAATATTACCTAGGACTTCAAATGAAAAATGATAACCCACTAAGATCCCTCAAAATTGATTCTCTCATCTAGTTAGACAAAGTATTGATAAACAACTTTCATGAAGATTCCCAATGAATGGACCAGAAGGGGTGGAAGATTGTTTCCAAGTTGTCAATTTTTTTTGATAGATTAAATTTTGAGATGTTGAAGGAAATGTATACACTAAACACACACATTAAACATGGAGATTCAAGATTTTGAGGTTTTGACTATAAAGTGACTCAAATTATGCTTGGAATATTCAAGATTTAGTTGATGTTTGACACATATTGGTTGAATGTTTGCTAATGACGAAATGCCTTTGTCATTTCTTCCTTTTGTTAGGGGTATTTGTTGTGGTTTCATAATGCATGACCCATTTCACCTAGAAATAGGGACCCCCTACTTTGTTCTTTAGCTTTTTAGATCTCTAGTTTGGGGTCTAAGTCTTTTATGGGGTTTTGTCTAGTGTCTTTGGTTAGATCTGGGTCCCAGTTTGAAAACTTAGATTCTAGACATCATTATCTGAGGGGATAAGTCATTTTTGAAAGAAAAATGGTGCACCTAGAGAACCTCCCAAGGTGTTCTAGTGTACCAAAAATTCAAGAAAAGCATCTTCCCCTTGGTAATGTGCAACAGTGCAGCTACATAGTTGTGCATCACCAAGGGGTGCACTAAGTCCTGGGTCTATAAAACCTAGGATTCCCCTACGTCCTTCATTTTCTTCTTCTGAGCTCCACAACCACACCAACACAAATCCTTAGGTGTGATGATGTACTATCTACCTCCACTTTTGCACCTACACACACCACACCTTAGAAATAAACCAAGCCAAGAAGTGCACATTTGGCACACCTTTGAGGTGTACAGGATTCACATCTTGTTGTTGAAATGTTTTTAAAAACTTAAACAAAAACATTTTACACCTAAGTAAAGGTGTATAGCTATGCACCTATTTAGGTGTGCAGTTCCACCCTTTAAGCAACCCTTGAAGATAATAAATGGTGTGCATTTAGTGCACCCTGTGAGGTGTGCTAAATGGGCACCCTTTGCACTCTAAGTATTCATAGGGTGTACACCTACTACACCCCATTAGGTGCACTAGATGTGCACCCTTGATAAACACAAGTATAGGGATTAGGAACACCTAGCACACCTCTAAGGTGCACCAGGTGTGCCTTTTTTTTTACATGTTGGGGTAAAATTAGGTTTTTAGATATTTTCATCATTTAGGATTTTTGGGTATTTTGTGTCATCATTAGGGCTGGTAATAATTAATTTTTCTTTGAATCTAGAATAATAGAAATTATTTTTGTTTAGATTCAATGGATTCATCATCATCCTCCCTTGCTACAAAGATGGTTGCAAAACTAGTGGTGTTCAAGTTTCAAGGTGTTCCTGCAAAGTCACATTTCCAAGATGATTATTTATAGATCTGAGACACCAAACTTGGTCATACTAAATAGAATACATTCTTGGTGTTATGAAAAAAGCGTATGGAGATATCCCTATTGATACCCACTCTGATTCAATCAGGACTAATCAGCGCAACATCACATCTAGTATTGGTACAATCTTCAGAATTGATCATGGCACTAGCAACAAACTATGTTTCTAAAAAAAGATTTGTGAAGAGTATAACTAGAGAGATCATTCTAGATATCTAACCTAAGAACATAGAGAAGGTTTTTTATCTTCCAAGAGCAGATTTATTCATTAGATTAACCTATCACCAAGCAGAAAGACAGTACAGGGAACATGTAGAGGAAGCATCCAAAATCATCCAATCCTCATACCTCATTAAGAAGACTAATTTAGGGAATAAAGAAGGAAAAGTGGACGTGAAAAGAGGTTACATGAAAGAAGATATTAGACATTCTATAATACTCTTGAGTAGAGTCATGGGGTTTCTAGCATCGGGACACCTAAATATATGGATGGTGCACTTTATTGAGACTATCAAGATAGTGAAGATGCCAATTGATTGGGCCTCCTTTCTTAGTGAGAACTTGGATGAACAGTTGGTGAAGGTTAAGAATAATTGTAATTTTTACTTGACATCATATTCAGTGTACCTACTAGTTGCAAGGGTGATAGATTATCTGGGACTCTTCAAAAAGGGTAGTGTACAAGATGCAAATGCATGGACCTATATAGTATATCCCCAATTGGTAAAGAAAAAGCTTCTAGAGCACAAAAAGGAATACATGATAGTAAATGATGAATTTATATTCACAATTATCTAGTTTATTGAAGGGGATTATGTAAAGAGGATGTCATAAGAGGTAGCGATACAGATTTCAGAAGTTGGAGCATACTACATCTAGTATCAAATATTCACCTATTTGAGAGTAGTGGGTACACAGATAATTCCCAAGAAGCTCCCTAAGTATCCAAGTGATAGAATTATACTATTGGAGATCACTTGATAACTCTTGTCTACCTACAATAGAGTACGAAAGCAACATAAAATAACATGGGTATGGCCTATTACTATAGGACCATCTAGTGTGGTCTGAAGAAATGATATTCCATCTTTTGAGCCTGAGTAGGATCAATATCCCTTGGAGGAATATAATTATCCTTGCCTTTATTTTGATTATATTGGAAGAGTGTAGTATTTGGCTTGCAAGACATTCCAACATGAAGATGCAATTGAGGACCATTGGATGAATGCATTAGATGACTATGATATTTGTATAAGGGATTATTGTAGAATGACTCACTATCTGGCGAGTAGTACCTTGAAGATAAAGATTCCTTTGAAGGTTATGCAATAGGATACTAAGGATATTCTTGATCTATTGTTCAATAAGGACAAGATTGGTGATCGACCCATTATGAATGCTAAGATTGATAAGGAAGAAAACTTAAACATTAATCATAGGGCTAGGCATGTTATCAAACTAACCAAGGAATCGATTAAGAGAACTTTAAAATTGGATCCAATTCCTTAAGTGGTAGTCTTCAAAACTATAGCCCACCTAGTAAGAGGTTGAGGAGCTAAGGTAATAATGCCCACTTTTATAGCTCAGTCCCTAATGAGGCCAGAAATAGTGCACCAACTTGACAGAGAAGTTGGGTATTATAAGGCCTAGAAAGGTAAAGAAAAGAGGAAGAGAACTTTCCCGCAACAAGCTAAGATACAAGAGGAACCAACTCAATCACCTCCATAGCTAGGGGCATAAAATGTATAAGGGTTAGAGAATGTTGAAGCTACATAGACCCAGGATAATCCTCAAGTGCCACCAACTAAACAAGGACAAGGAGAAGCTGAAACATAAATGCAAGAAGTGTCTCCAGTGTAACAAGAGGTACAAACCTCCCCATCTGCTCCTAAGAGAAGAAAGATCAAGACTTTGATCAAGAGGAGACAAAAGGTGACTAGGAGAGTTTTTCCTTTCACATCAATCCTGGAAGTTATCCCAAAAGAAGAGGAAGAAGAGGATGATGAGGATGAAGAAGATAACATTCCTTTGAACTAGAGGACATGTCTTGCTAGAACCATAGAGTTGGAATGGAGAAGAAGCTCCATAATTATACCACCATCCATTCCTAAGAAGCATATTTAGTCTACTAAATCAAAAGATGAGCTACAACAATGGATTGATGAGCATGAGGGAGAAGGTACTAATATCTTTCAGATGTTAGATTTTGATTTGATACCCATTGGCACTAAATTGGTGGGAGACAAAGTAAGAGATACTCCAACTAATCAAAATAAATAGGAGGATTGGAGTCAATTTCCACCTGAGCCACAAGGACCTAAAGTAGCTCTACCATCACTTATTCGAGTTACATTTTGTATGGATAAAGGTTTAGTTACTCCTCTTCCTCCAAATAATGAAGAAGAATAGTTTCAAGTAGAATAGCAGGAAGAGCCACAACAAATTTCCATTGATGAAGTATTAGAGGAAGGGAAAATATGTGAACAACCTCAATAAAATTCTCAAGACATAGAGGTGAGAACTATGGACACCATAGATACAGAGACTCCTAGTGTGGATCTCTCACAAAAGGAGAAGACTTTGGAGAGGAGTGATAAAGAGAAGAGCATAGTAGAGAAAAATCATTTATCATCAAAAGGAAAATATCTAATGGAACATGTTCCAAGATGGATAAGAAAAGAGGTGATAAGAAACAAAAGGAAGCAATCCACTGAGGAGGAGGATATGAGAGAATTGATTGAAGTTCTCAGAAAACTTGAGTCACTACCAAAAGATGCATGGACATTAGCTTTCATCCCAAGTGATTAGAACTAGAATTTATTTGCCCATCTTTCCATCCCTCCTCCATATGAAAATTTTGAAGAATTTAATCCGAAGGATTATCATATCAGGGAGGTTATGCTTGGGAAACCCACATTGGACATTGCTAAGTTGATGGTGACAACTAGGATTGAAGAAGTGTTTAGGAACTTAGAACAATATGATATAGAATTAATAAACTTTAGAAATAGGATGAGATCCTAAAATGATATCTAAAAAAAGTTGTTGGTCCCTTAGATCCTAATAATCCAAAAGAGACTTTGAATGCAACACTGGAGAAAAGGGATAGGGAGACAATGCAACTTGATCCATTTTTGAGAGCTTGTCAAAAATGGTGAAAAAGTTTTGAAGAGAAAGGTGTAAAAATTATATAGGGAAATATTAAGCTACTACACTATATGTAAGATAATGCAAATGAGTTGGTAGCCATTTTGAATTATGATTTTGGTTTGGCAGATGAAGTACATCGCTGGGGCAAGGACCTACAAGCATTATAGTCAATCAAAGGCCAAAGGTATTAGATGTTAATGGAGGTATACATAGTAGAAGAGTTAGATAAAATTTATGATTAGATAGAGAATATTATGGATGGTAATAAAGTAATGGAAACATTACATGTGAAGATTCATAAGCTCAAGGATCAAACCCAAGAGCAAATTTTGGAAGCAGAGAAACATTATAGTGATGCGTGTTTAAATATTTTTGAGGATGATGCAAGGGAAAAATTGATGATGGTAGAAGTAGTTTTTCAATAGTTTTAGGAGACTTTTGAAGAATCTTCTAATGATGATGATATTATACAAGCATTCAAAACTGAAGAAGCATAATTAGACTTGGATGTGAAACAAGGAGATTTTGCAGAGACTCACATCAAGGTGGGGAACTATAGGTAGAAAGTGAAGGATAAGTATGAAGCCTTTGATTTTATAGATGCACCTAAAGTCACTAATATTATTGAGAAATTCAAGAGAAAATACCCAAACATAGCTCTAGTATGAAGGGAACAAACCCCAAAAGCTAGAATTTCAGTTTTACCATTTGGTGAAAATTAGCATTTTTTGATCCTGTTTTTGAGGTGTGCAGGTGCATTGCTTCCAAGGTGCACTTTTTTAGAGATTCACTAGAAGTTTTTTGAAGAAGTTAGAGGTGCACTGATAGTTAATTTCTAGTTCTAAATTTAGAGCTTTCCATGCATCAAAAACACATTCTGACAATAGTTTAATTCCTATAGACACCTTGTGAAGATGGAGCTTCTATTTTTGGCACTTCCAGGAACTCCTACATTATCTAAAGGATTTATTCTTCTCTTTTTTCTTAGGATTTATTTATTTTAAGATATGTAAAGGCTCATGCATCCATTTAATGATATAAATATGGATGGATTCCTACTTAGCACCAGTTAGATAGTTAGTTTGTACATAATTATATTTTTTTTATTAGTTTAGAAGCATGTGTTTGCATAAAGATATTTCTCACTCTCAACACAAATTGAGGAGAATATTTCTTATAAATTTAGGAATGTAATATGTATTCTAGGCTACCATTATTTTGATGCAATAATATATGCTATTGGTGCTAGCATTTGGAGTGTAGTGATTCTTGCCTAAGTGTGTTATTTTTTGTGGATTTATGTTCATGGAATGTAATTGAGCCAATAGTTTCATTGTGTTGTTTTGGCTGTGTGATCTTTTAATTCTAATGTTTACTACATGTCTACAAATTTTTTTGGCATACTTAGTTTGAGAAGAGATAACCATATTGTTCCTGCATAGCTTTTTGTCTTGCATGAGCGCACTTTCTGTGGCCTTGCAATTTGATGAAAAATGAAATATCTTATGATTACTAAATTCCCATTGATGATTACATTAGTGGAACTAAGGAAGTACTGATCCTATTTTCATTGGTTACCCACCGATCTTTTCAAAAGCTTAACTCATAGATGCATTGTTTCTATGGCTTATGTCTGTAAGGATTTTACTTTTCATGTTATTTTCTTAAACTTTTTCTTACCCAATCTTCATTATTTTCTTTTATAATCACTTGGTTAATTTAGGAATTCATATAGCTGCATTGTTAGATTGCATTCATTTAAAAAATAGAAAAATATATTTCTTTTTGTGTGTTTTATTCTTTTGAGATAACAAGTAGATTCTACATATAATCCAAATTGTTTGAACCAGAAAAGGCCTCCCTATGAACAAATACATTTATCTTCAATTGAGTGGATTCTAGTAGGTCACAAGATCACCCAGAACCTTGGAGCTAATCCCAGATCAACTTTTCAAGAGAGGAGTTTGAAAGGATTCCTGTGATTAAGCATCATGCAAAATGATAGCTCAACACCTACATATAGGATGCATCATATATTGGGATACTATGAAACAAAGGTTGAAGAATGTTACAAAAGTACAGAGGATTCACAAGTATTTTTGTTGTAATTGGCATAGATAAAGAAAGAACAATCAATTTCTATGAGTGATTTTAATGAAAAATTCAATAAACTCATCAAAAGAATACCTACTGCAAGTGCACCTATAAGTGATAATAAGAAAAATTTCTACATTAGCTATATGCTTCCTGATTTGGGATATCAAATTAGAAGAGAAAATGTAGCAAACCTACAAGCTTCCCAGAAACTAGGTGTGGAGATGGAGGATTATATTATAGCTTTTGGTAAGTGGAAGAGAGAATTCTAATATGGAAACATGAGTAATACAACTAGTACTTCTAATAATATAGAATTCATGCTTCAAAAATTATCTAATGAGCTCATTTATTTGAAGAAACAAAGTAATAGGCTTGCTCATCCTTTTTATCAACCTCATCAAGAAGGTTATAGAAACCCAAATGGAGGTGAAACATTGCAAATACCACCTATTCAACAAAGAGTAGCAATTGAAAGTGCCCCAAAAAGACAAAATATGTGTGCTTTTTATCTAAGAGTAGATCATGATGGAGTTACATGTGCTTATATGATTAGATATAGGTAGATGGTGGATAACAAAGAATAAACAATTGAATATCTTGAAAGTGAGGATGATCATGCTCCTTGTGGAAATTATAAGAAATTTTCTTGGAGTATGAATTAGTCTTAGAAGTAGGAGGTTATTGTTTTGCAACTATAGAAGGACCTCAGTTAACAGTAATGACTAGAGGTGAGAAGAATAGAAATTAGACTAACAATTTAGTTTTTGTTAAGAATATTGCACCATCAAAAAAAATTGATAAAGATAGTGGCATAGTAACCTCATCTTCATAGAAGGAGCACAAAGGTAAGTTAGCTAATTCCTTTGACATCATACAATACTATGAAGAGGTAAGAATCTAGATATCTCCATTGAATTACTTGAAGTCTAATCTTGATCAATTGCAAAGATTAGTTGAGCATTGTAATATTAAGGATAGTGGTCATGTTAACATTAATGCTAATGATGATAATCACAATAAAGCTATCATTAGTGGAACTTCTTTGATTGATAGAGATTTTGCACTCCCTAAGTTTTTTAAAGAAGTAGAACCTCTTGTCTTAGCCACATGGCCAAATAAAAAAAATTAGACCCCTTCTACATTTCCTTGTTCATAAATGGAAATAATTGAATAACTACATCATAGATTTAGGAGCTTCTAATAATTTAATGCCTTCTTTTTTAGAAAAATCTTTAGGACTTCCACTGACTAGATTTTTTGGTAGATCTTATTCATTGGATGTAAAACAAGTGCCCTTTCTTGGATAGATAAAAGATACTCAGGTTTACCTTTCTACCTATCCTTCCAAAAGGTTAAAACTTACTATCTTAGTAGCAAACATCCCTACAAGCTATGACATGTTCCTAATTAGAAGTTTCTACAAAGACATGGGGTGGAGAAAGAAAACTAGACTGGTCTTATTCCACTATCCAAGTTGGAGATAAAAAGGTGAAGCTAGAGCTAGAAGAGAAGGAAGAAAAATTAATTGTCCTAAAATTAGATGAACCTAATTCTCAGATCTTGTACCATGAAATGTTGTTTGGTAATTACATTCTTTTTCTTTGACACCCCTAATATTTCATAAGAATTAGAGAAAAACAAAGGTGATATGTTGTGGACTCTAGAAAATGATGGCAATTGTACTAATGTTGGTTTAGGTGTAGGGGTAGTGTTGACATCACCTAGTGGGGAAATGTCTTTCTTGGCTTATAAGTTAGATTTTTAAAATACTAACAATAATATAGAATATGAAGCTCTTCTCCTTGGATAATGGCAGCAAAACAAAAGGGAGTCAAGGTACTTATAGCTCAAGGAGATGCAAAGTTGGTGGTGAGACAAGTCAAAAACCAATATGCAATAAGTAACTCAAGATTGAGGAGCTATCATAATAAGGTGTGGGATGAAATTGAGGGTTTTAATTCCTTCTCAATTACATCAGTACTAAGAGAATCCATTTCAAGAGCTAATTATTTAATAGTTTCTACATCATTTCTCGTACCACTTCCTAATTTTAAAGATCAAGTTTATAAAGTAGAAGTTCTATTCAGGCCCAATGTCCTTGATAATGAAGATTCATGGCAGGTGTTTGAAGATGATAAACACATACTAAAATTCATTTAAGGGGAAGATTCTTTTGAAAAATTATATTTTGAAGGAAGCACTAATGCAAATGGTGATAATTTAGTGACAGGTGATAAAAAGAAAATAGAGCTTGATATGATTCAATTAAAAGGTAATAAGATTCCACCTCATCTAATCTCTTTTAAAGATTTTTTTTGATAGACATGATGCATACATAAAGAGGGAAAGAGATAAGAAAGGAAAAACCTATGGTGAATGTGATGGAATCAATATAGGGATAAAAGTCAACCCAAAGATAATAAACATAGGAAAATGTTGCACACTAGAGGAAAGGGTAGAAATCAAGAAATTACTCATTGAATTTCTAGATGTATTTTCTTGGAGTTATGAAGACCTAAAGAATTTCATGTGTGGAAAGTTCCAACATGAAATCCCTCTTAAACTAGAAGCAACACCATTTAGGTAGAAACAAAGAAGCTATAGTCCTATAGTTGAAGGAGAAATCTTCAAGGAGATTGATAAAATGTTGTAGGCTAGGATTATATACCCTATTCATCATTCCACTTGGGTTGTTAATATTGTGCCAGTGAGGAAGAAGAATAAAGAGATAAGGATTTGTATAGATTTCAAAAATCTAAATCAAGCCTTGTTCAAAGATAATTTTTCTTTCCCTAATATGGATCATCTTTAACAAACTATTACATGACCATAAATGATGTCCATGTTAGATGGATTTTTAGGATATAATCATATTCAAGTAAATGAAGTAGATCAGTTCAAAACTACATTTATCACACCATGGGGTATGTTTGCCTATAATAGAATAGCTTTTGGATTAATTAATGCAGGTGCAACCTTTCATCATGGCATGAATTTGGCCTTTGAATATTTGAAAGATAGAAATATTGTCATATAACTTGATGATTTGATAGTATTTTCCAAGAAGATAAAAGATCATATCAAAGATCTAGAAAGGGTGTTGCAAAGATGTAAAGATCATGGTGTCTCATTGAATCTAAAGAAGTTAGTATTTTGTGTGATAGAAGGAAAGCTTCTTGGTCATATTTTATCCCAAGAATGAGTGAAGATTGATCTAGAAGAGTTAAAACTATCTAGCAATTAAGTCTACCATTGAGTAAAATTGGAGTGAAGTCCTTCTTTGGCTAGGTAAATTTCTTTAGGATATTTGTTCTTGACTTCTCTAAAATAGCTAAATGTATAGTTGATATGATGAAAGGAAATAACACTTTCAAATGGAGTGATGTTGGGAAAAAGGCTTTTGAGGATATCAAGGGTGCCATTTCCAAAGCCCCCATGCTTGTCCATCCTAACTACACTAAAGAATTCATCATCTACTATCATGCCTTAGAACATACTATGTCAACTATATTGATGCAAGAAAACAAATAAATAATACAAGCTCCAATTGCATTTATGAGTATACCATTGAATAATCAAGAACTAAAATACTCACATATTGAAAAACATGGATATGCAGTGGTGAGAGCCCTTAAGTTTTTTAGGTCTAATGTGTTGCATTCTCATTCATTGATATATGTGCTAGATCCTACAGTAAAAAGTATTCTACCATAACAAGAGGGTGGTTTTTTTAATAGAGGAGTGTTGATAGAAAAAGTCTAAGAATATGATATAGAAATAAAGCCAACCAAAATTTTAAGAGGTAATACACTTTGTAAAGCCTTGGCAAAGGATCAAAAATGAAAACGAGAAGATACTCCAAAAGTTCTTATAGTAAGTCTTTAGGATCCTTGGCTCTCAAATATTGCTTATTTTCTAACATATGGTGAATGCATTGATGGATTGACTACTAATCAAAGAAGAGATCTAAAAACAAAAGCCTTAAGTATGTGATTATTGATGATGTCTTATATAAGAGAGCAATTGATGGAGCATTTTTGAGATGTGTGGATAAAGAGAAGAATCTAAAATTGTTGACATCTTTTCATAATGAGGCATGCAAGTGTTTCTTCTATTGTCATTGGTTTCAAAATTTTGAGATAATGTTATTATTGGTTTGGAATGTTTAAAGATGCATATAAGTGGGTGGCTAATTGTGATAAATGAAAGATGTTTACTAGTAAACCTTAGCTTTTTGCCTTACCTCTTAGGCCAATGATAATTGAAGCTCATTTTCATCAATGAGGTTTAGATTTTATAGGCCTAATTAATCCTCCTTCCAGTCGAGGAAACTCTTACAAACTAACTTCCATAGACTATTTTAGTAAATGGGTTGAAGAAAAGCCAATGAATAAGACTTCATCATAACTAGTATGTGAATTTATCAAAGAGCATATATCGACTAGGTTTGGAGTTCCTGTGAAATTGATAATGGATAATGCATCTTATTTTTTTTCCTTAGAAATCATTGAGTTTTGTTATGATAATGGTATTCAAGTTGGTCATTCCATTGATTATCTTCCTCAAGGAAATGGATAGGCTAAATCTAGTTGATATTTTGAAGAAATTGGTCTCAGATAATTAGAAAAGTTGGCATAAGAAGATTCATGATGCTTTATGAGCTGATAAGACCACACCTAAAAGAGCTGTAGGTATCTCACCTTTTTTATTAGTCTATGGAGTGGAAGCTAATTTTCCACTACCTCTAGAGCTTGTTTCTTGTAAATTAAAGACTATGATTGAAGATGATGTTTTCAAGGATGGATTAGAAAAGAGGATCTTGCATCTTACCAAACTACAAGAAGAAAGGGAAGAGATGGTTGATAATATCAGTGAACATCAAGGAAGGATAAAGAAGTTGTTTGATAGAAGAGAAAGGCCTATAAAATTTATGGAAGGTGATTTGGTGTTGCTATGAGATAAGAGACATGAGCGAAGAGGTATGCATTCTAAGTTTCAATCTTTGTGGAAAGAGACATTTTAGATCATACAAGTAAATCAGAATAATTCTTTCAAATTGGCATATCGCACTGAAGAAACCTTGCCATGTTGTTATAATGGGCAGGATTTGAAGTTGTATCAAATGAAAAATTGAAAGTAGGTAATCCTTGCATAGTAGTTAGATAGGTAGGTTTTCTTTTCATGCATTTTTCTTTAGCTTAGTTACTTATTTTCCCTAGTAGTTTGTTGCTGTTTTCCTAGTTTAGTCTATTATTTTTAGTTTTCAAGTTGTCAACTTTTATGCAAAACTAGAGATTGCAAGAGTTCTTTTATGCATTATCATGCTTAAATCCTTAGATAGAGCTAGCTATTACCCAATTTTTAGTTCATGTCTTTTTTTTTGCTTTAGGGTTTTGAGTCAAGTCAAGTGTCAATGTCTTGAGTCTGAGTCTAGATTGCCCATATGATGGATTTTCTTGTCATCTTTCCTTTGAGCTAACCTAATGTGGGAAATCACATGAGTAATGCACTAGTCCAATAGCTAGGTGATTAGGTTTTAGAGGTTTTGTTATGTGTTTTAGTGATGAGAAGAAGGTCCATATATCTTAATGATCCATATATCTTTGTTCTTAATCATGTGGAGATAAGGATTCATGTTGTATAATAGTTTTGCATGAAAGACATTGCAGATGATCAAGATTGAATGCAAGAGAAGCAAATAAATCATCAAAAATGGTGAAAGAACCTGGTCAAAGGTAGTATGAATCTTGTTACAATGAAATCAATGACTTATATTTAATCTGCACATCTACATTATAAATTTGACAAGTCAAATGGATCAAAGACTAATTCTAGAACATAAAATAAAGACTAAATCAATGGATGATGTTTTAAAGATGGAATTATAAGTATTTAGTGATGAATCTCCCTAGCCATTAGATCTAAAAAAATCCATGCTCATCATTATGTCACTATGGAGAGTTGCACAAAGAATAACTAAAGTGACATAATGATGATTGAACTCATGGACTAGAAGGACCCACACTAAAAAGGAAACCAATGAGGTAAGATCTTTAAATTATAGCTATAATATCAAAAGAACATCCATAGTTGTCGCTATATCATTATAAAAAAATTCTCTATCGATAGTCATGGTGAGATAGCAACAAGTCGATACCTATCCATAGGACCCAACTAAAGGTAAGATCTTGAAGAAATCATTGTCATAGATCAATCATGAAATCAATGTATGTTGTAATGTCACTTTCCAAAGTTGCATGAAGAATAATCCTGGCAACATAGTGACAAGTCAACACTTGTCTACGAGACCCAATTAAGGTGGGACCTTTTTTGAGTCAAACATAGTAATCAAAGAATACAATGAAGATTTTTGATCTTTAGAAATATCCATGACTATCATTATTATTGGAAATATATATGATAGGCTAAGTTACTAAGAGGGGAGGGGTGAGTCAGTAACCAATAAAACTTAATCCTTATTTACCAATTAATCCTTTTTGTGTATTCTAATCTAATTGCATGCATGAACATTTGAAAGCATTAAAACATTCATAACACTTTGGCACATAATATGGTGACCCAAAAACCTTCCAAATAGAAAGTAAAATTGGGGTGGGGATGACACCTACAAGCTTTAGTACTATAGTATAAAGTTGTCTTGTTAAGGATTACAATGATCACTTCTGATGATATGCCCTGTTAGGAGCAATAAGGACAACAAGGTCCACCTTGCAATAGGATTTACAAACATACAATGAAGTATGCACTCTGTAAACAGATTTACGAAAGATTGCTAAGTCTACCTTGTGAAAGGATTTAACTGATCCACTTGCTAGGATGAAGTAGTGGCTGATCTTTGATTTGCAACTTGATTTGCTGAATGAGATTCCTTTGATTGTAATGATCACCTTGCTATGATAGATAAATCTTTACCACTCCTTATATTTCTATAGCCTTTTACTTCACACTTCTATTCTTCATATCATTGTTCACACATTACATATCATATTTGGATATGATATAATACATTACATATATACCATTCTAATTTACAAATTATTAAAGTTAGCTACAAGACAAGTTTACGCAAAATACACAAAGTCTACCCAACTACAGAAACTTAGGTTTTGAATACCAACTTTATGAGGTTTTGATACTCGACATCCACTAACAATGCTTGACACCATCATGCATTGGGTAGACATAGAAGCTCGGTCCATACTGATCACTTCCAAGTAGTCTAAACCCAGTCTGCACTGGTGACTCAATGAATACTATGAAACTCAACATATAAACTAAATCACTTGATTCACATTGCATAACTCGATGAATTCTATAACTATGAGGTCACTATAAACTAAATCACTTGGTTAACACTAATTGGCTTAGTCAACTTTGGATTCACATCACAAACTTGATAAGCACTATATAACTCCATTTGCACTGAGGAACTTAGTAAACACTATGAAGCTTAGTTTACACTGATAATCACCAACATGGTAGAAACTGCTCAACACAAATTGAATACTATTCCTTGAACTCGGTAGCAACTATAGAACTCGATAAAACCTAAAATACTTGGTTAACACTATTAACTATACAATAAGCTCGATAGATACTTACTATCTTAATAAGTGTGTGTCACTAATAAAAAACTTGACTGCAATGTCAACAATCTCCCCCTTTGGCATTAGTGACAAAAACACTTATCAATCATAACTAAATTCTCAAAAAGTTTTAAGACAATCTTTATTCTTTGCTTTGTGTCTTCAACTTGGTAAAGTATTCTATTTTTGAGATTTTTCAAAATTTATTTTATAAGAGATATTTATTTGAATATCTGTACATGTATATAATATGATACTACTCCCCCCCATATATATATATATATATATACAATATACTTTACACATCTTCTCATCTTCTCCTTTATACATCACATCTTCTTCCCCTTTTTACAATATTCTTTACATGTTATAGACATTTACATCTCCCCCTTAACATATGCTATATACATTTCCTCCCTCTTTTTGACATAAATTCCAAAGGTGTATTCTATATAGTAAAGCCAAAATGTGACAAGAAATCAAAATGCACCTTTAGAATCAGTGCCATTTTATTCTACTGATTTTCTTGCAACACCTTGCTTGTGTGCAATGTAATATGAACTTCTGCTGATAGTTCTATCATGTGGTTAGTAATGGAAAAATTGTTGCCATGGATCTACTAGTGTAGCTCTTATCCTGGCTTCTTCTCTTAGCAATTCTACTTGCATATCAATTAGAAATCTAATCTTTGTATAGTGGGCAAAACTATAGCTCAAGTCAAGTTGCAACTATTGTGCACTTTCCTTCAGATCTTCATCAATCTTTGAGAGTTTTCCTTTAATTTCTTGAGTGAAAATTGATGTGTCATAGAGTTTATTGAATAAAGAAGTTACATTGCTTTTGATTAAGAAAAATAGGTTTTATAGGGATCCTGAAACCCACAAGTTTTTACATAATATATGAAGTAATAATATTAAATAAAGTCTAGACCCTATGTAGCTACATGTAAAAGCCAGAACAAAAAATAGGCCTGTGACCAAGAAACAAAATCCAGGAACAAAAGAATGGCATATGACCAAAAGACATAGTAACACTTAGCTAAATAAAGAATGAAGCAAAAAATAGACCACTAGTAATTATTTCTCACTATCTGGATCCTACTAATTTTTTGCTTCCTCATTGGAGTTCTAGATCTCTGTGCCCACACATTCCTAGATCGAGTCATTAGTTTGTTCCACCTGGCCCTTGGTCTCTTTCATCTCACCCCTAGTCTTCCTGAAGTCTGAGCTAGCCTTTTCACCTTTTCCCCCACCAATTCTTGCATTTTCAGTGATTCACCTAGACTATTGATGTTATCATTCAATGTGTTTAGGGTTGTAATCACCTGATTAGCCAAGTTTTGGTTTGATATCTCTATCTTTTGCACCATTTTCTCAACCTACGAGATATGATCCTCCTGGCTGGTAAGGTGACTCTGGTCACTACTCATCCTGTGACCTTCCTCCAAGCTCCTTTTCTCCTTGAGCATCTCAATCTCATGGAACAACCATTTGATAGAACATAAATTGTCTATAAAGAAGTTATATTGTTGATAGAGGTTTCCAATGAGCCTAGAATAGTAGATAAGTAATTAATTGCAATCTTTTATGCTACTAGCTCCAAAATTATTCTCGAATTTGTTCTCTTCTCTTTGCAAAAATTTCTCTTGTTCATTCAAGTCTTTGTTGAATTTCTAGACTACTTCTACTAATTGAGCCAAAATTGGTTGAGAAGTATCAACCTTTGTATTGAGTGCCTCTTCTAGACTATTCTTTACATCTTCAAGCACTTGGAATTCTTTATTTCTTTCCTCTCTAAGCCTCTACTACTTAGATTTCTTCTGAAGTAGCTCTCTAACTATATGCATCTGATTAGGATTAAGATTGGAGATATCCCTATTTAGGATAACTATCTCCTCATCAAGATCAATTTCTTCTTCCTTATCTTTTCTTTTGCTCAAAATTTTTGTACTTAGTTGAGGCTTGGTCTCAATGGTCCTTGTACTTATTATTTGCATGTTAGGAATATAAAAAATGGTAGAAATAGAAGGACTAGTAGCAAATTTAGATATAACAATTATTGAAGTACCTTGTGTGACCAAAACTGATGGAGGAGGAAGTACTAACTGCTGGGTAGATGAAGTGTTTGTCACTTCTATCAATGAAGTACTAAGTTGAATAGTTGTAAATATTGGATGAGTGATTGCACTTATAATGTTTGACACAACCAATTTTGCAGTAGCTTTCTTTGAGCTTGATGTCTTCAATGCTTCACTCACGGAATGAGGAAGTGAGGCTATGGCTGCTACTATAATATTCATAGTATCAGTCTCCTCAATGTTCTGAACCTCAGGGATATCTTCCTCAGTAGCTTCCTATTCATATTCCTCATCATCTATATTGTCATAATGTGTTATCTCTTTATCATTAATTTCCTCTTCCTTTTCATCTTCCTTGTCACTAAAATCAATAAAAAAATCACTCTATTTGTGAAGATTATAAATGTTTTCCATGTGTTGGTGGCATTCCTTACGACATGTTTAATGTCATTAATCAATATCAGACAAGTGTTAAATCTCAAAGTAAGTTTTTCTTCATTCTTCTTGATGGAATCTTTTATTTCTTTATCATTCAAGCTCAACATGATTTGCCTCAAGGTCTGCTCATAAATGTTTTTAGTATTTTTCTTTGCATGCTCCCATCTTGGCTTTATTTTCTCCATTAATTCATTGGGAATCTATTGTGCAAGTTGATCTAGAGATTATTTCCATTTACTTAGCTTTGACACAATCATCTCTTTAACTTGTTGCTTCTCCTTTACAATTCTAGTTTCATACTTCAATGACCTAAAATTTGTTATGCCAGATCCTAAATCTATTTCTTTCAATCTTTCTTGAAAGGTGGGTAGAGGCTTCTTAAAAATTATATTCTTTCCTTCTTAACCCATCTTTAGTTTCTTTTTGGATGTCCTCATAAAAATTGTAGTAGATGCCTTTGCAAGTTTGGTTATAATAACCTTAACTTTCTTCTTTACGGGCTATTTTTTTGACTTCTCTTCTTCTTCAATGTCATCTCCTTTACCTTTAGTCAATAGGAGAGCATAGCTTGTTTGTTTTAGTTTCACTATTCTTTTCTTCCCTTTGTTGATTGCCCAACGGAGTTTTATTTCAAGTTCAATTCTTGCTTTGGCTTCATCATATGTGCCAAAATATGTAGCTTTTTATTCATCTTATCCTTAAATGCATAAAAATATTTATCCATTATACTAATATAGTTTTCTCACATGTTTGCTATATACTCATTAATTTGGTAAAGAACAAGTACATCTTTTCTCCATATGACTATACCTTTTGAAGGGAAGAATTTTTTCACAAAGAAAAATAAAAAAGTGAAGAGTGAACCAAACTTACAAGGGTTATTCTTTGAATTTCTTACGGTCTCTATATTTTTGTTGAATTGATTCAACATCAACTCAACAAGGTCAAGTGACATATTGTTCTTAACCACTTTGAATGTGAGATCCATTTCTTCATAGGATACACTGTTGAGTCTTCTCTAACTATATATTTTATGTGCAATCACATGTATTCCAAACTTCAAATCCATATTAATGATACATCTTATTTTCATTCCCCTTCCATCCCATTCAGCAAGGGTTTTCTTCTCTAATTCTACTTGACTTATAGTTTTAGTCATTTTTTCCTTGGTTAGCATTGGAAGTCCTATGATCCTATGGATCATTTTCTTTGTTATCACAATAGGTTTCTCCAACCACAACTTACCATTATGCACACAGCTAAGGATAAATCTTATCCATTTAAACTAAAAATCTTGTGGTACGTGTGGAATGTGAGTCAAACCCTTTGCTTCCAGGTGTTGATGCTCCAGTTTTAACATGTCATTGACACATAGTTTCTCCAATGTTTCATCCATTTCTAGGGTTCCTATATATTTGATAGAACATCAAAAATGTGAACAAATATCATTAATCAATAGTACCTTAGCTAGGATTTGAGATTGAGCTCTAGTTGGATCAAGGGTTTCTATAACAACAAGACTAAGCTTGAAGTCTAGTGTCTTCCATTCACCACCATGAACCAACATTTCTAACCCTTTCTTAGTCTTACTGCTAGAGGATACCATTTCTTGGTAGTGTTTTTTAAAAACATAGAAATCTTCAATAGTAAATCACATCGATCACTCGGATGTTCTAAAATTGCTCTACACAAATAGCTCTTGAAAATTCATGGTGACAAATGAAGTTGACTTCACCCTTTTAATAAATTTCATCTTTCAATTTCCATAAATACCTAGTACAATCACTTGGTTAATGAAAGACTATCTTCCACTCAGCTTGCATTAAATGCCTAATAGCAACATTCATGGCTTGTCATTCACACAAAAATTTAGTAACTCTTGACCTTGCTTGCCAGGGTCTATAACCTGACCTCGCTCAGTAAAGACTGGCATTTCTTAAATACTTGGTGATCCCTTTGCATCTTGAATGTTGATATGGACCTTTCCTTCTAGCTAATTGGAATTGATGTAAGATGTCTACTTCAGAATCCTAGTTCTAGTTCTCCTTTTGGGAGATCAAGTAGAAATTCTTGAGTCACCCAATTCTTGAGTAACATGTTCTTCATTGCTCAGACTTGTATTCTTAGAAGATTTTGGAATCTATTGCCATCTCATCTACTTTCTAATGTTGTCAGCCTTGGCTTTCTTTTCATCTTCAATTCTTCTAGTGTTCATATAGATCTTGGCAAGATGACCAAGTTTTGTACAAATGAAACATCTCCTAGTAGTGGCTCTTGTCCTCATGTGATGTTTTACACAATTCATTCCAATGTGTCCAAATTCTCTGTAGTAATGACATCTGCACCAAGTGTTGTACTCCTAATGAAATATAGCTTTTACAATCTGTTCTACTAGATTTAATGTCTTAGTTTTGTATTTAGAATATTTGTGCCCATGCTTCTTGCATTTGTGACATCTGGCCTCAAAGTTACATTTTTCTTTGCATTCATTAGCTCTATGTCCATGCTGATTACAATTGTAGCATTTCCTATTGAATTTAGCTTTCCCATTGCTCCAACATTTTTTTGATGTATAACCTAACTTACTCTAGTGATTGCAAGTAGGTCTTTGATTCTTTTGAGCTTCTTGCTTGGATGATTCACCCTCTTTTATGTATCCAATTCTCACTTTTCCTTTTTGTCTGTATTGGGTTTTCTCATTTAGTTGATCCATGTCTGCTTGAGTTTTCATCATTCTTTCATTGGTTTCCCTTTCAATGTTTGGATCATTGTGCAATTTTTAATTCTTTGATCTTAGATTCATGATTTCTTCATTTGCATTAGTAAGATGATTAATGAAGTCTTTGTACTAAAGAGATAGGTGCTGAATTTCATTATTCTTTCCTTATAACTCTTCTTTTATCTTATTTTTCTCTTCCATAACTCCACAAAATCTTAATAATTGAATTTATTGCTCTCTTCTTAGCTTTCTTACTTCTTCTTGAAGTGTACCATTGTTTTCTAATAGTTCTTTGATTGCTTCATTGGCTTCATCTAAATTTCTTTTTGAATGGATGTCTTCAATTCTTTCTTCAATGTAGAGTTGGTCATTCATCTAGATCGTAAGATCTTTTCTTCTTTTCAAGGATTGAGAGAGTTGCTCCTTTGAGTTTCCCAATAGCCAATTTCAAATCCAATTTTTCATTATTAATAGCCTTGTTAAGTTTGAATACCTCCATAACCTCTAATCTTTGCTCAAGTTGTTAAACTTCTTTCCTAAGAACCATAAAGCTTTGATACTAATTTTTGGAAATATATATGATAGGCTAAGTTACTGCGAGGGGAGGGGTGAATCCACTTAATCCTTATTTACCAATTAATTCTTTTGTGTATTCTGATCTAATTGCATGCATAAAATATTGAAAGCAATAAAACATTCATAACACTTTGACACACAATATGGTGACCCAAAAACGTTAAATAGAAAGTAAAACTAGGGTGGGGACGATACCCATAAGCTTTAGTACTGTAGTATAAAGTTTTCCTATTAAGGCTTACAATGATCACTTTTGATGATCTTCCTTGTTAGGAGCAATAAGGACTGCTAGGTCCACCTTGCAAAAGGATTTACAAACATACAATGAAGTATGCACTTGGTAAAGAGGTTTAAAAAAGACTATTAAGTCTACCTTGTAAAAGGATTCAACTAAACCACCTGTTAGGATAAAGCAATGACTAATCTTTGATCTACAACTTGACTTGTTGAATGAGATTCCTTTGATTGTAATGATCACCTTGCTATGATAGATAAATCTTTGTTTCTCCTTATACTATTGTAGCCTTTTACTTCACACTTCTTCTCTTCATTTCATTGTTTACACATTACATATTATATTTGGATGTGATACAAAACATTACATATATACCAATCCAATTTACAAATCATCAAAGTAAGCTACAATACAAGTTTACAAAAAATACACAAAGTCAGCCCAACTATAGGAACTTGGATTCTGAAGACTAACTCAGTGAGGTTCTGATACTTGACATCCACTATCAATGTTTGACATCATCATGCATTTTGTAGACATAGAAGATCGGTCCATATTGATAACTTCCAAGTACTCTGAATTAGGTTTGCACTAGTGACTCAGTGAATATTGTGAAACTCAACAAAAATTGACATGTAAATTGAATCACTTGATTCACACTACATAGATCAATCAATTCTATTACTATGAGCTTGGTATAAATTGAATCACTTGGTAACACTTAGTGGGTCGGTCAACACTAGATTCACATCAATGTAACTGCAAACTCGGTAAGCATTGCACAACTTAGCTTATACTGAGGAACTCGGTAAACACTAAGAAGCTTGGTTTATACTGATAATCTCTAACCTGGTAGAAACTACTTGACACAAACTAAATACTATTCCTTGAACTTGATATCAACTATAGAGCTTAATAAAGCCTGAAATGCTTGGTTAACACTATTAACTATATAATAAGCTTGGTAGATACTTACTATCTAAATCATTGTTTTTCACTAATAACAAACTTGATTGCAATGTTAATAGTTATGTTGCCATGGAAATTTGCTCGATCAATAATCATGTTGACATAGTGAAAAAGCAACCTGTTTCCTACTGGGACCATCACATTCCATGAGATACAATCATAACCTAGTCACAAAGTGCCACAAAGAAAAGAAGGTCAATGTCAGATTCTCCAAGTAATGAAATTGTACCACCTATTTGCCATAGTGTGCACAGATGCAAAGTGGACCCGCATCAAAAACTCAACAAAGGTTTAATTTCTTTTATCGCCACCATCAGATCAAAAGGAGATCAACACTCATCGTTATGTCACTATGGAAAGTTTCCTAAACATTAATTATAGATACATAATGGTGGTTCAACATAATGATTTAATCTTGACTGTTGATTTGAGATCAAAGATGGAAATTTAAAGATATAGTGACCATTGTATTATGAAATATATGGGTTTGACATGAAACAACAGAAGATGAAGAAAATAATGATTTTCTATAGGATTCCTAGGATTGCATGAAGCTGAACAGTCATTGGGTGTTTTCATAAGTGTCATGGATTCATAATCATTGATGGAAAGGATGCCACATGTTCATATCATTAGATAATTTCATATTTTATTCTCTTTTCTATTTTGTGACTATTGCTCTACTAAGATGGGAGATGATAGAAAATTATAAATGTAATACTATCATAACCTAGTCATGAAGTGCCACAAAGAAAAGAAGGTAAATGTCATATTCTCCAAGTAATGAAATTGTGCCACCTATTATCTATAGTGTGCATAGCTAGAAAGTGGACCCGCATTGCAAATTCAAAAAAGGTTTACTGTCTCTTATCACCACGTCAAATTGAAAGGAGATCAATGCTCATTGTTATGTTGCTATGCAAAGTTTCTTGAATGTTAAATATAAAGAGATAATGATAATTTTACTTGTGTATAGAAAGGGACCCACAAAGGAAGATGTGAAGGAAGAGATAAAAAGTTTTATAATAATTTAATCTTGACCGTTGATTTGAGATTGACGATGGAAATTTAAAGATACAATAATTGTTGTATTATGAATTATATGGGTTTGGTGTGAAACAACAAAAGATGAAGAAAAAAATGATTTTCTATAGGATTCCTAAGATTGCATGAAGCTAAATAGTCATTAGTTTTTTTCAAAAGTATCACGGATTCATAATAATCAATGGAAAGGATGCCACATGTTCATATCATTAGATAATTTCATATTTTATTCTCTTTTTTTTTGTGACTATTGCTCGACTAAACTAAGTGAGGATAGAAAACTATAAATGTAATATCATTTGACAATACAAACATTGACAAACTTGATGGTGAATTGGTCTGTAATTCCATTTACCCTATTTTCTTGTCATGTTTTGTCACCCATGCATATATTAGTTCTATATTAATAGCTGAAAGACAATCATGTGTTATTATATGATAATCATATGGATTCCATTTCCTTTTGGTAATTATAGTGAAAATGATTCCATTTACTTTCTTCAAATATGCTTTTATTTCTTCTCTTTTTAATTTCCTATCATGTTAGATAGTTTCATTGGGAAATGAAAGATAAATGTGTATGAATCTATTAGTTATTGGTTGGATTCCATTTCATTCAAGGCTAATAGCTAAAGAAATTCCATTTTCCCTTATGTGCATATCTTCTTCATTCCTCTTCTGCACTTAGATGTTAATATGAATTTACAATAGAAGGTTTACAAATATCAAGATAATCTACTACAGTCATTCCATTTAGTGTGGTAGGTTATTCAAATTCATCTTGCCTTAATTGCTTGTGCCTTTTGGTTATCCTTTACTACTCTTAGGTTAAGATCTTATAATGTCAAAAATTGTGATCTCATAAAAACATATTCATTTCATATCATTGCAAATCATAGGGAGATATAGCTAATAATTCAGAGGGAAGTGATAGAATACATACACTGACCCATTTGTTGGTAAACATCCTATTGGCTCTCCAAAACACTGGGTATCAAAGAATCAGGTTATAAAATCTAATAGGAGGACAAACTGTTAACCAATCATATCAAAAGAAAAAAAGGCTTAGGTTCATCCTTTATGTATTGTAAAATCTCTTTACTATCAACCATCATGATTTTAGATTCCCTCTCTTCTATTTCTTCCACTTCTTCATTATCACAAAATGGAATCAATCTAATCATCTTTCCATCATGCTATGCCTGCAAGTCATATTGCTAAAGCCTATAAAATAATAGGTGGTATGCATCCATATCAACTATACCAAAAAAAATTCTATTCTTATAATTTCTAATGCAAAAATCAACCCATGCTTGCTCATTTACAAGAGTTTGTTGACCCTTTGTTAGCCATGAAACCTTATAGGGAAAAGGATGAGGTACTCTCCTAAGTTTTAACTTCTAAACCATCTCAAGAGAAACAAAGTAGATCTTGATTCAATAATGACTTTGCACACCTTACCTCCTGATTTGCAAGCAGTCCTAAAGATGGGCTTCCTTTGTGGTGGCTCCATGGTAGTAGGCACCTCCAAAAATGTTCTTCTTATTATAAAATTTTCTCCTCTTTCAAGAACACTATCTAAATTAGCTATCTCATTCTCTTGGTATTCATAATCTTGTAACAAATGTGTTCTTCTTTCACCTTGTGAGCTTTTAGTAGCTCTATTTGGGCACCTAAAAGCATAATGCCCCTCCTTGTTACAATTGAAGCAAGTTATTGGGCTTTCCCTTCTACCACAAATTATGCCTCTTGAATTTCTTTTTCTACCTCTAAAATTACCTCTAAAATTTATTTCATTACCATTGGTTTCTTTCTTGGCATCTTTATATTCTTCATGGTTCTGCCCTCTTCCTTGGAAGTTTCCTCTTGCCCTTTGATTTCTACCTCTTACTCTATTGTTTTGCTATTGTCTTCTCTTCAATTTGGCATCCACCTTCAATGCTAATTTATAAAATTTATGAACTATATCAGGCCACAACAAATTAAGTTTTTATTGAATGTTCATCCTCAATCAATAGAGGTATCTAGCAACTTTCACACTCTCACTTTCACTTTGTTTTGCTGTTGGACTCAATTTATGAAATTATTTAACGTAGGGTGTGACATTTAGCTCCTTTAAAAAAAAAATTTCTTCTCTTGTAGTTGGATTTCATAATCCTCAGGTAGGTAAGTTTGTCTTACTTTGGCACTCATCCTGCCCCATGAATTTATCATGTTCTTACCTTCTTTGACCCTTTGTCCTTTGGTGAAATTCCACCAAGTGAGGGTTGCTCCCTTCAAATTTGACTTGGAAATCTGTACCTTAGCTTCTTTGGCACTCATCCTGCCCCATGAATTTATAATGTTATTATTTTCTTTGACCCATTTTCCTTGGATGAAATTCCAGCAAGTGAGGGCTTCTCCCTTAAATTTTGAATTGGCAATCTTTACCTTGTCTTTCTTTGCTACATTTTCACATTCAAAAAATATTTTTAAGGATTCTATCTAATAAATAACACTATCAACATCCATCTTACCTAAAAAGATGGGTAGGTCACCTTTTGCATCCTTCTTGCCAACTCTTCCAAGGACTTCTATGAAGTATCTTCAATCTACATGAAATTTAACCACCTCCTTCTCAGGGTAATTTTCTTCTTCCCCTTCTTCCTCTTACTTTGAGGAAACCTTTACTCTCTTCTCCATCCAAGCCTTCAACTTCTCAAGTTCATCCAATAACCACTTATTGGTTTTCTCTTGTTCTTGCATCTTCTTTGCCAATTTCACATTAGTGACCATGTTTGATGTCTCACCTTCAGACTCTGATTATGACATAAAATATAATTTCTTCAAGGGCTTTCCCCAAGCTGTAATACAAAATAATGATGCTAATATATCAAAATTCCACAACACTCCTCCAAGATTTCACAAAATTAGTGAGTAAATAGGCCTAATTTGGCCACATTAATGAAGAAAGTATAAATAATTACATTTATTTCACAAAAATAACATTTTTACTAGTTAGAAAATCCAAAAAAATCCAAATACCAAGTTTTAGCCTCTATCTTATTGATGCCTGTAAGTTCCAAGTGTTTTTATGTTTGTATTCTTTAAAAAAGAGAGAAATAACTAGCCTAGGGCCCATTGGCATAAACTAGAATGAAATGATTCACAAAAATAAATTATAGAAACCTTAAATAAATTCTCTAAAATACTTAAATCCAAAAGTCCAATCATTTTAGTTGGTGGAATGTGGAGATAAATGAATTTCTTTTTAGAACCCTTGATTTACAAGCATTTCTAGACCTCCTACCAAAGATTTTATAATTTCTCACACATACTGGCATTTGAAGACTTCAAAACTAATTCATTTGAAAGATATTTCAACCCCTAAACATTGATAAACATTTTAGACATTTATCCTTCCATACCTGTATGTTCCAAAGATGGAAACAACAAAAAATGTGAAAAATAATACCCAGAATTTCAACCACTGTTTAATAAATTTCACTTCTTTACCACATATGAATGAGTTAGAACCTCCAAATGGATTTATTGGAAATATAATTCAAATTTTTTTCCAACCATATAACAAAGTTCTAGACCTT
The DNA here is from genome assembly GCA_028749045.1 of Cupressus sempervirens. Lineage (NCBI taxonomy): Eukaryota > Viridiplantae > Streptophyta > Pinopsida > Cupressales > Cupressaceae > Cupressus > Cupressus sempervirens. Next base: position 590,491,162 of record CM053789.1, on the reverse strand, counting down.
ATCTAGGCCACACAAAAATGTGAGAACCATACAACAACAATATTTCAATTCAAAATTAGAATTGTTTTAATTTCTATATCTAAACTTGTTGAAAAGCCTTTTTTTTGCTCATACATTTTCCTCTTGATATGATTTGGAAAAATATTTATTTTTACATATATGTATATATGTATATACATATATACATACATATATACATGTATGTATATATGTATAAACATACACACACACACACACACACACACACACATGTGACTCTTGGATTTTGAGCTCTTGTGTGTTCAAAAGATTCTTAGACTTTTAAAATTACTAGAATTTTTGAGTTGTAAAAGTACAATTTTTTGGTATACAAGCAATACTAAACTACTGCAAATTTTTATTTGTGTGACCCCTGTAAAAAATTTAGATGATTAGAATATTTAAGTAAATTAATTAATTACATGATCATATGAAAAATTATTAATTTGTCCATGATGGCTTATAAAGATGCCAAACATGCCAATTCCTTACAAAATAGGCCTTTATTACAACAATGATGAAAACAAGTGACTCAACATATCCTACTATGCATGATGACATGATATATCTTATATGCATGATGGTCTATGTACATATGGAAATGAAAAGATTAAACAACTTCCTCATGTGGGTGCACCAAGCTCAAAGGCTAATTCAAAGTGTATGAGTTTGGTCCTAGGTCCTATCTTAATCTATTTTATAAGAATAACCTCTACCATTGAGGCACAAAGACTTCCAAAAGTAGGGAATTCTAACTATTTTTTGTGAAATTGAGATGGTAATACAATCTATAGTCAAAGTTTCTAGTCTATATATCACCAAAATTGCTCCCAGTCAAAGCTTTGGATCTATTATTGAACAACCAATAATAACATGAATCAAAGACAATAGGTGAAAATTATAGTAAAAAATTCTAATTTTCTCTATCACAATTACTTCTAGTCAAATCTTGAAATCCAATTGCTTCTTTTATTCACCTTTCTCCCAAATTGGTAATATACAATCAAAGTTATGCTTGCACAAGTTTGGAAGAGATTTTTTGCATACAAAAAAAGATATATCTTACAATGAGAGGGAAATCCTTTATATAGGAAAAGGAGTTGAGAAAAAAGTGGGAGAAACTCAGTCAACTTTGACCTAGTAAAACTAGGTGAGAAGAATTATTGGATTACATGTCATAAGGACATGCAACCAAATTACATGCATTTATGTTACATCTGATTGGATTACATGCAATCCATCTTCTCCATCTACAGAGATGGAAAATACTTGAATAGAATATTGGAATTATTGATTATGAATGAATCATAGACTATCAACAAAAGCCTTGCACTCTGTGATTATTGTGGGATTGCGAATTCTTGAATATTTTCCACTAGATTCTCTTTGATGAGTTTCCATTTGTCATTTTGAAAACTTGATGTGATCAAGATTTTCTTTGTTCAATAGTTATCATGAATTCTTCTTTGTAGATTACCACATCCTAGAATCTCTAACACTTTTAAAACCTTCTCTATGGTGTCCAAATGTAAACTTAAAATAAATTTCCATTAGAACCCTTTTTTTTTGAGGCAAAGTGCATGGTACATTCCCACATGAACTTAGGTTCTTAAACAACCATTGGGAAAATAGAGATTAATCAAATTAATACTTCTTAAGGATTAAAGATCTAGACAAGATGTCACTATTATTTGAAGAAGTTCTAACATGTCTTGAAGAGTGCACTGTAATATGAAGATGAAAATATCTTCCAATGAGGTTGGATCAATGAAAACTTTGGGATTTGAGTTAAAATGACAAATACATGAGGGATGTGTGTTATAAGTATGGATTAGATACTTATGGAACACATATGATGGCTGAAAATTAACTGTAAATTATATGTATTTTGGTGAAAAATATAAAAACTAGACTCTCGAGGTGGATTTCATGTGGTAAAAGATGACATTTTGTGTGTCTAGTAAAGAATGCAAGTTGGGATGCATATGAATGTGCACAAATGGAGATCTTGGTGTTTAAAGAGTGACCTTCTAACAAAGTTGTATTCTTTGGATACAATTACATGTAATCATGACTTGATATAATCATGTAATTAGCTTTGAAGGTTGAGATTGCATTTAAGTGGATTTGGAAAATTGATTTATATGTAAATGAATATTAAGGATGTAGTTACATGTGATTGAGGATGGAAAATGAGATTATGTGTAATTGCTCTCAATATGTAATTGCATATGAAGGAAATGGATGTAATATGCTTTGACATGAATTGGTGGGATACAAAAAGATGTGATGGATTTGCATGGAAATGTGGTAAGTGAAATGGATTCAATATACACTTGCATTCTTGGGAGAAATTATTCAACTTTCTTCCAAAACAAGCAAGCAAAATATTGAGCAAAAAAACACACACCCCTTGATTTGACTTAAACTTGAAAAAATTCTTCTACATGCAATTTTGATTTTGGAGTTGGGATGTTTTTCTTGAGCATTTTTAATAAGAAGATTTCAACTTATTTAAAGAAAAAAAATGCAAAAGATATGGCATTCCTTTGAATAAGTGGACAAAGATGAGCCAAATGTGGAAGAAAGAGAAGTTGAAATGAAAAAGTCCTCTTCAAAATGTTGGTCTCAATTTGGTTTTGACATTTGAGTATCAACACACTTGACCACTTTTCATATAGAAGCTGAGTACACTATGTATGCCGAGCTATAGTATGTGTCGAGAATTATATAGGTATCGAGTGATATATAGGTGTTGAGTGAAATATAGATGCCGAGTCACAGTTGATGCCGAGAAAGTCAGAATGCTTCATGTGCCTAGTGAGCTAGAACTATGCATGTGTCGAGCAAGACAAAATGTACTAGGTGCCAAGCAAACCAAGATCAAACATGTGTCGAGCACCAGTAATCTAGTATGTTTCGAGAAATAAAAAAATCAACATACGAGTTTGTGCCTTCACAAACTCAGATGTAAACTATTTTTTGAGCCGACATAGAAGGAACTTGAAGGATAATAAGGATAAAAATGAATCTTTTCTATTTCCTATGCAATCAACATGCAACCAATAAGAAAAATGGAGAAGGCATGCAACCAATAAGAAAAGTGCAAGGAATGAGTGGGAATTAAAGATTCAATATGGATCATAGATCCATACCTAACCCTAAGTCTTTGTAATATTTAAAAGGAGGATGAAAGCCCCATTGTATGTGTGGATGAGAACAGTGTATGGGAAAACTATAGTAAAATTCAGTGGGAAGAGTGAAAAGACTTAGAGGAACAGAGTAGTATTGCAACATCTAGTTGATGAAGAACAAAGTATCAGAGTATCAAAGAGTAGAATATTATATCTCAAAGGATCAAGATTAGAATGAGCAGAACCAATGCCTGAAATTAACAATTTGAGATTGTAAGCTATCAGGTTTATTAGTCTAATACTCTCTGGCAATTGTATTAGAAGGGAAATCTTATGTTTATAGGTTAGCTTAATAGCTATTTTGTAGATCCTTTGAAGAGGTGATTAAATCCTTTGACAGGGTGACACTTCATGTAAAGTGTTTTAAATCCTTTAACTAGGTCACTATTGACACAGTGTAAAGCCTTTAATAGGGTAGGCCTTTCACAGGGTAGACCATCAAAAGTGGTCAACCATTATTGCTGCAATGATTTTGTGGGTATCATCCCCACTCTAGTTTTACCTTCTTATTCCTAGACGGTTTCTAGGTTACCAAATTCTTGTGTCAAGTGTTCAATTTATGGTTATTTGATATGTTACATGCATGATGTTTATTTTTAGTTAAAAGTTTTAATGGAAAAATGCATTACTTTTGATTCACCCATCCCACCCTAAGAAGTATTCTTACCATTTGAGTATTCCAACAATTGGTATTGGAGCAAGGTTCTCACAAGGAGAAGCCTAACAACTTAGAGAAAAGATCCGAAGATGGAAGTCTTCAAACTTGGGAAGATCATAGAGAATCAGGTTATTGATGTACAACTTTCCCTACACAACTTGGAAGAAGCCAAAGAACAATTGAGAAAATCATTGAAAAGAAGGAAGGATATAGCCATAGCTGAAAATGACATACACTACAAGGAGATTGATACCACAAAAGTGTTTTCCAATGGAGATTTCAAAGAGTTTGATGCAGCAATAGTAGAGCTGATGGAGAAGGATAGAGCACAAGCAGAAAAAATCTGAATACTCAAGCTTGAACAAGAATCACAAGCCATAATGCTTTGTGAAGTAACTGAATAGAAGAAGAAAGCCATTGAAGACAAGGCTATGATAGAAGATGACAAGAGAAATCTTACCAATAGATTGTGTTGGCTCCTGATTTAACAGTGTTTAAACAACCAAGTATGCAAGGCAAGAATGTGTCTATGGGTAGCTATCTCCAATAATGGACACACTTCACCAAGAACCTGGGCCAACTATAAGGCTATACTCCTTCTGCACTTTAGGCTCTACAAAACCTAGGAGGGTGAACCTATAGATTCTTTATATGGTACCAGTTATCAAAGCATACACTAAATCTAATGTAAAGTAGATAAAACCCTTATTTCTCCTAATAACTCATGAAATAACATCAATCTATAGTAGTTAAATGCAGATCTATGAATCTCAGGAGTTGAGTGAGGGCATCGTATTTAAGTTCTTCAACATGAAAGGGAACTACAATTGATTATTGATGTTGATTTTCAACAAGTCCTCAAACATGCAACAATATGACAAGTGATCCTATAACTGATTAGTGCCTAATCCATTGGGTAATTCCATGAATTCAAAACATACATCTATGACATCAAGACATATTTTGTATACTTAGACATTAGATCTATGTAATCACCTTATGATTCAAACATCAGTGTTCATTCAAATTTCATTCTCACAAGATATCCTTCTCAAGTAACCAGTAACCTTGTTAAACATATCAAGCATTTACTTGGCCCTTGGGTCCAACAGCAAAATACATCAAACATACAACCTGAAGGGGATGCAAATGGATCTTAGATCTTTGTTCCAAGACCATGTAAGACTTACAAATTGCTAAGATAGGAGATAAGAACCAGAATGAAACTAGTGAAATTGTTGGTCATATGTATTCATTTCCTTGAAACTATACAGTCAGATGCATAAAATTAAAACATGAAACAACCTAACATCTTAGAACTATCTATATTATCTTTACACTTGTTGTTCACATGAGATAAATATGATGAAGAATGAAGGTGGAATCACATATCTGGATCCAACAAAGTGGTCTCATAGAAAGACTGAAGATTTCCAACCCACAATGGTCTCCTAGTAACAAAAAATTGGAACCCCTACAATGAGAAAGAATGAGATTGATATAGAGGAAAGAATTCTCGGATTGAATCTAAACTTGACATCTGTCCCTTCAGGATTCCCTCTCTTAGCAACTAAACAACCTCTTTCTTCTCTCTTCCATCTTGATTTGATCTGATTTTTTATTATTACTGTTATTGATCTGAGAAATATCTCTGTTGAAATGATGAAACCTTGATGAGTCATCAAAATATCAGATTACTTATTGAAATGCTAGGTAAAATTTGAGCTTTTACTGAATGAATCTAAACAAATATGACCCTAATTGCTTTTCCATTGCCTTTTAACCATACCCAAGTCATCATCATGCTAGGAATCAATTTTGAACTTCCATACCTAAATACAGTTGCAAAAAGGGAACCTGATAGAAAACCTCATGTAGAATGAGTTAGCAACATTTTATGCAAAAACCAACCCTAGAATCAGAAAATTCAATTTCTCATGATTCCCGCGGTATATGTTAAGGCATACTTTTCTTAAAAAATGCCCCTGATATGGCCTTCTAAAAATCAGGTCTTCATTCTTGGTTTCCATTACATTTGAAAATTTCAAAAATTTATTCCTTTATATAGTTTGAACTATATAAATAATTTCCAATTTTATTTAAAAAACTGACCTGTGCACGTGATTCAGGAAGATTTTCAAAAATATTACTTAAACCAAATATTTAATTTTTTATCCTTATCTTCCACTTTGGGTCAACTTTGTTTGACCACATCACCATGTGTCACGTGCTAATCTGTCCACCTTGCATAGTGTCAGAGACACGTGTCAACTTCTTGCTATATCCCTATGCTTAATTGGTGAGAAACTTTGGTTAACAAGATAATGAGGACCATTGGATCTGCCACGTGACGCTATCTAGTGCATTCTTGAAACTTGCCCACTACGAAACAGCTTGTCTCAGACTCTGCACCATGTGGCACCTTGTGATCTGTCCAACTTTTTTGCCACACCACTACCTAGTTATCCAACTAATTGCCACTTGTCACAATCTTGGTATCCCTCGCTACCTCTCTATGGTTATCAAGTGAGCAACTTCCCTCGATGACATAGCGACAGCCGTAGGGTTGTCCATGTGTTAGTATATTGTCGCCCTGATCTACATTAGCATTTCTCTGACAACGTGTTTGTTCAAAAGTTTGTCTCTTGTCACCTTAAGCAACTGGGTCCCACAACATAGCACATGGCTTCCAAAAGACCCTCTCTTTAAGACATTTAAACAATGCACAAAGAATTATATTTAAACAACTAAAACTTCTGCCACCCACCCAATGTGGGATAAAGCATTTTGAATGTTTCACCCTGTAAACACCCTTTTCCTGGCATAGATACTCTCTATTTTGCACTATTGCTGCTTTCATATGCCAAGAAAAAATCAATCATCACTACATCACCAAGATCAGCCTATAGATCACTGCAAAGCAAAGTAATATCATCTGCCATAATCGTATAGATGTATTGATCCTTATATAATTGATAACGCTATTGGATCTCCACAATTGGATCATCAAACAAAAATGTCCCTTTTACTAATTTAGCAAGATTTTAAGACATTTGATGGATGCTAAATCCAACCCCTAGATGCTCTCTTATTGAATTCTGATTGCAAGGAGCCATTAGAGATAAGACGACTGGGTAGGTTTTACATGCATTTGCAGAATGTATGTATAGAACTAGTAGAAGACTTGCATGTGTTGGCATCAATTTATTTCAAAAACACCTTTTATTATCTAATGTAGGGCTTCCATTCTTTGATGTCAGTTTCTCACAAGACTGCCAACTTCCCTTTTAAAATATGTAAATGGGTTTGAAAAGTGACGCTAGCTCTCTTATATCCCCTGCTACTAATTTCAAAGCCCCTCTATCTTGAAGCTATGGGTTCTTTGCACATTGGCATGGGTTAATGCCAAATTTCTCTTCATTCATGTTGCTCTTCCAATTGCCTTTGACCACATGGGCTCTCTCCAACCTTGATTCAAACTTCATGCGTGAGCATTCCTCTTCAAACATGGCATTTTTTTTTTCTTGCCTTGGCACCTACTTGGTAGCAGATTTCTTGACTTATGTGGCTTAGAATACTTCTTGTTATCTAATGCCCTGCCATGGTCTTTTTTCTTGTGGTGGCTTTTGTTATGCTTGCATGGGAGCTTTTCTTATGTCACCTCAACTGTTCAACGTGGAGCTCATGTTCAATGTGGTCATGAGGTAAGATGCCATTACTACGACTTCATTTAGCAGTAAGAATGTCTTCACAACTCTTACTGTGGCTTCATTCAGTAGTAAGAAATGTAGCAACCTCATCACTTCCTCTAAATTGTAGTAGTAAGAATGTCTTCACACTCCTTTAATAAAGCTTATAGAATTTCACTTGCCTTTGGCACATCTGAATCTCTTGGGATGTGTGGGGTCTGGCTTGTTCGATTTGAAGCTCCTCTATTGAAATGCATTGACTCTTCTTTCAATTGCATGCTTTTCCTTTATTAGAACTCTCAAATCTCTAGCATCACGAGCATGGAAACTTCTAGAATGCTTCTCATTTAGTGCTTTTTTCTATCCTCTTCATTGTTGCTTGAGATCCTGTCATCTTTCATAGATTCTCTGTCTTCATTTTGTGAACATTTCCATCTCAAGTCTTTTGTGTCCAACAAAACTCCTTGCAAAGCTACTCCTTTAAAATGAGTTAATCCCGTCCGATATCTTAATGAAAAACTTTGAGGATAACATAAGACTATGTAATTATTGGATCTCTCATAAGGACAAGGAGTGGGCAATAGACTAGGAGGGAAGACAAGTTACCCCTTCTTTGAATAATTGGAAGCATCAATTTATAAAATCTCAACATATTATATATTGAGAATAAGTCCCCTTTCATCAAATAACAACACTTATGATCTCGGATCAACCCATCAATTTGAAACAATTAGTCGGACCCCAAAGTGGGTTTGGTTAAATTTTTTTTTGTTTCTGAACAACTAAAATCTCAAACTAACATACTAATCATTTAGAACTGATTGGAATTAATTTTGATCACTGACTGATCGTTAAAAATTCAATTTATCACCTTTTTCCAACCATCAAATTTGATGTCAGAAGGTCTTTTGATTGGCCTTAAAAATTGATCTAAACACCTGATCAAGCTTTGAAAAATGGCACACTAATTCTTTGTTCTGCATACTTGCACCTTGTCGAATCTCGTCTCATGACGAATTTGGGGTCAAAAGATATTCGCTGTCAAAGTTGACCTCTTAGAGATGCCTGCAAGAAAACATGTCAGAAAGCAATAAATTGGTTTTGGATTCAGCTTCAAAAACTGGGCAAATGGACACTTGGGACATTGGTTCTCTGTCATGAGGAGAATATGGATTTGCAATTTGGGCTTATGAAAAATAACTGGGTGCAAATGGCAATCAGTCAAAGTGGGCTACTCAAAATTAGTAGACTAGAAACATTGGCATAAAATCATTTTTTGCAAATGGAAATGACCTAGAAAAGTGTGCAAATGGATTCGTCAAGACATGTAAACTGGCACACTTGGAGCATTTTCACTGGAAAAAATGATGGTACAATTCATTTGATCTCACCAATAACAAATTAGGAGTTATAACTCCACAAACATGGGTACCAAACAATCTACAAATGCTTGACACCAGTAAAAAGATAGAAATTGTGTTTGAAATCGCATTTGAAAACTGATCAAACAGATTCGTCATGAGCTGAAACTTAAAACATAACAAGTCTCTGATGTCTACAATGCAACCCAACAAGAATTTCAACATTTGGGTCAATTGGGTCAAAGTTATAGCATGTCAAATAGGGCTTCCCAGAATTATGTGCAATGTGCATCAGCATGACAAATTTAAAAGACCAACTTTGAGGGATTCAAAACCTAGTCAAACGGACTCAAAATGACTCAAAACCTAAAATGTAGGCTTTAAGGTATGTACATTAGACACTCTTAAAGTGGTCTATCATACAATGTTTCTGGGTGCAAGATATTCACTTGCAAACATAGCTTCCTGTCGCTATTTGACACTTAGGGTAAAATGCAAATTTGGTAAATGCTCAAAACAAGACTTCACAAAATGGCTTAGAATGTTAATTTATCACCATGAAACACTTAAACACACTGGATGGAGGGTGTTAGAAACATTAAACACCTTAATGGCTCAAAGGTACAATCAGGTACAACTAGGTACATATGCATTTTAAAAGTGTTTAAGGGCTTGATTCCTCCAATGGAACTCAAAATTTGGGCTACAATTTTGAGCACCAACAGATTGGAAGAAAAGACAACTAAGTTTGAAAAAATCTCAAACATGCAGCTTGACACCTTAACCCAAATGATGAATGCACATCATGAGCTTTGAAGATACAAAATGATCAACTACAAAATGAGCTAAAAAGAGAGAAGGAAGTTGTAGAAAGCTTCAACAAACCCAATGAGGCTATAAAGTACTTTGAGTAGCTATTGAAATCACCAAGGGCCAGTAATAATACTTTAGGACTTCGTTACACCAGCACTGAAAAAGGAGAATCATCCAAGACTATAGAAGAAAGGAGTAACAAAGGTAAGAACACTAAACCTACTTGTCATTTCTATGGTAAAAAGGGACACACTGATAATGTATGTAGGAGCAAGAAGAATAATCAGCATCATAAGCCTAAGAATGCAAGCTACTATCATAAGTGGAAGAAGCAAGGACATCAAGCACAAGAATGTAGGACTAGGACTATCAAAACACCAAAATTTGAAGGTCAGTACTACAATTGCAAGAAGTATGGACATAGGGCATTTGAGTGCAGATCAAAGCCTATGTGGACACCTAATCAGCTTACAAAGGGAAATAACCAAGGATATCACTACAATTAGGACTATAACACTAGGTATAGCTATCACCATTATCAGGAATATGGAGATGTTCTTGAGAACTAAATAAGAACACATTTTAGAGGGAACTATAGTAGGTGGTTAAGCCAAACCACATGTTTCAATTGCTTGAAGATTAGCCATATCAATAGGTATTGCCCAACAAGGTCCAAGGCACCCAATTCAGAAGTGAACAAAGGAAAAGAGAAAGTAGATGCTGAACAAATTAGAGGAGAAATAAATAAGACATGGAAGAGAAAGGATGGAGCCAAAACATCAAATGAAGGGATCACTTCACCCAAGAGGTCAAGTGATCACACCTCATCCTGATAAGCATAAATAGGTGTATGGGATTGATATACATAGTTATATCATGCATCAGTCCCAAGACAAACAAGTTTTGCAAAGAAGGAATCAACATGATTAGAGATGCAAAGTTAAAACTCAAATTTTTTGCAAGTATTGCTGAGTTGTCCCTAGATGCCGAGTAAATGTTAGTATATGCTGAGTTGCCAATAGCAACTGAGTTGATAGTTAGTGCCAAGTTGCAAAATGTCAATGGAAGCCAAGTGAAGTGGAAATCTAGTTAGTGCTGAGTAATAGAAAACTAATGGAAGCTGAGTCAAGTTGAAACTCTCAAGAGCCAAGTTTATAGCTGTATGCATTATGCATTTAATGCTAGGTTTTAAAGAGTATAACATCAAATTTTGATAATTTTTACACTATTCAAATATAGAGAAAAGGTGAGAAGAGAGCAGAAGAGATCAAAGAGCAACCTTGAGGCCATTTGCATCCATTGCAACAGAGATTCAACATAAATTTTGTTGGTCTAAGGTATTTATCAAGTGCTGAGCTACGAAGTGTTAAAATCTTAATATATTGAAACCCTAGATCAGTATAATGGCTTCTAGTTCTAAGAACCCCAAGGGAAAGGAAAGTCATGAGGTCCAACTGGTTAGTAATGAAGTAAAACAACCTGAGTTTTGAACCATTCCCAAGGTAGCCTACAAGAATGACCCTGTTAGTGTACACTCGAAAAGGTGCACTTCTCTAAATCATTCTATCCGAGGTTCTCCATAGATTGGAAAGCTAAAATGCCAACTTAGAGCTCCCTAGTTATGGAGTGCAAGGGGAATACAAATGAGCATATAGGAGCTCTTAGCTAAGCCTTAGAAATAAAGCCCTTGCTAGTAAACCACAAAATGGGAGACTCTTTAGACAAGAGCAAGAGTGCTAGTGTCAAAGAACTCTTGGATCATGCAATGCAAAAATGAAACTATATTAGGATGAGATGTGCAATGCAAGCTATACTAAAAATGAGATGGGAATGTTACAAATCTAGCTATTAAGCTATGTGATCTAATTATTTGCAAGGAAACTACACTATCATGCAATATGATCTTAAGACTAATATGAAGGAAATGAGAGAATGAGACAAGAAAATGAGTAGTTCTCCATAAAGCTCCAAAGAAACCTGTTAGAAAACCTGCAACATGACAATATTCAAAATATGGATTGATTGAGGGGGAAGGCTCTCTCCCTTTTAAAGATATATGGATAGTAGAGATCAAGATGAAGATGGTGGATGATCAACGGTGGAATTCAAAAAGAGGAGTGATCCATGTGCACACACAAGTCAACCAATAGAATATAAGTTGACTTGTCATATAAGACAAAAGTCACAAAGTTTTTTCTTTTAATTGTAACATAGAAAATGTGCACTTTAAGTGGGTTAGAAGAATGGGGTGTTTTATTTAATTAAAAGGGGACATGTTCTTTTAATCAAATAATGAACTTAGGATAGCATAGTCAAACTATAGGTTATAATCAAATAAATTGATTATTAGCAATTTGGTCTAGGCAAGTGATTAAATTAAAGTAGCCAAAATGCTAAGAAGGGGGCTAATAGTCTAGATGACCATTTTTAGGTGATTACATTTGCCCCTCTTTGACTAATGCATGATCGATCTGGGAACACATTATGTCAAAGAAAATAGAAAGCCAAGTAGGCAGTGATAGATATAGATATCTGATTTCAAAGAATGAAATGCAGAAATAGATGGCAAGTCCTGAATGCACAGCCTGATAATGGTAGTACTAAACACTAGGAAGATGATGTTAGGATCTGAAAAGAATTCTAACACCTAGCAAAGTGAATAGACCGAGAGAAAGTGAGAAGATCAAACAAATGCTCCTAAGAAATAGATAGTTGTAGCAATTAGTGATAGAGTATTTCTGCCCCCTCGGGATCGAAATTGAAATGAGGTAAGGGGATCCAAAAATTGGCTAGACATGAGAAAATTAGAATATAGCAATGTCCAAGATGACAGATAGATGATTAGAATCCAAGAATGACTGTAAAAAAATTGATAAAATGCCCCAGTTTGACTAGAGTTGACCTTGAAGGATATAGCATAAAAATTAGGTCGAAATGAGTAGAAAGGTGATTTTAGACATGAAATAGTGAATTGAAGTAGATATGAAGTATGAAAATGATGAAGACATGAAGAAATGAAGATGCCCTAATGATGATTCAGAGATTAGACCTCAAAAGGTCAGCTAACTGCTCAGAAGAAAGTATAATTTTAAAAGACAATTTTGACCATCAAGATGAACTCGAATTTGGATTTCGATCCCAAAAATGAATTTAGGATGTTGAAATTATTTAAGAGGTCAAAAATTTATATAATGTGATGATAAGATAGAAATGAGATGAAGCGAAAGATTAAAAAGGTGAAAAGACATGAACAAGAAGAAAGTAAAGAAATATATGAAAGGAGTTAGCGGATATGTCTATGAAAAGATGAAGAGAGAGCTCTCCCCATATGCAAGAATGCAAGACTAAGCTAGAAAATGAACCTAAAATGCAAGCTAATATGAAAAGTGGTTTACCAGCAAGAAGTGCATAACATTTAGACTCTTAATTTCATCATTGAGCATTTATTAGGGACATCATGAGATCATACAACCATCACTAGTATAACTATGAGGATATGAATATGATCAATATTAGATAGGTATGTGGAAATCTAATCTAAGCATCAAAGAAATGTAAGTCAAGATAACTACACGATTAGATTCCCTAAGTTTAATTTAGCAAGATTACACCTGTATCAAGGCATAAGCGCCAGGATAAACCTTGAGTGCGGTCTTGCAAAATAGTCAAGGATGATACATTTGTAAGTCAAAATGTTGAATAGGTCAAGCATAAATGCTTACAACACCATAGACAAACAAAGTATACCCACAAGCAAAAATCAAGAAAACATTCCCCATGCCCCCAGTCTTCTAGTCGATGACATCCTTGAAAGACTATTAGGGATGGAACATATAGTAAAGAAATCGTCATAGACATCACACAAAGTAGATAAAGATTAGCATAGCTCAGTCGTTTAAGTGTTAAAGTGCATGTGTGCAAGTCACTTGGTCATTTCTTCAAGACTTGATTTTGATAGTGAGACATATTGCAACATCGGAGACCGTAGGTAAACTATCTGTAAAGTGTTAAAAAAATACTTGATGTCAAAGTGGGGGAAGTGTTGAGAAACACTATTTTGTGAGTTGTCAAAGAAACCCTAATGCACAAGAATACATCAATAAGCTAAGTAGCTATGCCCTCGAGATGAGGACAAGAAACAATTCCAAGCCAGGAAATGTGTAGCAAAATGGATGATTGAGGCTGATAGACATAGGTGCAAGGATTTCAAGTAGCACCTATTTCCAGGTTTTCACCACTTGACAGATTTTTTTTAGGACTTTTTTTCAATTTTTTTGTATTTTTGTATTTTTGATTTTTTTTGGTGATACATCAAAGTGCCTATTGCTAGGTTTTCACTAAGAAGATCTTTTTTTCAGGACATTTTCTGATTTTTAGGATTTTTTTAAGATCATAGCTATATACAAGATAGTTGAGCAACAAGCCTCTAAGTATAGAACTTCTTCAAGTGTAGGATGTTGATAGGCTCTGCAAGTTCTTCACCTTCTAAAGTAGACAACTGGTAAGCACCAGACCCAAATGCTGCTGTGATAATGTAAGGACCCAACTAGTTAGGTTCAAATTTCCCTTTCTGTTCTCGATTTTGCTGATTTTTGGGATTCTCTCTAAGCACGAGTTCACCAACTTGGAACTCATGGGGGTGAACCTTTTTGTTATATTGTGGAGACATGTGCTTCTGATAAGCTCTCATGTGATCAAAAGCAGCCTTGCACCGTTCATCCAGAGTCTCTAATTCTTGTACTCTCATAGCTCTATGATCTTCATCGGTTATTAACCCATGTAAGGAGACACACAAAGAAGGTATCTCGACTTCTAATGGGAGAACAGCCTCAGAGCCATAAACTAGATAAAAGGGCATAGCCCCTATAGGAGTACGAATATAGGTTCTATAGGCCCAAAGTGCCAAATTTATTTGCAAGTGCCAATCTTTCCCAGACTTGTGAACTGTACGGTGTAGGATTTTCAGCAATGTTTTATTAGAGGCCTCATCTTGGCCATTCCCTTGGGGATAGTAAATGGAGGACTAGTGTTGTTTAATTCAAAACTTTTTGCATAGCTGTTTTAAGTCCTTATTCTTGAACTTCCCTCCATTATCCATAACAATAGAGGATGGGATACCATATCGGCAAATGATGTGATTCAGTATAAACAGGGCAACATGTTTGCCTGTAGCAGTAGATAATGGTACAGCTTCAACCCATTTAGTGAAATACTCCGTTGCTGTGATGATGAATTTATGACCGTTGGATGAGCTTGGATGAATCTTTCCTACCAAGTCAAAGGCCCATTGCTGAAATGGCCAATATGTCACAGAAGGGATTAACTCTCGCCCGGGAGCATGTATCAAGTTGCCATGGAGCTGACATTTCTAACAGGACTTTGCATAGCACGCAGCATTAGCTTGCATGGTGGGCCAGTAATAACCCGTCCTAAGCAATTTTTGGGCAAGTGCAAGGCCATTAGAATGCGCCCCACAAATGCCATCGTGGACTTCAGAAAGTGCCTTCTCGGACTCTTCTATCTCTAAACACCTAAGCAATGTTTCGTCTAGACCCTTCCTATACAAGTCACCAGAGACCAAAGTGTAGTGTGAAGCATTACGAAGGAGTTGGCAATTTTGGTTGCGCGTGAGGGTTTCAAGAATAACTTGATCACGTAGGTAGGATAAAATAGCCGCATAGCGTAATCACCTAAAAAATTTCATCTAGACTATTAGCCCCCTTCTCAACATTTTGGCTAAATTAATTTAATCATTTACCTAGACCAAATTGCTAATAATCAATTTATTTGATTATAACCTATAGTTTGAATATGCTATCCTAAGTTCATTATTTGATTAAAAGAACATGTCCCCTTTTAATTAAATAAAAGACCCCATTCTTCTAACCCACTTAAAGTGCACACATAAAGTCCTTTTTTTATTTTGCAATTAAAAGAAAAGGCTTTGTGACTTTTGTCTTATATGACAAGTCAACTTATATTCTATTGGTTGACTTGTGTGTGCACATGGATCACTCCTCTTTTCAAATTCCACCATTGATCATCCACCATCTTCATCTGATCTCTACCATCCATACATCTTTAAAAGGGAGAGAGCTTTCCCCCTGAATCCAATCCTCATTTTGAATATTGTTATGCTGCAGGTTTTCTAACAGGTTTCTTTGGAGCTTTGTGGAGAACTTCTATTTCTTGTCTACATTCTCTCATCCATGGCATCATGGCATTATAGCTTAGCTTAGCTTTCATTTTTACATGTAGCTTAATCTCATATAGCTTAATAATGGTATTGTAACACTCTCATACATGTTTAGCATAGTTGCATCTTGCATTTCCATTCAAGTTTAGTCTTCCATCTTGCATTGCATCTTTGAGGAACTCATTGTAGACACTTGCATTCTTGCATCTTGTCTTTGAAACCTCCCATTGCATGGTTTACTAGCAAGAAGAGTATCTCTAAGGCTCATCTGAGAGCCTTTTTATTCTTTAAATATACTCTCTTGCACTTCGTGGATAGGGAGCTCTAAGCTGGCATCCAAGCATTCTGAACTTATGGAATCGTTTGGATAGAAGGGTTTAGAGTGGGACACTTTTGAGTGTACACATAGCAGGAGGAATCGTGACCCACAACAGTGTAGATCACCTAGTTATCTAAGGAATCATAGCTGGATAATGCAATTCTTCCACCAGGAACTCAAATCACGATTCATGTTCTTGTAATTGGAGGATAGATGCTAAGGTGGAATTCAAAAAGAGGAGTGATCCATGTGCACACACAAGTCAACCAATAAAATATAAGTTGACTTGTCATATAAGACAAAAGTCACAAAGTCTTTTCTTTTAGTTGAAAAATAGAAAAAGGACTTTATGTGTGCACTTTAAGTGGGTTAGAAGAATGGGGTGTTTTATTTAATTAAAAGGGGACATGTTCTTTTAATCAAATAATGAACTTAGGATAGCATAGTCAAACTATAGGTTATAATCAAATAAATTGATTATTAGCAATTTGGTCTAGGTAAGTGATTAAATTAAACTAAGAAGGGGGCTAATAGTCTAGATGACCATTTTTAGGTGATTACAATTAGCACATTGTCTATTATTTTGCCCAAATTTGTTATGGTACAGGATGTGAGGAAATGTTACAACTATAAGATAGGTGTAGTTGGAGACCTTGAAATTTATCCCACATGTTTCAAAATAGAATGGATATAGATTGTCTTGAGTAGAATACACAATGGTTGTTTGTGGTTGGAAGGAGGACCAGTTAAAATAACAAAGAGGATAGTGCATAGGGTTATCGACTTTCCAACCCTAGATCGGCCCAAGACCCTGCATAGTGACTCAAAAGAAGCTATTGAAAGAAACACAGGGGCTAAATGGAATAAAAGGGGCATGACAATTGCCACTATCACAGATCCCCTTCTAGACTTTCCTATGAGAATCATTTCTCACAAGTTTTACCAATCCAGTAGATTAAATAGTGTACCATGCATTGCTATGGATGTAACCTATAAGCTTGTAAAGAAAGATCATACATATGATCTAGTAGAAATGATGTTGTATTAGATAAATGAGAACCTAGGAGCAATAAGAAGGTCAAAAGGAGCTCAATACAAGTTTGGTTCAGTCCTTGTCTACATATTTTTCTATGTCATGGAAGAGTTTCTTTCAATTGGAAAGGTAAACTAGAATT
The DNA here is from genome assembly GCA_028749045.1 of Cupressus sempervirens. NCBI lineage: Eukaryota > Viridiplantae > Streptophyta > Pinopsida > Cupressales > Cupressaceae > Cupressus > Cupressus sempervirens. The sequence continues at coordinate 590,473,739 of CM053789.1, read as the reverse complement.
CAAACAAGTCTCAAATCAATGAATACATTGAATAGATGGGTGACAACTTTGAAAATCAAATTACAAGCTATTTTGAGAATTTTAAGAAATCCATGAAGCAGAGGGTTAGGATACCAGTTTCCCTAGTGGAAAAACATATCAATGACATATGCTTCCTAGTAGACATTGATTACACCTACATCCAAGCAATAGTTCCAAAGATGAGATGGCTAAGGCCATTGGGATATGAGTTAAATGTTGATGAAGCATCAACAACAATAACTGCATTGCTTGCAAAATAAATTGATAAGGAAGCACCTCACTTTGGAACATATGATGTTGTGCATTCCAAGGTAGATATGGAACTAAAAAAACCTCCACCTTAAAGAAAAAGGATAAATTGGTGAAGAAAATAAAGAAGAAATTTGGTGCAAAAATTGAAGGGGTAGCAAGTGCTGACGAGGAGGAAGAATAAGAATATGATAGTGAAGAAGAAGAAGAACAAGAGCAAGGCCCTATGTAACTCACTCAAGGCTTAGGAGAATATAAGGAGGAAGGTGTAGGGGAAGAAGAAGTCAAGGAAGCACCTATACAAGCCAAGTCAAAGAAGAGAAAGGCTAAAACTTAGCCTCTAGCTCAGCCCAAAGCCAAGAAGGCTACAAAAACCACTCAAGCCAAGCCAACACCAATAACAAGAGCTACCACAAGGGCATCTACACAAAGGCCAAGGAAGAAAAAAGAGAGAAGAAGAAGGCCACTAAATAGACTAGTGAAGTGCAAAAGAAAAGAAGAAAGTATGTAGCACAACTAGATTCTGATGAGGAGGAGAAGACTGAATCAGAGGATATTAGCCAATTCAAAGTGGTAAGTCATCCTTTCAAATCAGCCATAGATAAAATCTATGATAATATTAGGAAAAATACAAATTTTACTGATTTTAAAAGTGTTGATTTCAATAAGTTAAGTAGAGAGGACCAAAACATGATAGAGAAATCAATGTATGGCATGATGGCATAGTTTAAGAACACACCTCTAGAGTTAAAAAATACCATGCCTAGGGAATTATATGAGATCATTGAAAAATAATGGCACTAATGTCTCAAGATGGAGAAGGAAATTATAGAATCAACACTAGCACAAGTGATGCTTGATCTAACAAGAGGTCAAATTACTAAGGCTACTAAGAAACATGGTTGCAAATTTGTACCAAAATATAGAGCCTTCAATATTCTACAAAATAAAATTGAAGATGTAGTGAATAAGTCCACAAAATTGTTGAAGTAAATATACAAATTGACTGATGATAAGGATGAAGAAGCAAATAAGGCTAAAGCCAGTGAGAAGGAAAAGGAAGTCAAAGCAGTGGAGGAGGAAAAAAAATAGAAGAGAAGGCAGAAGAGGAGAAAACAACAAAAGGAGAAGAAGAGAAGAAAGGAGATGAAGAGAAGAAAGGAGAAGAAGAGAAGAAAGAGGAAGAGGATAAGGAAAAAGGAGAGGAGGAAATAAAAAAGGGGGATGTAATGGAAATAGCTAAGTAGTAGCAAAAGGAAGAACAAAGTGTGCAAGACAGAAAAATGCCACGTCCTAGCCCTCCTCATGTAACCATCACACCTGTAAACACTATTACTATAAAGGATGTTCCTGCCACTTCTGCTCATAACATCAATCCCCTAACTACAAAGGATCTCTCCAATATCCTTCACCAATCAACTTTACAGGCACAATTATGCAAAAATCCTATATTGGTTAGTGTAGATGAGCTACAAAAGGCAATACCTGACTCCTCAGGAGACAAGGTGAAACCACAAGAACCACCTTCTATCTCTACAACTACTAGTACTCAAATTTTAATGCTTCCAACACCATCTCCAAAAATTTCAACAATTGACACATCAGGAGTAGGTGACACCATTCTAAAGTTGAGTGCAAAAGAAGGGAAGGATACAACAATAGGGGCAATAGGATAGATTGATACATCTGATCCTACAATACAACTCCAAGGTACACCCCAAGTAATTATCATTGATCAGGGGAAGTTTGATGAGGAAAAGGAGGATAAATCAAAAGAAGAGGAGTAGGACGCAATACAAACACTGGTAGAATTACCAAAAATAGGCACTCCTACAAAAACTCTTCAAAAGCCAAGTATTGATGAAATAACTTTGTAGATCTCTACACCAGGCTCGAGCTCAACCAAGGTGACCAGGGTACTTCACTATGGAGACCCTAAGCTAGATGAAGAGATAGTAATACCTTCTTATGACTCAAAGACTATCACCATTGAGAAGATTACAAAGATATAGGATGCATTAAATAGAAGGAGAAGACAAGAAATACTTAGAAAGGAGTATAAGCACAAGAAAGCACTACTTGAGATAAAGGACATCTTTATGGATGCCTTCAGCTTGTAGTCACCAAATGAGTCAAAGAATATAATGGAACAATTATTAGATATAGTTGACTAGGTGAAAAGTGAAGACCAGGATAACGACATCAAACTTATGGAGTGGTTTGAGAGGAAGTTTCAAGGAAAGGTGAATGAGAAAGTATCTAGTGGCATAGCACTTCAACAAGTTGAATTGGCCAAGAATATTGAAAAGGTCAAAACTATACTTGAGAATATCTTCTCATTGTACAACAAGCTATGTGATTTTTCCAATTTCACACAAGAGATAGGCCAAAGGATCATGAGCTTGGATATAAATCTAAAGATTTCTAGCATGCATCTACCAAAGGTTCTAGCTCAAAGTGAGAAGCATTTTGCCCAATCACTTCACACTCAAAGAGAATTAGTTGCACTAGCAAGTGAAGAGGCCAATATAAAGGCCAAATTGATGCAGATACATTCCTCCATTACCCCACATCTAGAGGTCCTCCACAAAGAGAAAGCCTATGCAAAGAATGTTCTAAAGAAAGATCCTAATCTTTCTACACTTGATGAGATTGTACATCTTGATGCATAGACTACCATCTAGCACAAGCCACTAGAAATTGCTTTCGAGAATTGGGATGCAACTCTCAAGATGATATTGGAGGTAAACAAGACATTTTTGGCAAAATATGGTATTAATCCTTAGCACCCTTTGACATAAGTATCAAAAAGGGGGAGATAGATATAATTTTTAGGGGGAGAAAGAAAATAAAGAGGGAAATATAACTAAGGGGGAGAATACTAAGTATTATAGTGATTATAGTCTTTCATTCATTCTTTTGGAGAATAAAAAGGGAAAAGATTGTAGATAGCCAAAAAGGGAGAGAAATAATGTTTTGGGGGAGATATGAATAAAAATTACAAGTGTAGATAGGGCAGACTGAACAAATAGAACAACTTAGCAAGCAAGCATAGGAAACAGAAACAGGGCAAAGGCAAAGAGTATCAGATACACCAGCACAATAATTTTGGTTACAGGAATGAAATGGTATAATTAACTTAGGGGGAGTTATAATAATTTTAAGGTATATTGTTCCTTACAAAATTTTGAATAATTTTTTGAAATTTTGTATATATGCCAAACAAATTGGATAATGTACTCATAAGGTTAGATAAATAATGCTTAGTTAAGTTTTTTTGACACTCATGTCAAAGGGGGAGATTTTTAGTCTTAGTTTGGTTTTGACATAACACACTTGACCACTTTTCATATAGAAGTTGAGTATACTATGTATGCCAAGCTACAGTATGTGTCGAGCCATAATTTCAGTAGGTGTTGAGTGAGTTCAAGTGTTGAGCATTATATATGTACCGAGTGATATATAGGTGTCGAGTCATAGTTGATGTCGAGCAACTTAGGATACTTCATGTGCCAAGTGAGCTAGAACTATGCATGTGTTGAGCAAGATAGAATGTAATAGGTGCCAAGCAAACTAGAATAAAACATGTGCTGAGCACCAGTAATCCAGTATGAGCTGAGTAACACAGAAATCAACATACGAGTTTGTGCCTTCACAAACTTAGATGTAAACCATTTTTTGAGCTAACATAGAAGGATCTTGAAGGATAATAAATAAAAGAACAAATATTTTCTATTTCCTATGCAATCAACATGTAGCCAATAAGAAAAATGGAGAAGGCATGCAACCAATGAGAAAAGTGCAAGGAATGAGCGAGAATTGAACATTCAATATGGATCATAGATCCATACCTAACCCTAAGTCTTCATAATATTTAAAAGGAGGATGAAAGCCCCATTGTATGTGTGGATGAGAATAGTGTATGGGGAAACTATAGTGAAATTCAATGGGAAGAGTGAAAAGACTTAGAGGAACAGAGTAGTATTGCAGCATCCAGTTGATGAAGAACAAAGTATCAGAGTATCAAAGAGTAGAATATCAAATCTCAAAGGATCAAGATCAGAATGAGTAGAACCAGTGCCTAAAATCAGAAATTTGAGATTGTAAGCTATTAGGTTTATTAGTCTAATACTCTCTAGCAATTGTATTAGAAGGAAAATCCTATGTTTATAGGTTAGCTGAACAACTATTTTGTAGATCCTTTGAAGAGGTGATTAAATCCTTTGACAAGGTGACACTTCGTGTAAAGTGTTTTAAATCCTTTAACCAGGTCACTATTGACATAGTGTAAAGCCTTTAATAGGGCAGAACTTTCACAAGGTAGATCATCAAAAGTGGTTAACCATTATTGCTATAGTGATTTTGTGGGTGTCATCCCCACCCCAATTTTACCTTATTCTTGGAGGGTTTCTAGGTTACCAAATTCTGCTATCATGTGTTTACTTGCATGTGTTTACTTTATGGTTATTTGATATGTTACATGCATGATGCTTATTTTCACTTAAAAGTTTTAATGAAAAAAATGCATTACTTCTGATTCACAACCCCCCCCCCCCCCCCCACCTCTCAGAAGTATTCTTCCCATTTGATTATTCCAACACAAAATTGAAATCTCCAAGTCTACTTGCCTACAACAACTCGATATCCTTTGACCTTTTCAAAGATGCAAATGTATATACATATAATCAAACACTTGTTCATTTTTACAAGAAATGAACATAATACAAGTCACAAATCCTCCAAAATACAAAACATTTTTGCATGTATAGCATTCTTGAGGTATTTTCAATAAAAAATGTGCTTCCTTGCTACTCAAATATGGGTCATTTTTGAAAGAATAGGGAAAAAAACATGATTTTCATATGGCAAATCATGCATCCAAGAACCAAAATTCTTCCTCCAAATGCATAGTCATGGGCTAGAAACATTGATTTCTGGGCATTTTTAATAAAAACATACCCTTTACATGCAAAAACTATGAGTCATTCTGGACTTTTGTATGCACAAACGTGAGCCCTAAATACAATGTGTATGCATTAAAACTCAAAAATGCCCTCCTTATGATGGATTTTATAACTTAAATTGGAGAAATCTGGGCATTTTTCTTCAAAAATGTGCCCTATTCTGCATGAGCATGAGTATTTTTGTGTTTTGGAGAAAAATTGTGGTCTTAAGGAACAAATACATGAGACAAAATGCAAAAATACACTCTCCAACTAATTTTGCATGTTATAAATAACATGTATATGGAGGCAAGAGGAAAAATGCACTCTGAAGACCTCATTACATGTTTTAATGTAAATGCTAATCTATTCAAAACACACTCTAGAGGCTTCATTACATGTTTTAAAATTATGTCTTTAGAGGTTGAGTAAGAAAAATACATTCTCAAGGCCTCATTTCATGTTTTAGAACTTGCAACATGGGAAAAAAATGTAAAACACACTCTTGAACCCTCATTACATATTTAAAAAATTTGCAACATGTAACATGCATTTGACAAATTTGAGCTTGGAAGGAAAAAAATGTGGACTCTATATGAAATTACATGTAAAGGATGTTTTTTATGCAAAATAAAAGTCAATTGCATGCATTTTTAGTGTAAAACACACTCTTGGAGGTTCATTACATGTAAACATGTAAATGGGTTGAAAAACATGTATATACACAACTTAAGTGATAAATTAAGTACATGTCTAATTGATTTTTGAGGAAATATCACTTAATTGGGATGAAAAACATGTATATGCATAAATTAAGTGATAAATTAAGAACATGTTACCTACATTTGTGGTAACGAAATGCAAGACAACAACTCCTTGGATTAACAATTACCTTCAGTCCATAATGACCTTCGCTTCTTCATGACTTCATATGTAGTGTACTTATTGGCTATAAGGTTCACATATCCAAGTTTTCACCAAGAGAGGGAGTCTAGAAGATGCCAATACATGACCATATATTGTGTAAAATTGGTACAAAAGAAGCTTTGAGATGAAAACCTAGAATACAAGATAGTCAATGATGTTTTCACCTTTATGGTACTCTAGTTCATTGAAGGGGATTATGCAAAAAGGGTTTTAGTAGAGGCAACATTGAAGGTCATGCAAGTAGGAGGATACTACATCCAATATATCAACTTTACCTACATCCAGGTGGTTGGTAGTCTACAACACTTAAAGAAGCTATGACACTATCCATGAGATAGATTGATCTTATTGGGGATGGTCCACATCTGAGCTTAGTGTATGATAGAATCCAAGACAAACATAGGAAACATGGGCATGACCAATCACCGTTCAGCCCTATGAAATGAAACATAAGCAAGACATTCACACTTTTGATTTGGAATGGGAGAAGAACCCCCTAGAGGAGTACCTGGTAGCTCACCCCTATTTTGCCAATATAGGGATGTTCAAGTACATTGAAGGGAGGGATTTTATTCTTGATTCATCCTTTAAATATTGTTGGCTAAATTGTGTTGATGGTTATGAAGTTTGGATTAAGGACTACTATAGAATGGATCTAACATTGGTAGAAAAGGTTATGAACTTGTATATAACCATTAAAGTGTGGAATAAGGATACTCTTGATGTCCTAGATCCTACTTTTAGTAAAGATAAGATCTTTGAATGCCCAATAATGAATGACAAAGTAGAAAACGAGGCAAATGATGACATTCATCATTAAATCTAGGATGTCATTAAGATGGCCAAGGATTTGATGCAAAGGCCCTTCCCCTTAGACCCCTTTCCTAGTATACCAAATTCAAAGGCACTAACCAGGTGAAAGAAATGAAAAGGGGCTAATGTTACCATCCTTACATATAAGGTGAAATAGATAGTAAGGCCTAAATAGTACATATGCATGATAGGGAAGTAGTTTTGGACATTGAGAGGAAAAGAATAAGGGAAGAAGAAGAAAAAGGATACAAAAAAAGAGGAAGAAGAATAAAATCCAAAATAACCCCAAGCTCTAGCTATAGTCACCCCCCTTAGTCCCAAAGAGGAGCATAATATAGACAATGCCTACTTGGATAAAGAGGAGATGACTAAAGAAGTAAAACACTCCCTCACCCTCTATCCCTAAGACAATATTAGAATACCTTAAGGAAGGTGAAGAGGATTAGATATACCACATCCCTCTAAATAGGAAGACACATTCAACTAAGGTAGTTGAAGAGGAGAGGAGGAGAGAAAACACCCCCATCTATACATGACCAATCCATCTGTTAGATTGTGGTGATTGATCAGGGAAGTATTGTACATGCTCCATAATTCCTTAGAATTTTTTTTTGGGGCTACTGTATTGACATTTAATGGCCAACATGTTGTAACTAATTTTAACCCTAAAGCAACAAAAACACTTGTACAAAATGGCGTAGGGTTAGGGATTATTTTATTGTGGGTGATGAAAAAATTGATTCTTGTTGTGGTATTAAGTTGTAAGGGATTATAAATTGTAATAAGGTTGTATTCATTGGATTTTAATAATATCAAACTTCCTATTTGGTGGACGTAGCCTAGGGATTGGGTGAAACATATTAATCTTGCTGTCTAGTGTTCTCTTTTGTGCAATCTATTATTTTTTGTTATTATTTATATTTGCATGTAATTATTTTTTTTTTTGAAGGTTTAATCATAAACCATCTAGGTCAAGGAGTCCACTGATTAGGAGCAGGAAGAATGGATAGAGTCTACACTATGGGAAGGGTCATATGACTTGGATTTTTTTGACTTTGATTTTATGCCTATAGGAACCTACTTAGAAGATGGAGAGATAAGGGATAAACCCCACAAAGAGCTACAAGGAAATGATTTGGGCACATTTTCTTTACTCCTATAGGGTCTGGTAGAAATGCCTCCTCTACCTCTCAAAAGGCTTGGAAACACCTCTTCATCCACTAGAACAAGATATAATGCTAGTGACACCCCCCATGACCAAAGATAATATTCAAGTTACAACATAGGGAGAGGTACATATAGCCCAAGTGGAGTAGGTTCACATGGTTCAGAAACCCCCCCACAATAGGATAGGTGGTGTATGTGCTAATTATGGGCATTTAAATCCAGACACACTTCAACATGATCTTTACATCTTGAAAACATAACAAAATGAACATGGGATTGTCCATTCAGTATGACCTAATAAAATGATTTGTTGCCTTCTAGCTAGACAAGATTTTTCTATTCACTCTCAGAATTGAGAGGTCAACAACCAAACCAACTAATATGAAGGATTTTGAAAGCAATGCAAATGCAATCAAATATAAATGGAAATGAAACTAATCTAAGAACATTTGAAATTAAGAATTAGATGAATGCATTTTAATCTAAAGAATGAGCATATGAGAGAAAAAGTAAATTTGAATGCAAGATAATTGAGTAATCAAATTGGCATTAATTTGATACTATTCATGTGCACCCCTTAAAATGAGAGGTTGATGGTTTCTTATATAGAATCCTGGAATTTGATCAATGGTTAAGATAAAAGTAAATGAATGGTTGAGATTTGAAGAAGATTTAGTCAGAATAGAAAGTTCCCTTATGAAAAGGAAGTTGACTGATTGCTTTTGGGTAGAATAAGGAGTTAACAGATTTAATTCCTTTTTTGATTTCAGTCAACTCAATGTTTCTAATTTTGAACTAAAGAGAGAATATTGGAGAAGATATTTATTTTAAAAGTAAAATATGACCTCATAATTGAATAGTCTAATTATTTGAATAATTAAATTCAATAATTATAAAGAGGGTGTTGAATTAAATCAAATAAATTTAATTCCTCATGTGCATTAGTGAAAAGGGTGAATTTAAATTAATCAAAGTACTAGGACTTATAATTAAATTAATTAAATTAATAGGTGTAATTTAGCTAATTCAATTAATATTTAGGAATTAAATAAAGTATGTGATTAATAGAAGTTAGGGATTTTCTTCATTTGACACTTAGGTCAAGTAGAGATTGTCAAAATAAGAATTGACTAGTACAATTGGACTTTAAGTAAGATTGATAGATCAAAATTGGTTTAGAATACCAATGTGCCAAATTAGGGGTATTAAATTTGCCCCTCTTTGAATGAATGTGTGAGCAACATGTTGATTCAAAGAAATAAGAAGTCTGAGAATATAGACCAAGAAGTGAGATTAGTTCTAAGATTTATGAGACAGAGACCAATTGACGAGATTTTTAAAGGTTATCTTGAGAATGAAGCTCAGCTTTAGGGAATCTAGATAGAACACCTAGATACCAATATGAAAGAATAAATATTATAAAGCTTCACAGAATTGTTCCCAAAATGAGACTCAATTCTCAAGAGTCAAGGTTAGATTTCCCTGATACCCATCCATTAGAAGATGTCAAGATTAATCACGATTCATAGAATTATCCCAAGAACAAGGCTTAATCCTCAAGAGTCAAGGTTAGATTTCTCTAATACCTGTCTATTAAATAGTGATTGAAAGCAAGAATTTAGAATTATCTCTAGAACAGAGCTTAATTCTTAGCAAGAAATAGAATTATCTCCAAAATAGAGCTTAATCATCCACAGTCCAGATAAAACACCTAAATACTGGTTCATAAAAAGCTAAAAATACCTAATCATGAGTCATAGTATCATCCCCAGAATGAAACTTGATCCTTAGGAGTCAAGGTTAAAATGCCCCAATACCTATCCATCAAACTATGATAAGGACTGTTATAAGATTCATCAGTTAAATAACATATGATGTCAGATTGGGGGAATAAAGATGCCCCAAGTGAATAGAACATTTTAATGTTTAGATTAAGTTAAAGCAAGTTTTGAAAGATTTAATGATGTAAATGTCCCACCACCTCAGAAATGAAATCAAAAGATGACACACCAGAACAATGATGCAAAGCCGTAAATTGGAGGACACATGTATGATCAGAGATTCAAAAGAATGCAGAATAGATCAAAAGAGCATGAAGAAAATTTTGAGTTGAGTTAGAGTGATTTTTAGGTCCATTTGAACAAGTTTGACTTTGGTTGACCAACATTAAATAGAGTTGAATTTTCCAAAAAAATGAAAAATTTGAAGAAAAATGTGATTTGAAAATATTTGCAAAGTCACAAAGTATTAGTAAGATGAACTGCACAAGCATTTAATCATGTTGGTCCCAAAAATTTAAAGTATGAATTTGAGTTGTTTAAGTTTGCTAGATTTTGAATTTGTTCTCAAAAATGAGTTCAAAGAAACCAAATTAGCTAATGGGGTGATTTTTATGTCAATCAGAGCATTCTAAAAAATTAGGTCAAAATCTATATAAGCCCAAAGGGTCATTTTCAATTCATTTGTGCATTTTGTCTTTTGTGAAGAAAAGAGCTTGAAGAGAAAACATGGTGGTTCCCATGCATCTTCATTGATTCAAGCATTTGAGGCAACATAGTTGACCGATGAACTACAAAATTTTGGTGAGTAGGCAAATATCCTTACTTTCATTAAAATTCTTATGCATTTTGATCAAGTTTTGGCATTTTTTTGAACATTTGAAAATGTCTACTATTGATTTCCTTGTGTAGAAACCTATTTTTTCACACAAGCTACTAGGGAAACTCACATGAGGAAGTGCCACAAGGACACTTTCTCACGTGTGGTGTAGGGTTTCCTCATGTAGGAGTTACCCATCTCTCATGTGAGAGACCCTAAATGAGGTTTTTTTGTGCATGGATCATCAATATTTTTCGCATAGGACTATTATCTCACTTGCTTCATTAGATTTTCTTGCACAAGGAAGTCATAGTTTCATGTGACAATGTGAAAACTCAAGCAAGAATGTGAAATCTTGTGCAAAATTTTGGTGTTGTTTTTATGTTTAATTTGACAAAAAAATGATTTTTAGGCATCCTTTTGCATTTTTGTCAGTCATTATTGCATGTATGCTATATGTTTGAATTCATTTAGGAGTAGAATGATGTTGCAAATGTCAAATACTGATCATGTTATTATTTTTTTGTGTTTGCAGGTTAGCTTCCTAGATGTCTCATTTAGATCTCACTATCATGTCATCAGGCCATTGATTCAAAAATTAGATGCTGTAGAGGTGGCATATATTGATACCCTTGGTCTCTCACATCATTGTAATATCGATGACCTATGGGTGAATGATAGGTTATTGACATCATTGGTAGAGCATTTCCACTCAGAGATGAACAACTTCCATTTTCCCCTTGGAGAGATGACTGTCACCCCTAAGGACGTATGGAAGATTCTACAGATACCTTTCCATGGGCCACAAGTTGAGTATGAAATATAGTTGTGACTAGGTAAATTGGCACTAAGGGCCATTTTTTTGGAGGATCTCATTATGGGCAGAGCTATCCCATGGGAGGAGTTAGTGCAGACATATGGTCCTATCCAGAGATTGGCAAGAGTGCTTGGTATATTCCTTAGTTATTAGCTAATGCTGGAAAGAGGTCAACATGGGCTTGAGTGTGGATGTGGGTGGATGCTATAGAGGATGTTGGATTAGCCAACACATTTTGGATGGGGCTAATATATGCTAGCCCATATGTGATGTACAAGATCACCTATAAAGAGGCAAAGAGCATGGCTAGAGGAGTCTATGTTCTGTATGTATGGGCATGGGAGTACTTGCCCATTATGAGGCTAATTTTTGCTAACATGAGGTAGGATTATGAGCCTTATATCTATAGATACTAGTGGTAGATAAGCTAGATGACTTTGGGTAAGAGCGAGTAGTGGTGAGGTCAAATTGACAATCTAGTGGCAATAGTATGGTGGTTATGGAGAGAGACAAAGGTGTGGGATGATGCATAAGGAGAGATCAGATACATGTTTGCCTCTTGGCCACTGATTGGTCACTCAATCTAGGTGATCAAGAGATTTCCCTTGACTTATGTGTGGCAAAAGTATAAAAAACCACATGACATATCCCAAGAGTATTGCACCTACACTCACTTCGCCACGGAGGTGGTCTATTAGATTGGACATCAGGAGGTCGATGATTGATGTATGCTCTATCACCATGGTGTGCTAGGATTACATGGCCATAGTTATAGATGGGGGAATGACTCTGACATATAGGGAGCATTTTTTGAGTCACCCCTTCCCTCTATTTACTGATCTAGTGGGGATGATAGTGCCTATATAGATTGTATAGGCACCACAATAATAGCCACAACAATAGGGTCCAAGAACACAAATGATACAGATTCAAATCCCTCCTTGTTAGATGAGAGTTGATCCAGGTGCTAGTAGGAGTAGGACAAGGAAGATATGAGCTCAAGTTAAGATGGATATCTTGGGTGTTATTAGTAGTGATGCACAAAGGCCATGTGTAGAGGAGCAACCAACTTAGCAAGCCAAGCCTAGAGTGGGTGATGAGGAGATGTAGGATCAGCTTACTATCGAGCCATAGGGTGGAAATATCCTAGCACAAACCTAGGATGCCCTTAGGAGAGTGAGAGATCAAGTCAGGGCAGCACAACAACAACTAGGAGATCTTCAGATCTAGGTTGCGGTGAGAGATACTTGCATATTAGAGCAGGAGAGGGAGAACCATGAACTATGAGAGAAGATGGAGTGAAATTAGGATGAGGTTTGACTTTAGTCAATGAGAGAAACATACTATTATGTAGATTATGTTGGAGTAGTGTCAAATCCATTAGAGAAGTGTTGTGATTCTCAGAGTATGTGAGGGAATCAAAAGGTGCACACCCTCCGACAACAGAAGATGTTCCTCCCCCTCCTCCTCTACTCAAGAATGGAGGAGAGACACAAAGTTAGTTTTTCTCTTCTAATTTTGTTTTGGTTATGTATCAATTTGTTTTCTAGCACCATTTTGTATCATTTTGAGATCAACGGTGTTCAAGTAGCACTCATTTTTGTATCGATGTACACTCAACTTCAATGGAGAGATTTATATATATGAGATCTTTTGATTTGAGTATCTTTGCACGTGTCACCTTTTTCTCTTATATTTTGTTATACATGAGATGTTAATGATATGATTGTGATGAATACAAATTGATATAATGTATGAATGTAGTGTAGATGAGATGAATATGAAAATATGTATATGAAATGCCAAATTTGAATGAACTAGCATCTAATGCAAATTTCAAGTTTGTTGTTAATGATAAGTATCCCATGAAAATAAAGAGGAAAAACCAAGGAGTTGAATGCTTGTGTAGTCATGAAGAAACATGATACTTTGAAGAAACCAACAATCTCTCATGCCAAAATATGCAAGCAAAGTAGTGATTGAAATGTACTCTGATGCAAGTGGAGTATGAAATGCAACCCTATTTTGGATGTACCCCTAGGTCTAGTTATTAAAATCATAAGATTATCATCATCAAGTGTTTAGTTAGACCCACAAATGTCATAGAATTCACGCTAACATTGCAATCATGAGAATATGAATATGACATGTATCTTAGTTTTGTTAGGATTAAATCTTAGCAGTAAGGCACGAGAAGCTAGAATGACCAGAACATTTGTCTCTTTTAATGTAGCAAGTGAACATAAGCATCAGAGCATAAATTCTAGGATGACCACAATGTTTCTTGCATGAAAACACACTAGACACACAAGAGATCCTTCTTATGCTAAGTATTCAGTAAATATTTTGTCTGCAAAAACCCTTATATTTGTAATCTGAGAGAGAACTCTATTAAGTATACTCATAGTGACCCATATGTTCACTTAGTAGGATGAGTATTAGTATTTACTATAGCATAGATAATTCACTCAAACAAGAAAGGAAAAGAACCAACCTCACTAAATTATCCATATAAAATGATTCATGGTACACACGGCCATCCAATACTAGATAAAGGCTTGTATAATGGACACCCCTTTGATATGGATGCTTTGCATCATTGGAGCTAAACCATCAAATAGAAAGAAAAAGAAAAAATCATGCCCCACTCCTCACTTCTCTAGTCAAAAGAGACATCTTCAAGTTTCTCAAAGGGAAATGATAAAGCAAAAAATACAACAAGAAAAAGAAAAGCTCAACATAACACAAACCATGTCAATGTTTCCATTTCAGTGCTAGTGTTATAGGATTGATGTCAAGTGTTGATGTTCAAAATCATATGTGAAATAAATCTCTTTAGTAGGAGGATGATAATAGACAAAATCAATTAAGAAAACTAGTGATTGACATTAGAGAATCTTCATTGAGAAGAACCTTAGTAGGGAACTAAGTGATAGTAGATAGACATAGTTAGAACAACTGGTGACTGATGAAAAAGAGATTTTACTCAAGATGAATCTCTATGGTGAAGCAAGAAATAGTAGGTAGATGTAGTTAGAACAACTAGTGACTAAAGCTTAAGAGATCTTCTATGAGAGTCTAGGTTGTTTCCTCGAGATAATAACAAGGTTCAATCGATGGATTCATGAGCGAAAGCAACAAGCTAAAGTAGGAAAGAAATTGTACAAGAGCTAGAAGATGCATTGCAAGATGTAGTATTTGAAACAAGAGGCACCTATTTACTAGGTTTTCACCTTCTTGGTAGAGATTTTATTTTTTCTACCATGATGCTTGTTTACTAGGTTTTCATTAATGACACTTTTCTTGTTTTTCAAAATTTTTGTATTTTTGTATTTTTCACTTTTTAGATTTTTTTTTTATTACTTTTTTTGGTACTACCAAGGAGCCTATTGCTAAGTTTTCACCAAAATAATATTTTTTTTAGGACTTTTAAGTATGTACAAAAGAGCTTTTGAAATCATGTCAATTATAGAACCACTTTAGATGGAGAATGTTGATTGACTCTTTGAGTGTTTCACCCTTAGTTGTTGAAAGTTGATAAGCACTAGATCCAAACACTACAACAACTATGTATGGACCAAGCCAGTTAGGTTCAAACTTCCCTTTCCATATCCATTTTTTTTTATTCTTAGGGTTTTCCCTTAGAATGAGGTCACCCACTTGGAAGTCATGATGCTTAAATTTATTTTTGTAGCTTTTAGACATACACTTTTGATAAGCTTGGAGATGATCACACACCACTTGTCAATGTTCACCTAGCAATTCTAGCTCTTGTAGCTGAAATATTTTGTAATCATCATCATTAATGAGGCCTTTCATGGAGATTCTCAAAGTAAGAATCTCAACCTCTATAAGAAGCACATCATCCACTCCATATACCAAAGAAAAGGGTGTTATTCCTATTGGAGTTTAGATACTAGTTCTATAATCTCGTAAAGTTGGATTAATATAAAGGTGCCAGTCCCTTCCAGATTTGTTGACCGTGTGATGTAAGATCTTAAGGATAGCATTTTTGGACACTTCCACTTGGCCATTAACCTAGGGGTAATAAATAAAAGACCAATGTTGTTTGATTGTAAACTTTGAGCACAACTCTTTGATGTCCTTGTTTTTAAATTGTCCCCCATTATCAGTAATGATAGAGTATGGTACACCATACCTATATATGATGTGGTTAAGAATGAAAAAAGATGTAGTTTTTCCTTTTGCCTCAAAAAGAGGGACTACTTCCACCCACTTAGTGAATTAGTTTGTAGCTATAATAAAGAACTTGTGTCCATTTGATGAAGATAGATGAATCTAATCCACTAGATCAAAGGCCCATTGTTGAAATGACCAAAGTGTGATAGATGGAATTAGATCCCTACCTAGAGCATGAATTAGATTCCATGGAATTGGCATTTTTTGTAGGATTTGGCATATTTAATTGCCTCTTTCTCTATATTTGGCCAATAGAAAACAACTCTAATAAGTTTATGAGCTAGTGTCAAGCCATTAGAGTGAGATCTGCAAATGCCTTCATCTACATCAATTAATTCATGTTTGGACTCATTGGATTCTAGATATCTAAGGAGTGTTCCATCAAAACATCTCCTATACAAGTCGTCAATAATAATAACATACCATGATGCACATAGATTAGGTGATGTTTTTCATTCTGGGTTACATTATCTAAAATTATTTGGTCACACATGTAAGAATAGATATGATGGTAGCAGGATGAATTGTGCCCTAGAATAGAACATATCATCCAGGATTCAGGTGAATTATAAGCAAGGTAGAGTAACATCTCCACCAAGTATTCATGTCAAAAATCATTCTTAGTCATCTATAGCATGGAAGTGACAGTAGCTAGTTCATTAGTTACCTTATTATCTACCTGTGGAATTTGTTAAAAAGTGACATGAAAAAAGTATTTTTAAATCATCCACCATTCATTTATAAGGTATCAAATTTCATCCTTTTTCTGATAAACATCATTTCCCTAATTGATTACCAGTGTTGAATCACCAAAGATATTCAAATCATCTACTCTCCATTTGACTGCAATCTTCATGCCATTGATTAAGGCTTCATATTTTGCAATATTATTTGTATAAGGAAATAAAATCTTATACACCTTAGGTAATGAATACTTCTATGGTGTTATGAATAAGAGCCTAGTACTAGATCATTATTGTGTGAAGGAACCATGAAAGAACATCACCCAAGTTTGATGTGTTAGCATTAAAATAGATTCATCAAGGAATTCAATATTCAATGTTAGAAGAATTTGCATTAGTGTTTCTACTAATTCATCAACAATTACCTATCATTTGATAGCCTTTCTTTCAAAAAATGTAATATCAAACTCACTTAGTATCATCTCCCATTTGGCTAACCTCCCTGTTGGAGCTGCCTTTCTAATTAAGTACTTTAGTGGATCAATTTTGGCAACCAATCGCATAGTGTGAGAAAGCATGTTTTTTCTCAACTTTTGAGAAGTAAAGATGACCACCAAGCAAGCATTTTTAATAATGCTATAGCTCATTTTATAAGAAATCAATGTGCAACTGAGATATTTGATAGCTTGTTCCTTGTTATCATTGTCCTCTTGAGCTAGAAAGATACCAAGAGATGACTCTATTGCTGAGATTTACAAAATGGGAGGCTTCCCATAAATAGGAGGCATCAGGATCAATGTACTAGCAAGATATTATTTTATCTACATTAAACTTTGATCAAAATGTTTGTTCCAATCATATTTCACACCTTTAGGTAGAGTCTAAGTAAAAGGCTATGACCTATCCACCAACTATGAAATGAATCTACAAATGGATTGAAGTCTTCCTTACAACCTCCTCATTTGAATAATATTATAGGGTGGAGTCATTTCCATGATTGCTTGAAATTTTTCTATGTCCACCTCAATTCCTTTTGCAGAGAAAATATAGCCAAGTAACTTCTCGAAAGTTACACCAAATGCACATTTCTTGGGATTTAATCTGAAAATGAACTTCTCCATATGATATAGGATTGGTCCCAAATCTTGAAGATGAGTGTTGCATTGTGTACTATTCATGAAGGTGTCATCAACATAGTTCTCCATCATCTTATGCATCATATCATGGCTAATTTTTGTAACTTCCCTTTGATACATGGTACCAACATTTTTCAGACCAATTGGCATCACATTCCAATAAGGGTTACCCCATGCACAAGTGAAAGCATTTTTCTCCTAATCTTCTAGTGCAATTTCAATTTGATTATAACTAGAAAAATTGCCCATGAGTGAGTACATTTCATATCCTGCTAACATATCTACTATCATATCAATATTGAGAAGTAAAAAATTATCCTTTGAACATGCTAAGTTTAGATCTCAAGAATATGTGCAAACAAGGATATACTTATCATGCTTGGATACTGGAACAATTTTTGAGATACATTCAACATAGTTGATAGTACAGATAAAATTGGCTTTTAGAAGCTTTTCTAGTTTAGCTTTAACAAGTAATGCCACATGCGGATACATTTTCCTGAGCTTCTTTTCACTCTTGGTGCAACTAATAAATGATGCATTATGAGGTCAAGATCTAAGTATGGAATATTGGAGTAGGTCCATACAAAATTAATCTTTTTTTCTTAAAAGGATGCAATAAATTCCTCTTTTTCTTTTGGAGATAAAGATTGTGCAATGTGTATCATATGAGGATGTTCTATTATTCCCAAGTTGATTGGTTGTGTTGGATCTATCAACATTGATGATATCTCCTAAAAATGACTAGGAAATACATCAAATATCTCATCCTTAGGTAGCTTAGAGAGATTTTTGCCTTTGGATATGTCTTTTATTTTTACTATTTTGGGTTTTGATACTACCTCAATGTGGTTTTCACCATTGAACCTTCTATTTCTTTTTCTTTTATTTATGTGGAAGAGATATTTGACGTCACCTTTAGTCATATTGATACTTTGTTCATTGGTGGAGGACATTATTGGTTAAATAACATTTAAACAGTAGGCAAGAGCATATTCATTCTAGAATTTAGGGACTTTACAAGATGTATTATAATTCTAGTCTATGAGCTAGGTGAGTGAGAGAGATGTGGTGAGTTTGATGACATTCATGGTATAGTAATCAAATGCTTGGATAAGTAATTTGAGACCTAAAGCAATTTTTTCCAAAGGTGTATTCAAATAACTTTGAGTTCTAACAACATTAATTGAAGACTCATTAACACTAGTAGGATGAGACCAATCCGAATGGACCCTAGGTTTTCACCTATTTCAAGCTTATTTTCATATATATGAACTTAATATACATCCTTATCTAAAGTTTCCTTTGAGAGAGAATCAAATTTGTACTCTTGAGAATCTGTGCTACATGGAGTCAGACTATAGAATTCCCTGGTAGTATGGGAACCCATTCTCTACTTTCATTATAATCTTGATTTTTACAAAGTCATTCAACAACTACAATATGACTAGACTCTCTCTATTCCTATTGAATATGGGGAATATTAGTAGTATTTTTAGAAGAATCACTATCAACATCCATAATACTAACACGTGATACAAAGTAATCTAGTTAGGAAAAGAACTTAGCAAGATCTAAAGGGATTGGATAAGGAAAATTATCCTCATTATTAGACCTATCCTCATGATTACTTGACTCAATTTGTGACTCATGTTTAGATGAACTTTCAGATTCTGGTATAAATTTAGTAATCCCTATATGAAAGGGGATCTTCTTGAAACCTAGACTTGTTGTATCCTAAGACCTTCTAGATATTTCTTTGATAGGATCAATCAAGCCTTTGTTATTACATCTAATTGGACCATTTCCTTTGTAACTAGAATATTTCATGAGCTTAAGACCTAGACCATACTTTTTGAAAGTAATCTCACAAGACTGTTCTATGAGATCTATTGGTATTTCCTCTTTATATATCCATGCAATGATGGCTCAATTTTCATCTTCCTCTTCTAGAGGTATAGTATCTTTGACAAAAGTACCATTGAACTTATTTTGAGGTGATAACAAAAAATGTCTCTTCACTTCAAATGGTCTCCCATAGTGACAGGGAGACTTAGGAAGACATGCCAAAGATAGAACATGTTCAATGTGATACTAGCCCATCCTAGTATTGGTTAACTTGAGTAGCTTCTCCATTTATTTTAGCTTATTAGTATGACGATCCATAGATTCTCTATTAGTAGGTACAAAAATTTCAACTAATTTTAGCATGTTATAGGTGTAACTAATATTAGTAGGTATAGTAACTTCAGAGCTTTGGAATGGAAACTTGATGCATTAATGGTATGTTGAAGGCACAAATTTCATTTCATGTATCTGTGGTCTTCCTAACAAGCTATTGTATGCTAATGGAATATCAAGGATTTGATAAGTAACATCTCTTTCTACTAGACCAAATTGAAGAGGCAACACAAAAATACCTAGGGATTTATGCTTGACTTATGCCTTGATGGTTATTTTTCAAAAAGGATTAATAGAATCTTCAGAGTAACCCAATTATTTGAGAAAAATAGTAGAACATATGTTTAGACCAGCTCCATTGTCAATGAGAACATGACAAACACATTTTTTATGTATCATAACTTCAATGTGCAATGGTTGGTTATGAGGGTGACTCAATGAATTATCATCCTCTTCAGAAAAGGACAAATGGTAAGGTGAGATCAAGTGATCCACCATTGATTAAAACATGTCAAGATCAAGATCTTGAGGTATGCTTTCCTCATTGAGGGATTATCAAGAATCTACCTATGAGCAAGCAAGATTTTAACTAATTCAAAGATTGTTATTTGAGCATTCATTTGTTGCAATTGGTTAAGGGTACTATAGTTGGTAATCATGGAGGATGTTTCAATTTTCAGACTTTTGCTAGATGTATCAGCAATAGGTTTTTCTTAATGTTGATCTACCTTAGGAGTAGAAGGCGCAGGGACTTTAAGTACTATCTTGGCATGAGAATGTGTAAGAAAATTGGCACAAGATTGTGACTATTCTTTATCAGTTGTAAGAGATGTAGCACCTCTTAAGATAAATGGTGTTTTTTGGTTTCATATTGTCATGCTTTCCTTTAATCATGATAGCATCACAATGTTCAAATTCCATGGGTTGAATCATGTTGATCACATCATTGTCATTGGTGTATGCATAATTGTCCCTATTATTGGTATTCTATTTAGAGTTTTCTCCTTTCTTATAGTATGAAAATGGTTCCTTAAAAGCTTTTTAGCTTGAATTCTTATTATGTCCATCCACAATGATTTCACCATCATCAATTAAGTCTTGAACTTTATGACATAGTTTGATGCAACTGCTTGTTTTGTGACCCTTATTATAATAGTATTTACAAAAATGCATTCTCATTCCACCATGTTAGTCATGGTTGTGGATCATAGGGATGAGTATTTTCCAATGGAGTAATGATCTGATTTTGAAGAAATGTTTTATAGACCACATCTAGAGGTTCACCAAGAGGTGGGTACTCTCGTTTTGGTTGTGTAACCCAAGATGAGTTCTTTGTTTTGTTCCCGAATGTCTTGTTATTGGGAGTAGATTGGTTTGTGATTTTAGATGCATTGATATTGTTTACAAGATTGAAAGCCTTTTTAGAAGGTTTGGGAGTAATGTCATCAACTACTCCATCATGTCCTACCTCTCAATTTTTGTTAACATACTTAGATTTATCCTAACTAGAGGTAGATCGTTGCTTAATGTCCTTTTGAAGGTTCATTTTTTCCTTTTTGACCATAAAATCTTATATCTGATAGATTGTGTAATCATATCTTCAAAGGTGCATGGACCTTGAAGTTGTATTTTATACCCAAAATTGGGCAAAAGATTATCCATGAAGATGTCAAATTTTTCTATTTTAGGATTTTTTCATGAATATTTGGTATATGATTGTCACCACCTTTGAAGAAACACAAGGAAAGTTTCTCCAATATTTTTTTGAGGTTACATAGATCATGTATATTGACTAGATGTTGTATATTGTGTGAGTATTGCTGAATAAACATATTAGCAATCTCATCAAATAATTTAATACAAGTAAGTAATCTTGAAAACCATTCCATGGCTTGACCACCTAGACTCCATGGGAAAAAAATGCATAAGATATGTTTAATTGTGCATGAATTCCATAGATAAAGCATCGGATTCCCTCAAATGATCTCTGGGATCAGATGTTCCAAAGTATTTGGGTAACTCAACTCCTCTTGGAGAAGGAGGTCTATCCAAACCCTTGTCAAAAGGAAATGGATAAATGGTGTCTAAAGCGTATGTGATTGATAAAAGATTCAATCTATACACCACTATTAGGCTATCTCAAAGATAAAAACAAAATAAAAAAAATTCTTTAGAAACTAGTGTCAGATCAATCAAGATTATGAAAAATATAACCTAGAAATTGCAATTTTTCTTTACTTGTGCTGAGTTTTGTGTGAGCTTCTGCATGGTCCCGCACAAGAATATGTTATGTACTATGTGAGAAATTGTGCAAGAATACACTTTTTTTTTTCGAGAAAGTATAGAAGTATATGAAAAGATTCCATTTCTTCATGTGAGGATTGATCTTCTCATGTGATAATTCACTAAATCATATGGACAAAAATGTTTGAATATTAAAAAAAGATGAAAAGTTGAGGCCAAAAAATTGATTTTTGTGCCCCACGGTGGGCTCCAGAAATGTATGTGCTAATTACAAGCCTCTAAATCCACACACACTTCAACATGATCTTTACATGTCAGAAACATCTCAAAATGAACATGGGATTGTCTATTTGGTATGATCTAACAAAGCAATATGTTGGCTTCTAACTAGACAAATTTTTTCTATTCACTCTCATTATTGAGATGTCATCAACCAGACCAACTAGTATGAAGGATTTTAAAAGTGATGAAAATGAAATATAATCTAAATGAAAATGAAAATAATCTAAGAAAAATTGAAATTAAGAGTTAGATGAATGCATTTTAAGATATCTAATGAACACATGAGAGCAAAAGTAAATTTGAAGGCAAGATAGTTGAGTAATCAAATTGACATTAATTCGATACTATTCATGTGGATACCCTAAAATGAGAGGTTGAAGGTTTCTTATATAGAATCTTGGAATTTGATCTATGATTGAGATCAAACTAAACAAATGGTTGAGATTTGAAGAAGACTTAGTTAGAATAGAAAGTTCTATTATGAAAAGGAAGTTGACTAATTTCTTTTGGGTAGAATAAGGAGTTAATTGATTTAATTCCTTTTTTGATTTCAGTCAACTCAATGTTTCCAATTTTGAATTGAAGAGAGAATATTGGAGAAGATATTTTATTTAAAAAGTAAAATATGACCTCATAATTGAATAGTCAAATTAATTGAATAATTAGAATGAGGGTGTTTAATTAAATCAAATACATTTATTTCCTCATGTGTATTAGCTAAAGGGGTGAATTTAATTTAATTAAAGTACTAGGACTTATAATTAAATTAATTAAATTAAAGTACTAGGACTTATAATTAAATTAATTAAATTAAAGTACTAGGACTTATAATTAAATTAATTGGTCTATTTTAACTAATTCAATTAATACTTAGAAATTAAATAAAGTATGTGATTAATACAAATTAAGGATTTTCTATATTTGACACTTAGGTTGAGTAGAGATTATCAAAATTAGAATTGCCCAGTACAATAGGACTTTAAGTAAGATTGATAGACCAGAATTGGTTTAAAATACCAATGTGCCAATTTAGGGGTATTACAGGTGGCTCCAACTAAAGAAAAAGCTCCTCTAATAGTTAAAAAAAACCCCTCTCTCCTCCTAGAACTATAATGGCCACACTAGTAGTAGAACAACCAATAGCGGAGAAGACTCTAGAGAGGATGATAGATCATAAAGGGAAAGGAAAAGCTCTAGTGATGACCTTGTCACCATGTCAATTCATGTCTCTACTAGGCACCAATCCAACATGATTGAAATGGGAAGGAGAGATTCAAAGGAGGACATATACAACTACTCTAGCAAAGGGGATTGAAAATTTGAAAGATTCTTTATAGGAAATCATGTCCCCTTAAGATAATACCCATCAAATGACATTCATAATGAAAAATAGATAGGAAAATTTGGTAGCACATGTGGTGATTCCTCCACCCCATGTTGATCCTCAAACTATAACGTCCCAAGATTACCAAATGTTGGAAATCACATGTCGGGGAAGGCTACCAAGGATACAACTAAATTTTTGATGAGCATGGGTTTTCTAAAAGTATTAGATCAATTGGATCAGGTCAAAGAAGAAATCCAAGTTTTTAGAAAGCATAATGATATTTTGCAAGAGTTTGTAAAATAACTAGTGAGGACCATTGACCCTACTCATCTTGAGATAACATTGAAGGATGCGCTCAAAAAATGAGCTCCAATCCCTCCACCAAGTGACTCATTTTTGGATGCTCACAAAAGGTGGCATGAACATTTTGAGAAAAAGGATGTGGACATAAAAAAATTGAATAGACAACTCTTGTATGCTATAAGGAACATTGCAAAGAAAATGGGAGGTATAATTGAACAAGAGTTTGGGCTAGTATATGAGATCAAAATATGGTCTAAGGACTAGGAGGATTTGTAGAAAATTAGAAGCCAAAGGTATAGGATGATGTTATCCATTATCATGGCCAAAGAATTGGACACTTTCAATAATTGGATAGAAAAGATCCAAGAAGGAACCCAATATACATGAAATATGTTCTAGGATATAGAAGAAATATATGAAAGGACTCAAGCAAAGATTTTGGAATTAGATAAAAATTATAGTATGAAAAACCTAGATATTTTTGCTAATTACTCCAGAGAAAATTTATGTCTAGTAGAGGCAATAGTGCAAAAATTTTAGTCATCTTTTGAGGCAGTCTCCTTTGAGAAAGATATAAGGATAATTTTTAGAGCCAAGGAAACATTGATAGAGAGTTTTGATGAAGTGTGGAAAGAGGTTCATTATTTTTAGATCCCCATGAAATCACATCAAATAGACAAGTTCAAGGATACTCATCCAAATAAGGCCCACATACTAGAAATTAAGATTTCTTCTTAGAGAGAATTCTACCAATTTTGACCCTGGGACCTTTGTAACTTTGCAACTTCATAGGTGAGAAACTTTGTAACTCCACAGGTGCACAAATTTGTAACTCCATAATTTTGAATATTTTCATGAATGCACAATTTTTACCTCTACAACTTTGCAAATCTATAACTTCATAGCTTCTTAGGTGCGATGATTTCCAATGACTTACTACTGCACCGATAGTTAATTGCCAATTACTATTTTTGGCATTTTCCTACACCAAATATGCATTTTTTGAGCTTGATAATAGTTAACTAATAAATATGCATGAAGAAGTTCAAGTTTATATTTTTGGAAGGCTTCTACGTTCTAGCTACCACTCAAAGATGTCTCTCTTCTTTGTTTTTCTTCTCTTTATAGTTTTGAGTAATTTAAAGGCCCATGCATTAGTTAACTGATAAAAAAAGTGTTAAGCCTACTAAAAACCATATTAGTGGTCTATTTGCACACACACACGCGCCCACGCGCACACACACACACACACACACACACACACACACACACACACACACACACACACACACACACACACACACACACAGAGCTTTATTTTAATAGTTTTAGCATAATCTTTGACATGAGAAAAACCCTAGCTCTGAAATTCACATGATGAAGAGAGTTCACTATAAATACAAGGATGTAACATGTATTCAAGGCTAGCAATTTATGCTATAAAGTATGCTATTGGTGCTCTCATTTTGTGTGTAGTGATTCTTGTTGGAATGTGCATTCTCTTTGTGAATTAATGAAGGAGCCAATAGTCTTATTTTTTTGAATGATCATGTGGTTTTAGTATTCTTGGAGTTTTTCAAAAGTAGCCATATAATACCTTTATTGTGATGAAATGGAGAAGGGAATTTATGATGTACTTTCATAAAAATTTGTCTTGTGTGCACAAACATTCCATGGCTCCATGATTTGATGAGTTTTGATAAATCAAACTATATTACAAAGTTCTATTGATGATTGCATCATGGAGATTACAATTGTGTTGCTCTAGATTTTGTTGATTTCCTACCATCCCCTTTGAAGATTTAATTTGTAGACTTGTTGCCACTATAGCTTATGTCTATTTAGATTTTAATTGCATGAAGTTTCTTATCTTCCTTGTTATCTTATCTCTTTGTAATTTTTTGTCCACAAAAAAATGGTTAAGCTAGGAATTCATATTAGTTTAGACTTTCATGCATCACCATAAAAAATTAGAAAATAACAAAAATATTGCTTTCTACCTAAATATTTTCTAATTTTCAGCATTATAGATTGGACTTCACTGAACCAAAAAAATGCCTCCTCATTAAAAAGAAACATTTATATTCAATTAAGCTACCTAGTCAATTAAAAAATAGCCTCTTTGAACCTTGGCATTGATATTTTATTGACTTTTCAAGATAGAGATTCAAGCACAAATTTTTGTCATTGTCATCATGCAATTACAATGCTTAACATTTACCTTTAGACAATGTCATTCCTTTTACATATTCTAATCCTCTTCTCATTTCTTCTAATCCTTCACCAACATCCTTACATTTTCCTTCTCATTCCTACAAATTTTCTGGTACATCCAATATATCTTGCATACTATTGCATCTTCTAATCCTACCATTACTATCTTAGTTCAAACTGTTATCTCTTTGAAACAACAAGTAGCCCAACTCACTTAATCCAAGTACAATACCCCTACATGCAATATTCTTAATCAACTTTCCTTATATGTCCTTTATGTTTTTATTTCACCACATGTTGAGATACCTTGTCTTGAGACGTAATGGTAAGGGTGATCCTGTGAGTCATTTTAGAACTTTCCAAACTATACATAGTAATTTTTTTCATCATTATATACTAATGACTAAGTTTTTCATATGTACTTTTAAGGATGAATATCTGCAATGGAATTTCTCTTTACCCCACTAATTCCATTGATTCCTTTCAAATGATTTCATTCAACAATAAACAACATTACCTCAAATTTATTTGACGACTTTAATTCATTATAAGAAAAATGTTAAAGAAAAAGTTTTGGTATCTCTAAGTTCTACTGTCTATTTGTGTCAAACACTTAGTCATATATAAGGTAGAGTTATTCAGCCATCACTATGACTAAGTTACTTTATATAGGTCAAGTCATGTAAATAATTGTAAATAATCATATATAAGCCAAGCTTTATAGGAGTTAGGAAATTCTTTGGTCATTGAATACATTCAATATAAGACGAGTATAGTGAATGTCAAGTAGATAGAGCACATATATGACAAGTTAATATATAAAAGGATCCAAGTATAGTTAAGACTGAGAAATAGTAGGGAGAACACTTATGAGTGAGAATTAGAAATAGTGAATGCTAAGTAACACATAGAGAACATCAAAGTATGAAATGATACAAACTTTGAGGTAAACCATTTTGAGTTGACATGGATATGATATTTAATAATTCTAGAGTTTTTTTATTGAGTTTGTTACACATTCTGATGTGGATGATTGATCCCTATGAGGAATGAACAACCAATTATATGAAGATGAAAAAAGGGAAGTGTTTAGAAGAATCTACATATGTCTTTAAATAGGTAGATCAAAACCCTAATTTAATAAATAGAGTGAGCAATTGCAGAATAGAGGGAAATTTGTGTGAAGTATTTTTGGATGCTACATGAAAAAGTTATGAAGAATAGAGTTAGCAACCTAATGAATAAATTAAGGACATAGTACAAACATACCAGATTGGAGACCAAATCAGATATTGGAAGGAGATCCATAATCAATAATTGTAAGTGCAGACTAAAGGATTAGGTACTGAATTAGTTTTGACAAATTGAATCAAGATAAATCTCTTATCAAGGTGGTTTTAATAAACCTTTATAAATATCCTAACAGAGTCCTTACTTCATTATAAGTGTAAAATCCTTTAATCAAGGTAATACCTAAAAGTCTTAAATCTTTTAGTAGAGTAGACCCCTCATAGGGTAGATCATCAAAAGTGATCAAAATTATAGTCATAACTGACCAACTTTGTTACTATAGTAGTGAATATTTCTGGGTCTCATCCCTCCCTAGGTTTACCTTCACCTTGGAGGGTTTCTAGGTTCCCAAAATATTTTGTGTTATGTGTTTACATTTCATGGAGGTGATGCATAGTTATATCTATTTTAGAATTTGATTTTTCAAGTTATGTTATGCATAAACTAGATATGAGATGGTTAATGTGGTGAATAGAGTTAAATAGTTTTATTAGTGAGAGGTTTTATAGATCCCAATCGCCCCCCTTAGTATCTTCATTTCCTAATTAAAATTCCAACAAAAAGATAGTGAATTTATTGGTAGATTCAAACATTTATATGGTCAAATATCTTATCATGTGCTTGATCATGATATTCAATGTATTTTCATTTGTAATTTGAAAAAAGAAATTAGAGATAAGATTTTTCTTACTAAGTATACTTCCTTTTCACATCTTTGTGTAGTGCTTCACCATTATCAGTTACAAGAGATCCAACTTGAGAGATCTAATCCAATGGATCCTATTATTGTTGATAAGAGTGATATCACCATTCATCAAAACATGTTCTATAAGCCTAATAACTACATCAAAATTTATTAATCAACCAATTAGTTATTATAAAGTGGTTACTACATCTAAAGGTATGACTAATATTTCCTTTGTATATCATCCTAATCACAACTATACCCCTTTTTCTAAACCTTTACCTATAGTGATAATGAAGTTGATTCATACTAACATTCTTAAACTTCCTCCTATCTATCTTATTGACAATAAAAAACCAATGCCCAAGTCATTTGATTACAATGTTTTTTGTTAATATCATCATTAGCCTGGTCATGATCCTCAATAGTGTTATGATTTAAATTTTATTCAAGATCTAATTGATTCCAATGCTATATCCATTAATGTTTAGGTTAATAGTATAAATAAATCCATAGCACCTCATAATCAGAATTTGTAAATCAACACCAATCCTTTGCCTTTACTCTCAACTATGTCATTAATAAACATTCTTCTTTTTTACTAACATTAGTTATAATGACAAGGTATAATAAGCTAATAATATGGTTAATCATGTTGAGTCTTAACCTCAAACTTTGGTTTTACCTTCACACAAGCCTAAAAATTTACCTCATATCACCTTTGATCATTTTGATATGTTTAAAATACCTAATGATCCTCGTATTATTACTAGGGTTTCACATATACCTTCCCATCATATTTTTATTGATCCTTCTTCCTCTATGAATTTTATTACTCAAGAACATATTTGAATAAAGAATTGCATGTAATGTTTAGATTCAAACTTGTAATGGTTTTCTTTATCATCCTCATGGTTCTATCAACTTTATTGTGACTTTTTTGGATAAGATTGTCTATAAATTTTTTGGTTTTATTCCTACTTTTTATCACTTTCAAGCTAAGTATCTCACGTCCCTCTTCTATGCAAGTTATAACTTCTCCTATCCACAAATGCATAAAATATCCTCATAAAGGAGAAATTCTCATCATTAATCATTCTCTTTATAAACCATTCCATCAATGAGATTGTATTGAGATAGATATCTATTTGTGATCTCTCCCTTAAACATAACCTGAATACCCCAATCATCTTTATCAATCCTCTTAGAATTATAAAGTAGAAAATATTCTTGAGCTTAGCCTTCCTAAGGTTGATCCTCTCACAGTTGTCTTGCATACCCCACCTATTCCTATATCTACTATCCCTCAACTAGTGGGTGTTCCCTCTTTGGGTCCTATGAACATTGATCCTAATCCTTAAAATTTATCACATAAAACAATTTGTAACCAACATGCTCATCAACATTGGAAGATCCATCAAGATCCATGAACATCTCAACCTTTTCCTTCCTTCAATTATAGTAAAAATATAAAAATAAATAAATATGATGCTTTTGTCCAGATTTTACATTCTATTAATCTTGATATGGAGGATACTCTTAATGATGATTCTAATGCACATATTAGTGATGATGACTATGAAAATATTGATATGGATTATGATTTTCCTAACATTCTTCCTACATAGTTAATGATCACTCCTAGTGAAGAGCCTGGTGACTCTTAATAGAGTCCTTTGCTTGGATTAGTTGTGGGTCCTACTATGTTTCATGATTTTCCTCTTACAAGTTATACACCTTTCTCTAATAATATAGAAAATGATGAGGGAGGGGAGGGGGTACACAACACACTTAAAGTGGACTTCTCTAGCATGTTGGTCTTCGTGTTTTCATGTTATGTTTCCATAGTGTTGTGTTGTTTGTTATATATTTTTTCTAGATTTCTTTAGACAATTCTTGTTGCTTTGTTGACATAAGATGATAAAGTAATTGAATGTACCTCTATTCTTCTATATATCATTCCATGTTATGTCATAAATGTGATATTGTTCATATGTGAATCCCTTGTGTTGTCTACCTAGATTTTTTCTACATAGTAGCACCAATTCATTTTGTTGTTCCTAACGATGACCCAAAAGACTCTTCTTCATGTTTACAATGTGATTTTTCCTCCATTCTATTGTAGTTCTACTTCCTTTGGAGAATGATTAAATTTTATACTTGATATAATATTATATCTTATAATACGATCATACTGACCCTAAATTTATTAAATCCCTTCACCTTCTCTTCTTTTTATGTGTTTATTTTCCTTGTAGTGTTCTCTCTTGGGAGCATTTCATAGTGGAAACATTTCTAATGGATTCTTGTAGGCTTCCATTAAAGCTATTACTTTTATTATGAAATTTCTAACTACTTTAATATGGGGGATACATGTTATTCACCTTTTTTCACATACACACATTGACATTTTGATTTCCTCTATTGAACTACTAATAGTTTATGGGGGATTGATTTTTATTCTTTGGGATCTCTCTTTGGAATAATGATGATCTAGGAGGCCCTGACCTTTATTTTGATCCCTCTTTCGATTATTAGTAGTATGTGTTGGAAATCTGATTGAAAAGATCATTGATTGTTAGTAAAAAGGGAGATTGTTGATAAAGAATGTTTTCAATCATTATTTTGTCACTGATGTCAAACCTGCTATTTTCTAGAATGAAAATTGCTTATAAGATCCAAGTACTATCACTTAGTTGATTGGTGAAGTGGATTTGATCAATAAGATGTAACAAAAGCACCTAAGGAAAGGTTGAGTTATGGTTTTGTAATGAAGTGCAAGGATTAGTTAAGACGATGGTAAATGATGCATTGATAATATAATTGAAGATACAGAGATTGGCCACACTTAGAAACTTTAGAAGTATAAGTTGTAACAAGGCTATCTGTAAAGCTTGACTAAGTTCATTAGTGAGTGCTGAGTAAACTAGTTCATGCCGAGAAATTTTTTAGTTAATGTTGAGCAAATATAAAATCTAGTGTGTGCTGAGTGATATAGAAGGAGCTTAGCAAGTAATAGTTGCTGAGCATTAGAAAAACTTAGTGGATACCGAGTGAATCCATCGTAAGTGTTGACCATGAGTAAAACATAGTTGGTGTTGAGTAACACAGTATATGCTAAGTACCAAAATTTCAATAATGCCAAGCTGCAACATTATTTGAAAAGTCAAAGATTCACCAGATCTAAGCCAACAAGTTTGTTACCTTGAATTTTGTGAACCAAATGGAGGATAAAGATGATGAGCTGGAAGCATAGAATTTTAGGTAAACCATTTTTGGGTGAATTGAGAAGGATTCTTCATGATGTTTCTAGAAAAAACAAGATATGGGGTAGATTCATTGAATCCTACCTAATCCATTCAAATTGAAATAAAAAATGGGAAGAATTGAGTGAGAAAGAGGATTTTAGACTTCTATTTAAGGAGTCATAGGCTAAGAAGCTAGAGTTGTTGGGTCGAAGTTGTTGAAGGGTGTCAAGGAGAAGGAGGTAGAATAGAGCATAGAGACTCTTCTTCGATAAGTGGCCATATAGAAGATTGCACTGGTACATCAAGCATGGAGACTCAAGGAGACAAAGCTTGAAAGGAGGACAAGCTATTAGACCTGAAGAGACTAAAAGCCAAGAAATTTTGTGAGCTAAACTGAGATCTAAAATTTGAAAGTTAAAGTTGTAAGTTGTATTAGGTCAAAATCCCTTATTGTTACTCTCTAGCAATTGTATCAGTTAGGGTAAAATCCTATGGACTTAGGTTGGTTTAACATCTATTTGTAAATCCTTTAACAAGGTGGCATTCTAAGTGAATGTTCTAAAGTCCTCTAACTAGGCCCACTTCTAATAGGGTGGTTAAATCCTTTAACTAGGTCACATTTAATAGTGTGTTGTAGCCTTTAACAGGATAGGCCTTTCACAAGGCATCACTTCAAAAGTGTGAGAATTGAGTAGCATGTTACTGGTGGTTTTTCTCAAATTGGGTTTCCACATAAATCACTGTGTTATGTGTTGATCTTTTATGTCTTATTCTTGCATGTTGATTTTTAGTAACTTGCTAAGTAGGAAAGTTTAAGCTTGAATGCATGAAAAATTTATTGGGCTCACTTTACTTGATGGAAACATTTTATTAGGAAATTTGGACCTTCAATAATTGATTCATGCCCCCCCCCCCCCCCGCACAAGTTATTCTAAAGAAATTCTAACAATCGGTATTAGAGCCATCTACTAATTTATTTTAAAGGTACTAGAAGCAGGAAGATCAAGATGTCCAAGAGAGAAGTTCTTAAGCTCAATAGAAATAACTTCACTGCATGGCAAAGTCTGATTATTCTACACCTTGGATCAATAAGTGATCATGCATAAACCTCAATTGGAGTAGGACATGTTGATCTAGCTGTACTCAATATAGAAGATATGAAGAAAAATGAGCACAATCAGGAAATGCTAGAGATTGCCTCTGCCATCAACTATGCTGAATTTGATGACATCAAGGGATGTGACTCTGCATTCAATATGTGGAAAGCCTTGACTAATATCTATGGAGGAGATTAAAATGTTCAAAGAGAAAAAAGAGAAAGCCTCAGAGGAAAGTTTGATGACATGAAAATAAAGGAAGGTGAGAATGTTGCTTAATATGCCTCTAGAATGAAAGAAGTAGTAAGTGCAATAAAAAGTTGTTGGAAATATTTAGGATAAGATAGGTTACTGAGAGGGGAGGGGTGAATCAATAACTTATAAAACTTTTATACAATTCAACATTTTAACCTTTCACCATTCATTAATCTAATCTACTGCATAGCTAAAACAACAAACATGCATTGCACATGTACATAGAGATTTGGTGACCCAAAAACCTTCCAAATAGAAAGTAAAATTGGGGTGGGGATGATTCCCACAAAACTTCAATACTGCAATATAAAGTTGGCCTATTAAGGCTTAAAATGATCACTTCTGGTGATCTACCCTATTAGGAGCAAGTAGGACTGCTAGATCCACCTTGTTAGAGGATTTCCAAACATACAGTGAAGTATGCACTCTATTAGGAGATTTACAAAAAGACTGTTAAGTCTACCCTGTTAAAAGATTTATAAACTGATTCACTTGTTAGGATGAAGCAGTGGTTCTACTTACAACTGTTTGCTGATAAGATCCTTTTTGCATTGATAACCTGATGTGATAGATATAACTTTTCTGCTCCTATGTTGACCTTGATGTATCCCTTTTACTTTGCTGCTAATTTTCAATATCCTCTTTACATGTGAACATCAATCTCTTCCTCTATATCTTTTTCACACACACTATATATCACACTACAAATGATATCATACATTACATACATACCATTCCATTATTTACAATTGCAAGGTCGGCCAAAACATAAGTGAACAAAACATTACTGAGTCGACCAGATAGTAGAAAACTCGAAGTCCTCAAGCTGACTCAATGACCTTCTGATACTCGACATCCACTGCATTACTCAGCATCGTCATGCACTCGGTAGAAACTAACTTCTTCATTTACCTTACTTTTCTCGGTGAACACTGAGTTCTTCATTTACCTTGCTTTGCTCGGTGAACATTGAGTTCTTCATTTACCTTGCTTTGCTCGATGAACACTAAGTTCTTCATTTACCTTGCTTTGCTCGGTGAACATTGAGTTCTTCATTTACCTTGATTTTCTCGGTGAACACTAAGTTCTTCATTTACCTTGCTTTGCTAAATGAACACTGAGTTCTTCATTTACCTTGCTTTGCTCGGTGAACACTGAGTTCTTCATTTACCTTGCTTTGCTCGGTGAACACTGAGTTCTTCATTTACCTTGCTTTTCTCAGTGAACACTTTTGAACTTATAAGGTAACCACTAAATGCTTGGTATACGTGATAAGCTAGATAAGCATTCAGAATTGAATAAGTGTTTGCACTAATGACAAATATATCATGATTCCAACAATCTCCCCCTTTGGCATTAGTGACAAAAACACTTATGAGCTAAAACTTATGTGCAAAGTTTGACATACTAATTTACATATATCTCCCCCATACAATATGC
Source organism: Cupressus sempervirens (assembly GCA_028749045.1). NCBI lineage: Eukaryota > Viridiplantae > Streptophyta > Pinopsida > Cupressales > Cupressaceae > Cupressus > Cupressus sempervirens. Next base: position 590,439,619 of record CM053789.1, on the reverse strand, counting down.
ATAGAATATTTACAAATATTTCTATCTTTACACAAGTCTTCCTTATTAACATATATCTCCATCTCTTCTCTCTATCTCTTCTTTGGTACTCTATCTCCCCCTTTTTGACAATAATGCCAAAATAAACAATATGTATTTACATAGAAACACCAAAATGAGAGATAAACTCAGAATGTATCTTGAGAATAAGAGCCAATTTCTTATCCAAATTTTCTTGCAAAATTTTGTAGGTGGAGAGTGCTATTTGAATTTCTGCTGAAAGTTCAATCATGTGATCTGCAACTAAAAAATTGTTTTCATGGATCAATGCTTTGGAGTAGACAATGTGTTTCTGCATTGTGTCCATGATAGGAAGGATCATATTCTGTATGTCAATCAAGGTAGATCTGATCCTTGCTTCCTCTCTCAACAATTTTGACTACTTTTTTGAAAAAAAATTGATTCGGAGATGATAGGATGAACTTGAATTGGGGTCAAGTTGTAGCATTTGGGCACTGACCTTCATATCCTCATCAATTTTATTTAATTTTTCTTTGATCTCCTTGGTATACTCAGTAACATCACAAAGTTTGGAAAAAAGTGAAGTTACATTATTAAAATTATTTTCAAGATTGACCAAAATTGTGGACAATTCTACTTGTTTTATTGCAATGTGTTGAGCAATGTGCTCAAGCACCTTATTATCAAACTTTCTTTCAGCCTTTTCAATAAATTTTTCTTGACCAGAGGTGTCCTCATTGAATTTATTTATAGCCTCTTCTAACTAAATCAAAATGTGTTGAGTAGAATCTAATTCAACACCTATAGCTTCTGTAATTATATTCCTGACATTCTCAATTATTCTGTACTCCTTATCCCTTTCAGACCTTAACTGCTTCTGCGAAGCCTTCATCTCTATTAGTTGACTAGCATACCTCATCTCTTCAATGGTAGCATTTTCATAGTCAATTTTTGGAATCACTATCTCTGTATCTAAGTCAATATCTTTAAGAATTTCCTTTCCAGTGATCAGAAGTCTTAATGGTTGCTTTTGTTTGACTTCTGTGATGACTGGTTTGACCTTAGGAATAGACACAATAGTGGAGATGGAAGGACTAGCAGTGAAAACTGGGATAGGACTTGAGGATTGAGTGCCAATAGGAGTATTTACTGGATCAAAAATTGGAATACTTCCCAAAAATGATGATACACTTGGTAATGTAGTAACTGAACTAACTAGATTTGAAGTAGATGCAGATAATGCTGACAAAATTGTAGAACAAGCTAGAATCAAAATTTTAGAGCTTACTGTTACACTGACTGGTGATGATGGAGTTGAGGAGACTAGCTTGGTAGCTAAAGAAGAGTGTTGTAGCTCAGTAGATGAAGTGGTAGACACTTCTATTGATGTTGCCTAGAGCTGTGATGTGGCAGGGGTAGATGATAAATCTGATGTAGATGCTATCAAACCTGCTGAAGCTAACTCCAACCTTGATGATGTGACAGTTTTAGGTGGAGAGTGAGGAAGGGATGCAATAACTGCTGCTATAATTTTTATTGGATCATCCTCCTCCTTATCTTCCTCTTCATCTTCTTCCTTCATTCCTTCTTCCTTCTTGTCTTCTCCCATTAATGCATGGAGCTCTCCTGGTGAGACTGTGATGGATGTAGTGCCATCAATATCATCACTGTCACTATTGTCATCATCCTTGATTTCCACTGGGTCTTCACTAGGCTTATGCAAATGATAGATGTTTTTCCACATGTTTGTAGCATCATTTACAACATGCTCAATGTCTTTGATCAAAATTAAACATGTGTGGAATCTGATCATCATTTTACCTTCATGGTTTTTCATTGCAATCTTTACTTCTGCTCCAATGAGACTTGGTTGAAGATTCTTTAGAGATTACTCATAGATGTCTTTTACCACTTGGGTGGCTGAATCCCATCTCGGTTGCAATCTCTCCAATAGTTCTTTTGAGATTTGGGAGGCAAGCTGGTCCGAGGAGTATTTTAATTTACCCATCTTGCTGAGTACCAGTTCCTCTATCTACATTTTCTCAGCATTTGTTCTAGTTTCAAATTTCAATGCCTTGAAATTTGTGATGCCTACTCCTTCTTCCAATTATTTAATACTTTCTTCAAATGTGGGTGCAGGCCTGACCAATATAGGTTCCTACTTACCTTTTCTAGTTCTTCTTGTGAATACTGCAATAGGCTTCTTCTTAGGTTTGGTAATTATTGCCTTTCCTTTCTTCTTCTTCAGAGGTTCTTCTTTAGATTTTTGTCCTTCTTTTTCTTCTTCTCCTCCTCTTTCTTCAGCATCTCCTTTGTCCTCACCTTTTCCTTCTGTTAGCATAAGAGGGCCAGATGCAATTTTCAATTTTGCTATCTTCCTCTTGCCTTTGCTTATGGCCCATGGTAGCTTGATTTCCAGATCAATTCTGGCCTTTGCTTCATCGTAAGTTCCAAAAATTGGTTTCCTTGGGTCTACTGGCTCATTTACTAGTGCTTCTATGGTGTCTTTGGCTTCATCAATATTTACCTCATAGGGAAGAGGTTTTGCCCATGCAACTCGAGGTCTGATTGCCTGGATGTACAGCTTATCACAATCAACCATGAAGCATACATCATCTCTGTAATATTCAACTAATTTTGGTAGAATTCGAAACCTGTTATTCATTCTCTCCTTGAAATATTCAAAATAATTGTCCATAATGCTATCAAAATTTTCACCCATCTCTGCTACAAACTCATTTATCTGATACAAGATTGGAATGTCTTTTCTCCATACGATAGTTCCTTTAGATGGAAAGAATTTTTGAGCGTAGAAAAATAAATAAATCAATAGAGAACTGAATTTACAAGGGTTATTCTTGGAAGTCCTTATACTATCCATATTTTTATTCAATTGTTTCAGCATTACTTCAGACATATCAAATTCAAGGTTTATTTTTACAATCTTGAGGGCCAAATCCACAGCTTCACAAGGTACACTATTCAATCTACTAGAACTGTATAATTTATATGCAATTACATGAATGCCAAATCTTAGTTTGACATCTAATATAGTGTTTACCTTTAAACCTCTACCATCCCACTTGGCTAGGGTTTTCTTCTGTAACTCCTCCCGACCTAGGGTTTTGGTGGCTTTTGCTTTACTGAGCATAGGAAGACCCATGATTTTGTGAATCATCTTCTTTATGATTAGCACTGGCTGTTCGAACCATAATTGTCCATTATGCACCCAACTCAAGATATACCTAATCCATTTGGTTTGGAAGTTTCTAGGCATATGCGAGATATGAGTCAAGCCTTTGGTTTGAAGATGCTTGAACTCAGGTTTCAGAGAGCCATCTACACTCATTTCACCTAGGGCATTGTCCATCTCTAGGTTTTTGATTTCTTGAATAGAACATTTGAAATGAGTATGAATATCATTGATAAGAAGTACCTTAGGTGGTATTTGTGATTGAGCTCCAGTTGGGTTGAGTGATTTTGCAACGGCCAGAACGATCTTGAAGTTGGGCACTTTCCATTCTGTACCCTTTATCAACATTTCTAAACCTCTTTTTGCCTTGGTACTGCTGGTACTTGCAGATGCCATAGCTGCTCGGTAAGTATAAGAAAATCTTGAACAAATTCTCCACTTGAAAATCACTTGAAATCACTTGGAATTTTCTCTGGATTCACTAGAGATCTTTTAGCTCTGAGTATTCTTAAGTTGCAGTGAAAAATAAAATCAAATTCTGCCCTTTTGATGGAAATACTATCATTAATGCTCAATACAAAGGTAGATGAGATGACATAGTGCTTGCCAGTCTGTCATTGATTTACTTGGTAAAACCTTGCAACTCGGTGGTCAAAAAAAATCTTTGATACTCCCGACCTAGCTTGGTAAGGTCGTTAACCAACCTTGCTTGATAGATGCAACACAGTGAATGATAACTTTTCTTTGGTCCTTGAATTTGAAATATTAATTTGATCATTTGCACTCTTTCACTTTGGAACTGTTTGAGATATGGCTTCATGATGTAGTTCTTGATTCTTCTTAAATCTAATTGGAAATGGTGGAGTCACCCATTTCTTGAGTGACATGACCATCATTTGAACTATCTTGCTTGGTAGATTTAGGAATCCATTGTTGTCTCATCTTCTTCTGAATGTTATCAACTTTAGCTTTCTTTTCATCTTCAATTCTTCTAATATTCATGCAATTCTTGGCTATATGACCAAGTTCAATACATGTGTAACATCTTATGGTTGTATCCTTTTTTCTTAGGTGATGTCTTGCACAGTTTATCCCAATGTGTCCATATTCTCCACAATAGTGACACCTACACCAAGTATTGTAGTCCCAACCAAATATTGCTTTGATAATTTGATCTGATGGATTGAATGTTTTTGATTTACATTCAAATGCCTTGTGACCTTGTTTCTTGAATTTGTGACATTTGCCTTCAAATTTTGGTTTCTCTTTGCATTCATTAGCTTTGTGACCATGCTTATTGCAGTTGAAGCATTTGCCATTGAATTTTTCTTTTCCATTATGCCGTTATTTGTTTGATGTATGAACTATCTTGCCATAGTGATTGCAAGTGGGTCTTTGATTCCTTTGGGCACCTTGTTTGGAGGATTCACCTTCTTCCTTATATCCAAGACCAGCTTTACCTTTTTGTCTATGAAAGTTTTGCTCACTTTGCTGATTTAATTGAGTCATGTCTGCTTGAGATTTCATCATTCTCTCATTGATTTTCTTTTCAATGATCAAGTCATTTTCCAAGATTTCATTGATTTTTCTTTTAGATCTTAGATCACTTTGTAAGCTTGCATTGATTTGTCTTTTAGTGATTAAATCATCTCTCAAACTTTCATTCTTAGATCTTAGATTCATAATTTCTTCATTTGCATTAGATAGTTGACCTATAAGATTTTCATGCTAAAGAAATTGATTATTTCTTACCTCTAAGTCTTCATTTGCCTAATTTTTCTATTCCAAAACTTCACATAGCCTGATTGATTGGATTTCTTGTTCTCTTTTAAGCTTCCTTACTTCTTCCTGCAGAGAACCATTCTTTGCTAGGAGTTCCTTGATTTCTTCATTAGCTTCATTTGAATTTCTTGATGGTAAAAGGTCTTCAATCTTTTCTTCAACATACTGATGATCATTCATTTGTCTTGCAAGTTTCTTCTTTCTTTTTAGAGATTGAGAAAGATGCTCCTTTTCTTCTTTGAGTTGAGCCATGGCCATTTTCAGATCTAGCTTTTCATTTTCAATAGATTTGTCAAGTCTGAATATCTCCATTGTCCTTGATCTTTGTTCAAGCTGTCAAACTTTATCCTAAGAACCACAAAGCTCTAATACCAATTGTTGGAAATATTCAAGATAAGATAGGTTATTAAGAGGGGAGGGTGAATCAGTAACTTATAAAACTTTTATACAATTCAACATTTTAACCTTTCACCATTCATTCATCTAATCTACTGCATAACTAAAAGAACAAACATTCATTGCACATGTACACAGAGATTTGGTGACCCAGAAACCTTCCAATTAGAAAGTAAAATTGAGGTGGGGATGATGCCCACAAAAATTCAATACTGCAGTATAAAGTTGGCCTATTAAGGCTTACAATGATCACTTTTGGTGATCTGCCCTGTTAGGAGCAAGTAGGACTACTAGATCCACCTTGTTAAAGGATTTATAAACTGATTCACCTATGAGGATGAAACAATGGTTTTTCTTACAACTATTTGTTGATAAGATCCTTTTTGCATTGATCACCTGATGTGATAGATATAACTTTTCTGCTCCTATGTTGACCTTGCTGTATCCCTTTTACTTTGCTGCTAATTTTCAATATCCTCTTTATATGCAAACATAAATCTCTTCCTTTATATATTTTTCACACACACCATATATCATACTACAAATGATATCATACATTACATCTATACCATTCCATTATTTACAACTGCAAGGTCGGCCAAAACATAAGTGAACAAAACAATACTGAGTCGGCCAGATAGTAGAAAAATCAGGTTCCTCAAGCTGACTCGGTGACCTTCTGATACTCGACATCATCATGCACTCGGTAGAAGTAGAGGCTGACTTCATACTAGCCACACAACACTGTTTGGAACTCGATAACCATTGGTGAATCGGTAGATATAGTGTCACTCGATAGAAACTAACTTCTTCATTTACCTTGCTTTGCTCGATGGACACCAAGTTCTTCATTTACCTTACTTTTCTCAGTGAACACTAAGTTCTTCATTTACCTTGCTTTGCTTGATGAACATTGAGTTCTTCATTTACCTTTCTTTGCTCGCTGAACACTGAGTTCTTCATTTACCTTGCTTTTCTTGGTGAACATTGAGTTCTTCATTTACCTTGCTTTTCTCAGTGAACACTGAGTTCTTCATTTACCTTGCTTTTCTTGGTGAATATAGCTAAACTTATAAGGTAACCACTGAATGCTTGGTATATAGGATAAGCTAGATAAGCATTTAGAATTGAATAAGTGTTTGCACTAATGTCAAATATATCATGATTCCAACAAAAGTTTGGGTGGTCATTTAGAAGATGATACTATCAATAGGAATATCTTAAAAACCTTGCTCCTCATCTATCTATTAGAGTTTCAGCCATCCAAGAGTTAAGGTGTGTACTAGAAAACTAGCTAACCTTTGAAGGAATAGTAGAAAAACTCACTGCATTTGAGTTGTCCAATTTTGATAACTATAGACCTAAGAATATTGAACCTAATTTCAAGGCCAAGCTATCATTAAAAGACACTAAGGAAGTGAAACCAAAGAAGAAGAAGAAAAAAGTAAAATATGCATCCAATGACAACAACATAGATGAAGAAGATGTGGAGCAATTGGAAGAATTGCTGGCAAAAAGATTTCATAGAGGGAAAGGTAAATTCAAAGGTAAGCTTTCTATCATTTTTTTAAATTCCAATGAAGTAGGATATATTGTAGCAAGATGCACATAGAATAAAACTTACAGAGAAGGCAACAAGAACAAGAATAGAAGAGATGATGATAGCAGAGATTAGAAAGACAAAGGAAAAAAGTGCGACATTGTTGAAGAAGAGGATTCAGATGAAAATGATGATGAGGTAGTCTATGTAGCCATGAGGGATGAATCAGATGAAGATGAAGCAACAAAACTGGTAACTTATGTGAACAAAAATGACAAATGGATCATAGACAATGGATGCTCACATCACATGATAGGAGATAAAAGTAAGTTTATTACCTTTACTCAGTATGATGGAAATAGTGTTAGATTTGGAAATGATGCTCCATGTCAAATCAAAGGAAAAGGTTCTATTAAGCTTACAGAGAAAATTTTATGTGATAATGCATAATATGTTGAAGGTTTAAACTACAATTTGCTGAGTGTGTCACAATTAGGCAATATAGGTTGCAAAGTAGAATTTGGAAACAAAACTTCCAAAATCTATGATACTAATGGAAATCTAATAGGAAAAGGAGAACAAACTAGGAATAATTTATTTTACCTAGATATGGAAGATGCATCCTATTTTGTTCTTAAACTTGATGAGGTGTACCTATGACATAAAAGGCTATGTCATGTCAACTTTGATAATCTGATTAGCATTAGAAAAATTAAGAAAGTTAGAGGTTTGCCTAAGCTGAAGAAGCCTGAAAATACAATGTGCAAACAATGTCAACTAGGAAAGATGACCATGTCAAGTTTCAAAATAAAAGTCTATACTTCCAAAGAAGTATTAGAACTAGTCCATACTTACTTATGTGGCCCAATAGAAGTACAAAGCTACCAAGGAGATATATATATATATATATATAATTTTGTTTGTGGATAACTACTCCAGGATGATGACTGCTATGTTCTTAAAGTAAAAATTTGATTAATTTCAAATGTTTAAGTGGTATTTGGCTAGGGTTGAGAAAGAAATAAGAAAGAGTCTAAAGTGCCTAAGATCAGACAGGGGAGGATAGTTTACTTCAAAAAAGTTTGAGACATTTTGAAATGACAAAGGAATTAAAAGAAAAACATCAACACCAAGAACTCCACCTCAAAATGGCATTGTAGAAAGAAGGAATAGATCAGTGATAGACTATTCTAGAACATTAATGATGGAGAAAAATGTTGGTTTGAAGTACTGGAGAGAAGATGTACGTACAACTATCTACACCCTAAATCAAGTTCAAGTCAAGAAATGTACAAATGTAACACCTTTTGAATTATAGTATAGTCACCCACCCAGTGTAAAACATTTTAAAGCATTTGGTTGTAAATGCTATATTCTTAAAGACTCTAGAAATGGAATGTTCAATGCAAAGAGTGATGAAGGCATATTTCTTGGATACTCCGTTAGAATTAAAGCATATAAGTGTTTGAATACTAACATTAACAAGATTGTGGAGAGTGTAAATCTAAGTTTTGATGAGCATGAAGAAACAAAGATTGATGAAACTAAGAAACCAAAAGAGTATAGATACTATGTATATTTCTATGAAGGAATGCCTACTGAAGATGAAGCTACCAATCATGTTGGGAACCAACAACAAGTTTCAGTATCAGCCAAATCACAACCAGTGAATGCCAAGATGCATTCAAAAGTTGGGTTGCAGAATGAAGAAAATGCACATTCTAATTCTAAAATTAGTACACATGAAAGAGATGATGAAATACTAGACAGAGATGTGCTCAATGACTCTAAAGATGAAGGATCAAACATGGAAAGAAGGATAGAATCAAAACTATCTGAGTATGTGTGAAAACATCACCTTGAAAAACAAATGATTGATGAGAAGGAAGCTAGACCAATGACAAGAAACAAACTAAGAAATGAATCATGTCTACTAAGCAAGATTGAGACCAAAATAATGAAAGATGCACTACAAGATGACAATTGGCATAAAGCTATGGAAGAAGAGATAGATCAAATAGAGAAGAACAAAATCTAGACCTTAGTCCCAAGACCAATTGATAAAAATATGATTGGTACCAAATAGGTATTTAGAAACAAGCTAGATGAGAATGGTGGGATCACAAGAAATAAGGCTAGACTAGTCTGCAAAGGCTATGCATAAGAAGAAAGACTAGACTATGGAGAAACATTTTCCCTTCTTGCAAGAATGGAAGGAGTAAGAACACTACTTGCATATGCTACCTACAAAGGTTTCAAAGTCTACCAAATGGATGTCAACTCTAATTTTCTAAATGGTATAATGTAAGAAGAAGTTTACATAGAACAACCAGAGGCATTTGTTGATGACAACAACAAGGATATGGTTTGTAAACTACATAAAGCACTCTATGGTTTGAAGCAAGGACCTAGAGCATAGTATGAGAGATTGAACAAATATCTTGTGAAGATTGGATTTGAGAGAATAGATGATGACAACAACCTACATCAAGGTAAAAAAGGCTAAAGATATTCTAATATCTAAAATCTTTGTTGATGATATAATATTTGGAGGAAAAGATGTCTTATGTAAAGATTTTGCTAATAAAATGAAACATGAGTTTGAGATGTCAATGTTTGGAAAATCAAATTTTTTGTTTGATTGCAAGTACATCAACTGAAGCATGGCATATTTGTGACCCAATCAAAATATATCAAGGAGATACTCAAGATATTTGGCTTAGAAGATTCAAAACCTACGAATGATGAGTCAACTGAAGTAAATCAAACAATGTACAGATCAATGATTGGAAAGTTGCAGTATGTTGTGCATAGTAGACTAGATATTGCATTAGTTGTTGGAATAGTGGCAAGATTTTCTACTAACCCAAGAGAAAATAATCTAATGGAAATAAAAAGAATATTGAGGTACCTAAAAGGAACTAGTGACTTTGGATTATACTACAAGAAGAGTGAAAGGTTTGAGTTGATGGCCTACACTAATGCAAATTGGGGAGGTAATATTGTTGATAGAAAAAGCACCAGTGGAGGAGAACTTTTCTTAGGTAAAAGATTAGTTACTTGGACCAACAAAAAGAAAATTTATACCTCACAATATACAGCAAAAGCTGAATATGTTGCAGTTTCTATCAACTGCACCAATATTATATGGATCAAACATCTATTGCAATGTATCAAGGAAGAAGTAACTAAACCTCTCATACTCTATTGTGATAACACAAGTTCCATTAATATATCAAAGAATCTTGTGATGCATGTCAAAAAAAAGTACATTGCAATTAAGTATCACTATGTAAGAGAATTGGTTGAAGACAAGCAAGTAAGGATGGAATATGTCAGCTTAAAGGAATAGATTGCTGACATCTTCACAAAAGCACTACCTAAAGATGCATTTGAGTATCTTAGAGGTAAGTTAGGGGTGATACCCCTATCCAAGGCTATTTAAGCAACAACAAGATTGCTCTGCATCAAATGAGTTGAATGATAAAATATTATAAATTGATCTAGATGATACTTACTTTAGGATTTTTCTTGAAGTAATCAAAGTGTTGAAGTTCCAAATTAGTCACAAGCAAGATGATAGAGGGAGAAATTGAAGTTCTTGAAGATGCTATACTTACATGTTAAGATGCTAAGATAATATGTCTTTGGCATTGTTGTCAAAGAGAGAGAAATAGAAAAAATTGATCAAATCTATAGAATCAAATGGACAAAGGGAGAAGTAGTTGATACCAGAATAGTAGAAATAGATCAATTCATACAGAGAGAGAAATGGCATGACACATATAAAGAAACAAAAATGTAAGAGGGAGATAGTAGTTAAGAAGAGAAAAAATGATCAAAGTAGTAAGCTACAAGAAAATAGGGAGTCATTTAGGAACTGATTAGATATATAGGAGAATAAATAACAAAAAGAAAACAATAGCTAAGAGGGAGAAGCATAAGCAAAGAAATTAGGATAGCAGATTAGAGAAGCAGATTGAAAGCTGATGAAAATAGAAATGGTAACAAAATTTCTTTTTGGCATTTGATTTACTATTTTAACCTAGTTAGAATTTTAATAACTTGGTTGATCAGTTTGTGTTTTTCATCAATGCCAAACAGGGAGATTGTTGGAAATCTAATTGAAAAGATCATTAATTGTTTGCAAAAAGGGAGATTGTTGATAAAGAATGTTTTTAATAATTGTTTTATCATTGATGTCAAACTTGCTATTTTTTGAAATGAAAATTTCTTATAAGATCCAAGTACTATCACTTAGTTGATTGATGAAGAGGATTTGATCAATAAGATGTAACAAAAGCACCTAAGGAAATGTTGAGTTATGGTTTTGTAATAAAGTGCAAGGATCAATTAAAAAAATGGTAAAATGATGTATTGATAATATACCTGAATATATAGAGATTGGCCACACTTAGAAACTTTAGAAGTATAAGTTGTAACAAGGCTATCTACAAACCTTGACTAAGTTCATTAGTGAGTGCCGAGCAAGCTAGTTCATGCCAAGTAGATTTTTAGTTACTACTGAGAAAATGTAAAATCTAGTGTGTGCCAAGAGATACAAAAGGAATCAACCAAGTAATAGGTGTTGAGCATTAGAAAAACTTATGGATACCAAGTGAATCCATAGTAGGTGTTGAGCATCAATAAAATGTAGTTGGTGTCGAGTAACACAATATGTGTCGAGCACCAGCATTTCAATAGTGCTGAGTTGCTGAATTATTTGAAAAGTCAAAGATTCACCAGATCTGAGCTAACAAGTTTGTTATCTTGAATTTTGTGAACCAAATGGAGGATAATAATAATGAACTAGAAGCACATAATTTTAGGTAAACCATTTTTGGGCTAATTGAGAAGGATTCTTCATGATGTTTCTAGAAGAAACAAGATATGGGGTAGATTCATTGAATCCTACCTAATCCATTCAAACTGAAACAAAAAATGGGAAGAATCGAGCAAGAAAGAGGATTCCAAACTTATATTTAAGGAGTAATAGGCCAAGAAGCTAGATTTTCTAGGTCAAAGTTGTTGAAGGGTGTCAAGGAGAAGGAGGACGAACAGAGCACAAAGACTCTGCTTTGATAAGTGGCCATATAAGAGATTATACTGGTACATTGAGCATGGAGACTCAAGAAGACAAAGCTTGAAAGGAGGACAAGCTATCAAAGCTAAAGAGATTGCAAACTAGGTAATTTTGTGAGTTGAACTAAGATCTAAAATTTGCAAGTTAAAGTTGTGAGTTGTATCAGGTCAAAAGCCCTTATTGTTACTCTCTAGCAATTGTATCAGTTATGGTAAAATCTTATGGACTTAGGTTGGTTTAACAACCATTTGTAAATCCTTTAATAGGGTGGCATTCCAAGTGAATGTTCTAAAGTCCTCTAACCAAGCCCACTTCTAATACGGTGGTTAAATCCTTTAACCAAGTCACATTTAATAGTGTGTTGTAGCCTTTAATAGGGTAGGGCTTTCATAGGGCATCACTTTAGAAGAGTGAGAATTGAGTAGCATGTTGCTGGTAGTTTTTCTCAAATTGGGTTTCCACTTAAATCATTGTGTTATGTGTTGATATTTTATGTCTTATTCTTGCATGTTGATTTTCAATAACTTGCCAAGTAGGAAAGTTTAAGCTTGGATGCATGAACAATTTAATAGGCTCACTTTACTTGATGGAAAAGTTTTATTAGGACATTTGGACCTTGAATAAATAATGCACCTCCCTTCTCAATTATTCTAAAGAAATTCTAATAGTATGGGAGGCCTGATCATTGGATGACCCTTCTTTGGACTATTGAAAGTCTAGGATGCTTGATCCTAATTTAAATCTCTTAAGGACACACACACCTTTATGCCTAGGTGATCTTTTCAATAGTTATATTTGGGAAATAGAGTTTACTTGAGGAAGAATCATTTCAATGAATTGAGTAGCATGCCACACACACTTTCTATAGCATTCAATTCATCTTTAATGGGTTAACTAGCATGCCACACATACTTGATAGACTATTTAATACCATATTTTATTGTAGCACACCTTTATTTTTTGTATAGATCACAATAAGGAATTGTTGGCAAAATTTTTTTGTCTACCTTTTATGAAATTGAAATAACTAACTATATACCTTTATCTGGGAAACACTAAAAGTTCACGATAGTTGGGTAAACATATGCCAATCATTTCCCTCTAAATTTTGAGAGGTATAACTCCCTCTTAATAGATTTTCAATGATTATATATTTTAAGAAGTGCATACATGTGTACTTTTTCCAAAAATTACTTAAGGATCTCTCACATACTCTTAGGTATGGAGGAAAAACTTAGAAATTACAAAGAGTTCAAGTAAATTAAGAAACACAGAGTTTTCTTGAATCACCCAATGCTTGAAAAATAGAGGGAATTTAAAGATATTAAATAAAATATGAAAGAATGATAACTTAAGATAAAAAAACACCCAATATCACAAATCAACTGATATAACAATCCATAAAGTAACCATTATATCAAAGTTCAAATACATAGTTTTAAACCATGCTATGTATTAATAGATGCACATATGTATGTCTTTGAGCTGAAAGTCAAAAAAACCATTCAAATTACCAAACTTTCCTTTTAGGAAAACCAAAAAAATATATCTAGTTAAAAATACTATTAATCTATCTTTTTAATCAGTTTAATGCTCTAGCTTATATAGTGTCAATTATGAGAGGCCTCCATCAAAACCAAGCTCTGTCAGTTATAAAGAAGTTATGATAACTAACTAAAGATAGTCTTTTAAACAAAAATCCTTTAGAAAAATAATAGATTCAAAAAATGACATGCCCTATGACTAATCTACTTCATCTAGCTTATCTTCTCTTGATATAGCTTGCTTGACTAGTTTCTAACTCCTGAAAACATTCGTGAGCTCTTGAGTGGCATGAGAATGTGGATTCCCCAAACTTCATTTTTTTTCTCTACATGCATCCCACTAGTAGATTTGGTGTTAATTTTTGACCTTATGCAAATTTACATTTGATTTTAACTTTTTTTTTGTTAAGATCTCAAGTTGGTCAAAAATTTGACCAACATGAGTTTGTTTGGTCAAAATTTTGACCAAAATGGATTATAAACAAAAAAAAGAGAAAAGTGCATGGGAGGAGGGATTTTCACTACAAGCTTATACATACATGAGGAGGGATAATACAAAATATAATGAGGTGAAAGAAAAAACACCTAATTTCACCAATAACTACAAGAACAATTTCACTGAGAACTTGTGTACTGATAACACAAAATCTAAGTTCTATTCTTTACTTGGTCTCTACACTACTCTACTTCCCTTTTTCAAAGTGATACAATTTATGATTGTCTAAGCTATCATGCCATGAAGCATGGGAAGCGAATATATGTGATTGATCTAGGAATTCAAACTGGGTGTCAACAAACTATGTTGATTCAATCCCTCTTCATGAGATCTTCTTGTTCTATAGTTAAGCATCTCAGGATCACAACTTTTAGTATAAATTCTAATAACCTAGAAGATAATGGAAGAAGACTTACAAAGTTTTCCAAATCTTTGGAAGTCCCATTTTGGTACAACCCAATAAAGATCTCAAAGCTGGAGGACATTAATGAAGGTTTATTTAATGTCAAAGCATGGAAGTTCATGGCCGTAAATGTTCCAACTATTTTTAGAATTATTTTATATTAATCTAACAAAAAAAGCCCATTTCTTTGGTAATTCATTTTTTTGGGAGGAGCATTTCCAAACAAAGCTCAGGGACATTATTCAAAAGGAGTGAAAAATAATTAGTTTATGAGTCATTTAATTGGCTCTTTGGACACTAAAAACTCATTCATCATGTGATCAGTGGAGGAAAATGTAAGAAGAAATCTTTTCATAAATCCCTATTATTAATATTTTGAGCAATGGTGTGTTTTTATAGGGGATGTTTTATTATTTTTCAATTTCAAAAAAAAGTGCTCGAGTTAATCTAGATTTTTGGAACTTCATTATTTTTCTGTAGATCATAAAAATTTAGATACCTAAGAACTTTACACTAAAAGTTACTTTACAATAATGCAAAATAAGGTTTTTCATACAATTGTAAAAAAATTCTCATTTTAAATAGGGTAGGGATAGGGCCATTTGTTTTCCCAAACAATAAAACTAAAATTTTCATTAAGCTATTTTCCCTCAATGTTTGGTTTTGTATACAACTACCGATGTCTTATTGTGGATAAACAAGAAAATTTCTTTGAGCATTCTTGCTAGTGCCACATTCATATGGATGCTTTTAGAGTGGCTAGACTACCACTTGTTGATGTTTATTTGCATCGACCTTGTATTTTGTAAGGAAATCTTATTTCTCTAGTTGAATGCTAAATTTTTCTTTAATAGGTTAGACTTGTTTTCATATTGTATTATAGGTTAGGCTAATTTTTGTACATAGTGGCTCATAATGTAGTCTATGTTTAATGAGTTTTGTTCTTTAAAAAATATTTAAGCTTCATATTTATTTCTTTTCAAGTTTGCTCCAAGTGTTCCCAGAATTTCTATTCTAGAGAATATCCTTATTGATGCTCTTGTTACTACCAGAAATGAAATTAATTGGTTCTTATGCATTCTACAAGATATTGTAGTAGGGAGAGATGTCAAGACATTCCTTGTGGTATTTTTCTTTTCTTATATAATGTTCTTTCCTTTAATCTTATATCATATTCATCCATTAAAATTTGAGTCACGTGGATTTCAAAATACAAATTTTGAACTTTGTAGGTATTAGCAGTTATTGCAACATTTTAACAATATTTTACATAGGTAAGTTAAGAGTTTTCCTCAAGTTTCTTTTTACATCATTATGAATAGTTTATTTCATTTGTTTTGAGGTAGATTGGCAGTTGGTCTATTTGGAAAGAGAGAAACAATATGATTTTGAAATATAGAAAGATGCCAATGGTGTTCTCTAGGCCCTTATCCATAAAGTCAAGGAAAATATGATGATTTTGCACTCTTTTAGTCATGCTTGTCCTCTCAAGTTCTTAGATTGGGATATTACTAAAAAATGGAACCTTGTGAAGTATCATAATAATTACAAAAATTTCATGATTAAAATAAGAAGAAATATAAAATGCCCCCTAACCCTTTATTATTAGTTGTTGATCATATGATTGACAATGATGTTGTGGTATCTCATATTTGTGGAGTGTAGTCTAGTGATTTGGTTTTAGATATTGAGAAGTAGTTGTTAAAATATGACATTTATTATCAATGTGTTGAGAAGGAAATGCATAAGAAGTAGAACATTGTATTATAGGTATGGTCCCTTGCTATTAATTAGATTGAAACATGTATGAAAAAAATTAATATCTTGTACACAAATTTTCTATAGTGGCATGCCATGTAGTAGTCAATTTTCAAATATAATGTGCATAGATCAAGAATGATCTTAGTGATATCAATAAAACCTATAGAATTATCAAGGATTTGAATGGTGTATACATGAAAAGAGCCAGTGAGCTATAGATCAAGTTTCTACCTCAACAACAAGAGAGGGAAGACTTGATCAAGATATTTTAGCTTACAATGGATATGACTAAATTAAGGATGGAGCAAGTTCCAAATCTATTGGCTCAAGAAAAAACACCCACTCAACACTATGGTATCAATACAAAAAAAAAGTAAAACTTCTCAAACTTATTCAAGTGATTTGTTTTGCAAGCTCTTGTGCACTTGATCATACACAAAGTAGAGTCAAATATCAAAAAAGGAATCACCCAACCATAATAAAAGAAAAGAGTTTTCCTACCACACCACAATGGTGCATATAAATGTATGAGAATTAAACTACTTTTTTCTTGCAAGCAAAAAACACTTCATACTATAAGGAAATTAACCCTTTCCTAACAATGACAAGGCAAGGCCTACTTATCTTCTCTCTATAGATTCACTAAAAGTCTTCCCCTTAACATAGGGTAATGGATGCATACATATTTTTAAACTAAACAAAATTATTCAAACACATTCCCCTACCCCACACACACACACACACACACACACACACACACACACACACACACAAAGCACATAGAGATATAGTGTCCTTGAGATTGGTCAAGGGTAGAAGAGTGGAAGAGTTTCCATGGGCAAGGAGTAAAATTGGATTTAAAAAAACCATAAGATTACCATCCTATACACATCCAAATGTTCTTGATTCTACCAACTCATAGAACATTTTAGGTACTTGACATGTCTAGTGCAAGTGCACGTTGACAAATGGGCAATCAACAACACCAAATAAGAAAATCACATGCTATCATAGATCTAACTTAAGTTGCTAAACCTTTTCAAAGGAAACTACATTGATACCAACTATAAAGGAGATAGGAGGGTGAAACAATATATGCAATTTTAAACTTAATTTAACTTTAATATAGATATTATTCATAAATTATAATAAATACACAATATGAAATATTTCACAAGTACACAAGAGTGGTAGACTTATGTGAAATCCCAAGATGGGAAAAATTATGAGATAATCAGCCTCACAATAATAATGAATCACTTATGATAAGTAGACAACAACCAACAAGAGACACCAATATTAGGTTGAATATATGACCACCAACCAATGGATTACATTTACATCTTTTTCCCTATGATTGAGTGACACAACTATGGCTACATTTTTTTTTTAATGTGAACATGGGAACACTTGAATGGTGTGACAAAATTTTTCCTTTGATGTTCAATCTTCCTAATTAATACCTATTGTAATGGTTATAATTGATGGGTGGTTATGATGATCATTTGAGAAATACATAAGGTGATAATCTTGACATGCTTGCCAACTAGTATTTCATGGTTAATATTACAATTTATTTCAGATTGGTTTGGTAACTAATGCATTGTTTGGTTATCTCCTTAGTGATAATAATTGTTGGATGATTGTTCTTCTTATATTATCATGTTTCTTGTTAACTTTATTATATTATCTTTGTATGATTAATGATAAGGATTTGTATCTATATATGATCAATGGATGGATGCTATGATGTGACAACCATATCTTCATTAGGAATAATACTTCATGTTTTCTCAATGATGATCAATAAAGGATTTCATCTCAAGGACATGAAAGATTATGGAATTATCATTTATTAATAAAGGCATGATTCACATACTGATAAGGTGGGTGTCAGGCATCTAAATGATTGCTATACTTGATAACATGTGAGCTCAATGTTTGGATCATACTTTAGTTCTATGCTAACAAAGGTACTTGATATCTTCAACTCTAGTTCACATCACTTGATCTTAACTCTCTTGTGCACTTACTTGAAGCTAGATAGGAGAATCGTCATATATATAAGACTTCATAATTTTCCTTGATAAGACCTTAATGCTATTTAATTTATTGAAAGAGCATACAAATTACCTTCTTGAACTTCTAACTCCTATGTAAAATTTTACAATTTCTATTTATTATCTTGATGTGCTCAAGGTCTACCACCCTTTTACCATAGATATGTTTCATTTCTATCTTGTTCTTAGGTTAACAATGAGGGCATCACAAATCCAAATAAGTATGAGTGATGTACCTTCTAATTTTTTGATTGAATCAAGAGTTGGTCTCAAGTTTTTCCCTTCATAAAATGTTGATTGTTTCATATAACTTGATGATTAGTTACAAAATGGATTATTCCATAAAATGTTGCTTGTCTATTACTTTCATTTCTCTGGTGATTGCTAAGAATTACTAATATTTTTCATAGGATGACATGGATACACCACAAGGCATAGGAAAGGATGTACCTCACACATCATCTTCAGTTAAGGTAAACCTTAGTATAATATAAAAATAAATGTCATATTATTATATTCTTTTCTTTATGGATTTGGAGTTAGTTTGGTGGAATTTTACTGATATTGATGTCACAACTTGATACTTATTGATAGGGAAAATAAAAAATGATAGTAGATAAAATGTGATTTGAAACTCAAGCATCATTTTTAGATGACATCACATGTAGCATTGAACCCCTCTTCATGGCCCATAAACTTATAAAAAATATAATGATCAAATTCTTAACCTTTTCCTCTACTAAAACATAACCGAGGAGACAGAGGCGCTAAAAGAAGAATTGATACTTAGATTCAATTTTTTGAAACTAAGTAGTAATTAATCTTAAGCAATAAAAAAAGTTAAATATATGTTTATATTTTATATTATCTTATGGATCATGATCTAAAATATTACATGTTCTTCTTATAGGATTTTGTGACACCTATGTGACTGCATGGTCAATATGATAAGGGTTGTAGTACACAACCTTCATGTAAATAACACTTTCTCTTTACAACATTATAACACTTAACTTTGATCTTTATCCATTACAAATAAGAATAAACAATGTTGCAAATGCCTTTGCTAACAATGTGGCCTGCTCCTTTGGAAGTCCTTGAAAATCATAGTTTGATTTATGCTTCAAAGTCCATAAAAAAAACTCCAATGAGAAGAAAGAATGTAGTAGTTGTACACCACATTCTTGTAGCAAATTTCTACACTACTAGAGTTATACAAAGATAGCCCTAATATGCATATGAAAATTAACTATAGTGCATCAAAAAATGCAATGTGACAATTATATGAGAGCTATAACCTATAGTTGATTATGTGAGAATAGTTATACATACCAACCTTTGAGGCAAACTGTTGCACAAAATCATCATAATTGGGGTTTGATTTCTCATTTCCAAAAGGTTCAAACTTGTGTGGGAGTGCATAAGGTAACACAACCAATACAAAAACAAACACATCAATAATGAATCCCTTCATCATGTTGGTGTTACCTTCCCTTGTATTCTCAAGCTCTTGAAATAAAACCTTTTTGAGCACATCAATCAAAAGATGCTTTCCATTATTAAGAAATACCTACCCATGTGGTATTAGTTTTTCTTTACCTGGCCATACTATATCAATAATTTTCTAACCCATAGTTTTCTAGATGTGTGACTTGACAACTCTGATTTATGGAGTAATAACATACAAGCTAGATTGATTTGCCTAATAACTTACAAAATATTGTTCCAACTATATTGATAATATGAAAAGTAGAACCAAGTAAATTTCCAATTTTATCAAATTTTATAGGACTAGTTAAGCTAGTGAAATTTGTTTGTAGCAATATATTCTGTAATTGCGATCCTCCTACAAACACCTTTAACTCTACTAATTCTATTTCAGTTCCACTTAAACTAGTGAGCTAAGGATAACTTGTAAAATAAAATTTTTTTCCTTTCCTTAAGAAATTTTCAATTGAATGGACAACTGTCCAGATTACATCATAAGCATATAGTCCAAATGTATTCAAGTGGAAATCAATTATCATAGTTTTGTAGAGATTGTTCCACCTTACTCTAAAAGCATGCTCCTAATTTGAAATTGGAATATGCCTATGTATAGAAAGGACTCCTTGGAGTGAATTCAGGGTTTCATAATCAAGTCCATTAGAATTTAGAAATCCAGACATAGGTACTATTCATAATTCCAAGGTATAGAACCTTAGAGAATAGATCAATACCTATGCCTAGATTTATATGCACAAAAAATATGCTTGACTCCATCAAAGATAATTATACCAACTGAGGTGCTTTGGTTGAGGAAAGGGTGGATCTTCAAGTGATTTTAGGAGAAGTAGAAGGCAAGGATACCTCACAATAGGCTATTTAGGAGGCTGTGATGTTAAGGTCTCCACTTTTTGTGGGAGTGCTTGATGTGGAATCCATTGAGGAGGAGAAGGATAGAGTTAATAGGGATATTATCATCTATCAAGACTTAGAGGAAAATATTGTTTCCTCTAAAGCTGAAGGGACTAGTACATGAAAGATGGATGTTTTGGTGAAGGATTTGGACTAGTGGGAGGATCTTCCAAGCAACCCAAAGTTTGCTCTCAAGGCTTCTAGGTCGTTGAATTTTGGTAGGGAGAGTGAAGTCCTTCTTTCCCCTAAGCCTAGGAAGAAAAATGTTAGATAACCTTCTTTGGCCTCTCTGACGGAGACTAGGAGCTGCTGCAAACCAAATGTGGGCTAAGCGACCAAAAGAGGTAGAAAATTAGAGAAGGAAGCTAGAGAGGAGGAGACCAAAAGAAGCTTGGCGAATGGGCACCAAAGAACTCTTCAGGAGTGTTCCAAGAATTAAATATGAAGATCATATCATGGAATATTAGGGGCCTTAATGGATCCCATAAACAAGAAATTATTACGAACCTGATTAGAGATTAGAGACTAGACATCTTGATGATCTAGGAAACTAAGATGAAAAAGGACTTTTTGGGGAAGATTAAGTTTAGAAACTTGATGAGTGGGGAGGCTTCGGACTCTGATGGTGCCTCTAGGGGTCTACTGACCCTTTTTAAAACCAAATTTTTTAGAATGGAATCTACTTACAATGAAGGTAATATTCTTTTGTGTAAAGTTATTCATATCCCTTCTAATGATTGTTGGTTCTTGCTGAATTTATATTCCCCCAACAATAAGAGAGAAAGAAAGAATTACTAGATTAGAGCTCAAAGTTTGGTGTAGAGTAGAAATTTAAAGAAAGGAATTATTATGGGTGACTTTAACACACCTCTATTGGATGAGGAGAAGAAGGGAGGTTTGCCTCCAGATTGGGAAAGTAAACATGACCTATCAAACTTCATTAATGGTCTAGCTTTTTTGGATATGGACCTCATGGGAGGTTCCTTTACTTGGTCAAATAAACACATTGGTTAGGACTATATTCAGTCAGACTGGACAGAGCTCTTATCACTCCTGACTGGCTGCAGTCCTCCTCTTGCAATTTAGCTCTTTTGCCCAGAGTGGGTTCTGACCATTCCCCTATTTCCATTTTGGTTGTTCCTATAGGCCCCAAAAGACCTCCCCCTTTTCATTTAAAAAAAATGTGGACCTCCCACCCTGATATTTTAGATAAGATAAAGCTCTGGTAGAGTATTAATGTGGAAGGCATAGCTATGTACAGGGTTGCTAGAAAACTTAGCTATGTTAAAAGAATGGTTAAAGCTTGGAAAAAGTCTGATTTTGGCCACATATTATTTGAGAAGGAAGTCCTATCTAACAATCTCTTTTCTATCCAAGCCTCTATTTAGGAGGATGGGTATGACAAGTTAAATAGGGAGGTTGAGTTGTCTATCCTTTCAGAAATACACAATATTATCAATAAAGAGGAGAAGTTCTGGAGACAAAGATCAAGGGTTAATTGGCTCAAAGAGGGAGACCAGAATATGAAGTTTTTTCATCTTTCTACTCTAAAAAACTGAGCTAATAATAGAATCTCATGTTTAAATAAAGGACAGGGTATGCTGACCAAGGATGATGAAATCTCAGTTGAAGCTATTTCTTTCTTCTCCTCCCTGTTGTCTTGGGATCCTATGCTCAAATGCAATCAACCTACTGACCAAAGCATCAAGGATAAAAATATTACTAGGTATGCATCTCAATTTATGAATATAAGAGACTCTCTAATAACATATATAGATAAGAGTTTTCTAGTAATTTTTCTTACCACATTCAAAAGTTATGATTCCACTAGCTCCTTTGATAGCACTAACTACCTCATTGATTATTGTGCTATATTGTATAATGTTCTCACCATATTGCATTCTCATTTCATCAAATTTTCCTCTAACACTCTCAACCTTTTCCCTTATTATATTTTGATTATCTACATGGAAAAGTGCAAGTTTGTCCCACATCTCCTTTTCTATAGTACATTTCTTAATATCATACTACTATATTTTGACCCATTTTGCAATAGTAATCCATCTAAATTTGGATGACCAGTCATAAAAATTATCATCAAAATTTTGGCATCAAAATTTCTGATGAAAATAGTTTATGTCTAAATTTGGACAGAATATCATTGCGAAATATAAGAAGCCCAAAACTATATTACCAATGGCATGTCATCACAAATCAATTGCATACCAAGATAATAACGCTAATAGAAATCTATCACAAAATATTATAATTTGTGGGGGGGAGGCTATATTACCAACAAACAAGCATCATAAAGGCCATGGATGTTTTTTGGATTTGGACAATAGATTGTCACAACTAGTTAACATACTAATAATGGGCTATTGTAAATGAAGATTTTTACAAGAGGAGTCTTTCAATAGAAAGTCATTGCAAATGCCATGGCTTAGCTATCATAATTGTCATCACAAATATAATTTTTTACAACATCATCAATGAGTATGTTGTATGCTCAATGGTAAGTTGTCGCAAATGTTGTGAGTATGAATTATGTAGCCATCTAAATTTAGAAGAATTTTTTTTTATAAATATTATATTTATAGCACTAAAAAATGACAAAATATGTTATAGAATTATTAAATATAAAACATTCCCAATATCTGGGTTTGATCGTGTAAGTTTTTTAGACATCAACATTTTAGACCATACTACATGATGCATCATCATGTTTGTCCTCCTAGACTCTCTTGCATCCCAAAGACCGATTATGTAGCATGATTTGAAACATTGATGCTGAAAAACCTTACACAATCAAACCCATAAGCAATTGATTTTTCAAAGTTAATTGTCCCTATTTAATAAGATTTAACAAAAGATGACATTACATGCATAAAAAAGGAATCAAGATTGAATTACTTGAGAAATGATATATCAAAATATTTCTATAATACTCTAAGTCAATGGCATATCTTTTTAATCTAGGAATGAGGACCAGTACATTTAATTACAAGCTAGTTTACAATTTCCCATGAGCAACAGTACTACAATCTATCAAAGTTCAAGTCAAAGATGAAAGGTGAATAGATCTTGTGAAGTTAGAATAGGACATCACATTTTAAAATATCAATGCATCAAAGTTCAACTCAAAGATGGAAGGTGAATAGCTCTTGTGAAGTCATAATAGGACTTCACACTTTGAAATGTCAATTCATCAAAGTTAAACTCAAATATGGAAGATGAATAGCTCTTGTGAAGTTAGAATAGGAATTCATACTTTGAAACAAATAAAATTCTTCAGAAATTTGCAACATTAACGTTATCGCCCTACCATTTTAAAAGGTATCCATACCATTAAGTAAAATAATGTCAGTTATGAAGGAATTGCATGAGTGTTAAGAGGTAGTTGATTGATCTATATCTAAACATTGAGATTATATCATCAATATTATATTTTCATTCTTCTTTGGTGTTTCTTACTATATTATCCATTGTGGTAGAGATATATGTGTGTACACACACATACACATATTAGCTAGTAGCTAGTGCACTTTTCTCAATAATTTTATTAAGGAATATTTCTAATAGCTTTTAGAGTTGTGAGATTTAATTCTATGATAACTATTAATTATGCCATGCCAAAAAATGATGGATATGGTTAAATGATTGTTATATGATTGTTGGAAATCTGATTGAAAAGATCATTGAAGAAGATTGATTGCAAAGAAGGAAGATTGTTGTTAAAAGAATGTTTTCAATCATTTTTTTTTCATTAATGTCAAACTTGCTATTTGCAGGAATGAGAATTGCTTATAAGATCCAAAGTACTGTCACTTAGTTGATTGATGAAGAGGATTTAATCAAAAAGATGTAACAAGAGCACCTAAGGGAAAGGTTGAGTTATCATTTTGTAATGAAGTACAAGGATTAGTTAAGACAATGGTTAAATGATGTATTGATAACATACTTGAAGATATAGAGGCTGGCTACACTTAGAAACACTGAAGGAATAAGTTGGAATAAGGTTGACTACAAAGCTTAACTAAGTTTATTAGTGAGTGTCGAGCAAGGTAGCTCAAGCTAAGAAAATTTATAGTTGGAGCCAAGAAAATGCAAAATCCAGTGTGTGCCAAGTGATATAGAAGGAGCTAAGAAAGAAAAAAACCTAGTGGATGTTGAGTGAATCCATAGTAGGTGTTGAGCATTAGTAAAATATAGTTGATGCTGAGTAACACAGTATGTGCTAAGCACTAGAATTTCAATAGTGCTGAGCTACTACATTATTGGAAATGTCAAAGATTCACCAAATCTGAGCTGACAAAGTTGTTACCTTGAATTTTGTGAACCATTTGGAGGATAAGGATGATGAAGCTGGTGGCACAATGTTCTATGTAAACCATTTTAAAGTGAATTCAAGAGGATTCTTCATGATCTTTCTAGAAGAAATAAGATGTGGGTTAGATTCAATGAGTCCTACCTAATCTATTCAAACTAAAATTAAAGGAGTAAAGAATCAAGCAAGAAAAGAAATTCTAGACTTCTATTTAAGGAGTTAGCGGCCAAGAAGCAAGAGTTGATAATGTGCCAAATTGTGAAGTGGTTGAAGGGTGTCAAGGAGAAAGCATCTAGGAGAAGGAAGAATAGAGTACAGACTCTGCTTCGGTTAGAGGTCGGAAAGAGAGGATTGCAATGGTACATTGAGCATGGAGACTCAAGGAGACAAAGCTTGAAAGGAGAGCAAGCCGTCAGAGTTGTAGAGACTAAAAGCCAAGCAATGTTATGAGCTGAAGAATGATCTAAATCTACAGGTTAATTTGTATGTTGTAATAAGGTCAAAACCCCTTATTGATACTCTCTAGAAATTGTATTAGTTAGAGTAAAATCCTATGGACTTAGGTTGCTTTAAAAGCCATTTGTAAATCCTTTAATAGGGTGTCATTCCAAGTGAATTTTCTAAAGTCTTCTAACCAGACCCACTTCTAATAGGGTGGTTAAATCCTTTAACTAGGTCACATTTAACAATGTGTTGTAGCCATTAACGGGGTAAGCCTTTCACAGGGTATCATTTCATAAGAGTGAGAATTGAGTAGCATGTTACTAGTGGTTTTCTCCAAATTGGTTTTCCATGTAAATCACAATGTTATGTGTTGATTCTTCATGCGTTATGTTTGCATGCTGATTTACAGTAACTTGCTGAATAGGAATGTTTAAGCTTGGATGAATGAATAGTTTTATGAGCACACTTTGTTTGATGAAAAATTTTTAATTGGAAATTTGGACCTTCAATAACTAATTCACCCCCCCTCTCAGTTATTCTAAAGCATTTCTAACAATTGGTATCAGAGCCATCTACTGATTTAGTTTCAAGGTACTAGAAGCAAGAAGATCAAGATGTCCAAGAGAGAAGTTCCCAAGCTCAACAAAAAAAACTTCACTACATGGAAAAGTCTAATGAAATTTCATCTTGGATCATAAGTCAATTGGAGTAGAACATGTAGATCCAACAGGACCCCTCTCTGTAGATGATTTGAACAAAAGGAAGGAGCACAATCAGGTAATGCTGGAGATTGCCTCTGCACTCAGTTATACCAAATTTGATGACATCAAAGGATGTGACACTGCATTCACAATGTGGAAAGACCTATTAGATATTTATGGAGGAGATCAAAAATTTCAAAGAGAAAAAAGAGAAAGCATCAGAGGAAAGTTTGATGACATGAAAATGGAGGAAGATGAAAATGTTGCTCAATATGCTACTAGAATGAAAGAAGTGGTAAGTGCAATAAGAATTTTGGGTGGTCAATTGGAAGAAGAGACTATCAATAGTAAATACTTGAGAACCCTTCTCCCTATCTATGCTATTAGAGTTTCAGCCATCCAAGAGCTAAGGTGTGTACAAGGAAAAAAACTAACCTTTGAAGGAATAGTGGGAAGACTTACTACATTTGAATTGTCCAATTTTGATAATTATAGACTAGAGAACCTTGATTCTACTTTTAAAGCCAAGCTGTCATCAAAAGACACTAAGGAGGTAAAATCAAAGAAGAAGAGTAGAAAAGGAAAACATGCATCTAGTGACAGCAACACAGATGAAGAAAATGTGGAACAGTTGGAAGCACTACTAGCTAGAAGATTCCATAGAGGCAAAGGTAAATTCAAAGGTAAACTACCTATCATTTATTTTAATTGTAATTAAGTAGGTCATATTGCTGCAAGGTGTACATAGAAGAAGAACTACAAAGAAGGAAACAAGTACAAGAACAAAAGAGAAGATGATAGAAGAGATTACAAGGACAAAGGCAAAAGATGCTACATTGTTGAAGAAGATTCTGATGAGAATGATGATGAGGTAGTCTATGTGGCCATGAAGGATGAATTAGATGAAGATGAAGATTAAGATGAAGCAACAACAATGGTAAACTATGTGAATAAGAATGACAAGTGGATCATAGATAGTGGATGCTCACATCACATGACAAGAGATAAAAGTAAGTTTATTACCTTTACTCAATATGATGGAAATAGTGTTAGATTTGTAATGATGCTCCATGTCAAATCAAAGGAAAAGGTTAAATTAAAATTACAAAGAAAATCTCATGTAATAATGCATACTATGTTGAAGGATTGAACTACAATTTGTTGAGTGTATCATATTTAGGCAATGTAGGTTGCAAAGTAGAATTTAGAAACAAAACTGCCAAGATCTATAACACCAATGGATATCTAATAGGAAAAGGTGAAAAAACTAGTAGTAATTTGTTTTAACTAGATATCAAAGATGCAACCTATCTTGTTGTTAGACTTGATGATGTTTGGTTATGGCATAAAAGACTATGTCATGTTAACTTTGACAATTTGATTAGCATTAGTAAAAAGAAGAAAGTTAGAGGTTTTCCCAAACTGAAGAAGACTAAAAACACAATGTGCAAACAATGTCAACTAGGAAAGATGACTAAGTCTAGTTTCAAAATCAAAACTTACACTTCCAAAGAAGTATTAGAACTAGTCCATACAGATTTATGTGGACCAATAGAAGTGCAAAGCTACCTAGGAGACAGATACATAATGCTATTTGTGGATGATTATTCTAGGATGATGATCGCCATGGTTTTGAAGAAAAAAATTGATGCATTTCAAATGTTTAAGTGGTATTTGGCTAGAGTTGAGAAGGAAATAGGAAAGAGTCTGAACTGCTTAACATTAGATAGAGGAGGAGAGTTTACATCAAAAGAATTTGAGATATTCTGCATTGAAAAAGGTATCATAAGGCAAACATCAACACCAAGAACTCCACCATAGAATGGTATTGCCAAAAGAAGGAATAGATCAGTGATAGACTGTGCAAGAACATTGATGATGAGAAAAATGTTGCTCTAAAGTATTGGAGAGAAGCTGCAAGCACTACTGTTTACACCCTGAATAGAGTCCAAGTCAAGAAAGGAACATATGCAACACCTTTTGAATTATGGTATGGTAACTCACCTAATGTAAAACACTTCAAAGTATTTGGTTGTAAATGTTATATTCTTAAAGATACTAGGAATGGTAAGTTTGATGCAAAGAGTGATGAAGGCATATTCCTTGGATACTCCACTAGAAGTAAGGCATATAAGTGTTTGAATACCAACACTAACAAGATTGTGGAGAGTGCAAATGTAAATTTTGATGAGCATGCAGAAGTCCAAGTTGATGAATCCAAGCAATTAGAAGATTATAGATCTTTTGTATACTTCTATGAAGGAATGCCAATTGAAGATGAAGATGTCAATAAAGTTGGAAATCAACAAAAGATCTTAGGATCAACCAAGTCATAGCTAGTGAATGCCAAGTTGCATTTAGAAGTCAAGTTGCAGAATGAAAAAAATGCACATTCTAACTTTGAAAATAGTATACATGAAAGAGATAATGAAATACTATATGGAGAAGTGAAAAGTGACTCTGAAGCTAAAGGATCAAACATGGAGAGAAGGATAGAACCACAATTAGCCAAGTATGTGAGAAGACATCACCCTATAGATCAAATCATTGGTGACAAGCATACCAGACCAATGAAAAGGAATAGACTAAGGAATGAATCATGTCTGCTGAGAAAGATTGAGCACAAAAAAGTAAAAGATGCACTACAAGATGATGACTAGTATAAAGCTATGGAAGAGGAGATAGATTAGATTGAGAAGAACAAAACTTGGAACCTAGTTCCTAGAATAGCTGATAAGAATGTAATTGGTACCAAATGGGTGTTTAGGAATAAACTTGATGAGAATGGTGAGATAACAAGAAATAAAGCCAGACTAGTTTGCAAAGGTTATGCACAAGAAAAAGGACTGGATTATGGGAAAACATGTTCCCCTGTAGCAAGAATGGAAGGAGTTAGGACATTACTTGCATATGCTACTTAAAAAGGTTTCAAAGTCTACCAAATGGATGTGAAATCTACTTTTCTAAATGGAATACTAGAAGGGGAAGTCTACATAGAACAACCAGAGGGATTTATTGATGACAACAACAAGGATATGGTTTGCAGATTGCATAAAGTACTCTATGGTCTAAAGCAAGCACCTAGAGCATGGTATGAGAGACTGCACAAAAATCTTTTGAAGATTGGATTTGAGAGAACAAATGAAAAAAACAACCTATATATCAAGGCTGAAAAACGTAAAGACATTTTGATATCTGAAATCCTTGTTGATGATATAATATTTGGAGGAAAAGATATTCTATGCAAAGATTTTGCTGAACAAATGAAACATGAGTTTGAAATGTCAATGTTTGGAGAAATCAAATTCTTTGTTGGATTACAAGTACATCAACTGAAGCATGGAATATTTGTGACCTAATCAAAATACATCAGGGAGATACTCAAGACATTTGGATTAGAAGACTCAAAACTAGTCAGCACACCAATGGTAACAGGACATAAGTTATCCAAGAATGATGAGTCAGCTGAAGTGAACCAAACAATGTATAGATCAATGATTGGAAAGTTGTTGTATGTTGTACATAGTAGGCCAAACATTGCATTAGCTATTGGAATAGTGGCAAGAATTTTTGCAAATCTAAGAGAAAATCACCTAATGGCAGTAAAAAGAATATTGAGGTACTTAAAAGGAACTAATGACTTTGGTTTGTACTACAAGAGAAGTGAAAAGTTTGAGCTAAGAGCCTACATTGATGTAGATTGGAGAGGTAATATTAATGATAGAAAAAGCACTAGTGGAGGAGCACACTTCTTAGGTAAAAGATTGATTACCTAGACTAGCAAAAAGCAAAGTTGTACCTCACAATCCACAATAGAAGCTAAATATGTTGTAGCTACTATCAATTACACCAATATTGTATGGATCAAACGTTTGTTGCAAGGTATGAAGGAAGAGGTAAATGAGCCTATGCTACTTTATTGTGATAATACAAGTTCCATCAACATATCAAAGAATCTTGTAATGCATGCCAAAACAAAGCATATTGCAATCAAGTATCACTATGTAAGAAAATTAGTGGAAGATAAGTAAGTGAGAATAAAATATGTCAGTTCAAAGGAATAGATTGTTGACATCTTCACAAAAGCACTACCTAAGGATGCTTTTGAGTATCTCAGAGGTAAGTTAGGGGTGATACCCCTAGCCAAGGCTAATTAAGAGAAAAAAAGATTGTCAGGTGCATCAAATGAGTTGATTTTTGAAAGATTACACATTGATGCAGAGGATACTTACTTTAGGATTCATGCTTGAAGTAATCAAAGTGTAGAAGCTACAAAATTAGTCACAAGCAAGGTGATAGAGGGAGAAGTTGGAAGATCTAGAAGATGCTATACTAGCATAATAAGATTTTGAAATAGTATGTCTTTGGCATTGTTGTAAAAGAGGGAGAAATAGCCAAAACTGATCACTTATCATATTTAACATGTGCCTTACCTTTACTGAGAATTTGGGGATGAAATTTCTCAAAAAATTGATTTGGCCAAGAAAAGACTTTAGTTCACTTCTATTTGTGAGAAGAGAGAGTTTTTGAATTGGTTTGACCTAATCAGGATCAATTCTAATTCCTTCCTCTGAAACAATGTGCCTTGAAAGTCTTCCCTCTTCCATAAAGAAAACAAATTTCTTGGGGTTTAGGGATATGCCATGTTTCCTACATCTCTCTATAGCACTACTTCAAGATCCCTTAAAGATGTCTTGAAATTAGTTCTATCTTTGGTAAACTAGTATCAAAATTGTTAAGCTCAAATGCAATCAACCTACCGATCAAAGCATCAAGGATAATAGTATTACTAGGTATGGATCTCTATTTATGAATAGAAGAGACTCTCTAATAACATATATTCTAATTTTCCTCTTAGACTCTCAACCTTTTCCCTTATTATATTCTAATTATCTACATGGACAAGTGCAAGTTTGTCCCACATCTCCTTTTCTATAGTACAATTCTTAATATAATACTACTATATTTTGACCCATTTTGCAATAATAATCCATCTAAATTTGGATGACCAATCATAAAAATTATCATCAAAATTTTGGCATCAAAATTTGTGATGAAAATAGTTTCTATCTAAATTTGGACAAAATACCATCGCAAAATATAAGAAGCCCAAAACAATATTACCGATGGCATGTCGTCACAAATCAATTGCATACCAAGATAATAATGCTAAGAGAAATCTATCACAAACTATTATAATTTGTGGGGGGGGAGGCTATATTACCAATAGAAAAGCATCATAAAGGCCATGGATGTTGTTTGGATTTGGACAATAGATTGTTACAACTATTTAACATACTGACAAAGGGCTATCATAAATGGAGATGTTTACAAGAGGAGTCTTCTGATAGAAAGTCATTGCAAATGCCATGGGTTAACTATCATAATTGTCATCACAAATGTATATTTTTACAACATGATCACTGAGCATGTTGTATTTTCAATGGTAAGTTGTCATAGATATTGTGAGTATGAATTGTGTAGCCATCTAAATTCAGAAGAAAACTTTTTAAAAAAAATATATTATATTTATAGAAATAAAAAAGTGACAAAATATGTCATAGAATTATTAAATATAAAAAATTCCCAATATTTTGGTTTGATTTTGTAAGGGTTTTAGACATCAACATTTCAGATCATACTACATGATGCATCATCATTTTTGTCCTCCTAGACTCTCTTGCATCCCAAGTAGGTGTCGAGCATCAATAAAATGTAGTTGATACCAAGTAACACAGTGTGTTGAGCTGTTGTATTATTGGAAATGTCAAAGATTTTCCAAATCTAATTTGACAAAGTTGTTACCTTGAATTTTGTGAACTAGTTAGAGGATAAGAATGATGAGCTAGTGGCATAGAATTCTATTTAAACCATTTTAAAGTGAATTCAAGAGAATTCTTCATAATCTTTCTAGAAGAAACAAGATTTTGGTTAGATTCAATGAATCCTACCTAATCCATTCAAACTAAAATGAAATAAGGGAAGAATTGAGTAAGAAAATCAATTCAAAACTTCTATTTGAGGAGTCACGGGCTAAGAAGCAAGAGTTGGTGGTGCACCAAATTACAAAGTGGTTAAAGGGTGTCAAGGAGAAGACATCTAGGAGAAGGAAGAACATAGTATAGACTCTTCTTTGATTAGTGGTTAGAAAGAGAGGATTGCATTGGTACATTGAGCATGGAGACTCAAGGAGACAAAGCTTGAAAGGAGAGCAAGCTATTAGAGTTGCAGAGACTAAAAGCCAGGCAATGCTATAAGCTGAAGAGTGATCTGAATCTGCAAGTTAATTTGTATGTTGTAATTAGGTCAAAACCCCTTATTGATACTGTCTAGCAATTGTATCAGTTAGGGTAAAATCCTATGGACTTAGGTTGGTTTAATAGCCATTTGTAAATCCTTTAATAAGGTGTCATTAAAAGTGAATGTTCTAAAGTCCTCTAACCAGGCCCACTTCTAACATGGTGGTTAAATCCTTTAACCAAGTCACATTTAACAGTGTGTTGTAGCCTTTAATAGGGCAGGCCTTTCACGAGGCATCACTTTAGAAGAGTGAAAATTGAGTAGCATGTTACTAGTGGTTTTTCCCAAATTGGGTTTTCACATAAATTATTGTTTTATGTGTTGATTCTTCATGTGTTATGTTTGCATATTGATTTACAATAACTTGTTGAATATAAATGTTTAAGCTTGGATGAATGAATAGTTTGATGGGGCAACTTTGTTTGATGAAAAAGTTTTAATTGGACATTTGGACCTTGAATAAATGATTCACCCCCCCTCTCAATTATTCTAAAGCATTTCTAACAATGTTAATCAAGAGATTAAGACATCCATGTCAACTCTTATATGGAAAAGAGGTAAAGATTACAACTTTACTAAACCAGTCACAAATTCAAAATCAAAATTGAAGATAAGTGAACAAGATAGAATTGCATATTAAGCTCCATAAATGCAACCATTTATGTTGGAACATGACTTGAGCTCCACCAAATGCATCCCACCTAGGTCTTATATTTTAGGGAATCAAAAGCATGCCTAGTTCACTAACATAAACATTGATTCCCTCATTTCAAATGGGATCACCAACAAATTTTTACATAAAAAAATTAGTTGTTAGTGAAGTGAGAATCACTTATGCTTCTACTAGAATATAGAGAAGGCATAAGTTATATATTGGTGATGGTTAGCCCTTAAATTTTGACCATTTTTTAATCCCTTTTTTTTTTCCCTAAAATTTGAATGTAATTGGACAACCAAAACTTAGATTCAAGAACTTTTGAAATAATTGATTAATTGTGTATTATCTTTGATGTTACAAAAAATATCATATCATTATTAGTTAGTGTATGTTGAGATCACTTGGGCATTGAAGATAGTTTTCTATGGATACTGATCATTCCAAAGTTTGTCTAGTTTTCTATGGCTACTAAGCATTCCAAAGTTTGTCTAGTTCAAAAGATAGTATCTATAGAGTTCACTCAGGCATTAAAGGAAAGTCTATGGAAGATGAGTGTTACCTGAGCTCACTTTGTTAATAAAGGGAATTGTTGGATGGAACTAGTGTTAGCCGAGCTCACTTGGTTACCAAAGAAATTGTGTGAGTATGTAGTGTTAACTGAGATCACTTGGTTAACACAAGAAAATTATTTTTGAGTTAGTGTCTATCAAGCAGGGCTGGCTAATGAAGGATTTTCTTGTTTTGGCATATTGAGTTCAATTGATTTATCTTTTGGTTCTAGCCAATTGAGAAGATAAATATTAATTATTCTAAGTTGTATTTGAGCCAACTTGACAATGTGAAAGATATAAATAAAAGGTAGAAAGTGTGTGAAGTGTGAAAGACATGAAAGATAATTGAAGATTTGATGATGCTAAGAGGAAGAAAATCAAGAAGGATGAGAAAAATATCCTTGAGAATCTAAAAAGATATATTTGATTAGGAAGGATCAATTATAAGCCATAATTGAGATCTTTAATCTGCAATTCAATTGCATCCAAATTAGGTCATTATTACTCTCTAACCATTGTAGTAGTGATCTAAATCTCTAAATAGAGTTGGCTTAGTAGCTATTTGTATATTCTTTAACAAAGTGGCATTTCTATTGAAGTGCCTAAAGACCTCTAACAAGGCCACTCCTAATAGGGTCATCAAATCATCTAAAAAGGTCTCCTAATAGGGCTCACTTTAGAAGAGTGAAAATTAGTAACTAGTTGCAATTGGTAGTTTTTCCCAAATTGGGTTTCCACTTTAAATCTTGGTGTCAAATGTATTCATGCTATTTATTTTATGTGTTTGTAACTAAATTAAAGTAATAAGTAATCATAGATAACATCTTAAGATTTTTATGTCAAGTATCTAGGAAGAAATCTTAGTATTTACCAAGTTACAACATTCTCAATGTGTTTACCAAGCATCAACAAAATTCATTTTTCAGAGTCTATTTTGTACTAACATCTAAGGGATCTGAGGTTTAATTTTTTAGTAATTGATTCACCCCTGCCCTCTTAGTTACTCCTCTTATATTTTCAATAATTGGTATTAGAGCTCTTGGTTCTTGTAGAGAAGGTTTCAAGGACCTAAGCTAAAGATTAGGATGTCTTATAGAAGAGAGATTTCCAAGTTGAACTAAGACAAGTTTGCAACATGGAAAGGACTTATGAGATTACATCAAGCAACCATTAGTGATTTAGGAAGTAAGTATCTTGATACTGAATACAAGACTCCTAGAACATTATCAGTTGAAGACATTGCTAAAAAGAAGAATCATAACATCATTATGATTGATATTGCATCTGCTCTTAGTTATGTTGAATTTGATGAAGTAAAAGATTGAAAAAAACCCATGTAATTTGGATCAAACTAAAAGACATTTATGGAGGAGATGACAACATAAGAAGAGCTAAAACAAAATGTCTTAGAGGTCAATTTGAATCAAAGCAAGTGTGAGTCTAGTCAAAGCATCTGGAGGAGACATTGATGAAAAAATAGTTGTAAGAAAGGTACTAAGAACCCTTCTTCCTATCTATGGAATTAGAGTGTTTATTATTCAAGAGATGAGATGTGATCCAAATAATAAAATATCTTTATATGCTTTAGTTGGAAGATTGACAACTTTTGAGTTGGATAACTATGATAACTATGTTCCTAGTTCCAAAGATATTGAGTCTACATTTCAAGCCAAACACTCGCTCAAGAAAAAGATTAAGAAATCAAAGGCCAATCAATCAAGAAGTGAAGAAGAAATAGAAGAAAGTTTTGGCAATGATCTTGAAGTTGTTGACACCCGAACTTGCAAAGAAATATTCCAAAGCCAAAAGAAATTACAAAGGTAAGAAGGAATTAAAGAACTACAAGGACATAGGTAAGAAATCTTGTCTTATGACTAAAGATTCTGATAATAGTGAAGATGAAATGGTATATATTCTTCTAAAAGATGAATATGATGATAAAGGAGATAAGATGGCACTTATCTCTCATGTTAGCAAAAATGATACTTGGATTACTAATAGTGGTTGCTCACATCATATGATTAGAGATAAAACAAAATTTGAGCACATGAAATATTATGATGGTGGTAGTGTGAGATTTGGAAACAATGAACCTTATTGCATAAAAGGAAGAGGATGTATCTCTTTGACTAGTAAACTTATATGTGATAATGCTTATTGGGGTGAAGGACTAAAGCATAATCTATTGAGTGTGGAAAAGTTGAATAACATTGGATTTAACATAGAATTTATGGATGGGAAGGAAAAACTTCTGGATGAAATAGGAAATCTAATTGGATCTGGAAAAAAAACAAAAGGTAATCTATTTGATCTTGATCGCAATGAAAGTTCATGTTTTATTGATCAAGTAGAAGAAAACTAGTTATGGAACAAAATATTATGTCATGTAAAATTTGATAATCTAGTTAAGATAGGCAAACACAAAAGAGTAAGAGGCATTCCTAGATTGAAGAAACCTGATATGGGTTTACGCAAAATTTGTCAAATTGGTAAGATGGGAAAGACTCATTCTAAAGAAATATTAGAGCTTGTGCATACAAACTTATGTGGATCTATTGGAATAGAGAGTTATAGTGGAGAAAAGTTTTTCATTCTTTTTGTAATTTAGAATGATGACTATAATGTATCTAAAAGAAAAATAAAAAACTTTTCAAAAATTCAAGTGGTATCTAGAAAGAGTAGAAAAAAATTAGAAAGAAGTTGAAATGTTTGAAATTCGATAGAGGTGGTGAATTCATCTGCAATGAATTGAATGAATTCTGCATTGAAAAAGGAATTAAAAGACAAGTATTAGCTCCTGGTACACCTTAGTAGAATAGTATAACTGAAAGAAGGAACAAATCCATCATGGCTTATGCAAGAACATTGATGATAGAAAAGAATGTTGCAATCAAATGCTGGAAGGAAGTAATTAGCACTGCAATTCATACCTTGAACAGAATACATATGAAGAAAGACTCAAATCATACTCCTTATAAACTATTGTATGGATACAAACCTAATGTAAGTTAATTTAAAGTATTTGATAGAAAATGCTATATCTTGAAAGAATCTAGAAAAGGAAAATTTGATGTCAAAGGTGATGAAGGAATATTCCTAGGATATTCCTATAGAAGTAAAGCGTACAAGTATTTAAATTTTTCTACTCATAAAATCATAGAAATTGCACATGTGAGAATTAATGAGTTTGTAGAAAAGAGCCTGAGGATTACATAATATTTATTTACTGTGAACTTGATACCCTACCAAATCTATCTAAAAGAAAGGAGGCTTTACCTCCTAAGTCCCCAAAATCTCCAATAGCTACCAAGTTGGAAATAGTGCAACCTAAGTCATAGTCTGAAGGACCCGAGTCAAAGGCTATTGAGCTAGAGAAAACTAAGTCTGATGGACCCAAGTCATAGACAATGGGACCCAAGTTTGATACTGAAGTTCATGATGAAATCAATGAAACTCATTCCAAATCCAAAGAACCTATGTTAGCAAGATATGTCAGAAGGCATCATTCACCTAATCAGATCATTAGAGAAAAATCAAATCGAACAATGACAAGAAGTAAATTAAAAGGTACATGTTTACTTGTTGAATTTGAACTTAGAAACATTAAAGAAGCTTTGGATAATGAAAGTTTGATTGAAGAAATAGAACAGATAAAGAAGAATAAAACTTGGACTCTTGTTCCTAGACCCAAGGATAAAAATGTAATTGGCACAAAGTAGATTTTTAGAAACAAGCTGAATGAAGATGGAAAAGCTTCTAGAAACAAAGTAAGGTTAGTATGTAAACGTTGTTCTCAAGAAGAAGGTATTGATTATGGAAAAAAAAAATTCTTTTATTGCAAGATTAGAAGGTGTTAGAACTTTACTAGCACATGCATCTCACAGAGGATTTAAATTTTATCAAATAAATGTAAAATCTACATTCTTGAATGCAATTATTGATGAGGAAGTCTACTTTGAACAACCTAAAGATTTTGTAGATCCTAGCAAAAGGGACATGGTTTGCAAGTTACACAAGGCATTATATGGTGTCAAGTAAACTCCTAGAGCTTGGTATGAAAGACTTCATAACTACTTGATACAGATTGGTTTTCAAAGAACAAATGATACCAATAGTTTCTATATCAAAAAAGGACTAGACAAAAGGCTTGTGTTGGCAAAAATATTTGTTGATTCATAGGAAATGATGACTTGTGCAAGGCATTTTCAGAAAAAATAACTAAAGAATTTGTGACATCAATGTTTGGAGAGATAAAATTCTTTGTTGGATTATAGATTCAACAGAAGAAAAATAGTATCTACATTACTCAATCTAAATATATACAGGAGATACTAAAGAAATTTAGAATAGAAGACTCAAGACTAGTTGGAACCCCTATGTCTATTGGACATAAGCTTTTCAAAAATGGTGATTCCAAAGAGGTAGATTAGATCACATACAAATCAGTAATTGGAAAATTGTAGTATGTAGTGCACATAAGGCCTAATATTGCATTAGTAGTTTTTACGGTGGTAAGATTCTTAGAAAATTCCAAAGAAAATCACATGATGACAGTCAAAATAATCATGAGATATTTGAAAGATGCTAAAGAATATGGTTTATGGTACAAAATAGGAGGAAATTTAGATCTGAAAGTATTCACAGATGCTAACTGGGTAGGAAGTATTGATGATAGAAAAAAAACTAGTGGTGGAGCATTCTTTCTTGGTAAAAAACTAGTGTCTTGGACAAGTAAGAAATAGAATTGTATCTCTCAATCCACAATAAAGGTAGAATATGTGGCAGTAGTAGTCAATTGTTCTAACATTGTTTGGTTCAAACAATTGATGACATGTATGAATATAGAGATCAAGGATCTAGTAGTTATATACTGTGATAACACCAATGCAATAAATATATCAAAGAATCTAGTGATGCATACCAAAACAAAGCACATTGCTATAA
Organism: Cupressus sempervirens; assembly: GCA_028749045.1. NCBI lineage: Eukaryota > Viridiplantae > Streptophyta > Pinopsida > Cupressales > Cupressaceae > Cupressus > Cupressus sempervirens. The sequence goes on along the minus strand of CM053789.1, from coordinate 590,401,039 downwards.
AATATCATTTCTTTAGAGAACTGGTACAAGATAAAGAAGTCATATTGGAATATGTAAATACAAAAGAATAAACTGAATACATATTCACCAAGCCATTAACTATGGATGCATTTCTATATCTAAGAGGTAAGCTAGGGGTCATTCACCTATCTGAAGCTCACTAAATGAAGTTTAGTGATGCATCAACTAGAGCATGTTGAAGATCAATCAATTGGTGCAATATTGACAAGGGCATATTGCAAATGATTCAGTATTTGAGGTACATAGATATCAACTGAACATTTCCTTTTGCATGAGATGTCAAAGAGGGATAAGTTTGCTATCATATATCATAAAAATTTTGTGGAAATTTTTTCTGACATACAAAGAGTTGTCAAGGAGGGAGAATGAACTTGGTAGAAGTTCTAGCAGATAGAAGCTTTCTAATAGAGGGAGAAACTGAAGACATAAAGATTTCACACTAATAAAGGGAGTTCTCATGGATGAGAATTAGAATAAAACTAAGGATATGTTCCTTTCTTTATTATTACTCCAAAATTTTATTGCATTATGACATGTTGTGCCATCAATGCCAAAGTTCAAGATTGTTGAAATAATTGATTAATTGTGTATTGTCTTTGATGTTATACAAAATTTTGTATCATTATCAGTCAGTGTTTTCTAAGCTCACTCAGGTATTGACAATAGTTTTCTATGGTTATCGAGCATTCTAGAGTTTTTCTAGTTCACTGAACTCACTTGGTTAACACAAGAAAATCATTTCTAAGTTAGTGTCTACCAAGCAAGGTCAACTAACGAAGGATTTTCTTGTTTTGGCATATTGAGTTTAATTGATTTATCTATTGTTTCTAGTCGACTAAGAAGATGAATATTATTTATTCTAAGTTGTATTTGAGCTAACTTGAAAATATGAAAGATATAAATAAAAGGTCAAGTTGAGGGTTAGAAAGTGTATGAAGTGTGAAATGCATAAAAGGTAATTGAAGATTTGATGATGCTAAGAGGAAGTGAATCAAGAAGGATAAGCATAATATCCTTTAGAAGATAAAAAGATATATTCAATGAGGAAGGATCAAGTACAATCTAGAATTGAGATCTGTAATTAGTAATTTAGTTGCATCAAAATTGAGTAATTTTTACTCTAACTATTGTAACAGTGATCTAAATGTCTTAATAGAGTTGGCTTAACAACAATTCGTAAATCCTCTAACAAGGTGGCATTTCTATTGAAGTGTCTAAAGACCTGTAACAAGGCCACTCCTAACAAGGTGATTAAATACTCTAATAGGGTCACACCTAATAGTGTATTTTGCAACCTTTAATAGGGTTGGCTCCTAATAGGGCTCACTTCAGAAGAGTGAAAACTAGTAACTAGTTGCAATTGGTGGTTTTTCCCAAATTGGGTTTCCATGTTAAATTTTGATGTCAAATGTGTTTATTATATTTATTTTATGTGTTTGCAACTAAATTAAAGTAATAAGTAATCATAGGTAACATCTTAATATTTTCATGTTAAGTGTTTGCTAAGCAATCTCAGTATTTATTGAGTTACAACATTCTTAGTGTGTTTACTAAGCATCAATAGAGTTTATTTTATTGAATATATTTTGTACTGACATCTAAAGGATTTTGGATTTATTTTTGTAGTAACTAATTCACCCCTCCCCTCTTAGTTACTCCTCTTATATTTCCAACAAGAACAACTCATTCATTTTGAGTGATTTCCTAAACATTTGCTACCACAATCAATATATTTGGATGAATTTACTCAAGAATTTAAAAAACAAATGGACTTGAAGCTTTTTTAGGCATAGCTTGGATGTGGAGAACACTTGATAAGAGAGACTTTGATGGTTCACTAAACTCCTATGGTGCTATGTCTACTAGTTTTCTACTAATATGAGAAACTTTGATGGTTCACTTAACTCTTAGCTTCCTAAAATTTTAAATTAGTTAAATCACTTTTATCTATTTTATTGGTGACATATATTGAAACTATACAATGAATTGTGAAATCTATAATATGTAATGAACCCAAATTGGGGGTCCATGGTTTATCTACGACTTCCCTTTCGATATAAATTCTTTGCCATATTTTTTCTCTAGATGGCTTTGATAATTTCTTTTAATATATTATAACATTAAAAAATAATATATTTATTTATTCATAATAATTTACTTATATTACTCAAATTAGGGGACATGACAATCCGCCCTTCCTCAAATTGCTTGTCCTCAAGCAATGATTGTTTACACTAAACCTTTATTGTGAATTCAATATACAAGTTATACACTGGAATGAAAGAATACATAAGGTATGCATGTAGTTAATTTCATAATGCATGAAGTAAATATCTGAGTCCTTCCAGACACAAAGCATACACAAAGAAGACACATTAATGCATGAAGACACGAAGTATACATGATGCAGACACATGATGCATGAAGGTACAAAGCATACATGATGTAGACACATCATACACTCCTTTTTTATTTTCACAATGAAGTAGAGTAAAAGGAATGAAAAATATACTTCCCCAATACTCCTTTTGATCATCGATCCTGCAAACACAAATAATTATTAGTATATAATAGCTCCAAGAAAGATGAGTCTTGTGATGATCCCTTTTTTTTCATTTATGTAATCATTTGAAAGGAATCTTTCTCTCTCTTCATTACGATTATCATAAGATGGTAGATTGACAGTGCAAAGGGTGCGTGAAATAGGCTATAAGCGATTCCCTAGAGGATATCCATCATGTGCCTGAATTTACTCCTACTTTAGGTATTTTGCCCATAAATATATCTAGTGCTGAAAATAATTTTTTTTATTTTATTTTTTAATGTATCAGGGTTTTCCAGGTTTCACCATTAAGCCAAATCCACAAAGATTCATAAATGTTGATTGACCAAAGTGAATCAAAAAATAAAAGCAATCAAGGATGTGACTTGGTTTAGAGTTCTCTTTTTTGGTGAATTTTCTAATTTTTTGACTTTGTATGCTGACTCCATATCTTTTATTATAGGGCATGAAATCTTACTACAATGACTTTGATCACTTTTTACATTCATAGTTTGGCTCTTGCCAACAGTGTAGAGGTTGGAGCTTGTCATTGCCAGTAGATTCCCTTATCCCAAGCGTGATGCAAATATTCTTAGACCCAAAGTGCAATAAAGGATTTACACAAACATGATTGAAAGACATCTAGTACTTATCTTTAACCTATTAACTTGTCATTTCCATGTGGTGTGTCTTTTGGTTGAGATTATTTGCAATGATTGACAACAAAGCCTCTGTCATGCTTTTGAATATTGTGCTTTGTGTAAATCACTTAGGGTTTGTCCATTTCTTTCGCAGGCCATAACTTCCTTTCCGCATGCATCAAGGTTGCAAGTGTTTCAAATTTTTTCATTCATTCTTATAATTTTAATAGTGATATCATAGGATGGTAGAATCGGTGCTCTGATACCAATTGTAATGAACCCAAATTGGGGGTCCATGGTTTATCTACGACTTCCCTTTATATATAAATTCTTTGCCATATTTTTTCTCCAGATGGCTTTGATAATTTCTTTTAATATATTATAACATTAAGAAATAATATATTTATTTATTCATAATAATTTACTTATATTACTCAAATTAGGGGACATGACATAATACATATAACCAAGCATAATAGTCTATCTTTCCTTGTAAGTGACAAACATTGAAAGTACAATACTATAAACTATTATTTTATAATAAAAATTACTCACTAAAGTAGGGATGAATACAACAATTAATTATTAAAAAGAAAGTTTCTTGCAAAGAAACTAACCTCCATTTTGAGTAAGGCCTTCTTGCGATATTTGTATATTTACTACTATCATTTCCTCTTTACAGAGGTTCTAGGCATTCTATCTTGAACAATGAGTTAGAAATTCTTCCTATGCTTGGCAATTGACAAATACAAAAATTATAAATTAGTAAAAAATAGAAAACTAGACAAATGGGAAATATGCCCAAGGTAAGACCAAGTGTAGGTGAGAGAGCTAACTACTTTGGCTATGCACCCTTGTCACATAATGAGATTTATGTTAGTGTAACCTAGTATAAAGAAAAAATTATAATCAAATCATTTGTTCAAGCTAAATAAGAAATTTAACACAATAATTTGACATATGTGTGGTTACTAGGGTCTCCAAAATAAAATGCTTGCATTCAAAATGCAACATTTGTCTTCCTCACCTACTAGGCATCTTTTTTCTATTATGTAGGTTCCTTTTCCTATGGATACAAATACTCTTTTGCATAGCAATATTTGGTGATTAAAATGTCTTGCTAGTGTACTTTGAAGAGAAACTTTGGTCTAAAAAACTAGAGGCTAATGGAAGAGTTTAAAATAACTAGAGACACTTTGATATGGGTCCATTAGCCTCTAGTTGTTCAAACAAAAGGCATTCTTCAAAGTGGGTTGCAAGTTTTACCTCCAATAAATGGGTCTTGGCCATTAGTACCTACAAGTTTTTAATCTTGAGTATTCTAATACATCATCATTTAATCATCTAGAAAAAATTAAGTCTATCTGAACCTTGAGGTACTAATGAGTTCCCTTTTCCAAGGAGGGTATTATAATACATGGTATTATAATGAGCATTTTCATAAATAGGGAATCCAAGTCTGTAAGGAATTATTAGAGTACCTTATAGAAACATTTGGGAATACAATTATCTTAAACCTCATCCTATCATCCCCAAATATATGAAAAAATGTAAGTGGTTAAGAGATCTTTGGGAAATCAGATAACACATCTCACAAAGTAACATGGCTAGAGTTGGGATGTAGTGACCAATTTAGAAGAATTTCCTTGTAATGAATCCATTAATAGTATTATAGGGGAAATTCCTTTCAAATTTTTATATGGTCTCCATAATAGGGTGCTAATGGAGTCAAAGGATTTTCATGAGGTGGATAGAATGAGTACACATGGGAAATATTTTGCATCAACCATGAAAAACATATACGATCAAGTTATGGATACACTATTAAAAAGTGTAGAGAATCAAGTTGATAATTCAAGGTGTTGGACATGTGTGGAAACCAATCAAAGGGATTTAATGGTTTTGTAGATATCAAAGAACCTATTCTAACCCCATTGTTAAACAATGAAAGCTTAATTACTAGTTTGTTTGATAAGGTGAAGGTTGACAGTTGTTAAATATCTCAAACAAAGGCAATAAGTCCATGAAAATTGAAACAATATCTGTAGATTGACTCGAGGTGGGTTTATGGGGATGTAAAACCACTCTTCTCAAGAGTGGCGATATTGGTTAATAATTATAACAACAATATTTCTGTTGGTAGGTGTTGATTGGTTTAGTCTAAGCTTCACATTATTTCAAGAATACTTTAATATTTTCTACTTAATAGGGCCAACCACATGAAGGTGGAAGCTTAATCCCCCCAACATCACTCTAAATTCCACTTTAGCATCTAGATTCATTCTTTCTTTCTTTCATCCATAAAAAATATAACATTCATCAATTATCACATGACAACATTTATTAACATATAAGATTCATTAACGTTCATTAACATGAAAAATTAATATATATTAACACATAAGATTAAATAATGTTAATTAACACACAAAATTAACATTTATTAACACATAATTTATGAATATTCATTAAAAAATAAGTTTCATAAATAAGAATCATTTATTTTTTTATTTAATATTTTTTAATTCCTAAATTCTTGAAGATGAACATCCATGTCATCAATTTCATCATTTTCCCCTTAGTGTTGCAAGGAAGCATCGATGAACATTATAATGCACATCTTAATCTTGTTTCACATTGCTCAAATTTGAATAGATATTCACCACCTTTTCTTTAACTTAGAAACATACTCATCATCGAACATATCCATACCAACTCTAATATCAAATCACCAAATACAAGCACTTGGTGGCAACAAATTTATCCTTTCAGGTCTTACCAAATTCTAATTTATACTTATTGTCACTAGCTTGGATTCATCTATATTAACTTATTTTTCATGTCTCCCTATATGCCACTCCTCTTCACTCTATAAATACCATATTATATCTCTGGGCCAGGCTCGATCATTCCACACTCAACTTTTCTCCAAATTAGGAATTTGACTCCTCTTCTTCTATCTATTGGTTTAACAAAACTGCCACCATTTCCTATGGACAAATAATCTTCCCATTATCAGCTTGAACATGGTGTCACCACCCTTAACATCACCAAGATGACTGTCACACATGGCTCTTGGATCCCACACAACATGACCAAACATATTAACCTTTCAATAACCATTTCAAGGTTTAAAAAATAATATTTTAATAGTATGATGATTCTTGAAACCATTACAAATTTAAATAACATCACAAATCAACCATAAATTCTATGTAGGACAATGACTTCTATCGTCCCAGATTGGAATTGATGGAGACACCTGACACAATAACTAGAATGGCTATTTTATAGTGGATTCTGATGCTTTTAAACCCAATCCATTATGATGTTAAACTCTACATAAAAAAATGAATGCAATGTCCACTAAATAGCCGATTCTTCTAATACTTTTACACAATTATGAACCAATTTTTAGAACTGAACACTTAGAGTTTATTACAGCATTTCAACATTGATAGATTTAATACAAACTAGAATAAATATGAGAAAGAGAGAAACCATGAGTTATCGAATACAATACATTTCATTCCAATCGATTGAATATATATAACATTGGTGGCTCTTTGGATTCTTTTCATAATCTCACTATTCTATCTCCTCTATCAACTATATCTATTTGATTCCATTCTAACCCATTTTATAATTCTATTGGGCAGTTACAAAACTCTTCATATTCTTGATTAGTTACACATATCACATAATATCTTTTACTTGCATACACACAATGTAAGTTAATCAATATATGACATCATAAACTTCAAAAGTGACTAATGAATAACCCATGACTTAAATTATATCAAATTCTATGGTGAATGTGGTGCCCTTGCACCATACTCTTGAGTTAAAAAAATTTCCATGTCTCATGGAAATGTCGTGGTGAGATTTCTATAACAATCTTTTTCCTCTACTCAATCAATGCCTCCACTACTTTCATTCTTTCCTTCAACCATGACTCCCATCAATGGAGCTATGCTACTACCTCCAATGGTGCTTTCCCTTTCCATAGTTCACTTATTTTCTCTACATCACAACCACTATCCCTCACCTAGGATTCCCTCGTGCCTCTCTCCTTGGTCTATTGGTAGCACACAAGACCATCCCATGGCCTTTAGTAGAACTCCTTGTCCACCCACTCACAAGTGAATGAACTAACACCAAATATGTAACAATCAAATTCAAAACACAATTCCAAAATAAACCCAACATTGCCTAGTGTAGATTTCCTTCCATCTACATGCTTAGAATATCTTGAGATCGAATACCACTTTGATGCAAGGAAGCATTGATGAACATTATAATGCACATATTAATCTTGTTTCACATTGCTCACATTTAGAAAATGTTCACCACCTTTTCTATAAATTAGAAACATACTCACTACCAAACATATCCATATCAACTCCAATATTAACTCACCAAATACAAGCACTTGGTGGCAACAACTTTTCCCTTTTAGGTCTCGAGCTCCTTCTTATCATATTGTAATTCATACCTACTATCACTAGCTCAACTTCATCTATATTAACTTCTTTTTCATGTCTCCCTACATGTTGCTCCTCTTCACTCCATAAATCCCATACTATATCTCTTGGTTGAGCTCAATCATTCCACACTCAACTTTTCTCCAACTTCAAAACTCGACTCCTCTTCTTCTATGCTTGGCTTGCTACATATCAGTTGGTTTAAAAAAATTGCCAATTTTTCCTATGGACAAATACTCTTCCTATTATCAACTTGAACATGGTGTTTCCACCCTTAACATTGCCAAGATGACTATTACACATGGATCTTAGATCCCACACAACATGATCAAACATATCAACCTTTCAATAACCATTTCAAGGTTCAAAAAAAATATTTTAATAGTATGATGATTCTTGAAACTATTACAAATTTAAATAACATCATGAATCAACCATAAATTCTGTACAGGACATAATGACTTCTATCATCCCAAATTGGGATTGTGGAGACAATTGAAAAAATAACCAAAATGACTATTTCTTAGTGGATTTTGATGCTTTAGAACCCAATCCATTATGATGTTAAACTCTTCATCAAAAACCAAATGCAACATCCACTAAATAGATGATTCCTCTAATACTTTTGCACAACTATAAATTGATTTTCTAAATTGAACACTTAGAGTTTATTGAAACATTTAAACATTGTAAGATTTAATACAAACTAGAATGAACCTGAGAAAAAGAAAAAACATCAATTATCAAATACAAGACATTTCATTCCAATCAATTGAATATATATAACATTGGTGGCTCTCTGGCTGAAAACTAGAGAACCCCGATTCTTTTCACAATCTTGCCATTTTATCTCCTTTGTCAACTATATCCATTGATTACATTTTGATCCATTTTATAATTCTCTTGGGTGGTTATAAAGACTCTTCATATTCTTGATCAGTTACACATATCACATAATATCTTTTCCTCACATACATACAATGTAAGTTAACCAATATATGATATCATGGACTTTAAAAGTGACTAATGAATAACCCATGAATTAAATTATATCAAATTATATGGGGGAGGTGGTTCCCCTACACTATACTCATGAATTTTGTGGTGAGATTTTTGTAACAATCTTCTGCCTCTACTAGATTGATGCCTCTATTGCTTTCATTCTTTCCTTCAACCATGACTCCCATCAATAGAGTTATGCTCCTACCTCCAATGGTGCTTTCCCTTTCCATAGTCCACTCCTTTTCACTACATCACAACCACTATCCCTCACCCAGGAGTCCTCATGGCTCTCTCCCTAGTCTATTGACAACACACAAGACCATCCCATGCCATTTGGTAGACCTTCTTGTCCACCCACTAGCAACTGAATGAATTGGCACCAAATCTACAACCATAAATTTCAAAACATGATTCCAAAATAAACCCAACACTACCTAGTGTATATTTCCTTCCATCTAGATGCTCAAAATCTTTTGAGCTCTGATACCACTTTGATTCAAGGAAGTATCGATGAACATTATAATGCACATCTTAATCTTGTTTCACATTGGTCACATTCAAGTAGATGTTTACCACCTTTTCTATAACTTGGAAACATACTCACCACTAAACATATCCATACCAACTCCAATATTAACTCACCAAATACAAGCACTTAGTGGCAGAAAAGTTTCCCTTTGAGGTCTCAAGTTCCTTCTTAACATATTCTGATTCATACCTACTATCACAGGCTCAACTTCATCTATATTGACTTCTTTTTCAGGTCTCCCTACATGCCACTCCTTTTCACTCCATAAATCCCATACTATATCTCTTGGCCAAGCTCGATCATTCCACACTCAACTTTTCTCCAACTTAGGAACCTCACTCCTCTCCTTCTATGCTCAAATTTTAGTATATTGGTTGGTCTAAAAAAATTGCCACCTTGTCCTATGGACAAATACTCTTTCCATTATCGGCTTGCACATGGTATCACCACCCTTAACATTAAAAAGATGAATATCACACATGGCTCTCAGCTCTCTAATGACATGACCAAACATATCAATATTTCAATAACTATTTCAAGGTTCAAAAATAGTATTTTAATAGTATGATGATTCTTGAAACTATTTCAAATTTAAATAACATCACGAATCAACCATAAAATCTTAGCAAGACATAACAACTTCTATTGTCCCAAACTAAGATTGTGGAGACACTTGACATAATAACCAGAATGCATATTTCATAGTGGATGCCGACACTTCAAAACCCAATCCATATTGATTTTAAACTCTTCATCAAAAACTAAATTTTACATCCACTAAATAGCAGATTCCACTAATACTTATACATGTCTATGAACTAAATTTTAGAACTAAACACTTAGAGTTTATTGAAAAATTTAAATAATGAAAAATTTAATACAAGCTAGAATGAATGAGAGAAAGAGATAAACCACTAGTTATTGAATACTAAGACATTTCATTCTAATTGATTGAATATATCTAGCATTGGTGGCTCTCTGGTTGAAAATCAAAGAGCTCTGATTCTTTTCACAATCTCACTATTCTATTTCCTCTATCAACTATATTCATTTGATTCCATTCTAAGCCATTTTATAATACTCATGGGCAGTTACAAAGACTCTTCATATTCTTGATTGGTTACACATATCACATAATATATTTTCCTTGCATACATACAATGTAAGTTAACCAATATATGATATCATGAACTTTAAAAATGACTAATAAATAACCCATGACTTAAGTTATATTAAATTTTGTGGTAGAGGTGGTGCCCCTACACCACTTAGTGGTTCATACTTTAGGATCTTCTCATGATCTTAGTTGTGTATTCCTAGTGCTTTTCTCATGATGCAAAGGGGGTTCTCTATTATAAAAAATAAAAGGGTTAAATTAAGAACATCTAATTATAATTGTTACAAGTATTTCAATACTTTAAAGACCATAATTTTGATGCTCTTTACTTGATCCAACCATATCGTCTTGTCTATCGGCCTCAACCTCAATGTGCTCATTATGAATAGCAACATGTATGCCCTTTGAAGCTAAAATAAAAAAGGTTACATTAATCCAAACATTCAAAATAATTAAATTTGGTATTAGTACACTTATTTCAATTTAAGATGTTTACTTGTATTAATAATTATATAAAAATCAAATAGAAAATGTATACCTTGACCATTGCAATGCACATCTAACTAGAAACTTCACCATACTTGGGTGGTGTTATAGTATTGGCAGGTTGAATTCCAATGTCATGTCAGTACAACATTTGGGGTCAAATTGCAATGATGATGTAATATGTGGTGATTTTCAATTTTTTTGCAATTGTCCCCAATGTAGTCACAATACTGATGTTGGCATCATAGCTGTGATGCCAACTTGAGTATTATAAAAAAAAAATGACATAAATCATTCCCGATTTGGTTTGATTGTGGAGAGCTACACATGAAAGAGTGTGGAGAGATCCAAATGAGGGTGAAGAGCTCTAAACATTGTCATGCCCTTGCTCTATGATTTTGTTTTTGTGCCCTTGTGATCCTTGTGATATTCGTGCACTTGCTCTATGATTTTCTTCAAGGGATATGTAAATGTTCTTTTTTCTTCCTTCTAAACATGTATATCTTAGAGATCTTTTTTAAGGTTCTTATTACATCTTATCATAACAAAAAAATTAATCTAGTTGCATACATATTCTAGAATCCAAATAATAAAACAATAAAACTCACTCAACGCATTCTAAGTGATTTAGCTCAAGGTCTTGCAAAAAATAATGCAGACTAGGAAAAAAGGGTAGAGTTTGCAAAAAAAATTACAAAAACATATCATAGTGGATTTTTTAGAAATAAACTAGCCATAAAGTAGTTAAATGGGTCTAGTTATTGATTAGCTAGCTTGATTATAAATTCTTGTAGAATTGTCATCAGATCAGGTACAATAAAATGAACAATAAGCTATTCTCATATGGTAGGATCAAATATAGTTTTCCAAGGTGATAAAATTACATATGTAGATGCATCACTTGCATGCTAGGAATGAAGTGCAATCCCCAATTTATAACAAATGGTTGATATAAAGACTCTATATGCTAACCTAAAAAATAGAAGCCAAGGATGTAACCATGCATGTATTCACACACTCTCCCTATGAGGATCCCAAGTATCTACTACTGTTATTAATTTGGGCATCACCATATGATCCAAAATTTTATAAAGTACTAAAGTTGGTACTACCTTATCCCATGTCTTCAAAAAATGTATGATAGGTTTAGGGTCCCTTGGCTCCTAGGAATTTGTAGCATCTATTCTCACTACTGAAAGAATAACTTTAGTCTTCGTTGAGTGTAAGGTGTTGAAAAAGAAAGTTTTGCTTCTATGTAAATGCCATGATCATGAGGCTCATTCAATTGTGAAAGCCTCTACCACAATGACATTACCTCTAAACCATGCAAAGAATGTTGAAGTGGTTCCCAACCTTGAAACACTCTTATAAGAATTTGATACTTGGGATCATCACAGGGAGATTGTACCAATACTTGAAACACTATTATAAGAAAATGCAGATGCAATACATGAAAAATTGTAGAACTTATAGTCCTCCTAATATTTGGACTATAAATTCTCAAAGACACTTGCAAGTGATTCCAATGTCATAGTACCTACTGGAACACTATCTTGGATTCTATCTAGTGGATCCCATAATATCCTCTATGTTGCCTAGTTGTTATTTATGTTGTCTAGTCTCTTTCTAAAGCTACTCCTTCTCCTTCTCTCTTGTGCCTTAAATTTTGATTATCAAACTTCTAAATATCTACCTCTACCATATCTAAAATCAATTTCACATTATGTTATAACTTTGGTATAAGTGTTTGATCATTGATATCTTTCATTTCAGCATTCAAGTTTTCAAGATTGGTCAACACCCTCCCTTGCAAACCTCTCATGTCAAACACTTTTTATACTGTTTCAACACCATGTTCTTGCTTCTGAGCTAATAATTCTTCAAGTGCATTTTCTTGTAAAACATTAATTTTGTTGAACAATTTTAAACTCTTAGAATGTTTATTTTTATTTTCATGTATGTATGTATATATGCATGCATGCATGTATGTATGTATGTATTTATGTGTGTGTGTGTGTGTGTGTGTGTGTGTGTGTGTGTGTGTATAGAGAGGTCTTGTGGATTATAAAAAAACAAAAATAAAAAATGGCATTAATCATTCCCCATTTGTTTTGATCAATTGTGGAGAGTTGTGTGTGAAAGAGGGTGGAGAGCTTTGAACGAGGGTAGAGATCTCTAAACATTGGTGGAGATTAGTGAAGATCTATGATTTTTTTGTTGTTCCCTTGTGATCAAAGCATTTTATTGTTGCATTGTACCCTTGTGATCTCCCTACCCTTGATTTATGATTTTCTTCAAGGGGAGAAGAGATACTTATGTACAAGTTTTATTTTTTCCTTCTAAACATGTATCTCTTTTTGATATCTAATATCTTTGATCAAATTCAAGGATAGTTGATTATGATGATTTTATGCATATGTGTATGTATCTATGTATATAAGTTTACTATGTGAACTTCTTTACATGCATACATTCACACTTGCATAGTACTTGTGATAAATTAAATTAATCATTCATGTCTTGAAATCACACCAAACTAAGTATGCAAAATTTTTTACTTAGAGATTATATTATCTCTTGGTGATTGAGTAAAGATCTCATGCATAATAACATCCAAATAATGATAAGATGCATTCACAATAAGTCATAATAGGATCAAGTAGATGATCCATTTATGTTTATACAAATCAATGATTTTTTATAAATCATGTTTGGTTAAGCATTAACTAAACTAATTAGTATAAGGTTAATAATTGTTTATATCAATAGTCATGTCATGAGTGGTGGTGCAGAGCACTAAGGCACTAATGTGGATTTTGGTTTAATGTTTGATTTCTCACCTAAGTAGGATAGGATAAATAAGTATTGGATGAAAAATCCATGGTTTCAATGAAAATACACCTTCATGTATGCCTAGGTCACTTTGGGCAAGTTATAAGCACAAGTTGCTAGTTGGGAAAATTTGGGTCTTTTTGAGTTTTTAGTTTAGATAGCCTACGATTAGGTGTTTTTATTTATTTTTGAATAAGTTGGAACATTTTCCAATTCTTAGAATTGAAAATTGTGAAAATTGCAAAAGTTGCACTTTTTGAGCAAAATTGTTGATTTGTAAAATTGTAAAAGTTGCTAAAAACTGTAACTTAGTTGAAAAGGAGTTGTAAGTATTCAAAAAATAGTTATAACTATTAGGATGGATGTAGGAAGGATATAAACCTCATTTGTGAGGTCACAAAGGGTAGATTGTATGGATTAGGAGAAGTTGCAATAAGAGATTTTTTAGTTTTGAAGTATTTTGACTGGTTTCTTGTACTTTGTCCATACTATAAAGATTGGTAGGCATGATCAAATGATTGTTTTCAGAATATTTTTGTCTTATATTTCCATTTCTTTTGGTTTCATCATTTTGTGTGGAGTTCTATTCAAGATATTCCATTTTCTGTACAAGATGTAATGCCCCGCCAACGGATCCAAAGAATTAACCTAAAGTTTCACTAAGTTTGGTAACATTTTAAAAAAAAATTTAATTATGAAAGTTAAAATCATTCATAACATAGTAGCGAAAGTAGTAAGAATATCCAACTGAAAGTAAACATAAACATACATAATAGGTTACATTCTTTAAGGATCCCTTAACGTAGAATCACATCTAAATTAACTATTAATGAATCCATCTAATACTACATCCACATAACATAATAATGAAAAGTTCAATGTTCATAATTTACATTTTTGAATGCTCAATCATCCACTGTACATGTCATAGGGTATGAAAGGCTTAAAAGAATATACATATGTGAAATAAAGTACATCATCCTACTAATTCTAGTCCATGATGCAGTAACATAAATGAAACCAAATATCATACATGATACATCATCATCATAAAAGATATAAACATCCATCATAAAAGATAGCCATTCACAACATAATTAACTAAGTGCACGGTTCCTCCCAACCATAAATAGTATCATTAGACCATCATGGGCCCTAGCCATCCCTCCTTGCATAACATTCAAAATCATCGAAAAAAACATCGATATTAACATAGTAGGAATGTCACTCCTAAATCATACTACATCATATGCAGAAAAGAAATCTAACATGCAAGTAAAGCATAAGATAACATCATCTAACATATACAAAACATCAATGTAAGGATACATGTCCACCATCATAATCCATGAACATAATGAAGATAGATGCCAACAAAGAATGCATTAGCCACGGTGAACCAAACGGATCTCAAATGATAAGAGTGAGATAGCACTACCACCTGACTACATGGAACCTAAATGGTCCACTCCCACTGTGCTGAGGAGATACTCTCAAGTCCAAATAGGCTATCAAAATTACATAGCATAAATATTCTCTAAGTCTAGGAATCCTAAAAGTATACTAATTCAAAGGTTCCAATCAGAAACTTGACATCTAATCCCAGAGGCACAACAAAGACATGTAGGAAACCTACTATGCAAGTGGGAAAGTTTCATCACACAGATCATGCAAAAGTTACCCTAGTAGTCTCCCAATAGACCCCAAACCCCTAGTGATCCCTGTGTGGCCACTAGTATCCTCGCATACAGATGAGGCATACTATGGAATGCAAGGTTGCAACCAAGCATTCTCTCTACTCCCATCCTAGTCTTTACTAGCACTTGAGGCATGGGCGAGAACAAAAGAATTATCTTTTTAGGTTCATTAAGTTAGTATTAGGTGTGAATGTTTTCACTTATTAAGACAACTTACAATGAGTTACCCTAGCAGCCTCTTAGGGCCTCGACCCCCATTGCAAGCCACTTCCCAACACTACAAGTAGATAACCTACCCTAGGCTCATGGAATCATAAATCACAAAATCACCACAGTCCTATACAAGTGATTGAAAAATATCAAAAGATAATCCATAATAAAAGCATCAAATCTCCATGAGCAAAAGAAAAGAATCCATAGATAATCATGACCACAACAGTTCTCTATTGGCAACTGAAGGTATCCCTGATAATCACAATAATCTTTGGTTCTTAATAAGCAACCAAAAAGTATCTCAAAATAATACTGATCGAAGACTCTAACATGATATCATCAAGATCAGATAACAATTTCAATTCCATCAAATGACTAGAAAGTAACCCAAGTATAATTGATCTTTGACTCAAAATGGTTAAGTCAAGTGTCTCATACATATGAATCTCAGCTTCACAAAAGAAGACTGGAAAGCAATAACAATTAGTAAATACAAACATCTCATAGAGCATACCATCACATAACCATGGTTGGATTTATAAAGATTAGAATTAAAAGACATCATCATGACATCACAATCATAACCCCCGAGCCTTTGGTAGACATCCTATAACTGGTCAACACTAGTCAACCCAAAACAAGAAGCATAGAGAAAACACAAAATGCAAGCACATGTTTTGGTTTGCTAAAATCTTATAATTGAACTAAGTGTGGAGGTCTCAGTTTTCATTTTTGGATTTAGATATTGAGTGGAGAAATTTGTACATTATTACTTAACCCATGTACTAGTCTAAAATTTTCAATAACTCTAGAATCAATTTTCCAATTATTCTAATGATATATTGTTAATATAAATGTTAATTGAAAATGACCCCATCGAATTTACATTGTAAATTTTTAACATAAGAATTTACCAATTCTTTTCATTATCATCTTTTCTTCATAATTCAAACTAATTAAATAATTGAATTAAACCTATATTATTAGATTATAATGTTACAAGATAATTTATTATTAAAAGAAATGATCTATTAATACAAATCATTTTTTTAAAATATAATAATTATTTATTATTAATAACATATATACATATATACTTATATACATATATATACATACATTATAAAAATTGAAATGTCAAAATTTAATTTTTGCTACATGTATTACAATTTTTAAAAAATATATATAAAAATTTTGTACTGCAGTACCTGTGAGTACTTTACAGATTGCAGTCGCAGTGCCATCCTGTATGTGGGAGGCCTGCCATGGCAGTGGCCACCGCACAGTCATTAATGACTACCAGCGGGTCCACTGTTGTGGATAGTGACTATCGGGGGGGGGAGTGGGATGTGACTGCCCACCCCTCCCAAAATCGATTTAAATTATTTATTTTTTTAAAACTTTTTCCAAAATCGCTTTCCTCAAATGCGATTCAAATTTTTATATACATATTCTCCACTATGAATTAATAATCGATTTCAATAAATACACACACACACACACACACACACACACACACACACACATATATATGTATATATATATATTTACATATATATACATGCAGAGTTTTATTAAGCACTATAGTAATATCTATATATGTATATATAAATGTGTATATATATATGTATATATATGTGTGTGTGTGTGTATATATATATATACACACACACATCTATATGTATGCAGGTTTATATGATTTTAAAAGAAATAGAACAACACATAGTTTATAAAACAAAAAAGGGTTTTCTAATTTCCTAAAATTTCCTTTAAAAATAATTGTTCTCTAAATTTTACCCATTAACCCTTCTAATAGGTTTGACTATAATTTTTTTTTAACTCTAGTCCATAGAATTCTCAAATATATGCTTGTGGAGTTTTTCTCACATAAATAATTTAAATACCCATGACAAGAATAAAACAATTGGAACATTCACACATAAAATCCTCAAAAAGTATTCAGAAGACACGAAGAAGACAGGAAGTGCAAGACGCAAGATTTTATATGCAAAATTCACAAGTGTCTACCTAGACACTGATGCTAATTCACTTCTCCTCAGAATCTGCAAAGCAAGCTCCTTCCTTCTCCAATGTTCTCGGGTCCTCCAAACACACTCCCCCTAAGCTTCTAGGAGTGCCTGAATATAAAGAACTCTCAGGAAGCACCTAGAATGTCTCTAGAAACAACCAAAAGGTGTTGGCAACTAAGCATGAGTCTTTTACAACTTCTAGATGAGTCACAGGGTTGTAGATACCATGTGCTTAATTTGTGCGCTAACTCCTGTGTTGTTGACATATGTGAAATCAAGAGGTGTGTTTACTCCTAAGCAAGCTTATAGCTTTTATTTGAATTCTTTTATTATTTCTATTATTATTATTTATTTATTATTTTATTATTATTATTATTATTAATTTCTTTTATTTAATTCTTTTTCTCAATTAATTCTCATTTAATTAATTAAAAACTAAATATCAAAGATCATAACATTATATTAATTTTGGCTGATTGTTTGGGGAGATTTATTAGGGACTTGGTCCAAAGAGGTTTGCTCAAGGGCTTACAACCTTCTTCTCAACCATTAACTTGCTCCCATGGAAAATTTTTTGATGATACTGTCTTCATGGGTAAGGCTGAAGTGAAGGAAGCTAAGATTTTAAAGCAGGCTATTAACTTATATTCTGCTGCTTCCAGACAAGGGGTAAACTAGAGAAAAAGTGTTGTGTTCTTCATTAACACTCCTATCCATAGACAAGTTAAATTTGCTAAAATATTGGGATGTTCTATAGGTTCTCTCCCTTCCTCTTACTTGGGGCTCCCCTTAGGCTTGAAGGTCCCTGATGCTTTCTAGGAAGATCTTATTAACAAATTTAGCAAAAAGTTGGTGGGATGGAAAGGTATTCTTTTAAGCCAAGCTGGTAAGTTAACTCTTCTCAAAGCCTGTCTCCAGAGCATTCCTGCTTATGCTTTAAGTCTTTTCAGAGTTTCTTTTAAATTTGCTGAGTCAATTGATAAAATTAAGAGAAACTTCTTATGGTCTAGCTTAGAGGATAAAAGTAGAATGCCTTTAATTGCTTGGGATCAAGTTTGTAAACCTCGCAGTGAAGGGGGATTAGGAATTTGAAAAACTAGTAGTTTGAATAAAGCCCTTCTTGCCATACAGGGGTGGAGAGTGTATCATGACAATAAAGAGTGGAGCTCCATTTGGAAACATAAGTATCTCTTCAATGCTTACTCCCTTCCTAATTTCCTTGAATCTATTGATGTTATTCACTCTTCCTCATTATGGGTAGTTGTTCAGGGGACCAAGAAATATTTAAAAAAAGGATGTGCCTAGAAAGTTGGTAATGGATTTAAAGTGAATTTTTGGGAAGATATTTGGCTTATGGATCACCCTTTGACTAAAGATTTTAATGACAAGGCTTAATTGATCGATGCAAGAAGACATTTGGCCTTCTTGTTTGTCATTATTGGCAGAATGATTCATGGGTGAATTTAACTGATGTAAGTCATGGATTCAGTAATATCCAATTATCCCTTAATGTTGTTTCTCTTTACTCTTGTCTGGAGGATGAGATTATATGGTTTGCTGACCCTAGTGGGAAATTCAAAGTATCTTCTATCTTTTCTCCTAAGGATAAGAATAATCAACCTCTTTGGACTCAAGCTTGGATTAAGGGTCTCACTCCCAAAATTAACATTTTCTTTTGGACTCTTCTCCAAAATTTTTTTTTGACTCTTGATAACTTGGGGAGATTTATTAGGGACTTGGTCCAAAGAGGTTTGCTCAAGGGCTTACAACCTTCTTCTCAACCATTAACTTGCTCCCATGGAAAATTTTTTGATGATACTATCTTCATGGGTAAGGCTGAAGTGAAGGAAGCTAAGATTTTAAAGCAGGCTATTAACTTATATTATGTTGCTTCCAGACAAGGGGTAAACTAGAGCAAAAGTGTTGTGTTCTTCATTAACACTCCTATCCATAGACAAGTTAAATTTGCTAAAATATTGGGATGTTCTATAGGTTCTCTCCCTTCCTCTTACTTGGGGCTCCCCTTAGGCTTGAAGGTCCCTGATGCTTTCTAGGAAGATCTTATTAACAAATTTAGCAAAAAGTTGGTGGGATGGAAAGGTATTCTTTTAAGCCAAGCTGGTAAGTTAACTCTTCTCAAAGCCTGTCTCCAGAGCATTCCTGCTTATGCTTTAAGTCTTTTCAAAATTTCTTTTAAATTTGCTGAGTCAATTGATAAAATTCAGAGAAACTTCTTATGGTCTAGCTTAGAGGATAAAAGTAGAATTCCTTTAATTGCTTGGGATCAAGTTTGTAAACCTCGCAGTGAAGGGGGATTAGGAATTTGAAAAACTAGTAGTTTGAATAAAGCCCTTCTTTCCATATAGGGGTGGAGAGTGTATCATGACAATAAAGAGTGGAGCTCCATTTGGAAACATAAGTATCTCTTCAATGCTTACTCCCTTCCTAATTTCCTTGAATCTCCTGATGTTATTCACTCTTCCTCATTATGGGTAGTTGTTCAGGGGACCAAGAAATATTTAAAAAAAGGATGTGCCTAGAAAGTTGGTAATGGATTTAAAGTGAATTTTTGGGAAGATATTTGGCTTATGGATCACCCTTTGACTAAAGATTTTAATGACAAGGCTTAATTGATCGATGCAAGAAGACATTTGGCCTTCTTGTTTGTCATTATTGGCAGAACGATTCATGGGTGAATTTAACTGATGTAAGTCATGGATTCAGTAATATCCAATTATCCCTTAATGTTGTTTCTCTTTACTCTTGTCTGGAGGATGAGATTATATGGTTTGCTGACCCTAGTGGGAAATTCAAAGTCTCTTCTATCTTTTCTCCTAAGGATAAGAATAATCAACCTCTTTGGACTCAAGCTTGGATTAAGGGTCTCACTCCCAAAATTAACATTTTCTATTGGACTCTTCTCCAAAAAAATTTTTTGACTCTTGATAACTTGCAAAAAAAGAGGTATAAATTTAGTTAATAGGTGTTCTTTATGCAGAAAGGGATATGAAGATAGAGATCATATGTTTTTGAGTTGTTCTTTTACCCAGTAAGTTTGGACTGAGATTTTGAATTTTTGGGGCATGACATGGATACATCAAAACAATGTGGATCTTGCTTTCAAGAGTTGGAGATGCCCCTCAAAGGATCCTGATGCTCAATTTCTTTGGAAACTAACCCTCCCCCATCTCTGGTGGGGCATATGGAAAGAAAGAAATAACAGGATATTCAGAAGTAAAGATCTTCTAGGTTGGGTGCTTGGTCAGAATATTAGCAAAGCCTTCAAGAAGAACTTTTTGTCCCAGAGGGAGCCTACTCAGACCTTCCAACTTGATCACCCTTTAAGATCTCAAGGATCTAAGTTGAAAATTGATAACCCTAGATCAATAATAAAATGGCTTGTTCCTCCTAATGGATGGATCAAAGGAAATTTTGACGGAGCAGCCAAGGGTAACCCAGGAAGAGCAGGATGTGGAGGTGTTCTTAGAGATCATATGAGAAATGTTATTGATGCTATTGCTATCCCTATTGGTCACTTGAATAGTCATATTGCTGAAGCTACTACTGCCCTTTATACTACTATTTTAGCTATTGGTTTGGGGTACTCCAAATTATGGTTGCAAGGTGATTCTCTAAATATTATAAATATTCTTAATAATAAAAATACTACCTCTTGGTCTATAGAGGCAACGGTTATGAAAATCAAAACCCTATTTCAAAATTTTTAGAAGGTGGTCATTTCCCATACTTATAGAGAAGCCAACGGGGTTGCTAATTGGATTGCTAATCAAGCAGTACAAATGGGGCAAAAGATGAGGTGGCTCGATGACTTAGACAATCATGTGGATCTTAAAGCAATTATTAATTATGATGTTATTCATTCCAAAGTGGGAAAGATTTTCTCAAATTAGAAATTTAATGATTTATAGGAGTGGCCTTACGATTGTTAGTTTAGCATTCCCAAGGAGGTACATTCATGTAAAGGCTATGTGCTCTTTGCACGTATCCTCAAAAAGGCATCCTCATTATTGTGTCACAAAAAATTGGTCTCACTTCTACCTCTCTGCTATTGATATCTAGGTGTCTTTGGTTTTTTGTTTGCTCTACAATATGGGAGGTGAACTGAGGAAGTAGGAACCCAAAAATGTGATGATTGGAAGGCTAGGTAGGATGTTTGGAAGATTTCTAGAAAGGGAAGGTGGTCAACTACCTAGAGTGGTTGCATGGATTCAAACCCCATGTCACCACTACCTTCTTCAAAAATTGGGTGGACGGCAAAGTTACTCTACATGGTGTGTCTGTTAAGTTGACTGAGGAATTCATTGCTGAAGTCACTGGTCTTCCCATGAAAGGTATCAAGTTTTTGAAGTCGACCAGTATTTCCAATGTAGCCTACAAAAAATTCTCGCAGACGAAAGAAGAGGAGCTATAATTGGGAAAGAATGGTGACTTCTTTGATGTGCAACACATAAAAGGTATTTGGTGTGATGTGCTTGGTTGTATTCACAAATATTTCATCCTTGATGGAAGAAATAAAAGGGTACACAAATTCCACTTTGTCTTCCTTAACCATTTTAGGTACAAGGATAGAATTTCCTTCCCTTTTTATTTGTAGTTTTCTTTGCTCCAAAGTTTGAATGCCCATAAAAAGAAATAGTCTTGACCCATATTACATGAAGGTCTAATTTTACTCATTGAGGGTTTTTGTAAAAATAAGTCCATTGCTTCATCCCTGTCCACTGGCAAGCATAAGAGTCCTAATCCTATTAAAGGAAAAATGGATGAGAGTGTTACAAAGAAAATAAAGGCTAAATTGAATCCTGCCAGTTCTCGAAGACAATTTGAGGAAGAGGAAACTGAGGTGGAGAGAACTAATGGCTCAGATAAGGATGCCCCTGAGGAAGAGGAGGGGTCAGATGCTAGGGAGTTTAGCTCTAACTTGGATGGTTACCCAGATTCGAAAGACAATAATGAGGATGGGAGAGAGAAATATACTATGAAGGTGAATTCAGAACAAAGCAAGTCTGAAAATGAGGACACTCATATTGTGTCTGGGGGAGGTGATAAAGAGAAAGAAAATGATGATTTAGCCATTTTGAGTGAGGAGGAAAACATGGGGAAAGCTTCCACTCCTCTTAAGGAGACTAAGGGACATGATAAGGAGGGCTAGAGCCACCATATTCATGCGGAGCCTAGTGAGGTGGAGACATTGGATGGCGGGATTCATATTGATAAAGATGGCCCTGTTCCACACACCACTGCTGATAATGCAGGTGACTCCTCGATGAGGGAAACCAAACTCTCCTTCCTTCACTCTGCTAAACAAAAAGCCGACTCCTTCCTTTAGGTCAATTCTTGGTTATATAATGAAATAATGGGGCTGAAGAAGAAAATGGATACCTTGCAACATAAACAAGAGGCTAACCGAGCTATTATTCAACACATGGAGGTGCAAATGGGAGATATCCCAAAAAAACTAAAGGATTATGGGCAGAATCTTAGACTGCTCATCAGGGAAAGTGAAAAAAAAATGAGCAAGTTACCTTTAGCATCTATGCAGCTATGGCAACTTTGGGTAAAAGAGTTAATGAAGGAACCATATCTTCAGAGGGCCTAAGCAAGAGGACAAGATAGAGTTTGAGGAAAAAAGCTTTGATTGCTGCTACTTCTTCGGTTGGTAACTCCATCTAGGACACAAATAAGATTTGTAAGGAGGTTGTGAAGATGATTATGAAATTGTAATAGTTTCTTGGGTCTTCTTCTCTGGTCGGGTTCCTATGTGGGTCCTGTTTGCTGGCTAGTTCTTCTAGTTCTTGTGTTTGGTCCTATTTTCTGGATTTTAGTTTTTAACTTGTATTGTTAGTTCCAGGTCCTTGTAAAACCTGGGTATTTTATCTAGAATTTTTTAGTGGTTTTAGGTCCCTGTAAAACCTAATTTTGATGCTACTTTTCAGTAGGCTTATGGACTTTTTCCTGTTGGATGGCTCATTTTTTCCTTTTTTGAGGATGTGAAAGGGTTTTGGGGTCCCTTCAAAACCTATTTTTACTGTAATCTAAAATATTATATTAAATTTTCCCAAATAATTTAATTATTAATTAAATCTTTTAATTTTAGACTTAATTAATAGAAAATTCACCATAGACCTCCAAGATAAAATATGAAAACTCATCATAGAACAATCCATACAAAATTAGTCTAAAGGGTTAAAATCATGAATTATGTCATCCGACACATTCAAAACTTGAAATATCTCAGATACTTGTCCTACCTTACTAGAAAAATAGTTTAGGAGTTTAGGATTTGGACTTGAGAATTTATCTCCCTCCTCTTACCATTGAGATAGTGCGATAGGGTATGCTCATCCTAGCAATTTAGCGAAGTCGATACTCGGTACCTGCAACTTACATAAAAACCATGCATGTACATACAAATATAATATGCTAAGCTACATAGGAAATGGTAGGTAGTGGTGCATCGTGTAGATCCCAACTAGTAGGTGAATACAACTCCCTTCCTTAACCACATCAAAAACTTCATACATAACAACAAACACGCACACCATACACATGCAAGTATGGGGTAAGTATCCATAAGAAAATACATGTGATAATAAACCATCTAACTAATCATCATGCACATATGAAATGTAGAGTCTAAGTAATCTCATCATATATCAACTGAATCCATAGCACACTATCTGATAGTCTCAAAACAATGCTACTAATTATCAACACAAAACTAGTCTAACAGAGTTCATCTATGATAGCAATAATGCAACCTAGGGGCAGGCACTACATCCACCCCCCCTAGAATTAGGCTTACTCCTGAAAGCCTACAAGAAAAGTAAGGCTAAGAACTCACTGTGTGGGTCCCATTGAACCCTTTCCCCTGTAGGGGTATATGATTCCACTGATGACACTACAATACACTTAGAGCAATATGATTCTGTTTAATGGTAAACTAAAAACCATATTGATCCAACATTAATTCTTTTAACAACTACTAAAATAGATCCCCTAATACATTCTAAACAAGAGCAACATAATGCTCACAAAGATAATCAAAGACATACTACCTTAAAACATAGATAAAAGATAAATGTTTTGAAAATAGAATAAGTTTCAATTTTAAGTTTTTCCTATGTTTAGGTTTTCAATATAATTTCAAGTTTGAAACCTAAGTGTTGAAGTATGAAAAATATGCAAGTAATAGTTTAGGTTTTCTTTCAGTTCACCTAGTTTCAAGTTTTCAGTTTGAAAGAGATACACATGATAGTTCAAAGTCCTAGTTTGTTCCAAAATACCTAGATCTCCCAATGTAGAAACTTGGGCTCTGATACCAAATGTAACACCCCACCAAGAGATCCAAAGAATTAACCTAAAGTTTCACTAAGTTTGGTAACATTTAAAAAAAAAAATTAATTATGAAAGTTAAAACCATTCATAACATATTTACAAAAGCAATAACAATATCCAACTAAAAGTAAACATAAACATACATAACAGGTTACATTCTTTAAGGATCCCTTAACATAGAATCACATCTAAATTAACTATTAACGAATCCATCTAATACTACATCCACATAAAATAATAACAAAAAGTCCAATGTTCATAATTTACATTTCTGAATGCTCAATCATCCACTGTACATGTCATAAGGTATGAAAGGCTTAAAAGAATATACATATGTGAAATAAAGTACATCATCCTACTAATTCTAGTCCATGATGCAGTAACATAAATAAAACCAAATATCATACATGATACATCATCATCATAAAAGATACAAACATCCATTGTAAAAGATAGCCATTCACAACATAATTAACTAAGTGCATAGTTCCTCCCAATCATAAATAGCATCATTAGACCATCATGGGCCCTAGCCATCCCTTCATGCGTAACATTCCAAATCACCGAAGAAATCATCAATATTAACATAGTAGGAATGTCACTCCTAAATCATACTACATCATCTGCAGAAAAGAAATCTAACATGCAAGTAAAGCATAAGATAACATCATCTAACATATACAAAATATCAATGTAAGGATACGTGTCCACCATCATAATCCATGAACATAATGAAGATAGATGCCAACAAAGAATGCATCAGCCACGGTGAACCAAATGGATTTCAAATGATAAGAGTGAAATAGCACTACCACCTGACCACGTGGAACCTAAATGGTCCACTCCCACCGTGCTGAGGAGATACTCTCAAGTCCCAAACAGGCTATCAAAATTACATAGCATAAATATTCTCTAACTCAAAGGTTCCAATCACAAACCCAACATCTAATCTCAGAGGCACAACAAAGACATGTAGGAAACTTACTATGCAAGCGGGAAAGTGTCATCACATGGATCACGCTAGAGTTACCCTGGTAGTTTCCCAATAGACCCTAGCCCCCTAGTGATCCCTGTGCGGCCACTAGTATCCTCTCATATAAATGAGGCATACTACGAAATGCAAGGTTGCAACCAAGCATTCTCTCTACTCCCATCCTAGTCTTTACTAGCACTCGAGGCATGGGCGAGAACAAAACAATTATCTTTTTAGGTTCATTAAGTCAGTATTAGGTGTGAATGTTTTCACTTATTAAGACAGATTACAATGAGTTACCCTGGCAGCCTCTTAGGGTCCCAGCCCCCATTGCAAGCCACTTCTCAAGACTAAAAGTAGATAACCTACCCTAGGGTCATGGAATCATAAACCACAAAATCATCATAGTCCTATACAAGTAACTGAAAAATACTGAAAGATAATCCATAATAAAAGCATCAAATCTCCATGAGCAAAAGAAAAGCATCCATAGATAATCATGACCACAACAGTTCTCTATTGGCAACTAAAGGTATCCCTGATAATCAAAATAATCTTTGGTTCTTAATAAGCAACCAAAAAGTATCTCAAAATAATATTGATCAAAGACTCTAACATGATATCATCAAGATCAGATAACAATTTCAATTCCATCAAATGACTGAAAAGTAACCCAAGTATAATTGATCGATGACTCAAAATGGTTAAGTCAAGTGTCTCATACATATGAATCTCAACTTCACACAAGAAGACTGAAAAGCAATAACAATTAGTAAATACAAATATCTCATAGATCATACTATCACATAACCATGGTTGGGTTTATAAAGATTGGAATTAAAAGACATCATCATGACATCACAATCATAACCCCCAAGCCTCTAGTAGACGTCCTATAACTGGTCAACACTAGTCAACCCAAAACCCAAAACAAGAAGCATAGAGAAAACACAAAATACAAGCACATGTTTTGGTTTGCTAAAATCTTATAATTGAACTAAGTGTGGAGGTCTCAGGTTTCATTTTTGGATTTAGATATCGAGTGGAGAAATTTGTACAATATTACTTAACCCATGTACTAGTCTAAAATTTCCCATAACTCTAGAATTGATTTTTCAATTAAACCAATTAAAACCAATTAAATAATTAAATTAAACAATTAAATAATTAAATTAAACCTATATTATTAGACTATAATGTTACAAAATAATTTATTATTAAAAGAAATGATCTATTAATACAAATTATTTTTTTAAATATAATAATTATTTATTATTAATAACATATATATATACACTTATATATATATATATACGCTTATATACACACACACACACACACACACACACACACACACACACACACACACACACACACACATATATATATATATATAAACATTTAATAATAATAATAACATTTTATAAACATTATAAAAATTGAAATGTCAAAATTCAATTTTTGCAACACGTATTATAATTTTTAAAAAAACATATATAAAAATTTCTTACTGCAGTAATTGTGAGTACTTCACAGACTGCGGTCATAGTGTCATCCCGTATGTGGGAGGCCTATCGCGACAGTGGCGGTCGCGCAGTCATTAATGACCGTCGGCAGGTCCACTATCGTGAACAGTGACCATCGAGGCGGAGGGGGATGTGATAGCCCACCCCTCCCAAAATCGATTTAAATTAATTGTTTTTAAAAATGTTTTGCGAAATCGCTTTCCTCAAATGCTATTCGGATTTTTATATACATATTCTCCACTGCGAATTAATAATTGATTTCAATAAATATATATGTATATATATATATATATATATATATATATATATATATATATACACAGAGTTTTAGTAAGCACTACAACTATATATATATATATATATATATATATATATATATATATGTATGTATGCAGATTTATATGATTTTAAAAGAAAGAGAACAACACATAGTTTATAAAACAAAAAAGGGTTTTCTAATTTCTTAAAATTTACTTTAAAAATAATTGTTCTCTAAATTTTACCCATTAACCCTTCTAATAGGTTTGACTATAAATTTTTTTAAACCCTAGTCCATAGAATTCTCAAATCTATGCTTGTGGGGTTTTTCTCACATAAAGAATTTAAATACCCATGACAAGAATAAAACAACTGGAAGATTCACACATAAAATCCTCAGAAAGTATTCAGAAGACACAAAGAAGACAGGAAGTGCAAGAAGCAAGATTTTATATGCAAAATTCACAAGTGTCTACCTGGACATTGATGCTAATTCACTTCTCCTCAAAATCTGTAGAGGAAGCTCCTTCCTTCTCCAATGTTCCCGGGTCCTCCAAACACACTCCCCCTAAGCTTCTACGAGTGCTTGAATATAAAGAACTCTTAGGAAGCACCTAGAATGTCTCTAGAAACAACCAAAAGGTGTTGACAACTAAGCATGAGTCTTTTTCAACCTTCTAGATGAGTCACAAGGTTGTAGACACCATGTGCTTAATTTTTGCGTTAACTCCTATGTTGTTGATATATGTGAAATCAAGAGGTGTGTTTACTCCTAGGCAAGCTTATAGCTTTTATTTTAATTATTTTATTGTTTCTATTATTACTATTTATTTATTATTTTAGTATTATTATTATTATTATTATTAATTTTAATTTCTTTTATTTAATTCTTTTCTCAATTAATTCTCATTTAATTAATTAAAAACTAAATATCAAAGATCATAACATTATATTAATTTTTCCCAAATAATTTAATTATTAATTAAATCTTTTAATTTTAGACTTAATTAATAGAAAATTCACCATAGACCTCCAAGATAAAATATGAAAATCTATCATAGAACAATCCATACAAAATCAGTCTAAAGGGTTAAAAATCATGAATTATGTCATCTGATACATTCGGAAGGTGAAATATCTCTGATACTTGTCCTACCTTACTAGGAAAAATGGTTTAGGGGTTTAGGATTTGGACTTGAGAATTTATCTCCTTTCTCGTACCATTGAGATAGTGTGATAGGGTATGCTCATCCTGGCAATTCAGGAAAGTTGATACTCGGTACCTGCAACCTGCATAAAAACCATGCATGTACATACAATATATATATGCTAAGCTAAATAGACAATGACAGGAAGTGGTGCATCATGTAGATCCCAACTAGTAGGTGACTACGGCTTCTTTCCTTAACCACATTAGAAACATCATACATAAGAACAAACATGCACACCATACACATGCAAGTATGGGGTAAGTATACATAAGAAAACACATGTGATAATAAACCATCTAACTAATCATCATCAATAACTAGAAATAATGTAATAATCATCATGCACATATGAAATGTAGAGTCTAAGTAATCTTGTCATATATCAACTGAACCATAGCACAATATCTGATAGTCTCAAGAAAATGCTACTAATTATCAACACAAAACTAGTCTAACAAAGTTCATCTATGATAGCAACAATGTGACCTAGGGGTAGGCACTACATAGGAGGGTTTGTAGGACAATAATTTTGTTCAAGCTTCAAAGATAGGTCCATAGTTGTGACTTCCATGGTTGGTTTTTAATGGTCTATTGGGGAATGAAATTTAGATAGGTTCTCCTAGTGATCCAAGGTTTCAATACTAGGAAATGTGTTTTTCTATTTTCCCTAACTAGCACTAGGTGAAGTGCCTATGAGGATTTGACCTTGTAAGCATGTTGTTTGGAGTATAACATGAGAAGAATACCTATTGGAGTGCTGAGAATTTTAAAGGAAGTCAGAGTAAGGTGAATAGAAATTCTTGAGTTTTGGGTGTGTTTCCACGATCCCACTTTCCCATAGTTTCTTTGTAAACCAATTCTAATTAGGTGAATCAGGACTATGTTGCTTGGTGAAGAAAAGGAAGTGTTGGAGTGGAACTGAGTCTTGGTACTTTGGGATTGGATATAAATTCAAAATTTTTATATAAAACCTTTATTTTTGAAAAGGTTCATTTGGGAATTTTGGAAGTTAGACACCAAAAACCTCTTAAGGAAGCCTAATAGGGCTA